>JASWHV010000020.1:6598780-8010030 GCA_030760725.1 Neostapfia colusana | reverse complement strand
CCGCCGCTCCACCCCTGCGCCACCGTCGCCTGGTGAGTGGGCTGTGCCGGTCCCGTACGTTTTCCATTCCCTGACGGACGCGCGCCAGATTCTGTCCCGCGGGCGCTCGCGCCGGCTAGGAGCTGCTCCGATCCGCGCGGCCCCGGACTCGCGAGGACGCGGTGCGTTGTGCTGCTCGGTGATCCGGCTATGGCGGTGATTTTGTTTTCTCTCTGTTTCTGTCTGCTTTCTACCTTCTGCGTTTTGCGGTGGTCGGTTTCGGGCGGGGAAATGGCCTCATAGATCCGGATCGGCGAGCAGCCTCGCTCGGACCACGCGCTGCCCGGGGACGGCGAGGCCGTCGGTCGTGATCCGCGGCGACGGGGGAGGTGGTTCTCCGTTAAGCGGCAGAGGTGCTGCGCGGTCAACCGTCCCGCTCGTATTGCTGGTGCGGAATTTGCGTTCCCGCGGAACCATTCTGGATCGGGCTCTTAGATTTGTCTTTGGAACGGGGAGGTTTCATCTGTTCCTTCATATCATCTGCTCCAGATCGTGTGTCGAATCTGCAGCTGCAGCTGCAGCTTTGGTGGTAGGTTTTGCAGTAGACGCTCTAGCCTTGGTTTGTCTACTCATGACCGTGTGTCTGCAGACCAACTACAATGCATCGAGTCGTTCCCACTTTACAGATCAGGATCACCTATTTTCTGCAACGAGATTGTCGAGTCCACTTTGGGGTCGGCTTATGGCCATTGCACTCTATAAACGGTAGTGTTTCTATTATTGTCTTAGCAATTGATGATCCTAGCAGCACTTTTGCAGACTAAGGAACAGCACGTCCATGATCCATGTTATGAAAATTTGGCCACAAAGGGAAAGCACCATATTAGGTTTCCATGTGGTGCATCATGGGCAGGTGGCATGTGAGCCTAGGCTTTACTATGCTAAGTAATGATTTGTTGTACACCTGACCACCTTGTGAGTTGCAAGCCTCCTCTAATCTGTGTATGAGCTCGGTTGCCTGCAACACTGTCGAAGTGTGCCGTCGACACTTCCCCCGGGCCTGCTTCAGGAGCAACCCGCGGAGGTTCTTTTTTAGAGGGACTAGTTCTCTCGGGAGGTCACGTTAGTTGTGCGAGGATTGACACAAAGATTTTTACGTGGTTCGGACCGCCGGAGCGTAACACCCTACGTCCATGGGAGTTGTATTGCTCAGAGCTTAGAACCGGAGTTCTAAGCTTGGGGATCTGGATGAACTGAGAGCGTAACCCCTTGCAACGTTGTCAACCTGAGTCTTTTATACTTCAAGGCTCGGGTGGCTTACAAGGTGGGCCCCGGGGCCCGACAGGTGGCCCCGGGGAGATTTCCTGCCATCTACCATATCTTGCAGTGAATGTTGGTAGTTGTCTCTGGCAATGGCTTCTTAGTCGTCGTTCTGCCGTCCTGCCCGTGCCGCAAGCTAGGCATAGTGGTTGATGATGGAAGGGACGGCAGGGTATGTCTTGTCGCCGTATCTATTGGTCAACAGCTTCTGACAAGGTGTGCTTGTCTTAACTGTGACGCGACTAGTCACAGTGCCACCTGACAGGGGCGTACGCCGCGTCTCCGCGTCTTGGGAAGGCGCGTGTCTTGATCGGACAAGGCATGGCGTGTCTCTACTCCTGCTGCCTACCGAGCCAGGGTGGGCAGCACGGCACGTGGCGCCTTCGGAGCTCACCCCTGCGGAGGGGGTGAGGTCCGGCACTGCTGGCTACGTGGCAGGCCCGGGGCTCGCCTCTGAGGAGAGGGGAGGCCCGGCCCCGCTGGACACGTGGCGCCTTCGGGGCTCGCCCTTGCGGAGGGGGCGAGGCCCGGCTCTGCTGGCCACGTGGCGGCCCGGGGCTCGCCTCTGAGGAGAGGGGAGGCCCGGCCCTGCTGGACACGTGGCGCCTCCGGAGCTCGCGCCTGCGAAGGCGGCAAGGTCTTTAGGCGGTTTTTCTCCTGTGCGCGGGGGTACCCGGTACTGAGGGTACCGACAGTGGCCCCCGGGCCCACCTCGGGGGAGATAACGATCCCTGGGGCCTTCTCCTTTTCTACCCCACACACTTTCTTGGAAACTCCTTTAGGCCGTTGCATGCCGGTGTTGGAGCCTTCGGAGCTCACCCCTGCTGAGGGAGTGAGGTCCGGCACTGCTGGCCACGTGGCAGGCCCGAGGCTCGCCTCTGAGGAGAGGAGAGGCGCGGCCCCGCTGGACACGTGGCGCCATCGGAGCTCACCCCTGCGGAGGGGGTGCGGTTCGGCATCGGAGCTCACCCCTGCGGAGGGGGCGAGGTCCGGCATCGGAGCTCACCCCTGCGGAGGGGGTGAGGTCCGGCTTCGGAGCTCACCCCTGCTGAGGGGGCGAGGTCCGGCATCGGAGCTCACCCCTGCTGAGGGGGTGATGTCCGGCATCGGAGCTCACCCCTGCGGAGGGGGTGAGGCCCGGCTTCGGAGCTCACCCCTGCGGAGGGGGTGAGGTCCGGCATCGAAGCTCACCCCTGCTGAGGAGGTGATGTCCGACATCGGAGCTCACCCCTGCGGAAGGGTTGAGGTCCGGCTTTGGAGCTCACTCCTGCTGAGGGGGTGAGGTCCGGCACTGCTGGCCACGTGGCAGGCCCGGGGCTCGCCTCTGAGGTGAGGGGAGATCCAGCCCCGCTGGACACGTGGCGCCTTCGGAGCTCACCCCTGCGGAGGGGGCGAGGTCCGGCATCGGAGCTCACCCCTGCGGAGGGGGTGATGCCCGGCATCGGAGCTCACCCCTGCGGAGGGGGTGATGTCCGGCTTCGGAGCTCACCCCTGCGGAGGGGGTGATGCCCGGCTTCGGAGCTCACCCCTGCTGAGGGGGTGAGGTCCGGCACTGCTGGCCACGTGGCAGGCCCGGGGCTCGCCTTTGAGGAGAGGGGAGGCCCGGCCCCGCTGGACACGTGGCGCCTTCGAAGCTCACCCCTGCGAAGGGGGTGAGGTCAGGCACTGCTGGCCACGTGGCAGGCCCGGGGCTCGCCTCTGAGGAGAGGGGAGGCCTGGCCCCGCTGGACACGTGGCGCCTTCGGAGCTCACCCCTGCGGAGGGGGTGAGGTCCGGCACTGCTGGCCACGTGGCAGGCCCGGGGCTCGCCTCTGAGGAGAGGGGAGGCCCGGTCCCAGCTAACTTTTTTAGCTTGCTTTCACACTTTTTGTGTAGTTAAGTCAGAATTATTTTTGTTTGCCACTGAGAGCCATTAACTGTATTTAAAGCCATGTAACCTGTATCATTGCAACCTGTTCCATTAACAGTTCTGCATCATTATAACCTGCTCCATTAACAGTTTTACTTTTAACACTTATGCACCATTGTAACTTCTTCCATTAATAGTTTTATGTATTGTAGCTGCAAGGACATGGGAATGGAGGTCGTTGGAGCTGAAGCGTCACCAGCACAGGTCAAAGTATCTGATGGAGAAGTAAGCCTATTCCAAGAGAAGGAAAGTAAAGAAACAGCGAAAGAACGAGAGGAGGCGGCTGTTTTTGGTTCAGATACAAATGGAGCCACAAATGATCTGTCACCTCCAAAGGATGTGAAGGATGAGTGGCCTGAACCTAAGCAAACACATGCCTTTTTCTTTGTCAAGGTCCGCTCATACGAGGATCCTAAGATTAGGGCAAAACTTGAACAGGCTGACATAGAATTCCAGAAGAAGATTCAAACTCGTTCCAAACTTATTGAGGCTGTAAGAGCCAAGAAGGTATTGTTCTTACAGGTCCTTGTGAAAGTAAGATCTTTATTTCTGATGCATCAATGTGCAAGTGCAAGAGGTTTTGAACTTGTTCAAATGGATGCTTGTTCTTTTAATTGCTGAAATGTGTTCTTAATGGGAGTAGACAAGTAGGGAATTGAAGTGCATAAACCATGCTCAATGGTGTATCTATTGACTATGTTCCTTCTCTGCAGGCAGAACGTGCTGGTATCATCTCAGAGCTGAAGCCATTAACTGCTGAAAACAAACAGTATCATGAAGTTGTGAATGAGAAGATTAAGGAGATGGAGCCTCTTCGAAACAGTCTAGGCAAGTTTCGTGATGAAAGCAACGCCATGCGTGCACGGAGTGCAGGTTTATGCTCTTCTATCGAAGAGCTTGAGCAAACGGTATGCCGGAGCCCTTTCGAAACTCAGCTTTTACATGTATACAATATAATGTGTAATTGAATGTTTTATTCTTCTCCATAGATCAAGATGCTGAACAACCGCATAGTTCATGAGAGCATACCTTTAGCTGAGGAGAAGCGTCTGATCAAAGAAATTAAGGAGCTTGAGAAAACCAGATCGAAAGTTGCTTTGAATGCTGCTAACCGAGCTAAAATGCAAGAGACAGTGGTTGAAAAAGAGGCCATACAGGGGCAGGTCAAAGTAAGTATATTATACTGCAGCTTCATGTCTTGTTTTACATGTATTCCCTGACGAAATAGAAAGTGCTGACCGTCAACTTTCAGATCATTGGGGAGGGCATTGATGGAATAAAGAAGGAGCAGCAAGCAGTCAAAGATAAGATTAAGGTCCTGGAGGACGAGCGAAAGGTTGTGGCGGCTGATATTGCTTCACTTGAAGAAGAATTAAATGCGGCAACTGCCAGAAAAGATAAGGCGTATGAAACATTGATTGAATTGAGACAAGCACGCGATGCAAAAGTAAGTTAACATATCTTAGACATCGAAAATTCTAAGAACGACAAAAAAACATTTAGTCCCAAGCAAATTGGGGTAGGTTAGAGGTGAAACCCACAAGAAATGAAACTAACAACGGAAAACAAAAGAGAGGGAGGTAAGTTATATGAAAGTCTTCCATGCAGAAATTATATTCTCATTGTTCTCTGCTACGCTTGGGCTACATGAGGATCCACCCTATTTCTTTCTCTTCAGCTTTCCTTTGCCCTAATGGTTTAGGAATATTTGGGTCTGTGCAGCGTTGTCTGCTTTTGGTCTAATGTTTGTTGCTATTTGCTTCCCAGTTATGCCTGGGTCAGATTAAGGGCCCATATCTTTTGTTTTGATTTTTTTCTTTCCTCATCTGGATGTTGCCTTTTTATAGTCTAGAACCTGTTTGTCAAAGACTGAAGCTGGAATCCCCTAGTTTAGATAACTTTTCTATGTTACTGCTCTTCCATGAATATGTTTGTGACGTCGCATGTGTTCCCTCCATTTTTTATGCCGCGTATATAAACTATGTTTTTCTTAACCTTTCAGTTGAGAACTTTTTGTCCATCTCTGTTCTTTCAAAAAAAAAAGATGGTGCATTATATAACATCCCCATATTGGTAACCTATCACTGGATTGTGATCATGTGGGGCTTTTCATTGATACTCTTCTGTACTTGATCCAGAACGCCAGCTTCCACCAAAATAGGACAGTTTTGAACAAAGCTAAGGATTATTCTTCAAGGAATATGTTAACAGAATTACAGGAGCTCCACAAGACTGAGGTGTGCTTCTACAAATATTAATATGTTTGTGTGGCTTGATCTTTTGATGCTCACATGTTATCTATACTAAACTTTTGTTACTCTTTTAGGTTGACAAGTTCATGACCCAATGGTGTGAGAGCAAAGCCTTTAGAGAGGATTATGAGAAGAGGATCCTCGCCTCCCTCAACAGCCGACTTCTGAGCCGAGATGGCCGGATGAGGAATCCTGACGAGAAGCCTATATTTATCGAGTCACAGGCGCCAGCTCCACCTACAGAACAGGAGCATATCCCAGTAAAGTTGCCTGCAAAACAGGCCAAAGAAGCACCTGCTCCTCAAGCAGACGAAGATCCCAAGGTCGAAGCCCGTTCCAGAGGCCCTGTTAAGTCGCATAAGGCAAAAGCTGCTCTGGATGCTGATGATGAATATGAGCCTGAGCCTCCTAAGGAGAAGGCAAAGCCTAAAGAGGTGGATGCAGCAAAGTTGAAAGAGATAAAGAGGCAGGAGGAGATAGAGAAGAATAGGGTAGCTTTGGAAAGAAAGAAGAGGCAGGCTGAGAAGCAAGCTGCAAAGGCGGCAGCCCGAGCACAGAAGGAAGCTGAGAGGAAGCTTAAGGTACACTACATGCCTCCCCCATCCCGTCTCTCTCTCTCTCCCATACATACACACACACACAAAAGCGAGAATGTAACAATGGCATTCTTTCAGAAAGAGGGGAAGAGAGCTAAGAAGAAGGCTGGAGCAGGTGATAATGATGAGCCCTCTGAATCCGATGCCAAGTCTGATGAAGCCGTGGAAGCCCAAGCTGAGGCTGAAGTGGCCGCAGCTTCCACCACGGTGAAGAAAGAACAGAAGGATAATGTCCGGAGCAGAAGCGTGGTGACAAGGACCAAGGCCCCGTTGCCGAAGGCGATCCTGAAGCGGAAGAAAGCCCAGTCATACTGGTCTTGGGCTGGCCCGGCCGCAGCAGTGGCAGCCGCCTTGGTCGCCCTTCTGGCAGTTCTAGGCTACTACCAGTACTACCTTCCTGCGAGTGCCAGCAACTGAACAGACGTGAAGCCCTGAAAGTGATGTGAAGGCCAATTTTGCAGAGTCTGAGGGAAAGCAAGAGTGCGTGGTCTGCTTTTGAGACGTGCGAGACTTCCGTTTCCGTTCTGTTGGTTTGATACTGCAAGAGTCGAGGAAGAAAATACAGTTGATTTTGGTTGTGACTTCTTAGTTATACAAACTGCTACTGATATGTCCCGTGTACTTTCGAAGTGAATCGTATATTGCCGCCAGGAATAACGCCTTTTCGCTTTAGGTATCTGAAAATGATTTGAGTGCCTTTCGCCATGATTTGATATCATCTTGTTTGCAGGGTCGTTAACACGTGGCTGGTTGTTTCCGTACGCTGTTTGGGCGAGCGATGTTTGTTTTGTTTTGTTTCGTTTCCTCTATTTGATTGTCCGCTAACATTGCTCGGTAGGCAACCTTGGCGAAGAGGAGGTAGGAGTAGAGGGTATTATAGTAGTAATTGTACTGAAGAATCTGGTGAGGTGCGGCTCTCTCGGGTCATGTATGTGGAGGCACATCTGTTGAACCGTATACGCGATATCTGGCCTGGTGAAGGTGAGGTATTGAAGAGCACCTGCAAGACTCTTGTAAGAAGTGGGGTCAGAAACGGGTGTCCCGTCGGTAGCGGAGAGCTTCACCTGAGTATCCACCCGAGTGGAGCACGGCTTGCACTCAGCCATGCTCGCTCGCTGGAGGATATCCAGGCAGTACTGTCGCTAGTGAAGTAATAGGCCGCTTGGTCGTCCTCGACCGCAATACCCAGGAAGTGGTGGAGATGGTCCACGTCCTTCATAGCGAACTCCTGTTGTAAAGCAGAAATGGTTCGCTGAAGCAGAACCGGACTAGATGCTGTCAGTACAATGTCATCGACGTACAGTAGTAGGTAAGCAGTGTCACTGCCCCGTCGATAGACAAACAGCGAAGTGTCCGACTTAGCTTCAACGAACCCTTGTGAGACCAAGAAGGAGGCGAACCGGCTATACCAGGCTCGCGGTGTCTGCTTCAGTCCGTATAGGGATTTGTTCAGCTTACAGACCATGTCTGGGTGAGTTGAATCTACAAACCCTGTCGGTTAATTGCAGTACACCGTCTCGGTCAGTGTGCCGCGGAGGAAGGCATTCTTGACGTCCAACTGGTGGACGGGCCAAGAACGTCAGAGAGCCAGCGACAGTACAGTACGAACCGTCGCCGGCTTTACCACCAGGCTGAAAGTCTCGTCGTAGTCGACTCCAGGGCGCTGAGTGAAACCCCGGAGTACCCACCGAGCCTTGTACCTCTCCAAGGTACCATCTGCCTTCATCTTATGTGTGAACACACACTTGCCCGTGACAACATTGCCACGTCCGGGACGGGGAACCAGGTCCCAGGTCCGGTTGGCAAGCAAGGCCTCATACTCTTCCTCCATAGCGTGGTGTCAGTGAGGGTCGGCGAGGGCGCTACGCACGGAAGTAGGTATGGGTGAGATCGAAGAAGGATCGGTCGGTGGAGATGTCGTCGACGAGAAAGCGGCCCCGTCGAACCGCTCAACTGGTCGAAGACTCCCGGACGCATGTCGAGTCACCATCGGGTGGACATGACCAGGATCCCTGTGGAGAAGAGGGGGGTTGTACACTGGTCGCTCGGGTACAATCACCTTCTCTCGTCGTGGGTAGATGAGAGTGGGTCTCGAGGCCTCGCGTGCCGTAGCTGGGACAAGAGGGGCTCCCCCCTGCCCCGCACTCGTCGCTGGTAGACAAGTGTGGGGTCAGCAAAACGAGAAGTCGTTGTTGGTGCGGCGCATGGCGCAGCTGGTGACGCCGCAGGCGTCGATGCCGCACGTGGTGCCGCAGGTGACGCCGCAGGCGTCGATGCCACACGTGGTGCGGCTGGTGACGCCGGGGACACCTGAGGTACAGCAGGTGACGTCGGGGAAGTCGAGGTCGCGTGTGGCGCAACGGGTGACGCCGGAGGCGTCGATGCCGCACGAGGTGCAGCGGGTGACGTTGGAGGCGTCGATGTCACACGAGGTGCAGCAGTCGGCGCCGGGGGCACCTGAGGCGTAGCCCGTGTCGTACCTGCGGAAGAAAGAGGCCAAGGCAGCTCGGAGGCAACCTCGGGGTCAATAGGAAAAAGGGAGTCCAGCTCTGTGGTGGAATCGGAAGAGGTGGTGGAGAAAGGAAAGGATGACTCGTCGAAGACGACGTGCCGAGAGATCAAAAGACGGTGAGTAGTGAGATCTAAGCGCCGGTGACCCTTATGATCAAGGGAATAGCCGAGAAAAACACACCGTGTCGAGTGGGGCGCAAGCTTATGTGGGCCAGTGGCGGAAAGGTTAGGGTCGAGGCACGAATCGTCTTGGTGGGAAGACGATTAATCAGAAGTGTGGCAGTATGAAGAGCCTCCACCCAGTATCGGGCTGGAATAGATGCCTGAGACATCAGGGAGCACATGACATCATTGGTGGTGTGAATCATGCACTCTGCCTTGTCGTTTTGAAGAGAGGTATACGAACAAGACATGAGTAGCTATACCCCATGTGCAGAGAGAAAATTACGAAACGCGGAGTTATCAAACTCGCGTCCGTTATCGCACTGGACAGCTCGGATGGTGCGCCCAAACTGAGTAGAAATACAAACGAAGAAGTGAGAAAGAGTGAAAAAAGTCTCAGACTTCAATCATAAAGGAAAAGTCTAGAAAAAGTGAGAAAAATCATCAACGATCACCAAGTAATAATTAAAGCCCGATACGCTGGTAATGGGAGATGCCCACAAATCACAATGTATAAGATCAAATGTGTGCTCAACATGAGTCACACAAGTGGGAAAAGGAAGCCTAACATGGCGACCAAGCTGACAGGCATGACATAAGGAGTTATGCGTGCCCCTAGAACACGAGATAACAGAACTACTGAACAACTTTGACATAGCATCTGCACCAGGGTGGCCAAGCCGGCGATGCCAGATGGTGGATGAAGCTGTCGTAGTCAAAGAAAACGGCGGTAATGCAGCGAAAGTAGGAAACCGAAGTGTGTATAGGGGCCCCGAGCTATCACATCGAAAAAGAGGTCGCCGGGTGGAAAGATCCTTCACAGACAAGCCAAAAGGATCAAATTCAATGGAAACATTGTTGTTAGTGGTAAAACAACGAACAAAAAGCAAGTTTTGAATGATATCCGGAGCGACAAGAATGTTTTTAAGCTGGAAAGAACCCGGGAGGCCGAAATCACCTACTGAGGTGACCGGGAGAACGGACCCATTTCCAACAACGATAGATGAAGGAAAAGAGGGATTGGGAGGATGGGTGGAAGAGAGTATACCGGGATTAGGAGTGGCATGGTATGACGCTCCGGAATCGACTGCCCAGTCGGCACTTGGTGGAGTAAGGTGCATGGTGCTGAAGGAAGAAGCCAGCGACTGTCGATCCCATGTCGACGGTGGTTCCTAGAGAGGTGTCGATGGCTCCAGTACCCAACAGGATAGTCAGTGCCTCTGTAGGTCGAGGTTGATTGTCCGCTAGAAGAGTATCTAGGCCCACCATAGGCCTGAGTTGGCGGTCCACCAGCACTGTAGGCTGGTCCACTATAGCCCGGGGTGGCCGCGAATGCCGGCTGGGGACGTGGTGGTCGTGGAGGGTGAGAACCCGGGGATGGCGCAAGCCACATGTAGATTTGGCCACTCCACGGGTTGTAGGGTGTGGGCCAGGGTGCGCCTACCCGACCGGTACCACCGCTACCACCAGTAGTCGGAGTCGTGGGTGTGGAAGTGCCGCCTGCACTGCTACCACCACGACTACCGTTCTTTCCTCGGCGACGACGATTCCCACCTCCTGTACTGGCAGGAGTGCTTGGAGTGGAAGATGGTCGTGACGGCGGTCCACCAGCAGCTAGTAAGGGTGGACGAGGGGACTGCCCAGAGCCATAGAAGGTTGTGGCAGATCCGGGGCCAGTAGAGCCTCTTGTAGTGATCTCCTCAAGTTCAAGATCAGACCATACCTTCTCGAAGGTAGGTAGTGGCTCCAGTCGGAGTAGCCACGTCCGTAGGTGAGAATAGCGCTCATTCAGGCCCTGAAAGACCCGAAGAACAAGGGCGCTATCAGTGACCGGCTCACCAAGGTCACATAGAGCATCCGCCATGCCCTTCATCTCCCTGCAGTAGGTGGAGATAGAACGGTCGCCCTGGACGGTGTTCTGGAACCGAGTGCTGATGCGGATGGCTCGAGTCACGCGGTTCCCTAGAAACCGCTGCTCAAGGACCAACCAGGCCCGTCGAGCAGTGCCGCCACCGCGCTGCCTGACGATGTCCTGTAGATCCTCCGTCAAGGAGCCAAGGATCCAGGATAGGACCAGACTGTCCATGCTGATCCAGGACACCGGTACTAAAGAATCGTCCTGGAGAACGTGGTCGTCGAGGCAGTAGCGCATCAGTGTGAGGAGCACCATATCATGCCACCGGGTATATGAGGTGGACTCGAAGCTGAGAACAACCGGCACGAGCGTCCGGGTGTTCTGAATCCCTGCGGCTTGCGCATGAAGAGCGGCCACAAGTGAAGTCGAGTACGTACCAGCATCCGAGGGAGGCTCGTGGGCAGCACTCATTGATCGGTGAGCACTCTCCTCGAGCTGATGGGATAGCGCTGCCACGGAGGTACGCTCCTGCTCTAGGGCGAGAGCGAGTGCCCGCTCGCGCTCGCGAGAGGCAGCCAGTGCTGCGGCGATGTCGGAGGTATTCGCAGTGTCGGTGCCGTAGGAAGAAGAAGTTGCGTTCTCAGCAGCAACTGGGAATGGAATCGGCGGGACAACAATTGTGGTGCTCCCGTCGATGTCGAGGTCGGTCGAGTCCCGTCCGGAAGTATCTGCCATGAAAGTGACAGCGGTGGCGGGGTTGTCGGTGGTACCTACGAGGGGTCCACCGGCAGTCGGATCAGTTTTCGGAGAGAAAGAAGGGGCGGCAGCACCTCTAGAAACCGAAAACACGGGTGGTCGAGCAGTCCAGGGGGCGGCGGCTCCTCTAGAGGCGATGGGCCAGGGGGCTGCGGCCCCTCCAGAGGTGGCGGCGGCCCCTCCAGAGGCGGCGGGCCAGGGGGCTGCGGCCTCTCTAGAGGTGGCGGCGGCCCCTCCAGAGCCGACGGGCCAGGGGGTGGCGGCCCCTCTAGAGGCGTCGGCGGCCTCTCTAGAGGCGGCGACGGCCCCACTGTGCGCGCACGGCCCCCATCCGGGTGGAGGCGGCCCGAATCCGGGTGGGGCCGCCCTGATCTAGGGCGCGGCGGCGGCCGCTGGGGCGCTGGTGGCGGCGGCGCCAGCAGCGGGCGGCACGGCTGTGCGGAGGCGCAACGCCTCGGCGGCGGCTCCGGCGGGCGGCGCGCCAGTGAAGGCGGTGGCGGCGCAGGGCCAGTGCGGCGGCGGTGGCTGAGTCATTAGGGTTAAGCCTTAATCCTAATTAAAACCTAGCTGATATCATATTAGAGTAGTAATTGTGGCTGTATTAGATGGATGATAATGCTGAGGTACAGGGATGATTATATAGAGAGATTAGGTGGGGGAAAGGACTGAACTACCCCTAACTCTAATCACTCACTAATGACTAATATGCCCCGTGACACATATGTAATTACAGTGTCTAACAGAGAGAAACGGCCCACGGGACGGGTATGTGCCAGAGCATGCGGAGCGCGGCGTGATCCATGGAACCTGGCTGACGGTGGGCTCCGTCTAGGAGCAGTTGTAGCGGGAAACGGCAGCCGCAAGGATACGGTTTCGTGGTTGACTGTCGGTCAACGAGATTTGATGGGACAGTCGTGATTGTATCTCTCCTTTTTTATCGGAAATAGAATTCCATTAACCAAACATTACCAGCCGAATCACTAGCAAGTAGCAACCAGTCTCATTTCAAAATCGGTAGCAATGTCAACCCACAAACGGGTACCATGCCTGGAAAGGACGTGCAACGCTATTGCACTTCTGGCAAGTATAAACAGGGAATAACAACAGATGCATACGAAAATGGCCAGGGGAACAATAGTACAGAAGGCAGTGAAAATGTACATCCATATTGCCAAGTCAATCACCAGACGATGCCACGCAAGTACAGAACTTAATCACACGCTGGGTATACATATGTAGCAAACTAGAACGAATCAAAATACACACGAATAAGGTCAGCAAAAAAAAACTGGATCAGGCAAACATATAATATAATGAACAAATCGAGCTGTAAGTAATCCACCCTTCCCCCAACCCACCCACGCCCCAACCAACAAAACTAGTAACATCTCCTGGCATCATAAACCTGGACCTCCATGTTCCATGCAATCAATTGACCAGTTTCTTTCGCTGTAGCAGCTCTACAATGGGTATTTTCATCGGTCCTTGCAGGGGATGTGAACAGAATCCTGAGGAGCTTTCATGACACTGGTGGAGGAAAATGTACATGTAGTGTGTGATCTAATCCACGGATCAGATCTTCTTTGGTAGATTATAAGTTTTCTTGAGGAACTTTGTTGCTGTCTCATCATTGCGGTAGCAAAGAACTCGTAGGACTGTGTTAGGCTCGTTGGGGCTCCAGTGCCCTGTTGTTGGAGGCAACGGTAACCTATTCTTCGACGCTGATCGATTTGATTCAACCATCATACGTTTGAATCGATCAATGAGGCTTTCAGAATCTGCACTAAAGAGGGGCAGCACATCCTTAACCTGGGAAGATGCCTTGTCGACTAGTTCCTCTGGCAAACCATCCCCATCTGCCAAATACAGGTCTCTGAGGGCCCTGAAATCATCTTCTATTATCTGAGCGTCTTGACGGGTAAAAGCCCGCAAAGGCCCTCCAGCAAGAAGCACCAACAAGAAACCATCAAAACTTGCTTTCATCAGTGCTGTTATAGCACGATTCCGCATTTTATTGTGCACCATACTAGATATCGTCTCAAGGATAGGATCAAGCTCTCTCAATAATACCTCCACCCTGTTCGACGCAGGATCACTAACATAAAGGGTGTCCCAGAGAATATGGCCCAGGTCATAGAATGTCACCTTATAAGCAGTAGTCTCACATATCTGCTGAACGCCTTCTTGGCAGGCTGCTTGACAAAGCCCAAACTTGATGTCCACTCCATCAGTAATATCTGCCTGAGCTGACTCAACATTTCTCAAGCATGTTTTAATCTTCTTATCTAGGTTCTCAAGCTCAGCTCGGATATACTGAAGCGTATTCAAGCGTACACATAGTTGAGCGAGGCCCAAGGGATCATTTCCGTTTGCTACTCCATTTTGTGATGCACGAACCTGGAGATTACGCGGCTTCTCCTTTTTCTTGAATAAGGACTTAGAGCCAACCTCACATCGTGTTAATGGAGGTAGTTGGGGCATAAAAGAATTCCGTGTTCCTATTAAGAGTGCAAAAGAATATATTGAACTCATTCGAATATCATAAACACATAATTATTAACATTTATTTACCTAGTACTTACCACAGCCAGATTTTACTTTAGACACATAAAGCTGTAGGGTTCTATCAAGCCCAGCTGTCAGATCAGGAAGAACTGCCGGATGCATAGGTATAGGCAACTCAAAAAAGGCATCCATTGTTTCACCAATAACCCGAAGCATCTCCACAGAAGAGGGAGCAAAATTCTCCCTGTTGGCACCTGGATTCCAAGTCTGGATAAAGATAATTGCCAGTTTAGTGGAAAGATATCATTAAAAAGCTCAACTTTCAAGTGACCTAACAGTATTTCATATAAATGTACTGCCTAAGCCCTAATGAGTAACCAATTTTATTGACAGTTTCAAATAACTAGATCTCAAGTCTTAAGTTGATATAGTTTGGCTTATACTTAGGTTGACGTTTGAAGTGGTTTCGAGGTCCAACTACCTAATGTGTGATATTGAACCCATAGCCAGATACAAAACATCAGACATGTTAACTAATTTATAACAGCAGAGCATCCATTACTAAGTTATGACTGCTTGTTTTTATAGTGAGACTAAGTTTCTGGTAAAAGGTGGGAAAGAGCACCTCTTGCTTCAAATTCCGGTCAACCCATCCCTTGAGTCTGTCCACCCTTTCTCTTATCCACACTTTCACCAGATTAGCTATTGCATTTTCAGCTTCAAATGGTGGCATCTCTCTGATCAATGACTTGCCCCCATCATCACTATCCACGGAGTCTTCGACAGCAATATTAACAAGATCCTTCTCTAATTTGTCTGAAGCTTTAAGGACTTGTACTGTATCTGGGGTCAGCTCTGAAAGCCCAGCTACAAACTGCTTCAACTCATTACCATAACACGAGTGAAGTGTTGCAACAGCAACACCTGAAGCAAGGGGATGCCATGTCTTCAGTATTGGACTGTACAGATTCTTCTCCTTAATAGCTAGGTCGCCAATGTCCTTCGCAAGAATAGAAAGAACTGGAGTAGGGTTTCTTGATGATCGTTTTGAATCTGCTTCTTCCATTCTCTGCACAGATCAAACTAATGACACATCAAAGAAGCGTCTGTGCACTCTAAAAAATGCCAATTTTATAACACTTAGCATCTAACCATCTATGAAACAGAATCACTGCATGTACATAGTGCTTGAGATTGAGCAAAATGGGTTTCTGGGATTGTTCCCAGGATTCTTAACACTTTTTGAGTGTTAAAGGCTTGGTTGTTGTTGTTTTATTCTTAACACTTTTTGACTGGTCCAAATATTGAGTAAGTTGTGACAACAGATGCATGACGACAATAATGCAAAGAAATGAATCAAAAGAATTAGGTTGATATTTCTACTACAACAACTTACTAGAGCAAAAGCTGTACGGAGTGAAGATCGTATGTAGGTCTCTACCCTGCTACGAGCAACATCAGTATCTTCTTTCCTCCTACGGCGGTACTCATGAGATATATCTTCAACAAGCACCTTTGCAGCTGACACTCCAATTGATACGATGCCTTGCATGGACTCGATATTACTTGTATTGAAGGTTTCATGGTATGCCAGGAGTCTTTTTTCTGTCCAACCCATTATTGCACTTAATGTTGAACTCAATACTTTACAGTAATTTGGATCTTTTGTGGTCTTAGCATCTTTAGCAACTTCAGCTAACTGATTCTCCGCAGCAGAAAGCAGCTCAATATCTACTTGACCAGACATAACAAAATGGTTGAACAATGCCCAAGTAAAGCAAAGATTGTGGAGCATCTCATTAATTCCAAGGATACCCCAGGTTTTCTTCAAGAGCTCCATCACCTCATCAATCTCATCAACCACAGTGCAATCTATATTATCAAAACAAGCTTCTACCAGCATTTGGTAGAGATGGAGATTCAGTGGGAAACCATCTGCCCAGTGGCATCCATCAGAAGTTCCATCATGAGATCTTCCAGCAAGTGACATGACAGCAGAACGTAGGCCCTGCATTGACTCAGAGTTTTTCCCAGTTTCCAGTGGCCTATCGTATGCACCACGTATAATTTGCCGCAGCCGTTGTGCAGAGAGGTCAGACTTATTCAATGGAACAAGTGGATGAGCAAGCAAGCCAGCCTCAAGAAGCTTCAAATTCCTACTCCGCCATGCCTCATACTCCTGAGGATCAGGAAAATCTGATGCCTTGAATTGTTGCAAGAACTCCAAGGGCAAGACCATAGACTCTGCTCGTCTGCCAAGCTGTTTTAGAAAAAATGTGAAAACTATTAAAAGCCCTAATATACACACCCTTAAAACGGAAACTAATTTACTCAATGTATTCAACGTATATATTGGTTAGCGTAAGATACTGGGCCCATTGTTTCAACCAAAATACCCCAAATGAATAATTACTAATTAAGACTTTCTTAAGGAGAATATAACTAATATCACTGCATCTTTTTTAAAATGTCCAACATTCACTTTCAATTGATCACTTATCAACCAAAAGCAAACAATGCTGCAAGAGATATTGGAAATCATCTGCTAAACCAAAGTTTCACAACTAAACCTACACCCTTAAACATCACAAGTGGTTTATCCTAGCATACCTATCCAAACTGTCTGACCCTTATTTAAACACGAAAATAAATCTGGTCATTAGGAGTTAGGTTCTAACCAACATCACTTAATACAGTAATACAAATACGTCTCGTTGGAATATAAGATGTGTGATAAAGGCATGAATAATCAACTATGATCAGTAGTCCAACAAAACACAAACTATCAGGATAGAAAGACCAGTATGTGGTTCGTATCAAAAAGCCCAGCCATGATAGAAGTAGCAAATTTACCAAGTTTGTTTTATCAGTTTAGAGTTGAGACCCTATGGTCAGAAATGAAAAACAAATTCCCCCTCTAGAACAAAACAAATTCGATGAAAAAGGAAACAACCTTCGAAATCGGATTGAGTGAATTATGTGCCTTCCCATTCATCTTACAACTACTTTATTACAAAAATTCCAGACCAAGATAAGAATCATGCTGCCAACTTGTAAAGTGCAGGTTACAGTTTTTACTTTTTATGTGGTCAGTTACACAAATCTTAATTAGGTGTCCGAAAGCAAGATGAAGGGAGAAAAATAAGGGCCCGCTGCAGCTGACACACAAATTTTCAAGATCCACACTAAAAAAGGGGGAGAGAAAAAAATCATTTGATTATCGGGTGTCCTTCCCTCTTAAAATGCAGCCTGCATTATTTGGTAATGGCATTCCAGTCCTCAAATAGGAATACCTAGTGGACTGGAAAATAGAATGGTTGAGCGTGTGTTTTAGCTAAATTTGAATTTCCAGGCGACCCTCGCACGAACTCCCATGAACTCGAAGCTTTGACCATGTGGCACGGCTCACCCACTCCAGATCTACCACAGCCCATCAATGCTAGCACCACCATCAAATGAGTATAGTGGATAGCCAACGGGCATAATTCGAGCTGCAGGTTTTTGTACTCGAAACCTGAGCACCTAAGTGCGAGATCCTACCTGGCTGGCGGCGATGCGGAGGAGGCCCCTGCGGATCCTGGCGTCGGCGGGCTCGGAGACGCGCATCTGCAGCCGCATGAGGTCCCCGACCGTGGCCGGCCTCCGAGGGGGCGGCGGCGCCGCCGCCTTGCCGCCGCTCCCGGGGCTGCCGACGCCCTTGGAGGAGGCGGAGGAGCGTAGGCCGAGCGCCCTCTTCATCTTGCTGGCGGCTGCGGAGGTGAGGGAGCGCTGGAGCGACGACGCCGAAGAGGAGGAGGAGGAGGATGCCGTGGGGGCGGGCACCGCCGACGAGGCCTGCGGGATGTAGGTGAGGGGCTTGGCGCCCGTGGTGCGGGAAGCCGCGACGAGCACCTCGTAGGCGGCCTCCCGGAGGTCCGCGGCCGAGAGCGGCACCCCGAGCTCCGGGAGCGGCGCGGGGAGCGCCGAGGAGGAGGAGGAGGAGGAGATGGCGGCCGCGGCCGCGGAGGGCGGGAAGCCATTGGAGGACGAAGAAGACGTGGCCGAGTCGCGGCGGGACTCGCGGAATAGGCGCGCCATCGCGGCGGCGGCGGCGGCGGGCGAGCTCGCGGCTTGCCGCCCTTCCTTCCTCTCTCTCTCTCTCTCTAGGTCGCTCGCTGGCTGGCCCGGTCGGTCGGTCCCGCTGTCTAGAGTGGCGAGGGGAGGAGAGAGAGAGAGATGGGGGCGTGCGTGCCGCTTTTCGTCGCGGGGATGATGAGGAGAGAGAGAGAGAGAGGAGGGAGACGGGAAGGTGCCAGCAGCCGCAACAGCTACGTGTACCCAGCTTGACAGCAGTTAGGATTTTCGCCGTGATTCGTTTTCTGAACTAAAACATAATCGCCGTGTTCGGGAACTTTGATTCTTCAAAAACCAACCTGTGTGCGCTCAACGGTTTAAATACTGCAGCCCCCTTATCTGCCAAGGCCCAAGGGGGAACGAGCTGTGGCACCCACTATAGGAAGAAGGGTTTGGAAGAGGGACCGATTTGGAGCAGTATAATGTTCATGTAAGAAATAGAAACTTGATTGAATGTTTGTAAGGCAGAAATAGTTCAAATGGAGAAATAGTCCACATTGGAGATGGGATTACAAAGTCCAAATCGGATCGAAAAAACGAGGTTCCAGAGTACGTTTTTGCGACGCTGCCAAAAAACGTGTCACCCTGAGTCACTCTAAGGCTAAGCAAGGACTCGGCGCGCTACTCCTACATCAGCTGTCACGCGGAGGTGAGAGACGAGGCCCGGTGAAGACGAACGAACCTACCCGAAATGACACGCTTGCCGGCACACGGCCAGGTATGGATCACATGCCCAGTCTCAAAGTCAGAACAGAGTAGTATATATTATCATAGTATTTGAGTAACAGCACCACGTGTGAGTGTGACTGGGTGCTCCTCGATCGGGTCGAGACACCAGCTCACATCGCCGATCGCCCAACATGCGCCGGGATGTCTACACGGCCCGGGAAGGAAGGAAAGTCTAAATTCATCGTCGTCGTTTTCCTCGAGGAAGTGGTAATATCTTACTGTTCGTAGGTGGCATCCATTTGTCGATTTGGAGAGCCATCGCCATCACGGACAACCACGATGATGCTGGAAGCCATCTGTTGGTGCATAGAAAAAAAAAAGTCAAGGAGGAAGCGTCCGGCGGCTGGACGTGTCGCTGTCGTCGATGGGTCCGATATGTCCGCGGGGCCCGCGCGTCGGCGAGGCGTCGGTGGTGGACTTGTACAGCACATGGGCAAGCTGTTTCATTCAGTGGTAACGAACTGGAGCTGGAGAGCAGCATGCGGTCGGCAAGACGCGTCGGCGGCGGGCAAGACATGTTTGACCGTTTCCTTCTCCAACGAAACACGAGGTCGCAGACATGAGAGATGAGACGTGGAGGGGGAGAAAAAAATCTGTAGCAGAAAAAAGAAAAAAAAAAGTTACGCCCACCGTGGGGCTCGAACCCACGACCACAAGGTTAAGAGCCTTGCGCTCTACCGACTGAGCTAGACGGGCTGTTGTTTTTTTTATTTAAGGTATTATAATAAATCAAAGTAAACGTGGCAACTGAGAGGTAGAAGACGCAGCCTCCACCTCTAGTTCTGAAGAGACATATATACATCAACCGAGCACCAAAAAAAAAAACATGTTTCAAGTCCAAAGAGTTTTAGTTCTAACAACTTGTCCCGCTGCGAGCCAAGTGTACAGCGGCACGTCTGTGTTTAACTGTAGCTAGCTACCGTCAGGACGTGCCTGGAGACCTGGACGGATTCCAAAGACGAGCTTGGGTTCCCGCCGACGATATACACGTGGTGGGGGAACTAGAAGCGACGAGCAAGAAAAAGCACAGGACGCGAAGGACTTGGTGCCCATGGCGCATCTCTGCTTCCCCCCCGAGTCCCCGACGACGACGTGCTCGCGGACGCCCGGCGCCGCGCCTGCCTACGGCCTGCCGTGCGTGTGGTGCGGCGTCGTGCACCACTACAAAAAAAAAGGCATTTCCGGTGACCCTCCCTATACTATGGCTTCGCCCGTGATTGGTCAGGCCATGCATGTAGCGTCCTAGCTGACCGTGAGCACCATTCTCAGTATCAGAAACCCACGACTGTGCGTGTATCTGTGGGCGAGCAATGGGTGTCTGAATCTCCTTATCAAAAGTGCTGTATATCTATCCAGTAGCACATCGTTTTGAGACACCTGTATCCTCACCAGCAAGTTTTGTCTCAGTCTCAGCTTGTTGTCCTCCCCTGCTTGCCAAATGCCAACCACAGTACTTGTGGTACGAGTGTACATTCTCTTTCTTCTTTGGCCAACCATAGCTGGAGTGCTGGAGGTGGAGGCCATGCGGAACACCAAGGTGCCAACTAATACCTCAAAATCAGAGGCGGTGACATTTGTCATCTTTAGCTACTTCGGTTTGGTTTTTTTTTTGAGAAAGGGATTCGAGAAAGCTTTGGCTCCTCACGTCATCGAGCAAGAGCAAAGGCAAAGCTTATGGATAGTTTGAAAGATCGAAATTACGACGAGAAGAACGTGATAGTAGAATGGGCCGAAAGGAGGCGGCCCATCGTAATATAAGGTTGTGTGTTGCCTTTTGTAGCAGCTAAACATATAAAAAAAATGAGGTAAAAAATTTAAATCGCCCACCGTGGGGCTCGAACCCACGACCACAAGGTTAAGAGCCTTGCGCTCTACCGACTGAGCTAGACGGGCTTTGTGTGTTTTAAAAACTTTTTTTCCTAAAACAACGAAAACTAAACTGAAACATTATCAGCTCCAATAACCCATGCGAAAAATGTATACAAAAGTCAGCGTCAACGAACCTACTGATGCCCATTGCAGCACCAAGAGGGTGGAAAAACATGCTTTGCTCCCGGTTGCTACTGTACACATAGCTAACAACAGTACAGACTTCATCTCATGCTCACATCTAGGTATGCCCTAAACAGAAGCGGATAGAGCGAGAAGCACATCAAGGGCGACAGGAGCCATCAGAAGTGCTTCGGATGCCGAGACAGTCTTCTAAGGCTCACCCTCTCCTGGAATAAGGAAAAACACAGCAAGTTTCAATATCAGGCCATATTCAGAATTCTCGTCAAGTGTTATATGTTTCTGAGGGGGAAAAAAAGAAGAAGAAGGAATTCAGAATCAGGCCATATTCATACTTCTCGTACAAAGTGTATGGTTATATGGTTGAAAATGAGCTGTAAGATTACATGGTTCGGTGCAAGAAATACTAAGAAAGTATGGACCACGATTAGTAAAAAATTACCTGGCTTGAGTCATGATCATATTTGACAAGGAATACACATCTGCATCCCCTGATATCATGCTGCCTCCGCTGAATCTCCACAATATGTGCATCGAAATGCAGCCCTTCATTGTTTCCCTCCTGATTTCAGACCACAATAAAATAAGAGCTTAAAAGGGGGCCAAAAGGGAAGGGGAAAGAGGTGAACCACCTTAACACTAGCTACTTGCAACATCATAGCACACGACCTAGTTGTACCATTATACCAGACTTTATGCTTCTGCTACTCCAGAAAAATGGTGACACTCTTACCCTAAAGCAGAGGACAAGATCTCCTTCGCTAATGCTTCTGCACTGTGAGGACTCTAGAGGAATGGAGCGCTGGCGGATAGACTTCTTCACATTCACCCACTCATCCTCTTCAGCCCCAAACCCCTCAAACCTCACCCGGACTTCCTACAACCACAGTACAGAAATATATGTGAAATAGAACTTACATATGCTGCTGTGCAAACAGTGTGAAATAGAATAAGGTACAACATTCAAGGAAACTATATTAGATAGAAAAAACCTACAGAAACGTTCCAAAATCTCAAAGCAATCTACACAAAACAGAATAAGGTACAACATTCAATAAAATCATATTAGATAGAAAAAAGCTACAGAAACATTTCAAAGGCTCAAAAGAAGTCTACATATAAACGACTGGTGAATGGATAATTAGATAGAGGGAAATAACAAGGGGAAACAGGTATTTAAATGAACCATGAGTTGAAAAAGACAAAAACATCTATATATAATAGAACAGGTATTCTTACTACTTCACCCGCCTTGTTCGTCCTGTGTGCCAAGAAATGGGCAATGTCGTACCTGCATAGAGCAAAAATATCTGCTGCAGTGAAAACTAGAACTGTCTAAACACTAAAAATCACTGCTCCATGGTATGTTGCTAAATATAAGTCTAATCTGCCAACAATCAAGTTTTCTTAACATCTCGCTGCTAAAATTGTCAAGGCTCAGTATCATTGTCAACAGAATATCTTTTTTCTTAAATATTTAAATCAGCCAGGAGCTCCGCCAGTCGTTAAAGGAGAGATACAAACACCATAAAGTGTCACCACAAAATACAGTTCAAAAAGTAGCTACCAAAGGAATAAAAACCAAAATCTGGAACAAAATAAGAGGAGCTAATGCAGATCGAGTCTTTTATTTTTTGTCAAAAATTCCAGTTGAGAGGAAGAATACACCATGAGGTTGGAAAGGGGGAGTTTTTTTACACAATACCATTAAATTATCAGTATAGTGTAAATAAACTGCAAGGATAGGAGTCTTACATGCTCAGTAACATAAATATCAATAAGCATTACTGTAACCAATAAAGAGCTTTCTTATGTTGTTTATCATTGTATCCACCAGCATGGTCATGTGAATTACAAATGTCCAAGTACTCATGAGAAGGAAAAAAAAGATGATATAGGCCAACAAAATGGGTCGCCAGAAACATGAATGACCTTTTTGGAAATAAAGTATGAGAACTCGGTAAAGAAAGCATTAACAAAATAAGCGCAAGTGAAAGGATCTCTACCATGCAGAATCCTTTCCTGACTTAGCCTCAAACTCCAGTTCTTCAAGTTTGGGGACCTTATCTTTACATTCTGAAAAGAAGCCATCAAATCAGAAATTGCGTAAAGTTACATCAACCAAGGACTAACCATGCAGTTTCAACACATTAATTTTTGAAACTACCTTCTTGAGAATCAGGAGAAATCTCATCCTCTATGTTTGAAACACTTGTATCAAGATCCAAAAGTCTTTCTTCAGAAGCTACAGCCTTTCCTCCAGAAACTGGCACATTTACTTCTGAGGCTAAAGCTTTTTCTTCAGAGACTGAATCGTTTACTTCTGAGTCTAAAGCATTTTCCTCAGAAGCCTTATCTTCAGGAGCAGTAGATAAGCAAGCAGGTTTAGTGGTTGATCGGGGAATTTTGTTAAGAAACCATCCTTGAACCTGTTGAAAAAGATGTCATGCTAGTTTGCAGTCAGCAAAACATGGGGCATCTCATGATACTATCACCTGTGCAGCCTGTAATGCTCTACTTCCAGCTCGGCCTGCAGAACGACTAGATGAAAAACAGAAAGTGTAATCAAATGTCAGAAGAAACATCCAAAATCTTATACGTAAGTATGGATTCATATAACTAAAAGGAAGGGGTTTCAGTTTCACAACACCGTATATCAGTACAGCCAACCAGCCATGAAACAATAAATAAGGAAACCATGCTTAAGTAAGTAAAATAGAAAATACATCAATTTCCTTACAAGATTGAAGATTCTTTTGGAAATTACAATCATTTTGAAAGAAAAAAAAAAGTACTAACACCCTGTAAAATTGTGTGACTTACTTAAATTCTTTTGCAAGCTTCTGGCAGAAATTGTCATCCAGGACTAGCTCTTTTCTATCAGCAGCCAACTTTTCCATCCTTGCGATCTGTACCAGGGAGTTCCTTAAGTTTTCATGGTAGATACAAAGTAATATAACTAACTAGCATGAACGATAACTGCATTGACACTAAGCGGTTCCAGGAAGTATACTTAATTGCATAAACACTACAAATATAAATGTGACCACTCCTCCATTCATATTAATATAGTGCATCAATAATTATGTGTTGAACAGAGAAAGTGGGTGCACCTAATTGGATAGGCAATTTATAATGTTTGACCCCACATTGTGTGAAATGGCATACAACCTAACAGTCCTAAAATCATAATACTTCTATATTGCATTGAAAAAAAACAAGATGTGCCATCAAACTGTCCTTTTTCCACATGTTGGGACCTCTGATTCTCGAATAGGTGGTACTGTGCATTACATTAGCATAATAGAAATGTGGAAATGCCCAGGGAACAATAATCTGATACCCCCTCCGTTCCGGTATGAGCTGCATATTTGCCCAGATTTTTTTCCCGTTTCATCAGCAAACTTATGTGATACCGAGGTCCACGCTCTGTCCTAGCCGCATGCCGTAGGGGTGGTAATTGGGCTCGGCCCACGGGCCTTTTCACAATTTATTTCAGCACTTATAAGATATTAGTTCAAAAATGAATATAAATCTAGCCTGACCCTAATCCAGCGTGGTGGAGTAATCGGTTTTGCATGCACGTGGAACGCTCTATCTTACTCTTCCGATTTTGCATGCATGTGGACCGCTGCTCTTTTTCTCTCCCTGCATGCATGTCTATTTGGTCCACTGCATTGTCTCTGCGTCACGGCAAAATATGTGCTCATATCGGGACAGAGGAAGTATTACATTATGACCTTATTTCCACTCTGTGTGTAATCAGATATCACCAGGACCGTGATTAACACTCACATTTTGATGAGTTCTCAGCACCAACATGGCACAAGTTTCTTAATATAAACTGAATAGAGCATCACAATAATCAAGCAATTCATTTTCCACCGATACAGGAATTGATCACCCTAAACACCATCTGTTCCTACCATTTGGGCATCACTTGCCTAATAAACCAAGCCCTAGCGTAACAATTTCCATCACAAGTTACAAATTTCGACCAGGACCAGGAAAGTTTCCCCAAGCTAGCACCGGTCGATTCGCAATGCAAACAAGAACCACAACTTACATGCATAAGGAAACATCGATCCGGGAAATAATCACCGGAATGCTCGCCGGTAAAACACCCAAAACATGCGATCGCGGACAGGTATCTACACGACCAGTAGGAACCCAATAGGATTTCGCTTCCGAAAGGTACGAACTCTCCATTATTACCCAGTTCGCCGGCCAATGGAACTGCAAATTAAGGGAGGCTCGTGAACCCCCCCCCCCCCCAAGAAAAAACCACCACCCAAAACCCACAAGGAACGCAATGGCGCGTCATAAAGACACCCGAACCGATCTTGCCCGCGCGCAGGAGAACCCCCAGCCATCCTCAAAAGACTCGTGTTTTCCGAAAACCAAGAAGCCAACCAGTATATACGGCCGGCCGGGGAAGAGGCGCCGTACGTAGGTACGTACGTACTAAGCAGCAAGAATTGAAGGCCGACCGCCGCGGCGGCGCCGGGAGGGAGGGGGCCGAAGATGGAAGGAATGGCGAGCCAGTGGGGTGGGTCGCGCTCACCTCGGAGGGCGCGAAGCGGGTGGCGGACCGCCGGTTCATCGCTCGGCGCCGGCGTCGCGGGCGAGGCCGGAACAGTGCGGGGGGCGAGGCCGGACAGTAGGAGAGGAGGGGAGTGGGGGCGGCTTCCCAGGCGGCCGCACCAAAAGAAATGAAATACGGCCGGGTACGGACGAGCGCAGGTAAGAAAAGGATTAGGAAACTGAGAGCCGGGCCGGGCAGGACAAGATCAGAAGAGTACGGCGGAAGCTTGAAGTTGTTGCGTGGGGCGCTCCGGGAAATGTTTGGTGGGCCTAGTCTAGGGTTATATTACACTATTTTTTTTACTCGAAAAGCATTCCATCTTTACTTATCATAAACAGAGATTCAGAATTATAATTTTTTTTCATCCGGCAGCTCTTAGCCATGTTTACAGCTGGCTGGACAACCCACATCACCCTCTTGGGCTTTAAACCAAATAAGCCATAAACATAGTGTTTTATTACACAAAAGTCAAATAGATACTCGTAATCTCTAAGAAATCGAATAAGTTCACACATCACAAATGACCAAGTTCAGAACACATTTTTCTTCTTTATGCGCCATATTATCCTCAGTCATAATCTTCTCTCGGATCAGGGTATGCTAGACTTAGCTGCCCACCTTGCCCTTGTATGACTTTTATGACTTCTTTCATCATAGTCTTGGCGCCCATTTAAATAATATTTTACATCTCCTACGGATATAAACCTATCTAATACATCATTAGTGAACATGCAAATAAAAATATCTCCCTAGGGAAACACCTTATTTTTAAAGCATACCTCATTTCTTAGTTTCCATGTTGCTCAGCCTATATAGTGAAGGTAAACCTAGAGTATAAACCATTTCACTCCCTGGCAATACATTTTTTATCCATTCCCAATATTGATTAAAATTGTTAGGCCTATTTTTGCAACCAAAACAGCTGGCTACAATTCACCAAACAACTTTCAGATAGAGGTACACGTGAAAAATAGATGATTATTTGTTTAAAAGCTCATAAAAAAACTACAACCTCTATTTCCTTTTCATTTCTTTTTTAACAACACATCCTTGGTTAAAATTGTATTCTTTTCCATTTACCAAATAAAAGTTTTAATCTTGGAAGGAATCTTTGCCTTCCAGATTTTTCTTGAACTGAAACACTAACTCATTAACCTCATCAGATGTAAGTTTAGCATATATAGATTTCATCGAAAAAACCCTAGATTTAGACCACAACCACTTTACCTTATCAATATTTACACCATCTCGTAAATCACACGTGCCTTAGAAATGGTGATGCTTTCTCTAGATGGCAACTGTAAGCTCTCACTAGTTAGACTGGCCGTAGAGCAGCGTATGGTAAAGCATGATACCTCAAATTTAGCGTGTGGAGAGGTGCAGTGAGGTTGTTGTACCCGGTGCGTTTTGAAGCGTACGCTATAACGATTTGTAAAATTGAACGCACGACGACGACGGAAACACTGTCGATTATGGAAACCCTATCTCGACCGAGACATCTCCTCGAAGTGGATCGGAGACGACGACGCACATCGTCGATCGGGGGAAGAAGGAAGCACCTCTGAGAGCGGCGGCGTGAGCCGCTCGATGGTACGTCGGGAGCAAGGTGTTAGCAACGTCACAGAACTGCTCCATAGCAAGGCCACTACAGGAAGACGAGTTATTTTCGTGGGCCGTGGGCCCACGAAAATAAGCGTAAAACCCACGAAAATAAATTATTTTCATGGGCCCCCGCCGATGACAATAACTCGTCGAAAATAAATTTAATTTTGTCGGCGGCTCACGAAAATAATGTTATTTTCGTCGGCCTAAAATGGCTCACGAAATTATGTATTTTCGTGGGCCATAATATGGCCCACAAAAATAACTTGCTGTTATTTTCGTGGGCCAGACTCTGGCCCACGAAAATAGTGTCTTGCTATTTTCGTGGGTTCTCTTTTGGCCCACGAAAATATTGTTTCTGTTGTTTTCGTCGGCAATGTTAGGGCCCACGAAAATAGTGTCCTTTTATTTTCCTGGGCCACTTGTTGGACCCACGAAAATAATATGGTCCTATTTTCGTGGGCTTTTCCCCGGCCCACGAAAATATTATTGCACTATTTTTGTGAGCCTCTTTGTGGCCCAATTATATAGCAAATAACATAAACACACATATGATCACACTTCATAACAACAGCAACAAACTTATTAAACATTATAAAAGTCATTAGATCGTACAAATAGTCTTGTCCATTACATTGTCCATACAAACACGAATATTTCACATTGTCAGGAAACACGAACATTTCATATTGTCCATACAACAATTTTGTCAAAGCAAATCGTAATACATTTCCACATTGAGCTTCTCAACAAATCAATAAATTGCTTTGACACCCTTTTTCTCGCCGTTTTCCTGTATCAAGCCAAAATGAAGTATATAACTAATAGATTCAAATAAAAACCAACATCATATTAGACTCTATGTCTTGTTATACACGAGCTCTATTTGAATATAAGATACACAATATATGATGTATATGAAAAAACTAAATTACCTAATTGCTACCACCGGGAGCGAAGAATTGATCGACAAAGTCATCCCCTCCACCCTATCCTCCTGAAGAAGATGCTCGCAAATTTGTAACAGGACTATGAAAGTTTTGTGTCCTTGAGGATGATCCCTAAATAAGTAATAATACATGTTACAAGTATACTACCATTTTATAGAAATGGAAGAGAACATAAAAATAATATGTACTTGTGTTCCAACAGAAAAAGGACGTGGAGGCATCGGTGGCGGTGAAGGCATAGGTAGCTGCGGAGGCTGCGGTAGCGGTGGCATGGCGGCAGACAGTCCAAGCTGAGAAAAGTATCCCTAAATCATTTTAAAATGTTTAGCTTCATTTTAATAAAAATATGCATGCATGTCTTATTTAACATAAATATTTGAACTCTTATATTAATGTACTTGCATCGCTTGTTGCCACGTTGTCAGATTCGAGAAGTAGTCATTTTGTGCTTTTATAAACTCGTCCTATCGTTTCATACGGTCTTCTTGTAGCCTCAAGTGGTCTCTCAATGCAGCCTGCTCCTCCATTTGTTTTAACCTGGACTCATTTCCTATGTGAGTACGCCGAGAAGAACTCTGTTGCTCTGTGTTGACCGTGACTGCAAGAGAACCACATCGGTATTCATGACACCATTGAACATCGAATACCTAAAATAGTGATATGTCATAATTATAAGATGATACTTAGAAAAATAGAGATATGCGAATACGTGAATATAAGTGGAGTAAGTTCACCTTCCATGACGCTTTCCTCCACCGGATTCATAAAGCTACTACGACGACGTCTTCCTTTCTCCAATTATAATCATCTCCATTACGTCGAACCATCTCTTCACCATATTTCTCCTACATAAAAACAAATGATAAAGCTTCTATACAACAATTGTATTGATTAATAATTACTTTTAATTATATGACATACCAAGTTTTGAGTGGCCGTTGGAGTGCACAATTGACTGTCATCTATGCCCCTATGCCCTGTTATATAAGCATCAATGAAAGAGGGTTCCTCACCACTTTGAGCAGCCTATATAGAGATGTTATAAATATAGTTAAGTAAAAGCTAATATTATAAGACCAAATTGTAAATCTACTAAACTCACCATTCGTTTCGAGAGACGAATATGACCATCTCCACTGTAACGATGAAGAACTTCACCACCGGACTCACGGTTGATTCTCTTAGAGTTAGATTTCTCTCGATACTCACTCGATGCCCAATAAGTGCATAATGAATAATAAGCATCAACACATTTAACCATCTAAGGAATCATTACCTCACGGTATTGATCGTCGTCAAGATAAATTTTTGAAGCTCCCATTTTCTTGTTCATCATCTGTCCAAGCTTCTCCTTATAGTATAAGCAAACAACTATGATCCGGGCATTAGACATCATATCATTCACAACTTTACGTGCTGCTTTGTGGAAGACTTTGTGTGCTCTAGACTCGAGAGCAGCGTCATGATCATCGGGCAAACGATATCGTTCCTATAAAAACCATAGTATTTTGATTACTAATAATATAATGTACATAAATATAGTATAGTGTAGTGAATACATACCCAAAAATCATGCCAGACAGCCACTGCCACATTCTCATGCACAGCATGTGGAGCAAGCCTATAGTGCTCCCAATGTATTGTAGGTTTCTCTTCACCTTTAATATTCACAAGACCTGTATAATGATGGCGACATATAGCACCCAACACTGCATTAGATTGTCTACGATGGTGTCGTCCATCCCAATCCATGTCATCCCATTGCCTAACAGTTAATTTAACAACATACAATATTTATTAAAATATTATATCTACAATTCAATACTGAGTTTTATTTTTACTTACCAGTCACCGACAGGAGTGATCCGTAATCGCTGTTGTGGAGGCACAGCCAACGGGATAGTGTTTGAAGACCGATACCTGAATGATTGTGGCAACTCTCCCGTATCGGTGTCATCCCCCTCGTCCTCCTCGGCTTCATCATCAACATAGGCTCTTCCCCCTTGTTGTTGTTCATATCGCGCAGAAAGTCCATCCCCTTGATCTTATTGACACTCCTCATTACCCTCCTCTTAGATCTCGTGCTCCACCTGTTCATTATCTTGTTTCATGCATCTTCTAAATTAGGTTTCGCAATATGATATATGGGTAAATATAATAAAATTATAAATACATGAACCTGTTCATTAGCTTGTTCCATGCATCTTCTAAATGTCTCTCGTCTACTATTGTTTGAGGCACTGCCTTAGAAAAGAGAGTCTTGACTACGTGAAGAGCTAGCAGACTGACTCCCACTCTTGCTTGCGGAGCCAAAGAGCCCCTTAGCTATATTCTTAAGACTACGTGGCATCCTGTTGGAAGAAATGGTGAGAGTTAAATACTTAATGATACAAACAAAAGTAATGAAAATAAATTCAAGTGTAATAGAAAACAATTACATGATTAAAATTCATCATGATCCGATGTTCCTTCGATAATATGTCGACTAACTTTCTTCTTCTGTCTTAGCTTAACTTTTTTAGTGCTAGGTCTTTTTCTTTTAACCAGTAGTACCTCTTCTATCCCATTGTCTTCAACATCACCAATTAATGTATCAAGACCTAAAGCATTATCTATATTAAAAGATGGTAGTATATCATCCTCTTGGTAGACTTCTTCCTGTTCATCTTGATATCGAGCATCACCAGGGGCATATAACCGTTCTCGTGGATTGACTTTATACACAACCCACCAAGCACTCAACTTTGGACAAGGATATGGTAGGTAGTAAACCAACTCAACTTGATGAGCAAGAACATAATTATCGCATCCACGAAGTCTATTTTCATGTTTTACCTCTACTATACCAAATTCATCCTGTCGTGTACCCCTGTTATTATCAAACAAGTCGCAGTGGAAAAAAGTAACTCTAAGATCTTTGGAGCCACCAAATTTAAATTCGACAATGTTTTGAATAATTTCATAATAGTTAGTTTCATGCCCCTGTGCATCACATGCTCTAGTTACAACTCCACTATTTGTCGTGACTGCAAGAGGATGTTTTTGCTTCAAATTTGGCCGAACGAAATCGGAACCCATTTACGTCATAACGACCAAAACTCCTTGTTGTTACGGTTTCTTGAGAAAGTTGTCGTAAGTCTTCATGAACATTAGCATCAACCATGCACTACGAATTAAATAAAAATATTAGCTTTACTAACCAACTTGGAGGTGATAAAAGTAACATGTAATAAGAGAATATTTACATGCTTCCAAAACCAATTGACGAAGTTAGGACCTCCATTAAGTCCATCACGACACATTTTATCTAATTGTTTGCTTGTTAGTTGACGCGCATACTTCCAAAATTATTTGTCAAACTCGCTACATAATGCAAAATATGAATACATTAGAAAATCTCATATGTAAAATGTAAGAAAACATTAGGTGTTACCTCGCGGTTATTAGAATAAAAAAACACTTACATATAAAAATTGAGCCATCTCTTCGATGTTTATATACATGTATAACATACATGAATTCCATTCTTCTTCTGAAACCACATGCCTACTGCTGCCACCAACCGTTTTTCCTTTCCACAAAAAATACTTAATTTTCCCGCAGGAGTTTCTTCATCTATATGGTACCGTGTTGTGGGAGTAAACACATTATGCTCCTCTGCAAAGAATGTACTTGAGAAATATGCTAACTCTTTCAGACCAAATGCTTCTGCAATACACCCTTCTACTCTTGCTTTATTCAAAACCATTGCTCGTAGTTTCTTTAGTGTCTTTTCAATGTGGTACATCCATCGATATTGTACAGGGCCACAAACTTTAGCTTCATAAGGCAAATGCACAAGCAAATGTTGCATTACATTTATAAATCCTGGCGGGAATATCTTTTCCATTTTGCATATGAGTAAAGGTATTTCTTTCTCAAGTTTTTCCATCATTTGAACTGTAATTTCTTTAGCACATAGTTGTCTATAAAAGAAACTAAGTTTCGCAAGTACTCTCCACACATCCTGATGCACATATCCACGGAACATTACTGGAAGAAGTCTTTCCATTATTATATGATAATCATGGCTTTTAAGATTATTTAATACCCAATTTTCAATATTTGTCGTGCGCCTCAACCCAGCACAGTAACCGTCAGGAAACTTCAATTATTGCAACCATTTTAAAATTTCTTTCCTTTCACTAACTTTAAGACAAAATAGAGCACGTGGCAATCTCTGTTTTCCACAACCATCTTGTCTGACTTCTAGAGTCGGACGACTACAAATATCCGCTAAATCTTTTCGAGCTTTCAAATTGTCTTTTGTCTTTTTAAAATTAAAACATGTGCTAATTATGCTTTCTGCTACATTGCGTTCCTGGTGCATCACATCAATGTTGTGCAGCAATAACAATGCTTTAGCGTAAGGAAGATCCCATAAGCCACATATATGAGTCCAATTGTGCTACTAACCAAAACCAACAAACACATCATCCGTAAGGATAAGTTGACTGAGCCGTGCAGCAATCTCAACACTAGCCAAACGTTTTGGCGGACCCTTTGTTACAATAGTATCCATTCGAAATGTATTAACTTGCTTTCGAAAAGGGTGATTTGCTGGTAGAAATCGTCGGTGGCAATAAAAAAACACACTTTGCCCCCATGAGTAAGTCTAAAACAATCAGAGTCTGATCCACAAATAGGACAACAAAGTTTGTCGTGTGTGCTCTATCCTGAAAAAACACCATATGCAGGAAAATCATGAATGGACCATAAGTATGCTGCTCGCAGGTTGAATTTCTGTTTTTTGTAGATGTCATACGCTTCTACTCTGATCCACAATTCTTTTAACTCCTCAATCAATGGTTGAAGAAAAACCCCTAAACGTTTTCCCGGATGTTTACGGCCGGGAATGATTAGAGACAAGAACATATATTCATATTTCATACACATAGCTGGTGGAAGGTTGTATGGTATAGCAAAAACCGGCCAACATGAGTACGATGCAGAAGATGTGTTGAATGGTGTGAAACCATCGGTGACCAATCCAATACGAACATTTCTAGCATCTTCTGCAAAGTACGCATCAAAGGAGTCCAACGTCTTCCAAGACTGAGCATCAGATGGGTGTGTCATTATCCCCGTTGATTCGCGCACACCTTCCTTATGCCACCGCATGTGTCTAGCAGTTTATTTAGATAGAAACAACCGTTTTAGCCTAGTTGCAAGGGGCATATAACGAAGTTGTTTAACTACCACTTTTGTCTTTACCAATTCACCATCATCATTTGTGGCCTCAATGTATCGAGATTCTTTACAGACCGAACATTGTGTCAGATTTGAATTCTCCTTCCAGAAAATCATACAATTATTAGGACAACAATCAATTTTTTCGTACTTCATACCAAGGCCTGACAACAATTTCTTTGACTTGTACATGTCTCTTGGCAACTTATGATTAATCGGAAGAATGTCCGCTATCAAATCCATAAGATCATCGTAGCACTTGTTCGACAAATTATACTTTGATTTTATAGACATGAGACGAGTAACGGTTGAAAGGACAGCCACTTTAGTGTGATCATGTAACTGTTCATGTGATGCTGAGAGAATTCTGTATAACTCTTGAACTTTAGGTCCAGGAATTTCTTCAGATGTATCTGCACCACGATCACGATCTAGTGCTTCAACCATGTCTTCCATTCTATCCTCGTTATCACCATCTATGTTATCAACATCAACATTACTATGGTATAACTCGTCGTGCTCATACCATGTTTCATAACCTGGCATAAAACCAAATCGATAGAGATCTTGTTCCATGTCAAACTTTTCCTTGTATAAGAAGTTACGACACTTGCTGCACGGACATTTCACAAACCGGTTAGTCGATAAAGAGAAAGCCCGACTGATAAATGCCTTAGTATTGATGGCCCATTCATTTGAAGGCGCAGTATTCTTCCGCCAACCATCATACATCCATCGTCTATCATCACCCATGTTCTAGACTATATAATATAAGAACATAGAAGTCATAAATATGTATGTTACAACTAAAAATATCACAAAAACAAATTATTATTTAATTACATTCACTTTACATCTATTGGAAGGGATAGGTCCTAAACCCACCCAAAAATAACCGAGAGGAGCGTGCTTATAACGAGACACGTGGTTCAGATCGAGACGAAATTTCGGCAGCATAACCCCGTTGTTCTCCAACTACACGGTCAATAATGGTGTAGTGGAGAACATTAGGGTTACGTCGTCGAAATTTCGTCCGAATCCATTCTCCGCGTCTCGTCATAAGAACGCCCCCTCAGTCACTCCTAGGCTGTTCAATAAGGGACAATTCTGAACCTACACAGATCGAGCCAAATTAAAATATATCTTGATACGATCATGAGACTTGACAAATCGAGATTCTTCTATTCTATATATCTAGAATATATAAAGGTATAATACAATAAACAAATACAAATCAAAAGAGAGTATTATCGTACGATAATGGAACCAAATACGCAGTATTTGCAGAAAAGAGTCTTCATTTATTGGGAAAGAATCAATATACTTCTAATAATGTCGAATCGGGACCCAGTAAGACAGAAATAAAGCATTCATGTTAATTAGGGTAATGAATAATGAAATAATATTATAGCATTATTTTCAACAGGCTGAAGGTCCGAAACGGATGACGCATATTGTATAGGTTACGTGAATCTAATTTCTACAAGAGAGAGGTAAGAACGAGAGACAGGAGGAAAGAACGAGGGAGAGACAGTGAATTGAGTCAATCGTCTTAAATTATGCTCTATCGGGCGCCGCTAATGATAACTTTTAGACGGCCCAACTGTCGGGTTGAGCCGGCCCGAAACCCGTTTATTTATATTTCGCTATAACCAGCTAAATTTTCATTCATAGATGGATATGGTACATGCACGACTATAATAGCGATTAAACCAAAGCACGACACATAAATTAAAGCATTCATGTTAATTAGGGTAATGAATAATGAAACAGTATTATAGCATTATTTTCAACAGGCTGAAGGTGCGGCGCCGAGCCGGTCGGTGCCGGGTGACGGGGAAGGGGCGGCGCCTGTTACAGGCTGCACAGGGGAGAGAGCGCTCTACATCAGTCGATGCCGGGCGCCGGTCGCTAGGCTGCTCCGGGAAGGGCTGCCCTGACTCAAACGAGGTGGCGGGCTGCGGCAACATGCAAAATTAAAAGTTTTTTGTAATTGTTGTTTGGTTTTCACCCATGTCTACAAATTAAGGACTACGTTAGCATGAAAATGTCTTAGTCTAACAAATGAATTCGTAGCTCAACACATGGAGTCAACACATGGCCAAATTATGTCTTCAATCTAAATGCACGCTATTTTTATGCCAAACGGCGATCATCGGTAGCACTACAAACAAATCCAATAATGTTCGCTTCCACCATCTAAGAAGAGCCAATAGTATTCTTTTCAACATAAATAATGCATATGCTACCGTTTTATGTTTGTATTAGAATAGTTAACTCTTGATGTAAATATACAACATTGTAAAAAATAAAAATCTATACACAATTAGAGAGCTCACCTCGGACAGGTAGGGTCGGGGTAGACGCGCGCCGGCACCGGGTGGGGCGGGGACGTGCAGGCCGGGGTAGGGCGGCCGCGCAGGCGCTGAGAAGGACAGTGCAGGGGCGAAGCAGCGACGCCGGGAGGTGCGGCGTGGGAGTGTCGTGCGCCGGTATGGGTGGAGTCCGGGACGTGTGAGACGTGGGGGCTCCCTGCACAGGGATGGGCGGCGCCCGGAGGTGCGGCGCGGGGACGTATTGCGCCGGGAGTGGGGGCGTCGGGAGCTGCGGCGCAGAGCCTTGCGAGCGGCGGCGCCCGGGCCTTGCCTGCGACGAGGGGCGGCGCGGGGGTGTCCTCTCCGATGAAGACGACGCCGGCCGAGGCGCGTGCGCCAGAGAGCGCCGACACAAGCTAGGCTGCGCCGAGAACGGGCCGAGCGGCGGCGCGCGCGGCGGATTCGTGGGCGTGTGGCGGCGCAGCAGCGGCAGTTCCGTAGAATTGTTGGCGGCTCGGAGATTCACGCGGTTGGTCGCCCGGGTCGTTATACATGATAATTTCACTAGTTAGACTGGCCGCAGAGGAGCGTATGGTAAAGCATGATACCTCGAATTTAGCGTGTGGAGAGGTGCAGTGGGGTTGTTGTAGTACTCGGTGCGTTTTGAAGCATACACTATAACGATTTGTAAAATTGAACGCATGACGACGACGGAAACACTGTGTCGATTATGGAAACCCTATCTCGAGCGAGACGTCTCCTCGAAGCGGATCGGAGACGACGACGACGCACATCGTCGATCGGGGGAAGAAGGAAGCACCTCTGAGATCGGCGGCGTGAGCCGCGCGCTCGATGGTCCGTCGGGAGCAAGGTGTTAGCAACGTCACAAAACTGCTCCATAGCAAGGCCGGTGGCTCCTAGAACTTGTGTCGGAGACTTCAATGCAATCTGGGACCGGATCGGCGGTAGGGTATGGGGGAGATCTTGTGGGAAATGCGAAGGACATGAGCTAGGAAGTGGTCCGACCGACCAGAGCGAGGCGACAATGGCGGGTGAGAAGCCATGGTGATGACACGTACGCGGGAAATGATATAGTGGGTGACCTTAAAGCAAAGGGGGAGGGTAAAAGCGACAATGAATGACGATCCCGAATCTAGTAGCGGGGACATTTTAAGGATGGAGATAGATAGTTAGCGTGTCCGCACATGCTTACGTACCGTATACGAGAGGAAAATAGATTTCTATATATCTAGAGGTTGGAGAAGATTGCATATATAGTCGTTGGATGACAATCGAGTAGCTAGTATAGTCTACTGAACGAGAACGACTTTTTCTTTTTCAAAATATTGCCATGTATGTCTCCTATATTTACTATCAGAGAGTAAATCTATTTTACCTTCTCTTAAAGGCGTCAATATAAATCAGTTTGGATCTCAACACATACGAAAATGCACCAAGTGATCAATTTATCGAGCTTGCAATCAATCTTAACCTCGCAAGTATTTTACTAATTACTCCTTCCGTTTCGAAATAAATGATGCCAGTTAGTATAAAATTAAACCAAACGACGTTATTTATTTTGAAACGGAGAGTATTATTTAGGGCAGATTTTTGACAGTGACTTTTAATACATACTCACTTTATTTCGAATTACTTGACGCACCAACGTCAAATAATTCGAAACCGAAGGAGTAGTAGTACTAAAGACAAAGTCGGTGTGCTTGCTGGCCAAAGGTCATAGATCGTCCGGAGAATCGTTGCCAGAAACAGGCGCCTACACTATGATAATAGTGGTCGACACCCACTTTAATTAGACGTGCATAATGACCTCGTAGCTTTGTTAGAAGTCCAACCAACAGTTGCCGCACGATACAAGGATAGCTTAGTTGGTGCTAGCTAGAGGATATGCTGGGGGGACCTGGCACTGGCAGTGAGCGAAAGCTCGACCTTGATATCCAAGTTCGGTCCACTCACACGGGAAGAAGTAGACAACAAATTAGAATCTGACACGGAGTAGTTCATAAATCTAGGTGATAAAAAGGGACGTCAAAACCTGGCCGTGTTTGGAAACTCCCTAAATTTTGTTTTCCAAACTCAGAAATACATTAAAAACGGATATAAAGTTTTGTATATAACGCGGGGATAGCTCAGTTGGGAGAGCGTCAGACTGAAGATCTGAAGGTCGCGTGTTCGATCCACGCTCACCGCATTGGTTATTCTGTTTCACTTTTTTTTTATTTCATTTCACGTCTTACCCCTGATAATATGTTTTTGACGAATCTGCCCCCCTGAAGAGTAATCATAATGTGACTGCACAACATATCATCAAAATAAGATCGATTTGATAAAAAATAAGAGTGTAAAGGGCACAGCCCGTTCAATCCTCGCTTTCATACGCACGTTTCTGTTGTGTACGGCCCTCGACGAAGCCACCTTCGTTGTTTTGGGTGCACGTGCAGCGCGCGCGCATATATATATATATATATATATATATATATATATATATATACACGCTCCTGGCCCGATCCGTTCGGGAGTTTAGCCTGGCTAAAATCCCAACAGAGCACGCCCGCCGTTTGTGTGGAGCTCACAAACGCCATTGCCACTGAAGAAGAAATTAAGCCACCTCCGCAGCTGGAGCGGCAGTACTGCGAGGAGCGGTTACCTCTACACCGGTGGGCTGAAGAAAACTTGCCATGAATCAAGGCCAAGATGACCTTGACGCTAAGACACCGGATCAGGGCGATACAAATTACGACAATGAGCATATAATACAAAAGAAAGAGAAAAAAAAAAGAATATACGGACTGGGTGTGACAGAACAAAAAATTGCACACAGCAATCTACTACAAATCCATAAAAATTAAATGTACACAACAACCGCCAGCATTCCTGGGCACATTCATACCACCAACCAGGAAATCCGACAGTTTTGCACACTAGCAATCTCAACCAGCCATGAGCCACAGTTTAATCTACCCTACTTTTACTGGGTTCCAAAGAAAACAAAAACTGACGCCCGTTCAGGGAGTACTTGAAGGCGTCTGAGGTTCACTGGTCACCGCATCCTGTAGGACTGTGTCCTTGATACCTGACATCTATGCCCATTTAGGGAGTACTTGAGCTTGATGTCGATATCCCGAGGGTTCTTTCCGTTGGGCGCGACTGTCATGCTACCGGTCAAGGTTTCCCCCTCGCAGATAGTTAACACGTCTTCAAGATATAGAACAGTTTGCTTCCAGTGTGTAGCTTTTGACCTCGGGCCTGCAAGGTGTAATTCCGAAAGTGAGTCGTGCTCACCTAAATTGCTCGAATAAAAGGAGACCGCTGTACATTGTAGGTAAAAGTTGACAAGAGGATGAACCTGTTGAGAAGCCCGTCATCTTATGGCATTTGGTGAATGACACATTGAAGTACGCAACAAGAGCATGAATGTAATCATTCCGCTCCGCTACCAGCTTGAACGGTACAGTAAAGGATGCATCTCCAGGTGTCATTTTGGAAATATCCATAGTCTGAAATATATAAGGATTTAAGCAACACTACCGTTGAACAAAAATCATACAAGCAGAATATACTTGGGTTGCGGCGTTCAAATACCTTAAGTAGCTGGCAGTTTGTGACAATCTGATTTGCATCCACAGTATCAACAAGTGGCTCCATCATTGCCTGTTTCTTTATGCAGCTCATATCAAAGCCGTATACATCATTCCAAACTACACAGGAGATAAACAAAGGCATCAGAAAGATCAAAACATAACTTTCATTTTATACAGATAATCCAGGGGAGCTTCCTGGAACTTACATTCAATCTTGTCATCTTTATATTCTGCATCTTCGATTGCAGTAAGATGCAAAGAGGCTTTGTCTGGTAGAACAACACCATCAGCAGCCTACATAGCAATAGCACCCAACATAAGCTACAGCTCTCCAAAAGATCAAATACAGACCACAAAACTCAGAAGCAGTTCAGATATTCATAGCAAACCAAAGAGTATTTTTGTGGTTAGTCAGAAAAAGAACTTTTAAGGAAACACAAAATGAACCAAACACATATCATCTACTATGAACAAAAACATGAACATTTCAAATATGAAGGGTTACTTACAAGCCATTTATCACGTGCATATAGGACAGTGTTCAACATATTCTCAAACAGAAGGAAATAGCCCATCCACTCCGAGATTATTACGTCTACTTTTAGGACAGGAAGATCAATCTCTTCCACTTTCCCTTTTATTACAGTAATGGCTGCACAGGGGAAATTTTTCTTAATGATAGAGCTAGCCCACCAGCCATGATATGTAGAAATAGGATATAAACTAAATTGCGGAAACTGACCATCAGAATACCCATTTGCCTTTACAATTTCCTTTGCCATGTCTGCCATCTGGGAACATTCAATCTGTAGAAGTAGAAAAAAGTCATATATTAGCAAAGGAAATGGTTTAAAGCTGCAAGTGCATTTACAGGGAGTCAAGGTGACAAGACAACCAGTGGCCAATAAGCCCAGTATACAAGGAAATAGGCCCCTGAACATACTAGAAAACATCTCAAATTTTAAACCATGTTGACAATACAAGATATTGAAAGTCCTGTGTCGTAGAAAATGAACATAACCTTAAGTTTGTGATCAGAGTGTACATCAGAACTAACAAATGACATGGCAACATTGGGTGAAATGCAGATTTTTTATCTTCAAGGTAAAAATAATTTATAGCTTATGTGGGCATCAATCAATTAATGACACATATTTTCTCATGCTTCTAAAGTATATATGAATAGGTTAGGTAATTTCTGTTTACTTACAAATCATAAACAGCTGCAGCCTGCAGCATGTACTTGCTTGGCAAGCTATGTTACAACGTTCCACCAAAACGTGTGCCAGACAATGGCTAGACAGTCTAGATTGAATAAACAGATTTAACCTCTGTATAACATAACTATTATCTTTAAATTATACTAAAATAGCCTGAAATAAAAAGATGAAGCAAAAGACAGCAACTAACCGCATACACATGCTTAGCTCCTGCTTTTGCACAGAATAGTGAAAGAATCCCAGTTCCAGCACCAACATCAAGGACTATTTTGTTCTTGACAAGAAAACTATTCTGGGTGATAACATTTTGATATGATTTGGTCCGGACAACATCTTTTAGCATTTCCTGCAGTCAATATATGAAAATAATCGGCACCTCCACTATATAAATATCATTACTCTTTATAGTATAAACAAGTTGAAAATTCAGCAATTGCTTGCGAAACATGATGCCATTAAGCCAGCACAAGTAGTTTCCTTCGTAATTACTTACTTCGTGAATACCTGCAAAACAAAAGATAGGGGAAAAGAATGTGTAAATACCTCGTTCAAGGGCACGAATACCCACATCTTACATAAGACAGCAGAAAATACAAACACTGGCAAAATAAATGCTATTGTAAAAGGATACAAGAGACAGATCATGTGCTCAAACGATACCATACATACAAAAAGAAATGACAAACTGAAGTTCTGGAAAGCAAAATCTGGATATATCAAGTCAGACGACAAGAAATCTCTACAGTTCACTTTTAATGTTTCCTTCTCGGAAAAGAAAATACCTCACTAAAGATGTTTATGGTGCAATACAGCACAAAGATTGTACTAGCGACCAACAAGGGAGCCTCGGGGGAGTAAGTATAAGGCTTCACTGACTACCCTTCAAACAACTAAGAACACACAACAGTACGCTGACCAGCAAACATTTAATACATCTGCAATACAGCAGCTATGCATTGTCTGACCAATAAACACATTTAGTATTGTATAGAGCCAACAAAGATAAGAATGCATCGTCTGACCAATAAACACATTTAGTATTGAGCCAACAAAGATTAAAGTTGTTTCTTTGCAGCATTGGTACAAGTACCTAGGCACCTTTTCAGCCAATAAACAAAAATCAAATTTCCAAAAGTTAATGCAGCTACCAATCAAGCGTTGATTCATGTATTGTGGGGTACTAAATACTAAATAAAAAATTGTATATTCATCACTAATTCTATCTTACATTGTGATAATCCAACAAACGTTCCAGCACAGGGAAAATGTAGAGTAAAGACAGGACGCACTAAAGGCAACAAAAGGTCAATCTTTTTCACTTCATTATCATGAACAACAAAAGTATGAAATCGTCAACTGAGGTGAATAGAGTTCTTAAGTCCCACTACACTGAACAGCCAAACCTCTAGTTTATTCCGTGCAAGCATCAAATCCGGAACCAAAGACCAGAAATTGGCCAGCACATATACAACACTAACAACAAATCTAGCAGTTGCCCCGCTCCATGAGAGACCCAAGATTCAATATTTCCGACGAATGCTAATATCAAATTATCAACATCACCCAAATACGCACCAAAGTGGGAGTAGGAGTCAAAGTAGTAGTCGGCGCTGGTCTTGTCGCTGCCGATGACCTCTTCCGCCGACGCGTCCCCCTCCCCGTCCGGGATCTCCTCCACCTCCATCCCGACCTCCTCTGACTCCGTCGCGTCCTCGTCGGAGTCGAACCTCAGCCGCGACGCCGTCGCCTCCGCCAACCCGCCGTTGGCGTCGCGGCTGTCGCCCTTGCGCCGATCCATCTCCGTCTCTTTGCGGCTGCGGCGGACGGCGGTGGTTCCTGTGGCGCGCCGCAAAGCAGGAGAGGGAAAGGTAGGGTTTTGCGAGAGGAGGGGAGGGATTTGGCGCCGCGAGGTTTTATATCCGGGGTGGAAAAAATATCTCTGCCCACAAATACCAAAGATTAGCAAACAGCAACACACGGAGACGGAGTCAGAGCTGGACTTCCCACACGTCAGTGACGCATGCCACCTTTTGTTTCAGTCTACAGGTCTTTGATTCCACAATCGCTGAACAGTTGGAAATAGCAGAGGACGATAGTGATTTCGGCACATGTGATGAAGAGGAAGAGAAAGAACTGGTGCAGCCAGATGGAGGTGAGGATGAAGAAGACCTCAATGAAAACTGCTACAGATGGGAGAATGCCACCAAACAGCATGGTGAAGGTTGGGTTCATGCACCAGGCTTGCTCAGGGATCTGACGAGGGGTCTTGTTCGTCTTCACTGAAGGTTCCATGGCAGGTTTTTTGAATCCAAGATAGTTCCCAACAAAAAACAAGAGATACTGAGATACCAAATCAAAGGAGGACCAAGACAAACATAGTGGTGAAAGGAACAGCGCCGGATGACTTCTCCCCCCATATAAGAGCATTTCAGATGAAGAAAATAACAGATGCAATCCCTGGAAACAGGGACGCCGTTTGAAGGATAATTTTCTTCCACTCTGAACCCTTGAACATCGTCTTGTACAGACATGAAGAAGCATAGGCTTGCATCTCTTATCTCCATTGCATGAACTGCCATAATCGCTGCTTGGCAGAGCCTTCTTGAGGCTAACTGCATCAGTTTCTACTATGATTCGGACCATTCCAGACTCCGAAGAGTTCCAAGGCATGCAACCGTACTTAAATTTCAGTGCAAAGCATCTCCTGCTGCACGAGAACGAACATGTTCACATCGATCGCATGTAACGCCAACATGTTTTTGCAAACTTCCGTTTTAGCAATAGATGATCAGGGTCCTGGGCGCCTGGGTCCTCAAAATTCTCTTGATTAGGATATACAGAATAACATTAGCATCATCTTTTAACAAAGACATCTTTCACTATGTAATATCATTTCGTTATTGACATGCTGCTGGAGATACTTTCATTAGTACTCACTTCGTTTCGAATTATTTAACGTTGGTTAGTTCAACGTAAAATAATTCAAGATAAAGGGATTATGATCTGAAACATCCAAAATATGTTTTTAAACGTCAAAAGAAAAGATGCTTACAAATGAACAACACACCCTTAAGAGCTAAGACCATACATGATTTCTTTCACACACTTTAGATGGGCCTCTCTGTGTAAAACCTCGACGACTAAAGTCTCCCAGCCCAACCCAACCTGCAACAAGGATTGGCCCACGGCCCAGGGCTGTCAGCACACGCAGCCCCTCCAACTCCTCGTCGCCGCCTTCTCCTCCGCCGCTGCCTGGTCATTCCGCTCCTCCGGCTGCCATCCGACGCCTTTCACCTTTGCCCTGCCCCGCTGCAGAAGGTCCTCAGCGTCGCCCAGGCGTTGCAATGGAGGACACGGACTTCACGAACACCACTACCACCACCACGTCCTCCACCGCCCCCACCTTCGCATCTCCCCTCTTCTCCTTCTCCAAGCCCAGTGCCTCCTTTGGGTTCGGTTTCGGGTTCGACGCCGCCCCGAGTCCTGGCCCTCCTCCACCGCCGGCCGTCGAGGTCCTTCTCTCGGAGGTACTATTTCTCCGTCTTTTTATTTATTTTTCGGTGATAGCATCAAAGGTCTGATCTTTGCTTTGTTAACTCGCAGGAGTCGCCAGTCGCTGCCGACAGATTGGATCCGGTGGTGGTCGATGACTCATTGTCGATCTACAAGGTGCGGTTACAAGTGTGCTTTGCTTTGTTTGCCCCGTGTTCGTTGAAATGCCTCTGGTACTGTTCGTAGTCCAGCAAGAACTGTGCAATACTGCAAAGGGGTGTATCAAGGGCTATTGATCGTAAAGTTAGTGCAATCACTTGACTTCAGGTTATATACTACGTTTATGAGATATGTAAATTAAAGCAAGGATAGCGGGATCACGATTGACATACTGAGTCAGTTTTTATGCCTGTCACAAAACTGACAATAGAGCTCACTGTAGTTACTGTTTTGTGGTAATAACGCTAACAGAAGCATTTACAGACTTTATATCTTGGCATCAATGCATCATAAATGATCTACACTCGCACTTGATCCCACAACTGTCTGAAATTGAATCGGTGGAATTTTGGTATTATGAAACTCCATCATAAATGGCATAACTGTAGCAAATATGATGGTAAATCAACAAGTGCTGCTCGCAAAAAAATCTAGGAAATAGTCTGCCATATGTTTCTATCTCTATACTGTCCATAGGTCACTTTTGTTTTGGTATATGAATCGGGGCCATAGTTGCTCTGGTTGCTGCTCCCCTGGACCCACTGTACCTATCAGTGGCGCAGGTGGAAATGATAGGGTGGCTAGCACATGCATCATGAGTGGGGCAGTGGGCAACACAGCGGCTAGGGGAGGAAGGTGGCTGCAGTTGCTTATTCGATGTTAATACATTTAGGACGTGTATGATATGGTAGCTTGTCTACTTGCCATGCTGCTAAAATAAACTGTTTTTCTTTCTCTATCTTATTTGTTAGGGGCGAGTGAGTACATCTGATGTTTTCGGTGTCAAAAACTCTGATTTGGTCCCTGGGAAATATGAAGGTGAGGACAGAACACAATTTGCTTTTGCAACATGTTTTTCTCATTTGACTCTCTGAACTTGAACACGACCATGGAGACCAGGTGGATTGAAGCTGTGGGAAGGATCGTTAGACTTGGTGAAGACCCTAAGTTCTGAAATCAACAATGGTAGATTAGTTCTACAGGGAAAACGTGTATTAGAGGTGCATTGCTCGCTCCCTGGTGTTATACTGTTCTAGTTATGTATGGACCACTGGAATTTCTATTTACTTCTCCCTTCCTTGTATTATATGACAGTATGTTCAATATAAGGAGGGATTAGTCATTAAATTGTTTTCCCTACTGAATTCACCGAGTTAATACTACTTTACATGCCATCTCACTCTGTTAATACTGATCTTGTGATCTATAGTTGAATATCCAAGTGACTGAAACATTATAGCATAATTATTCATACAAACAGTTAAAAAGTGTGTTGAACAAGCTGCTTAAATTAGCTATATTCTCTTCATTCTTTAGCTTGGATGTGGACATGGTCTCCCTGGCATCTTTGCAGGTCTCAAGGTATTGATCCTTTCCTCTCTGAGATTTTGAAATAATTCTCATACATATAATATTGATTTCACGAAATCTAGAACTACAGGGTGCTGGCCTAATTCACTTTCAAGATTTCAACGCCGAGGTCCTTAGGAGCCTCACCATACCAAATGTAAAAGCTAATCTTTTCAAGGAACCATCTGAAGGAGCATGTACATCTAGGAGTGTTGGTTTCTTTGCTGGTGATTGGAGTGAGATGGATAAGCTACTTCTTTGTGGGGATGCTGAGCATGATGATAAAACATCTAATGGCTATGATATCATCCTGATGGCTGAGACTGTCTATGCATTATCTTCTCTCCCAAATCTCTACAAGCTCATTAAAAAGGTCAACATTCAATTTTATTTTACTTAGTATTATTTTCTAAGATTAAATTTTGCTGAATATCATTAGGCTTATACGCTGAAAACCTTTTGCAGTGCTTGCACTACCCTGGGGGTGTGGTTTACATGGCAGGGAAGAAACATTATTTTGGAGTTGGTGGTGGCACAAGGCAGTTTCTGCACTTGGTTGAAGAAGATGGTAGGTTTTATATTCGTCCTGTCTAGCACTGTTAGTCATCAAAATTTGGTATTCATCACCATATAACTTGCTTTCACTATACAGTAAGGTCAAATGTTTGTTCTTCAAACTTGTGAAAATAAAAAGGACTGGGACTTGGGAGATAGTATTGTCCTGATATGCAGTACCATATTTTTTTGATTTCATATGTATATGTCTAACGACATTATTACATCACATTTTAGATTTCGAATTGACAATCTTCTAATCCCCAAATATAAAAACTCGACTGGTGGGGGTAAGACCGCCCTGACAACATTTTCATAAGAAGCTCAACCTTTTTGTACTCGAGAAAACCCTCAAACCCCACCATGACCCTATAGGCATGCAGACACTTGGGCCAGACACCGTTAACCATGTTGGTGTCTACTACAACTACCTCTAGGTACGAAGGAGAGCCCAAACCAGCCCACGGCCCGTACCCAAGTCGGCATTGTTGCCACTGTATTTCAGGCTGCCAGCGAGGGGATTTTTTTTGTTCCACAAATTGAGCACATCAGGATTTGAACCCTGGTGGGAGACCTCACACGTCACACCTGGAGGCTCTAACCAACTGAGATGTCTCCAGTTTGCAGATCCCTAAATATAGACAACTATTAAGATTGCTTAGTGGAGTTCTTGTCTTGTAGTGTCCAAAGTGCCATGCGTTGTTGAAGAGAGGGCAAGCTTTTCTTTTGCTACTCCAAATGAGTCGTGCCAATTACGAGTAATCTAAACATGAAGTAGTTGTAGAATGTGGACTACTCATGGTTACTATGATATTTTAAATGTCAGAAATTATAGATGCTATTATCTCTTTTGCCGAGTGAAGGTAACTGTAGACTATGAGCAATTTCTCTGAATTTTATGTCAATTCTATTTTGCACTTGCATGTCCTGTGGTATTCAAGTGTCTTTTGTACTATGTTTTTGTTGTTCTTTAGGTATCATGCAACCTGAGCTGCACAATGATGTTGCTGATGGATCATCTAATGTTAGAGAGGTTTGGAAATTCTCGGTCAAATAGGTTACACTGCCCTTGTGCTTGTTGGAGCAAGTAAAAACTTGTACTGAATTCCATGTTGGTAGAATGGGAGAATATTGCTTTAGGTGTTCCCTGCTTCTGCTAATGTAGCTGTGCCATTTTAAAAGTTGATCTGTTTTTCTTTTGGAGTGTTGCACTCCTATGTGAGAAATGGAACAGAAGACAGCGCTTCTACTTGTTTTTAGATCTTATTAGTTGCCTAAACTATGAACTATCCATGACCATCTCTTGTATGCTCTCATGAAAAAAATAGCTCCGTTCTAGATTAAAAGTCAGCACTTTCCATTGCGCATCATTGTGAAGATTCCTGATGATTCCAGTGGCAGACACAACTGATTGAGTAACATCTGACGAGTCAGGAAAAAGATGCAAGCAAGGACAAAATTATACCCCCATAGTTCGGTCTTCACTTTCCACATGAATTGAGCACCCTGCTGTCATGGGCCATGCATGAACCTCATGGCAGCCAAGAGATGTTTTACAGTAATTTTATGAGATGTACTCGAGCTACTAGTTTGGGACTGGGAGAGGGGTGTGAATGGAGGGACATGGATGTGAAAGGCTGTCTAGGGCCATGTGATGCAAGGAATCAAGCATTAGGGCGAGTTTTGTCCCTTTCTCCACGTTCCAATGCTTTCTAATGCACCAACGTGGTACCACTTTAGGAGTCATTCCACGTGCCTACTGTTCTTGTCCTCTGTGATCTGTACACCCTTGTAGTAGTACCTATATCTCTTGCATTGCAGCTTTTTCTAGTGCGCTGCAATGACGGGCTTCCAGGAGGACACAGGCATCGTCGGTGGCAGCCAGACAGTCAGCTTCTTCCACTACCAGAGGCTGGAATGCCACGACGACGGGGCTGCCTCAAGGTCCCGGTGGCGGCGGTGGCTGCCGGTCCTGGACGGTAAGGCAGCTTCCACCTGTTTCCTCCGTGTGAAGAAGCTGAAGTGGAGCAGGATCACCTCCGCCCTGCTGCCAAAGAAGAAGGTCGCCGAGTTCTCTTCCAAGATCCGTCATGCCGAAGCAACAACGGGCCCGGCCATCATCTTCATGTCGCCGTGGGGGCTTCCTGTGCTCTCCGGGCCACTCTTGGCGAGGAACATATCCGCGTATCCCCATGGAAGGGATAGCTTCTGCTGAGAGGCAGGTATCGTCTTCCGTGAAGCATCCCATATGCATTTGTGAGCCTGTCCCTCGCGGTCTCTCTCTCTAGAGATGAAATCTCCCTAGTGATGATATTATCTTTGTGTATGATGTGATGTATGTATTCACCTAGCTGATCCTGCAGGTTGTGTAATTGCTGTCTGCATGCATGCTTTTGTTGTTCTGCCTGCAGAATACGAGTTTAGTACAGCTATTTGGTACCGATTAGAGTTTCAGATCTTGAGTGCAAACTCAGTGCAGCCTAGCGCCTCAGCCATGGTTTTGATTGCTCTTCCTCCCTACATCAGAGGTCGCAATTCTGCAATGCGCATTCTATGAACTAAAACTCAGCGAAAGACAGCACGGTGACTCGATCTCCGGCAGATGGGCCCCACCGGCAGGGGAGTCTTGTGCTTGTGCCACTTGTCCCGTGGTGCGCTTCGTCTTTCTTTCCCCGGCCCCTCACGGGGGTAGTAAGCACAAGTAGTGAGCTCGTTGCCTTTTTTGACGCTGCTTTTGTAGTGGCAACGCCGCATTCCGTTCTTGGCAAAGACACTTGAGAACACCACAAGTCCACGGCGATATGTTAAGCATGGCCATACAAAATAATTATTAAGAACACTTTGATCATATATACTGATTCGATATAGGCCAATGAGCATATATCTTTCAATTCTCAACCACGCACTAATCAACAGAAAAGCCATGATGCATCTCTCTCTTTCGATCGTGGGACCTGTGGGTTATGGGCCCACCACGCTTCTATTGCGCTATTATTAATGCGACTCTGATACCACGCTGAGGGGGACCCTGGCACCCGTGTCACAGGGTCGTGCCGCTCGCCCAGGAGTCGTATTGGGTGGTGCCGTGTTATGCGGCACCCAACAGCACACATATAAGGAAAATTGTATTACATAAATCAAAAGCGTAAGCTTACAGATATTCTTTGTAAATAATTTACATAAAATAACTACAACGAAAGTCTATAAACAGCTCACGTCGAATAACTAATGAGCACTCGAGAAGAGGTCCAACCCGTGGACTCCTCTCGCTAGCAACACGAAGACATTGCAGCGATTGGGTTCTCCATGTGTTACATGACTCGTAAGTCTCCGAGTCTCACCGGACAACCTTCTTCATAAGCGTCTATGTTAACCTGCAAAACCACTCATATAGCAAGAGTGAGCACAACGGCTCAGCAAGACTTAACCGTCTCTCCTAAAGCATGCAACTCTACATGAAAGTAACTTAAGGCCTAAACATGTAAGTTGCAAAAAGACTCACCTACAAGATCATCCTTAACTTTCAGATTTTAACCATCATAGTAGTGACCTTGCGCCGAGCAACATTGGAATTCCACAATCAAACAAGAAACGCTTTATTCCAATGTTACTTATCCCAAGGTATAAATTAACTTTAGTTTGCTCCATCACTACTTCATACATGGTTTTCATGCAATTCCAATTATCATAGCAACAATTAAATCTTGCAAACTGTTCTCACACAACTTTCTTACTACGTCACAACACAGTGAGCAAGCGGTACTCATAACCGCGAGGGACGGTGATTCGAATCAAACACTGCCCGGATAACTCGACACATACGTACGCCTCTCAAGACCCAAATCTATCGTCCTTCATTACGTCGTATGTGGCAACCTTTAGCAGTACACCCGACTGTAGAACCGATCGCGTCGTCTCGGGCTAATAGGTCTAACGAGACGATGTGGTATGTATCTACAATCCAGTTAACCTGGTACATCAGTTTTCTGGGTCCCATATAGCAGTAAGCATCCAGTACACAACTCAATACTTGCTCAGCGGGGCTGCACACGCCTAGGTCCTTAACCGACACAGGCAGAGCTACTCGACCAAGACCTCATCTTGTCGCTGCCTAACTCTCCTGCCCGGTCTCATCTTCGGAAATATAAACTTTAGTTTGCCTGTTTTAAACCATGCCCGTGTGATCCCATACTATAGCTCGCGAGTAGATTCTAACTACTCGACTTCTACCGGTTGTCATACCCTATTTAGCACGGTAACCTTCTACAGTGGAGAAATTCTTCTCCCCTTGACTCCAGTGTTTATTTGGTCATGCATTTGGAGTATAAAGCATACTTGACCTAATGGACATACAAACTCTAACTATAGTAGTGAATAAAGTAAAAATTTTATAAGCAACTTAAATGTAAACCGGTGCTTGCCTTGCCTTTGCAGGTGACTAAGTATGTATTCAGTTAGTGAAGACCACTTGTGAATTGATCACTCGCTTTCCTTCCTCTTTGATCTCCACTTCAATTGCTTCACAATCTTCACGTAGAGGCTACACGTCAAATATTATTCTAGTACGTCAAATATACTAGGAAGGAGGGAGTATCAAGGTACAAGTTATTGTTGTTGTTGTGCATAATTAGAAACGTTGGTTAGTGATCTCACCAGCGCGATGTCGGAGGAGCTCCACTCCCCGTTGAACATGGGAGCAAGGGGTTTGAGCTCTACACAGAATCTGCTAGCTAGTATGAACTGTGTGAAAAAAGAGGACTGGTGTTGGGATGATGAGGAGGAAGGCGATCACACAGGGCACGGTATTTATAGGCCCGTACGTGGCGGGAGTCTGTTTGCCACCATCGCCGCTGTTCTTGTTCAGTGGTTTGGGTGGCATCTACCAGTTGACTCTGTGACGTCTAACTCCATTGCGTTGCATGACCCGAGGAGGATCTTGGATGATTTTTCAAAACTAGCGGTGTTCTGGCCCATCGATCCGGAACCCACGGCCCAAGGATTTATACCAGGGTAGCCCATCACCGTCAACGGCCCACGAGCAACAGCGGCGGCGACACTGGCAGCCTGGCATTGCACTGCCAAGCGGGCAGGGTGGCGGAGCCCACCTGGCATCCCGACGCCGCCACGCCATCAACCAATCCAAAACCCCACGTGCGTCCCCCGCCGCGCGTCACGTGCTGCCCTTCTCCTTCTACCGCCATGCGGGCCCCACGCCCACAGCTCCGGTCCCCGTCTTCTCTTCGCCCGCCCGCAGCAACGAAGAGACCATGATATAACAGCCAATGGCCAGGGAGACGAGAAATTAAGAAAAGAAAAAAAAAAGAAAACTCAGCGGGAGAGAGAGAGGGGAGGAGGAGACGTAAAGCCGCCGCTTTCGTGCGCGTCGGCGTCTCGTCGCGTTGAGCCCCCCGCGCATCTCGCCGATAGGGTTGGTCCGGTCCCGGGGGCCGCGGGAGGCGGACGGATCCGGAGGCGGGGGGCACCGGGCGTCGCGATGGCGGGGAAGAAGCGGAAGGCGGAGGCGGCGCGCCTGGAGGAGACGGACCGGGCGCTGTACGGCGCGTTCCGGGGCGCCGCCAACTCGCTCTCGCAGCTCTACACGCTCGCCATGGGCGCGCAGAAGGCGTCCTTCCAGGCCGGCGAGCGCCACGCCATGGTACGTACCTACCCCTGCCTTTACCTCCCCCCGCGCCGTGGTCCGATTCGGGCCCTGCGTGGCGAGAAACGGCTTGTAGTTCATGTGAGGAATTCGAATCCGGTAGGATTTTTTTCCCCAATCAGGGGGCGGAATCCGATGTTGCGGTACCATTTCTGACCGAGTTTCGGTGACCATGCTGTGCATAATTTCGGTGTTTACTGAGGTACTGCCAACATTTTTCTGCTTCTGGCTCCTGTTGGTACTTGTCCTTTTGACCAATCTGAATAATCTTATCTGAACGAGACGTGCCAAGAAAACAATTGATTGGTGTCAGATGAAATACTGTTGACATTTCAAAGTCATTTTGATACGAGCGTGCTAACATCTAGAGGCGATCTTTCTCTAACTAGCTGCTTTCGTTTTATTTGAGCTTTTATGCCCTGAGTGGAACTGGGGCAGACGTCTTCCTTTGTGCTTTGCGAGGATCAGATTAGGCTTGGTTCAGAGGTAGGCGCGCAATCGGAAAGCAGACGAGAGGGGACCTTACTTACGAAGCAGGTTACTTCTGCAGCAGTACCACGGATGCATCCTTTTCAGCCTTACTTCAACATTGCAACTTGTGTACTGTTATTTAGTAGTACGTATCACCATTAGAGGTTGGTCCGTACCCACTAGGAATCTATGAGAATTCTTCAAGTCTCGGAAGGCACATCTTCGCATTAAAACTTGTATAGTATCTTGAGATATGGTTTTGTTTAGAACTTGCACAACCAATGATAGGTACTCCCTCTGGCTTTTAATATATGACTTCAAGACAGCTTTGGTCAGTTCAGATTAAACTAAACAAAGCTGTCCTAAGGACATTGTTGAAAACTAGAGGGAACTTCATTTATGATTACAACAACAACAACAACCAAGCCTTTATTCCAAGCCTGTTGGGGTCGGCGAACTTCATTTATGATTATCCATCTTAAAAGAACTGTTTGTTTTGTTGTTAAATGCCACATTCTGGATCCTGGGCCTAACCTGCTTTAAAACACCAACGACTGTAGAGATGTTCATTCTTTTGTATGTTTCACTCTTCAAGTACACAACTCGTGCTGTTTAAAACCTGCTAAATCTTGTCCATATTCCATTCAGCAAATTGTCATTGATATAACTTGGCTTTCTGGTGCTGTTTTCAAGGTTTACCATTACGGTAGATTTTTCATCTTGAACTATCTGACTGAGTTTCTTGTTCTTTGGTCGTGTCAAATACAGTGTTGTCCATTAGATGCCAAAAACCGCAAGAAGTTTCTTCCTTCGTTTCTGTTGTTTACAAGGTGCAAACTATAATTTTGTTTAGGAAAAAATAGAGTAGTATGTCGTAATTTTTCTTGAAATGTATTAGATCCACATAAGTCCCACATCTGTATTTGGACTAATTTATCCTGCTAGTTAGGAAAATGTGAGGGGTCGTACATTCCACCATGCAACGATAATATTTTCTGATGTAGAATGACACGTTCTGCATCTTTTCAGTGTTTGTCCTCATTCTGATTGTCAGCTTCTTCTCACTGTTCTTACACCCAGATCTCTTCACTAATGCATTAACTTCTGTAATTGATTTTCAGGAAAAGCTCTATGAATGGATCTTGAGGCAGCATGAAAATGGATCGAAGCTGACAGTGGCTGACATAGCCTCCCACATCCAGGTAATTTTGCAGTATCTTACTCTCTGTATTTGGATTAAGTTTTAAGGGATTCAATTTAGAGTTGAAGCACGTAATTGAAATTTTTTATAGATTGCTATCTCATGTGTTGCGTTTGTTCCTGAATAATGTGCAAGTGTTGCTGGCTTGCCTTTGATGATCCTGAACTAAGATTATTTTCTTGGATCATTTGTACCTCCAAACCCTAAGCCCTTAATATACAGTTACATTGTCTTGCATATCTCTAGTCAACAACTGATTCCAATACTTATGAATCCTCTGTATGTGTAGCATGAGATTCAGTATGGAGGTGAAAATGCATTGGCCTCTCCAAGGTCACAATACTCTAACCAAACCATTCCAGTTACGGTGCATATCCCCAACACCAGCAATCAGCAACCATCTCCAAGCTTATTCGTGCCAGGAAATCCTGGATTGGCACAGTCCAAGAACTCGATGGTCTTTTCAAATGCGTTATCAAGCCCCATCCGCCGGAGCCTGCAACCGTATCACCTGGAACAGGGTGGGGATACAGGGTACTTTGCGAACGGTGTAAACCGCGACATGAATCCAACAGCTTCAAATGACTCTTCCATGGAGATGCATTCAGACAGCCCTGCTCATGACTCCTTCTGAGCAAATCCTGGTACCGGGAGAACAATACTTCCAGTGAACCAATGAATGTGGCTGTCAGCTGCTGCTGTCACCACAAGTAGGCATATTCAATTGAACACCGCACCTAGCCTGTTACACTAAGCAAGAGTGTTTTCTGTCGTTATCATTGCTTACCGCCGGTTACGTCTCCAAGATAATGTAATTTGCATGTATACCATACCATTTGATTTATCTGTGCATATTGCTGTTGGTGTATGATGGGTCCAGGAACCAAAGCACTGAAAAGAACTCAGTAACAATCTTGCTCCATGTATCATGGCGAATATGTCTTGTGTTTGTAACGATTTAATCCAACTGTTTGTTTGTCACGAGTAACTTGACCTATCTGTTCCTGCGTTGCTGCTGAACAACTCACATCGATGCTGCGGCTATTATACTTTTTTTCCTTTCTTATCCCAGCCTGAAACTGCATATGATTTTAGGGAAATTGCCTACTGGCCATAAAAAAAGATCTTTCTGGTTCCTTTCTGGGCATTGAAAATTTTGGTTTTCCCTATCGGTCATTGAATCTAAAAAAAAATTATGCCTTGCTAGCCATTCTGCTTACTCACGTTAGCTAGTCTGAGACTGGACCTTTTAGATTTTTGGATAATGACCACCGGTGCCCCTGCTCTCCTGCTTGGACCGACTGGTGACCATCTTCTTCGGCCAACTCGAGCCATCCCGGTCAAATCGATGTGGGCGCACCCAACCCAAGCCCGCCACCCTACGCGAGCGGCGGGCCGGGCTGGCAAGGTGAGGTCGCGTGGGTGCCCCTGCTCTCCTACCCATGGTCCACTCCAGAGAGATTGAGCGACATGGACACTCAGGTTTCAGGAGAAAGGCAAAAACTTGGAAGCCAAATTGCTGTTTCATGGCTTGATTTTGTTTGGCACTAGCCAGGCCAGGGATATACTTCGGTACCCAGTCCAACTGTGACCCGAACCATGGTTCCTACCCTAGTCTCCGATATCGGAAGCTTGAAACTTTTGCAGAGTCGTTGAGAAGCCACGAAAACTCATGTATATTTCCTTATCATGATAATGCGATGGTACACATTTCGCCTCGAACAAAAATACTGATACATTATGTAGGTGTAGCACATCATATATAATACGTACGCACGTAGGTTGCTGGAATTAATAACTAAGCCGAACAAGCATCAGACCACAAGCAAATCAAACCCACGCCGCGTATCTCGTAACTACTGCGGCGCTGGCTTGTGCGTCTTGGACGGCGGCGGCAGCGGCATCGGGTAGCGGTGGACGCAGCCGTTCCACGGGTTGTCGGCGTCGGGCGCGGCGTCCCGCAGCGCGCGCCACACGTTGCTGCAGGCCTTGAACCCGGTGCCGAAGGCCAGCATCCAGAGGCGGTCCCCCGCGCGGACGCGGCGCTTGGCCTCGAAGTAGGCCAGCTCGTAGAACACCAGGCTGCTCGAGGTGTTGCCGAACCGGTGCAGCGTCGCGCGGGCCGGCTCCACCACGTACGGCCCGAAGCCCATCAGCCGCGCCACCGCGTCGATCACCGCCTTCCCGCCCGTGTGGATGCACATGTGCTCGAACGCGCGCCGGAAGTCGGGCGCCTCCGCCGCCGCCGACTTCGGCTCCCCCGCCGCGTACGCCCGCGCCACGCGCCACGCGTACCGCAGCATCTCGCCGAGCGGCAGCACGCGGGGCCCCAGCGTCGCGATGTGCTGCCGCAGGCCGGCCCCGGCGACGCGGACCAGGTCCTTGGTCAGCGCGACGCCCACGTTGCCTTCCTCGTCCTCCATCTGCACCGCCGCGTTGTACGCCGCGTCGTCCGCGCCGTGGTGCGTCCGCAGCGTGCGCACCAGCTCGTACTTGGCGTCGGCGCGGCGGGCGGGGACGTCCGTGACCAGCGCCGCCACGCTGCCGACGCGGAAGATGCAGTTGGTCACCAGCATGTGCTTGTTCTCCCCGAAGTACCAGTTGAGGCTGGTGTTCTCGGTGACCACCACCAGCGCGTACGACCCGCCCGGGCGCCGCCGCGACGACGCGCGCAGGGACCGCGCCGCCGTGTCGATGCCCACGGTGCCGGCGCTGCACCCCGTCCCGGCGACGCTGTACGACTTCACGTCGGGGGACAGCTTGAACCGGCGCACGATCATGGACGCGAGCGACGGCGCCGGCGAGTACATGGAGCACGCGACGACGAGGACGCTGATGTCGGCCGGCCGCACGTCCGACTTGGCGAGGAGCTGCCCCACCACGGCGAAGAGGCCCTCCTCGGCCTCCTGCACCGCGTACGCCAGCGTCTTCTCGAACTTGCCGGAGAAGATGAAGGGCGGCGCGAAGGTCTCCTGGCCCAGGCCGGACTTGCGGTAGATGAGGCGAAGGAAGTCGGCGGTGTCGTCGGAGTAGCGCCGGCACCGGAGGCCCAAGTACTCGCACGCCTCCAGGTTCACCTGCCGCTCCACGTCGGGGAGGTGGCAGCTGTAGTTGAGCAGGTACACCGGACGCTGCCTCCGCAGCAGGCGCCGGAGCACGGTGGCCACGAAGACGAGCGCCGAGACCACGAGCGGCACGAGGACCGGGAGCGGCAGGGAGCGCAGCGACGCCACCACCGCAGCGGCTGTGCTCGACATCGGCCTTGATCTACTCTTGGGAGTTGGGAGAGCTAGCAAGCACAGCACTCGAGTAGTGTGCAGTGTGCACTACCGTGCAGTGTTACTGACGACTGGGAGTCCTGTCTCGGCTGTATTTATAGGCACGAAAAAACACAGGTACGGTCGTGGCGTCCTGGCATAGTCGTCGCGTGCCAAGTGTCCGCGCACGCTTTGTGTTACTCCGATCTGATCGGAAATGAATGAATGAATGCATCGAGGACGTCCTTTGCATTGCATCCGTGGGCACGTACGTTACAAAAGCAGTAGTACTCCTCTTCCTCTTCTCACAAAGTACAGTACATCTTCTAGTAAAATGGAAACATTGAATCCTCCCTCTTCCTCTTCTCACAAAGTACAGTACATCTTCTTGTAAAATGGAAACATTGAATCCTCCCTGGTTTTCACAGCACCTTCTTTTGAGACTAAAAAAAATTGAAGTATCTCCATTGTCACCCAGTCTCTTGTTAAAAGTTTGAAAGTTGCTAATATTTAGACACAAAAAGTAGCATCTTCTTTTGAGTCGTCAAAATTGGATCGAATGGTTATGAAATATAATTTTTATGTAGTTAATACATCAATATTTTTTTATATAGTTAGCACATAATACTAAAAAAGACAACGACGGTGTAACGCCCCATTTTTCGTGAAATCAATAAATCAGGGTTATAAAATAACCACCAGACAAATTACACACATTACTGGCCGATTTCAGATATGCCTTTCATCGAAACTGATGCAGCCACCCCCTACTTTTGCCTAAAGGCAAACCCTTTTTTTTCCTCTTCCTCCCCCATCCTTATCCACTCCAAGAGAAGCTTCCGGAACCACCCCTCATATATATCTCCCCCATCCTTATCCACTCCACGAGAAGCTCCCGAAACCACCCCTCATATACATATCTCCCCCCATCCTTATCCACTCCACGAGAAGCTTCCGGAACCACCCCTCATATATATCTCCCCCATCCTTATCCACTCCACGAGAAGCTCCCGGAACCACCCCTCATATACATATCTCCCCCCATCCTTATCCACTCCACGAGAAGCTTCCGGAACCACCCCTCATATATATCTCCCCCATCCTTATCCACTCCACGAGAAGCTCCCGAAACCACCCCTCATATACATATCTTCCCCCATCCTTATCCACTCCACGAGAAGCTTCCGGAACCACCCCTCACATATATCTCCCCCCATCCTTATCCACTCCACGAGAAGCTCCCGGAACATGCATTAATTACACCTCACCTACCTCTCCTCCCTCCATCGCTATCCATTTCCCCCTTCATCTATAAAAGGGGCTCGGGGGCTCACTTTCTTCCCCGCCCCATTGAGCACCGGCGCTCGCGTCTCCTCTCCCCCCCCCCTCCAACATCGATCTCCGACGAGGAACCCTCCCCGTCGAGCCCCGCCAAGCCACGGCCAAGGTGAGCACTCCAACCTCCACTCTCCTCTCCGAGTCATCCCCCCTTCCCCCTCTCCTAGGGTTTGGCCGCGACCACCCCGTGGCATGGCCGCCCTTCCATGAAGTTGCTCTACTTCCTACCCAAAATCGCCAGCTTAATCGAGTGATTCATAGACTCGGCGTTCGATTCCTTACTCTCTGGCCATCCTCCCCCGTTTACTCTTGCTGATTTGAGCCCAACCCTAAGCAACTCCGTTTACTTTTGATCATATTGCTCCTATGTGAGGTCTATCCATTGTGACCAGTAGATTAGGCATTTGCATTGTTGAGCATGAGTTATTCGAGTGATAGAGGGTAAACATAATAGTTTCTCTCTTTGCAGCATATTGATATGATGAGATTATGCATGATGATGTTGCCCTGTTTTTTGCTGCACGATTGGGGAGAGCATGAGTTGAGAGCGGGGCAGAAGGGTTAGTGTTGGTGTAAGCGCTACCGTGGTGGTAGACTTACAGTGAGTACTATCAAGATGATAGGCTCGTGGTTTGAGTATGGAGGCTGCCCTGGTGAGCCTTAAGGACCGAGTTGTTTTGACATCTCACCTAACTTTCTTCAGTACGACCACATGACCCTGTATGGGCGGGCTTAGCCTAACCCCGGTGGCTAGCCCGACAGTCGTCCACGATGGAGAGAGAGAGAGATGCATTTATGAAAATTGAGATGATATTGAGATAAGTCATGACACTGGGTCGGGGACGACTGGTTTGGGTGATGTTTCGACTGGGTGTCGGTTATGACGGGCTGTCGTTGATGGTCCGTGCGTGTGGGTAAAGCGTACAACCTCTGCAGAGTGTAGAACCCGTTCGGACGGCCGTGTCCTCGGTATAGGACAGGTTATGGTGTGGTCCTAACAACTAGGAAGCCACCTGTTGTGAGAATGAGGTGAGGAATGTCTCTGGATGGGTTATTTGGTTGCATTAGGTTGCATCACTTTTATTGTTGTGCATTGCATCTATGTTTGTTTCATTCCCCTCCCGAAGGGCGAGGTGGAGCTTGCTGAGTACTTTTGTGCTCAACCGTTGTTGATATCTTCAGAGGATCCTGACTTCAACCCGGAGGACTTCGAGTAGGGTCGCATCTACACCCAAGGTGTTACCGTGGAACCATGTACGAGGAGGAGCTAGTTGTCCATGTTCTTATGTCGTTAATCATCCTTATGTTAGTCCTTATTATTGTTGTACTAAAGTGTATGCCGTTGTAATAAAGCTCTGTATGGTTGTGGTTCCACTTGTGTTGTAATTTTATGTACCGAACTCTGTTTCTGGCATAATATTACATGTTTAGTTCTGATCTTATGGGTCAGGACGCTTCAAGTGGTATCAGAGCCATACTTGGCTGTAGGATGCGTACCCTAGTACTTAGGTGACCATAGGAGACCGTAGAATAGTTGGCCTGTAGGAAACCTGGACCGTAGAGCCTTGGTGATAGGTTTTGCTCTCATCTAATCCTTGTGCCCTATTCTAAGCCAGATGGCGGACGGCCGTATCACCACCTTCTGCATCAACGAAGATGGCTTCCCCAAGGTGCTCTATGCCGCCACGACACGACTAGGTATTCCAGACCGTCCGGAGTACGTGGGTCATGAGTTCGTGGAGCATGGCACTGAAAGCTACGAGGTCACTGTGCACATCGGCGCCAGTGAGAGGTTCGTGGACATGAAGCCATGGAATGTCTCCGCCACTGGATGCCGCATGAAAGATACGTGCCAATTGGTGGTCCGCAAAGCTTTGAAGTACCTCTGCCACATGTTTGACTGGCATTTGGGTTCCACACCCATGAAGTACTTCCCACCACTGGACCGTAGTCGTCCCGCATGGATGGCGAGGATTCGCAACTTGGAAGGCCTCGGGTCGACCGAAGACGACCCCACCATTGTCGCCACGTCTGGTTATTTATTGAGCCTGGACGACTTGTGCGACCAGCTGAACCAGCGCGTGAAGACCCTCGTCCAGCGTGCTGAGACATTGGAGACCCGCTGGCGAAAGGCTAAGCTAGCACTAGCGCAGGCTGAAGCCCGGGTTGCCAGCACCGAAAGTCGAGTCGCCTTGGCCGAGGAGAACCTTAGGGAGCAGGCCGACCGTCACAGCCAGCTGCTTAGGGGTGTCTACCTTGTAGACCGGGCCAAGCAGAAGGACCGTCAAGCTGGTGCAACGATGGAGCCACTTGTCCTAGAAGGAACCCCAGTGTATCACCTATCCAACCCCCGAAGGAGGATTTGTGAGCCTGTGCCACCTACTCCTCCGACCTCACCTCGCGGGACCAACGAAGACCCTGAAGATCAGGATGTAGGACCCAGTAGCCAGGCAGAGGTCCCGGCTGACCCTTAAGGGAATAGACCCAGCGACAACATGCGCTATGTATCTTGTACCTGCTTGCCCAAATGAATGAATGAACGCTTGGTGTGTTGCTTGCAATGTTTGATGTTTGTGTGAATTGTGTGGTATAAAACTATATATATGTGTTTAGATACACATAGTAAAATAGAAAAAAAAATATAGGAAAAAATAATAATAAAAGACGGTAAGCATAACTAATTATGATGCACCATAGTAATAATAATAGGAAAAAAATCTAAACCCATCGATTGCCTTGTCACAGATGCCTCGCCGCTCGAGCCGAGTCACTAATGGACACGAGGCGGACCAAGGTCTACGAGAGATTCCGCCTGCACCTCACGAGCATGAGACAGCGGAGAGTGCACCGGTCCGGCCACATCCCCAAGCACCTAACTATGACCTGACCGCCATTCTGGACCGCCAGACTCGACTCCTCGAGCTACTGACGAACACCCTGCCTGCCCGGAATAATGATGGTCTCAACAACGATCAGCCCGCGCCGCAAAACAATCACCAGATCGCAGACATCAACAGGATGAACCCGCCCAAGTTTTCTGGATCTGAGGACCCTATTGAGGCAGATGACTGGCTAAGAGAGATTAAGATGAAACTCGAGGTTGTGCATGCAAACGAGCAGGATAAGGTTCTGCTTGCAGTCCAACAACTGAGGGGATCTGCCCTAGCCTGGTGGCACAGCTACAGAGAGATGCATCCACATGCCAGGACCATGATATGGGACGAGTTTGTGAAGTTGTTTAGAGAGCAACACATCCCAAGTAGCATTATGAAGCTAAAGAGGGAAGAGTTTATGAACCTTAAACAGAAGGGTCTAACTGTGACGGAGTATCTACACAAGTTTACCGGGTTATCCCGCTATGACCCCCACGCTGTGGATACAGAAGATAAGAAGCAAGAAGCCTTTTTGCGTGGGTTAAACACTGAAATCAGGAAATTTTTTGAAGCATCTGTTTATCTAGATTTCAGTACCCTGTTAACAAGGCCATCACTACAGAAAAGAACATAGAGGATGAGCTACGGGAGAAGAAAAGAAAATTCGAGGACAAGAAGGGGTTCCAACAGGTGAAACTTCAGAGGACTAATCAACCTGTCTATTCATTATAGAGGACCCAACAACCAACCTACTTTGTGCAGAAGACCCAACAACCTATTTACTCTGGGCAGATGGCTCATAGTGGTGTATCCTATAAAGCACCAACCACCACTTTCAAGCAACCGGTACAGCCTACTAAATTACATGGCTCATTCCATCCTCAGCAGTCTGGGGTCAATCAAACTGTTGGCCAGAGGATCTGTTTCAGCTGCCGTGAGCCTGGGCATATCGCCGTTAACTGCCCTTACAAGGTTAAGCCAGCACCATCAGTCGTCTCCAACTCAGTTAACGGACCAAGGCAACCAGCTGGGGGCAGCCGCGGAGCACCGTCAAGGACTCAACACTCCTTTGGAAAGGACACAGTAAACCACGTCTACGCCGAAGAGGCAGATGCAGCACCAGGAGTTCTACTTGGTGAATTCTTGTTTCAGTCAGTTTTGGCTTCAGTACTATTAGATTCTGGTGCATCGCATTCTTTTATATCATCACACTTCATAGAGACACATGATATATCTACGGTAGCCCTTAAGAGGCCTTTAATGACTCGATCACCGGGAGGTTATATACCTTGCCACCTAGGAGTTAACAACATCCCTTTAAACCTAAGTGGGGTAGAGTTCTTGGTTAATCTAGTAGTGCTTGACTCCCATGGGATAGATGTGATCCTCGGTATGGATTGGTTAGCCAAGTGCAATGGGAGTATAGCTTGTGCACAGAGGACTGTGACAGTGACAAACCATGAAGGGAAGACTGTCACATGTCATGTCAACTCCAGCTTGTCTGAGCCAATAGTAATCACTTGAAGGCGGAAACACCTCAGGAAGTGCCAGTGATTAAAGAGTATGTTGATGTGTTCTCTGAGGAGTTGCCAGGCATGCCGCCAGAAAGAGAAGTGGAGTTCTCCGTTGATCTAGTTCCCGGAACGGCCCCAATAGCCAAGAGGCCTTATAGAATGGCAGCGCCAGAACTAGCCGAGTTAAAGAAACAGTTAGATGAGTTGCAAGAGAAAGGGTACATAAGGCCTAGCGCATCACCATGGGGCGCACCAGTCCTCTTCGTAGAGAAAAAGGATGGAAGTAAGAGACTCTGTGTAGATTACCGAGCTCTTAATGCGGTGACCATCAAGAATAAATACCCTCTACCCCGGATAGATGATCTATTCGACCAGCTAAAGGGGGCCAAGTTTTTCTCAAAGATTGACTTGAGATCTGGGTATCATCAAGTGAGGATTAAGACAGAAGATATACCTAAGACGGCATTTGTGACTCGCTACGGTCAGTTCGAGTTCACAGTGATGTCTTTTGGATTAACCAATGCCCCTGCCTACTTCATGAACCTAATGAACCGGGTGTTCATGCAAGAGTTGGACAAGTTTGTTGTTGTCTTCATCGACGACATTCTAGTCTATTCCCGAAGTGAAGCAGAGCACGCGCAACATCTGCGTGTTGTTTTGGACCGGCTCAGGAGCCATCAACTTTATGCCAAGTTCAGCAAATGTGAGTTTTGGTTACAGAAAGTTAGTTTCCTTGGGCATGTGCTAACAGCAGAGGGGGTTGCAGTTGATCCAGAGAAGGTCAAAGTCGTATCATCTTGGAAGCAACCAACTTCGGTCTCGGAGATTCGTAGTTTTCTGGGTATGGCTGGTTATTATCGGAGGTTCATCGAAGGATTTTCCAAGCTAGCCCGACCAATGACGGAACTACTAAAGAAGGATAAGAAGTTTGTGTGGACTGAAGCATGTGAGCGAAGTTTTCGTGAGTTGAAGGGAAGACTAACCACGGCCCCAGTCTTAGTCTTACCGGATATTCACAAGAACTTTGTTATTTATTGTGATGCTTCTAGACACGGCCTAGGATGTGTGCTAATGCAAGAAGGACGAGTGGTGTCCTATGCCTCTCGTCAGTTAAGGCCACACGAGCAGAACTACCCAACCCATGACTTGGAATTGGCTGCGGTAGTGCATGCTCTTAAGATTTGGAGACACTATCTGATTGGTAACAAGTGTGAAATCTACACAGATCACAAGAGCCTCAAGTATATCTTTACCCAGCCTGATCTGAACCTAAGACAACGAAGATGGTTGGAACTAATTAAGGATTATGATGTGGAGATCCACTACCACCCGGGTAAAGCAAATGTTGTGGCAGACGCTCTCAGCAGGAAAGCATATTGTCATCATTTGGTGACTCAAGTACCACAACTGTGCGAAGAGATGATGAAGTTGAACCTAAGTATTGTACCTCACTCCTACAACTACAACCTTAGTGTTCACCCTGTCCTGGATGACCAGATTAAGAAGGCTCAGCAGGAGGATGAAAAGTTAATGAAGATCAAGGAACAAACCGGTGAAGGCAAGGCACCAGACTTTAGAGTTGATAGAGATGGAATATTATGGTTCAAGAAATGGTTGTGTGTGCCTTCACAAGGTCACTATCGGAATACGATCATGGATGAAGCTCATAACTCTGCCTACTCCATCCACCCTGGAGCCACAAAGATGTACGTGGATATTAAGCAAAAAGATTGGTGGGTTGGCATGAAGGGTGACATAGCCAAATTCGTGGCTTATTGTGATGTGTGTAGAAGAGTCAAAGCTGAGCATCAAAAGCCGAGTGGCCTATTACAGCCCTTACCGATTCCAGTTTGGAAATGGGATGAGGTAGGAATGGATTTCATCACTGGCCTACCAAGGACCAAGAATGGTAATGACTCCGTGTGGGTAGTGGTCGACCGTCTGACTAAAGTTGCACACTTTATTCCTGTGCGCACTATCTACAATGGGAGTAAGCTGGCCAAGTTGTACATAGACCGTATTGTGAAACTACATGGAGTACCCTCAAGGATAGTCTCAGATCGAGGTACTCGGTTTACGTCAAGGTTTTGGAGGAGTCTTCAAAAGGCACTTGGTACCAAGTTAGACTTTAGTTCAGCATATCATCCTCAGACAGATGGTCAGACAGAGAGGATCAACCAAATCTTGGAAGACATGTTGAGGGCCGCTGTTCTAACCTACGGCAAGGATTGGGAAGACAATTTACCGTATGCCGAGTTCTCGTACAACAACAGTTATCAGGCCAGCATCAAGATGTCACCTTATGAAGCCCTCTATGGAAGGAAGTGTCGAACCCCGCTCATGTGGTCAGAAGTTGGGGACCGTATTGTGGAGCAACCAGACTTCATCTGGGCAGCAGAGGACAAGGTAGCGGAGATTCGAGCGAATCTCAAGGCCGCCCAATCACGTCAGAAAAGCTACACAGACAAGAGGAGGCGTGAACTCAGTTTCCAAGCTGGAGATCATGTGTACCTCAAAGTATCTCCTATCCGTGGCACGCGCAGATTCCAAGTACGTGGAAAGTTGGCACCACGGTACATTGGCCCTTTCTCAGTCCTAAAAAGGGTAGGATCAGTAGCGTATGAGATTCAGCTACCCGAAGAAATGGCAGGCGTGCACAACGTCTTCCACTTGTCACAGCTAAGAAAATGCCTACGGGTTCCCGAGGAACAGGTGGCACAAGAAACCCTAGACCTGCAAGATGATCTGCGCTACCAGGAGGTGCTAGTAAAGATCTTGGAAACAGTCACCCGAAGGACACGGAGAAACACCCTCACACTTTGTCGGGTCCAGTGGAGCAGACACTCGGAAGACGAAGCTACTTGGGAAAGAGAAGATGCATTGCGGATAGAGTTCCCCCATCTCTTTGCAGACCACTCGAATCTCGAGGACGAGATTCATCCTAAGTAGGGTAGGTCTGTAACGCCCCATTTTTCGTGAAACCAATAAATCAGGGTTATAAAATTAACTACCAGACAAATTACACACACTACTGGCCGATTTCAGATATGTCTTTCATCGAAACTGGTGCAACCACCCCCTACTTTTGCCTAAAGGCAAACCCTTTTTTTTCCTCTTCCTCCCCCATCCTTATCCACTCCAAGAGAAGCTTCCGGAACCACCCCTCATATATATCTCCCCCATCCTTATCCACTCCACGAGAAGCTCCCGAAACCACCCCTCATATACATATCTCCCCCCATCCTTATCCACTCCACGAGAAGCTTCCGGAACCACCCCTCATATATATCTCCCCCATCCTTATCCACTCCACGAGAAGCTCCCGGAACCACCCCTCATATACATATCTCCCCCCCATCCTTATCCACTCCACGAGAAGCTTCCGGAACCACCCCTCATATATATCTCCCCCATCCTTATCCACTCCACGAGAAGCTCCCGAAACCACCCCTCATATACATATCTCCCCCCATCCTTATCCACTCCACGAGAAGCTTCCGGAACCACCCCTCACATATATCTCCCCCATCCTTATCCACTCCACGAGAAGCTCCCGGAACATGCATTAATTACACCTCACCTACCTCTCCTCCCTCCATCCCTATCCATTTCCCCCTTCATCTATAAAAGGGGCTTGGGGGCTCACTTTCTTCCCCGCCCCATTGAGCACCGGCGCTCGCGTCTCCTCTCCCCCCCCTCCAACATCGATCTCCGACGAGGAACCCTCCCCGTCGAGCCCCGCCAAGCCACGGTCAAGGTGAGCACTCCAACCTACACTCTCCTCTCCGAGTCATCCCCCCTTCCCCCTCTCCTAGGGTTTGGCCGCGACCACCCCGTGGCATGGCCGCTCTTCCATGAAGTTGCTCTACTTCCTACCCAAAATCGCCAGCTTAATTGAGTGATTCATAGACTCGGCGTTCGATTCCTTACTCTCTGGCCATCCTCCCCCGTTTACGCTTGCTGATTTGAGCCCAACCCTAAGCAACCCCTTGATTGGCCTTAGAGCAGATCTCACCCACACACAAAAGGATCACTTAATCCGATTCTTCTTATAAAAATCATCTAATATCATAATATAGTTAGTGTAAGCAAGTCTGAATGATGTATATTTGCTTTGTTTGTATGTTTGCTTGTGCGCGGTGTAGAACCAGTGCCGGAAGAGAACCCAGGGGAGCCAAGTGACCAAGAGCACGACGCTGCAGACGGTAGCGAAGGCAAGTTCCATCACCCCCTTTTTGATCATATTGCTCCTATGTGAGGTCTATCCATTGTGACCAGTAGATTAGGCATTTGCATTGTTGAGCATGAGTTATTCGAGTGATAGAGGGTAAACATACTAGTTTCTCTCTTTGCAGCATATTGATATGATGAGATTATGCATGATGATGTTGCCCTGTTTTTGCTGCACGGTTGGGGAGAGCATGAGTTGAGAGCGGGGCAGAAGGGTTAGTGTTGGTGTAAGCGCTACTGTGGTGGTAGACTTACAGTGAGTACTATCAAGATGATAGGCTCGTGGTTTGAGTATGGAGGCTGCCCTGGTGAGCCTTAAGGACCGAGTTGTTTTGACATCTCACCTAACTTTCTTCAGTACGACCACATGACCCTGTATGGGCGTGGCTTAGCCTAACCCCGGTGGCTAGCCTGACAGTCGTCCACTGTGGAGAGAGAGAGAGAGAGAGAGAGATGCATTTATGAAAATTGAGATGATATTGAGATAAGTCATGACACTGGGTCGGGGACGACTGGTTTGGGTGATGTTTCGACTGGGTGTCGGTTATGACGGGCTGTCGTTGATGGTCCGTGCGTGTGGGTAAAGCGTACAACCTCTGCAGAGTGTAGAACCCGTTCGGACGGCCGTGTCCTCGGTATAGGACAGGTTATGGTGTGGTCCTAACAACTAGGAAGCCACTTGTTGTGAGAATGAGGTGAGGAATGTCTCTGGATGGGTTATTTGGTTGCATTAGGTTGCATCACTTTTATTGTTGTGCATTGTATCTATGTTTGTTTCATTCCCCTCCCGAAGGGCGAGGTGGAGCTTGCTGAGTACTTTTGTACTCAACCGTTGTTGATATCTTCAGAGGATCCTGACTTCAACCCGGAGGACTTCGAGTAGGGTCGCATCCACACCCAAGGTGTTACCGTGGAACCATGTACGAGGAGGAGCTAGTTGTCCATGTTCTTATGTCGTTAATCATCCTTATGTTAGTCCTTATTATTGTTGTACTAAAGTGTATGCCGTTGTAATAAAGCTCTGTATGGTTGTGGTTCCACTTGTGTTGTAATATTATGTACCGAACTCTGTTTCTGGCATAATATTACATGTTTAGTTCTGATCTTATGGGTCAGGACGCTTCAAGTGGTATCAGAGCCATACTTGGCTGTAGGATGCGTACCCTAGTACTTAGGTGACCATAGGAGACCGTAGAATAGTTGGCCTGTAGGAAACCTGGACCGTAGAGCCTTGGTGATAGGTTTTGCTCTCATCTAATCCTTGTACCCTGTTCTAAGCCAGATGGCGGACGACCGTATCACCACCTTCTGCATCAACGAAGATGGCTTCCCCAAGGTGCTCTATGCCGCCACGACACGACTAGGTATTCCAGACCGTCCGGAGTACGTGGGTCATGAGTTCGTGGAGCATGGCACTGAAAGCTGCGAGGTCACTGTGCACATCGGCGCCAGTGAGAGGTTCCTGGACATGAAGCCATGGAATGTCTCCGCCACTGGATGCCGCATGAAAGATACGTGCCAATTGGTGGCCCGCAAAGCTTTGAAGTACCTCTGCCACATGTTTGACTGGCATTTGGGTTCCACACCCATGAAGTACTTCCCACCACTGGACCGTAGTCGTCCCGCATGGATGGCGAGGATTCGCAACTTGGAAGGCCTCGGGTCGATCGAAGACGACCCCACCATTGTCGCCATGTCCGGTTATTTATTGAGCCTCGACGACTTGTGCGACCAGCTGAACCAGCGCGTGAAGACCCTCGTCCAGCGTGCTGAGACATTGGAGACCCGCTGGCGAAAGGCTAAGCTAGCACTAGCGCAGGCTGAAGCCCGGGTTGCCAGTGCCGAAAGTCGAGTCTCCTTGGCCGAGGAGAACCTTAGGGTTTTAGAATAGATCCAACAACTCATAGCGTAGTTTAAATATATACGATAATTCTATATGTATGAAATAAAATTACCATTTTCTTAAAAGTTTTACAAGTATAATATGCCTACGTTTGTTTATGTGGGTATGCGCTTGTACGTGTGTTGTTCAAACAAACGTCTGCACTTACTGCCCACTGGGGGTTCCGTTTAAAGAAAGATAGCATAGTCTTACATATACTTGGATACTCAGGCACGAACATGCATGAGCGCATCATTCAATTCGTCGGGTACATGGCAAATGAGCAATCTGTCGTCGAAAAAAAATAAGTGGATGAACATGAGCAAACATTATTATATCCGGATCTAGCAACAAAGTACTGGATCTAGCAGCTAGCTAATTGAGGTGCCATCACCATCACAACGCGAGCATCGATCTCGAACGATTCTGTGGACACAGTGCCAGCATTGATGCTGTGGCCGACGGAGCCGTACTACGGTCAAGCTCACATGGGCACGCGCCGCACGTCCATGGATCGATCGATCGATCGACCGGTCGACGCGGCGGCCACTCTGGTAGACAGTGCGTGATGCACTGCGGCTGCTCCTGCTGCTGCTGTTAGCATTGATGCTTGTACAGCGTTAATTTATGGGGTTTCCCAGCGCCTACCGACTCCTGGATATCTGTATCCATGGGTTATGATTGATTGTTCTTATTTATTCTAAATTTAGAGTAGGGGAAGAAGAATAGGTCCTCCAGACACTGCTGCTGCTGCGAACAGCCTCGTGAATGAACGAGCCCATGAGCCATTTAGGGATGAAAACGGATCGGATATTTTTCGATCCGTCCGCAACCGTTTTCGAAGATATCCGATCCATATCCATTTTGGTCGGATTTTTTTCGGATACGGATATGGATTCGGATATTGTAAATCGGATATCGGATCGGATATGGTTTTCGTCAAAATCCGTCCGTTTTGTCGGATATCCATATTGGGTCGGATATATCCGAATAATATCCGAGATATATCCGACCCAACAAATTAAAGGCCCGCAGGCCACAGCAGGCCCAGCCCACATGCACCGCCGCGCTACCCAAGGCTGAGCCCCCGACGGTCCACGGAAGGCTTCGATGTTGCCCCCCCCCCCAGCCCACGACCCCCTAGGGAAGCGCCAGCGCCGCCGCCGGGGCACCGGTCTCCCCCCCTCCCCCCCGACGACGACCTAGGGAAGCGCCAGCGCCGCCGCCGGGGCACCGGTCTCCCCCCCTCCCCCCCGACGACGACCTAGGGAAGCGCCCGCGCCGCCGCCGGGGCTACGGTGCGGTCTTCGCCGCCCCCCCCTCGACAGCGACCTAGACGGCGCCGCCGCCGGGCCGTGACGGTGCTCCAGCCTCCTTTGCCCCCCCCCCCCCCCACGTAGGGCCAGCGACATCGGCTGCTGATGAGGCTGTTCGAGGTTGGAAGTGGTGCTGATCAGCAGCGTCGAGCGACCGTTCAAGCTTCACGAGGGTGCTGGAGGAGGAAGGAGCTAAGATCATCAACGCCAACTTCTCCGTCACCGGGCAGCAGATCTTCTACACCATCCACTGCCAGGTATACCGTCCGTCTATTTTCCATTTTACCGCCTTTCATTTGGTATCCTTTTTGTTAGACAATATGTTTCATTCGGTATCTACTATATATCATGAAGCATTAATCCTAAAGCAACGAGTAGTGAAAACTGATTAGAGTTGATTGTAGATATCTTATGATGTTCTGTTAGCTTATTGTCGTCTACTTGTTTTTGGTTGTAGTAGCTGATGTTTGTGGTCAACCAACTTGTGCTACCTTGAGTTGGTGATGCGATCGTATGTAATTTTATTCTCTTATTAAAACGTGTTCATGAAAATAAATAAATACATAAATAGAGTTGTCACGATCCAATAACCTATGATACTATAATGTGTATTATGCACATAAATTATTGTGACACGCGCTGCGAATGTCAAGGTGCTTGCAAACAGACTGAGCTGTCAATCCTACAATATCAAAATACTCCCTGGAATATGTACAGTGCCAAAATTTGAAGATTGATAACCACCAATTATATTTGTGACAAACATTAATAATTACCTTGTTCCTATAAATTTAGAGGTCTACTTAGGGACGCTTCCGCATGGACTGATCATTACATTCACGTGTTGACGTGTATGATACTCCCTCCATTTTGAATTATTTGACGCTAGTTCATTTTTGAGCTAGATGACGTCAAATAATTTGTAACGGAGGGAGTAATAGCTAGAGCAGTAATTAACCCTTCTTAGATATGTTGATCGTTGATTGCGGTCGGTGCCCTCCCCCCCCCCCCGACGGCGACCATATATGAATTTGATGTTGATGTACTTTGTATTAAATGTATGAACTATGAATTATATGTTACTTGTGAATTGTTTTTCCGAAATAAATATCCGAATTTCGTCCGATATCCATATTTTTCCGATCCGATAAATCCGTTTCCGATACATCCGACATATCCGATACCATATCCGTTTCCGGCAATATCCGATCCAATCCGTTTCCGAAATTTTTAATATGGATATGGATATGGAAAAGCATTTCATCCGTCCATATCCGTCCGTTTTCATCCCTAGAGCCATTCATGCGACGACATGGCCACGAGCGGTACGGTTGCTGTGGAGCACCATACATGCCGCCGACTGATGGAGGAGACGGGAACACACACACACACAGAGACACGAGTGACTGAGCTCGATCGATCGCCGGCCACGTACGGATCATGCGTGGAGCCCTTCAATTCTTCATCATCGATCAGCTGGGCGGCTCCATCCATCTCTGGCCTGTCTTTCCATTTTCCGACGACTGAGTTTGCTCAGAACGGCATGGCACCAGCTGGGTTGCACTTGCACCGGACGTCTGCGTCTGAGAGCCGGTGGCCGGCGCATTTATCGCCGTCGCGATCGGCGGCAGAGCATGTATTTTACTACGTACATCCCTCGCCGCGCGCGTCTCGCTCCACATGCTCGCCGCTGTACTGTACGTAGCCATGCCTGCCTGCCTGCCTGCCTGCCTGCAGCTCATGGCGACCGCTCCAACAATGATCCAATCCAGAGGCGGCGGCGTGCATGCATGGCGCGGAATCGATCGATCGGTGTGGGTGTGCCAGGAGCTCGATCGTGCTGCCTGTTTCTTTTAGACGGCCGTCATCTCAGAGATTGTACAATACGTTATCTTAGATTAATTCCACAGTTCACGATTCAAACGCTAGATTTTTTAGAATATAAACCTGAAACAGATGGGTCTCACTAGAGAAACCGGCTGGAAAGTGACTGCGCCGCCGGGCTGGCCACAGATCGACCTCTTCCCCAAATCTAGCATTTTTTTTCCAGTTCATGCGTGGACGACCCACACGCACCTCAGTTAAGGTGCATGGTGAACTATGGCCGACCACAGCCCGCTGCTAATAGTTGCTCACGAGCAGTCGGCATCTAAAACAGTCGTCGCCGGCCCCTTCATACTGTGCGTGCTTAACTGTCGCTGATGCACACACACCCCGACATCAAGTGTCCCGTTGGTAAACACTGAAGTGTGCTTAACTGTCGCTCATTGCAGTGTGCAGAAGCCCTGCGCCGCACAGAGCGCCGATCGAGCGCGCTACAGCTCATTTTCGTAGTACAGTACGCTGCTTTGATGGAAGGGATCGTCGTGCAGGGCTAGTCCTTGGCTTTCTTGAAGGCAGATGTCCATGCATTCCTGACGGAGACAGTATATAAAGTCCAGGAAGAACAGTGACATTGTCCAAGTCTCCAAGAACAGTGACAATGCACATAAATCCCCGCTCATCAGCCGCTCTCTCTACCTTGTGCTGTGTGTACGTACGTAATACGAGCAACTACTTGGCCGTATTCTATTACAACTTATGGGCATCTCTCTCTCAGTGTCCGTTTCTGGTGCAGAATCACTTGCATCTGCCGTTAGTTGTGATATCTTTTTGATACGCTGTCGTTGCACATTTAAATCCATTACAGGTTGGAGAAAGGAGAATATTGCACGACTGATGAAACCACCTGCTGGGAAAAAAATTCCCACGTACGGGTTTTAAGTACTGTCAGTAACGAGCAAAGGTTCTTTTTCATCGAATTCACATCATTTGGCTCAAACTGGGATCTTCTCTGGTTCCTTAATTTCAGGACAAGAAGAACACTTTGGAGGAGCCAAATCACCTTCGTTTGGGCGCGTCGTCTCCCCAGGCGACAGGAGGTCTAGTGTCGCCCGACCACTCGACGGGCGTGATGACCAGACGACCGGTGTTTCCATGCTTTGGTTAGATAAAAGGACTAATACGGTCAACACTGAAGATATCTAAACGGCATCAAAATAAAGTAATAAACCGTGATACTCTAAATTTAAGTGTTACTGTACATACTACGAAAACTGTAATACAAAGTAAAAAATATTTAAAAATTGTAGAGTATGAAGAACATTTTGTAAATAGTAATTTATAGTGTGAATAGTCTGAGGTTATAGCTGGCAGACGGATGGCGCGGTTGGACAGGCAAGGTGCGTGTTTGCAAGTTTTTTTTACCATTACGTGTGTTTTTAATCTTTTTTCTGAACTTGCAGGATCGCTGCACATAACTTCTTGGATCGATTGTAGGTACTTACATCAAACTCTGTCCTGAAAATAATTAAGTGATGCTTTTGTTAGCTTAGTGATTTAACACTTGATTTCACACATTCTCGGTAGTGTTCATGTGTTTTGAGTTATATTAAGAAAAAAGATCAGAGAGTCCCTTATGGGCCGGCAGTCGCTAGCCCACTAACATCAAGGAGTCCGCCCAAAACACGGCTGAATTGAGAGCCCGTTGTGATTGTTCATGAGCTCTGGACTACCTCACGATTTTTTTTATTTTTAACACTAGAGAAATTATTTAATATTAATAACATCTATTTTTTTTGCAGAAATAACCACGCTCTCATCCACGGTGTGGACGATTTGTCTACGTGGACATCCAGTCGTCCACGCCGTGGATGATTGGGCCATGTAGGCAACTCAGTCGTCCACAGCGTGGACGACAGAGTCACGTGGACAATCCTGTCGTCCACGTCGTGGACGACAGGGCCACGTAAGGCAGGATTCTCTGCAGCAAATATTCAAGATTAGCTTTTTAGCACCCATTTAAAAATGCTTAGAGACATTTTTACAAAAATTTTATAGAATTTAATGTAGTATATTGTATTATGATTTTATGTAAGTTGATTAATATGACTTTTGTTTAATAGATTATATTTTACGTAATTTTGAATTATGCAATACGATCACAAATTTGATTATGACTTGTTATAGAAGTAAATATAACTAAATTTATGACAATAACACCAACACTTTATTAAAAACATTCGTCATTGGATACATTACGAAGTTTATTAAATAGCAAATATAGATTCTACTGAGTGCAGCGGGAATATTTTTCCTTACGCAATGCATCCGATCCGGCATCCCTTGCGTGACGTGGTCTCTCGTGTAAGCGCTTTTGTTCATCTTCTCTTGTCTGACGAACAATGCGTTCTTCCTCCTAAGCCTATCGTATTTGATATCCGTTATTGTCTTTAACAAACCAGCGTGACGGTCATATGACACATACATTTTTTTGGCGTGAACTATATCAACTCTAACCCGTTTCAGAAACCAGTACCAATTGTGAGCATTTTCACTCTCCATAAATGCAAAGGCCACAGATAAAATTTGATTATCACCATCAACTCCAATAGCTGTTAGAATTTGACCTTTGTACTTTCCGGTTAGAAATGTATCATTCATACACAGAATGTGACTATAATATCAAAATGTGTTTATGCATTGACCTAGTGAAAAAATACACGGTGAAGAATAAGTTTCTCGGGATGTCGGGGGTTTGGAACATCCACGATATCAACAGTTGTGTCAAAATTTCAACTTCTAATAGTATGAAGTAACTTCAAAAGATTATCATAAAATACTTTATAAGTACCAAATCTTGTCTTAATAACCTTCTGTGTCGCCTTCCAAACATTAGAGTAACTTATTATGTAATTAAAATCTTGCTCAATTGTGTTGATAATAGATTTAGCCTCAAAAGAAATATTATCAACCACACGAGCATCCATGTGACTTATAAAAAACTATGATGTAAGAGCAGTATTGCATTTTTCAATATGTTGTAACTCGCACGTATGATCAATCACAATAGAACACTTCCAAAGGCCACTCTATTTCTCTACATATCCGCGAACACGAAACGGACAACTGGTTGATAAGCATCTGACATCATAAAATTTTTTAGTTGATCGAGAAACCTTAAATGATCTTTTCACTGAAATCGACCAGTATTTAACAGCATCTCACAAAGCTTATTTATTTTTGAAAAAAGACTCCGCTGTTATCGTATTGCCGTGGTAATCCAACGACAAATGATACCTTTCGGTTACTCTTAGGTTTTCAAAATTTGGATGACTCCAATCGACAGGGACAGGAGGTTGATTTTCCTCGTTAGATGAATCGTAATCAGAAACATTACTAATTTCTATTCTCAACAACCATCTGATGAACTATATGTTTTATATGCTCTTCCTTCATGTGTTTGACAGGTTGGCTCAGTAACAACAGTATATGACAATTCATTATAATCATTCTCTTCGGCATCACCACCATTATTATCTTTTTCGTCATCATTTTTGTCATGTGTCTCGTCGATTACTTCCTTGGCTTCAAACCGGATAAGAAGTATTAGAGGCCACCCATATTGTAGAGCCCTTGCAACATAAGCATGCCACACGGGTGTTTCCTTTAGCGGCAATAATTTCTAAAAATGGTCCCCACTTGAACGGATGATAACTCCGTTTATTTTTAACTCATATTCATCTACACTCAGTTTAAAAACTTTCAGCAACCATCTGTATATACCCATAAATATCCGTTCCGTTGGACTAGGTATTTTCCGATTTATAAAAGGGAGTACTGATAGATCTACTCCACTCAAATTATAGTTAATTTTTTCATCTCCATAAAATATCTGAAATTCTACTTTATTCGACATACCTAGCATACGTATATACATAATTTAATAATTGCAAAAAGAATAGTATCACAAAATTGAAATACGTATAATGTAATATAAATTGTGTTAAGCCAGACTATACTTAACTATAAACTAACCATAATTGTTAAATTCAAATCAAACTAAACCTAAAATACTAAATTATAATTAAACTTAACCTAAAATACAGATCTAAAATCCTAAATTTTGAATCTAAATTTTAACATAGAAGACTGAAACTAACTTAAATTCTAAAATTATAAACAAACTTAATATAATCAAAATAAACCTAATCAAAATTATAACTAAACTAAACCTAATCAAAATAAGAAAAAGTTGAAAAAAATAAAAGTAAGCTAAACATAAATCAAAACTAAGCTAATATCCTAAATAAAACTAAACTAGACTATAACTAAAAGTCTGAAACAAGATCTCAAAAACAAATTAAAAATAATATAAACTAAAATTTAAACTAATATAAAATCTAGATTATAAACTAACTAAATCCTAATACTAAATAAAAACTAAATTAAACATAAAACCTAAAATAGAAACTAAACTATTACTATAAGTTTAAACTATTATTTAAATTTAAATTATCTAAAATGCACAATTACTATAAGTAATTTCAAAATCATAATTCCTTTTTAAAAGATTATACTTTTTTCTTTTTTTCTTCTCTTTTCTTCTTTTCTTTTTTCTTCTCTTTTCTTCTCTTCCTCTTCCCCTTCCCCTCTTTTCTTCTCTTGTTGATTGTTTGGTTGGATGTGGGGAGAAGCCCCCGGGGTGGCTGGGTTATATAGAAAAGTTTTGTCGTCCACGCCGTGGATGACAGGACACATCGGTCCAACGGTCCCGTCATGAGGATGATTATTTTTTTTAAAAAAATTAGATGTTATTAATATTAAATAGTTTCTCTAAAGTGTTAAAAATAAAAAAGATCCTATCTCACTGGGCTCATAAAGTCATTGATTGTCTCGTGTGACCGTCGGATCCACCAATGTTTTTGCATTGCTGTGTCCTTGAGCATCCATGCTTATGTTTTCAACATTTTGAAACAAGAAATAACACCTTCGTTGAACAGGAAGGTTAACTTTCGTCAGTTAAAATTTGAGCCTCTTTACTCAGAGGCGTTTTATTAGTCATGCAAGAGACCCCCGTCTTTACTCAGAGAGAAAACGTGCCAAGGCTCTAGCCAAGGTTATGTGAAGCATTTGTATCTTATTTCTGCCAATTTTTCCACCTAGCCATCCGGCCGATTCTGGCAGTCCGAACTTCTAACCCTCCTTCTCGTCCTGTTCGTGTCAATCTGCAGCGTTCTATTTGCTGTTTACAAAATAATAATATCCCCAGTTCCTTCTGTTTTTTTATGACAGAGTTCATACAGTTAGCGATTGAACGCATCACAGTTCTTGATCTTGAACTTTCCTTGGTTTTGACGAATTGTTTCACCGCCATGGCGGGAGCTAATGGACAACCGCCATATCTGGGGGGATATATAAAGCGGGTAGAGTTGAAACCCCTTCCCCCCCCTGACGCCCACTCCCGATTCTTAACGCCTCCCCCCTGCTTCGATTTCTCCCTCCTGCCTCGCCGCCGTCCCAGACCAAGCCATGGATTCCCCGAGGGGCGCCGCGAGCTTCACGACGCAGGCCAACGCCCTCCTCCGCAAGAACATCTGCCTCCAGGTCCAGGCACCGCCCCACTATTTAACCCCCCCCCCCCTCCTACTTTCCCCGCTCTTTTTTCTTTTAATCCTCCGAGTGAATCTGTCGCTACTCCGCCTCTCGCGCCGGTAAGATGCTTGCGGATTTGCCTTAGCGGTTCAAGTAGTTGTCTTGTCGTAGAGGCGCTGTTCGTCCGATGGGTTTTCACTTTCTTGTTTACGGTCTTGCGCGCTGAATTGTGAAATCTAAGTTTTAATTTGGTTCTACTGATCTGTGTGAATGGTGCTTCTGGTGACCCAAGGAGGGGCAGGTAGCCTTGCCGTGTGAGACTTTCTTGCTCTTGCACATAAAGGGCGTGCAACATTACATCCGCTGAGCGCTAAAAACTTTGGTCTCCATGTTTGCAAAACGTTGCCCCAAAGTTGGCGCAGAATTCAGAACAAGTTCACCAAACTGTGCCGGCATGACGAGTGTTAAAGCTCGCTCCTTTCCTCAGTTTTTTTTTTCTTTTTCAGAAAGCATATGGCAGCTCCACACCTAATCTCAGCTCTGACACATTGCAGAAACGGAACCTCAAGACAAACATCGGAATCACCTTCTTCCCGATCCTCATTTGCGTCCTGCTCATCGTGCTCCAGAACATCATCAACAGCGAGCTCGACAAGCCCAAGTACAAATGTGGTTGTGTTTGCGTTGAGGCTGGTGCGGATGGACGCTGCGCGAGAAAGGATTGTGGCATACAGTACTCGACGCTGGAGCAGGTTGGGAGCTGCCCCATTCCCAGCCCGCCACGGTGGCCGGCCCTGATTCAGGTCCCCCGTGCCGATTTTCGGGCTGTAAGGTCATCCTCCCAACCATTCGGTGATCTGCCTGATCCATCATGCCGTGACTCCTGGTCGTGCCCTGCCACTGTCCTCGTAACTGGGAAGGACCCAACAATTGCTGAAAGTATGCGCGCCCTGGTCATAGTACAACTAAAACACACTTTGTGTTAGTTATAGTTTTGGTTAATGTGTTCATTTTTCTTGACCACATTCCAATTTTCAGTTATTTCACGAGGGTTGTTCCCTGCCCTTTCTCCCTCGTTGAATGTGACAGATTTTCTTGATCTCCTCTCCAAGATCGTTGCGGTGAGTTGACAATGGTCTGTCTGTCTAGTACATTATGCTGCTCTATGCTCTTATTTGTGTAGTTTCATTGGTTTCATTTGACATTAGGGCTCAGACACACAGCCGTGGTACAGTCAGTTGCTGGAGCCTGCATTTTCCTCTGGCCGTACTTTGTACCTGGTGCAGCCTATGTGCCTACCCTTCATGTCACAGACAGTTTCTTATGTTACAGGGGGCATACCCTTTCTACTAAGTAAGTAGAATAACCCTTTCTTAAAATATTGAAATTTGTATTTGGTCCTGGAAAACTTGACCTGCTTTGGAGTCAAGTATCTTCAATTTAGATTTCTGCTCTTATGCTGTTTCCATTTCTTTCTTTTTTGGGGGTGCTGGGCGGTTGTGGATGCTGCTGATACTTCCACCACTCTTGTATAGTACGATGAGTCTTACTTTCATTCAACCAACAACAACAACAACCAAGCATTTATCCCAAGCATGTTGGAGTCCTAAGGTAAAAGAGAGGAAGTGTGTGTCTCCACTTGTGTCCTGAGGTCTTGGGTTCGAACCAGCCTCTCTGCAAAAAGCAGGGGTAAGGTTGTCTAGAAATAACTCTTCTCCAGACCCCACATGTGTGGGAGCCTTCGGCACTGGGTACGCCCCTTTTTTGAAGTAAAAAAGAGGAAGAGATATAAGGGTAACAAGAAAAAAAGAAAAGAAAAAAGACTAAGATTCTGGCACGTGAATTGCTACTTTCCATGCAGTCCTATCATGAGCTAAGTCTCTGGATACACTCCAATCTCTCAAATCTTGTTTTACCGCCTCCTCCCAGGTCAACCTTGGTCGTCCTCTACCCCTCTCTACCTCTTAAAATCCTACTGTTAACCGGTGCTTCTGGAGGTTGCCGCTGCCATGCTTAGTTAAACTTATGATCCTTTTATTTGGATGCTAACAAAGCATGTTAGCTGTTATATGTTAGATACTTGCATAAACACTCATTTTTATAAATATCTATATTGACAATTTGACATTCATGTAGCCATGTTAATTTTCTTTTTTTTTACATTGAAATACAGTCAAACAGAAACAAATCAATTAGTTGCCAGTTCAAGAAATTACACTCATGCTACATATGTGTTGTATGATTACAATTCACACGATGACAACTATTTCTAGAATTACATTGTTGTCTTTTGTTTTAATGGGATCTTTGATATGCTACGACTGTAGATCTGATACCTTTTTTGAATAAACTAGATATACAGTGTGTTGAAGGTTCCTCAATATGGCGTGAAAGTGCATCGATTATCAATAATGAGTTATTATGGGGCTACAGACAAAGAGGAGGAAAAGTAAACGAATATATTGCAGGTTAGGAATGATATCTTTGGCTAGGAGTTCTCGTATCTATGATATTCATACTCCTCCCATCCCAATTTATAAGGCACACACGTTTACAAAAGTCAAACTTTAAAACTTTGTATTAAACAATTAGGCTAACAATATAGAATTTAATGATACAACAGTGGTACCACTACATCTGTATTTCAATGTACATTCATATTGTTGCTAGAAGAGGAATTTGTAATCGAAACAGAACTTAAGATATAATATTGTGCCAAGTCAAACCGAGCCTAGTAAAAATGTGACAGAGGGAGTGGAAGAAACTCTGACACCCCACTGACAAGTGTACATAATCAGTAATTAACTCTATCGACCTTAGAATTACGGAATGTCACAACAAAACTTCATCCATATCATATGGTGATCCTTTTTATTGTAATACTTTATAATTGCATTTGTCTTGGCAGGTTATGACTTCTTGAATACCACAGCATATGGCCTTGGTGTCAATGTGTTGTACAACTCTACCTATAATGATAACACTGCATATTCATTTATCGCAACATTACGGGTTCCACGCTTGGTGAATGCAGTATGTGCTTTCTTTCTATTATTTGGTGTTTGAATAATTCAACATCTTAGGAAACAAGCATCTTGTCATTGTGTTCCAACGAGTAAGAATAAGGGGTAGGACACAAGACCAAGAGAATGATAATAATATAGGAGACCAATTTAGATAGGTTCAGGCTGTAGGCATAATAAACCGTACATCATGTGTTCATGGATTGTATTGCTCATTGGCAGTTGTTGATATGTGTTTGAGCCTTTGAGCCTTTGAGGGGAGTCACTATCTGCCTTATATATCCCAAGGTGCAGGGTTACATGACAAGTATTCTAGTTGGCTACAACAATATCTTTGAATAGGGTTCCATCTCTAAGCTTCCTTGTGTGGCACGCCTATATCTACTGGTAGTGGGTCAATCTGTCTTCTATGGTTGGCTGGACCCATCCCTATTTGGGTAGTTGACCCAATCCTTGATGTAGGTACTCATTGGTACATATATTCCACAGTAACCCTCGAGTCCTTTGCGAGCGAGCTTTCAGATCTTTAGTTGCTTCCCGACAGTTTTTTTTTCTGCCATGTAGAGTGCTTATTATCAACGAGCTTCTAAAGCTCTCAATGAACTGAATTGTCTTCAAGCCATCATGAAGTTCAGACGTGAGGACACAATCCAACTACGATGTAACTCGTACATGCAAAAGAGTATAACATGATGAGTGTTCCAATAGATGGATCGGTCAGCAATTGATGAAGAATAGAAAGGAACAGAAATATTCCCTGTTGTGTGCAGCCACGAGTCAAAGTCGGATTCAGGGTCCCTGGCCGCCTTATATATTCGGGATTGCAGGGTTATACGGCAAGTATCCTAGTTGGTTACAACAATAACTTCAAGCAGGGTTCTATCTCTATGCTTTCTTGTTTCTTGTTTAGCACACCTATATCTCTTGGTAGTGGGTCAATTGGTCTTCTATGGTGGCTGGCCCGACCCATCCTTATTTAAGTAGTCGGCCCAGTCCTTGTCGTGGGTGCCCATGGTGCATATATTCCACATAGCTGTTCATGTAGCTTATCTTTTTTTTTTCCTATAGGTATCCAATTCCTATTTAAAATTTATCAAAGGAACTTGGGTTGAGATGCTACTTGAATATGTGAAAGATATGCCCAAAGTTGGGACAAGTTTTCGGCTTGATCTATCTTCTCTTCTCAGTGCTCTGTTCTTCACATGGATCATTCAACTGCTTTTCCCAGTGAGTATGATGAACTGTATAGAAGTTTTACGTACGCATGTCTGCAAAAGATATGTTGAACGTGCTGGCAGTCAGTACCAATAGAGCTTACGGAGTGACTGTTTTCTTTTCCAGGTTATGTTGACATATCTGGTGTATGAGAAGCAGCAGAAGCTAAAAATCATGATGAAAATGCATGGCCTGAAGGATGGGCCTTATTGGCTGATATCTTATTCTTATTTCTTAGCTCTATCAGTTGTCTATATGTTATTTTTTGTGATTTTTGGCTCCTTGATAGGTAACTGTACATTATGATTTGCTCAATAATATGCTAGTGTGGCAAAAATAAATATAGTATTTCAATTTTTCTTCTTTTGTGCAGGTCTCAATTTTTTCAGAGTGAATGAATACAGAATACAGTTTGTTTTTTTATTAGTCTGTATAAATTTACAGATTGCAACTGCATTTTTTGTGGCATCTTTCTTTTCATCAGTCAAGACAGCCACAGGTTAGTTCAGAGACCTGTGACTTCCAAGTCTAATTTTTACTTTTTGAAAGTAAAAAAATGATGAATTCCATTTTTTTCTTGTGATAGTGATTGGTTACATATATGTATTTGGCTCTGGCTTACTAGGGGCATTTCTTTTCCGCTTCTTCATCGAAGATAAAACTTTTCCCTGTAAGTTGCTAGCTTAGTTATGATATATAACTCAGCTTACATAATACTAGCAACAAGTTTGTTTTTCTCTACTCAGATGGTTGGATAGTAGTCATGGAGATGGTCCCAGGATTTTCCCTCTATCGAGGACTATATGAACTTGGTCAATATGCATTTTCTGGAAGCACAATGGGAACTACCGGCATGACATGGGAGAGCCTAAAAGATCCCATCAACGGAATGCGTGATGTCTTGATCCTCATGAGTGTAGAATGGGCAGTGCTACTTATATTAGCGTTCTATTTGGATCAAGCTTCTATGTTAGGAGGTGGGGTCAGAAGAAAACCTTTATCCTGCTTCAGACATTTAGAGAAGAAGCTTACACATTCATTACGTGAGCCTAGTGTTGTCCAACAGGAAGCCAAAATCATTCTGGATATGGAGAAACCAGATGTTGCTAAAGAAGTAGGTTACCTCTCATACTTTGGCCTTTGTTAGATTTTTCTGTATTATTTATTGAAATTTGGTGCATTGATAATTTCTATACAGAGAGAGGCAGTTGAGCAACTTTTGATAGATTCCAATGCAAACCAAACAATCATCTGTGATAACCTCAGGAAGGTTTATCCTGGAAGGGACGGAAACCCTGACAAGCTGGCTGTTCGAGGATTATCTCTTGTCCTTCAAAAGGGCCAGTGCTTTGGAATGCTCGGCCCAAATGGAGCTGGGAAAACATCTTTCATTAACATGGTAGGATACAAAAATGACAAACGGATGATGCTTCATCCTTTTGATGAAAGCTATACAAGTATTTATCTTTTGATGCAACCTGATAAATTTATTATTGTTGTTATTTTGTTAGATGATTGGACTTGTTAAACCTACATCTGGCACTGCCTATGTCCATGGAATGGATATAAACAGGGAGATGGGTAACATATATACAAATATGGGCGTGTGCCCGCAACATGAGTAATTACTCTTAACTAGTACTTATCAGGCATAAAATTCTCTTTCATTGATCAAATTGTGAAATTACGGTAATTGGTGTTGTTCTGATGCAGCTTGCTTTGGGAGACATTGACAGGAAAAGAACACCTGCTCTTTTATGGCAGGTTGAAAAATCTTAAAGGTTCTGCATTAGTGAAGGTACCTCCAATTTGGTGCCCCTGCAATACTTTGGTGTTGAATAATCCAAATTGTGATGCCCTTTCTCTTTCCAGCCCCTCGTTGTTGGCTACTATCTTTCTCTGTCTTTGTAAAATCATATTTGTTCTCATTTCTCCACTGCCAGGCTGTTGATGAGTCTCTGAAAAGTGTAAATCTCTTTCATGGTAACGTTGGCGATAAGCAAGTGCGAAAATACAGCGGAGGGATGAGAAGAAGGCTCAGTGTGGCAATTTCATTGATCGGGGACCCTAAAGTAATGTTCTTGTTATTTCTCTTTTGTCATTTATAGAGTGTCAAACAATAGATGGATAATCGAGCTTAACAAACAGGTTGTGTTCATGGATGAACCAAGCACGGGACTAGATCCAGCATCAAGAAATAACCTGTGGAATGTTGTGAAGGAGGCCAAGAGAAACCGTGCAATTATTCTTACCAGTAATGCTCTTCTCTGGTCCACTCGTGCATCAAAAATTCTATACTCCTACTTAATCACTTGTTGTATCTGAAAGTGACAAGACTGATAAGTGGACCAGTGAGTAATCAAACTTGTTTCTTCCAGCGCACTCGATGGAAGAGGCAGAAGTTTTGTGCGATCGTCTTGGCATCTTTGTTGATGGCAGTTTCCAGTGCCTTGGAAACCCTAAAGAGGTATATATATTACGCTCTTGGATTGCAGAAGTTACTTCAGAATCATTCCTTAATCACTGCCACTGCAATGTTATACGCTGCAGCTAAAGGGTAGATTTGGGGGCACATACATTTTCACAATGACAACAGCTCCTGACCAAGAACAGGAGGTTGAGCAGCTAGTCCGTCGATTCTCGCCCAGTGCAAACAAGATCTACCACCTATCTGGAACTCAGAAGTTTGAGATTCCGAAGGAGGAAGTGAAAATAGCACAGGTTTTCCAGGCAGTGGAGAAAGCAAGAAGTCGGCTCACCATACATGCCTGGGGCCTAGTCGACACTACGTTGGAGGATGTCTTCATCAAGGTCGCTAGAGGAGCACATGTGTTCAATGAATTCGCGTAGATAATACCTTGAATACTGTCTTCAGGCCGGCAAGGGACTCCAAATACTGGAGGTGGCTTCACAGATAATCTTGCAATTTTGTATAGTTATTCTTTTTCACTTGGGAAGACCATTCTCCCTTAGAAAAATTTGTTCTGTATCCTTTGTTTATCTGGTTGTACAGAAACGTATTCTTGATAGTGTTGCTCCTAGAAAGAATATTTGTCAGGCTTACGCTTACATAAACCGATCTGACTAAGAATCTCGTACGTATTATAAATAAATAAATAAAGAGTACTACTGACATGGAAAAAAATTCGCGTGAAGAGGGCCCGGATTTTGAGAGCGCATCATCTAGATGTGCCGTATACATCTTCCATAAGCTGCGTTGCATCTTTATTCGGTTTTCAGTTTCTTGGTAAAGTCGCTGTCCGTACTCATTGCTGTTCATGTTAGAAAAAAATACGTGGAAAAATCCTCGGTAATGAGTGCCTCTGCTGTTGCGTTGCGTCCATCATGCTTGGCAGGGCCAGTTGCACATTAGATATATAATGTTTATTCATGTGCATAACAATCCATATTTATGCAGTTCTTGGAAATATTACGCCTTAAGACTTTCAGCTTACAGTAGCAGGGAACTTATAGCTTAGCTCCTTGTAGCAAAAGTACCCGTCTGTTCTAAATTAAATGATGTTTAGTATAACTAATTTAGTTTAAATTAAACTAGACTTTTTACTAAACGTCATTTATTTTAGAACAGAGGGAGTAAAACAGGAGCACGACTGATGGTTTTGAACAGGCAGCCTCAGACGGGGAGAGATTAGCCGACAGGCCATTGACACTTGTACACATGTGCAAACTTGACGGTGATTGGCGACCATATGCGCATGTGAGCCTTTGAAATTTTCTCCCGTATAGGAACTTAAAGTACGTATGTTCCAACCATGACCTGATCAGTGACAACGAGACGTGCGAGTCAAACGAACCCATCTCTTGCCGTCGCCGGTGCCTGTAGAGTCCGTGTTATCCATGTCAACGCAAGAATAGCTAGCGCTTCTATTTGGAGGAGTCCATTTTGGGGGTATTCAAGACGATTACAAATTAAACGGCCTTGCCCCCAATCATTTCATTACGATAGTTAAGGATGAGCTGGAGACGTAGGCGTAGCATACCTACTCCTAAATTGGGATTTTGCATGGAACATCTAGATTAGTGCGATATGATTAGGAGGACGCAGAAGGACAACTTCTCAAATATATAAGCTAGAAACAAGGGCAATGCAGTGGTCACCAACCTCAAGCATTTTCAAGAATCCAAGTTTTGTGATTGTGGTGATATAAAGTATCTTGAACAAATTAATATAACTACATTTTTTTAAAAAATAATACGTGCACGACGGTACAAGTTATTTAAACAACAAAGAATATAGAAATATATTACATTTAGAATAAAAGATTTAGTTAAATTAACCGTCCTAAATGTCATCGAGTAAATCGTACTGTCTTGGCTCTAGAACTTCTTCAAAGGTGATGAGTCGTGTTTGTGTACCCTCTAGATTATATAATCTAGCTATAACTTACTAGTTCTGGACTATATAAACTTATTAGTGCAGCATCATTGCCTTTGTGCTTCAGGGTCATTTTTTCTTGCTGCTAATATATGGCGACTTCATGACATTCTCCAAGTTCTGTGCACAAGGCACATTCCTACGTCTCTTTCAGTTCGCTTCACCAATTCTTCGCTTCTGGAGTCGGAGGCGGGGAAGGAAACGCAACGCTGATCGCAGGCGATGACACAGTCAGATCCACGTGGCCGCCACATCAGCGCCGGGCCCAACAGGGCAGCGCCGGCGCACGCGGAAAAAGGCGTCCCCGTCGGCCACGTGCTTCCGAAAGAAGAAAAAAAGGGAGGCGAGGAACATTTGTGCCTTCCCTTCGCAGCCCTGTCCCTCTCTCTAGACTCTCTCACAACAGTCGTAGTACATTCTCTCTCTCTCTCTAGTCTCCTCCTCGTCTGCTCCATTATTCTTTCCCCTCCCCTTCGCTTATTCCCCACTCCCCTCACCTCCTCCACCACCACCCCGCCGCCACTGACGCCGCTGCAGGAGAAGAGTCCACCCCGGCATGCGTCTCTGGGAATAGAGCGGCTCCTGCTCGTCGAAGCCGTGCCAGTGCCCGGCTGGTGCGAGGGTCCTCATGTAGCTGGACTCCGTGACGTGTTCCTCCTACGAGAAACGCTCGCGATGCGGCGGGATCGCGCGGCCGGCCCCCGGAGCCCGGCGTGATTCGGCCCGATTCGTGGGGAAGGTTGGATCTTGGCGCTTACTCACCGGAGAAAGGTGGGATTTCTGGAGGCGATTCGGCCGTTCCTCGGAGAGCGTGGCGGGTGTCGCGGTGTTCCTGGGCGCCGGAGGCGTGGATCGTCGGAGGCCGATCTGGTGCTCCCGCGGTCGGGGAGTGCGGGAGCTTTGGCGTTGAGGTGGTGGGACCGTCGTGAGGTCCTGGTGAGGTGAGGGTAGACCATGGGTGTGGCGCCGCCGGAGCTGGGGCAGTTCGACGGATGGGAGAGCTCTGGGGAGGAGGAGCGTGAGCGGTGGGGCTGGTGCCGCCGCAGTCGCCGCGGCAGCAGCAGGCGGAGAGCGGCCCCCAAGGGCGGGGATGACACCACGGTCGCCACGGGGTGCTGCATCCGGCTGTGGCCTATTGGGAGCTGCCTGCAGCCACCGCGGTCCAAGGTTGACACCTCCACTAGCAGTGCAAGCACGCATGGTGGTATGCGTCTCTTTTCCCTCTTTCACCTATATAGTGGCATTTGTTGCGTTTCGATTGATTGCATACTGGCATTGATGTTAGCATAGGCGATGAGGTTTGCACGTGGGAGTAACTGAGTAGCCGTTATCGTGACGCGTAACGCAAAATGATTTCGTGTGTAATGTCATTCTGGATATGTAGGTATGATGTAATGCATGTCTTGGTTGTTGTCTGGTGCTGAGGTTGTAGTTTTCAAATTGTGAATATTGAGGACGTGTGCAATTTGGTAATTAGTTTGCTGGCGCTGAGGGAGATGTGTGACTGCATCTAGGAGCGACAGCTCTTTGGGCATTGAATTTTTGAATGGATTTCTTATTAGGGCACCCAGCATGCAGAGTGTGTAACGGTTGTCGAAACCGTCTGCAGATCCCGATACTTGCACTTTTCTAGCTGAACCTCAGTGACATGGTAGTTTCGGTTTCGGCAGAGCTAGTGCGTGGGACCAGTTGCATGAGTAGTTTTCACTGTCTATTTCTAGAATAGCACACTTTTTAAGAATACCACGTGGCGATTTTTTTCACAGTTGGCACTCACTGTTGTTGATCCTGGGCTTTAGGCTTGGGCCAGGCGCGTAGGCTGCAGGTCAGTTGGACCTGGTTCAGCCCAGGCTGGGCGCACGCCTGGCAGCAGCAAGCAGTACTAGATTAGGACTCTAGATTAGATAAGAATAAAAGAGTCCTAGAGATAGAGTCCATTTAGAGATAAACTTGGTTGTAAACTGGACTATAAATAGCCAGCAGTTCCATGGAATAAATCACCTCCTTCCAGTTTATTCTCTCCACCTTTCTCTTCTGCGCCAGCCGCCAGGCGCCAGCATCCCCTGTCTCCTGCTCACGCCAGCACCTGTGCAGAACCAATCTGCTATCGCAGATCTGCCTGTTCTGCACAGCGTCCAGCCACCTCCCCTACAGTTCGATCTGCGGAACAGATCATATCTGCTCTTCTGTACGTGACCAGCAGCCCCTGTGCCTGTCTGTTCCTTCAAGGCGTACATGTACAGAACTGCTTTTGCCTTCACGTACGTGCACACAAGGAGCAGGGTAACCTGATCTGCTGTAGCAGATCAGTTTTGGCGGCAAGATCAGCAGCTGTTCGGGCGAGATCACCCGAACTCTAACACTCACTATGTCTTGTGCCAAATTTTGAGTTGCAATGTGCCGCCAATTAATGCTCTTGCCTTCTCCATTGGAAATTTTTGTTGATATGTTAAGGCTCATAGACCTGACTTTGACTCTAGTTTTCATGACGAAATGTTGCAGCGGGTGTGGTGTTTCAAATGGCAGATATTTTGTCAAATCATTTTTACCAGAACTGATCTCTTCATCTAGATGCAATCAAATAAATTGAATTTTTTCACGAGGTCACTGAAGACTAACTCCATTACCCAGCTATTTTGGCTTCTAATTTAATCGGTATTTACTTTTTTATCACACTCAATATACTGCTAAATCTCAACTAGAAAGTCAAAGTTCATTTTTGGCAATTGATGTGCCATGGGGTCTCTCTAGTTTAATTATTCTGGACCTTTGCTAATCCCAGTGATATATTCCTGGAATAGGTCAAGGAGGTTCTTTGCCATCTGTCAACTGGATAGTTTGATAAATTTATCATGAACAAATTAAAATAGTACAGAAACATATGGAGACAGGTGGTTCATGAGTCTAATCATCAATTAATTTTTCTGTTAGTACTAGTAGTGTAGAACCATTCCTGTAATTATGATTCAGAACCACATAAATAATAGTAAACATAAAGGCAAGGAAAAGTATGCGGTTAAAGGATGTCACTAGCAGTTGAGTGCCCATTTGTGTAATTATGCAAGTAATTATATGAAGTATTAATCCACACCTCCTGTAAGTTGAGACATTGACAGATACTATATAATCTTTAGCATGATGGTCTACATCTTTCACTGGATGATACTAAACTTTGTTATTAACCCGAACTATCTGATTTTACTGTGCTTTATGCCATTTCTGTTTTCTTTTCCTTCCATTTTCAGCAAGACAACGTATAGACTTATATTCTTGTTGTGGTTGTAGCCTTTGAGGCTTCAGACTTGGAATGATTTTTTTCAGACACTTTCAAGGAAATTTTGTTTCTCGTACATCTCTTCACATACACTGTACTGTCTGTGTCTCTTGTCTTTATTTGTATTTTTATTTGCTTTTTATTTATGAACAAGTTATGGCTTACTATATTTGACCCTATTCACATGTTCCCCCTGTTTATTCTTATGTGTGCTTTAGTTATATCCCAAACTATACAGATTGACCTTTGCTTCTTCAGTTTGGTCTTGTATGGGCTCACCTTGTCCTCCAGAAAACTCTTTTATTAATATTGTGTACTAATAACTATTATATATTTTGTGGAACAGCGGAGAAATCAACAGAAAATGGTAGCAGGAACCAACCAGTTGCATCAGTAGTCTCGGGTTCAACAACTACCAGTAACGCTGAGAGCAGTTCATCTGCATCTAAAGTTGGAGAAGAAATAAAAGTTGCCTCTCAGCTACGCAAGTTTGCATTCAATGATCTAAAATGTGCCACTCGGAACTTCAGGCCTGAAAGTCTTCTTGGGGAAGGAGGGTTTGGATGTGTTTTTAAAGGGTGGATTCAAGAGAATGGAACTGCACCTGTGAAACCCGGTACAGGCCTTACAGTTGCTGTAAAAACACTCAATCATGACGGGCTTCAAGGGCACAAAGAGTGGGTGGTATGTGCTCATTATACTGTTTCAAGTTGAATTTGTTTATATTATCTGGCTACTTATTTTCCATTCGATTGTGATGATTGTGCCTCAAACTCTTTTATTTTATTCTTTGCAGGCTGAAGTTGATTTTCTTGGAAACCTTCACCATCCCAATTTGGTCAGATTAATTGGCTACTGTGTTGAAGATGACCAAAGATTGCTGGTTTATGAATTTATGCCACGTGGCAGTTTGGATAACCATCTATTCAGAAGTACGTGACTGGCTTGTTTCCAAGCCATTGAACTTTCACGTTACAATCTCTCTTTCACTTAAGGACCTGATCCTTAATAATTTTATAGTACATGTTGCTTTGCTATTAAATGTTGTGAAATTCGATCTGATTAACTAAAGCTTAAAACAAACTAATATCCTTGGATCCATAGGGTCTCTTCCTCTTCCATGGGCCATCAGAATGAAGGTTGCTCTTGGCGCTGCAAAAGGTCTTGCTTTCCTTCACGAAGAGGCTGAAAGACCGGTTATTTATCGTGATTTTAAAACATCTAATATTCTGCTTGACGCGGTAAGTGCAAGTCCATTGGTTGATCTGTGCAAATGTATATGGCATCACAAACCATTGGTTCATGTGTTTATATTGCTTATGCAGGAGTATAACGCAAAGCTCTCAGATTTCGGGCTTGCAAAAGATGGTCCTGTGGGTGACAAAACTCATGTCTCTACTCGAGTAATGGGCACCTATGGCTATGCAGCACCGGAATATGTCATGACAGGTAGGTGCACTAGCAGGCACAGCAAAACCTGTGTGGATCTCCTTGCTACGTATGGAAAACAAATATAGCTACGGTGATCTGCAAATTAGGTCACTTGCATCAGTTATTCATGGTTTTATACTCCTATGTAGAAGGTTAAATATGGGAAGTTACGATTATTGGAAAAAATTATGATGTTTGGTGCCACATATTACTGCTTTTTAATTAGGACAAAATGTCACTAACACAAAGTTTTAACTCATTGACCTGTTTAAAGTGCATAGTGCATATTTCTGCAGGAAAATGAATAAGGGGAGATTAGCTAAAATGCTATTTGATTTCCTTTGTTCCATTGAAACTTAACATCCCTTTTTATCCAGTCAAAATATTTAATATTCCTTTTTTCTCTAATGCCTAGATATTTGGTTTTGTTGTAATTTGACATCATTGATTTCTCGTCCTTCTCTTAATTTCAGGCCATTTGACATCAAAGAGTGATGTCTATAGCTTTGGTGTCGTGCTTCTTGAGATGATGTCAGGGCGCAGGTCAATGGACAAGAACCGGCCTAATGGTGAGCACAACCTTGTGGAATGGGCACGCCCTCTCCTTGGAGAGAGGCAGCGGTTCTACAAGCTAATTGACCCTCGGCTGGAGGGTAACTTCTCAGTCAAAGGCGCCCAGAAGGCAGCACAGCTTGCTCGTGCCTGCCTAAGTAGGGACCCCAAAGCTCGGCCACTGATGAGCCAGGTGGTTCAAGTTCTCAAGCCACTTATCAACCTCAAGGACATGGCAAGCTCCTCCTACTTCTACCAGACGATGCAAGCCGAGAGGATGGCGCACTCAAGCAGCATGAACGGCAGGAACAGCCATGGCATCAAGATGCAGGGCTCATTTCCTCGCAACGGGCAGCAGCCTATGAGAAGCCTGTCAGACGGCCCCCGCGCTTCCCCGTTCCGCTACTCGCCGAAGCCGAATGTAAAATAGCAGGAGAGCTTCATGGTTCTGGTCTGATTGAAAGCCCAGGAGTTGTTCTGGTCGGGAGGTGGGCGATTCAGGCTAAACATTGGCGATAGAACCTGAATTGATCTGTCTTGCTCTTGTAGATTGACATGTGCAAAAAGTTTTATAGGTGAAAAAGAGATGTAGGTATCGGGATTTCCCTTGTGGATGGATGTCTGCTCCGCGGTTTTAACTGAATGCTGATGCACCGTTTGTTCGACATTTCCTCCAAAGTAAGGTATTAGCTTTGGTTGAATTTCTGTGCACGGTGTGCCCTTTGATGTCTGCTCCTACTAGGCCTTTTACTCGTTCGCCACGAATGCTTAGGATCTCTTTCATAGGACAACGTGAATCATCTTTGTTTCTTCGAACACGGGCATGAGCTCTCTGCCGTCTGTTTTGAGAAAGCAACGCAGCATCAAACGCGCTCCCGCTCTCATACAGCCGCCGCGGGATCCCCCGAACCGGAAACGAAACATCAGCTCGCGAAGAAAAAAGAAGCCCTGCCTTTTCCGGCGAGTTGTTGCCTTCTTGGGGTTTTCTCCCGGCGGCTCGCGCCAGTGAAGGTAACCAATCGATCCCATCTTGCTCGCTCCACTGTGGATTTTCGAGGAGCAGCTGGTTTTTCTTTCATGCTCGAGGGTTTATGTGCACACATTCTTCGTTTACGCGTCTTATTTGCTGGACTAGGCTGAGGTGTAGTTCTTGCTACCCGTTTAGTTCTTGGATGGGTTTCTTATCAACCCGCTTTTGTATTTCCCGTTACCTTTCGTTCTGAAAAATACGGGCTTTTTTTTTTCTTCTTCTTCTTAGGAGTCATCGTAGTAGTGGCATCCTTATCCTCAACGCTTAACAAATTTGAAGGTACTAAATTATCCTCAGGAAAACAACAGAAATTGTATCTGCTATTTTGTGCCGCTACGTGTCGGGGGATACACCCTCCGTTTCATAATATTTGACGCTGGATAGTTCAAATTTAAACTAATCAGCGTCAAATATTATGAAACGGAAGGAGTACTTCTTTCCAAGAAAGCAAAAGATTGGACCTGGGTTGAAATAGCAACATAGGTTCTCAGAATTTTTTCAGAGGGGTTCCTTCTCTTGCTGTAGTGGATCTAGGAAATCGATCAGCGTATGTCTCCTTGTGGTTGTTGTGGTCGAACAGTTGTGAGCTAGCGAACGTGATCTGATATGCCTTATTTTGATGTGACAGATTTTATGAAGAGTTTTGCTACATATCTATACAAACGGCTTTGAGCAGTTGATTCGTTCTGTTAGTGGAACTTGGAGCAACAAATTCTTCAGCATGATGTCGTGCACATGAATCATGAATAGGTGATTGCGCTATTGCCTGATTCCATTTTGTTGGGCTGGAAAATCGGCACTGGCAGATTTTGATGCTCCACAGCACTTTCTTTTTTTTTTGAAGAAAAATCGCTATATTAACTGCAAGGCGCTCAAAACTAGTACTAGCATCCAAACTCTCTAGAACCAGAAAATCCTAGTAACTTCCATGCATATTAGAAGAGCAACACATCACTCATCAAACAATGTACGTTTTGTGCATACACCATGTAATTACATCAGTGACGATTTGTTTTTCATGTACACGAACATGATGAGCTTGTTACTAGCATCGTGACGAAAATCAGGATACTGTTTAGTACCAACACATGTCTCCTTGAGTCCTGGAGGTCCTGGGTTCGAATCAGCCTCCTTGCAAAATAAGCAAGCGGAAGGCTGCCTAGAAATTCCCTTCCCCAGACCCCACAACGTGTGGGAGCTTTCAGCACTGGGTATGCCCTTTACATGTCTCCTTGTAACGACCCTCATGAACAATCGCATCCAGGGCTCCGTTCTGCTTCGTTAAAATGGCAGCTGAGCAAACGCAAGGTCAAGGGCACAACCTTCGCAAGCTTCTGATTGAGCAAGTAGGACACGGGGGTTGCGCCTCGAGCGTTGCAGACAGCCCGAACTGGTTCCAAGCGTCCAGGTACTCCTTCCTCCACTCCTCTCTCAGCTCTGCAGAGTCGCGGTACCACTGCCTGATGATCCACACAGTTAGAGAGTGTACTGTTGCCAATAGATTTCAGAACGAACAGAATGGATGGATGTTTTCTTTACCACAGATAAGGCTAGCAATGATAATCTGTCATTGCAGTCATGCGGGCCAGTGAAGTGTTGAAAGGTGTCAGCAACTCAGGATCAATTCAGAACGGCGTCAAGTATTTCTTATCCAATACATCAGGGAGATACGATTTGTCTATTTGCTACTCTCTCGGTTCCTTTTTAGTTGATGCTAGTTAGCTCATTTCTAAGCTAATCAGTTACCCAACAAAGACAGGCACAGGGGCATTCCGTCGAGCACGACGAGGTTCCGAACAGACGATGGAGGCAGGGGAAGACTCACTTGCAGACGAGTGAACAGCTGAGGAGGTCGACACAGTCCAGCTGCGAGAACACCCGCGCCATCACGTGCGCCGGCGCCCGTAGCGCCGCGGTCTCGTCCTCCTCCGACTCCGACTCCTCCCCTCGCCGCCGCGGCGCCATGGCCGATCCCTTCGTCCAGTTCTTGGACTTGGCTGCAAGAATCTCCCTTCTTCTTTTCCCCTTTTGCTCGATTAATTGGTCCGTCCCTTCCTTGTTTCCGAAGGTCGCCGGGGTTGGATCGAGTTCTTGGATCGGAAGTCTACGCTTTGGCCACGGATCGCATCGTAATGCGAGGAGTAAAAAGGAAACAAGAAAGCGATTTGATTCCGACGCGACGAGATATTAATTCATCATCGTGATGGAATAGATGAGGCGATCTTTTGTGGATTAAACGGCTAAACCGTGGATGATTACGTAGTTGATGTCTTGACGATAACATTTCTTTTGGGAAGATGTCAGTCCAACGACCGAAACATTTTTTGCAGGGCCGGTTAGCTTTGGAACTGGGCTGGACCAGGCGGGCAGAATTAGGGCCGGCAATTTATGAGACTGGGGACAAACATATTGGGCCAAAACGTACATTGGAATCATAGGATTCGGTTTCAAAGTTGTGCCAAAGAATTTCAATGTACAAACAACAATACCACAGAAAGAAAAGAAAAGAGGGCATTCTCCCTCCATCAGAATGCGGTAACTATAGTTACCAACAAAGTTATAAGGTCACTTGATCACTGAATACAAATGTACGAAAAACATTTTCTTCTTATCAAAGTTGACTTATGTCTCTTTCCATGTATTGAAAATAATTAATATATAATACAATTAATGTCCATACTATTAGACTATATGCAATGTTTTCTTCCTGTCTGAGCATTTTGTAGTATCTATTTACAATCGAAGTGTTTTCTACGACACTTCCCCCGGTCTACCCTAGAGCAGCTCGCGGAGGTTCTTTTCTAGGAGGGGCTTAGTGGATTTCAGCGTCGTAGCACGATGACGAGATGAACACAAGGATTTACGTGGTTCGGGATGCCTAAGCGTAATACCCTATGTCCAAAAAGTGTTGGTTGTTTTATGTTGCTTGAGTTTGTGGGTGGCTCGAGCTCGCGAGCATACAATGGTGTTCGGGATTGGAAATGGGAGTCAGGAGATGAGAATGCGAATGCTTTTGCCCATTGGATGTCTGGTCCTTTTATAGCTCAAGGCCAGACAACCTTACAAGAGGGTCCGGGGCCTGACAGGGCGGCCCCGGTATGGGATGCAACTCCTACTACGGCTACAGCGCCCACCGCTATAGCAGTAGCGTACTCGATGAAGCCGTCAGGCGTGTCGCCTTGTCACATCGGCTTCCTTGAATGCTGCCTGTCGAAGGCGGTAGGAACTCGTCTTGTCCCGCGGCGCCGCACTGTTGCTGTCGTCAGGGCGACAGGCTACTGCTCTCTGCTGTCAGGCACTCCTATACCGGGGTACGCTGGATTGCTTGCCTCGGGAACATGCGGACTTTAAATGCGCGATAGGACAACACACTCTCTGTCGAAGTGTGCGATCGACACTTCCCCCGGGCCTGCATTGGGCAGCCCGCGGAGGTTCTTTTTTCGGAGGGGCTAGTTCCTAGCGGAGAGCTTGCGCGAATGGACGAGTTAGTGAGAGCTTGACACGGGAAGTTTTACGTGGTTCAGGCCGCCGGAGCGTAAAACCCTACGTCCACGGCGAGCTATGGAGCTCGCTGTATTGCTTGCTGCTCAGGGCCGGGGGCCTGAGCTTGGGGGTGAGTTACAGCTTGAGAGTGTATGGCTAGCGTATGAGTTGCAGAATGCGAACCCTTGCTATCGACGCCTACCCGAGCCTTTTATAGTCCAAGGCTCGGGCGGCTTACAAGGGAAGCCGGGACCCGACAGGTGGTCCCGAGAAGATTGTCTATTATCTACCGTATCTGTAGTTATGCCGGTGGTTGCCTCCGGTCGAAGGCTTCTAAGTCTTCCTTTTGCCGCCCTGCCCATGACGTGCGCTAGTCGTAGTGGTTGATGACGGCGCAGGCGGCATGGGATGTCTTGTCGCGGCGTTTATTACCCGTCAGGTTCTAACACCACGCGCCAGTCTGTGATGCGACTGGACGCAACGGCACCTGACAGGCGCGTGCTCCGTGTTTCCGCGTCTTGGGAAGACGAGGGCCTTGAATTCCTTGTACGGGCAAGGTGAGGGGCGCCTTTACGTCCGCTACCTACCGCTCGGGGGCAGGCAGCACCGTTCTTCCAGCCACGTGGCGGGTCCGGAGCTCTTCTCTGAGGAGAGGGAGGTCCGGCCCCGCTGGACGCGTGGCGCCTTCGGACCTCTCTCCCGCGGAGGGGGAGGTCCGACTTCTGCATGCCACGTGGCGGGCCCGGAGCTCACCTCTGAGGAGAGGGAGGTCCGGCCCCGCCAGACGCGTGGCGCCTTCGGAGCTCTCTCCCGCGGAGGGGGAGGTCCGGCTGCTGCATGCCACGTGGCGGGCCCGGAGCTCACCTCTGAGGAGAGGGAGGTCCGGCCTCGCTGGACGCGTGGCGTCTTCGGACCTCTCTCCCACGGAGGGGGAGGTCCGGCTTTTGTATGCCACGTGTCGGGCCCGGAGCTCTCCTCTGAGGAGAGGGAGGTCCGGCCCCGCCAGACGCGTGGCGCCTTCGGAGCTCTCCCTGCGGAGAAGGGCGAGCACCTTAGGCATTTTACCCTATGCGCGGGGGTACCCCATATCTCAGGTACCGACACTCTCCTCTTTACTCCTTAGCTATGTGCCCGTTGCATGTCGGCGTAACGTCCGAGTGGCTGGCCCCCGGTACACGCGTCGTCACCGGAGCTGTCTTGCGGAGTAGTGAGAGGTCCGGAGTCGTTGGACACGTGGCAGCACAGGAGCCCTCCCGGGTAGTAGGGAAGGTCTGGAGCTGTCATGCACGTGGTCACACCGGAGCCCCTTGGCGAAAGGGACGCCTGGAGCTGTTGCCCACGTGACAGCACCAGAGCCCTCCCATGTTGGAGGTCGGGCCCGGAGCTGTAGGACACGTGGCACCTCCGGAGCCGGGAAGGGGCGCATGGAGTTGTTGCCCACGTGGCAGCATCGGAGCCCTCCCATGCTGGAGGTCGGGTCCAGAGCCGTAGGACACGTGGCACCTCCGGAGCTCTCTCCGGTGAGAGACGTGGCTTGGGGGTTCCGGGCACATGGCAGCACCGGAGCCCTGGCGGGAGGTCGGGTCCAGCACCATCGGACAAGTGGCGGCTCCGGAGCCATCCTCGACCGGTAGTGAGACTCAGAGCATGCAGACACGTGGCAGCCTTGGAGCCCTCCTTAGCAGGTGGTCGGACCCGAGGCCTAGGACACGCACCTTCTCATGAGTGCTCCCTAGCTGGCGGTTGGGCCCAACCTGCAGGTTGGGTCCCTGTCTTCTGCATATGTGCTGACGTATGTCTTCTTTTAATCTTTCACGCGGGGGTACATGGTCTTGAGGGTACAGACAGTGGCCCCCGAGCCCATCTGGGTAGAGACGAAGGCTCTTGTGGATGGGGCCTCCGTAAAAAATCCCGCGTGGGGGTCTTCTGATCTTGCTTTGGGGAGACACCAGCTCCAGACCCTTCGGGAGACGCCAGCCTTGGGGGTCCGAGAGTGGTCCCCGGAAAAGCTGGTGTTGGAGAACCAACCCCACGGACCGTAGCCCTGCAGCCTGCACAAACACTAGAAGAAAGAGGTAACCGTGACGTGTAGTTGTATTTTCCCTGTTCGATGGCCCCATTATAGCTTATGGTCCTCTGCTAAGCTACGGGACCTAGGGAATTCGATGTAGTAGCGTTCAGACCATGGTTACCATCCTTCTCGAGGTGGTGTGCCATCCGGGCCCCCAGCACTTGGCTGCTGCGCTGAGGAGGCAGCGTGCGCACACTTTGGGTACAGGACCAGGCTAAGCAGGCTACACACTCTGGACCTCCCGATGGCATGGCACTCCGAAGGGGGGGGGGCGTCCTTCTGGCGCCACGGGATTCGAGCAGGAAGGTAACTAACGGGGTCCGGAGACAACACAGATGCCTCAGGCGTTTCCGCCTTTTAGCACGATGACATAATTTTGGCCAAGAGCGAGACAGAGAAACACAACTGTGTACACGTCGAGAGGCACATAAAAATATACGCAAGCTTGAAAGGAAAGCTACAAAAATATAGACGTGCATAAGGTACGGCAAGAGAGCGCAAAGGTCCGAAACGACTTAGCCAATGTGGGTAGCTCTTTGCCAAAGTCCCGAGCTCGTTCCTCTGGGTCCTTAGTAGCATCGTAGCTGTCGCTCCGAGTCTTGTGCTCGCTGTTGCAGTGGTCTGACGTCCACTGGATGAGGCAGGACATCAACATTGGGCCCCCTGGGAGGTCCGAGACGCCAAGGACTTGCGCTGACCTGCAAACATGGCAGAAAGAGGGAGTAGTCATGCTCTCTGATCACTCTTCCTTGTTTGGTAGCTTTACTGTGGCTTGGGTAATTCGATGTAGGTCATCCAGGATATGGTTGAAGCCTTGCTCAGGGTTTGAGCCATCCGATTCCCCGGTACCGAGCTATAGCGCTGGAGAGGCAGGGTGTGCACGGTAGGGGTACGGAACCAGGCATGGCAGGCTACACACCCTAGACCTCCTGCTGGCATAAGCCTTTCAGGGGAGGGACCATTCGGTGCCATAGGGTCCCCGAGCAATGAGACAACAACAGGACCCCGGGTACACCACTGGTACCTCAAGCAGACCCGCCTGCAGAAGGATAGCACAACTCTTGCTACGGTTGAACACAGGAAAAAGTGACTGACCACACAACCGGAGTGGTATGGAAAGAAAGCACATAGAAAGTATTGGGGCAATGTCCGAAGTCCGATTACTTTTCTTGTCCGTAGGTGTGTTCTTTGTGACCCCCGAGTACTCAGTGGTAGTGCAGGGGAGGCAGGATGTGCACGCTAGGGGTACGGAATCAGGCATTGCAGGCTACACACCCTGGACCTCCCGCGGGTGTTAACCTTTCAGCGAGGAAACCTTCCAGCGCCACGGGACATATGACAAGTATGTAAGACAGGTTACGGACATGCCATTTAAAGTTGATATGTATGAGCAAGCAAAAACTATAAAGAAGGTACACAGGGTAGGATAAATTTTTCTTATTTCTAGCTTCCTTCAGGTGATAGAAGGAAACAGACCATGCAAGAAGGCAGCAACCCGCCCCAGATGACAAGAGTAGCAGGACCCTTCCAGGGCTTAGCTGTTCTAAGCACTGTTGCTAGACACTATGACACCTTTATAGAGAAAGAGAAAAAGAAAAAAAATACCCTACCACTGCCTTAAGGATAGAACTTACATAGGTGTTCTATATCCTGTGTTTTGGGTAGAGGTACCCATGCCAGACGGGCGTTCCCTGCGCGGCGTACTTGTGTTACCGGAAAGGGTCCTTCCCAACTGGGGGAAAGCTTATTGGAACCCTCCCGGGAAAGTATTTTCCGACGGCGTTATCGATGGCGCCGTGACTGAGGGTTGCCTCGAGGTGACCAGCACTGTTACTGCCGGGGCCGCTGCTGGAGTGGTCTGGCCCGCTTTGGAGCGGGATGAGGCTTCCTGCTCTCTCCGCTGTTGGCGATGCGAAGGGTGGGAAGAGCCTCCAAGAGACTGGACGTTCATCATCATGAGCTACACGAACAACTTCAAAAACCAGAAGCCCCCTACCCGGCGCACCAACTGTTAAACTGTTTCTTGCGACACTTCCCCCGATCTGCCCTAGAGCAGTCCACGGAAATCCTTTTTTAGAAGGGGCTTAGTGGATTTGAGCGTCGTAGCACGATGGCGATATGAACACGAGGATTTACGTAGTTCGGGCCGCCTGAGGGTAATACCCTATGTCCACGGAGTGTTGGTTGTTCTCTGTTGCTTGAGTTTGTGGGTGGCTCGAGCTCGCGAGCTTACAATGATGTTTGGGGATCGGAAATGGGAGTCATGAGATGAGAATGCGAATGCTTTTGCCCGTTGGATGTCTGGTCCTTTTATAGCTCAAGGCCATACAACCTTACAAGAGGGCCCGGGGCCTGACAGGCGGCCTCGGTATGGGTTGCAACTCCTACTACGACTAGAGCGCCCACTGCTAGCAGTAGCGTACTCGATGAAGCCGTCGAGCGCGTCGCCTTATCTGGCTTCCTTGAAGGCTGCGTGTCGAAGACGGTAGGAACTCGTCTTGTCCCGCGGCGCCGCACTGTTGTTGTCATTAGGGCGTCACGCGACTGGTCTCTACTGCTAGACACGCCTGTACCGGGGTACGTTGGATTGCTTGCCTGGGGAACACGCGGACTTTAAATGCGCTAGGACAACACACCCTCCTCTTTACTCCTTGGCTATTTGCCCGTTGCTTGTCGGCGCAACGTCCGAGTGGCTGGCCCACAGGACACGCATCGTCACCGGAGCTGTCTTGCGGAGTAGCGAGGGGTCCGGAGTCATTGGACATGTGGCACCACCGGAGCCCTCCCTGGTAGGAGGGGAGGTCCGGAGCTATCATGCACGTGGTCGCACCGGAGTCCTCCTTAGCGGAAAGGGACGTCTGGAGCCGTTGTCCACGTGGCAACACTGGAGCCCTCCCATGCTGGAGGTCGGGCGTAGATCCGTAGGACACGTGGCACCCTCGGATCTCTCTTCGGCGAGAGACGTGGCTCTGGGGTTCCGGGCACGTGGCAGCACTGGAGCCCTCCCTGGCAGGAGGTCGGGTCCGGCACCATCGGACACGTGGCGGCTCCGGAGCTCTCTTCTGCGAAAGACGTGGCTCGGAGGTTCCGGACACGTGGCAGTGCCGGAGTCCTCCTTGGCGGGAGGTCGGGTCCGGCACCATCGGACACGTGGCGGCTCCGGAGCCATCCTCGATCGGTAGTGAGACTCAGAGCCTGCAGACACGTGGCAGTCTCGGAGCCCTCCTTAGCAGGTAGTAGGATCTGAGGCCTTGGACACGCGTCTTCTCATGAGTGCTCTCGAGCTGCAGGCTGGGTCCCTGTCTTCTACATACGTGCTGATGTATGTCTTCTTTTGCTCCGACACGCCAGTTACCCTGTCTTGAGGGTATCGACACTGGCTCTCCTATATAAAAAAGATGGAATCAAAGTTGTCCAGCTAGATAATATTACGAAGAATAAAAACCTAATCATGTATGTAAAACATATTATCCTCCATGCTTATTGTAACAATTGAGCTCAATCACGCTGATCAGAGAAGTACACTAATCATGTTCAAGACGTCGCCATCGACCATTTGGCAGCACATGGCTAGGGAAAAAAAGAATAAACCTTTTCAGATTCGGTTATGCACGTAACACCTCCCAACTTTAAAACCGAGCGGGGATGCTGAAGACACGAGGAAAGCTACACATGATGTGGCCGGTTAAGCGCCGTGTGTTTATTTTGCTTTTGAGACGAGATTATGGATGGTTAAAGCGAGGGTCTTGGAATTAGAATACTCCCTAAGTTCTTACATCAAATAATTCAAAACGGAAGGAGTACGGTTTACTATAAGATTTAGTTTATGTTCATTACAAATGCAAATAAAGAGTGGTGTTATAAAGATATATGCTTAGAATACAAGGTTGAATATGGAGTAGTTTAACAAAGATAAAATTGTTATGATAAACATAAACTTTTACAAGCGCGGTGCTTGTAGTAATCTCACAGATGTTGGCCCTCAACTAAGTCTTTATATTTAATGCTTATTCCGTAGCTAGTAGGGCTTATCAGGGCCCACACGCAGCGGCTCTCGCCCTCCCACGTCCCATCCTCCTCTGCGGTGCTGTGTTTTTCTCCGCCTTTATTCGCCGCCGCCGCCTTCTGCAGGACCTCCACCCACCCGCCGCCTCTCAATCACCCCCCGCCCCCGGCAGCTCAACGCCCACCGCAGAGCGTCGGGCCATCACCGAGGAGGCGACGAGATGGTCGGACCAGGCCTCTACACCGGGATCGGCAAGAAGGCGAGGGGTACGCACACCCATCCCGTCCCTTTCCGCCGCGACCGCTTTCCCCTCTCAAAATGTTTCGTGTTTTCTTGGGCTCGTTGCTTGCATCCTGGCGATTATCTTTTCTTCCCTTCTTGACCTGCCGGCGTGGTTTCCGTTGCTGCAGATCTGCTGTACAGGGACTACCAGACCGACCACAAGTTCACCCTCACCACCTACACCTCCAACAATGTCGTAAGTGCCGCCTCATCCCCTTCTTGATTGTCGCGTTTTTGACCGGATTGAATTGAGAACGGAACGTGTGCTTCCGTTTTTGGTTTATGGTATTCATCCGTGCCATTTAGAGTCCTATTGCGGGACCTTTCCGGTTGACTCACTGCATGGTATTGCGGGATGTAGGCAGCAGTGACAGGCAGCAAAATAGATTAATTTTTCTTCTTACTTTCTGATGCAGGCAATTACAGCTACCAGCACAAAGAAAGCTGACCTGATAATCGGTGAGATCCAGTCACAGATAAAGAACAAGAACATCACCGTGGATGTGAAGGCAAACTCGAACTCAAATGTAAGGTCTATATGAGTAGTGTAACAGACCTGTAAAATACTTGATTCTGGAGTTACAGTTGAAATCAGCGGTATTCCTAGTCTGAGAGGCTTGCATCACACATGCTAATCGTTATTAATCAACAATATGTTTACTAATTACTCAGATCAGTTGAGTTTGACACTAGGACGTCAGCAATGAATCAAAACCAGTTATTTTTTATAAGAGGAGTTTGTTACCCGTATTCCTACTTCTATTGTTGTCCTATTTATCGGTTGATCGTTTTGGTCAGGTCATTACTACAGTTACTGTTGATGAGGTTGCAACACCAGGACTGAAGACCATCTTGAGCTTTGCTGTTCCTGATCAGAGGTCTGGAAAGGTAACTTCGTACCCTCAAGGTTACCGTTCCTTAAATGGGGAGTCTATTCCTTACACGTTTTTTTCTTCTGAATTCTGGTTGCAGTTTGAGCTTCAGTACTTGCACGATTATGCTGGTGTTAATGCAAGCATTGGCTTGACAGCCAATCCTGTTGTCAACCTATCCAGTGTGTTTGGAACAAAGGCTTTTGCACTTGGTGCAGATGTCTCACTTGACACTGCCACTGGAAACTTCACCAAGTACAATGCTGGGCTAAGCTTCACTAATGAAGACCTTATTGCATCCCTCAACCTGTAAGCTTTCAAAATAAATTTGAAAATCGCTATATTCACTGTTGTTTCAAAATACTGTAGCTTTTATGATACTTATGATGTCTTCACATGTATCAAATCCCTGTTTGGTGTGTTTCACTTGAAGTCATTATTCTAGTGATACAATAAAAAACATAAAAAGTAGTAAGAAGTTATTAATCACCATATTTCATCATATATTACTCATTCCTCAGCCATGTAGTCATGTTTTAAAGAAGCAAAACAAACAATTTGCTTTGCACATCTTCTTTTGTGAGTAACATAAGTTTCTACCCCCATCTGAGATCGCTGCAAGCACAAAGAAAAGTAGTCATACCAACAAAGTGTGCTGAGTGCCTTTTATTTATAACTACACAATAGGATAGCAATGTAGCATTGCCTCTTAAGAGCTGATTCTGAGCAGCTTGATTGTAATTGAATCAAGCAATCATCCAACAATAATCTAATTTCAGTTTTTTATGACATATTTGAATCTCATCCTATTTTTGCTGGTTGAAGGGCATGGTCTCTAAGCTTTTATAAGCTCTTACAATCTCCAGAGTGTGTCTAGCTGTCTGCCTAATTAGATATAATCAGTTCAACATTCTTTTGCAGGAACAATAAGGGAGACAGCCTTACTGCTTCTTATTACCACACTGTCAACACATTGTCCAACACGGCGGTCGGGGCAGAGCTGACTCACAGCTTCTCAAGCAATGAAAACTCCCTCACCTTTGGTTCTCAGCACGCGCTGGACCCATTGACCCTTGTGAAGGCCCGCATCAACAACTCCGGCAAGGCCAGCGCACTACTCCAGCACGAATGGAGGCCAAAGTCGCTGGTCACCATCTCTGCTGAAGTAGACACCAAGACCATCGAGAAGAGCTCAAAGGTCGGAATCGCGGTGGCCCTCAAGCCTTGATTGATCTCCAAGTCTCTTTTTTTTTGTAAGCTCGCTGCATGTACTTCCTCAGCTGAAGGAAAAACTGCCTGCCTTCAGCATGTTTTGGTTGTTGCAGTCTGTTAGAATTCAGGAACTGCCGTGCTACCTTGAGGAGATTTTTTTTCCGGCTGTCGGTGTATCACTCTGTCGATTGAGCAACTTTCACAATAATTGAAGCTCGGTTGAACTCTGAACTTGTTCCGTTGTTGCATCTTACTAAAGGTTCCTCCGAAATTGGTTTCCCACGCAACGACCCCCATGATTTGTGTTTTGTATTGTGTCATCAGTGCTGGAGTACGTGTTGTATTACATGTTTCTGGGAATGTGAACTAGGGATGGAGAGACTTTGTTTTCTGCAAAGTTTTTTCTATGGAAAGAACTGGTTTTATCGTAGCGGAGAGAAGTCAGTCACAGTGGCCTTAGTCTAAACGTTCTTTATCGTGGGACTTCCGTTCCATGCTTCTTCTCCGTCCCAGTACGTCAAATTGCGGTTTTGCCACTTATCAGTTATCCCAGTGGGAACCTTATCTCCGTTGCTTCCCTCCATCGCGACTCGACAAACGACGAGCCCGCGCGCGCTGCCCTGCCCTGCTGTCCGCCCTGTCACCTCACGCTCGTTCGCGCCCGCGGCCACGAGCGCAGCGACGTCGATGCTGCCGCCGTCGTTCTATTCCTCCGGCCGGCTCCTCACCGCCCGCACGGCGTCAACAACGACGGCAAGTGCCCCATTCTTCGCCTCTCTCCCCCTTTTCTTCCTCGCTGATCATCCTCTTCTCTTGCATTGCGCCTCACAGCAGGTGGGGAGATGGCCCCGGCCGTCGTGCTCGCTGTCCATGAACGGTTGCGCGCCGGGCGCCGGGGACCGCGGTGCGGTGTGCGTGCGCGAGGCGCGGGCGCTGCCGGCCGTGTCGGCGCCGTGGGACGCCGTGGGCCAGCTCAGGGCCGCGGTGGAGGCGCTCCGAGCCGGCGCGCCGCGGGACTCGCCGTCCGGCATCGTCCGCATCGAGGTGCCGATCAGGCAGCGCGTCGACGCCATCGAGTGGCTGCACGCGCAGAGCGCGCTGCCCCGCTGCTTCTTCTCCGCGCGGGCGCCATTGCCCGAGACTCCGGCCCTCGCCGACGTCGGCAACAGCAATGGCAACGGCGGCCTGAGCGAGCACTGTCAGCAGCCGGTGAGCATCGCGGGCGTCGGATCAGCAGTCTTCTTTCGCGGAACCGAGCCCTTCTCTCTAGCAGATTGGCGTGCTATCAAGAGGTAATTTGAGTCCTCAATGATGACGAGGTCCACTAGCAAACCTACAGTGGCAGTATATAGTTTTTAGTATGTGTTTGGCCAACACTGACACTGATGGTAGACTGTTGTGATTCTTTGTCCATGAAGATTTCTTTCAAAGGAATGTCCACTGATTCGCGCATATGGCGCCATCCGTTTTGACGCGACGATTGATGCTTCAGTTGAGTGGGAGGACTATGGTTCGTTTTACTTCAGTATCCCCCAAGTAAGTTGATCTGTGATTTCCCAAAAGAGGCAATGGAATGGAAAGTTATACTGAATTCTGTGAAGTGTGTGAACTGTGCTGTAGGTCGAGTTCAACGAGCTAGAGGAGAGCTCAGTTCTCGCAATAACGATCGCGTGGGATGATTCGCTTTCCTGGACATGGCAGAACGCCGTTGACAGGGTCCAATCAACTCTGCAGAAGGTTTGCGTTCCTCGTTATCCAGTTTTATTTGGATTGTGGAAGTTAGTAACAATGTGTACTTTGTGCAGATATCACCTTCTTCTGTGATAGTGAACAAGTCCAGCCTACAAACAAACATCATGAGTCTCAATCATGTCCCAACCAAGGCATCTTGGGATCTTGCAGTTACTAAAGCTCTTCAGATGATCAAAGGGAGGCATAGTGAACTAGTAAAGGTAATTATTTGTGGACCTTTCCTACCATGCCAAAAGAGAGAACAGGGAAAACATAATTGGCATGATGGAAATGGTCACTCTGGTCAGCCGTTCAAATATGAAACTTTGGTCAAGCTTACAAAACTATGTTTTCTCTGAACGAAGTTATGACCATGGTTGTATTATGACATTCTGTTCACTACTTTGTTTCGAGCTCGCAGTACAAAAATTGAGTTACCAATGTTTTTGACAGGTTGTACTGGCACGGTGTAGCAGGTACATCACTGATACTTGCATTGATCCTGTGGAACTACTAGCTTCATTGAAGGTTTGTTTTTCCCTACCTTGCAAAATCATTTTTAAGATCAATTTATTCCGTGAGATGCTCATTCTATGACTTGACTATACAGATTGAGGGCCAAAATGCTTACCAGTTCTGCATACAGCCACCAGATGCTCCTGCGTTTGTAGGAAATAGTGTATGTCAGCTCAATTCTGGAGATTAATGTTTCTCATTACGAGATACTTGATTTTCTTCCTTTATACTGAGCATATTTCCTACTTATGCTGCATGAATTTTTAATAATATTTCTAACTAATGTTTATCTTATGTGAACATTCTGAATAGCCAGAGCAACTATTTCACCGGAAATACTTGAATATTTCCAGTGAGGCTTTAGCTGGTACACGGGCAAGGGGAGAAACATGGGCAGATGACTATCAAATTGGCCAGGATTTGCTTCTAAGGTTCCCTTACCCTTCTTGGAGTTCATAACAGTTACTTTAACTTTTTTGATTTATTAAGGTGATATCTGACACCTTGTGTAGAAGTAGCTAGTACTGATATAAGTTTCTTGCAGTAGCAAAGAAGATATTGAATTTACCATAGTGCGTGATAGCATCAAGAAGAAGCTGGAGGCAAGTTGAGTTCCCCTAAAATTTAGATACCGTCCTGAAATAGCTTGTGTTGTTCCTGGTTCCCAGCATAATGCTTCTCAGGGGTAGGGGAACAGTCCCTGCATTTTCCTAAACCAGTATCTGTGAATGTGCAGATGATCTGTGATGAGGTGGTTGTCCATCCCAGCAAGGCTCTCCGGAAACTTCCAAGAGTGCAACACTTGTCAGCACAATTAGCTGCAAGAATAAGGAACGAAGACGACGAGGTAATCTATAACAGGGTCCCATTTGATGTGTTAACATCTACAAATTGTAGTTATATGTGATGATGAACCAATATGTGATTCTTGTAATTATCGTGTGTCTGCATTGCAGTTTGACATTCTAAATACTCTTCATCCAAGTCCAGCTGTTTGTGGATTGCCCACTGAAGAGGCACGGCACTTTATACGTGATTATGGTATCTCTCAGTTTATTCTATGATTTATATCCGGACACATTCTTAAATCCCAAATGACTTATGGTATTATATTTCTACTAAGAATGAAGCTTTTGGAGGATTGGAGTAATGCAATACTTACTCACAGTGCCTTTCAAATGCTAACTATGATGTCCTCACAGAAATTTTCGACCGTGGAATGTATGCTGGACCTGTTGGTTGGTTTGGAGGAGCTGAAAGTGAGTTTGCTGTTGGGATTAGGTCGGCACTACTTGGAAAAGTAAGAAAAAGTTTGAACATGACACAGTTGATATGCAAAAGTTTTAATGTGATACAGTTTATAAGTAAAAACTTGAACGTGATACAGTTGATCTCGTCTCACTCACAGATGTCCTCTTGTTCCAGGGTCATAGCACTTTAGTCTATGCCGGGGCAGGGATTGTAGAAGGTACGAATCCATCTTTCGAATGGGATGAACTTGATCTCAAAGCATCTCAGGTAACCTTCCGTCGAACTCATAACAAGCAGTGTGGTTAAAATGTTACTGCCCCTGTCCACAAATTTAAGCATTCCTGGTCCAGCCGCGTAGCCGAAAATACTTATATTTATGGATGGAGGTAGTATTTTGAAATGCTAACGCGCTAAACTATTGGGTTCTTTTTTCAGTTTACCAAGTTGTTGCGGTACCAAGAAAAACACATTTGCTTTCAGGAGGCTGAAAATATGGGAACAACGATTTGAATAGAAAAGTAGTAAGTTACCAAAATTCAGAAAGCATTTCAACTAAAATATTTACAACAGAATTATTCTAATAAATCTTAAAACCAACAATATTCAAAGTATCTGTATTCATGACCTTGGTTATACTGGTGTTTATTACCACAAGCATATCCTTTCCCCTCGAGCTCAACTTCTACGCTATTGTTACAGGGATTTTTGGACTTGATTTGAGGATTCCAAGATGGAATATTTTTTGTCGTCTAAAACATTGAAAAAATTGTTTAGTTGCCAAACAGACACGATATTTATATAATCGTATCCTTGAAAATTTAACCAACAACATATGTACTCCAACAGAGAGTGACAATCAAAGTTGCAAAGCGTAAAGAGATTGAAGGAAATCACTTCAGATCGGTATATGTACAATAACTGTAATAGGTTGTAACAATTCAAGTAGTTCAAGTGTATATTGATATTATCTTGAACTTCTGGTCGGTGTTGATGTTGAGTTGGTCGCAGAACTGTATCATAAAGCATGTAAACATACAAAATCACAACCTTTTTTATGAAGTAAGAAATCACGACCACATTCATGAGCATACACCTAACCTTGTACACAGCCTCTGCATCGAGAAAAACTAGAGAGGAAAAACCCAGCAAAAACAGGTTCATACAGACTTACAATCCGTGCAAGATATGTGTTTGCTGTCTGGTCTAGTCCCTCTTTTGAAGCAAGGACAGACCATGAAATAAGAGAGCTAGCATCAGGAGGTAGCCCATGGCGACAAGACCAACTAACCTCGCGTCATCTCTGGCAAGATATGCAGAGAAGGCCGAGTGAGCAGTGAGAACAGCGAAAGCAGTCAGTAGGAGCCATGGGCCGCGGTCTATGCTGGATTCAGCAGACGAGGTAGAGGCAGCAGGCCTTCTGTTAGCGTGGTTCTTGGCTTTCTTGGCCATGGATGCTAAAGAGGACAGAAATGTTCTGGTGAGTGGAGGGTAAAGGTAAAATTGCCAGGAAGTTTGCCTGAACAATTAGCTTTCAGGTTTACTCGTCACCACAAGCAAGGCCCATGTTAATATCTAACGGCATCTTTTGGCTAACACATGTATAAAATCAAGGAATCGGATGCCAACCGCAAGAGTCCGCAGCAGGCATGACTCATGAAACCCTACACAACACTAAAAAAAGGTAAAGTCTTGGAAGGTGACAGTCTGCAACTCAACCAGCTCAGCTCAAAGCATCATGCAACAAACATATAATTCTGAAAGCTGGGGCTTTTACATGGCAGATTTCGTTATCACAATTTCATAAACAGATAACAGAACGGATTGATGTTTTCAGCCTACAAATTGCTCAGGTATATGAAGACATGTAACACATGCAGTTACATTATGGTCCTGAAAAACTCTACAAGTGTTGATTCAACTGTTGAAGGGCTCCCTGGTTCTTGGCTCTGTTGTTACATGATCCAGGGACATAACAAATGCCCAATTACAAGGGCTCTCTGGTTCATGTATGGATTTACCAAGGTCCTCTACATTCTGACTATGTGAAGTGAAACGTGACATGTGGTTAGCGCTACACTGTCACTTTGTAGCACCATGTCCTGAGGGGGGATCAGAATCAATCTGGGCATAAAACTTAGAAGTTTCTGCGTCCAGTAGGATTTGCCTAAGATTCTTGTCTTCAAGATGTTCCTGGAAACAATTAGGCAGAACAATGAGCCATTAATTCAGCAAAAGAATAGAACCTTAATTCAGACTCCTACTAAATGTAAAATAATGTGATTAGAAGAAATGCCCTTATGAATTGAAGAAGGCCTAGTGAATCTTTAACTCAGGAAGATCATTTTTCAAATACTATCCAATTAACAGTGTTTCACTTGGGTTGGAAACTTTGTCAAACACAACTCCTCAACATGATCATTTTGGTAACTACATCAAATTTGTAGGGCATAAGTAGTTCAGTAGGGACAATAAATAAATAAAATGGATTAAATACAATTAGATTAGGGAAAAAGTAATCTCAATTAACACCTGTCAATGGGTTACATATATAGGGGATACAGCTTAAGGGTTAAGCAACCCTAATATCAAAAGACTAAAATACCCCTACCCCCTATACATGCAGTCTAACACCCCCCCGCAGTCCCAACATCTAGCCACGGCAGATGTTGAGACTGGACCGAAACTCGGTGAACACCGTCGAAGGAAGTCCCTTGGTGAAGATGTCGGCGAACTGCGACGACGTCGGTACGTGCAGGACTCGCACCTCCCCGAGAGCCACCCGCTCACGAACAAAGTGAAGATCGATCTCTACGTGCTTCGTGCGCTGATGCTGCACCGGGTTGGTGGAGAGGTAGACGGCGCTGACGTTGTCGCAGTAGACCAACGTACTCCGGGCAAGGGGAGAGTGAAGCTCCTGAAGCAGCTGCTGAAGCCAGGAAGTCTCGGCCACGCCGTTTGCCACGGCGCGGTATTCCGCCTCGGCACTCGAGCGGGACACCACGTGCTGCCGCTTCGAGGACCAGGAGACGAGGTTGCCGCCCAGGAAGACGGCGTAGCCAGAGGTGGACCGACGGGTATCCGGGCAGCCCGCCCAGTCAGCGTCGGTGTAGACGACCAGCTCGGAGGCAGAGTCGCGCCGCAGAAGAAGACCGTAGTCGTGAGTGCCACGCAGGTACCGAAGGATCCGCTTCACCGCCGTGAGATGGGGCTCCCGCGGATCATGCATGTGGAGACACACCTGCTGAACCGCGTAGGAGATGTCCGGCCTGGTGAAGGTGAGATACTGCAGTGCACCAGCAAGACTCCTGTAAGTGGTGGGGTCGGCTACCGGAGCGCCATCGGTCGAAGACACCTTTGCCTGGGTGTCCACGGGAGTGGAGCATGGCTTGCAATCAGCCATACCCGCTCGCTCGAGGATATCCAGGCAGTACTGCCGCTGGTGGAGGAAAAGAGCACCCGGGCGGTGCTCGACCGCAACGCCCAGGAAGTGGTGAAGCTGGCCGAGATCCTTCATCGCAAACTCACGCTGCAGGGCGGAGATCGTGCGCTGAAGAAGAGCCGAGCTAGACGCCGTGAGGACAATATCGTCCACGTACAGGAGGAGGTAGACGGTGTCACCCTCACGCCTGTAGATGAAGAGCGAAGTGCCCGACTTGGCCTCGACGAAGCCGAGCGAGACCAGGAAGGAGGCAAACCGGCTGTACCAGGCCCGAGGTGCCTGCTTCAGCCCGTACAGGGACTTGTTCAGCCGGCAGACCATGTCTGGACAAGCTGAATCAACAAACCCTGTCGGCTGACTACAGTACACCGTCTCCGTCAGCGTCCCGTGGAGAAAGGCATTCTTGACGTCCAGCTGGTGGACAGGCCAAGAACGCGACAGAGCCAACGACAGAACGGTACGAACTGTCGCCGGCTTCACCACCGGGCTGAAGGTCTCGTCATAGTCGACGCCGGGACGCTGCGTGAAACCGCGAAGCACCCATCGTGCCTTGTACCTCTCTAGAGACCCATCCGCCCTCCGCTTATGCGTGAACACCCACTTGCCCGTGACAACATTGCCACGAGCGGGACGGGGAACCAGGTCCCAGGTCCGGTTGGCAAGTAGGGCTGCATACTCTTCTTCCATAGCCCGACGCCAATGAGGATCGGCGAGGGCGCTACGGACAGAAGAGGGGATAGGCGAGATGGGTAACGAGGACAAGGCAGGCTCCGGAGGGGTCGAGGACGAGAGAACAACCCCGGAGAAGCGCTCCACAGGTCGAAGGACGCCGGCAGCCCGTCGAGTCACCATCGGGTGAACGTGACGAGGGTCCCGGTGAAGCAGCGGGGGGTGGTACACCTGGTCCGCAGGGCGCGAAGAGGACGGTCCACCAACCCGCGCTCGTCGATGATAGACGAGAACGGGATCGGCGTACCGCGGTCCGGGGGTCGCAGGTGGTACGGCTGACGACGTCGAAGACACTGTCGAGGGCGTCGGAGACACGTGAGGCGTGACGGAGGACGTCGGAGACGCTGGGGCCGCGCGTGGCGCAGCAGACGTCGTCGAAGACGCAGGAGCCGCGCGTGGCGCAGCGGACGTCGGAGACGCAGGAGCCGCGCGTGGCGCAGCGGACGTCGTCGGAGACGCTGGGGCCGCGCACGGCGCAACTGCTGGTGTCGAGGATGCCGAGGCCGCGCTCGGCGCAGCAGGCGTCGGCAGGGACGTCGAAGCTACGCTCTGCGTAGCAGGTGTCGTCCGGGCCGCGCGTGGCGCAGCAGGTGTCGTCGGGGCCGCGCGTGGCACAGCAGGTGTCGTCGGGGCCGCGCGTGGCGCAGCAGAGGACGCCGGGGACACCGGTACCGCGCGTGGCGCAGCAGGTGTCGTCGGGGCCGCGCGTGGCACAACGGGCGACACCGGGGACACTGGGGCCGCGCGTGGCGCAGCTGGCGGCGTCAGGGACGCCGGTGCCGCACGTTGCGCAGCAGGAGGGTAACCTGCAAGAGGTAAAAGACAAGGTCGCGGTACAGGAGCGGCCTCGGGGTCAGTGGAGAAGAAGGAATCCAACTCAGCAACGGAGTCAGAAGACGGGGTGGAAAAAGGAAAGGAAGACTCGTCGAAGACGACGTGTCGGGAGATCAAGATACGACGGGTGGTAAGGTCAAGGCACCGGTACCCCTTGTGGTCTGGGGAGTACCCAAGGAAAACACACCGAGTCGAGCGAGGCGCAAGCTTATGGGAAGCTGTGGCGGAAAGGTTAGGGTAGCAAGTGCACCCAAACACTCGAAGGTGGTCGTAGAGAGGAGGGGTGCCGAACAAAGCAAAGTGAGGGGTGGGAGCACTAATCGCCTTAGTAGGAAGGCGATTAATGAGGTAGGTGGCGGTGTGAAGCGCCTCCGCCCAGTAACGAGCGGGGATAGAAGCCTGAAACATCAGAGAGCGCATGACATCGTTGGTGGTTCGAATCATGCGCTCAGCCTTGCCGTTCTGGGGGGAAGTGTATGGGCAAGACATGCGCAACTGAACGCCGCGAGAAAGCAGAAAATCACGGAACGCAGAGTTGTCAAACTCGCGCCCGTTATCGCACTGAACCGCACGGATCGTGCGCTCAAACTGGGTGGACACCCAAGCAAAGAAGTGAGAAAGAGTGCCGAACGTATCAGACTTCTGTCGCAAGGGAAAAGTCCACGAATAGTGCGAAAAATCATCAAGAACCACCAAGTAATACTTATATCCAGAAACACTGGGAACAGGTGAAGTCCAAAGATCACAATGAATCAAATCAAAGATGTGCTCCACACGAGTGACAGAATGCGGAAAGAGAAGTCGAACGTGGCGACCCAACTGACAAGCATGGCAAAGAGACTCATGAGTGTCCCGAGTACACGGAATCGCTGAACTACCAGACAACTTCGACATAGCATCAATACCAGGGTGGCCAAGCCGCCGATGCCAAATGGTCGAAGAAGCTGTCGTAGTCAGGGCAAGAGGCGGAGCGGAAGCGGGAAGACGCATCGTATATAGGGGACCCGTACTATCACAACGAAAGAGACTGCGTCGAGTAATAAGATCCTTCACAGTTACACCATAAGGATCAAACTCAAGAGAAACATGGTTGTCAGTTGTAAAACGACGAACGGAAAGAAGATGCTGAATGATGTTAGGAGCAACAAGAACATCACGTAGCTGAAACGAATCCGGCGAACCCAAATCACCAACTGAGGTGACTGGAAGAGTCGTCCCATTCCCAACAACGATAGATGAAGGATCAGAGGGACGGGAAGGGCGGGTAGAAGAGAGGATACCGACGTTAGGGGTGGTGTGGTACGAAGCACCGGAGTCCACCACCCAGTCAGGGCCAGACGGCGTAAGACCCCGTAGGTATACCGACGGTGTAGAATGGGTCGCGACATGCCCCGGCGGTGGTGGCGGTGGTGGCGCAGTCCACGCGGCCCAGGCGAAAGGCGACGACACAACTGGTGGGGCAGCGGTGGCCCAGGGCAGCGCTGGTGAGGTGGTAACGGCCCAGGGTGGCACTGCCGAGCCGGCGGCGGGACGAACTCCAACATCAGTCCTCCAGAAGTGAGCGTCCTCGCTGTACTGGCCGCCGACACACGGGCTAGCAGACATCGCGGCAGCTGAGGAGGACGGGAAGCGGGAGGAGAAGTCGAAGTCGAGGTCGAGGCAGCCGGCGCAGGTGGGGTTGCCCGAGGCGCTGGCGAAGCGGAGGTCGCGCGCGACAGGGAGCGACCACCCGCCGTGGTAGTCCTGCAGCGGGACGAGCACCTCGAGAGCGCGGTCGAGGACCTGCTGGAGGTCCACCGTGGCCCGCAGGTGGTCGACGATCTCAGCCGCAGCGCCGAGGGACTCGATCCCGTCGCTGACGCAGCCGGGAGAGCGCGCGCAGCAGCCGAGAGAGCGCGCGCAGCGGCCGGGAGGGCTTGGTGGCTGGGAGGACGCGGCCCCTGTTAGGGCGCGACAGCCGGGAGGACGCGCGCAGCGGCCGCGAGGGGAGCGCGTGGCGGCCGCGAGGGGAGCGGCCGGGAGGGCGAGGCACCGTCGAGGGCAGAGGGCAGCACGTCGACAGTGGAGGGCGCGCGTCGAGGGCAGCGGGCGGCGCCGTCGAGGGCGAAGGGCGCGCGTCCGGGAGGTGCAGCGGCGGTGCAGCCTGACGCGTGGCGGCCGCGAGGTGGGGCGCGCGGCGGCGCGAGGAGGGGCGCGCGGCAGCCTCGAGGTGGGGCGCACGGCGCCGCGAGGTGGGGCGCGCGGGGCGCGCGGCAGCCTTGAGGTGGGGCGCGCGGCGGCGCGAGGAGGGGCGCGCGGCAGCCTCGAGAGCCTCGAGGTGGGGCGCGCGGCGACGCGAGGTGGGGCGCGCGGCAGCCTCGAGGTGGGGCGCGCGGGGCGCGCGGCAGCCTCGAGGTGGGGCGCGCGGCGGCGCGAGGAGGGGCGCGCGGCGGCGCGAGGAGGAGGAGCGCTCGCGCGGCGGCCGGCTGAGGAGAGAGAAGAGAGAAAAATCTGATACCAAATTAGATTAGGGAAAAAGTAATCTCAATTAACACCTGTCAATGGGTTACATATATAGGGGATACAGCTTAAGGGTTAAGCAACCCTAATATCAAAAGACTAAAATACCCCTACCCCCTATACATGCAGTCTAACAAATACAAACCAACTTTCATCACAGCAAGAAATATTGTCCATTATTTCATAAAATATTTGAGTGCTGTGAAACTTTCAGTCATTGGAGAAATTGGCAGGTAAATCCAGCTCACTGTAATAATCTGGTTTGGGAAATGAACGGAATTTATATTTACATTAGGAAATTAGGTTTGAACATTCCCTCATACTTGAGAAACAAGAAAAATCAAGTACAGTGTGCTTAGGCAGGCAATAGACCGGTTTGGTTCCGTTTGTGGCCACTAAGACCAATCGCACCGCTATACTGGAAGGGCTACTGGACTGGCTGGGTATCGGCCAGAACGAAAAATGGCTCTGCACCGGGGTACTGGGAACCATAACCCATCCTACTGCACGCTGCAGTCCTGTGCCATCTACACGGTAGCAGCAAGCGTGCGGGATAGACGCCAGCTGCGGCAGTTGGATCTCGCGCGGAAAGAAAGAGCGGCAGATGGAACAAGGCGATGACGGAGTTGCAGCATCCATGAAGCCGGCACGACAACGGACAAAGAAAAGGAAAGGAAGAGGGGAAAAAAGAAATAAAGAAAAAGGAATTGGATGTATTTTTTAAAAGCGTAAGTATTTATAAATGTAAAGATAAGAATGGAAAGATATAATAAGAAAGGGAAAATAGAAGAAAGAATAAAAAGATATACTAAAAAATGGATGGTAGTTGATAGAGTATGTTTAATGAGTACGACGAGTGCGGAAGCACATGCTGTAAAGCAGAAAATAGTATACTGAAAAGATGTGAGAATATTCTTTTGAAATAGGTTTTTTGGAGTACGTTAGTGCGGATAGCCTAAGGTGCCTAGCAGTCAGCAGTGAACCAGTTATCACCAGTAATTTATTAGAAGCATTGTGGCACCCAACAACTACCCATGAATATACCAGCCTAAAACTCAGAGTCAGCATCACTCCTGTTATAAATTGGTATAGTCTGGTAGAAGACGGACTGGTGGCGACCCAACATTCCAAACTCCAAGAATGCCGATGAACCACTTTGCCACACCAATGTACTGAAACTATTCATATCACGCTCTACTCCAACTATCTAAACCAAATGCAAAGATACGAACCTCACTGGTCTCTATACATCATAATTAACGACAGTAGACAAACAGTCATGCATTCGCAATGCAACACACTCAACCATTCAACACGAGCCAATTGCAGCGCAGCCTTCAGATGAATGAGCATCGAACTCTCCAGCTCCAAAATCAGGAACTACTTGACCGACGACATCTACCAAACACCTGTCTTGCCACCAAACCCCCAAACCCGACCAAGAAGAATCAGTGTAAACTCCAATATGCACCAGCGCAGTCACGCATTCCGTTTTCTGCAATCATAATCTACCGATTCCTAATTTGAGGACCTCCCCGATCCAAGAACCGTGTCCTTGCAACGAAAAAGGGGGGGGGGGGGGGGTCAAATGTGGGATCTTTAACGAGAGCAGGATCCTGCGGTCTAATCGGAAGCAAGCCATTTTTCAGGTGGAGGAGGGAAAAGGCGCGGCGACGGGCGGGTTACCTCGAGGCACGCGCGGTACTTGTGCCAGTGGTCGGCGCAGTCGTCCTTCTGCCACTGCCCCTTGGCGAACTTCTCCGCGTACCACCGGTTGAAGCACTCGTGGTACGCCGCGCGGAGCCCCGAGCACGCCGCTGCTGCCGCCGCGGAGGCCGCGGGTGTAGAGGACGCTACCGTCGTCGACGACGACTTGTTCCTGCCAAACACCATGCTTCCTGCTCCCTCGCCGCCGCCGCCGCCGCCGCTCTGTGCGAACCCGACTTCCTGTTTTTTGTTTTCAGTCGATATAAGGTTTCCGTAACCCTCCAGCAAAGACGTATTTCCTATGTATGGGACACCTAGCCATCATCATCAACATGTCACATGTGAGGAAAGAAATTGATAACAGATTCTGCTACTGAATTTGCCTTGTTGAGATCCATCACGTGCAAACATTCTCGTCAGACTGGGAAAGTTTTATATATCTTTTTCTGAGTAATTCTATCTGATCGATCTTCGGATCCCAATAAAGTGGGGAAATCATGCAACATGCATATCTGAATCTAACAGATTTTATAACATGCGTGTTCATATCGGAATGTTCACTAGCAGAGGCCCTGACTGAAGGGAAAGGGAGCGAGGCCCGCGACGAGCTAGGAAGGCGTGGACCGTGCAGTCTGCAGAGCAGCAACACATGTCATGGCATGGCATGGCATGGCATGGCGTGGATGTCACTCGCGTCCGTCTGCACGTCTCGACTCGACAGGCGCGTCCGCGTCCGGCCACTCCCACTAGGCGGTGTAGCACTCTGGTAATGCGGTGGTTCACCAATCACCACCACATGATGACTTGACATGGTGGACGCCTACTGCCACTGCAGGCAGTCGCAGTCCACGTACGCGGAGTGGTGGTCTCTCCCCCCTGACGTGGCTGGCGCCGGTCAGCGTGCCAGAACCTGGGCGAGATCGAGGAGGCGGTCGTTCGTCCATGGCTCCACTATCCGCCGCGGCGGCGGTGCTGCTCTGCTCCTCCTCCTCGCCGTCGCCAGCCGCTGACGGCGAGGGACGGCCGGGAGCTGCTGCCGCCGCGGGAGGATGTGCGGCGAGGCGGTGATGGTGTCAGGACTCAGGACTGACTCACCCAAAGTGGAGCAGTGGACCACAGCGCCCGTGAATTGTAATGCAGCGCGTGTAATTCAGTTGAAAAAAACTTGGTCAGAGTCTCACTCGCTTGGGCCTTTGTGTTTGGGCGCCCCTGCATGCTGCGAGAGGTGCTCGGCTGAGAACATGAGGTCGGCAGGCCGGCGCCCGCTAGGTACCTGACACTGACGAAGGACCGGACAAGGGGCAACCAAACAAAGCGCGCGCGTGGACCTCGCTGTAGCCACTGCGCGCTCTGAGACGGCGGGAATGCTAATTTCTAATATATATAGTCTGACATTTAATATTTTTTTTACTCGACACACAAGATCTGATCTATTTCAATATTTATAAGCTTATTGTTAGTTGTTTTTCCTGTTTTCATAGGATTATATATTGACTTTATTAAAAAAATTTAACGTGTTGATTGTAGAAAAGACATAAGTTTTAGTTGTAGGTTCTAGATCTGAGTATTATAAACGCCGAGTGAAAATACCGTTATTTTTAATCGATTGAATATGAAACTCTCGTAGCATGCATGCCAGTTATAGTCAGTGCCAGTCGGTTACTCAACACTGTACCAGGCTGGCCGTCTCGACACGACACGACACGAGCGCCCGCCGCCATCACCCGACGCCGGCAAGGCATGCACTCTAACGCATCCTTTGAACCGTTTTCTCCACCCTAGCTGTGCTAGCTCTGGCATCTTCTGCCCCCCCGCGCCCCCGCCCGTCCAGACTCCGGCAGGTCAAGATCCATGGCTCCACCCGCACGCGCGGCGGCGGCGGCGGCGGCGCTGGTGGTGCTGCAGCTGCTCGTCGTGGTGGCGGGGACAACGGCCGCGGGCCACGGCGGACGCAGGCTGGAGGCCAGTTTGGATGAGGAAGCTCGGCGAGGCGCCGGCGTACGGTACGCCACGGAGGTAATTAATCTCATCAATTCGCCCTGGTGTCACGTGATAGGACGACAGCAGCTAGAGTCGTCGTGCATACTGGGACCGGACCGTCGCGCGGGACGGTAGCCATGGCCCGGGCAGTCCCGGGGGTGTACACTGAATTTGGTCCATTTTTTCACGTACTCGCGGGCGCTGCTTTCATCTGCCTCGTTCTTCTGTTCACGACTCTTTTGCCAAGGTGACGACGTGGCCATGCGGCCCTCGCATGCATCTGGCGCCTCCTCATCAGTGTGGCTCAGTCAACGTAGTGGCGCTGGTCCGCCGCGCTGCATATACGCCACCACGAGCGGCGCATGCATAACCCCCATGCACCAGTGTCTCATCAAGATCACGCGCGGCGGTCGAGGTCGAGTTTGAGAGTTCGAGTTCCTCCTGCCACGGACCCCAGAGCAACGCGCGCGCGTGGCGGGCGATCCGTCGGAAGAAGGAGCTAGCGGCCGGCGGAGAGGGCACCGCGCTGCGAGAGAGACTTGATCGAGTGACGTCCATGGCCCGAGGATCGGCCGCGGCGGCGACGGTCGTGTCGTTGGTGGTGGTGCTCCTCGCCGTGTCTCCGGCGACCGGCGATGGTGGCAGCAGCAGGAAGACGGCGATGGGGGCCGGCGGGGAGGCCGGAGCCGACGGCGGCGGCGTCCGGTACTTCGCGAAGGTCCGTCGTGGGCGGCCATGTGCGGCGTGTTCCATCGGTTATGTTGTTGTTATCCCACATTTGATTATGTCCGGTGTTCGCCGTGCCTCGTAGAAGCGCCCCATGAGTTCCGATTTTTTTTTTTTAAAAAAAAGAGAAAGAAGCGCCATGTAACTTTCTAAAGTCTATGCCCCGCCGTCTGATCCTAATCACGCGCGCAGGGCGCGGATGTTGAAGCGGCAGCGGCACCTCCTCGCCGCGCGCCGCGGGCTCCGGCGGGCTCGCCGGACCAGTTCCGTGGGCAGGCGCGGCTCCCACGCTTCGCCGCGCCGCGCCGCTATGACCTCCGGCTCCGCCCCGACCTCGTCGCCTGCACCTTCACGGGCTCCGCCGCCGTCACCGTCGCCGTCTCCGCGCCCACCAGCTTCCTCGTCTTCAACGCCGCCGACCTCTCCGTCGACCGCGCCTCCATCCGTTTCCGGGTAAGTACGCGCCCGGCCGAAACTGTACCGGGAATGAAGGGCTATTCCTTGTGGTGTTCCCGGCGCCCAAGTCCCACCGCCCGCTCTTGCAGGGTTTGGCGCCGAAAGATGTGGTGTTTTTCGCGGATGACGAGATCCTGGTGCTCAGGTTCGTCAATGAGCTGCCGCTCGGCGAGGGCGTGCTCAGTATGAATTTCAACGGCACGCTCAACGACAAGATGAGGGGGTTCTACCGGAGGTATGCCACTACCGGTTTCCTATAATCCTGAATTTTTCATTTATTTCTGGAATTTTTCGCTGGGCTTTGTTGAAATGGAGAAAATGAAAGAATTACGGTTTCGTCAATTACCTATGCAGCAGTATACCGAGTGCCATAACCTTTTGTAATATTGTGTTGGAAACCGACCTCTGTATCACCTGTTCTTGCCCCTGTAGCAATATAGATTGGTTCTGTTCAATAGAACAGATCTGCTGTGTTGATCAGACGAAGAACATGGAACTTCCTGCGTACAAACAGAGGGAATAGGAGGAAGAACAGGCCAGGCTGCTGCTGTACTGCACTGAAACAGCAGAGAACAGGGATGAACAGGGAGGAATAGCAGATTTGATCTGCTATTCTATTCTAAACAGGCGCAGAATATGAGAGAGGAAGAGAATTGCTGCGATAGGGATTTTTTTCCGGTGGAATAGTTTATTCAGCAAACATCTGATTTGATTGGTACTGCAGAGGGGGGGCGCACTCGTGCCTTTTATAGGGGACGGCTGGGAGAGTCCCAACTCCTTACAACTTGATCTCTAATTTAAAATAGGACTCCTAATAGATTACTGCCTAATCTATATCTCTAGGAATATATTTCTTCTAGAGGAAATCTTCTGGCATCTCTCCTGGCCGCACCCTCCTGGTGCGCACGACCCTAGGTGGGCCACAAGGCTGTCGCACCAGGGGCCAGGTCCAAGGTCACCCGTCATTCTCCTCCTGACCCTGGACTTGCAATATATCCAGAACGCCGATTCTTCTCCTCATCTCGACGAACTTCTGTCTTCCAAGCGCCTTGGTCAAGATGTCCGCTATCTGGTCCTTCGTAGAGATCTGCTCAAGCACTATAACAACGTTGTCCACACACTCACGTATGTAGTGGTATTTGGTGTCTATATGCTTGCTCCTGTCATGGTGTATCGGGTTCTTGCTCAAGTCTATAGCAGACTTGTTGTCAACCCGCAACACTGGAGCCTTCACTTTTCCAGCCAAGTCTTCCATCAGCCGTGCCATCCATACACCTTGACATGCCCCTTGAGCTGCTGCAATATATTCTGCTTCACACGAGGATAGGGCCACCACCTTCTTCTTGCTGACTGACACAAAATGGGGCTGTTTCCAAGATAAAACAGCATCCTGCTTGTGCTCTTGCGGTCCTCCACGTCTCCCACATAGTCGCTAGCCGAGTAGCTAATCAACTCCATGTTGCCTCCCTTTGGATAGAAGACTCCGAAGTAGATCGTACCCTCTATATAGCGTACTATGCGCTTGACTGCAGCGTAGTGTTCTTCCCTTGGCTCCTCCAAGAACCGACTCACATACCCAACCGAGTAGGCGAGGTCGGGGCATGTGTTCACCAAATATCGCAACCCTCCCACCAAACTCCTGTAGTCTGTTGCGTGCGTCAATGGACTATCACTTGTCTTGTAAAGCTTCAGGCCTTGCTCCATGGGGAATGCACAAGGGTTGCACTCCTCCAGCCCAACTTTTGAGACAAGTTTAGAAGCGTAGGCCGCCTGCCCAACGCTTATCCCTACTTGAGACTGCCGCACCTCCATGCCAAGATAATACGACAAGAGGCCCAAGTCGCTCATCTTGAACCGCTTCATCATCTCCTCCTTGAACTTCTTGATGTCGCCCCCTCCTGTGATCACGAGATCGTCGACGTACACGCCGACGATAAGCTTCTCCTCTCCAGCTCCACGGGAGTAAATCCCGTGCTCGCTCGTACTCTTTTGGAAACCAAGCAATAGCAAGCTATCGTTGAGCTTGGCATTCCAGGCCCTGGGCGCCTGACGAAGTCTGTACAATGCCTTCTTGAGCCGGTACACAAGCTATCGTTGAGCTTGGCATTCCAGGCCCTGGGCGCCTGACGAAGTCTGTACAATGCCTTCTTGAGCCGGTACACATTGTGTTCGGCTTCGTCGACGATGAAGCCAGCGGGCTGAGAGACGTACACCTCCTTCATCAGGTCGTTGTTTAGGAAGGCACTCTTCACGTCCATGTGGTGTACCTCCCATCCCGTGTGCGCAACAACTGCAAGGAGCAAACGAACATACTCGAGACGCCCTACAGGAGCGAATACCTCGTCAAAGTCCATTCCTTGCCGCTGGACATAGCCTTTAGCGACCAATTGAGCCTTGTGCTTCACCACCTCTCCATGCTCGTCCCTCTTCACCTTAAACACCCACTTGAGACCAATGGGCTTGTGTCCTGCAGGAAGATCAACAAGTTGCCACGTCTTGTTCTCTTCTATGGACTCCATCTTCTCGAGCATGGCCCGTCTCCAGTACGGGTGTTCCTCGGCATCGGCAAAGGACGTAGGCTCCTCTGCGGTGGTGAACATGAGCTCCCCCTCCTCCAGACTCGATGGGCGTGGCGCGTGCCTAGGAGGGGTGAGGGTTCCCAGCACGTTGCGCATCGTGCGGAACCGAAGTGTGACGTCGTCGTCGTGGTAGGCGTCGACGTTGCTGCTGACATCCGTTGGCGGCGTAGCGAAGCAGATGGGTCGTGGAGGCTGCTAGGGGGTAATGAAGGTGCTGTAATCTTCAAATTGGGACCCTCCCGCTGCTGCTGACCCCTGTGCAGGGCTGTCCCAGCTCTGCTCCTTGCTGGACAGACTCTGCAGGAGCCTCCGGGGAGTCGTGGGGGGTGCTGGTCGCCTACCAGCAGCCCTGGGCGGCCGCGCAGGAGGCCCTGGGCGACCGCGCAGGAGGCCCTGGGGTCTGGTCAGACCCTTCTGCGCCCCTCCTGCGCGCTGCAGGGGTGCTGTTCGGCCCCTCCGGACCCTGCAGCACCTCGCCAGGTGCTCGAACAGCGGGTCCAGCAGGTGCTAAACCCATGGAGTCGACGTAGAACACGTCGTAGTCCTCTTCTTCAGCTCCTTCACCTCAGTCCCACTTGGCCGCCTCGTCGAATATCACGTCACGTGATATGTGTGTGCGCCCATCGGCCGGATTGTACATCCGGTAGCCCTTCATTCCTGCAACATAGCCAAGAAAAAACATAGGCGTACTCTGATCTTCCAACTTTTTCAGGTGGAGGCTCGTGTTTTTGACATGCCCCACGCACCCAAAAGTACGGAAGTAGTTGACGGCTGGTCGCTCCCCGTGCCAAGCTTCGTATGGCGTCTTCTCGTCGAGGCCGCCGGTGGGGGATCTATTCAAGATGTAGACGGCCGTCAGGACCGCCTCACCCCAAAAGAACCCGGGCATACCCTTCGCCTTCAACATGCTTCTCGCCATTTCGACCACCGTTTGGTTGCGCCGCTCCACAACCCCGTTTTGCTGCGGCATATACGGGGCTGTGAGCTGACGCTGTACGCCGTGCTGAGCGCAGTACTCGCCGAACTCTTGTGAGGTGAACTCCCCTACGCGATCAGTACGGAGCAGCTTCAGCCTCCTTCCGGACTCTAATTCAGCCGTCGTCTAGAATTGCTGAATTAATTCGGGCGCCTTGTCCTTGCTTGCTAGGAGATAGAGCCACATGTAGCGGCTCATGTCGTCTACTAACAGCAGGAACATCTTCTTGCCGCCCGGAGTCGTCGGCGTGATTGGCCCGTAGATGTCGCCGTGGACGAGGTTGAGCGCGCCCTCCGAGCGCCGACGAGCTTGCGTGGTGAAGCTGGAGCGCCTCTACTTCCCGGCCAAACAAGCCTCGCACAATTGATCGACGTGATCAATTTGCGGAAGCCTGAGCACCATCTCCTCCTTCGCCAACTTCCGAAGCGCCTGGAAGCCGACATGTCCGTAGCGTTCGTGCCAACGCCACGCGACATCACCACGCTGTGCGGTCAGACAGACCGGACGCGTGATGTTGAGCCTGACGGGGTACAACTTGCTGTCGTCGCGCCGCACCCGTGTGATGAGATGGTTCTGCTCGTCCCGAATGTGCATCACGCCTGCATGCATGGTGACGCTGTAGCCATCCTCATCCAACTGTCCGAGGCTGATGAGGTTGGTGGTGATACGCGGGATGAGGTAGACGCCGGTGAGCTGTCGATGCTCACCAGTGTTACAGGCGAATAGGACCGTGCCCTTCCCCTCGATCCGCACGACTGAGTTGTCGCCGAACTTGATGGTGCTGACAACGTTCTCGTCGAGCTCGGAGAAGACGGCGCGCGAACCGGTCATGTGGTTGGTCGCGCCCGTGTCGAGGTACCAAAGGGCGTCGTCGGAGTCGTCATCGTCGTGGCCACGATGTGCGAAGACGTGTCCCTCCACTATCTCTACTCTCTAGTGGACGCGTGGAACGCTCGCGTACAGGCTCCTCCTGTACTGAGATCGCCCTTGTCATGAACAAGGCGCCATCCTCCTCTGCCTTCGTCACGTGCGCCTGCTGCTGCGTCTCCTCCTGTTGCTGCTTCTTCGAACGACACTTCTTGGCCCAATGGCCCTTCTTGCCGCACTTCCTGCATTGGTCCCACGAAATGTCCTTCCCGGAACCCTTCTTCTTCTTGGACGCGCCCTTGCGGCCGCCTTTCTTCGAAGAACCCTCATCACCTCGCGCCTCCTTCCGCCGTGCCTCCCACTCCTCCTGAGTGAGGTACAGCTTGCCTTCGTGCACTCCTCCCTTGCGCCGCGACGTGTCGAAGGCGTTTTCAGCCTCCCTCAGCCGCCCCGCCACATCCGACAATGTGAGAGTTGACACGTCCAGTAGGGTCGAGATCGCCACCATGATCTGCTCGAAGAGTTCTGGAACGCTTCGAAGGAGCTTCTCCACCGCCACGGCCTCGTCGATCTCCTCCCCTAGCGCCTCGAGGCGGGCTATGATGCCGCTCAGACCAAATGAGAAGTCTTTCACACTCCCGCCATCCTTGAACACTGCGTTGTCGAACTCCCGCTTGAGTTGACGCATCGTGGTCTTCTTCACGCGGTCGACCCCAACCCGCATGAGGGCGATCATGTCCCACGCCTCCTTTGTCGTCTTCTTCTTCCCGATCGTCGTGATCATCTCCGGCGGGACGGCGCTGACGAGGATATCCAGCGCCATCATGTCCTTCTGCTGCGTCGCCACGCCTGCGCAGCTCACCGCCTCCCACAACATCCGGGCCTTCAACTCAATCTCCATCATGACCGCCCACTCCGCGTAGTTGGTCTTGGTGAGTAGCGGGAACCCGGTTCCCGTGTTCACCTCACGAACTACTTAAGAGGTCATCTTGATCTTGTCGCCGGTCACGGAACCGGTGCCGCTGGTGTTGCTGGGAGGAGGGGTCTGCTGGAATCCCGTCGACATGGCTCTGGTACCACGATTGTTGAAAATCCGGCCTCTGTATCACCTGTTCTGGCCCCTGTAGCAATACAGATTGGTTCTGTTCAACAGAACAGATCTGCTGTGTTGATCAGAGGTAGAACATGGAACTTCCTACGTGCAGACAGAGAGGACAGAGGGAATAGGAAGAAGAACAGGCACCCTGCTGCTGTACTGCGCTGGAACAGCAGAGAACAGGGGTGAACAGGAAGGAATAACACATTTGATTTGCTATTCTATTCTGAACAGGCGCAAAACAAGAGAGAGGAAGAGAATTTCTGCCGTAGGGGCTTTTCCTGGTAGAATAGTTTATTCAGCAAACATCTGATTTGATTGATACTGTAGAGGGGGGCGCACCCCTGCCTTTTATAGGGGACGGCTGGGAGAGTTCCAACCCCTTACAACTTGATCTCTAATTTAAAATAGGACTCCTAATAGATTACTGCCTAATCTATATCTGTAAGAATATATTTCTTCTAGAGGAATTCTGGCATCTCTCCTGGCCACACCCTCCTGGTGCGCACGACCCTAGGTGTGCCACAACAAGGCTGTCGCAAGTCCAAGGTCACCCGTCATTTTGCATAGTGCAAGCTCTGAAAATCGCTATCAACTATTGATGCTGTAGGCAAAAGTGCAGGTAGGAAAAAATGAACAAATTTGGCGTGCTGCTCTGTCCTCATCAGGTCTATCTGGCTATGACCACTGTTGACACACCAGCAAGTGTTGATTTGGTGCCATACATTTGGGGTGCAAATCTTTCTCTTCCGCAGGGCACATTCTCTTGCTATCTTTTGCCACATCGTGGCACATGTTCTATTTGCCGTGATTACTGTGGTGTGCCACACTCTTACCAATAATCTGTGGTATGCCACACTCTTACCAATAATTTGTCGTATGCTAATGAAAATGAACCGAATATGACCTGTTAATTATGCTACCAAGTATGTACGCCAGTTATGCATTTTATGTTATTTGGAAAGCTTGTTGCTGTGGAAGCTTTCCTGAATCCATGATATTCATTAGGATTTATTTTGAAAACTTACTGTTCCATTACTACAGTACTTTTCTTGGCATTGATTATTTTTATTGACATTGTACTGCAGTAAGTATCAGTATAAGGGGAAGACAAATAACATGGCTGTGACGCAGTTTGAGTCCGTGGATGCTCGGCGGTGCTTCCCATGCTGGGATGAGCCTGCATTCAAGGTGATTTTGATGAAAGAATGAAATGTTCAGTAATACGATTTTGTTCCTCAAGTGTTTATTCGTTCTCCGGGCAGCATTCTTAGTGCACTCATGCGAGAGCAACATCTACTTCTTCGAGCCATTGCTTTATGCTCCTCTCATGTGCATGCACCTTAAATATCTAAGAGTTCAGATCTGTTTGCTAATATTACATTTTTTCTTTCCCTTTTATCAGGCCAAGTTCAAGCTAACTCTTGAAGTACCATCAGAGCTGGTAGCTCTGTCCAACATGCCAATAGCTATGAAAACAGTCGGTGGACATATGAAGACTGTACAATTTGAGGAATCACCTCTTATGTCAACATATTTAGTGGCCATAGTTGTTGGATTGTTTGATTATATAGAGAGCATAACATCAGAAGGTATTAGCACTATATACCATTACCTTGACATCTTTGATTCATAGTATCAGCATCATTTTCATTTTCCATCTCCATTCTCTTAATTATTTTTTTAGGCACCAGAGTTCGTGTGTACACACAAGTTGGTAAGAGTAACCAAGGGAAGTTTGCACTAGATGTTGGAGTGAAGTCATTGCATCTCTATAAAGAGTAAGGTCACCATCCTACTCTTGGTTGTAAACAAATTTGTAGACATTTGAGAAGTGTAACTAGAGTGGATGAATACTGGCCTACTTGTGGATTTTGTAAGATATAACCACTAACAAAGAATATATTTATTTTAACATTTTAGCTACTTTGGAACTCCTTATCCGCTTCCCAAATTGGATATGGTTGCTATCCCTGATTTTGCTGCCGGAGCCATGGAGAATTATGGACTGGTCACTTTCAGGGAAGTATCTTTGCTATTTGATGAGCACTCTTCATCAGAATCTAGCAAACAGAGTGTATGTTTCATAACTCATGAAATTCTTTGGTTGAATTATCTTCCACCATCTAGTGTTGGCTAGATCAAAGCTGTCCTCCTGTTATCGATCTCAGCATTTAATTGCTTTAGGTTGCAATTACGGTGGCACATGAATTGGCCCATCAATGGTTTGGCAATCTTGTAACAATGGAATGGTGGACTCACTTGTGGCTAAACGAAGGTTTTGCTACATGGGTAATCAATGAAGATCTTAAATTTAAGAATTTCAGTTAGCAGGCTAGCTCTGTGTATTGAGTAAATAGACCTTCTTCTTTAACAGATGAGTAATTTAGCAGTAGACTCCTTTTTTCCACAATGGAATATCTGGACGCAATTCCTTGGTGACACAGCTGCTGGTCTCAAATTGGATTCGCTCAAAGAGTCTCATCCTATTGAGGTGAACTGATTTCTTAGTGTTCAAATAAATTATTGCATTTCATATTGGTTATGTATTATTTTATTTGAATATTTTAAGTTTCATATTGGTTATTGCATGTCCATCAGATTGCAGTAGAAATGTATGAAATACATTGTGCAGTTTGTTTGTAGATGATGGGAAACAATGAAGATGCAAAAAATTTCAGTACTGCACAACAAATCCACTAGTTGATTCATGATAGTGTACTGCACTTTTTTTTCCATATTTCCGGTTGGTTAATCAGTGTTTAAAAAAGCGGTAGAAAAAAGTGAGCGGAGGAGCTCCGCCTAGCGCCTGGGCTGCCTAGGCGCCTTTCACAAAAAGCGGAGTTAAATCCATATAATATATTGTATATATGTATATTTTTAAATTTAAAAATATTCAATCAATCAATAAAATAAGATGAGATAGAGTGTGGCACTATCTTGTGTAGGCTATGACAGGGCACTACCACCTTGCTAACAGCAACCGCCACCTATAGGGATGAAAAAAATTAGAGTTAGTTGTTTTTTTATATGGACACAAAGCGGTGGAAAGCGGAATTAAGCGGAAGAAAGCAGAAAAAAGCGGACCGAAGCGGAAAAAAGAGGAAAAAAAGCGGTCCGACCGCTTAATACCGCCGCCTAGGGAAAAGCGACCGGTGCCGCTTAAGCGGCCTAGGCGACCGCTTTTTTAAACAGAGTGGTTAATTGAGCTCCTGAGGTGGTACACTATTGTTATAGTTTTATATTTGTTAGAACAAAACAGATCCCTGCCTTTATTTATTTTTTGGGGAGCCGGGGACAACACCTATTTTTGCTGGGGATTGGAACCCCAAGCTGAGGGTTGCTTGCCAGGCTCATCCTAATATCATTTTCGGATGTTTATAGAGTGGGAATTAAAGTGCAGATCTTACCGCCGTTTCTTTAGTTTGAAAACTTCCTCAGGAGTTGGGATCAGTTGCTGCAATCATTCTCCTCAGCCAGTGCTAACCTCTTCGCTTCTCTAGACGCTGGCTTTTGGTTCATTCTGCTAACTATTTCCCTCTTTCCTCAGGTTGAAATACATCATGCTAGTGAAGTTGATGAAATTTTTGATGCCATAAGCTATGATAAAGGCGCTTCTGTTATTCACATGCTACAAAACTACCTTGGTGCAGAGCGTTTTCAGGTTTGGATTGGCTTCAATGTTTTCAAGTCGCCTAGTCGACCCTAGTCGCTTGAGGGGCGACTAGGGCGACTAGGACGACTAATCGTCGACTAGGGCGACTAGTCGACACTAGTCGACCCTCTAGTCGTCCTGTCTATTTTTTGTTGCAGTTTTCTAGTCGACCCTATATATATATATATATATATATATATATGTACAAATATATATAAACAAGAGGAGCATTCTCCATTAATATTACACAAGAGATATATAAACTAGATGGATAAAACAGTCAATAGTTAATTAGGAGAAACATATACTATTATACTCACAATACAAAGGCAGAATTAGAACTTCAGTTTCTGAACAGTTCAACAACAGCAAGAGTTAAAACACAGAGACAATAAAAAAAGCAAGAGTTCACATTTATGCACTATGCTAATAGCAAGAGTTCAGAAAGGCTAAAAAATAGACAAACAATTCATAATTTAGTTCAGAACAACAAGAGTTCAGTTCAGCAACAATTCATTTTAAAAATGCATGTCATCATCAAGTTGGAAGCATCCATTTTCTGCTGGGATCGAAAAGAGCAGAGGAGTCAAATAGAACAACGGAGAGAAGGTACTGAACCCTAGTGGGCTAGCAGCAGGATATTTTTTCCAGCAAGTTGCCTGATCGCCAGACCCTCTAGTCGGACGACTAGGTTTCTAGTCGCCCTGATCGAGTCGACAGGCCTGATCATGATCAACTGGGCGATAAGGACGACTAATCGCGATTAGTCGAACGACTTGAAAACACTGATTGGCTTTCCTTGAAACTCTACGTGTATCATGTCAGCATCTTCTGCTTGAGTCAGCATCTTCTGCTTTATTCGATATCTCACCTTTTTGTTATGGTATCAACCAACAACTGTCTCATGTCACTTTTCTATGTTCTTCCATGCATCTGTATTACTTCAATCTAGTGTCTAGATTATCTTATACTATGAAAGCTGTTACTCTAATTATTTCAGAAACTGATGTTGAATAAGTGAGGAGACATGCTAGTCCGAACTGGAGGTGTCAACTTGTTTTAAAAAACTTATTTGAGCAACGAGCAACAAAGCAACACGCTAAATCTTTGCTATGTCATGTTCTGTATTTTTGAGGACACTTCATATCAATTTCTTTATAACTTCCCATATGCCTGTTTAATGGACATGGGCAATCTGTTGCGCAGAAACAATCAACTGGTTTTAGTACCCTATAGGCTTGGTTCATTGGTTGCACATACTAAAAATTGATGTTTTGTAGATGAAAATATTTAATGATGCAAGAATACATGTTTAATTTATCAGTGTAATCTTGTTATGTTGTTATAGCATGTGTGAGCTAAACTTTCAATTGTATCAAATCAAATTCTAACATGCGCACTGAAAATATATTGATTTTTTGTACTAGAATTAATATAATTTTGTTTTAGAATTGGTATTGGCACCATTTACTGATGGCTGATTTTTGCTTGCTTTGCTGTCTAGTCACTTTACTAGTACTATCTGGTTCCTTCATAATTCAAATACATCTAAAAAAACTCAACCAACCTAGAAGTAATTTGGTGGCTTTTAGTTAAGAAGAAACAGGTAGCCTAATTCACGTCTAAGAGGACTCATACCATAATGGTCAGGTTGTATGTCCACACTCTTAAGCAACAGAGCCAGACTCTTATTGTACTAAGTTTGCATTCCCCCCTACACTTTCAGAAAGCGTTGGCTTCATATATAAGAAAATATGCCTACTCAAATGCTAGAACTGAGGACTTGTGGGCTGTTCTTGAAGAGAAATCTGGTGAACCTGTCAAGAATTTGATGACAACATGGACAAAGCAAAAGGGATATCCTGTAATTAATGCAAAACTTAAAGGGACTTACCTGGAAATTGAGCAGGTATTTGTAAAATACCGTCCTTTTTATTCATTCATCGACATAAGATATTGCAACAAGTTAGTCCGTTTCATAGATTGGTATTCCCCTGTTTCATGTTCTTTGGCTTTTAATTTGTTATATTTTTCTTTTCTACAGGCACAGTTTTTATTGGATGGGTCCTCTGACCCTAGCATGTGGATTGTCCCTATAACTTCAGTCTGCGGTTCATATGCTGTGCAGAAAAAAACACTACTGAAAGGAAAAAGTGATAAACTGGATATAAAAGACATTGCCTCACAGTGTGGTGTCCGACGGAATGGTGGAAACTTTTGGATTAAATTGAATGTGAATCAAACAGGGTTTTATAGAGTCAAATATGATGATGAACTTGTGGTGACACTTCAAACTGCAATTCAGTCCAACAAGCTTTCTTTAATGGATAAAATTGGTAAGCATAACATATGATACCTCTGATCCCTGTTTGGTGAACGAATATCATACCATTAACATTGCAGGAATTTTGGAAGACTCACTTGCCCTATCTATGGCCGGCAAGCAAACATTGACATCATTGCTACGTCTATTGTATGCTTATCGTAGGGAGGCTGATTACAGTGTTCTTTCACACGTAAACACTGTATGTAAACTGTGCATGTCGAACTGATTTTATAATATTATGGTTTGACTTGATGATGGATTGTTCATGCCTTCCCTGTTTGTTGGACAGGTAAGTTTAAGTGTTGCTAAAATATCATTTGATGCTACACCTAGCTTGGTTGGTGACATCAAACAGCTTTTGATCAAGCTTCTTCTGTCATCTGCCGAGTATGTCCGATCCTTGTCTTACATTGCTTGCTTTTCATGGCATGCCATCCTGTTTCTGTTGTACATCTTTGCTTAAACATGCCTTGTTGTGTAAATATGCACTCAGTCTTCCAGTATTACCGCTGTTCGCTGTGACTGTTCCTCTGTTTCTCTCACTCTTACCACCTGACAAGTGTGTGCGTCCACTAATTTTTCAGGAAATTAGGTTGGGACCCCAAGGATGGTGAGAGCCACCTGGATGCTATGCTTAGACCAGTGCTCTTGGATGCTCTTGTCAAACTTGGGCATTATAAAATTATAAATGAGGGAATTAGGCGCTTTTATATCTTTGTACATGATCGCAACACTTCCATTCTTCCTCCAAATATCAGAAAGGTCCTACCTTTTTCGTTACTATACATGGTGTTTTGTGTTCTATGTACCTTTCCTGTATCTGGGAAGGTTGCCTAGAAATTCCCTTCCCCAGATCCCACAACGTGTGGGAGCTTTCAGCACTGGGTAATGCCCTTTTGTACCTTTCCTGTATCTAAACTGCATTGTTTCTGCAGACGGCATACCTTTCTGTGATGCAGAATGTTACTAGTTCAAACAGATCTGGTTACAATGACCTTCTAAAAGTCTACCGGGATTCAGCTGAAGCAGAGGAAAAGGCACGTGTATTAGGTATGCGGATTCCCAACCACCATGAATTTACAACCTTTCTCATGAGTTGGCTTTTCTGAATTCTTTAACCCCACCTTTTTTTGTAGGCACATTGTGCTCTTGCAAGGATAAGAATATTGTTCTAGAGTCACTGAATTTCCTCTTTACTAATGAGGTAGACATACCCCTCTCCCTTCCCCACGTCCCCACCATTTCCACGGTACTAGTGGAAGTTTAATTGCACAAGCTTGTACTTCTATGATGACTACTGGTAGATGCAATGACTCATTTGTTTCTATTGCTTATCAGGTTCGCAATCAAGATGCATATTATGTGCTTCAAGGTATGGGTGTCGAGACACGTGAAATCGCTTGGATCTGGTTGAAGGTAAACTTCCTTTTAGTGATGCTGAAAGGTGGGAATCCTCTTATTTGTGTCCATTGCAACATATAAGGGGGGACTTTTGGACATGTTTCAGATATGAAAAGAGATATCTGTCCGTTTGATGTTCTCCTTTTTGTAACAAATTTTTGAACATTGTCTGAAGTAGGATGTTATGGTATTTGCCAGCAAGGTCTCACTTTGAGTGGAACGGTACTGCAAATAATAGCTCAATTGGAGTCTTTTTGAAAACACCAAGGGTGTATATTTATCAAGGAAAACATTTTTTATTCATATCTTTATAGTTTTTGAAGTAATACTTGAGAATTTTTTACTTCTGTTCACCATCACTTCAGAAATTTTCTCAGAAAAATTGGAAAAAACTGTCACATCAGAAAATGTCCATATTTTCATGTAAGTATAATTAGAACATGAAATGTTTGAATGTATGCTGCTCACATGTGCCTTCTTTCTGGATTCAGGGAAATTGGGATCGTATCTCAAAGAAATTTGGGGATTCACAAGTAACAGGTTTTATCAGATATGTTGTCACATTGGTATGTTTTGTGGCATTCACTTCTTCTATGCTTATGTACCTGGAGTTTCCATTAAATATCAATGAACTGAGCTCCCTTATTATTGGTCATCAGTTCTCCTCAAGCGAGAAGGCAGCTGAGTTCTCCCGTTTCTTTTTGACCCGGAAGAAGCCTGCATTTAAGAGGACACTTGATCAGAGCCTCGAGAACGTGCAGATCAACGCGAGGTGGATCCAATGCATCAGGAGTGAGCCCAGACTTGCAGAGATGGTGCGTAACCTGCTGCAGAGTCCCTGAAGCGCTGCTGCTAGGTCGGGTTGTTTTCCTGATCTCATGGCTGTGGCTGGTAATAAGATGCCGTCACATGGCATGCGTTTGTACATTTTCATCTGTGAAAGGAGTGCACAGACAATGTTTTCGAAATACGACATGCTGGATTGGCTAGTAAATAGGAGCGCCTCTTACCTGGAAGCAAAATTTTGACTCAACAATATTATTTGTTCACATCACAGTGTTCGAGGCACATCATTCAAGACAAAAAGGATCTCACTACCAGCAAAGTTCACTGAATCAATGCTCTGGTATTAATTTTTTCAACTACACATTATCTATTTTAATAAGAGTAAAATGCACCTGAGGTATATAAACTTGTCTAGATATGTCATCTAGATTCACAAACTTTTATTTTACATTTCTAAATTCATGAACTTGTTCGTCTATATCATTTGGGTTCATGAACTTTTTCTTTACGATTTTAGTTTCATGAACTTTTTAAGTGATGCTACGTAAGTCTATATCTTCACTTATGTGACCTGAGCCGTTGTGGTTCTGACATATGCGTCCCACATGTCGTCCTTCTATTTTCCTCTGCTCGAGCAATTCAACTGAGAGAAAAACACCGGGGTTGTTGCTCACTTTCTGAGGATGGCACTGTAGGTAATATCGTTGGCTCCCTCACCTCTATTATAAAAAGCACAATATACTAGAGATCATAAAATTGAGCTTGTGTCCGCATGTTCATGCTAGAAATAGTGGGCGTAACAACTTTTGCACCAACCCTATCACATCGTAGAACTAGTCTGTCAGAGTGCGTGAGCTGCGACACTCCTCCTAGCCTGTTCGGAAGCAGCCCGCGAGGTTCTTTTATCGGAGGGGGCTTGGCGCCCTACGCGACCTGGGCTTGAGGGAGTGGATGAACACTGAGATTTACGTGGTTCGGGCCGCCGGAGCGTAATACCCTACGTCTACGGGAGTGCTTGTTCTATTGCTTGAGTGCGTGTGCTTGTGCGTTGTGGGATCTGGAATGCGAACCCTTTGCTGGGTGGTCACCCCAGTCCTTTTATAGTTCAAGGTCGGGTTGTTACAATGAGGCTTGGGGCTCAACAGGTGGCCTAAAAGCTATGCGAACCATATACATGATCTAGGGCTTCGTCCTCTGAGTATAGTGGTCGACGAGGGAGTTAAGACCAGCCGCCTGGCGCGCTGAGCGCCCGTGACCGTGTGTCACGTGATGATGAAGACACCGTCTTATCGCTGCGTCTTCTTGCCTTGCTTAGGCGGCACTGTACTGCTGTCACGCCTTGTCGTCCTATCTTGTCACCGTAGTGGCGAACGGGCAGAGGACGAAGGCGTGTGTAGTGCGCCATGCTTCTGGGGAAGGCACGAGCCTTGAATGCGAAATCTGACAGCGCACTTCCTTCTTGACTTCGTCAACCCATGACCCACGTCGGATTGTGGGGCACGTGACGGCTCTGGAGGCTTGGAGCCAGGGGACACGTGGCAGACCCGGATCTCGCCTCATCGGGGAGGCTCGGACCGGAGCCGAGGGCACGTGTCAGCACCGGAGCTGTCCTCAGCAGGGAGGTGGCTCTGAGCCAGAGGACACGTGGCAGCCCCAGACCTCACCTCAGCGGGGAGGCTTGGACCGAAGCCCAGGGCACGTGTCAGCACCGGAGCTGTCCTCAGCATGCATGGGGGTGTGTCTGAGCCAGGCAGCCCCGGACCTCACCTCAGCGGGGAGGCTCGGACCGGCGTCCAGGGCACGTGTCAGCACCGGAGCTGTCCTCAGCAGGGAGGTGGCTCGGAGCCAGGGGACACGTGACAGCCCCGGACCTCACCTCGACGGGGAGGCTCGAACCGGAGCCCAAGGCACGTGTCAGCACCGGAGCTGTCCTCAGCACGGAGGTGGCTCTGAGCTAGGGGACACGTGGCAGCCCCGGAGCTCATCTCAGCGGGGAGGCTCGGACCGGAGCACAGGGCACGTGTCAGCTCCGGAGTTGTCCTCAGCAGGGAGGTGGCTCTGAGCCAGAGGACACGTGGCAGCCCCGGACCTCACCTCAGCCGGGAGGCTCGGACCGGAGCCTAGGGCACGTGTCAGTGTAAGTGCATCTAGGTATCCCCGTGGGTTTTGGATGATTGATGACGACGATTAAGAGACTAATAAGCTGAGATGATCATAAACACAGGATATTTCCAAGGTGGACACCTAAATTCTCAAAAAGGAAAAGGATGAAGAACGATGTCGAAGACTCGAAGAGTAGAAATTAGTGTTTCATTTGAGTCTTTAGTAGTCTAGCCGTGTTAAAGTGAGAGTGTGTGTGTCAAGTGCATTGAGATCATAGAAGAGACCTCAAAGCGTTAGAAGTGTCGAATCCTTAGTGGAGAGTGCTAGTGAGGAAAACCCTAGTCGGTCGGACTTGTCCTGGCCAGAGGTCGGACTAGTCCGGAGTCCTACGACTTAGTCCGTTTTGGGGCGGACTAAGAGTTCCTGACTGAGTTCAGACTTGTCCGTTTGGGGACGGACTAGTCCGGTTCTCTCTTGGTGAGAGTGTTTCAGGACTAAGTGCTGGTAGACCGGACTAGTCCGGGCTAGCCAGACTTGTCCGTTTTCACACGGACCAAGAGTTCCTGTGTGAGTTCGGGCTAGTCCGTTCTGAGGCGGACTAGTCCGTATGGATGTGAGATGAGAGCTCCCACGGCTAAATCTTGGTGGACCAGACTTGTCTTCCTTAGTGGCCGGACTAGTCCGGGTCCTCCCGACTTGTCCGTTCTCACCTGGACAAAGAGTTCCTGTGTGAGATCGGACTAGTTCGGAGATTTGTAAACGTTTGAATTTGAACGTTGGGGAGTAGTTGGCTTTGTGACGCCAGTGTTCCCCACAGACCGGACTAGTCCGGGGTTCTGACCGGACTAGTCCGGACTTTAGTTGGTGGCAACGGTTGGCTGTCGGGACCTCTATAAAAGGAGGAGCCCCAACTTCAAAAGAAGAACTCTGGAACCTTAGCGCCGCCACAACCATCCTAGAGCCTTTCTAAGCCTTTCCTCTCGCCTACTCACCCTCTAGAACCAATTCTTGAGTGGATTTGGGTGTGTGAGGAGAGGAGAAGGAAGGACTTCGTGTTTTGGCTCTTGGAGTAATCTCGTGCACTTGGTGTGAGTCTTTATGACCTGTGGCTTGTGAGATTCGTGGAGTTTGTGGACGTATTCAAGTGGGAGCCTCAGATTGTGAACAACCCCAAAGATCTTGTAAGTTCACCCTTGAGATAGTGGAAGAACCGGGTTGGCCTTAGTGGCAACTTGGTGAGGAAAGGGTTGTTAAACCCGGTCCTTTGTGGACTCCTTAACGGGGACGTAGATTTCTGAGTGGAATCGAACCTCGGGAAAAAATCTCTACATCACTTTTGCATTTACATTTCATTGATACTTAAAATTGCTTAGGGTTTGTTTCGCTCATTTCGCTATTATAGTGTTCCTCGTTACAATCTTGCAATCCACTTCTATATCCTGTCATACTTGTTATATTAGATTGCTAGATAGTTTATCCGCATTTCGTTGAACTAAAATCTGAAGAAAAATCCATAAAAATTAAGTTTTTAGGTTTTCCAGCAGGCTAACTGGACTAGTCCGCCCTTGAGCCAGACTAGTCCGGCCCCTATGTTCTAATCCCTTTTAATTAGGTCATTTCAAGTAGTTTAACTTATTCACCCCCTCTAGGCAACTTTTAGTCAGCACCGGAGCTGTCCTCAGCAGGGAGGTGGCTCTGAGCCAGGGGACACATGGCAGCCCCGGACCTCACCAGAGAGGCTCGGACCGAAACCCAGGGCACGTGTCAGCACCGGAGTTGTCCTCAGCAGGGAGGTGGCTCGGAGCCAGGGGACACATGACAGCCCCGGACCTCACCTCAGCGTGGAGGCTCGGACTGGAGCCCAGGGCACGTGTCAGCACCGGAGCTGCCCTCAGCAGGGAGGTGGCTCTGAGACAGGGGACACGTGGCAGCCCCGAACCTCACCTCAGCAGGGAGGCTCGGGTCGGGGCCCATGGCACGCGTCGACTCTGAAACTCAAGCGCACATGTCAGCCCTAGGGCTGACCTTGGGGCCAAGGGCACGTGGCTACGCTGGGCCCACCTTAACAAAGGGGTGGGGCCCAGGCTGTCTTTACCCACTATGTTAGGGTATCAGGTCTGCAGGGTACGACAGTGGCCCCTGGGACCATCTTGGGGGAGGCATCGAGCCCGTAGTTGGGGCCACCATTTCTCCCGCGTGGTGGTTTAACCAAAGTGGTGGTGAGATTTTTGCGAAGTGGACGACTGGTTGTACCTGGGAGACGAAAAGGCTGCACGTCCTTGGTGTAGTGGGCGTACTCGTCAGTGAAAGTGGCAGCACATCGTCGACGTAGTGGACACGTGCCTGCTCCTGACTGGTGGGTTGTGGCGATGTGCTCGAGGGGTTGCCCCGAGGCATTTACTGCGGTAGCCCTTGGGTCGACTACTGCAGTTCCACCGCGCCGCTTTTCTCGGGAACCGCCGGACGTTCCCGAGAAGTTACCCGCTTGGCCCCTTGGTAGGTGGGGCCCTTGTGTTGGGGTGCACCTACCATTGCATGAGGTAGTACGTCAGCATCGGGCCCCCTGGGAGGTCCGAAACGCCAAGGACCTGTGCGGACCTGCAGTCATGGCAGAGAGAGGGAGTAGTCATGCTCTCTGGACACTCTTTCTTGTTTGTTAGCTTTACTACGGCTTACAGTCCTTAGCTAAGATGTGGGGCTTGGGTAATTCAATGTGGGTCGCCTGGGCTATGGTTAAAGCTTTGCCGAGGGGTATGAGCCGCCCGGTTCCCCGGTACCGAGCTATAGCGCTGGAGAGGCAGAGTGTGCACGCTAGGGGTACGAAACTAGGCATAGCAGGCTACACACCCTGGACCTCTCACTGATGTAAGCATTTCAGGGGAGGGCCATTCGGCGCCATAGGGCCCCCAAGCAATGAGACAACCAAAGGTCCCCAAGTTACGGTTAGGACTTTGCTCGGGGGTATGAGCCGTCCGGCTCCCTGGTACCGAGCCATAGCGCTGGAGAGGTAGGGTGCACACTCTAGGGGTACGGAACCAGGCATAGCAGGTTACACACTCTAGACCTCCCTCTGGCGTAAGCCTTTTGGGGGAGCGAACATTCGGCGCCATAGGTCCCCCGAGCAATGAGACAACCGCAGGACCCCGGGTACACCACAGGTACCTCAAGCCGACCCGCCTGCAAAAGGATAGCACAACCCTTGCTACGGTTGAACACAAGAAAAAATGACTGGCCACACGACTGGAGCAGTATGGAAAGAAAGCACGAAGAGTATGGGGGCAATGTCTGGGGTCTGGTTACTTTCCTTGTGCATAGGTGTGTTCTTTCTAGCCCCAAGTACTCAGTTGTAGCGCAGGGGAGGCAGGATGTGCACGCTAGGGGTACGAAACCGGACATAGCAGGCTACACATCCTGGACCTCCCGCGAGCGTTAACCTTTCAGCGAGGAGACCTTCCAGCGCCACGGGACCTAGGACAAGTGTGTTGGACAGACTCCAGACATGCTATTTACAGTTGATATGCATGAGCAAGCACAAACTGTAAATAAGATACGTAGGGTAGGATAATTTTTTCTTATTTCTGGCTTCCTTCGGGTGATAGGAGGAAACAAGCCGTGCAAGAAGGCAGCGACCCGCCCTGGATGACAAGAGTAGCAGGACCCCTCCGGGGCTTAGCTGTTCTAAGCGTTGTTCCTAGACACTATGACACCTTTACAAAGAAAGAGAAAAGGAAAAAAATACCCTACCATTGCGCTAAGGGTAGAACTTACAGTGGTGTTCTATGTCCCGTGGTCTAGGTAGAGGTACCCATCCTCCGTTGCTAGGCGGGTGCACCTGGTGCGGCATACTTGTGATGTTCGGAAGGGACCCTCCAGCTGGGGGAGGGTTTGTCACCCCTTCTCTGTCTATTCCGTGCCTACCGTTGCTGATATCGCCGGAGGGCTTAGCGGTGTAGCGCATTTCGAGCAACCTCTAGCCACGTTACCTCGTCGACGAGGTTGATTTCTTCACACGGAAGCTGGTCATGCGTGGCTTCGTCGTACATCTGGACGTGGGATGAGCCCTTAGTGTGTTCTGGGGGAGGACGGCCTCGACCCCCTACACCAGTGTAAGAGGGTGTTTCCCTTGTCGCACGACCGGGGGGGGGGGCATCTGGTTAGATATGGAGCGTCTTGTGTTGCTCACTATCGGCGCTGGAGTCGGAGTCAGAGTGGTCGTAGATGGCTTTCAACGCCCTCTCAGCGTCTTGATACTCCATCTCTTGCTCAGCGCTGGCCTCAGGTTTGGCCTTTTGTTTGCCCTCCTGCTGGGGGGGGGTGTTGCACCGTCTTGGCGCGGTCGCTGTTGTTGCAGCTCACGGAAGCGTTCCGCAAGCTTCTTGATCTCGCGACAGTCGCTAGCGCTGTGGCGGTCGATGTTGTTCACCGGGCACCAATGAACGTCGTCACTGGCACACGACGGTCGCGGGCGCTTGTCAGAGCGCAGGGCTCGACCCCCACCGGCCGCTGCTAGGGCAGCAGTGGGTGCCCCGTCCAGAGGCCTGTTCCTGTCTGCGGTCATGTTCTTTTTACTGCTGCGCGGAGCAGCAGCCTCTCCAGCACTCCCTGTTGTGGAGGCAGGTCGTTAATGCCAGTCTCGGCCTTCCGCCACCCTTGTACATTTGTCGGCCAGGCTTAAGAGCTCTGTGATTTCTTGCACGTCGTGCGTGGCTAACTACTCAAACATCTTTTTGTCGCGGACACCTTACCGGAAGGCGACGATACGGAGGCGTTGGAGATGCGAGGGATGGTGTTCCTGACCTAGGAGAACCGTTGGATGAAGGATCGCAGTGACTCCCCATCATGTTGGCGCATGACGTGGAGGTCAAGCTCGGTGCCGGGGCGTGTGTAGGAACTCTCGAAGTTGGCTGTGAACCTCCAGCACAACTCGTCCCAGGACGTGATGGAGCGTGGGGGAAGGTTCATGAGCCATGATCAGGCTATGCCGGTTAGGGCGACGGGGAAGTAGTTGGCCATGACAGCCTCATCCCCTCCTGTAGCTAGGATGGAGGTGGAGTAGAGGTGCAGGAACTTGGCGGGATTGATTGTCCCAACGTATTTTTCCAGCAAGTGGGGCCGGAATTTGGGTGGCCAGACCACCATACGAAGGTGCGGGGCGAGCGCCATGCAGCCTCCTACTGCCCCCGGAGAGGCAGGGGTAGGCGGAGCGCAGCCCGCTGGTACGACACTCGGAGATCGGTACTCTCCTTCGAGATTGCGACGCCTCTCGCGGCGTAGTTCGATGGTGGTGCGACCATCTTCGCTTACGAGACGACGATTCAATTCGACCCTGAGGTCAGCTGTGGCCGCCGCACGTGGGGCTGTTGCCTGAAGGGCCACCGTCGGCGTACGCGACTGGGCCAACGAGGGTTCAGCCTGCTGTCTCCTGTAGGTAGGAGAGTTCATGGCAGCAACCACGAGATGGTCGACGTCATGCCGCCACTGCTCTGCCGCATCGGGGGTGGCACCCTCGCCCGGAGGGTTGTGGAGCGGAGCGCGTGCTGCAGCCAGCACGCTCTCCGGGCTCAGTCACAGCGGTGCTGTCGCCATTGCCAGAGTAGGGGGCCGCCGAGAGGAAGCGACCGCTGGCGGTGTGAGCACCGACAACACACCGTCCGTACAGTTGCCGACCCGTTCCGACCTGAGCGCTACAGGCGCCACGAGGACACCAGCGACCTAGTCACCAGTTCAGCCAGATTTGGGCGCTCGGGGCGCCGATGGCACGCCGGTCGTCTGATCGCCGGCCTGGCCAGACCTGCCCGCTCTAGAGCGGGAGGTAACCTCGTCGTGTCCTGTCCGGAGACGACGGCGAGCTGGGCGAGAAGGCTTGTCATGCGAGGTGATGTTCACCATGGTCGCGTGGAGAGCACGGAAAGCCCCCCTACCTGGCGCGCTAAATGTCGGAGTGCGTGAGCTGCGACATTCCTCCTGGCCTGCTCGGAAGCAGCCCGCGAGGTTCTTTTATCGGAGGGGGCTTGGCGCCCTACACTACCTGGGCTCGAGGGAGCGGATGAACACCGAGATTTACGTGGTTTGAGCCGCCGGAATGTAATACTCTACGTCCACGGGAGTGCTTGTTCTATTGCTTGAGCGTGTGTGCTTGTGCGTTGCGGGATCTGGAATGCGAACCCTTTGATGGGTGGTCACCCCGGTCCTTTTATAGTTCAAAGCGGGGGTGGTTACAATGAGGCTTGGGGCCCGACAGGTGGCCCCAAAGCTATGTGAACCCTATACATGATCTAGGGCTTCGTCCTCTGAGTAGAGTGGTCGACGGGGGAGTTAAGATCTGCCGCCTGGCGCGCTGAGCGCCCCTCATCGTGTGTCAGGTGATGATGAAGACGTTGTCTTGTCGTTGCGTCTTCTCGCCCTGCTTGGGCGGCTTCATGTCGTTGGGCGGCACTGTACTGCTGTCACGCCTTGTCGTCCTGTCTTGTCACCGTAGTGGCGAACGGGCAGTGGACGAAGGCGTGTGTAGTGCGCCATGCTTCTGGGAAAGGCGCGAGCCTTGAATGTGAAGCTTGACAACACACTTTCTTCTTGACTTCGTCGACTCACGACCCACGTCGGATCGTGGGGCACGTGGCGGCTCTTGAGTTCTCATCGACGGGCTTGGAGTAAGGGGACACGTGGCAGTCCTGGACCTCACCTCATTGGGGAGGCTTGGACCTGAGCCCAGGACACGTGTCACCATCGGAGCTGTTCTCTGTAGGGAGGTGTCTCTGAGCCAGAGGACACATGATAGCCCCGGACCTCACCTTAGCGGGGAGGCTCGGACCGGAGCCTAGAGCACGTGTCAGCACCGGAGTTGTCCTTAGCAGGGAGGTGGCTCTGAGCCAGGGGACACGTGGCATCCACGGACCTCACCTCAGCGGGGAGGCTCGGACCGGAGCCTAGGGCACGTGTCAGCACCGGAGCTGTCCTCAGCAGGAAGGTGGCTCGGAGCTAGGGGACACGTGGCAGCCCCAGACCTCACCTCAGCGGGAAGGCTCGGCTCGGAGCCCAGCGCACGTGTTAGCATCGGAGGTGTCCTCAACAGGGAGGTGGCTCTGAGCCAAGGGACACGTGGCAGCCCCGGACCTCACCTCAGCGGGGAGGCTCGAGCCGAGTCCCAGGGCACGCGTCGACTCTGGAACTCAAGCGCACGTGGCAGCCCGAGGGCTGACCTTGGGGCCAAGGGCACGTGGCTACGCTGGGGCCCGCCTTAACCGGGAGGCGGGGCACAGGCTGTTGTTTATCCACTACGCGGGGATACCCGGTCTGCAGGGTACAGACTCAGTCGCAGCCCGCTACTCTTATCTAGCAAAAATCGATGAGCATTGACTTCGGAATTAAATGTTTGGTGAAAGAGTATGGTCATGCAGTGTACCACTTTAAAAGTTCATGCACCTATAACTGTAATGAAAAAAGTTCATGTACTCAATTAACAATGATGGACAAGTTCATGTACCAAAAAATATAAAATAACAGTTCGTGTAATGGATGACATAGCCGGATAAGTTCATGTACCTAAAAATATAAAATAGAAGTTCGTGAACTGGATGACATAGCTGGACAAGTTCATGTACCTCTAGTGTATTTTACTCTTTTAATAGTGTCATGATACATGGTACTGTATTCAATCATTTAAAGTGAATGACAGGAAATGTAGGTAGGGTTGCTACCATAAATATCAACGATACGATTTCTCATGCTGAGTGTGCTCATGATACTCCTACTTGACAAATGGTAATGAGACGTCTTCTATGAAAAAAGAGTTATCAATCAAGGGATCTTGAACTAGTGATTAACTTGTTTTTTTTTATTCTAAGGTACAACAAAAGGATGTCTATTTAGTTTATCCTCAATGATGAGTTTTATTTTGTTGTTTCCAAAACCATCACATAAGCAACAAGACGTTCATGAATAAAATACCTCATGTAATGCATGGTTTTATTTTTGTTGTTTCACAGAAACACATGCAAGACAAAATTCATCCTGAAAACAGTGTGCATATGATTTCATCCCATTTCATCTTCTTATTGCTAATTCCTTACCATATCATAATCATAAAAGACAATGACATGACACCCAATTTAATTAAAAAAGAAAAAAATTAATCCTAGATTTTTTACCGTGGACCAAGGGTCAAACAGAAAGGGCAAGCAAACATGACCCTTCCAAATATGCTCCTACACCCACAGCATCGTGAAATTAAATAAACGACTTCCTTAAAAGCATGAATTACTGGGTATATATACTTACGCTCCAGTTTCGTCTGAGGCTTCCATCGCAGCAAGCGGCAGAGATCCGGATCCGGTACGGTAGACTGACTGATCCCTCTCGTGTAGACGGCCACCTACCCCAGACGCGAAACCGAAGCGTCCGAGGAGCGCGCGCGCAACACGCCCCGCCCCGCCCCGCCCCCTTCTATTTATCGGCTCCCCATTCCGTCCCCCCCTCCAGCTTGGGTCTCGCCGCCGCCCGCACGCTTCGTCGACCGTCTCGGGAAAGAGGTGAGTCCTTGGCGCCCGCTCCTCCCCTCCTCCTCCTCCTCCTCCTCCTCCTCCTCCTCCTCCTCCTCCTCCTATTGTTGTCGTAGGCGGTCCGTCAGGCCGCCCTGTGGCGGTCGTTCGTGCGCCGGATGCGGAGCCGTGGGTGGGCGGGGGATTTAGGGTTTCGCGATCTGGAAATCGCGTATTTGAGGAGGGGGAGGGGGCGGGGAGTTCTTGTTTCGGGAGGATTGGCTGACGTCGCGCCTTGTTTTGATCTGGATTTTGTAGGATTTGTTTGTGTCCCCGGTCCGATGGCGGGGGTCGGCGTGGGGCCGCCGGCGCCGCCCTCTGCGGTGGGTGTGGCGGAGAGGCTCGCGACGCGTGGGGTGAGGCCCAGTAGGGTCTCCGCCAAGCGGTCCTGGCCGCCCGGCTGTGGCCGGTTCTCCGCGCCGCCACCACCGCCGGCGGCGTCGGCAGCGGCCGGTGATGGAGAGAAGGGCGCGGATGGCACGGCGGATGAGGCGATCGCCCACGCCGCCGTTCCTCCCGCCGCTCAGAACGGCGCCCCGCATGAGCAGGGGCATGATAAGGTGGAGATGCCGGCTGCCGTTTCACCTGTGGCACAGAACGGTGCCCTCCCTCAGCAAGGGCAGAACAAGGCGGAGGAGGCTGTTGCTCTTGCCGCTGTTTCTCCTGTGGAGCGCAACGGCTTCCTCCAACACCCCACGCCTCAGCAAGGGCCAGAGCAGGTGGGGGAGGAGGGAGACAGAGAGGAGAACGGCCAGGTAGGGTCATTGCTCAATGACACAGATACATCATTGTTGGATGGCCAGGAGGGGAACGGGACGACACAGGTGGCAGCACCTGTGGTGGGTGTACCGGAGGGCAACATTGTTGGTGCTAGTAGTTCTGCACACAATGGTGGTGAGGGTGCTGGTTTGTTGGTGGCGTTGGGATGTGACGGCAGTGGACATGTGGTGAGGGATGAGGCTATTGGTGATGTAGATGGCAGGGAGATTGGAAACAGACCAGGTGGGGGCGAGTTAGAGAGGAAGGTGGATGGAGTGGAACGAAGCAGAAAGAGATGGTTAACGTCGGCCTTGAATCCTCTGCCCAAGAGGAGGGCGGTCTCAGCAGTACGCAGATTCCCACCTGGCTGTGGGAGGGCAGCTGTTACTACTCAAGGCAGTGGAGTTTCAGAAATCTCTCCCACACGCTCATTTCCCCTTGATGGTGAAAGACCTGCTGTTACCACTGATGACAATGGAGTTTCGGAGGTCTCTCCTGTGCGCACGTTTCCTGCTGGCTGTGGGAGGGCTGCTGCTCCCACTAATGACAATGCAGTTTTGGAGGTGTTGCCTATACGAGCATATCCTCCTGGCTGTGAGAAAGCTGCTGTTACCACCATAGGGAGTGGAGATGAAGAGAGGATGCAGTTAGGAGCCACATTAATCAGTAATGGTGATGCCTCAGTGACACAGGCCTTGGCTGCAGTTCCAGATTCAGGTGGGGCTGCTAATGAAAAAGTGGAAGGAAAGAGAGTGATGGAAAAAGGATCTACCAAGGAACACAATAAGGTTCAAAAGTCTTGGCTTGCTAGTGATACTTCTCGTGTTGATGCTGTTACAAAAGCTTCACCTAAACACGGTTTCACCAAGAAGATGAAAGGGGATATCTCGCAACGTGAAGAGAAGCAAGTAGTACAAGTAGCGGGGGATGATAAGGTGAGAAGCAAACTAGATGGAAGCTTGCAGAAAGAGTTTTTTAAGAATCCTACGAGTCATGCTGTTGATGCAAATACAAAGGGCAAGAGATTTGATAGTGATAAGATGAACGCGATGCAAAAGAAGACTTTGAGCACTAAAAAACAACCGATGCCCTCAAAAGCCATCATGAAGAAAGATAAGTCTGCTCATAAGCCAAAGGGCGATGACGCTGGAAAGAACACTTCGCAATGGTCCACCGAGTCTAAGTATGGAAAACATACTACATCCAATCAAATTGAAGAGAATGATGATATGGATCTCGTCCCTAACCGAGTAATTGTACAAGCATTGATGGCTCCTGACAAATGCCCTTGGACACAAGGAAGGAAGACCATTGCTAGTGCTTCTAAGTCTCGTGCTCCTAGGAAGAAGTTGAAGGAGGGAAATTCTCCCCCGGTAAAACAACTTCCATGGAAAGCGGCCTCTTGTACATTGGCCAATGATGAGACTATAAATGACAATGAGGATTCTTACCATGAAGATTATGGCACCTCTACGGCACTTGTTGTGTATGGTGAAAGTAGAGAGAAGATGGAATTTAGTGTCAACCTTCCTCCCTCTGTTCCTTCTAGTTCGCACCACGTACAATCTGGGGATGTTGATGTTGATGCTCGAAGGAAAGTTAGGAAGTTGCTTCAAAAGTTCCAGGGGGTTTGTCGAAAGCTTATGCAAGCTGAGGAACAACACTTACGCAACGTCGGAAGGATTGACTATGAAGCTATTAGTGTCATAAAGAAAGACCCTATGTATACAAAGTTGGGACCTATAGTGGGAAATGTTCCCGGTGTTGAAGTTGGCGATGAATTTCACTTTCGAGTGGAGTTGTCGCTTGCTGGTCTTCATCGTCCTTATCAAGGAGGTATCGACACTCATAAGGTGAATGATGTTCCCATTGCAATAAGCATTGTTGCATCTGGAGGCTATCCTGACGAACTCCCGAGCTCGGATGAACTAATTTACACTGGCTCTGGAGGAAAGGCTATTGGCAAGAAGGAAGCAGAAGATCAAAAACTAAAGCGTGGTAATCTTGCCTTGAAGAATTGCATAGAAACCAAGACTCCGGTTCGAGTAATCCATGGGTTCAAAGGTCAAAGTAGAAGTGAAGTTGCTCATTCTAAGGGCAAGCAAGTCTCGACCTTCACTTACGATGGCTTGTACAACGTGGTGGCTTGCTGGCAAGAAAGCCTAAATGGCTCGATGGTCTTCAAGTATAAATTACAAAGGATCCCAGGACAACCACAATTAGCCCTTCATGTAGTCAAGGTGACGAAGAGGTCAAAAATACGTGACGGTCTTATTTTGCCTGATATATCTCATGGAAGCGAGAGAATACCCATATGTGCCATCAACACGATTGATGGATTGACGCCAACACCATTCAAGTACGTCACCAAAATTATATACCCACCTTGGTACAAGAAAGAACCTCCAGCAGGTTGTGACTGCACTGATGGATGCTCAGACTCTGTTAAATGTGCTTGTGCGGTGAAGAATGGAGGAGAAATTCCGTACAATTTCAATGGAGATATCGTTGAGGCCAAACCTCTCATATACGAGTGTGGCCCATCATGCAGGTATTTCTCTGGAAAACCTTAGCTATTCAAGTTAATTGTTAGCTTGGCAAAACATTTGCTCTTTGCTATTTCTGTTAACATTTTTATATTTCCATATTTAGGTTTTAAATAGCTAATTACTTATATCTATATTAAGCCTGATGTTTAATTTCAGATTTAGGCAACTGCTAGGCAACTTGTTAAAAATAAGGAATAGCAAAAGGTGTTGGTTGCCATGAAAAATTGGATCACAGAATTTAGTTATCAAGTTAGTAGATTTGCCTTTCTAGATATAGCTGATCCCAAGTCCGGGCAAAGGAGGAGGGTTGTGATAGGCTTGGCGTGCCAGCATCAAAACCGGTCATTCCTAAACCCTGTTTAGGTTTCATATCTAGTCTATCTCAACATGCTTGAGACAGGCTTCGCTGTGGTTGTGGTTGTGGTAGACAACTTCTAGGCAACTTGTTAAAAATAAGGAATAGCAAAAGGTATTGGTGGCCATGAAAAATTGGATCACAGAATTTAGTTATCAAGTTAGTAGATTTTGATTGCAAACATAATTATACTGATATAATTAGCTTAAGCTGAATTATAGATTTGGATCTATATCTAAGTGAGCTAACCAGATTATAACCACCATGTGCAGGTGCCCGCCAACATGTCACAATAGGGTGAGTCAGCATGGTATTAAAATCCCACTAGAGATATTCAAGACTGGTAATACAGGTTGGGGTGTAAGATCTCTCAGTTCTATCTCCTCGGGAAGTTTCATATGCGAGTATGCTGGTGAACTATTGCAAGATGAAGAAGCTGAGAAGAGAGAGAATGATGAATATCTATTTGACATTGGTCACAACTACCAGGATGAAGAACTTTGGGTGGGGCTAAAGTCGATTCCAGGTTTAGGATCTTCTACTTCATCCTTCAAAACAATGGAGGGCTTCACAATAGATGCAGCTGAGCGTGGAAATGTGGGAAGATTTATCAACCATAGTTGTTCGCCAAACCTCTATGCGCAAAATGTTCTCTGGGACCATGATGACGTGCAGATGCCACATGTTATGTTCTTCGCTGTTGAGAATATTCCACCACTGCAGGAGTTGACCTACCACTATAATTATACCATAGGTCAAGTCCAAGATAAGAATGGTGAAGAGAAGGTTAAACATTGCTACTGTGGTTCCTCTGACTGCTGCGGCAGGCTCTACTAGTGCTGCTGACTGTCATACCGTTTTTCGTGGTGCATTTTGTCTGTGGCATTGTACTCTTGTTATACATGTTAGTTGCCCTTGGATAATAATGTGACTGAAATTTGAAGATATTGAGCAGCACTTGCTCTCTTTCATCTTGTAGAAAACTTTCTGGTTCATTGTACTGGGTTTTAAACATTTAATGAGGTTTGCATGTATCTTCTTTTTTCCTGATGTTTCCTTTAGAGAATGAAGCACCGCTTATTCTGCAACATATATCTTGTGCAACATATATCCTGTGGAACGTTCAAGAAGATGAACCTGGAAGGTAACATCGTATGGTTATATGGGAGATTTTTATTTTGTAGTTCTGTATTTACCCACGAGTATTGAATCCTTCTCCGGACTTGCGCAAGCTGGAGGTACGTGCCGGACTGCTTTTTTTCTTTAAATCTTTACCCGCAAGTATAGAACTGATGAGTGGTATTGCAATGCAGAATTCTGGGTTATATTACCATGTTGTAGTGATGTACTCCATTTTTCTTTTGACGACATTTAGGATTGCAAATTCTGTCCTAAACATCAGCAAAGGCAAATGGAATATGGTGGCAAAGCCCGTGGGTTCTGGTACATTTAAACAGATGTGCCACACATCCGATTCATCGCGTCCCTTTTGCATGGACTCTTCTGTTTATCTCCTGTCAAAGTTTGGCCATAACTTCAATTCAATTTTAAAAAAACTTTGGCTGAAATTGGGACCATGGGTTTCATCAACCGATTTTTGCGACGTCACAATTTTTGTTTTGGGAATAAGGGAACAACAAATTGCTCTAGCGTCCAACTCAAACGATAGAATTCTCTCCCGCTAACTAACCCAACTGGCAGAGTAGAAGACTAGGCCAGGCCCAATGGAAGCCCAAGGCCCACTAACCAACCCATATCTCCTGGCTTCGTCATCTCCTGCGTCCCAAGCTCCTTTCGCTCTTCCAATGGCGCTGTTCTTTCCACCCCCGGCTCTCTCCTCCAAACCCCCATTCCCCTCCGCCCTCAGATTAGTGCGGCCGCCTAGCGTCGCCCGCGCCTCCACCATCGTATCCGCAAGCGCCTCCTCTTCCCCCCCTCCCCCCTCCGCGTCTTCTCTCTTGACGTCCTCGCCGGCGGGCAGCGCCGGTGGAAAGAAGGATAAGAAGAAGAGGAGACCGCTCAAGCCGAGATTCCAGGAGCAGACGCTCCGCCGCTGGTCCGCCAGGGTGCCCTCCCAGCGCACCTCCCTCCCTTGGGAGCAGCAGCAGCAGCAGCAGTCGCCTTCGTCGCACCGAATCGGCCAAGAAAGTGACGGTGCGCGCGCTCTAGAACCCCATGAAGTTGGTTCCAGCGCGACGTTGCGGTCCATCGTGGACTACTTTGGTGGCAGCTCCGCGGAGGATGACATCGACGACAGTGTTCCAGAGGAGGAAGGAGCTGGCAAAAGCGGCGTGGTTTGGGGCAATATAGCGCAAGACAGGGATGAAAGAGAACATTTTCGGCCGAGCTTTCTTCTTGAGAAACGAGCAATGTCTGCGCCGTGGATGCACGGTGAAGAATCGGCTAATAACCAGTGGGTTTCTGGCTCGGTGGCTGAAGGGGAGGAAGGGGTGGATATCGATGGTGTTTCTGATGATGAGATGGGCTTGGTGGATAGAGATGATGAAGACGTGGACAATGGTGACGGGACCCACAGTAAGTGTCCAGAAGAGGAAATATATGAGGATTATGCTGCATCAACTGCGAATTCTTCCTATGGGGTGGATTTGGCAGCAAACCATGGTTCTAAAGTTCGTGGGTACAATGAAAGTATGAGGCGAAGCAGCGTAATCACCATTGTTAAAACATTGAGGAATTCGGCAGAGGAAAGTTGTTCGAATATCACAAATGAGCAGTCTAATGTGGAAGATTTTGTCCAGAAGATGGGCCCTGTGCTCCTGCCATGGGAAAGGGAGGAGGATGATGGAGAGGCTTTTGGAACTGATGGGAGAGGTAAGCGCAGCAATACAGAGATGGCAGAGAGGACTATCCCAGAGCATGAGCTGCGGAGGCTAAGAGACGCGGCCTTGAGGATGAAGGAAAGGATGAAGATTGGGCCCGGAGGAGTTACTCAGGACGTTGTGGAGAGTATCCACAGGAAATGGAAGGTGGACGAGGTGGTCAAGATGAGGTTTGAAGGCCCTCCAAGCCTGAATATGAAGAGAACTCATGATTTACTAGAGGTACCTAATGCTATGGTTCTTGTTTTTTTACAATTTTTTTCAGTCCAATGAATGTGATTAGCATTTGTGGTATTTTTTCAATCAGGACAGGACTGGAGGAATTGTTATATGGAGGTCAGGAAGATCTCTTGTTCTGTACAGGGGAATGAATTACAACCTTCAATGCGTGCAGTCGTATGCTAAAATTACAGTGGCTAATTATAATAAAGAAGTTAGTGATGCTAATGCTGCTGTACCAAGCGATGGAGGGCATAACTTACAGAAGTCAAGTGCAGATGGTGTGAAGCGTTCAGCATCTATTGCTGATTCCTCTCCAGAAGACAAAGAAACATTTCATATTGATAGCTTCTTGGATCAGTTGGGACCACGTTATAGGGATTGGTCTGGCCGCAACCCTATCCCTGTTGATGCTGACTTGCTTCCCGGTGTAATTCCTGGATACAAGCCACCATTTAGACTACTTCCCTACAAGATAAAGAGCACTCTAAGAAATAAGGAAATGACATCTCTGCGTAGACTTGCAAGGCAAACTGCTCCACACTTTGCTCTAGGTATTGGAGTTTGTTTCTTTAGTGGCTTACTCAATCGATACTATTTAATCTTCAATGAATTTCAGCACTATACTTGATTGTCTGCAAATAGGGAGAAACAGAGAACACCAAGGCTTAGCTACTGCTATCATTAAATTATGGGAAAAGAGTGCTATTGCAAAGATTGCTATCAAAAGAGGAATCCCAAACACGTGCAATGATAGAATGGCCGAAGAAATCAAGGTAAAGCTGCACAAAAATCATCAATTGATGTTGTATTTTTCGAGATTCTCAGCTTCACACATGTTAATTGTGTACTGAATCTGATGCTTAGTGCCCAACTTAGCACATATTAGATCAATCCTACTTATTGTATGAGTTTACTTCATATCACGACGCAAAATTCTGGCTATCATTGCCTAGGAATTGTACTATTCATTGTTTAGGAGTAAACTTCACAAAACTACAGCTATTTGTGCCCTTGTATCAGAAAACTACAACTTTCAATGCCAATTTGAGAAAGTTACCACAACTTTGACATGTGGTATCAGAAAACTACAACTTTTGTGTCCGGTCCCACTGATCAGCCTCACAATGATCACTTTTCTAAATGTGTGGCTGCCATGTGGGACCGGGGACAAAAGTTGTAGTTTCTGACACAAAGGGTCAAAGTTTTTGTAGTTTTCTTGAATCAGCATCAAAAGTTGTAGTTTTCTAATACAAGAACATAAATAGTTGTAGTTTTGTGAAGTTTACTCATTTTTTAGACTTGCTAGTCCTTTTGCCGAGAAAGCAGCAAGCCACAATTTAGCAAAGAGCACCATAGTGGATCTTTTCTTGTATATATCTTTATGTTGTATATGCTAAATTTTCTTCCTGCATTCTTCTGGAGGATTTATTGCCTGCTTTGGTTGGTTGCCATGCATGACTGATTATCAGGTTCAAATTTTATCATTTTATTCTTGCTTCTTATTGCAGTCCATGCGTGTTTTGAATCCGTGTAACAAAACACTTGCAGAAATTGACAGGGGGGGTTCTTTTGTCAAGGAACAAGGAGTATATTGTTTTCTACAGGGGTAATGATTTCATTACACCTAAAGTAAGGGATGTGTTGGTGGAGAAGCAAGAACAATCTGCTACTCAACAAGATGAGGAAGAGCTAGCTCGGCTTAAAGCATCAACCTCGATTGCAACCATCCCCCAAAAATCTAAAGGTCCCCTAGTTGCTGGCACTCTCGCAGAGACTACAGAAGCAGAATCTCGATGGGGGGACTCACTTAATGATGAGCAAAGGGAAGAGGAGATGAAACGTTTGGCTTTCACTAAACATACCTCTCTTCTGAAGAACTTGAAGAGAAAACTGATTTCAGTGCGTTTCAAATCTATATATCTGGAACAGTTTCTAAAATATATCTCCAGAACAGACTTTAAGATTTAAATTCTCATCATTTCATTTCAGTGATATCATCACATTTCCTCCTCCCTTTCGATATGAAGATAGTGTACAGTTGTTGTGCATTATAATAACTCTTATTGTCCAGGCAAAAACAAATGTTGCAAAGGCAGAGAAGGCTCTAGCGAGAGTTCAGGAGTTTCTATCTCCAGCAGAACTTCCAACTGATCTGGAAACTGTTACAGATGAAGAACGCTTCTTGCTTCGCAGAATTGGCCTCAAAATGAAGGCCTTTTTGATGCTTGGTACACATCTTTTTCACTATACATGGGCAATGTAGAATGCACGTGATGAACATCCAGTAACTTGCATTCACTTCTCAAATTTCACAGGCAGGCGGGAAGTGTTTGATGGAACTGTGCAAAACATGCACCTTCATTGGAAGCATCGTGAATTAGTTAAAATTATTGTCAAGGGAAAGAGCTTTGCACAAGTAAAACATATCGCAATATCTCTAGAAGCTGAGAGTGGAGGAGTTCTCATTTCACTCGACAAGACAAGTAAAGGATATGCAATCATTTTCTATCGAGGTAAAAACTACAGGCGACCTCAAATTTTGAAGCCCCGAAATCTACTAACAAGGAGACAAGCATTGGCACGCTCTATAGAGCTCCAAAGGAGGGAGGTAATTTACTGTAAACTCTGTTCTCGGTTTTTTATTTCCCCCCTTTTTCCATAACCTGTCTTTTATCATTGGGATCGGTTACACCTTTCAGGCGTTGAAGGGTCATATCTCAAGTCTGCAACACAGGATCTGGAAGTTGGAGTCACAGCTTGTATGCCATCTAGTTTTTTGGATCTGAATCATGTTGGGCTGTCTTTGTTGAACTTGCTGTGATGAACTTTTCTGTTTTTGTCATCACCAGGTACAAATGAAGTTTGCCAGGGAAAAGCAGGATGTTAAGCTTCTTCAAACAGTTGAGGGTGACATATCATCATCAGATGATGACGATGTGGAGGTGAGAAATATCGATGATTTGCAATATAGCTGATCGTAAAACACTTTGAGCTACAAAACATATCTATTAGCCTAATGTTTAGCAAAAACATTGCTTCCAAAGTTTTACTTGTCTATAAAAGTTGACAGGTAGCTGCTTGTTTTACAGGATGAAGGAGAGGAAGCTTATCTGCGAACTTACAGCAGCGATGACGAAGAGGACGCTGAAGTAGTTTCCAATGAATTTATCTGAATTGGTGCTCTTTCATGCGATGGAACTCCAGAGTTCTTGTCCCAATTTGTTCCGCAGAAGGCAAGTTTAACCATCAAGACACTACGCCTCCGCACAGGTACAAGCTATGATGCAGGAGCAGTATGGAGCCCCTCAAGGTGTTGGAATTTTGAGACAGTTGTCATATGACACAGGCTGAGTGGCTGACACCTGACACTAAGATGACCTTACTTATATCAGTCTTTGTACTGATGCCCTCATTTCTGTGTTGGCGTTGCCAGATAGCTGCCGCATCCTACACATCAAGAGTCGAGACGCTCTCCTTGATCATGTCCAAGCTATCCGTCTTCATGGAAAATGCTTGGCGAGTGTAGATCGTTGTGCAATTTTTTTTTTTGCGAGAAGTGCATAACTGTTACTGATACTACTACTTTTGCTACTTTGGCTATCTTGCAGTAGCTGCTGTCATTGTCAGTATACAGTAATGTCTGAATACGTTCTCTACATTTTGTACCTAGATGTCTTGGGGCATTGTTTTCACAAAATAGCGCAGAAATTTGGAAGGAGGGAAAAATACATCTGCAGCTACTTCCTCGTGGGGTTATGTAAATCTGATCATATCAAAAGTCTGAAACTGTGAAGAGCAGCATGATGCGGCTAGGTACATTCGGCCTTGGCCCACTGCAAGCCCATTTGCTTTGTACACCTCCTTCCCTCCACAATTTACATCTCTCTACCCTTTCCCCTCTCCATTTCGAATTTTCGAAACCGCTCGATTACGTACGCCACCGCGAGCGGCAAGCTGAGCTCTCCGATGGAGGCGGACCCGCGGCGGTGGGCGGTGACGTACACGAAGCACTTGAAGCAGAAGCGCAAGGCGTACCACGACGGCGCGCTCCTTCTCTACCCGGACTCCGGCCGCCTCATCCTCGTCGACGACGGCGGCGACACCCTCGAGTCCCGGTTCCTCCGCGACAGCGAGGAAGTCTCCGCGGGGGCCGCGCTCTCCTTCCACTCCTATCTCGTCGACGTCGGCGATCCCGAGGCCTGCCCCGCGGGGTTCCGCTCCAGCTCCTCCTCCTCCGCTGCTGCCGCTTCCAGGACCGCGCACCGCGGCGGGGCCAGGGCGCGTCCGACGAGCGCAGCGGGGAGGTTGAACCCAAGCGCCCCCCGCACTTTCGTGAACCCTTCCAAGAGCCGCGGAGCCGGCGGCGGCGGGGAGGGTGAAGCCACGTGTTCTGGTGGCACGGATGAGGCGGTCTCGAGGTTCCAAGGTTTGCGCGCCACGTGTTCGACGTGTGCTCTCCGGTCTGTGGATGTTCGTTCGCTGAACGAGTTGGGTTTTTTTTTGTTTGCAGAGTGGGCGGCGCTGTACACTACCCAGCTGACCCAGAAGGCGAAGAAGTACCATGACGGCGTCATGAGGCTAGTGCAGGCTGGCCCGCGTGTGAAGCAGGTAAGAATCATTATCCATCTGATGGATGTTTGTTCCTGTGAATTCTCTCTATATTAAGAGTGATGAGGTTGGTATGTTGGTAGTGCCTTATGATAGCATGTTTAAGTCGCCCTGCAATCAGTTTGTTAGAAAAGTGTTGACATGATCTGTGGACTGGACGTTCAGATTGTTTTGCTGGATGAAGATGGCCAAGTACTAGGCAGCAGGCATCTCAAGCCAGGAGAATCCATTGAAAGTGGAAAGAAGTGCATTTTCCCTAATTATCTGATTGAGATTTGTGAGGCAAAAAATGAGAAGGAAGGTCAGTTTGTCCATGGCTACATTCCCTAGAATAGTTCACGCCTTCATGACACTTTTAAGAAGTCTTTGGATCTATGACCTATTAAGTCACGAGAATCACCAACTCATTTTCAGTTACAGGATAAGTCCTAATAAATACTTTTCTTTACTATATCAGTGAACAAATGCTGTTTCTGCGTTGATCAATATGCAGGCATCCATACTTCGGAGGGACCTATGGTGCACACAAGCGCGAAGAGTTGGGGAAATACAAGTAACAAAATGGGACTGAATGCAGTGAGCAAATCTCAAAATTTTATCAGTCCTCAAAACTTCCATGGTACCTGGCTTAAAGTCACAACACTTGGCTGTATTCCACCTCTTCCTCCACATCCTGATGTATGATCAGAATGTATGTTAACGCAATTTGTAGACCTTGAGGGGACAAAATCAGAAATCACTGCTAGTTCTAGCAAGCCAGAGACCGGTAAGGCTGAAATGGCGGCTGCTGGCAGCTCAGAGAGCCTTCCTGGAATGGACTCAAGTTTCAAAGGTCTGTTCCCTTCTCCAGTCCCTCTGAATTCAAGATCTATACCTAAGTTTTTTAAATTTACCTGTACCCTATAAACTTAAAGTTATCTGAAATGTGCAATTTTTGTAGAATGGAATGCCTTATATACCACCCAACTTACTCAGAAAGCCAAGAAATATCATGATGGTGTTATAAGGCTCCTGCAAGTTGGTTCACACGCAAGGCAGGTCAGGAACTGCTGCCTAATATTCATTTTGCATGCTTTTAATTCAAGACTGAGAGAAACTATCCACACTAAGATTGATATAATGAAGTTGCTAATGCTTAGTTGGTGCCCTACAGTTCTATTAGAGGAAAATCCCTCTTAGATATATCAAATGAATCAGCATGCAGTGGTATTTAAGGTGGTACTGTTGTTTTAACTGCATGTTTAGATTGTTTTGCTGGATGAAGACGGTGGAGTGCTTGGCAGCAGATATCTCAAATTAGTTGAATCTATTGAAAGTGGGACAAAATGCCAGATACCTAACTATCTTATTGAAGTATCTGAGCTCAGAAACCAAAAGAATACAAGAACAACAAAGACTTTGTCCCAAGCACATTGGGGTATGCCTCAGAAACCAAAACAATGATTAGCTATATCCATGGACGAAGCATTATCACTTGTTTGAATAGCAGAACCTGTCATTTTTGTTTTATGACATTCACATACCTAATACTAAATTATTTGATTCTTGGGTAGAGGGTAAAAACTCTTTGGAGGAGGTGAATCAGACAGGTCCGAAAGTTGAAGAGAATACAAGTGACATGGGTGCAAAAAGTAAATCTCCAAAATTTGTTAGTCCAATTAAGTTCCAAGGTATTTGCTTTTACAGTTGCACAATGAATATATTTTCTTGTGTACCACCTGTTGCAATACAGCAATTCATTGTCTTCATAATCTGCAGATGTTCGGAAGAGTAACAGTGAAAGCACTACAAGCTCCAACAGGCCACTGGTTGGCAAAACAGTCTGCAATAACATGAATTCCCATGGTACCTGAGCTTAATGTTAATCCCAGTTATTTTTGTTTCCTAGTTCACCCATAGGCCATAGCTTAACATAGTAGTAGTACAACCAGTGTTTATTTCCAGCACTTTCGGATATTCATAGTGGTGAATCAGATTTATTCATAGTGGTGAATCAGATTCTGATGTCAATGGAAGGGCAGACCTTTGTAAATTTATATTTAGTATAGGGATAACCCTAGTACATTTAATGGTACATGGATACATGGCTTAATTGTGCCCATCATTTCTATTTTCCATTCTTTTTGTGTATTTAGGTAGTGATAATGCTTTTAACTCCGCCTATGTTGTAATGACATAGCCGGTCCCAAGCCCGGGTAAAGGAGGAGGGGGTTGTGATAGGCTTGGCGAGCCAACAACTACACTTAGCCACTCTCATGGAAATGAAACCCAATAGAAATTCGTTGGGGCGTAACCCTCTTAGCGACGCGCCATATCGGAACCCGGGTATGGTGTTAAGTGGGCAAGGGCCGGGTCGCCACCGCCTTAGTGGCGCGCCATATCGGAACCCGGATATGGTGTTAAATGAGCAAGGGCCGGATCGCCATCACCTTAGTGGCGCGCTACATCATCGCCCGGATGTAGTGATAAGTGAGCAAGGGTCTTTGCATCTTACTCGACGGGTGCAAAGCGTAAGGAAGCTAGCCGAGGAACATAGATTTCGGGTGGGTAGTTGGAATGTAGGATCCTTGACGGGGAAGCTACGTGAGTTAGTAGATGTTGCCATTAGGAGACGAGTAAATATCCTTTGTGTACAAGAGACTAGATGGGCGGGTCAAAAGGCGAGAGAAGTCGAGAATACCGGTTTCAAGCTTTGGTATTCTGGTTCGGCTGGGACTAGGAATGGCGTAGGTGTTCTAATAGATAAGAGTCTTAAGGATGGAGTAGTGGATGTTCGAAGACGAGGGGATAGGATCATCTTAATCAAGATAGTAATTGGGGACATTGTCTTGAACGTCATTAGTGCTTATGCCCCACAAGTTGGGCTCAACATGAGTGCTAAGAGGCAATTTTGGGAGGACTTGGAGGATATGGTTAGTAGTGTACCGATAACCGAGAAACTCCTCATAGTGGGAGATCTCAATGGTCATGTGGGTGCAACTAACCTAGGATTTGAAGGAGTACATGGAGGTTTTGGATGCGGCGATAGAAATCAAGAGGGTAAGGATATCCTAGACTTTGCCGTAGCCTATGATCTGTTGATAGCTAACACCCTCTTTAGGAAGAGGCAATCTCACCTAGTGACCTTTAGTAGTGCCCAACACTCTAGCCAGATTGACTTTGTCCTCACTAGGAGAAAGGATAGACGGGAGTGTCTAGATTGTAAGGTGATCCCGGGGGAGTGTGTTGTGACACAACATAAGCTTGTGGTAGCTGACTTTCGCTTCCATACATGTTCTTTGCGGGACAAAGGTGTCAAAATCATAAGAACAAAGTGGTGGAAGTTGAAGGGAGAATCACAAGAATCCTTTAAAAATAGGGTGATCACAGAAGGACCCTGGGCAGAAAATGGAGATGCAGATAGTATGTGGATGAAGATGGCAACTTGCATTAGGAAGGTAGCTAGTGAGGTGTTCGGTGTGACAAAGGGAAAGAAACTTATAGATAAAGACACTTGGTGGTGGAATGAGGATGTACAAAAGGCCATTAAGGAGAAGAAGGAGTGTTACAAGAGTTGGCATAATGATAGAAGCGCAAGCAACATGATTAAGTACAAAGAAGCTAAGAAGAATGCAAGACGGGTTGTGAGTAAGGCAAGAGGACAAACCTATGATAAGTTATATGAGAGACTAGGGACAAAAGAAGGTGAAAAAGACATATACAAGGTAGCAAAAATCCGCGAGAGAAAGATGAGGGATCTCAATCAAGTTAAATGCATCAAAGATGAGACTGACCGCATTCTAGTGAAGGATGAAGAGATTAAGAATAGATGGCGTGATTACTTTAATGGGCTATTCAATGATGGGAATGAGAGCACTATGGTTGAGTTGGATGACTCCTTTGATGACTCCAACAGGCGGTTCGTGCGGAGGATACAAGAGTTTGAGGTTAAGGAGGCCTTAAAAAGGATGAAAGGAGGAAAGGCCCTCGGCCCTGACGATGTCCCTATTGAGGTGTGGAGATGTCTTGGGGACGTCGCAATAGTATGGCTCACAAAGCTATTCAACCACATTTTTCGGTCAAACAAGATGCCTGAAGAATGGAGGAAAAGTATATTAGTACCTATCTTCAAAAATAAAGGAGATATTCAAAGTTGTACTAATTATCGAGGTATTAAGCTTATGAGTCATACTATGAAGCTTTGGGAGAGAGTGATTGAACACCGCCTGAGGAAAGTGACCAATGTCACTAAAAACCAGTTTGGTTTTATGCCTGGGAGGTCTACAATGGAGGCGATTTTCTTGCTTCGTCAGCTTATGGAGAGATATAGGGAGCAGAAGAAGGACTTGCATATGGTGTTCATCGACTTGGAGAAGGCGTACGACAAGATACCAAGGTCAGTCATGTGGTGGGCACTAGAGAAACATAAAGTGCCAACAAAGTACATTACCCTTATCAAGGATATGTACAATAATGTTAGGACAAGTGTGCGCGTAAGTGATAGTGAGACTGATGCATTTCCTATCACGGTAGGATTACATCAAGGATCAGCTTTGAGCCCATACATCTTTTCCTTGGTCATGGATGAGGTGTCGAAGGATATACAAGGGGATATCCCTTGGTGCATGCTCTTTGCTGATGATGTAGTGCTGGTAGATGAAACTAGAGATGGTGTTGATAAGAAATTAGAGTTATGGAGACAAAACTTAGAGTCCAAGGGGTTTAGACTTAGTAGGACCAAAACCGAGTATATGAGGTGCGACTTTAGTGGTGTTGGTCGTGAAGAGGGAAATGTTAGTCTACAAGGACAAATAGTACCTAGAAGGGACTCTTTCCGATACTTAGGATCAATGTTACAAAGCAATGGCGATATTGATGAGGATGTTTGCCACAGGATCAAGGTAGGGTGGATGAAATGGCGACAAGCCTCTGGAATCCTATGTGATAGGAAAGTCCCACAAAAGCTAAAAGGGAAGTTCTATAGGACGGTGATCAGACCCGCGATGCTCTATGGGGCGGAATGTTGGCCAACTAAACGGCAACATGTCCAACAAATGAGTGTCGCAGAGATGCGCATGCTACGGTGGATGTGTGGGCACACGAGAAGAGACCGAATAAGGAATGAGGCGATTCGTGATAAGGTAGGGGTGGCGCCGATTGAAGAGAAGTTAGTCCAACATCGGCTTAGGTGGTTTGGACATATCCAACGGAGACCTCCAGAAGCACCGGTTAACAGTGGGATTTTAAGAGGTAGAGAAAATATTAGGAGGGGTAGAGGACGACCAAGGTTGACCTGGGAGGAGGCGGTAAAACGAGATTTGAGAGATTGGAATGTATCCAGAGACTTAGCTCATGATAGGACCGCATGGAAAGTAGCAATTCATGTGCCAGAATCGTAGTCTTGTTTTTTTCTTTTTTCTTTTCTCTTTTTCTTTTCCTTTTTTCTTATTTCTTTTCTCTTTTCTCTTTTTCCTTTTTCTTTTTTCCTTTTTTTTCTTTTTTTCTTTTTTTTTCCCTTGTTCTAATATCTCTTCCTCTGTTTTACTTCATTGATATTGGGTTTCATGTCTAGCCGACCCCAACAGGCTTGGGATAAAGGCTTGGTTGTTGTTGTTGTTGTTGTAGGTAGTGATAATGCTTTTACAGATATCCAGAGGGGTGCATGTGCATCTAACAATTCCGTTTGGCCTGAGGTTGGCAAATCATGGCCAAGCAATGTTGGTGACCCACTAAAATTTCATGGTACTGGGGCCAAATCTTACAATAAATTCACATTCAATTAATCGTGCTTCCTTCCTGTGGATCACAGGCTGTGATATAATCTGAGCTCTAACACAGTAATACCCATATTTTTCTGCAACTTGTAGACCTTCAGGATGGTAAATCAAGATGCCCTACTAATTTTATCAGGAAAGAGGTTGGCAAACCATCTTTTGGCAACATGGATGATTCTATACGGACTGGTTTGTTCCTCTCTATGCATTATTAGTTTGGATATCTGTTGCATGACTCCGTCAAAGAAAATCAGAAAGACCAAAAGAAATGTAGGTATACTATAAACTTTGGTAATGCTCTTGTACGATGGCAGCCTACCCTAACATGCTTGGCACAAAAGCTTTGTTGTTGTTGTTGTTGTTGTCTTGTACGATGCCAAGGTTTGATACTGGCAGTTCCTGTTTCAATTATTACTAATTGTGGGTTAGCTCACTGTATAGGTAAATAATCAACATCTTTGCAAACATTTAATTTACAGATGTTTTACATACTAAAAAGTATTGAAATCTATGTTCTAATTTTTTGTTTAAAATTGGCAATCCTGCTGTCATGCATCAATGATGGTTATATTTTTACGTTGGCTTGCTTATCACCAGAATGATAGTAATTTTAGAATCATAATGTTAAATGAATAAAACCTGTTGTGTGCTGCTGTAGTAGTTATGTATGAAGTATACTCATTTTGACGGAAATCATTTTGGAATGTTTTTGCTGGTGATCCTAGGGGAATTTAGAGGCAACTTGAATGAAGTTTACAGGTAGTCTTACCATTAGATTCTTCTGCTTTGTATAATAACAAAATCATGTCTTTATCTTTAGCATCCCAAATTCTGTCCATCATGAAGCCCCCGTCAGAAACCATACCTTCCCAAAGCGCTCCATCTGAACCAGCACGCTCATTGGTGTCGTCCAACTCAAGGATACATTTTGATGCACAACATTTGATGGTAGATGATTCAAACGGAGCTTGTGATGGTCGTGGGCACTCTGGACTATCTCACTTTGCTACCCAGCTTCGTACATCAGTACAATCTTGCTTGAGCTTAAATTCAAGCCACACAAACAACTCAGTGGTTGATGCGTCAAAAAGGACTTTTGATGGTAGTGGACACTCTGGATTGGCCCACTTTGCTACCCAGCTTCGTACATCAGTGCAATCTTGCTTGAGTTTCGAAATTCCACAGCAGAAGAACTCAGTAATGGGATATCAATGGAATGAATCATCAGGGAACAGTCATCCAACTCAGGACATCATGTAAGATCTTGTTTGTTTCATATTTTTATTCTACAATATTTTCCTTCTGGAAAGCTAAGCTCCGATACAAACAATGGAATAACAACTGTAAATATTCCACTTCAATGATGCTTCTTAGGAGGCCAGCAGCTTTTGAGAGTCAGGATTCGGCCATGGTAGATATCCTAGCATCTGCCATATCCAACACTAAAGAACAGAAGCCAGATTCAAGCAATCATTATATGGGAAGTTCTAATGGTACTGAAAGCTTTTTCAGTTCGTTTCAGTACTGTTATGTAACCAATATGTACATTGGCAACATGAAATGTCGTTGAGGAAATAATGAATTGTGCCTATGTTGATCCATATTTGACAGATACTGTTCCTAGTGACCCAGGCTTGCAAGACAAAAAAAGTGGAACAGCGGTCCAGGTATGCATTTTTCCGGGCAAGAAGTTTTACCTTTCTGAACTTCTGAAAGTAAATGTGTTCAGGAGCAACAGCTTGCTTATTAACTGTCCGCAGACATGGCTTTCTTTCTTGTGAGACTGGAGTGTGGAATTATTACTATCTAGTGCTCATGTCACATTTCAATCTTCAATTCAATATTGTTGCAATTGTCTATTATTGATTATTCTTAGTAAAATAATTCAAATTTTAATTTACGAAAGTTTGTCCATAGACAAATTTAACGGTACTGCTTTAGTTTGGTCAATCTAAATGGTTCTGCATATATTAGAGATCATTTTTTTCTGAATTTTGACTGCATATATTCACACAACGACAAATACCAGTGATCGCTATTTGATGGGACTCTCTGTGCAATTGCAGCTAAGTACACAGAAAAGTATAGAGGGTCGGAAATGTTATAGCCCCCTATCTACTTCTGCATATACCCTGACATGTATAGATCCCAAGATTCAGGAGTTGATAGACGATTGTCCTTCTTTTGACCTTGACTTCTAAGAGGAAGGTATGTCCCAATAATAATAGACGTGATATGTGCAGTTTGCATCATGGTTTCCGCATAGTCGAACATGTTTCAAGTTGTCTTGTCTCTTAATATCTTGGTTTGAGATTTCAATCGCCTCATTGAATCGTTAGGAAAGTACACGATGTTGACATTCTTGACTGTATGGTTTACTCAATCTTAGCAAGAGGTGAAAATAATCGGCAGTTTTGTTCAAGCCATTCATACCGAACTAATCAAGTTCTTACAACTTTATCAGGACTTTCGAGTTGCATTGTCCTATTTCTTTTATAAGCTACTCTCTCTGTTCCATTTATTAGCATCACAGGTAACGTCCTGCACAAATGTAAAAAATTACAAACAACTTTTCTGGGAATAATACAACAATCATCATGTATGCATAACAAATTGCGACCACAAATTTTTCTGAAACAATTCTTTCACGGCACGGCAAGGTCCACACCGCGTCACTGAGACGTTCTGCTCCCCCCCCCCCCCCCCCCTTTCCTCACTGGAAGGTAGTCATTCCGGCTGGGCACATTTGGCACGTGAAGGTGAAAAGGATCCGTGTCGGAATCTCCGGCCGACAACTGTTCAAACCTGTGCGTGGTGGCCAGTATCTATCTCCAGTAGGACGCAACTGAGCACGTAGTTCACGCAAGACAATGATTTACTCTGTCCACTTCATTCGAAATCTATGTGTAGGAAGCCTCTGGTTCTGATGTAAAAATATCTGTGCGGTGCTGTGAACTTTTTAGTTCCCGTTGTTTCCTTGCTTCTCCTGCAAATTTATGTTGACAGACTGAAAGATGTAGCTCATGTAATATTGTATCTTAACGCACTCTGCGGTGCCTTCCATCCAGGTTCTTGATTGGATTCATTCTTTCCCCCATCGAAGAGTTCCGGAGTGAGCACGCATGATGTGAGAGCACCCAAAAATTGTGGGGAAACAGCGGGCCAAGCAAAGGACTAGTTCCTGACCATCTGCAGGATCACTGGCCCAGGCGGAGGCGGCGATTTGGTGAAGGAAAAAAAGGGGGAGAAATAGGCGGGTAAAAGTGGAGGTGTGTGCTGAAGGTTGCGCCGTGCGGTTGCGCTTCCTCTTTTTCTTTGGCGATGGCAATTGACCCGTTTTGCTTTCGCGACACGAGTGGGACAGGTGGGGGGTTCCCTCGCTGCCGTGTGAAGGAAACGAGAGGGATCTGTCAGTGCTCTGGCTTGTAGAGAGGACACGTAAGTAGCCCGTTCCTCGAGTTCCTCCCGTCTCTATACAGTATAGGGCCCATAACATGACGTGTGCTGTCTCAACTGGTTTCTGCCCGTGCCCCACATCTCGATTTTCCTTTTCGGGGAACATGCAGCAAGCACACTGCCGGTGGCGGGAGTGACTCACGATTCAGTGGGACGTGAGGTGGCCTTCACCCCACCGGCGAGCCAGTCAGCAAACTGGAGCAGGATTCTAGCCGAAAGCGAGCACCAGAAGGCCGCGAGACGGCACGGCTCCTCTCTACTCCTCCCTTCCACGGACCGCGATGTACTAGACTCCACGACCAGAGAAGAAGCGCCGAACGGATCGCGACAGGAGAATAAGATGAAACGAGACAGAGAAGAGGGAGAGCAAAACAGTATCCAAAGAAAGAGAAACCCACCCGAGCCAAGCCGAGCCGAGCCGAGCCGGCCGGCTTAGAAGAACAAGGAGAAAGCGCTGTCAGGGAAGGTGAGCAGTGCGGGAACGGCAACCTCCGTCCGCGTCTCGCCACTTCTGCGTGCAAGGAAAAGCAACCGAAAAAAAAAGTAAAAGAAAAAAGTCGTTTTATTTGCCTGCACTGTAAGTACGTATTACCCTTCGCTTCCGCGTCGTTATCTGGAACGGAGAGAGGAGAGCAGAGATTAGGGCGAAAGACCTCTTCTTCTTCTTCTTTCCCTCACTCCTCCCCCTCCTCCCTCGCAGCGGGATACGCGTCGAGCTAGACCCAGTCAGCCCAAAGGGATCGGCGTAGCGGTGCGCGAGTCCCTGGCGTCCACCAGCTCGCGTTCCTCCGGTCCTGTCCGCCGCCGCCGGCTGCTCTTCTTCCTGCTCCAGGGCCCAGGTACGGCACCTTGCTTTTACTTGCCCTCGTCCGACGACAACACTTTTCCCTTCCCGCGGCTGTTCTTCACAGCTAGGAACGGCGACGAACACCCCTGGTTTCACCTCCCTCCTCCGTTCCCTGCGATGCGCGCGCATGCCTTCTCGGTTCCGGCGCTCCTCTAATCTGGGGCAGATCCGGACGGTTCCTGTGACCCGTCTGTCTGCTGTCCCAGCGCATCTCGCTTTTCCTCCAGCTCCAGGCTTGTCTACCTGATGATCCACTCAACACTTGTGGGTACTGCGCGTCGTGGCCGTGACCCCAATTCTGTGCAATCCGTTCTGTGCCCCCCGCTGTCGTTCCTTTTATGGAACAAAAAAAGTACCCCCCCCCCTTCCCTGAACTGACGCCAAACAATTTATTTTTCTGTGTTTGTGTGTGTGTGTGTGATGTATATACACAGGTTGTTAGCATGTGAGAGCCATGGCGGCCGCTGAAGCGAGAGCTGCTTGGCAACGCGCTGCTAACCGCTGCCTGGTCCAGGAGGATGCGAAGAGGGCTCCCAAGCTGGCCTGCTGTCCGCCATCCGTGCAGCCGCATGACCCCAGCGGTGGAAATCCGCAGGATCTCCACATCCCTAATTTTATGGCTATAAACTGGAACATGACGGGCTCCAATCTGCCGGCGGATACCCAGTGGTGGCTCCAGTTGCAGCCCACCTTCGCTCAGGAGCACCTCAACTGTATGGGTGGGGGAGCTGGTGAGAAGAAAATGGAAGGTGGTAACGTACCACCGGTGTCCAAACCTCAGGATACCGAAGCCAAGAAGAGTGTGGATCCTTTTGAGCCTCCATGGATTGTGTCGACAGCTTTTACAAAGCAAACATCTGAAACGGGTGTAGAGCAGTTCAAGGCTACTACTGGGTATGCTCCAATGAGTCTCAAGTGCAGAGGAAATGCCAAAAACTGTGTTCACGAGGACAGGGAGTTTATGGAGTTCAACGCTTTTGATCCGTTGTTTCCGAAGAAGACGCAAAAGGAGTACTATGAGATGCATGCGCCTTGGGAAGAAAGCAGGAAGTCTCAGCCGTGGTGGCAAGTAGCTGATTCTGATGGTTTGGCGTCCCTTGTTGCTGAAAGAGGAATGCAGAACATTGTCAACAGCGATCTGCCAAAACCCACGCAGACGGCACAAATTCATGGAGCTAAACTGACCCACCCTCGAGAAAATAATGAGTATGACCAGGCATTTCCATCTGTTAAAGTGCCAAATCCTGTACATGACACTATCGTTTGCAGCTACAGTGTTTCAAGTACTGAGACAAATTCATCTGATGGGGGAAGTTGGCAACAGCACCGACGAAATAATGTTCCTGGGTAAGTGTTCTTCGGTTATCTTGTTTCGCAATCAGTCAATCACCAGAAAACCGTTTCTGTGAATGTGCGTTGTTTATTTTTTTCCCTTTTGTTTCATTTAATTTCCCTCTTTACAAGAGAGGTTTAGATGGATAAATTCTTGTATACTGCATTTGTGAGAGTTTAGTTAATGAGGCTAAAAATGAAGAACATACCTTCCTCCTAACTGTTTAATGCCTATTGTTAACAAAAAGTTCCATCTAGTTTCGTTTGTTTTAATATGGTCAAATGGTAAACATCCTTTGTGTTCTCCATCTTGTCTTCTTTCTTTTTTCCAAGCAAAATTGGGAACCCTAGGTGCCCTTCGTGTCCTCCATTCGAGCCTTTTCCTGGTCCACCCGTGCATTAATGTGATCACATTGCACTGCAGGGTCGAACAGGATTCTTATAGTTCCACTGATAGCACTTCAGGAACCAAGCCGACGTATCAGAATGCTTCTGAGAGGGCCAACCTGCTGGATGCGCTTCGCCACTCACAAACACGTGCTAGGGAAGCTGAGATGGCTGCCAAGAAAGCCTATGATGAGAAAGACCATGTCATTAAGCTATTATTTCGTCAGGCCTCGCACCTTTTCGCTTGCAAGCAATGGATCAAAATGCTGCAGTTGGAGAACATATGCCTCCAGCTGAGGTTCAAAGAGCAGCAGATTGCAACCATGTTCCCGGAACTTCCATGGATGATGGTGAAGGAAAAGGTGGCACCAGGGCAAGATCGAAAAGAAGGGACTAGGAAGAAAGGCAAGAAGCCAAATAGAAGAGGTGGTCTCCGCAATGCCGTTGTATTTGTAGTCGGTGTAGGCATTGTGGGCGCAGGATTGCTTCTTGGCTGGACTCTCGGTTGGCTGCTACCCAAGCTGTAATCTTCATCTTCAACAATCTCGAGGAGTCCAGGGTGCCAAGATAATGCTTCTTCCCACCATGCATGTTCTAAAATGAATAGGTGGCATTAAAGATCCAAGTGTCCTCCACAAAGCAGAAAGGTGAAATGGCAGATTCTTGGAACACATGTATATTTGGTCTGGAAGCAATAGTTATAGATCCATGTATATATGAAAAGGATTTGGTGTACATATGGCCAGAAACGGGGTACTTATGTAGGTGAACGTTGTACATAGGGTTCACTGGTGGTCTGGTGGAACGTAAAATCAGTCGACTTCAACAATGTATACTCTAGTACTGTAAATCTGCTACTTATATTTGCTTAAATCTTGCTAAGAGCTTGTATTAATCAGATTTTTATGTATTTTATTTTGGTTGCTATGTGAATATGAAATCATTTATAATGTGAATATGAAATCAGTCATACTTGGATTATTGTGGTTGTGTTCATGATATTCGATATTGATCTTTATAAATGTTGCAATATCTTGGCTTGCTAGAAATCTCACAATAGAGGAAATACCGCAAGGTCAGCATTGTGAAGTCAGCAGCGTTATGAACTTACGAAAGGCAAGAATTAGAAAGCAATATTTTTTTCAGAACTCTTCGAACTGCTAGCACTTTATTTACCATCTTGTAACCATCTTGATCAGCATAACATTGTACCTGACAACATTAAACGACTCTAGCACTGCAGCAGCAAAAATGTACATCTGCACTTTGCTTAGCACTTTGGAAGTTGGAAGCTGTATTAACCACTTGTAAACACGTTCAGCGAGCAACGGTGCTCATGGATACGGGTCCAAGCTCCGGATACCGCACGTGCACAAATGGCTCCCAAGCTCTGAGATCACATCCACCAGACCCCCGTATCCAGCAACAGCTGCCATCTGAACAACAAGGCTCGAGATGGTGAACAGATTGCACAGCACCAGAATAAAGGGGACAATAAAACTAAATATCAAGTTTAAATGGGACCAAAAGGAGAGATAGGTACATACCCCAAAAGAATGGGTAGAGATAGAGAATGCTAACAGAGCACACTTTATTTGCGACATAAGACTGCTCGCACTCGTGCACTTCTATATCGGACCTCTAAAATAATATTTCTAGCCTTTTACGGTCACCTTTAAAAGATTCTCATCTTTACAGTTCAATTCCCTGCACTCGTTCACCTCTAAATCGGACCTCCATATCAACTATCATATATTTTCCATTATATAACTGATACATATTTTATATTATTGCATATAACTACTTTTATTTAATAATATTATATTTACAACTTATAAAAATCACCAATTTTTTTTATTACTTTTTCCCTCCTTTCTTATTTTTCTCTTTTATTTCTTTTCTCCTTTTTCCCTCGCTTCTTTCTTTTTTTTCTTTCGCTTTTACTTCTTTCTTTTTTTTCTTTCCTTTTTTCTCCTCTTTTTCTTTCTTTTTCTTTTTTTCCTCTTCTACCGGTGCTACAGTGCGCCTCTTCATTTGGCACTGTCCCGGCATGGGATTTACAGTCACCCACCGCTACTGGCGGCCGCAAGGCTCGGCGCCTATATATTCGGCGGCCAGGGCTGTTTAGAGGGTGTCGCTGCAATCAGCCTAAGACTGCTCGCACCGGGCAGCGCTAAAGGCCGCCACTGTAGAAATAGCGGTTTGGAGCGGCGCGCGGGTCCGTAGTGGCCTGTTTACCGCGCCCGGTATAACCGCGGTCCGCACAGTATTCCTCCATATCGAGAGACTCCTATATCGCCGCTATGGACGCTACCGACACTTGGGGCGCGCGGCGACTGCAGCTCCTCGTCTATCTAGCCGAGGAAGGAGAGGGTGGATCTTAAGCCTCGTCGGCGTCGCGACCACGGCGGGAGGCAAGGGTACATCTGCGGGTGCTGTTCGTTGGAAGGCGGCGCGGCAACGCGAGCCGGAGAGGAAGCGAGGTGGGGGAAGGAAGCGGTGACTGAAGAGCTCGTCTGGGACGTGTTCGTCTACCGGCAACAACAACTCAGTTGTTGGCCCCCTTGCAAGGTACGGCTCCTCCCCCGACACAACTATTTTTCATAGATCTACGGTTTTGTTTGAGGAATCTGAGGACGCCCGTTCAAGAAATGTGCTTGGTACTTCGTAGGATCTTGTTTTTTGCCAATTGGTACTCTGAATATGTGGTTCATTTAGATTTCAGTTAACCCTAGGTTGATTTGAGTATGAACTGTACTCTGCTTCGGTATAAACAGTTAATCCTTTATTCCTTTTGCTCATTTTTGGTTCATGTGCTCGCAACTTCTAACTGTGAGTAAATCATTTCTCAGGATAGGTGCTTGGCATGATGATTTTTTGATGTAGTCCTTTAAGTGAAGAAGGGGAATGTTCTTGTGGTTGCTTTTGGTAACATTTTACCTTGCTTCATCTGTTGGAATGATAAAATAGTTGAGTAGTCACATAGCACATAATACTTTATCTTAGCTTTTAGAAACTAGAATGGACAGTCTTGATAGTTAGGATTTCTCCAGTCTCCATTTTGTGAAAACAGTCGTCCATATTGGTTTAACTCTTTCATATAGAATGAATGAGTGATTGATTTATGTTTTTCTCTTTTCATAACATCCACTGAAACCATAGAGTTTCTTCTGTTGGAATGATACTTGACTATTAGTTCTTTATTTTGTATAGTAGAATGAGAGAGTTCTTGTGTGGATGTGATTTGTGGTCTAGTAGTTCTGTTCTTGAGCAAATAAAGAGATATTTTTATCATGCATTGTTGTGTGGATGTGATTTGATACTTTAAATATTTGATGACTTGCAGGATGGATGGTCACCAGGACTTCTACTCCTTGTTGGGTTTAGAAGGACCTACACCCCCATGGGCTGCAGGTGAGTTCCCACCCGAAGATGTTGCTGTTCCTCAACCATCACAGGAAGGTGGCCCTTCAACTATTATAGGGCAGAACAAGGGCAAGAGAATTAAAAGGACTGTAACAAGGCAAAAGTTGTCAGATTTCTCTCCTTAAGAGGATGTGTATGTGGTCATGTCTTGGTTGGAAGTCAGTTGTGATCCGGTAACAAACTCAAGCCAAAGGAAGGAAACTTTTTGGGGTCGGGTGATGCAGCAGTACAACATGAAGAGAGGCCGATACCCAGAGCTATCAGTGCGCTCGGTGCAGAGCAGGCGGGACACCATAAAGGGGGAGGTTTCTAAATTCGGTGTAGTGTATGCAAAAGTTGTTCGTGCAAATCAGAGTGGAACGACCGACGATGACAAGGTATTCCATGTCTTTTTGTTGGCACTATGACCTGTTCTGATGTTTATGTATTTTATAGTTTCTGAGTCTGTGAAATATATTATGTAGGCCTTGAAGCAGCTGATCTTTGTGCTCAGACCAATGAATCCCCCTTCGCATTTATGCACTGCTGGAAAATTTTGATGAATGAATCAAAATGGATGGATATCTGCCCTAGCAAAACCAATGCCTCAGATGTTGACCCCAATGTTGACCCATACGCTGGTTTTGTATCTGGAGACTCACAGACAATAAACCAGTCAGCAGAGCATTCATCCCAACCTTCATCAGGAGAGAAGAGGCCACTTGGACGTGACTCCACCAAGGATACTCGCAAGAAAGGTTCATCTTCTACTTTCTCTGTTGCTTCTGATTTTGCAAACAACCTGTAGATTGTGACAAGGGATAAGCTGTTGCGCCTGGAAACCGCTAAGCAGATGAGGGTAGGTAGACATCAGGAGATGGTTGTCGTTGAAAAAGAGAGGCTGACTGCCTTGACAAATATAGAGCAAGAGAAGATTCGACTCAAGAAATAGGATCTAAGGTTGAAGAGGGAACAACTTGAGGATGAACGAGAGAATACAAGGTTGAGACGTGATGAGTATGAGGAGCGTATCCTCTCTGCTGATACCACTACCCTGAGTGGTAACTTGCGACTGTTCTACGAGGCGAAGCAGGACGAGATTCTGCGAAGGCTCAATAGTGAGAAGTAGTCAACTTTGAGTCACCTTAAGAGACTATATGTAATTTTAATGAGGCTATTTGTATTAAGAGACTTTATGTAATTTGTATGAGACTTTATGTAATTTGTTTGAGACTATTTGTAATTTGTATGAGACTTTATGTAATTTGTATTAGGCTATTTGTATGAGACTTTATGTAATTTGTATGAGGTTATTTGTATGAGACTTTATGTAATTTGTATGAGGCTACTTGTATGAGACTTATATGTATGCTATTTGTATGAGACTACTTGTATGAGGCTACATGTTGTTTGATGCAGAAAATAAGACGCCAACATTCATTCAGTACGATGGACCTGATACAATAGCACCCATAAGATACAAACGCACCCATTAAGATACAAGTAACAACACATGCTTTGGCATCATGCATCACTATGTAGCATCTAGTTGTGTTCCACCAGATCACGTTGCAAGTTGCGGTGCTTGGTTTTGTCTTGAAGCTGATGCATGCCTTGCACAAATGTGCGTCTGACCTCATGGTTGGTAGTGGAGAAATTAACTTGCTCACCAATGTGTTCAAAGTCGGTATCAAAAGCGAGCTCTTTTTCATCTTCAATGATCATGTTGTGAAGAATAATACATGTCGTCATAATGTCACGTATGTGCTCACGGTTCCAGTTGTATGTTGGACCTCACACGATTCCCCATCTTGCTTGTAGCACACCGAAGGCACGCTCAATATTCTTGCGCACCCCCTCTTGGACGCGTACAAAGTGCTTGGACTTAAGGTTCGTAGGATGACGAATAGTCTTAACGAACGTCGGGCAGTCCGAGTATATGCCATCAGCTAGGTAGTAACCCATATTGTAAGTATGACCGTTGATCGTGAATGTGATATCAGGAGACTGTCCATTAATGTGACTATCAAATATGGGAGACCGGTGTAACACATTTATGTCATTGCAATTTCCAGGCATCCCAAAGTATGCATGTCAAATCCATAGGTCCCTAGACGCAACAACTTCTAGGATCATTGATGCATTCTTCCCACGCCCCGTAAACATGTCTTTCCATGCGGTTGGGCAATTACGCCATTCCCAATGCATGCAATCAATGCTACCCAACATTCTCGGGAACCCACGACGTGCATTAATGCAAATAAGCCTATTAATGTCCTCCCTAGTCGGTGCACGAGGTAGTGAGCACCGAAGACATTTATGATCGCCCGGCAGAAATGAACGAGTGATAAACGAGTTGTGGACTCTCCAATGCGGACATATCATCAACATTATCAGGGGATCCCCCCGCGTGCAAGTATTCTAAGGGATGCAACCACCTTTTGAAGAGTCGATAATCTAGGTTTCCCTGTGGCATCAACCCTTTGCTGTAAGTATGGATCGTTATCTTCAACCGCGGCCACGATGCGTTCAACCATATGACGACGCTTGTGAAACCCAGGGGACAAATATTACCTTGAACACAACTTTTACGAGGAAATACACTTGCAAAATAAATCTCAAGGATACATACCTACGACGAAACTGATACTCTGTGAAGACGGGGTTAGGGGCAAAGTAGTCGCGTAGTATAGATGCATGCCCACTCGCTTGATCCCTCTTACAAATCTTTTTTCTCGTTGCATTTGGATCACGCCTTTCATGAGAACTCGATCCCTCATGGGCTAGGTATGCATGCATTATCGTTTCTTCGTCGTCGTCAAAGATGAGGAAGTCATAGTCGACTGCCTCCTCCTCCTCTTGCGTTGCACGCGTCCTAATTGAGGCACTGCCAAACAGTGTCAACCGGTTCATTATGTAGGAGTAGAGTGTTTAAAGGTTGGAACTCGGTGATGAGAAGTGAGTGACCAACCCTCTTTTTGTAGTGCTCCATTCCTTCTCGTGGAAGCCAAGTTTCATCCTGTTGTCTATCTTCCATTGCAAGCCACAAGTCATCTTCCATTGCAAGCCACTCATCATCATTTCAATGGCAGTCACTCAATGTTCCTTCTATTACAAGCCACTACATGTTCCTTCTTCTACAACCATCCTAATAATACATAAATAGATATAAGATACTGTACAAAAGTACTCTAAATACTTTTATCATGGCTATCAGTATAATTTTTTAGCATGATCAAGTGTTATTAACATAAATTATGTATATTTCGAATGTATTTTGCGATTCACACAAAATTATGTAAATGAAATGATATAAAATAGGTGGTAGTTGATACAGAGACCCGATTTAGAGGTCAACGAGTGCAGAGAATGAAACTGTAAAGCTGATAATCTTTTAGAGTTCACTGTAATAGGTTGGGAATATTTTTTTAAGGTACAGTATAGAGGTGCACGAGTTTGAGCAGCCTAACAGCTACATTGATTGTGATACTGGAGAGCACAGGTTCAGCACCAACTGCTAGAATCTGAACAGATGCAAATGAAACAAAAAGGGAAAATGAGGAAAAATAACCACGGTTTCTGGTTCTCAAGAATCGAGAAATAATGGATAAGCACTTCAACCATAAAGCTTGGTTAAGTCGCTAAAAACGAAACGATCTGTCCAAGTACGTTTCACTGTTCCATTGCGACTAGTTAGTGGGTTACTAGACACTCATTTAAACAGGATGTAATGGAGGGACCAGAACTCACTTAGTTCTTGTCAAACAACAAGTCTTGAACAGGGGTGTTACAATCCAAAATAAAGATGCACTCATTTTGAAAGAAGACTCCAAACTGAAATACCACTAGGTGTTCCACAGGCCTGAGGACAATACAAACGAGAACAATGGAAATATAAGATAAACAGATACGATGCCTAGGAAACCAGTTAAGAGCAACAAGGCATTTCATATATATAAGTTAAAAGGCGAATCGTACCGGCCAACTTTCACTTGCATCGGTGGCAACACGATGATTTTGTTTTTTACTGGATGTATAACCTGGGTACACTTTCCACTTCCTGCGGGCGGCCACAGGACTCCTTGCCGGTACGCCGCCTCGCCCCCACCTGCGCGCGTCCATCGCGCGGTGCGCCTGCGCCGTCGCCGTCGCCGCGTGCCGCCCGCCTCGCCTCCTAGAGGTTCCTGCTGCTTCAGCCGCGACGGGGGAACAGACGAGCGAGCGGACGACGGCTGGTCTGAGATTGGCTGGGCTGGTTTCAGTCCAGGATCCTGCTCGATCGCGGCACACCTAACGCATTCTCCTTGCTCTTGATCTCCGGGCCGGGAGGGGAACAGATGCTGGTTCGTGATGGGGGTACATTCCCGGCCCAAATGGGCCTGGAAGCCCAGCAAACGACTACCGAAGAGACGTTCTTCCACCGACATGCGGGCCCGTTAGTACTAGCCCCATGCCGTCAATGACCGTAAATCATTTCGCACGCGTGCAGAAAAGCGCCGCGACTTTTCTCCACGCACCGGACAGGGAGCCCTGGGGGACCCACTTGCCAGCGTCGCTTCCGCGACAAGAGGCCGCTGGCCAGTCGTCTCCGGTTGATTCGTCCGCCGCCGGCGCCTCGATGCCCCGCTCTGCGGCGCGCGCGATCGCCGGCGTCCTCATGCGCGCTCACGCCCCGCACGTGCCGCCGCGGGCACACGCGTTCGCCGCCCTCACCGCGGCGCGCCTCCCGTCTCTCCGCGCCCGAGCGGCCGCCGCGTCGCCGTCCTCCTCCTCGCAGCGCCTTCACCTCCTCCCGTGCCTCGGCCCGGGTGCGTAAGACCACCCGAAACTGCCGCCCCTTCAGCTGCTCGACGTAATCGCCCCCGTCGTTTATTTGTTTCGCTTCTCTTACTACAGCGCGCTCCTTCTGCGGCGTTGTTCGCGCGTCTCTCGGCGGCGCGGCCGCTGATTCGGCGGCAGGGCGGAGGTTGCCGGAGTCAGAGCTCATCTTCCTCGGCACGGGCACCAGCGAGGGCGTCCCGCGCGTCAGCTGCCTCACCCATCCCACCAAGACCTGCCCCGTATACGCCATTGCCATCCGTAGCAATCGAACTGCCGTTTGCATGGCGCATGCTTCCGTTTCGGTTGCCATGTGCTGATCCCTTCATCCGGCCATGTACAGGTTTGCACCAAGGCCACGGAGCCAGGGAACAGGAACAGGAGGCGCAATACCTGCATCCTCCTGCGCCACGCCACCCAGTCTGGCACTGCCAACATTCTCGTCGACGCTGGCAAGTATGCGCTGTAGCTTGCATCATGAGCCATCCTAATCTCTTATTTTACAAGGTTATTCTGGTTACTGACCTTCTACTTTGTTTACTCTACCAGATTCTTTTACCACTCTGCGCTCCAGTGGTTCCCGGCCTTTGGGTACTGTCCCTGAGCTCATAGAGTGTTCAATGCATGGTTCCATGAAAGTTGGTCATGATGAGTGTTTACCACTGATCTTCAGGTTGAGGACAATTGACGCTGTCATTATTACGCATTCGCATGCTGATGCCATTGGAGGTTTGTAACTTTTGGGAACCTCCTTCAGTCCTATTCTAACTGATTACACACATCTTTAGTGTCTGACTAATCCATACAAATAGGTTGGTTCTTTTCTGTCTTCTTACAAAAAAGAAAAGATATAAAGATAACTGCTCCTCTGGTGCAGGACTTGATTGTCTTCGTGATTGGACAAATAACGTGCAGCCATCGATCCCAATATATGTGGCAGAACGTGATTATGAGGTTGGGACTTGTAATGAGTAACGCTATTCATCTTACTTTTCCGGTTCTTCTATTGTTGCCATGAATGTGTTGGAGAATTTCAAGGATAACAGTTTGTAAAAAAATCCAAGTACAACATGCCAAACTGTCCATCTATGTTGACCAGTCATCATAAAACATTTCCATATGTCAAACGAAATATCCGTTAAAAGAATATTGGCTTTTTTCATTTTTGTCCTGATCGTAAAATCTGGCTCATGTTTTCTTTCTTTCTCCCCCTTTGATTGTTTGTGCCAGGTAATGAAGATGACCCACTATTATTTGATTGACACAAGTGTTGTTATACCAGGAGCTGCAGTTTCGGCATTGCAGTTCAACATTATAAAGGAGGAACCATTTATGGTTCATAATCTTGAGGTTTGTAATCCGAAATGACAACTAGCAAAAGTAAGAAGTAACCGTAACACCACATACTATTACTCTACTAGTGCCAACTGGTGACCTTTTACTTTCTTCTATAACAGAGTATTTAAAAAAAATCAAATCTGTGGAATGTCGTATAGGGCATCTATCTCCTTATTTTGGTCAACTACCCCTATATGTTATTTTTTAAATGAAATTATGAATATGTATAATACTGCAAATTAAAGTTCCCCAGTTTGAGGGAATTAGCTTAGAACGACTACCTGATGTATAGTGGGACACATGCCACTTTGTTAGCATAAAAAAAGGGCGTACCCAGTGCCGAAGGCTCCCACACATGTGGGCTCTGGGGAAGGGTTATTTCTAGACAGCATGTGAATTTTAATCAATCTGCCATCGAGTTATTATTTATTCCATAACTTTTATTTCTCATTTTATTTTCCTTATCTTTATAATAACACGTGCCAAGTATATCCTTTGCACATAAGAATGATAGAAGTACTTAATTTGCTTTGCTGAAGGTATGATTTCTTCATTACAGATAACTCCATTGCCTGTTTGGCATGGTCAGAGTTACCGTTCTCTTGGTTTTCGGTTTGGTGATATATGCTACATAAGGTAGACCGAGTTCACTACCAGGTTAACTTTATTACAATGAACTGTAATGATGTAAGGCCTCTTGTCTGAACTACTATGATTGCAGTGATGTCAGTGATATACCTGAAGAAACCTACAAGCTTCTGGAAAACTGTGAACTTCTGATATTGGTATCAAATTTTGTTTCATCTCGATTTTTTTATACTGAAATACTTGATTCACTGGAAATCTGTAAACTTCTCATGTTTAGGTTTTCCTGATAACTTGCTTCTTGTGCATCGTCCATAAATTGTTACTACGTTTGATTTAAGGGTTACTTTCGTTCAGCTTTATAGATCATCAGATTCACTGTCACGAATCTGAAATCTCAACAGAGGTTTCCCTGAAAGCAGATTCTTGAAAAGTTGTAGATTTTCCCAGTACAAACTGTAATCTCCTCTCATCCCAGATATTTTCATCTAAATATTGGGAAAAAATTACCGCTATGCCACTGGTTGCGGATACGAATCGTTTTCTTTCTTTTTTCTTTCTTCCAGCTCACATAAGCTTTTACACAAATCACAGCTAAAATCAGATTTTCTGGAATCCGCAGCTGAACCGAACACATCCTAACTTTGCTTGTATGATCACTTTATACAGGATGCTCTAAGACCTGACCGTTCTTCTTCAACGCACTTTGGACTACCAAGGGTTAGTTCTACAGTTAATATACTGTAGAATAATATCTCTTGGTTTCTTAGTGTTTTCATATATTCCTTTCTTATTTGCTCTTTAACTGCGCAGGCTCTTGAGGAAGTTAGGAAAATCAAACCAAAGAAAACACTTTTTACTGGTAGGACCTGCTTTACCAATCATAGACATGTTTTATTGTGAGTTTATAGGGAATTTCATCAAAATAGCTTCTAGCTTTCACTTCATTGTGTTCTCTTGTCACTCTGGGTTTACAAAAACATAGCCCACTCTTGAACAGGCTGCAAAGTTGGATAAAAAAGTGTATACCTTTTTTTATCGACAACCTGAAAAAAAATCCTACCTTGTGGGGGTTTCATTGCAAAAAGGAAAGGAAAGAATGGTCAAGGTAGTTGAACTAATAGCTATACAATACATATGATCTTTTGGGAGTTCTGCTAGAATAGGCAAGTGTTGCATACATAATTATAAGTTATATTGAGGTTATGGTAGTTTTTACCATTATTTGATATTTTGATATTATCTTCTATTGAAGATTAAACAAACTTTTTGTGTTACCAGTTAGATTAATATAGCAATATCAAGAATTGACTATATCTCGATTTTCTCAAGCGTGAAAATAAAGTGTTTGTGTTTTGCTTAATGGACATGGAAGCCTCTAGTGTTTAATTTGATCTTGTTTCATTTATATGTAGGATGTCTCATTGTTGTTGTTTACACTTTATTACATCATTTTGCTATTGATCAGTTGAACTGAATGATATCTTCAGGTATGATGCACTTAATGGACCACGAGAAAGTAAACAATGATCTTGCCAAGCTGATGGAAACAGAGGGGCTAGACATCCAGCTTAGTTATGATGGTCTCAGGATACCTGTAAGGCTCCAGTAAAATTATTATTCTTACAAATCCAACCATTGTTTCATCTTTTGGTTGTTGATAGAAGATGTTTACAGAGTTTCTTTAGTTCCACTTGAGACACGATGATCATGAAATGTAACCTGCTTAATTCAGTGCTTTGAGCTCTGGTTCTTTCTTCCCCCTCAAAATAGGAAACTTCTGTAGCAAAGTTACAACATATCATTTCATGGCGGAGTAAAGTCATATTATTGAGTTAAATGAACCGATATTCCTTTTTGATATATATTGCACTTTTCCATGATTCTACTTTGTGGAGATGTGGTATACTGGTACTGTAAAAAAAAACAAGCTCAAACAGTCATGAAGGTTGGGTTCAGGATCGAATGAGCAGGTCACTAGAGCCTGTTTCTCGAAATACTCTTAAAAAAGAAAAAGAAGAGGTGTCAATCAAACATTTAGTCTACAATCATATTAGACAGTTGATTACTGGGTACAGATGAAACTCCAAGCTTTTTTTTGTGATTCATTCTAGATCCCACAAAAAATCAGAAATTTCTTTCCTAGGTCACACATAACAAAAGGCTGATGTCCGTGAACCAATCATACTCTAGCTGCTCGTCCAAGCCTTTCCCTTAGGATCTTCACCCCCATGTATCTGACAATAAAATATCACAGAAACCAATTCAGTCTCTAATCAAGTTGAAAATTATTTTAGTGGACAAACAAGTAAGTTCCATATATATGAGGTACCTGCCCATCATCATGACAGTAGCTTGAGGGTTGGTCCCTGGCGATCTAGAAAATGTTGAGCCATCAATGACACGGAGACCTGTAACTCCAAGCACCTTGTAATGCCGGTCAACCACCTTCCCTACATGGCACCCACCATGATAGTGCCAGATGGTGATTACTGTGTCCTTGCAAAATTGCTCCAGGGATTCTGTATCATTTGTATGCTTAGGTATTAAGTTTACATTGGCCTGCATGCTCATGTTGAGCACAGTTTCCATTGAATATCCCGCACAATTAGCAGCCAGTTCAGAGAAACGATTTGTCTTGAGTATCCTCTCAATTGTCTTGATACCATAGACACAACGGCTAAGATCATTTGGATGACTGAAATAGTTGAAGGTAACTGCTGGGTTGTTCTTGACATCAGTGTCTGTGAGGACCAGATGTCCTGTTGACTGTGGGCCATCAATCTTCTCGAGTATAAAACCACCTTGAAATACCTCTTTAGGTAGATTAAGTTTGGTATGAGCATACTTCTGGGCTGCTTCCAGGGTTCTTTGCTTCGGAGGAATTGTAGACAGCTGCCCAATCTGTATTTGAAAAATGTAGTGTGGTGCGCATTAGACCAACAACACCAAATAGGGAATAAATTTAACATAATCAGAAAACTATGGTGTCAGCTACAATTGCATTGCAAGGTTTAAGTGAATATACACAATTCAAATTTACTTTTCTTTTTTTCACTTCAAGCTTAAATTCTAGCACAAACATGATTTAAACATTGTTCATAGCTATTATTTATTTGAGATTTACGAAAACACACATATGCATATGCATCGGCAAGTTATGTTCTTAATATTAGTAAGATATGAATTGCTAGGTGCACTTCAGGATTGTCTAGTTGATATGCATGCCTGCTCAAAGGAATATGAAACCTCTGGAAAGAGTGCACAATTAGAAACTGGTAGGGAAACAATTGATGTCAGACCTCAGCAGACATGATACCATGGTGGCAATGGACGCTATCTGATGACTGACCAAACCCACTGCTAGCCTCAATGAACACACCTGCTTCAGTTATTCCAACAGTTTCAATCAGCGATTGTCGAGGAGGGCTTTTTGTGGGTATGAAGATGGAGTTCATGGGGTTGTCAGCCATCCCTTTACCCACATGTTTGTTATGGAGAACTACAGGGATGTTATGATTCTTAAGGTCATTCTTGGGTCCAATCCCACTTAGTAGTAGCAATTGGGGGCTACCAATTGCACCAGCAGATACAATTATTTCACTGTCTCTGTTGTTGTTTAGAAGTGCCTGGTGAAATTGCCCATTCTCATCAGTGAATTGGACACCAATGGCCCTCGGCTTCAGTCGTCCTGCATCAGGAAGATCTTTATAAAAATGTATGTATTGTTCTAGTTTTTACTGCTTTGTAACACAGCATAGCTACTGGAAGGTTGGACACATATGATACATGGGTAACCATTACCTTGTCGTGAGTCAAACAATATCTTGTGCACACTAGCATGAAGCAGCACCTTTAGGTTGCTAGGATCTCCAGCTGCAAGTAAGTCTGCAGCAGTGTGGCGGTACCCAGTCTCATCAAAGATGGTGCCACCTACTTTTGTTCCAGAAATATGATCATAGGTATACCCATTGAAAGGAGATACACCTGCTTGTATTAGTCCATCCCGTAATGCAGCCTGCCAAGGTGCGATCTTTGGCCACTGGACAATCTTCTCCTCGACCCAGGGGAAGGACTCGTGCACAAGGTCTTCATCCCAGCCTACCTCCTGCACAAAGCTGTTGGTACAAGAAAACAAGGTATGCAAGTTAAAGTAAGTTTTTTTTGCGATTTCCTTGCGGTTTAGTAGTTAATTACCAAACAGAAATACTGGATAGCACTTTCTTAAGAAATATACAGTGGACATAATGATTATTTAAGGTTTCTATTTTATATTCATGAAAATTAAAGATGAAATTGCTAGTGTGTTTTATCTTGTAGTTGCCTTTGGTTGTTTTTTCTTTCTGTCCAGTTAACTTAGTCCATAGCATTAAAGCAGCAATTATAGCCCCATGTGAAGCTGTTTTGTTGCCTCTTTTACATCTATGCTGTTGCTGCAGTATATAGCTGTATGATTCTGACAAGAAACACGAGGCAGTCTTTATTTGACTTTTTTTCTGTGAGAGGACCCCACAGTATGTATTACGGGCAGGCTAGTTGCTTCTTTGAACCACCACAGCTGAAGCACTTTAATACACGCTAATGTAGTATGACTGTTTCCATTTACGTTATTCTTATCCAGGGTATCCACCTAACACTTCATTATATGCTACTAGTTCTCCAAAAATAGAGTTGATTTTATAACTGTCCTGTGATTGCTCTGAAAAGCAGAACATCTCCAACCAGAACATGATGTTTCAGGGGACCATGACATCTGGTTTAGTGCAGTATTGAGTGTGCCGCCTTCTATTTTAGTATGTTCATTTAGCTGATTAAGGTTCGAACCAGCCTCTCTGTAAAAGCAGGGGTAAGGCTGTCTAGAAATAACCATTCCCCAGACCCCACATGTGTTGGAGCCTTCGGCATTGGATACGCCCTTTTTTTATTTAGCTGATTAAGGATGTGTTCTCACTTATATGATTAGGCCACTGAAGTTGATACAAGTGGCTGTAGGCTATAACTGTTGGGTCCTATTCATCAGAAATTCACGTTACGGGTAACTGGATGCTACTGGAGATGGGTATTAAGTAAAGTGATTATACTTCTAGATATGGGTTTCAAATGTTCAAGCTTGATGGTTCAGCAGACTGCCAAAATGTAGAGCGTGAGAAATGGCTGCAAGTCTAGCAGCCTAGCAGACCTTACAATTTATTTTCTCCTGGTGCTTCCACTGCTCTCTATTGACCCTAGAGCTGGCATTACTTACGTAAAAGTGACAAGTGAGTGTGCTGCTTGCTGCATATAGACTGAATGATGACAGTGACACTGAAAGTGACTACCTGATTTGATAAAAAAAAAGAAAGGGCAGTCCGGTGCATGTAGCTCCCGCTTGCGCAGGGTCCGGGGAAGGGTCCGACCCATTTGGGTCTTTTGTACGCAGACTTGATTAAACTGGAGCAGTTTGCTATCTTGCGGGCGCTTTAGGGTGAAACTAATATTTGCCTATTGTCAAGAAAAGGTGAAACCATTTCGGTAAAATCCTACTTGTTTGTCATGCACGGAGGGGCAGTCACAATCAGTATGAACAATAATGATACTGAAATATATCATTATCATGCATCTGATGTATTGCATACCTTGAGCTGGCTCGGCTGTAGAAGCCGGCATTGATGCAGGTGCCTCCACCCAAGACCCTCGCCCGGGCATTGATGACACCGTCCGTGGAGATGAAGGCCTGCGCCGGTGAGTCCGGTGCCATATTCATCAGCCCAATGTGGAAGTTCTCCAGGTACGAGATGTTGCGGTTGCCATATGGAGAGCCTCCCCTCTCCAGCAGGAGCACCTTGTACTTCAGCGACAATGTCGCCGCCAGAGGGCACCCAGCAGTGCCCCCACCGACGATAATGTAGTCGTACCTCGTCGGGCAGCCCATGGGGAAGCTGCTGGCCTTCTGAAGAGGAGGGAGATCCTTCAAGGTGAAATGATTCTTGCCTGCAGAGGACAAGTGTTACACTGTTATCCTTAACTGAAACTGAGACTGTTCAGTTCTTCAGTAAGTTTTCCGAGTTCTATCTCATCACTTTTTATGAGTTTGGCAAAATGTAAATGTTTGATCTGATTGAACTTACGTACTCTCTTGACATCAGGTTCTGACACCCTGGATGGAATAATAGGTACTACGTGCTATCTATTTTTCCTAACCATTTCTTTTATTCCCTTTAGCTATTCTTCCTAACCGTTTCTTTATTGAATACGTTTATACGAAGACGTGAATAATAATAGTACTCTGATTGATGGTCAGCCACTTCAGCATTCTGAAACTGTAACCGAAAACAAACGGAAGATCACAGGGAAAAGGAAACTGCTGCTGGAATGTCGGAAGATGAAAGATAGGCATGCAAGAGAGATTATGAAGAACTCGAAAGGAGAACAGAAAGCAGGAGTTAGAGAAATGTAACTGCAGCATTGCTAAGAGAGAAATAGAATTGTGTTTTTAGTTTTGCAGCTTCACCGAACAGGTGACCCGGAGGCGTTTCAAGGAAGAAGAAAGCCCAAGAAGCATTGTCTTGCTCGAAGCCATTGAAACTTTGGATAATCTGAACAAGAGGAGAGGCACGCACCTTGGGATAAACTGAAGAAGCAAAGGCGTGCCAAGATCATGCTGAAGAAGACCACTCTCTTGCTCAACGCCATTGAAGCACCTGATACGCTGATGACTCTTCTTCCCTTCTCTCCGAGAGGTCAGCCGCTCGACCTGTCCACTTCCTCTTCTGTATCTTGCTACGCACCCCCTCAAGCTTGATCACCGCGTTCGAACTGGTGGATTGGAGGCAACCGAGTGCACCGCCTGCATTGAAGAGAGCTTACCAGCAGCAGTAAGGGCTATTCAATGCCGTGGGAGCACTGGTCTGGTACAACCGGGATTTATGGAGTTCATCAACCAACCATCACAGAGCTCCGGCGAAGGTACTCACCTCCCCTCATTTGCAAGAATGACAGGGCGGCTCTCTCTGTCCATTTCTTTACTCTTTCCCTGTACCTGTGTTTTTGCCAATTGGTTGAGTCACGAAATTATATCATTATTATCCTCCTCGTCTGTTAGTAGCTTCATTTTTAAATGGATATACAACTTTGTATGTACGTGCTGCCATTCATGAATGCCTCTTGCAGAAAATGGTAGTTGTGCTATTTTCAAAACCAATCGTGGGAAATGGGTTCTGCCATCTGAAAGCATCATTTGCTGGATAATATATATATATATATATACTCTCTCCGTTTTGAAATAAATGACGTTTAGGACAAAAAATCTAGTTCAATTTGAACTAGATTTTTTGTCCTAAACGTCATTTATTTCAAAACGGAGAGAGTATATATATATATGCTGACAAATCCCCTGGGAGTTTGTGCTCATAAAGCACGGTTCACATCAAGGTTATGTGTTTCAATCGCTGCTAGATACAGTATCTGTAGAAACTACGCGTAGAAAAGACTACAATTTACTGCCTAACAATTTATTGCAAACCGGTCTCCTTTTTAGTTTTGCAAAATACTTGATGCATTTTAGATAGAAATAAGAACAGAAGATTTAATTATGACAGTGTAAGCTTGAACGGGCCGAGCATATGTTCTATCTTGTCCAGCTTGAAGTGTACAAATATTACTGCTACTGTGATACATTTATTTACACGAAAGCAATGAGACAAGGCTGTCTTTTGACAAATTCAAGCTTGAATTGGCCGATAATATCATATATCCCGTCCAGGTCTCCTTTTTACTTTTGCAAGATATTAGTGTTTACTTGATGCATTTTACTGGGAAACAAGACCAGAAAGTTAAACATGATAGTGTAAGCTTGAACTGGCAAAGCACCTGGTGTATCTGGTCCAACCTGATTACCTCAAGTGTTCAGATCTGTGTGGTAGTCTCCTATTGTTAGTTGCCAAGTTACTAGTACTATGATACATTTATTTTACAGGACAGCAGCAATAATAGAAAGTCAAATGATTGCAAGTGTAGGCTTGAATTTGACCCATCATATCATCGGTGTCTTGTCCAATCTGGGGTGTATAGAATTCATGTCACGGTCCTTTTCCATACCACTGACGTATACCTTGTGATAGAAGCACTGCCCTAAGTGGTATTAATTATTAAATGGCATATGCTTCATTTGGTTATTAGGGAGCTAAGATTTGCAAGGCTCAACCCTCAACTAGACACAGGTACAGTTCTGGTGTTTGGCTTATCTCGTCCATTGAGCTAGCAGTTGTCGCTTTGGACTATTAAAAACCATAATTACAAATCCGGTGTGTTCTCTACACCTTCAAACTGGAAACGCAATTAAGCAAGTGAACCATAGGATCCATCACTATCATCAACTGCCGTTGCCTATTTTCCAGCAAACAGTTGATGCGCAAGAAACGAGTGGATGAAACCTGAAGTATCGGAAGCTGTGTAAACCGTAAACCGTTTCGGGATGTGCTCTCTTTGCATGCCCCTGCAACCATGCATGGAACCTGTGACTTGTTTCTTTTTCTTTTTCATTTCACGCGTCCTTGGGACTCGCAAGAAAAGGACTTGCAGCCTTCTTTTCATTTCTGTTGCAACTTAATGTTTTTTTACGTGTCTGCAGGTTAGGGAAATAGAGACATGGCGTCTCGTCTCCTCTCCTCGGGGGAGTTCTTTATGTGTGTGTACGGGATGCCAAAAAGACCCGTATCCTGCAAGCAGCCGAAAACAAAACCCGTATCCTGCAAGCAGCCGAAAAGAAAACTGATAGGAGTAGGATCTCACTCATCCAATCGTGGCTTGGTTTTTTCGCTGCAGGCTCCTGCAGGACACCCGTTTTATTCTGCAGTCAGAGCACGAGGGTTCTTATGTTGACGCCAACACGGCCCTTCTGAAATGAGGTCGGTAGCATGTTATTCCCGATCATCACTCCCGGCCGGTTTCCTGGAACATATGTTTTCTGAAGGTCTCCTGAAACATATTTTTGGTAACAAGACGGACTGCTGAATCGTGTACATGCCACGTGTTCAGATGGCTAGCAATCATCCATTTCAAAGGAAAACAAAAAAGATGACTAGTATGTAGTCAGAGATAAGGACATTAACATACGCGTACGTATTTGATACACAAGCGGAATACAGAGACACAATAGACAGTTGTAGAAAAGAAGACGAGCAAAAGAGAGCGGAGTCATGGATAGCAGGATCGGTTTCATGCCCTTTAATTTGTCGTCCTCGTCCTTGCTAGATGACCAGCTAGCCTCTTGTATCCTGCTTTGTCATCAGGTTGACGTCGTACATCTTCTTCAGTTATACAGGAGGAAGCTTTGTCGTTGGAGCTGATGCACTTCGCGTGGCCTGCAAACCAAATTCTGGTACGTGTTTATCATAAACGACACACACAGGTTGAGTGATACGAGTTCACTCTTTCTGATCGGCGCGCGTGGCATGAACTGATCGAGACCGAGTGCATATAAATAATGGAGCGGCGGCGTATGTTCTTCATCCAAGAGCCGCGCGCAGGGGCCACCACGTCTTCAGAGACGTACGTGCTTGCCCAACCGGCCAATCCGAGATGGAGCTGCTACGATTCAATCCGCAGCTCGATCGCGAGCTAGCTAGCACGTACGGCACGTCACTTAACAACTCAAACAGACCCTGGATCGAACGCATGCAGGCATTACGAAAGAAATCGAACTTGAGTTTGCGACGCGCGCGCACGGTTAGTACGTGTGCATGCGGAGCGAGGCCACGGGTTTCTCGATCGATCGAACTTCCTCCTAGCTCATGCATGCATGCAGCAGCGCGACCGGTTCCGGCCGGCCGGCCTGATCGATCAACCCTACTTCCCAGCCCAGCTTGTGATGAGTTTCAGTTCGAGATTGTTCGAGTGCGCATGGATCAGGTTAGTTCGTTCCGCGATCGAGCTTGCGTTTTATAGCCACTACTATTTTCTTCGCGGAGAGAGAAGAAAGGCGAAGGCGAGAGAGAGGCGGGGCAGAGCAGGCAGCTCGATCGCCGCTCCTCCTTCGATCGTCCCCCTCCTATCCCTACGCCGACGCCGAGGCCCCCGACCTCGCCGGCCGTCGCGAACACGTACCATGTCATCGTCCTCCTCCATCTCCTCAAAGCCACCACCACACCTCCTCCACGCCGACACCACCAACGGCTCGGCCGCGTCCTCCTCCTCCTCCTCCCAGCGCCCCTCTTCCGGCGGCAGCGGAAGCGGCCAGAACCAGGCCTGCGCGGCGTGCAAGTACCAGCGGCGCAAGTGCAACCCGGACTGCCCGCTGGCGCGCTACTTCCCCGCCGACCAGCAGCGCCGCTTCCTCAACGCGCACCGCCTCTTCGGCGTCAGCAACATCCAGAAGACGCTGCGCCGGATCGACCCGGAGTACGGCCCCGAGGCCATGCGCGCCATCATCTACCAGTCCGAGGCCCGCGCCTACGACCCCGTCAACGGCTGCGTCGGCATCATCAAGAAACTCGAGCAGCAGATCCACCTAGGCAACGCCCAGCTCGAGGCGCTGCGCCACCAGATCGCGATCTACAGCCAGGCGGCGGACCCGCTCGCCGGCCAGGCCATGCTGGTGCCCGCCACCGCGGCGCCGGCGGGACAGGACAACGTTGTCATGACCATGGACGCGATGTACGGTGGCGGCGCCACCGAGCAAGAAGAACAACCCGCCCAAGCCGGCGCCGGATTTGCCGTCGTCCATGACCAGCAGGAGCAGGGCGCCCGTTACAATGCTGCCCTCAAGGTCGACGACCAGGACCAGCAGCCGGCGCCGCATCCCTTGTACAGCTACTTCTGCTACGACGGGAACGCCGGCGACGAGGCGACCAGCCACGACGCGACCGTGCGCAACGAGCTGTACTGCTACTCCGACGCCAGCGTCAGGCAGACCGGCGGCGGGTCACCGGCCATGACCACGCTCGGCGAGCAGCTGGAGAACCACTGCCAGATCGAGGCGGCGCCTCTCGTGGACGCGTTCGACGTGAAGCCGCAGGACCTGCCGGTCACGATAATGGAACACCACAGTCATGGCGGCGGCTTCGGCGGCGGCGAACAGCCGGAACATAAGCTTGTAGGCGCGAAGTACGACGACGCAGAGCAGAAGATGGCGGAGCCGGCGCCCGCAGCGGCGCAGTGCCACCTGGAGCTAGGCTTCTCCTCGATCTAATTAAATGCATGCATGGTAGATTCATCCGTCCATGACCGTGCATGCGGTGATTGAGGTTCGCATTATTATTCAGTTTCTGTTGACGAATTTTGTTGTTTCGCACTATTCAATTTATTTTTTGACAGCAGTCGCGCTATTCGTTTTAGGTTGCTGCATCATGCATTTCTCAATTTTGGTTCTGAGAAAGCTGATTCGGGTAGTGAAGAATAATTGTTGTTACATCATCGTCAGTTTAGATTTTTTTTTCCTCGCAATCAATCTGGGAAAACAGGTATTTGACACTGAGTTTTGCAGATGAAAATTCTAGATATTATTGTTGGAATAAAATGTTTCTGAGGATAAAGCTCCATTCAAAATTCTCCTGTTTCTCTTCTCTTTTTCATATATTCCACCATCATCTGTAAAGGGCTAGGTCTCCTCGCCTTTATCTATCTCTCGGCGACGTATTGTTGGCTACCTTGTGCATCAAATCAGCCTTAATTAGTTGTGAATTATAAACTCGTTGATGTTTGTTCGGTACCGTGCGTGAGCCATGCAACACTCGGCCCAGAAGCCAGTATATTCATGGGCGGTCGACTAGGGAGCGAGAGAACTAACGTGTGCCCCTTCGTCTGAGCGACAAGCTAAGCTGAAATGTCAGCAAACTTATTAACGCATATATACGGCAGGTTAACACACGGAGTCCATCGAGAGAGAGAGAGAGAGAGAGAGAGAGAGAGAGAGAGAGAGAGAGAGAGACGAGACTGACTGTTAGCGCTAATGCTTTCCTCCTGTAATGGAGCATGGCAGATTAGCTAGCACGCAGCTGGACAGCTGGTACGACACGATTAGTGTGTGCGTACAGTACGTACCGCTGCCTGACGGCCAAGTCCTTGCAGGGCTGCACCACCTTCCAGTCATTACTGTATTATACATATCGATCGACACGCATGCATGTCGTGTGTGAAGATATCTAACTGAACCCGGTCAGCGCAAATTAAGGATAACCAGAAACGAGATGCGGCAGTCTACGTGCATGCAGTATCATGGAAAGCGCCCCGGCCGGAATTTGCAGATCTGAACTAATACTAATCAGCAAACAGCCTGGTGGCTTGACCGTGGACTTGTACTGGCCACTGCAGTAACGAGCAAGGAACCTCGATCGACAAGCCGGAATACGTGACCATGTAAACCTGCAGACGATGTGATGAGAGGTCCGAGATTTCAGCAGTTCGGCTTGTTAATAAACTTGGTCAGCTCGGCAACTGTAATCAGCAAGTGCATGCCAGTTTGGTGGTGCATGCAGCATACATGTGGTTGTTACCAAAAAAAATCTTTTGTTTCAGTTCAGATATCATTTGGGCTTTCGAAAAAAAAAGGTCAGATATCATTTGGTTCAGAAAGGGAAAAAGAAGCAGAGGGAGTACGTAGCAGAGTTAGATTTGTTTATTGATTAGATGATACGGATCATTCGAAGCTACATGCGGTCGTGCATGTTGTGTACTCAGTCTATGCTTGCCGTTTTTGGTCAGCACGCGCCGAATAAACTGGCAATTTCGTCGGGAGTTATCCCACTTTTCCACGGCGAAACCGAGTAACCAAGCTCTACATAAACTCCTCCCGTCTCCTCTCCTCTCCTACCCGTGTGTGTGCATTCTTTCTCCACGGCCAACCACACGCGTTGCCTTGTCCAAGCAGCTAGCTAGCTAGCAGAGCTTTCCCCTCATCCGATCGATCTCCGCGAGCCCTTTCCGCAGTAGAAGCAGGGCAGGGCAGCGAGAGGCAACAAAGACACCGAGCGCGGGAGCCAGGACGACGATGGCGCCGGAGTGGATGGGCTCGGAGGGTGTCTGGTTCCTCGCCCTAAACGCGGTCGTAGTCGCCATAGCCTTCCTGTCCAGGGCGCGGCCGTCTCGGCCGCCGGCCTCTCCGCGACGAGGCGGGGTCACGCGGAGGGCCTCGTCGGCGGTGCTGAACCGCCTCCGTTCCTTCTCCATCTTCTCCTACCCGTCCGCCAGCTGCCTGTCGTCGTTCCTCCTGCCCGACGCCGCTGCCACCTCACGGGACACAGAGGAGCCGGTGGCAAGGTCACCGATCAACAACAAGCCGCCGCCGACGCCGCGTGCGCTCGTGCTCCTCCTCACCTCATCCCCGCCCGCGGCTGAGTACGCGCCGGCAGCAGAGGAGGAGGAGGAGGAGGAAGGCGACCCGAACGCGGCGATGAGCATGGACGAGGCGTACGCTTTGATCGTGGCGGCGCGGCAGCGGCCCGAGCACGAGTTGGAGGAGGTGGACACCAAGGCGGAGAAGGAGTTCGTCCGCGGGTTCAAGGACGACGTGCGGCAGCAGCGGCTCGACTCCATCTTCAACTACACCCAGATGCTCAAGCAGCGTGCCCAAGGCGCCGGCCGCCGGTAGCAGCTACGCGGCCGGGCAACCCAATATATACTTTGACGACTCGTTCGATCTGTAAATATTTTCCCCTTTTTCTTGATTATTTGTCGGCCGGAGATCGATTATGTGTTTGAGCTGCTGTTTCGTACATATGATAGTATGTTGTAGTCTGCAGGTGCATCTGCTGTATATTTTGAACAGCTCATTTTGTACATATGGTATAATAGTATTTGGGCGCGAGCAGCTAGCCACCTTAGATAGTTTTCGCTTCCTATATATAGTTCAACGTCAGCTCATTCACCTTAGCTTGTTCCACCTCGAGCATCTTCTCTCCTTCCCCTTGCACAAAACAGGAAACAAAGGGGCCGCTCAGAGAGTCAAGTGCTAGTATAATAAGTAAAGTGAGTAGAAACTCTCAAGATACATGCGTGACATGCGTGACAGATGAATGGATCTGCAAAACTAGCTATGCCTTTAGAACCTGAACAATCTTATCATGACATGAAATAATGTGGTCAAGCCAAAACCACGTGGCATGTTGAAACAACAATGGGCCTAGGACGGAGGCCAACAAAGCCCGTTGGCGCAGTCCTTGGGAACCCGTATTTCAGAAACAAAGGCCCACATGCGCATCACAACGACTCCTCACGCATAGCTGGTCTCCGTCCCCATAACATAATATATCCATGGCCGAATCCTCCAACCAGGAAGAAAAATGCGTGCCACCTTCCCGGTTAATTAGGAAAACGATTGGTCATGCAGATCGTATATATAATTAATCAGTTCAGCTCGTACCGGCATATATACCGAGAAATGGAGAGCCCCGCCGCCAGCTCGGTCGGTCGGCTGTGTACAGGCAAAGGTGACGCGTCTTGTGTTAACGTCCTTCCATTCCATGCATGGACCCCGCGCTGCACTGTCCCTTGGCGCGAGGTGGGACGTACGATACGAGCTGAGGGGACCGGAGCTCGCGGGCGCACGATGGGAACAGTCCACCAAGCCGACCAAAACTGCGACGCCGCCCATCATCACCGCGCGTGGTCCAGACTGAGATCAGAGGGCGGCTTCCACGCAACCGTTTAATTGTTTAGTCATGCATGTTTGTGCAGGACCCATCTAGCTAGCTAGATCCGTCGGTTACCACAAAGGCCACAAACAATCAGCAAAAAAGATGTCTAGTAGTCATGAGCTCAGATGACCCTGTAGCGAACAGCGTGGCACCTTTGACTGCGACACCATGCAGATGACCCTGTAGATAATGGACCTATTTGGTTGCCACATCTAATCTAAGCGACCGGTGAGATGCGAGAGTGCCAGGTCAGAGAGCCGTCCGCCCGTTGGTAACCTAACGTGACCTCGTGTCGGCTCAGCTAGCAGCTCAGCATTTTTGTTTTTTAGCTTCAGACTAATGATCAGGGGTTAGTCGTTTGGCAGGTCAGACATCCTGACCTACTTTTCCACCGAGACACCAATCAAGTTCAAAATGCGCTACTACTCCTACGTAAACTCCGTCTGTGCTTTATCGATCCGGTGCTCAACTCAAGCAGCGCGCCTATACGGCCGTGTAGCCGTAGGTAGTACGTAACTGGCTGCCAGGCCGGATGCCCGGATCAGATATCCATTATTAGCTCACGTGGTCAATTCGCTCAGAAGTTGGTCAGCATTTGCTGCAGGGAGACCGATATATCCAGCTGATTTGATTTCTACATATCATAAGATTTGCAGCATGCATACAGTATATATGCTTTGTATAGTCTAGTCTGGTCAACCTAGCTCTAGGTTTATTTTTCTTACTCCTGCTCCTTTAATTTGCACAATTGCACCTGGACACTGTTGTACTGTAAAGCTCATTTTGTTCCTTCTTTGGAAAAGGTTGACGATGATATAGCAACTTCTAACCTCTGTGTACCTCGGGCCACGTTGATACTGCTACTGTGTGTAGTCAGGAGCTCGTGGTAAGGACAACGACGTGGCCATGAGTGACGCCGATGGGTTTGGCACGTGAGATATACATGTCGACCTGGAAAGCGGCGCTACAAGCTGGATATGGATTTCCAACAATCGTGCTTTGGCTGGTTACCAGCAGCCGTAACTAACCTACAAGATAACAAGCGTACGCGCCTGCAGAAACAAAGTTAAGAATTGGGTGCACTACTGATGAGATAAGCACGCCATGTCAGCTTGTCACCCCGTTTGGTTATTTGTATGGTCCACATACAAACATATATCAAATTATTGTTGTTAGATATGATGTTCCCTCTCTTTAGAAATAATAGGTGTATTTTATTTCATTAGCTAGGATAAGCTTTTGATAAACAATTACTCCTATATTTCATTTTTGTTGTCGTTCGGCGGCTAGCTTGGTTTTGAATAATAATCAACGTTAACAAAATCAAAACGGAGGGAATACTTTGTTAAAAAATGTTATTTTATGATACAAAGTAAGTATTTGTAATATGATGACGCACTTGGGACGACAGAAGAATGACTATCCACCTCCGTAAAAAGGAAATTATATTAACAACTCAGAGGGAACATAATTAGGAGTATATTTTTTCAACTAAAAACGTACGTATGATATAAGTTTAGTAACATTGTTAGCTTGTGCAGATCGAGCACTGCCGGCCGTGGAACAACGCAGATATTATTCGCTTCAAAACCAAAAGATAAACACAAGATTTAGGAGGAGGAAGCCGGTCACGCGACGCTACGTGCATGGGCATGCCCGGTCCTTGCTTGGCGGCATCGCTTTGGTCACAGTGGATCAGTGACGCGCCGAAACGGACAACGTCCTCTGCATCTGCTATTACTTTCTTCAGAAGGAAACCGAGTTAACCACGCGCTATATAAACTCCTCCCCGTAGCTTTCTCCGTGGCCACACCCGACGACACATCATTTTTCCAAGCTGAAAAAACTCTTATCCGAGCTCGTCGAGCTCTTTCCGGGATCGGAGCAGAGCAAGCAAGAAGAAGAAGAAGCAAGGGCGCGCGTGAATTAGGCAGAAAGGATCGAGTTGGTGAGCGCGAGGTGGACGCCGGCGATGGCGGCGGAGTGGTGGTGGTTCCTCGTTCTCAACGCGATGGTCGCTGCCGTCGCCGTCCTGTCCAAGGTGCGGCCGCTGCCGTCGTCCCCGCGCGGCGGCGGGATCACGCGCAGGTCCTCGTCCGCGGTGCTGCAGCACCTCCGCTCCTTCATATTCTCCTTCCCGTCGGCCGGCTTTCACACCGCACTGACGCCGCTCCCACAGCCCGAGGCCGCGGCCACCACCACCGTCTCCCGAGAAACAGAGGAGCGAGCAGAGGCGTCGTCCAGCAATAAGCCCGCTTCCACACCGCGATCCCGCCCGCTCACACCACGGCACGCGCTGCCGGCGAAGGAGGATGGTGAGGAGAAGGAAGACCCGAACGCGATGAGCATGGAGGAGGCCTACGCGCTGATCCAGTCAGAGCGGCGGCGGCCACAGTCGGAGCGGAGGGTGGAAGCGAGGCGGTCGGACGTGGACGCCAAGGCGGAGGAGTTCATCCAGGGGTTCAAGGAGGACCTCCGGCAGCAGCGGCTCAACTCCATCTTCAACTACACGCAGATGCTCAAGAAGCGTGCGTTCGGCGACGGCCGCCGGCAGCCCGCTGCCCAGCCAGACCAGCGTTGAGTCTTAGCTCACGTGTTCGACTTGTTCAAGTGTTGCCGGTCAGCATCTTGGAGGGATACCAACTCGGTTTTGAACTTCTAGCTAGCTTTGTGCATGCTATAAGTTTCAATAGAGCTTCAGAACAAAATACAATAAAAAAGAGAATAATCTTCAGGATCGTATAAATTGAACAGGTTGTTTGTTTTTTTATTATTCTTTGCACATTGAACATGCTGTTTTGCTGGTAGTCCAATTCATTTGTTATTTGCATTAAAGATTGTACGAATTGGGTGAAGTATCTTGTGAGAGTTGTATGAAGATCCTTTTTATGGGGAAACTGAAAGTACTTTTTAGAGAAAGAAGTAAATGATATTCCTTTTCCCTTTCTAAAGGAAAAAGAAGAAAATGAGATGCGTTCTTTGGCACCTTGCCGACGCAAGAGGGAGCATCGAAGCAACGCATGGCACTCTTATCTACTGTCAACGGGCCGGACCTATGACACCATGCCAGTAACGCTAAAAGCCCGAAATAAGGGGCTTTAAAAAAAGCCCAAATTAAGCGGCCCACACTAAATTGACAAGAAGGCCTAAAGCCCTAAACGGTCGGAGAAAGAAGTCCCCCGCTTCTATTTCGAACTTGAAAAGAACTAAATTTGATAAAATTTGAAACTTGAAGTTCGGATTTGAATTTATTCCTAATACTGGTGATTTTTTAGTAATAATTAAACTTGCAAACAATTGCATTTAATGAAATTTAAAATACATAAGTGCACACCAAAAAGGTTCATAACATCTGTAAAAAAATGCACTCCAAAAAGATTTAATATTTTAGCATCTCAGTATCAAGATGTTATCACATATATGTATGACAGTGTAATAGCACTTTGTGAGTGCTACAATGCACCAAATAGAAAGAGATAAATGCTCTATTCTTCATAAAAAATGGATGCATATATGTGTATGCTCAAACGAAAGTAGAGAGACAAGCTTTCGTGTGGCCTTTACCTTGGGTTTGCGAGAGTTTTTTTAAAAAAAATAAAAATAGATACACAAAAAAATCACACACAACATCATTATGATTTGCGAAATGAACATGGTTTGACAAGCAGAAAAATTAATACAGTACATCAAGTATATGATGAAACCAAATTGAGCAACCACCTCTCGAGGTTGCATGGAACACGCATGTCTAGACCAATAATGGTCTCTTGTTGGAGCTTTTGAGCTTTTGTTGAGGGACAAATGTCAGGAACAGAGACATTGAAATGTGAACACGGCCCCCTCGCCCCCAATCACGGCTTCATCCCCCTACAAACTATCTCAGACCTGCCAAGCTATATACCCAATCAAGGGAGCGGAAGCACAGCTCAGCAGACTCCGTGTGGCAGTTGACGACCCCTGAGTGGCCTCCTCCTTGCCCAACTGTCACTTGCTGGGACTCCACACTCCAGCAGTTCGGCTCCGTCACCCACACCAGCCAGCCCACGGTATCTGCATGAGCAGGGTTTCAGTTATGCAGACTCATGTCCCCGAATTTCAAATATTGCATTTGAACCCCGAGAACAGAACAAAGAGTACTGCGCGGATTCGCATATATGGATGGTACGATCAACTAGTACATGCCTTTCTTCTATTGATTGACATCCAATTTTCCTTTTTTGGAGGATATTTGTCCTCTAACGTACGTACGTGTTGATTTTACAAATCTATTTCTCCTTGTGTTTCCCCAAAAGTGAGAACAAGACGATAGCCATGTGTGTCCAGATCGAGGAGCCTAACGCAGGGAACGGACGCACATGTCCGTTTCCTCCTCTGCCCCCTCTTGCTTAGCGCAGTGGGATAAACTGCCTTACCATCGAGGGGTACCCGGCCGGGAATCTGGCTCTTTATACGGAGGTCGGTTGTGCCTGAATTTGGCAGGAGGACAGGTACAAAGGATGCAGGTGCAGCGGCAAGGCATCTTGGGAAACTTCTCGCAGGCGTCAACCACACTGACACGGCTTTCGGCTAGCTGTACACACTATACGAACAACTACTCGCTGCCTGCAAGGAAGCAGCTCAGCTCAGCTGAGGCATTGCGACAACTGCGAGAGGCCTATATATACGTGAGCCTGCCCTGTTGCTGGACTTCAGATTTCAGATTCAGAGAGCTCATCGCAACCACACCTCCCCGTAGTGCACGCTGCGAGTGTGACTGGCTGTTACGAGAACAGGAGAAAGTTTCAGCACATTATTCCTTCCTCGAAGAGGCCTTCTTGTTGCCAGAGCTTGGATACAGACGGTGCGTTTATTTGAAGGTTAGAGGTGTCTGAGACCATGGGAGGCACGCTGGAGTACTTGTCGGAGCTGCTCGGCGGCGGCAGCAGCCGGCGGCGGTATCGGAAGAGAAAGCACTTCCAGACAGTGGAGCTCAAGGTCCGCATGGACTGCGACGGCTGCGAGATGAAAGTCCGAAACGCCCTCACCAGAATGAAAGGTATATAACTACCGATAAGAATTAGTATTGTGTTCATAAGCTCATCGTGATATTAATTGGTCCTTGATTTCTTCAGGAGTGCAGTCCGTGGAGATCAACCGGAAGCAGTACAAGGTGACGGTGCAGGGGTTCGTGGAGCCGCACAAGGTGGTGAGCCGGGTGCAGGCCACGGGGAAGAAGGCCGAGATCTGGCCCTACGTCCCTTACAGCCACGTCGCGCACCCCTACGCCGCGCCGGCCTACGACAAGAGGGCGCCGCCGGGGTACGTGCGCAGGGTCGACGCCATCATGCCGGTGTCCAGCTACGGCGCAGCCGCCGCCCCGCCGCAGGAGGAGCGGCTCGTCACCATGTTTAGCGATGAGAACCCCAACGCCTGCTCCATCATGTGATTGTTGTTTAACCATGCATGTACAGATAGAACATCGTGTGCAGCTTGCGACGGAAAAATAAGGATGCGAGAAAAAAACGCGGAGTGGTAGATGATAGTATCGGTAGGCCGTGTTCTTGGTGTGACACCTGTATGCATGTGTGTGTATAAATTGATAGAAGCTTGGAAAGGGAGCATGCATGGAGAAGTGACCTTTCAATTTTCAAAAAAGCTAGGGTCGTCTGTTGCATGTGCTGTCGAATCTTCGTTCATCGACCTTTTGCTTGTTAGATCTCGAGCACAGAGTTGTGTACTCCATGGTTGCAGCTGGATCGTGCTCGCTGCTTCATTCATTTATTTATTTATTTGGTACACGTTTGAAGTACCTCTCCTCGGATGTTTAACTAGATTAGTATTGAACGAATAAATCTTCTACAAACGTCGTTGCGAACTATAGGTCAGGATGTGGTCTAGATTTGCGCGTCTGTCTTCCAACCGGCCGTATTCATCAAAAGAAAATATGTAAACTTATAAAAATACTAAACTAGTACATTGGACCAGGATGTGGTCACTGTACGTTCTAGTAGGAGGAGGAGCGCAGCTTGTTGCTAAATGCATGCATTCTTTTGGAAACGTTGATAATGGAGATCTTCTCGCCAACATGGGTGAAGTTTTAGCAATAGATTAAGTTCAGTGGCAGAGCCCTCGGTATGGCAAGGTGGGGGCGTGGGGCGCTCGCCATATATTTTTTCCGCCAATACCCCCTACTCTTCGTCAATTAATCTGCCGCCTGCGTCGCCATTGAGAACCTGGGAAGCTTAGACGAACGGGAACAGTCGAACTGACGTAGGAAGAGGATGAATTAGAACTACGAAGCATTATATATCTTGCGGCTGGGCCGCGGCAGTTGGTCCGTGGGATCGGATGCATGCTATGCTATCAGTTGATGCGATCAGGGGACGTTAGTGCCATGCATGCCGAGGGAATCGGGGAATGAACCGCGGAAGATCGATCGCTTGAACATCAAACTGAAAAGCTCATTTACTGTTTGCTGAAGATGGATAAGAAAGGAAAGTGCAGGATCAAAATGAAAGGCACGTACTGCAGTTTTATGAACCAGTTTGACATAAATGTATCCGTAATTTGTTTAATATAAAAAGAGAACATGGTAACCTATCAGGCATTTAGGCTCATCTTATTAGCAGCCCAGATGGAAAGAAGCCTACATTGAAGCCCATCAAGATTTGTGCTTACGTGGGCCAGATCAGATGTCCATGTTGAGGACGACTTGAAACCTACATAGAAATTTGAAATGTGTTCTATTCTGCTGATACAGGTACATTACATATATGGTGTTAGAGTTACCATCCTTAAGTCATGAATGATATACCTCCAAGCACATATGAAAAATAAACATGTCATCATCATGCAAAATTTTATGATTTATTAACAAAAAAATTGCCACACGATTAGGATGGTTTATCAGAAACGGACATTTTACTGAACTTCATTCCTGCTAATTCACAAGTTTCTTGACGCGGATCTGTTCCTTAAAAGCAACAGAGAATGAGGTCATTCATGTATGTTTTTTTTCTATATTCTATTGCCGATCGAAAAGGATTAACCCTAAGTTTCCTTAGCGCCGTTTAGCTTTCTGGCCGAACTGATTGGTGCATGCAGCTCAAACCCCTTTAATAAACACACTATAATTGTACAATTGATAATGCCGCGTGTATGACGATCTCATTCTTCCTCAACAAACTTTATTGTTGGTCAAAAAAATGTATGTGATCTCACCGGCTTCATTTGTTGGTAAAAAATAACATAATAGATTGTTGATAATTCTCTTGATCACGCTGATTGTTACTTCTAGGTAATTACCAGTGACATCATATACGAGTTTCTTGAGGAAGAATGAGATCATCACATACAAGATTCTGCATCCTCGTTCTGACCATCTGCTGGTCTGCATGACGCACAAGTTCAGTAAACTCATTTCGTTCCATGCAGATAGGCCAATTTATGGCCTTCGCTATCTTTGCCACTGCACTGTCAGAGTGCCACAGGATTTGAAACAACAGCATTACGCATTTACACGTGATACGTTAAGACCATGCAATAGTAGTTGTTTATGCATTTTTTTTTGGGGGGGGGGGGGGGGGCGAAGGCATCTCAACTGTCAGGTACATGCATTATTTTTATTTCTAGCTGGGGTACTTTCTAGGACGATCTGTCGTCCTAGTTGTTGATGCTCACATGCAAGTGACGATTCCAGACCGAGTCTGACAAAGGATTGCAAACAAAAGTTGGACTGGGTGATCTACCGGAAACGCGTGAAACGGATGCTTTACAACTTCAAAGCAGTTTGATCAGCCTCAAGATCCTTTAAATAAGCACATGGTGTTGTTTCGGCATCCCGTCGATATTAGCATTCATATAAACAACTTACTGTATCCAGTATCATGGTAACGACCTGTATTCCAAACAGCCTCTCACCTTTTGTTGTCAAATATGAATGGCATATCTCAGATCAGTTCACTGAAAGGCTTAACCATTGAGAAAGACTATAAATTCAAGCTTGGACAGTTTAGTTGATGTCAGGAAGTCGAGATGATGTGTTTGCTACTTTATTTCATTAGCTCGAACCATAATTGACGGCACAAGACATTAATTACAAGTTCTAAACAATTTAAAGAAGACAAATTAAAACGCAACATCCTTTATTACTAATTAATATGCAGATTTCAGTTTGCTTCATGAGTGGGAAAGGAAATACATTTCTTGTTTATTCAGGCCGCTTAGAATAGATTGTTGAAGAAACAAAAGAATATGAGCTGTAGGGACGCGAGTCCTTCCAGTTTTCCCTCAAAAAGAAAAGAAAAAACAGAAAACGATAGATGAATACATCACAATAACCACAGTCGGCGCTATCTCATCAGTGGCCCTTGGTCTTTCCGCAGCCCATGATCTCCGGCGGGAGCTGTCCAACGCGCTCGACACCCTCCTCGAAGACGATGCCCATGCCCATGAAGAAATGCGCCTCGATGTGGCAATGGAACGCCCACGCGCCGGGGTTGTTGGCCCTGAACCGCAGCGCCGTCCAGCCGTAGGGGTGCACGGCCACCGTGTTCTTTAGGATGGGGTCCTTGAGGTTGTACGTCGCCGGGTGCACCGCCGGGTCGAATCGGCCGATGCCGTAGCCGAGCACCCAGAAGTCGTGGCCGTGGAGGTGCCACGGGTGCGTCTCGCTGTTGTTGGGCGCCAGCATGTTGGCGTTCTGCAGCACCACGTCGACGACGGAGCCGAACGCCAGCCGGTACAGCGCGTTGCTGACGGTGGCGTTCGGGTTCGCCTGAACGGCGTAGATGTCGTACCCCTGGTGCGCGTACGTCTCCGGCGGCGGGCGTTGGTCGAAGGCGCCGAGGAGCCCGCGCTTCGTGGCCACCAGGTACGGCGTGTGCGGCAGCTCGAAGGACACGTTGTTGAGCGCCCACCTGTTGCGGCCCTCGATCTTGTTCTGCGTGTTGAGCAGGAGGATGGTGCGGTCGGCGCGCGGCGGCGGGGCCTCGATGTGAGACGGGTGCGCCACCGTCGCCACGCTCTGCCGGAACCGGTACATGGTGTCGTTCCAGGCCGGGCCCGTGGGCGGGGCGGTCGGCGGCGCGCGGCGCGGGCTGCTGCGCCCGCCGTAGTAGCTGAGGACGGCGGTGCCGGTGGGCGTGCGGGGCTCGCGGCTCACGACGTTGGAGGCGAGCCAGTAGTTGCGGTTGGGGTCCTGGTCCGCCTTGATCAGCACGGAGTAGGTCTCGCCGGAGTAGATGTTGAGGTTCTTCACCACGAACGGCTTCACGTAGTGCCCGTCGGCCTCCACCACCGTCATTTGGTGCCCCTGCATCCGAGCGGTTATGATCGATTAGTCAGCGGCGGTCACAAAATATTTTCGTAAGTATATTTTTCAACTATATATATCCGCATCAACAGAGAATGAACATATTATTTTTAAAAAATCTAATACCAAATAGCTATAGTACTGTATGGTTGCGTTCTGAAGTTACTTCGAAATGTCTTATACGATTCAATATTAACTTGCAGTGCTTAAGTCACGGTGGTAAACACACACGCCATATCGAGCAATTTCCATGCAAAGCTGCAACTGACGACGCTACTCTAGTATCAATGACAAGGAACCTTCAACGTTTGGAGAGCAAAGCAAAACATTGACCAGATGTATATAAATCTCTTCCTGATCCGGCCCCATTTCGCAACTCTTCCGTGGCCCATGTTTGGATAGAAATATGACCAGTGTGGTGCTTCCAAATGAAGCTGGCAACAGGATACTTAATTAGTAAACGTTCAGCCAGCAAGCAGGACCAGCTGATTATATACTTCTATGCAGTGACGCATGTCCGATCCTCCAATCAGCAGGGCGTCCACTAGGTCCAAGTCTACGCCTATATATCCGAAAGACCAGCAGGTCATTAGCTAGTCTCGTTTTGCCGCGTGTCATTAAGCAACGTTATCGTTGGTCTGGACGCCTCATCTGTCTTAGCATTGCAAATTGCAGCCAACTTGGTCAAATAGTACTAAGTATATAGACCAGCGATAACTAAAAGTATATAGTACAGACTTTCGTAAGCAAGTAATAGGTGTATACAACATGACTCAGAATGTGCTCGGTACATACGCGAGCATGTCTGCAACGCAGAGATTTTTAAAAGTTCGGTCACGCGCAAACATATGCTTGGTTGTTGGACGCGCGGTTAACGCCTAGTGGTTGCACGCATTTTACAGCCGTTCCAGCTGCCTCGGAATCCGCGGCGACAGCGTGTGTGCCTGTGCGACTAGTATACGCGGGATGGTTCCGTGGATACGGGGCCAAGTCGCAGCACCGAACCCGAGAACGCGGCACCACCGTGAGGTGAGCGCGTGCTCCGCTGCCTGAAACGACGTAAAAAAAGCGAGCAAACCGCATCGGCATCGGCTGCCGCGGCGGCCGGCCGGCCGGCCGGCGATCTTGGCCACATGCGCGCGCCCGCGGCGCTGTAGAAAAGGACGGCCTCGCCCGCCGCCGGTTTCGTGGACGCTTCATCGGTTGCGTCCTCGCCGCGGTTGGTTTGGTTTGACGATGCTGCTAGCGTGCATCTCGTCTGTACCCGTGGCTGCCTACCGCGCTATTAATTTTCTACGACTTGGTTTCTTGGTTCATGGAGCTGCGTTTGCCTTGGACTTGCCGGGGAATACAGCCAAGAATGTACTCTTTTTTAATTATTTCCAGATTTCAGCTCGATATCATTTTTAACTGGCAATTCGTGTACAGCACATAAACCCTTGTGATACGGAACTATATTTATACAGGAACTACATTTCGGATACGTCATTAGTGCCTTCATATTATCTGTTGAATTCTAGATATACCTTAAAGCTATATATATGCTTATGTGCCATTGGCTACATCTTAATTTGTAGTCCTTTTTGTTGGATGGCACTTTAAATATTTATTGTATAAAAAAGTAGAGAAAGGAGGGTCGTCGCTATTTGCTAGTACAGCTTTAAGAGGACACGGCGACAGGTTACGTGACGCGATCAGTAGTTATTAAAACTTGGGCTAAGAATTAGTACTCAGTAATTACCAGTAAGGTTATTTTTCCTAGCTAGGTTCATTCATGCATTCAACTAATTAATACGCGTAGAATGAAAACGGGAACTGGTAAGAAGAATGACTCTGCGTACCTCGATCTCAAAGTTGAGAGCCGACAGCGAGGTGACGCTGGCGATGCGGAACCGGTACGTCTTCCCCGGCACGACGGCGAACACCGGCGTGGCGCACTCCGGGTGCGCGGCGTTGCACGACCCGGCGGCCGCCATGGCCGAGCAGTTGACGAACCTCCCCCGGCCGTTGATGAGGAGCGCCTGCGGCTCGCCGACCCAGACGATGGGCACGGAGGCGAGCCCCGCCGACTGCTCGTAGGTGCTCCTGTGCCACCAGTCGTTCAGCAGCACGTCGTGCTCGCCGTCGTACCTGAACGGCTCGGCGTCCTTGCTCCCGGGCTTCGTCTTCACCACGATCATGCCGTTGAGGCCCCCCGACCGCTGCATCCCGTAGTGGGCGTGGTACATGTAGGTCCCGGGGCGGTCGACCACGAAGGCGTAGGTGAAGGTGTCGCCGGGGAGGATGGGGCACTGCGTCACGCCCTCCGTGCCGTCCGCCCACGGCGTGCCGATCTGGCGGATGCCGTGCCAGTGGATGGCGGTGTTCTCCGTCAGCAGCGAGTTCTTCACGGTGACCACCACGGTGTCGCCCTCCGTGGCGCGGATGGTGGGCCCGGGCGTCTGCCCGTTGATGGTGACGGCGAGCTTGCGCACGCAGTCCGAGTACACGAACTGGTAGCTGATGTCCCACTTGTGGCGGACGGTCGCGGCGTGTGCCGCCGCGGCCAGCGAGAGGGAGAGGAAGAGGCAGCAGAGGAGGCGCGGCCGCCAAGCCATGGCCGGCAGCAGAGCAGGCGAGCTCGCTCCTCCGGATGCTGCTGTCCGGATCGGAACACTACGATCGATGGCAGCTACTAGTTTGGTGTGCCTTTTGCTGTGTGGTTAGGGTGGCTTCGGCTGAGATGATCTTGGGCTACCTGTTGTATGTGCTTTATATAGATAGACAGACATATGGAGTGCTCATGTAAGATGCTGGACGGGGCATCATTACGCAAACAAATTTTAAATTGATGACAACTAGCTGTTGAATATTCCCCCCCCCCCCCAAACAACAACTTGGTTCCATATGATCGACCTGCCGTTGTGATTTCCGCATTGTTCACGTTTCGCTTTGTATATGTTCATTGCGACTTGGCGTTCTGTTCCCATGCTGACCAAGCAAATAGGCCTTCTCATTGCAAGCTTGAATTCCACGCATGCAGCGACATAGAAACACATATGCTATCTTTAAACGAACTGTCACATGGATATGAATTATGAAACACTTTTGATTGTATATCATCCTGGTTTTGTGCTTGAACTATGAACGCCTTCCTTTTGAATAGCGCCCATGTGATGCATATTAATTCAAATATAGTTAGGACGGAGTCAATTGTCATCCCTCCATCGAATGCCATAGTAATATAGTTTGAACTGATAATTATTATGCTCGCAGTTTAATTAAGAGGGAAACCAATGGGCCATATTTGATTGGCTGGGATTTTTGGAGTCGGGTCACACTTGTGATATCTCAAAAAATGAGCTGTTTCTCTGCTTAGTCAAGAAAACGGAGCTACAATCTTCTCTTATGCTTTTCCAGATTCACTTAGCAATACCCTTTTGATCTTTTCCAGCTTCGTGCATATGCTTAGTTCACAACTTTTTTCGGTGCACGCGGTTTATTAAGTGACAACTAGTCTCTTTTTGGAAAAAAAAAATCTGCTTAGAATACTCGTGTTTACAAGATAGATCAAAGCTACTCCCTATTTTGATCTCATTTCCAGATCGGAAAGCTTCAGAAACAGCTGCTGATCGTGACGACCTTTCCTCTCTTCGCTAGCTAGCGAGCTGAGAATGCTACCGCGCGACAACAGTTTGATCTTTCCCCTGGAACAACCGTGTTGAACACAGCTGGGTTGTTCACACGTGCACACGACTATATAAACGATGCTGATCGATGAGCTGCACGCTTCAACAACTGCGTGCGTAGTTTCGCGGTACGTTTGTAGGGATGGAACCCGGTCTAACAGAATAAGCAAACAACACATTCTGCACAAAAGATTTATATATATACCGTTGATGTATTCCACTGCTCCCTTTCCGTTTGGGTTTTTTTTTGCTGGTGCTCTATCCCTTCTTCAAAGCAGCCTGCGTCAAGTTTATATATGTACCACTATCTAAAAAAATCAAGTTTATGTACAAGAAATAACAAGTCTCGATCGATCGATCGGCAGAATTGCCAAGCAAAACGCGGGAAACGACCAGGTTGACTAGTAACATGTAACGGAAACCGACAGATTAACTGCTACGTGCCCTGAATCCTGACATAATCAATAACCCCTCTGTGTTTTAAAATAAATGACGTTAAACGTCATATATTTGAGAATAGAGAAAGTATAGAGGTGGTAGACTAATTTGAACAACAGCGGGCCATGTTCAACGTTGGGTTCATATGCAGCTCTATATACGACAACGAGAACATGGACAACTTTGATTTTTTAGATAAGCAAAACTTGTTCCAGCGTTCCAGCCTCCGTCCTCCGGAGGAGAGCACACAGCCATGACCGCGCTCATCGGCGGAGTGGAGACGCGGCATCCCATGGAGAGCGCCTCCACCATGGCAAGGATTCGGAGGCTGACGCCCGCACAACCATGGCCATGCATGGCTGCAGCAGGGTACTTAGCCCAAGCCTCTGGTTGTGCTCGGAAACAAGGAATGGCCGAATGAGGATGACGGGCGGAGGAGCGAGGCGACGAGCGTGATGCTGAAGGGCGTGAGCGATGACGAGCTGCATAATCCGTCAGGCACCCGGGCGGGCTTGCGCGACGAGCCTGAGCTCGGGTGCCTGAGTCAGGCAGCTTCTCAGGGCTCCATATCCAAACAAGGAACCTGTCACCACACAGGCACGTCTCCAGTGGCGCTCTCATCCAGGCAAATCGCGTCTTGGGCAACAACCAAACAGGCCCCGCAGATGGTGACGTTAATTTTCCTTCAGGCTTCATTCAGGCGCATGTGATTTGTTTGTCAGTACTGATTGCACAGATTGCTTTGCTTACCATGCAGCAGGTCCGTACTCACGCTTTAATTGCAATATCTCGTACTGCTGATGCCAAGGTACTTTATCGATCACGTAGCTCGTTCAGGCCGGCATCTGAGATCTCAAGATGGAACTTTCGAAAAAAGATCTGAACATGACCCTGTGTGTTGGGATTATTTAAGGCACCACGACCCTATATATAGAAAAAGATCTAATGATTCTCATTGCCAGTTTGTTGGCAGTTCATATTACGTGTTGCACGCGCATTAAGATCGAGATCAGCTCAGGATTGTGGTGCTCACGAGAAATGGACAGTGTGTCTCATTGCTCTGTACTAGTGAGACAATATTAATTTTGTAGCATTCCTATTCGCATTACCGTTGGTTATTAATCTTGCTAAATGAGAAACTAAACCGTGCTGTCCATGTCTATCACTCACCTACTGTACTGTGAAAATATGATGAATTCCTGAAGAGAGGCTGCTGCAATGTGCGTACGCAAGCTCGTGGCCGGATGACCGTCGTCCAAGTTTCTATGCATGGTTGTTGTTGTCCTTTGTTGTTGACGTTTTAAACTGATGATGTTTGGACAATATTTAAACGAGTTTATTTTAAAACAAAAAGTTATGTCCTAAGAATGACATTATTTTTTTTAGAAACTGTAACTGTAATGACACTAATAGAAATCCGAAAGAGAGTACTTTTTTTCCAAGCATGCATGCATGTGTTTTCGCCGTCGCTTCGCTTTGGGGCGTGTCACCCTTTTTATTTGTTGCCTCAACGTGCATGGAAAGCGTTCGTCCACACGCAGAGATGCCGAGTTAATGTTCAGGTTGAGTTGTACTTTGGAGGTTGTTAGCAAAATAAATCTCAACCGCTCGATCGTTAGTCTGCAGCTGCCAGATATATAATCACATACGTAGGCTTTACATTGCTGCTATGCACATGGCCTGATGAAGCTTTGTTAGTTTGATGACGCGACGTGTGTGCAACTTGTTAGTTAGCAGGAAGACACGACGTCCCCTTCCTGCTCGTAAATATACAGCACGTACGTTATGTAACCTTATAAGGTGCAGATCTTGTAAGAGTTACCACATCCCTCTTTTCATCTACGTAAACTAGCTAGTTTTTCAAATGAACAAATGAAGTTAGTAACTTTTTTCCTGTGAAAGAAATCAGTGGCATCTTGAAAAACACGTTCGTTTTTTCAATAAACCTAAAGAAGACCCGGAGCTACATTTCAATCAGCTTGCATCTCTAATGTGCATAAACGAAGAGAAGATATTTGATATATGCGTGGCATCTAAAAATTGCAAATGATTTTCCTTTTCAAAAAAAATGCAAATGATTTCGGATGCACGTGTGCTGGCGAATCGATCTGTGCTTGCATACTTGACCCGCGTTTGATCACCTAACTTCTCGTGTCATCTGAAGGCCGGCCAATCGGTCAGTTTTATTGACCACCTGCTTCTGCTTGCTCAACCATTATGCTGCCCCAAAGGAACCAATCAGTCAATCTGAAACGAAGGAAGAGAAGGGGAATGGTTCGTAGATCCTTTGTTGTTCTGCCAGATATGTAAACTTTGCTTTCTGATAATTGCCTTTTCGTTACGCGCATTGGCGTTCCCCTTTTGAACTAATCAAGACTAGCTTTCCTCTCATAATAAACAGAAAAGTTGCTGAACAATGCATGTCATGTTTATTACGGAGTACTACGTATTTATTTGTTTTCCATTGATCGAAAATGGAGGCTTTGCATGCGTCGTCCGATTTGTTTCCACAGCTCGAACTGGGGGGTTTACAAATTACAGTTGCCTGGGGGTGGGGGGGGGGGGGGGGAGGGTGGTGGAGCGCGGTGGAGTTAAAGGAGAATGTTGCGTGAGAGCAGCAACCGGGGCAGAGAAGACATTACACGACATATTTTCTTTGGCCAAGGGTTTTATGTTTATTTTCGTGGATCCTCGGCCCACGAAGATAACTCGTCAAAAATAAATTTAATTTCGTCGGCGACTCACGAAAGAAAGACTATTTTCGTTGGCCAAAAATGACCTACGAAAATATATTTTTTTGGGCCAAATTGTGGTCCACGAAAATACAGCCTGGTTATTTTCGTGGGCCATATTTCGGCCCACGAAAATATTGTGATGTTATTTTCGTGGACCATATTTTGGCACATGAAAATACTGTCTGGTTATTTTCGTGGGCCATCTATTGACCCATGAAAATAATATGGTAATATTTTCGTGGGCCACTTCTTGGCACACAAAAATAATATTGCACTATTTTCGTGAGCAACTTCTTGGCCCACAAAAATACATAAAATTACAGTCACAGTTTCGTGCATATTGTTTAGTCAAAGCACATGAAATAATAAATTATCTATCATAATTCATATCAAATGCAACAAACTCAATTAAACATTATAAAATCTATTACATCGTCCAAACGGTATTGTCCATTACATAATCCATTAAATTATTCACACACAATATAATTTAAATGAACACGAACATGTCACATTGTCCATACAACATTTTTATCAAAGCAAATCGTGTCACATGGCCACATTTAGCTTTCCAACAAAACAACAAATTGCTCTAACACCCTTTTGCTCACCGTTTTCCTGTATCAAGCCAAAATAAAGTATATGACTAATGATTCAAATAAAAAGCAAAAACATATTTGATTCTATGGCTTATTGTACACGAGCTCCATTTGAAATTAAGATACAAAATATATGATCCAGATGAAAACACAAAATTTACCTAATTGCTACCACCGGGAGCGAAGAATTGATCGACAAAGTCGTCCCCTCCACCCTGTCCTCCTGAAGAAGATGCTCGCAAATTTGTAACAGGAGGACTATGAAAGTTTTGTGCCCTTGAGGATGATCACTAGATAAACAATAATACATGTTACAAGTATACTAACAGTTTATAAAAATGAAAAAGAACATAACGATAATATGTATCTGTGTTCCAACGGGAAGAGGCTGTGGAGGCACCGGTAGCGGTGAAGACATAGGTAGCTACGGAGGTTGCGGTAGCGGTGGCATGGCGGCAGGCAGTCTAAGCTGAGAAAAGTATCACTAAAATCATTTTGAAATATTTTGCTTCATTCTACTATAAATATGCATGAATATTTTCTTTAACATAAATATTTGAACTCTTATATTAATGTATCTGCATCGCTTGTTGCCACGTTGCTAGATTCAAGAAGTAGTTATTTTGTGCTTTTATAAACTCGTCATATGCTTTTATCTTCCAATGAGTAATGAAAGTATGACGAATTAGGCTCATAGGTTTAGCTTGAGCTTACGAGTAATTCATCGAAACTATAATAATACAAGAAATTACCTTTGTACGTAGGATGAATTCGGTGGAGTTGGGCCGGTGGAGAAACTTTAGCTGCGGTCGACACAACTTGAAGCACCGCCGGGGAGGGGGCAGATCGCCGCGGGGGGGGGGGGGGGGGGGGGGGCAGGGAGGGGTGTTAGCGCTGAATCGCTCGGAACGCACAATTGCACACGCTGCATGATTTTTTGTTATACGCTAATTTACACACAATTGAACACTGCTTATATAAATGAAATCAAAACAGGAAATATGGCCATGACCGAGCGAGTTCAGCGCTACGATCTGAGCTACTCGTTCCACACCTCGTTCGCCAACAAACTTGACGCCATGCCGCGCGCTCATGCGAGCACGTCGGGCCACTAACAAGCATGCTAATGCAAACGAATTTCTTTGGGGTTTTCATCTCTATAAGAATGATAGTCAAATTTACACAACCAGGTGATAACATTTACGAACGTGAAATCTGAATGATTCACATCACACATGTTGAATCTAAATTGTTTTTTCATGATAGAGTGTAGTAATAAGTACTGGCTACTGACTAGTATACGTGGTGCTGGTCAAGGCTAAAGTTCTTCATAAAAGGCTACCTTGCAAATTTAAAGTCGCACATATTTTCCAAAGCGCGCTAAGCCAATAGGAGACAGTTAACATTTAGATTAATTTAAGTCCTTGTCCAATGTAACTTTGGGTTGCACAATAGGTATTAGTGGGTTTAAGTTCCGCTGCAGCCAGAATTTGGAGCTGACCACCGAGCTTCAGATAATGTAATAAAGAACAAAAAATACAGATCATTACAAGCCACAGAAATTACCTCTATTGGTACATGTATATGCTTCTTAGGGATATCACACAATGACAGGCAAGGAACAGCGAGAGCTTCTGGAGGATCCGGCTGCGCGCTGCCTGGCTGGCGGGAGCGGCTGGCGGCGAGCGGCTGGATGCCTGGCCTGGCGGGAGCGGCTGGCGGCGCGGCGAGCGGCTCGACCGAGCAGCTGGCGGCGGGAGCACTACAGGAAACTAGTAAATTAACGAGGGGGAAAATTATTTACGACGGTGAAAAAACACCATCGTTAATAAGGCAATTATTTATGACGGTTGACCTAACTGACATAAATAAGCGACTTATTTACGGCGGTTAAGATCACTGTCGTTATTAATTGCCTTATTAACGTCGGCTGACCTAACCGTCGTAAACAATAGACTTATTTATGACGGTACTGGGAACCGTCGTAAATAAGTACATAAATATACCGGCCTCGCGCGCGAGAGGGGAGCGGTTTCGCTCCCCTCCCGTGCGCGCGGCCGCCGCCACCTACGCCGCCCGCCACCGCCCCCGACACCGCCCCCGCTGCAAACCGCCGCCGCCCCCACCCGCCGCCCCCCACGCCACCCCCGTCGCCGCCCGGCTCCGGCGCTGCCCTCACCGTCGGCCGCCCCCGATGGCGCCCCCGCCGGCCTCCCCCCACGCCGCCCTTGACGTCGCCCCCGATGCCGCCCCCGCCGCCGGCCGCCCCCGACGCCGCCTCCGCCGGCCACCCCCGAGGTTGTTTATTAGTTTATTAGTTAATTAGTTGTTGTTTATTAGTTAATTAGTTGTTGTTAATTAGTTAATTAGTTAAACAAATCATAAATAGATTAATTATGTTAGCTAGATTCTTGTTGTTAATTATTTGTTTAGGTTGTTATTAATTACGTTAATTGTTCTTAATTATTTATTTAGGTTGTTTAGATTAATTAGGTTAATTAGATTCTTGTTTAAATTAGTTATCAATTAGTTAATTGTTTTGTGTGTAAATGTGTTCTTTGTGTGTTATAGCTAATATGTTAGGTTCATATGTGTTATATCTACGCTAGTCGCTGCTCGCCGACGGTGCCTCGGGCTGGCGGTGCTTGCGCGATGCAGCGGACGACGGGTTGAAGGACACCTCGGCCGGTGCATTGGCTGGCGTTGGCTTGGGCCTTCCCTTCACCATCCTCTCATGAGTCCTAGCTTGTATTCACCAAAACGAGTCGACTTAGCAGGAAATCCAAACCTTCTCTCGTGCGCTACCCAGCGAGGGCTAATGATGCTTTGCCAACGGCGAGACGTTGAGTGGCACGACGGTGAGGCGGCCGGCGAGATGCAAGGCGACGCGTGATGGGTCGACTGGGCTCGCCTCGTCTCGTCACCGAGATTGCTAGGAGAGATGGCTCGGTCGCGGCGAGGGCGAGTTGGGCTGATGGTCTCCTTTTTGCTTAGATAGGCCCAAACATATTGGTCTGGATGGATGTTAGTCACGCACATTAGACAACCCACTGTTTTTCGGCTCGGCTTGGCCCGACCCGACTCCATCATCTCCCAAATACCCATTTTAGGCCCAACTCGACCCGGCTCGGCCCGGTCCGGCTCAACCCGACACTACCCATTTTAGGCCCGATTAGGGCAATTTAGTAGTAAGGTATTTGTCGAGATGTTTGGACACTAGGACATAACGCACGTTGACAATGAGGACGCTAAAGATGACCCGCATGTGAACGATGGACCTGCACTTTGAACTCTGACCAACTTTCCTCCTCTTTTTCATTATTTACTCTATCTTAAATGATTGTAAGATGAAAATATTTAACGTAACCTATAGTAATTGAAGCGTGCAGGTTCAAAATTGTCCATTTTTGGACAGCATGAGAGTGATCGAGGATGTGCTTATGACGAGCTAGGTATGGGGTCTGGGTCCGGATGAGATTTTGACAGCATAACCCTGTTGTTCTCTGCTGCAACATTTTTGGGTGTGCAGTGGAGAACAGCGGGGTTATGCTGCCAAAATTTCGTTCGGATTGAGACTCCGTGTCTCGTCATAAGCATGTTGCCCCGATCACTCTTGGGTGGGTTTAGGACCTATCAGCCAAGGTATAGGGGCCATGACATAAACTAAAAAATGAACTTATAATGATGTGTCTGCTTTGAAGGTATAACCTGAATCATGGTTGAAGATCGCACATGGATGTACTCGAGTTGGAAAAAGAATGGGCAACACTCAGATGAATGGTTCACCAAGGCTGATACTTTTATACAACAAGCTTTTTCGTTGTCCAACAATAGTAAGGTGTGGTGCCCATGTATGAAATGTAAGAATGCAAAGTTTTTTGACAAAGTGACTTTGAAATTTCACATGTGTCGAAATGGTTTCATGCAAAATTATGCGGTCTGGTACTTTCACGGTGAGACACGGTCTCGAGCTGCTGAAGAAGAAGTGGTCTCTGATAACTCATGGGTTCATATGATGGATGAGATGCTTGAAACCATAGATCCTAAGTTGACGGAGGATGCTCCTACAACGGAAGTTGAAACGTTCTTCAAGCTCCTCAAAGCATCAGAAGAGCCTCTCCATGAACACACAAAAGTGACTCTTCTTAGTTTGTTGACCCAACTTATGGTAATTAAGTCTAAATATTCATGCTCTAATAACTGTTACAACGATCTCATCAAATTGATCTACGATATCGTGCCACAGCCTCATAAAGTGCCGAAAGATATGTACCAGTCTAAGAAATTGCTATCTGGTCTTCTTATGAAATATGAGAAGATTGATTTGTGCCGAGACAACTGCATGCTTTTTTGAAAAGAGTATGCCGACGAGAAGATGTGCTTACAATGTGGTAAGTCTAGGTTCGTTGAAGTTGATAATGACGAAGACGAGCGTGTACAGACTAAAATAGCACATAAGCAGCATCATTACTTGTCTATTACACCTTGGTTGAAGTGTTTGTTTCTTTCAAAAAGAACTGTCACACATATGCGATGGCACAAATAAGGTGTACGCGAGAACAGTGGAGTTATGGTGCATCCTTCCGACGGTGAGGCATGGAAGGCGTTGGACCGCTTCTATCCAGATTTTGCCAACAATGCAAGAAACATCCGCATCGGGTTAGCGATGGATGATTTCTCACCGTTCAATACTAACGCCACCCCATACTCATATTGGCCTGTGTTCGTTACTCCATACAATTTGCCACCATCTTTGTGTATGAAGTATGAGTTTATGTTCCTCTGCCTCATTGTACCTGGACCAGATCATCCTAGTCCACGACTCAACGTTATGTTGAAGCCGTTGATTGAGGAGTTGAAAATGTTATGGACAGGAATTTATGCGTACGACTGTTATAGAAAATAGAAATTCAACCTTTGAGTTGCGTACTTATGGTCCATTCATGATTTTCCAGCATACAACATATTTTCTCGCTGGAGCACTCATGGTCGTTTGACATGTCCAATATGTGCTGCAGACACAGAATGTTTTTTGGCTGAGTCATGGTGGCAAGATATCTTACTTTAATTGTCATAGACGTTGGTTATCTAAGAATCACATTTTTAGACAACAGAGAAATGCCTTCAAAAATGACACTATTATCACAAAAGGACCACCACAACGTTTGGACGGGTCAGAGATTTCTGCATTGTTGGACAAACTTGTGCCACATGAAAATCGTTTAGGATATTTTATTGGTTACGGAGAGGACCATAATTAGACTCATGTATGTGCATTATGGGAGCTACCGTTTGTGAAGTCCTTAATTCTAATGCACAATATTGATGTCATGCATCACGAGCGTAATATTTTCGAGTGCATTGTAAGTACATGCTTGGCTATGATGGGCAAAACAAAAGATAATCTAAAGGCTCGAAAGGATTTGGCAGTAGTTTGTAATCGTCCAAGTCTTGAACTCACTGAAGCCGGTGGCAAACCTCGCGCATCTTTCTATCTTAAAGGTAAAGAAAAGAAAGAAGTCTATTTGTTGAAAAAATTGAAATTTCTAGATAGTTATGCTGCTAGCCTGAGACGAGCTGTGAATGTGAAGACTAGAAAACTCACTGGGTTTAAAAGCCATGATTATCACATAATCATGGAACGACGTTTGCCGGTAATTTTTCGGGGCTATCTTTACAATGTAGTGTGGAAGGTGTTATCCGATCTTAGCTTTTTTATAGACAACTTTGTGCTAAAGAAATCGCAAAGAAGATGATGGAAAAATTGGAAATAGATGTACCTATGTTGTTATGTAAGATGGAAAAAAATTCCCTCCAGAATTTTTAAACCCAATGCAACGTCTCCTAATACATCTCCCATATGAAGCTAAAGTGGGCGCCCTGTTCAATATCGGTGGATGTATCACATTGAAAGAGCACTTAGAATGCTGAAACCAATGGTTCATAATAGTTCAAGGGTAGAAGGATGCATCGCCGAATCTTTTACACTTCAGGAGATAGGATACTTTTCAAGTGTTTACTTTGCAGAAGAAAACAATGTTAATGATCCAACGCTGCAGTACAATGTGAATGAAGCACTTCCTTGTAGCGAACTCTCATTTTTTCAAACAAGAGGCACCACCGTTGGTAGTAGCACGAGCTACGATGCTACAACAGAAGAAAGGACAGCGGCATTGCTTTACATGCACGCAAATATAGATGGGATAGACAAATATTTTCAGTAAGTGTTTGTTCACCATATATACTAAATAGCACGCATGTCTGAATATACAACAATGACCCTGTATGGGTAGTCTGATCCGTAATTATGTATTGGGGGTTGGTACGATGACTCTTCTCGGGTCAAGTACGACACAAGCAGGTGAACCGTGTACGGGTGGTCTGATCCGTTTGCACTACCCAGTTGTAGTAAACGGTGTCGTTGTCACGTCACGGAATGATTACGCAACCGCACAGGACGTGACTCAGGCAACCACGAGGAGGTTGTATGGTCCGACTTCGTGGTAAGCATATCAAATATAGTCTATAATACGTTAAATATAATTACTTATAAAATTGTTATGCAAGGCACAATACCATTTGGAGGACGAGGGCGCGGTGGACCACGCCCGGTTAGTCTTCCACAACAACGCCAGGAAGCTCGACTCAGGCCCTTTCGAGCGTCCGGATTTAAGCTACCAACAAATATTTCAAGCTACATCCGGGCGAGCAAGAGTTGGGCCACTTCAGGGTGGCGTCTTTCACGTACCTGACTACGGAGCAATACATGGAGGTAAATTCTCAATTTTATTTTGTTCAATTATCTCATTCTATTTAAAGTGCTTTCAACTAATAAGACATTGTGTAGGGTCGTGGAGGAGTCCAATGGCTAGAAGGCAGGCCGAAGGCGTACGAGGCCCTTTTCTTACGGTGGGGGAGTGAGGATTTCTAGACCCTCTCCCGCAGTCGTCGAGAAAGCAGAGGGACGGACCCATCTCACTTTTTTGGTGTTGACGGGTATTTGCGGTCGAAAAAACGTCTTGTAAGTGTAACTTAACAAGTATAATGTTTGTTTATGTTTCGTATTTTTATTGTGCTGACACGTGTATCTATAGGAGTGCGCAACTGGTCAGGAGCCCCCACCGATTGAGGTGTGGAAGAGAGGTCGCAGAGGAAGTGATTCGTCACAGCCCGACCAACTCTGCTCTCAGTCGGCGACATAGGTACTGCTGAGTTGTCTCATCACATGTATTGAATTCTCTTAATCAAATTTGCTGATGTTCTTTTTGTTTTCTAATTTATAGACCGGGTATGGCTAGGAGGAACAGAGGCTTTGTGGCGAGGAGTATGATTGGCAGAACGCGTCAACAATCATCCCAGAAGCCGCGTACGCAAGTGGATGCGGAAAACCTCACGTCCCGTGAGTTTTCATCTTCTACAATTACTATCTACGACCTTGTTGGAGTGGTCGATGAAAATCTAATAAACTTTCTTCTTTATGTAGGTTCGGTATATTCTAAGTAGTGGTCGACTCCAGGCAGGCACGACCCTGCAGGTCCTCTTCCTCTCAGCAGGCTGGCTCTTGCAGCCGGTCTAGCTTGTTGGAGCTCCAGAATGTCCAGGATGAGCTCCGCTGGACATAGGAGGAGCTCCGGAGAGAGAGAGAGAGAGAGAGAGAGAGAGAGAGAGAGAGAGAGGACTCAGGAGGAGCTTCGACAAGAGCGAGAGCGATAGGCCGCAACCACTAGGGCCAGGGACGAGTATCACAACACGTACATGCTACAGTTTAGACGGCAATGACGGTAAGTAATTATCGTTCAAATATGTATATGTTTCAAAATTATGAATACAAAAATGTGCTAATAGTTTGTATTCACAGGTTATGACGGCTGGACAACAGGCTGAGCTTCCACGCGCCGGTGATCGAGCCAGAGCAGCCACAGGTGCCGACTACAGGAGCTCAGGTAAAAACGAACCTCTCTTGAGTTATTTAGACATACTTGGTCAATTATAACTAAACTTACTCAAATATAACTAAACTTAGTTAACATTGCTCTACTATAGACAAACATAGTTTAACTTTCTCAAATATAACCAAAACACTTTGAACTTGCTCAAATATAGCCTTATATAGTTAAACTTGCTCAAATGAAATCAAAACTAGTTCAACTTGCTTAATTCTAATAATATATGCTTGAACATGACAGCCATCAGGGACGGAGGCTCGCACTCCATCACTGCACGTGCCAGGAGTGGGTAGACGGCTCAAGGATGATTTTGCAGGCTCCAAAGGTAGTGGTCGTGTTAGTAATGTGTAGCTTGGTGTGTATAGTGTCATGTGATTGCTTGTGATGGACTTGTGATATACTTTCTATGATTGTGGTCGTGTATCGTGTATATGACTGCATGTCTGTTGGCCATCGAGCCAGTGGACTGGCCATAGAACCAGTGATCAGCATTTTCTATTTTTTAAAAAATAAAAAATCTTATTTGCGACGGTTATTTATACAGTAGCATCGTAAATAAGCGCCTGTTATTTACGATGGGTGGCTCTACCGTCGTAAATAGTGATTCTGTTATTTACGACGGGGTGGCTCTACCGTCGTAAATAATGATTCCATTATTTATGACGGGGTGGCTCTAGCGTCGTAAATAATGTTTCCGTTATTTACGACGGCCTACACCCCGTCGTAAATACGTTTCCCGCCATGCCACGTGGACCATGATCTTATTTACGACGGCTGAATTCAGCCGTCGTAAATAAAATTATTTACGTCAATATATTTTTGACAGCTACAAACCGTCGTAAATAAGTAAATACCGTCGTAAATAGCTTAATTACGAAGGTAATGTGCTTATTTACGATGGTTTTTCACCCTCGTTAATTGTGATGTTTCCTTAGTGGAGCGGGCGACAGCGCGGCGAGTGGCTGGCGGCGCGGCCTCACGGTCTGGAGTCTCTGGACCTAGCGGAAGTGTGTGGCACGTCCAGACAACTGAAGCTGGGTTTGGACAACTAACTATGTAATTTCATGAGCCTACTGTAAGGGCCTCAGTTTTTGACACTCATTTGCAGTGTTCATCACCACACCACACACCTCATTTGAGGAAGAATGATGAACACAAATGAAGAGCAAGTAACAATTATCAACATGCTCATTAGAGAACAAACTCACACCTTGCAAAAGTGGTATTTCCCACATGTGATATAGATGGGCTGGACATATGAAAACTCCTACACTTTGCTAAGGATGTCCATGCCAAGTTCCACCCAAATTCAAAACCTTTTTGAGGTCATTTTGGGTATAGTTAGGAAGAGGGCAGTTTGAAACCATATTCAAATTCAAACTGTTTTCACCCACTGAATTTAAAAGTGGAAGGCATATTCTTGCTCAGCACATTTTTGTGAGCTCACACACCAATTTTCACTCCATTTGGAGTTGATCTTGACATGAGCTAAGGGGGAGAAATTCAAACTTTATTTGAATTTCAAACTGCACTTGTGCTGAAATTCATTCAAACCAAACCTCATTTGAACTTTGATCAATTCAAATGGCTCTTGGGTGAATAATTTGAATTGCCAAGGGTAGAATAGGGTTCACTGTTTACCACAGCTGTTAGGAATAAATTTCAGAGGTTAAAAGAGAAGTGGGACCCACATGTCAGCCTCAGCCTCAAAGCAAACCGACTGAAACACAGTTCAGTCGGTTCCCGGCTGCTGTGCGCGCGCGCCACCGAAGGGGGCAGCCGGCGCCAGCTCCTGCTGCGTGCCCCAAGCCGGAGACCAGACCGCCGGGCTATTTATTCCCTCCCCGGTGTGCTTCAGTCGCCATTCCTCGAGCTGCCGACGCACACGACTTGTTTTTCCACTGCCATCGCCGCCGCTCGAGTTCCTGCTTGATCAAGCCGATCGCAGCTCCCTCTCTCCACTCCAGGGTCCCAGCAAGGTACTAGAGACCTTCCTCCATCCTCCCCATTGCTTGAGATCGATTGAAACCGAGTGATATCGGCTGTGCCGAAAGATCAAACTCGGAACTGGAAACCGCCGCACTTCGGGCTCTCGTGGACAGCCCAACCTGGGCGTTATCACGCCCAAGCCAAGGCACCCTTGGACGCGCAGGTGACCGGTGCTGCTCATCCCCGAGCCACAGCTCGAGTGGTTGCTCACCGGCGGCGAATTTCCACTTTTTCCCCTTTCTGTGTGCAGAACGACCTTCGGGTACGATTCTGTTTAATTCGTGCTCTAGAAAGGGATTAGAGGGCCTCAGGCCACTCCCACACGAACTAGACACGGTGACGCACAAGTTGCCTTCACAACTCTGGGCCGGAGAACCTCTGTGCCCGGCGTAATTCAAGGTCTACTAATGGCGGAACGAACGGGGGGTATCGGGCGCACGGTGAGGACCTATTTCGGGCCTTCCCCGAGCTGCCCCGAGTTCATGTCGACCTTCTCTGAGGTCCACTGATGCTACCCGACCGGTTTCCCAAGTAGCTGAGGCACTAGGAGCATCAGCCGACATGGCCGAAGTCGTTCCGATATGGCGGCTCGTCGCCGACCATGCTCCGGCCGTTGTCATGAGCAGCTGACCCTCGGATCATGTTCCCCAAGTAAAAGTAGGCAGGGGCGGCCAGAATCAAGAAGTTTGGAGCGGTACAGCAGCCAGCGGCGAGCTCTCCGGCGAGGTCCCTCGGCGGCGGAGCGCGGGTGTCGCGAGGTTGAAGAAGGGGGTGGACCCCAGCTGTCAGCGGCCGATATTTTGAATCGGGATCCGGCTGCGGCCGGGATCGGGTGTGCTGGCGCGCAAAAGCCTTGTGGGCCGCGGTGTGCTGTCGCTTCGGCGTGCGACGCGTGTCCCCTGGGCCCACGCGCGAGTTTAAACTTTTCCCCGATTTTCAGATTTCCTTCAAACTTCAAATCCTTATAACTTTGGCTAGAAAGCTCCAAATTGAGTGAACCAAATTTTGCTGGGTTCAGCTCTCTGAGTACTTTCCAGAAAATCAAGTTTCACTTCATGAAATTCCTTAATTCTCCAGAATTAATTCTTTAAAGTTTAAACTGTTAGGAATTTTAACTGGAGAATCCTTTGGAGGAAAATCCTGAAATTTTTCTGGGATGTTCACCAAAATATCCTTGAACTACCATAAAAATTTCAGATCCATTTGAGCTCATTTAGTCCACCTAATGGTGTGATTAGTAAAACTGTTCCAGAGAAAATAGAAAATGTTCAGAAACATTTTCAGGATTTTCTCTGAAATTGTTTAGCTCATATCGTTAGTTAGAGACTTCCACATTAAGTGAGACCAACTCCATTAAAACCCTCTGAAAATCTAGTTTTCAGAAAGTCATAGTTTGTCTCATGAAAATTCCTAGAACACCCTAAGAGTTCCAATTAAGGTCAAGGACATAATTATTTGTGGAGGGCTCAAATGAGCTTTGCTGCAACTAAAACTTGACCAAGTCTTTGTTTAGGTTGTAACCAAGCCACAGTAAAAGTTTCACAGTCATTAGGTCTGTCTAGTAAGGGTTATAGGCTTCACAACTTCAAAGTTAATACAAAGGCCTCTAAATTAATACATACATTGTTCTTATCATGTAGTCGCTAAGGTCGAGGAGGAACCCGAAGTCCTAGACTTCGTTACTCCGGAGGAACAGCTAGCCTACGACCAAGAGCAGCAAGGCAAGCCCCGGTTTGCATTAACCTTTTTACAAATTTTTATTGTTTTGAGCACATACTTGTTTCCTTTGTTCTGTGCATTAGAGTCTTGTTTGGAAATCCAACTGCATGGCCAAGAAAACCACGGGTTGGGTTTAGGATTGAAAACCCCGTTAGCCACTGCATTGCTAGGATAGAGTAGGATTCGGTACAAGTCGAGTAGTTGGAACTACTCGCGAGAATAGGCTAGAGGCACATTGCTCGGGTAGAGATAGCACATGAAACACATGGCAAGAAAATGAGACCGAGCGGAGAGTAAGGGCAGCAGGACTTTGGGGCCTGTGTGCTGTAGCTCCGCTTGTGTCGATTGAGGACCGAGCCGTGTGCGGGCCTGTTGAACAAGCTAGAACAGTACCGAAGACCTACCGGCTATATGGGAACCGGGAAACTGATGTAACTCGGGTAGCTGGGTGTTGAGGCATTGCCCGTCGTTCAGAGGGTAGGTTGAGAGCTCGAGGTGTAAATCAGCTGGCGGCACAGAGATGCGCGTGCAGGGACCTCTTGCTCGGGACGATGGGACCGGTTCAATATTTGGCTAACGGGTGAAAGGTAGTCGCGTACGGCGTCCGTGATGGTTGTTGTAGGCAACATCGAGTACGGGCGTACGTGACGGGTTATTCGGGTAACCCTGCAGGTGTAAATCGATTATAATCGCCGTCCCTCGCGGTCAGTGAGTACCACTTGTTCACTGTACCGTGACGTAGAAAGAACAGGCTAGTTACATGTTAAAATGTTGCTGATTGAAAGTTGGATATTGATTGTTAATGATATGTTGTAGCTTAGTGCTAACTAAAGTTCTTTTCAACTTTGGGCAAAGTACATGAGAGAAATGCGTTTCTTGTTTGATTGCGGCTCTCTCATGTGCCTTAGCATAAAGTTCTCCACAACCTGCTGCTAAAACTTGAAAGTAAGGTTCTACTAATTAGGCGAGTCCTTGCAAATGATTTTTTTTTACCTCATGCAACCCATCACCCTCATGTAGAAGTTCCATGTTTAGGTGAGACGGGTCAGACTTGCTGAGCCTTCGTGCTCACTGCTTGTGTTTGAAGCTTTTGCAGGGTTCTATGAGGAAGGGACTCCCGAAGAGGAGACGGAACCCCAGGAGGGGAACCCCGTCGAGTGGGAGTCGTGCACGCCGCAGAGTTAGTGTGCGTGTGTGCTAGCAAGGACACGTTCGAGGGCTGAACGTGCACTTGATGCTTAGTCTACGCCCGCGAGTGTGGACTAAACTTATTTTGATGTAAACATGTTAATAAACTTGTTTATGTAATAAAGCTTCCGCTTCCGCTTTGTACCTTTGACGTGTGTTATACGGTGTTGTGCAACGCAGCACCCCTCAGCGTGATCCTGGCTCGACAGGACCAGTGGGGTCGTGTCAGCGTGGTATCAGAGCTCGCTTGAGGTTTAACACAGTACAAAGGTCTTCTTTTTCAAAAATCCAGTGAGGAACGAGTTAGTAGCCCGTATAAGGATGTTATTAGCATATAGAAAGTGGCATATTAACCTATTTGTTATGTCGGAAAATCGTGCATCTCGGGACGTTCATGTCTTGGGGGGTGCACGTAAGCGCTGTCCACCAGTGCGCACAAGCTGAAGGGTGGAGCCCCACGGGTGGCAGGTAACCCGACCCGCTTTGATATCCTCTACGACTCTTCATGTCGTTTGGGGTATTCGAGCAACGTCTGTCCCTGGCGTGCGTGGTGCAACATGGGAGACCCCGTCACGTGGTCTGAAACGTGAACACGTAACTCAAGGCGTGTTTGGCTTGAGAACATCCGGGCGAGTGATGACGGCCGGATGTACCAACTGTATGGATTCCGGGCTCGGTGTGCAGCCGAGTCTGATGATTGGTTGAATTTCTGCAGGTAGCCTTACCACGAAACGGTAGACGTGTAGCATCCGTGTGCGAGTGACGAGTAGTGCCACTAAACTAACGAAGCCGGCTAAGTCCGGTATAGGTTTTTCTTTGTGAGGACGTAGTACCGACATGATCTGGTGACGCATCGACGTCACACCCAACTAAATGAACAACTTCATTTAAAAATTTGAAGGTTTTGATCCAAAGTAGTAAAACTTGATGTAACTCCTTCCCTTGAACAGGATATTCAAAGCTAATAAGTTTTCAACTTATAGGATGTTAAGGACAGAGCACTCTGTTTTCAGCTAAATCAAGGCTGAAGTTAATCAGAGGTTAGAGGTTGAGTTCTTTCGAGGTTGGGGTCGTATGATACATTTCTGGAAAGCTTTGGAGGAGCTTTACAACTTTTCTGTTGAGTTCCAGAGGTGTTTCGTCCCTTAACCACTCGAAAAATGCAGCAGAGTTGAAACTGTCCAGAAAACAGGACGGAGCAAAGACTCTCTGTAAATTAAGCATAACTTCCTGCATAAAAATCCAAAAATAGAAAATGAGGTAGTTCTGGAAAGATTATGAGATGGGTTACAACTTTGTGACAGAAAGTTTTGTCAGATTAGGAACAGAATTAACTGGGATTCTTGGATCAAATCAGTACCTAAGGCAGGGAGGTGCTGTCCAATTGTTCCCAAAAATTCTGTTAACTTTGACATCTCATAACTTGTGAACCAGGACAGATCTTAGGCCAACCAAATACTTTCTGGAAAGCTATTGAAGTTAACTTTAACTTTGATGTTGAGCTCCAGGACTGGTTTTGCTTTTAACCTGGCCTAAATCAGATTGATATGGAAACTGGTCAGGGCTGTCATGGGAACAGCAGATCAGCAGTCAAATTTGTTTAAAAATTTGAACTATGTTTCCAAGTTTTAGGGGTTCAATGACATATCTTATGTTATAACTCGATGGTTTACTGTTCAAATGAATATTTGACATTTCTCAAATATATTTTTATAGATGGCAGCAGATAAACGGTTGGAGAACGGGTGGGTAGTTTCCCACTGTTCTGACCGTAGCGGCTACCCGGAAGCATTGTGGCAAATGCTCCAATATTTCGGGTACAACCAGATGCCGCAATACTTCGCCAAGGAGGAAGGCGAAGAGGGGAGCAAGACGTGGATGATCCATGTCGAGGTTCCCGCAGGACCTACGCCACCCGGTTGGGTGCCATTCACCGTCACGGTGAGAGGAAGACAACCGGAAGGGATGTGGCAAATGGCAGCCCGTGACACTATGTCACGTTTCTGCCAACTACACGTGCAGGCTATGGAGGGAACTCCATACGCACTCGTTCCGGTGGAGGGACGAGCTCAGCATGTGTGGGAAGAAAGGTACCTGGAGGCAACAGACCCGAGTTGCCCAAGGTACAACCCCGCGGAGGCAAATCTCAGCCTCCAAATGAGGGCGGGAAACGCTGTGATGGACAGCCAAGCTGTTCATACGGAGCATCTCGCCACCAAGCTCAAGGAGAGCGCAAGCCGTGGAGATCATTTCGAGGGTGCTCACAGCGCACTCCGCAATGTACTCCTTCCGACGATCAAGCGACTGAATGAACAACACGATCAGTTGCGTCGTTTGAAGAAGGCAAAGAAAAAGAGCCGTGTTGACATCGCGGCGTTGCAAGAGCTGGTGCAGACCCTAACCCAGCAGAATGAGGACCTTGCTCAAGAGCGGGACGACGCTATTGAGGAAGGACAAGGCTGGGAAGAGGACTACAACCAGGCTATGGACGAGGTGCATGCATTGTAGGACCTCGTGCCCCCGGTATTGGGCGTACCGGTAGTCTTGGGTCTTCCAGCCATGGGAGAACCCGGAATGGGAGAAGAGGTGGTAGATCCAGAGCCACCGGCTGAGGTACCGGAGGAGGACGACCCACAGGAGGTCGAGTTCTACTCCGAGTAGGGGGTTACGGTTGCCAAGTAGGGCAGCTAGGGTAGCGTAACCCAACTTTTGTAATCGGTGACATGTCGGGTAGACAGTAGCGTATGTATAGGTAGTGACGACATGAGCACGACTTCTCGGAGATCCGAGAATAATGTATCTTGTATAAAGTTTATGCTTTGTCAATATATGTGAATGTCGTGCAAGCTGATCATGCGTCGCTTCAATACTTACTGCTGTTTATGGAATTTTGAGAAAGACATGTGCTAATTACTGCTGTGTTGAATTTCAGAATGACGCGTACTCGTGCCAACCCTGATGTTGGAGGTACTAGCCAAGGGGGAGAGACCTCCCAACCACCTCCCGAGGACTCCTCGGGACAGCAGCAGCAGCAGCAACAGCAAACCCCGCCACCGCCACTACCAACGGTTACATTGGCCGACATTGTCGCGGCAATGGCGGGCTCGCATCAGCAGCACACAGAGTTGCTGCAGACTCTCATCGCCAATACGTCTCGCCCAGAGAGACGTCAAGATCGCGAGGAGCGCCAACAGAGCTCCTACTCCGACTTCCTGGCGACTCATCCCCCTGTATTCTCAAGGGCGGATGAACCACTTGACGCGGACAACTGGCTCCGCGCCATAGAGATGAAGTTCGGGCTGCTCCAAATCAGCGAGCAGCGCAAGACTCAGTTCGCGGTCCAGCGGCTCCAAGGATCCGCGAGCGCGTGGTGGGCCAACTTTTGTGCTTCACAACCCACCGACCGAGTGATGACCTGGGCGGAGTTTCGGACGGCCTTCCGGGCCTATCATATACCGCCCGGTTTGATGAAGAGGAAGACGCAGGAATTCCTACACCTGCAACAAGGGAGCCGGAACGCGCTGGAGTACTCCAGAGCGTTCAACGATCTCGCACTCTACGCGTCGTATCACGCAGATACGGACGAGAAGCGGCGGGACCACTTTTACCAGGGGCTTAACCCGCTCCTGAAGGACAAGCTGGCGATGTTCAATCGCGGCAGCCTCAACGACATAATTGATGCTGCGATTGTTCAGGAAGACTCCGGCAAGGAGTTGGCGGCGGCAGAGCGAAAGCGAAGCGCGCCGCAGAGCAGCGGAGAAGGAGGCGGTCCTTCTCAGAAGTTTCGGATGGTGAATCGCCCACCATCAGGTCCGCGCTGGCAGCCACCACAGCGGTCGATGCCGTTCCGCGGTCGGCCGTATTCTTCACCGGCATTCCGGCCGGCACTGCCAGCACCACCGCAACAACAGCAGCAGCAGCGGGCGATGCCGCGTGCGTTTGCACCTCCGCAACGCATGCCGGGCTTTCGTCCACCAAGTACTCCACCAGCAGCGGCCACATGTTACAAGTGTGGTCGTCCAGGACACTTCGCGAGCAGTTGCCCGGAGAGGCAAGGCGGCGGAGTGGTACCACAGTTTCCGGGGAGGAATCAACCCCGGAACCCTACTAATGCGCGGCGGGCAAACCCTAGGCCCGGCACTGTCCACCAGCTTGCCATTGAGGACGTGCCGGAGGGCGAGCCAATCCTTGCGGGTATGTTCCAACTCCACCAGCATCCCGCTATAGTACTATTTGATTCAGGCGCCACGCATAATTTTATTAGCCAAGCTTTCATTGCTAAACACAGCTTGCCAATACTACCCACCGATAGTCCATATTTAATTTGTTCACCGGGTGGGAAGATTTCAGCAAGCGTAATGGTCTCCAAAGCACCATTATGCTTAGCGGGTAGAGTGTACCCCACGTCTCTCATTATCTTAGAGGGACAAAAGGTCGATGTCATCCTAGGGATGTCGTGGTTAACCCGCCACGGCGCTGTTTTAGACACCGTCCTCCGAGTCGTGCACTTAAACTCAGAAGTGCACGGTTCTCACTCATTATTTCTGGACAGTCCAGAAATAAAACTTCCAAGTGTCTATCAAGCCACAACCATCAGATTGGAAGACATTCCAGTGGTCCGAGAGTTCCCTGATGTATTCCCGGATGATTTGCCGGGGATGCCACCCGATAGAGAGGTGGAGTTCAAGATTGAACTTGCACCGGGAACCATGCCAATATCCCGGAGGCCGTACAAGATGGCGCCCAAGGAGTTGGCGGAACTGAAGATTCAGCTCACGGACCTTCTGGAGAAGGGTTTTATTAGGCCGAGCTCCTCGCCATGGGGTTGTTCGGCATTATTTGTCAAAAAGAAGGATGAAACGTTGCGGCTTTGCGTGGACTACCGTCCATTAAATGCCGTAACCATCAAGAACAAGTACCCGTTACCACGGATCGACATGTTGTTTGATCAGTTGGTCGAAGCAAAGGTCTTTTCCAAGATGGATTTAAGATCCGGGTACCATCAGATTAAGATCAGGGCTGAGGACATTCCAAAGACAGCTTTTTCGACAAGGTACGGACTTTATGAGTACCTGGTCATGTCCTTTGGCCTCACCAATGCTCCAGCTCACTTCATGTATTTAATGAACTCGGTGTTCATGCCGGAGCTGGACAAGTTTGTCGTGGTCTTCATCGACGACATCCTGGTATACTCCAAGTCGGAGGAAGATCACAAGAAACATCTGCGTATAGTCTTGCAACGGCTGCGGGATCACAAGTTATACGCAAAGTTCAGCAAATGCGAGTTTTGGATATCGCAAGTGCCTTTCCTCGGGCATATCATCTCAGCGGAGGGTATCGCTGTGGACCCGAGCAAAATCACGCAAGTGCTGAATTGGAAATCCCCGAGAACTGTTCATGAGGTACGGAGTTTCCTCGGACTCGCGGGATATTATCGGAGGTTCATTCCGAACTTCTCGAAGATTGCCAGGCCAATGACAGAGCTGCTGAAGAAGGCTACCAAATATGTTTGGAGTCCAGCATGTGAAGCAGCATTCAAGGCTTTAGTCAAGCACCTGACATCAGCACCGGTTTTGGCGCAGCCAGACACAACAAAACCGTTCGAGGTGTACTGCGATGCATCCGGCATTGGGCTCGGATGTGTGCTGATGCAAGACCGAAGAGTGGTCGCGTATGGATCACGACAGCTTAGGAACCATGAGCAAAATTATCCAACTCACGATTTGGAGCTCGCTGCCGTGGTACTTGCACTGAAAATGTGGAGGCACTACCTACTCGGTAACCTCGTACATTTATATACCGACCACAAAAGCCTCAAGTACATCTTCACTCAGAAGGAGCTGAACATGAGGCAACGAAGATGGTTGGAACTGATAAAGGATTACGAGATAGAGATCCATTATCATCCGGGCAAGGCAAACGTTGTGGCAGACGCGCTAAGCCGCAAGTCACACGTCAATAATCTGACCATCACACCGTTGGAAGGGAGCGAACCACCACTACATGTGATTCCACATGGAGCTCTCTACAACCTAGCTTTGATCCCCACCATCCGTGAAGAGATAGCGGCAGCCCAGAAGAATGATAAGGGCATGTCACATTTACGGAGACGAGTAGACAGTGGGGAGTTGAAATGTTTCCGGAAGGACGGAGACGGCGTCCTATGGTTCAAGGACCGGATCGTCGTACCCCGGAACCCGGAGTTACGGAAGAAAATCTTTGATGAGGCTCACTTATCAAAGTTTTCTATTCACCCCGGCAGCAACAAAATGTATCAAGAACTCAGGAGAAAGTTTTGGTGGACACGGATGAAGCGAGAGACTGCAAAATACGTGTCCGAGTGTGATACATGTCGAAGGGTGAAGGCAGACCACATGCGGAAACCGGGACTGCTGCAACCACTGGGCATTCCTGCCTGGAAGTGGGAGGACGTGAGCATGGATTTCGTCGTCGGTTTACCCACCACCTTACAGAAACATGATTCTGTGTGGGTGATCGTCGATCGGCTCACCAAAGTTGCCCATTTCATCCCGGTCAACACCAACTACAACGCCAAGAAGTACGCTGAACTGTACATCTCACGGATCCTATGCTTATACGGCGTACCCCGTACTATCGTATCGGACCGGGGCACTTTATTTGTGTCCCGTTTTTGGGAGCAGCTACACGCTGCCCTGGGGACGAAGCTAATCCGTAGTTCAGCCTACCACCCGCAGACGGATGGGCAAACGGAGCGGGTAAATCAAATCCTAGAAGACATGCTACGAGCTTGCGCTATCGACCACGGCAAGAATTGGGATGATCACTTGCCATTAGCCGAGTTCTCGTACAACAATGGGTACCAAGCCAGCATCAAGATGGCGCCCTACGAGGCGCTATACGGCAGGAAATGCCGCACACCACTGAACTGGTGTGAATCTGGCGAGAGGGTTACCTTCGGGATTGATCTTGTCAACAACGCGGAAGAAAAGGTTCGATTAATTCAAGCGAACCTAAAAGCCGCTCAATCCCGACAGAAACAGTATGCGGACCGGAGAAGGCGCCCATTACAATTCGAAGTTGGAGATCACGTATACCTACGAGTGTCTCCAATGAAGGGCGTAAACAGATTTGGGGTGAGAGGAAAGTTAGCACCCCGATTCATCGGTCCATTCCAGATTACCGAAAGATGTGGATCGGTGGCATACCGGCTAAGATTACCAGAAGCACTTTCCGGTGTGCACGACGTCTTTCACATTTCCCAGCTGAGGAAGTGTCTCAAGCTATCAACTACCGTTCAGCTGGAAGACATTGAAGAACTGCAACCGGATCTCACCTATCGGGAGGAACCGGTGCAGATTATTGATGAAAAGGCCCGAACCACACGCAACCGTACGTTGTGGTTCTACAAGGTTCTATGGAGTAATCACTCCATGGACGAAGCGACATGGGAGAGCGAAGAATTCCTTCGCACTAACTACCCCGACTTTTTCACGTCGCATATTCGGTAATTTTCCACCGTCCTCTCTCTCATTTCACCTTATAATCTCGGGACGAGATTCTTTTAAGGGGGGAGGAATGTAAGGGCCTCAGTTTTTGACACTCATTTGCAGTGTTCATCACCACACCACACACCTCATTTGAGGAAGAATGATGAACACAAATGAAGAGCAAGTAACAATTATCAACATGCTCATTAGAGAACAAACTCACACCTTGCAAAAGTGGTATTTCCCACATGTGATATAGATGGGCTGGACATATGAAAACTCCTACACTTTGCTAAGGATGTCCATGCCAAGTTCCACCCAAATTCAAAACCTTTTTGAGGTCATTTTGGGTATAGTTAGGAAGAGGGCAGTTTGAAACCATATTCAAATTCAAACTGTTTTCACCCACTGAATTTAAAAGTGGAAGGCATATTCTTGCTCAGCACATTTTTGTGAGCTCACACACCAATTTTCACTCCATTTGGAGTTGATCTTGACATGAGCTAAGGGGGAGAAATTCAAACTTTATTTGAATTTCAAACTGCACTTGTGCTGAAATTCATTCAAACCAAACCTCATTTGAACTTTGATCAATTCAAATGGCTCTTGGGTGAATAATTTGAATTGCCAAGGGTAGAATAGGGTTCACTGTTTACCACAGCTGTTAGGAATAAATTTCAGAGGTTAAAAGAGAAGTGGGACCCACATGTCAGCCTCAGCCTCAAAGCAAACCGACTGAAACACAGTTCAGTCGGTTCCCGGCTGCTGTGCGCGCGCGCCACCGAAGGGGGCAGCCGGCGCCAGCTCCTGCTGCGTGCCCCAAGCCGGAGACCAGACCGCCGGGCTATTTATTCCCTCCCCGGTGTGCTTCAGTCGCCATTCCTCGAGCTGCCGACGCACACGACTTGTTTTTCCACTGCCATCGCCGCCGCTCGAGTTCCTGCTTGATCAAGCCGATCGCAGCTCCCTCTCTCCACTCCAGGGTCCCAGCAAGGTACTAGAGACCTTCCTCCATCCTCCCCATTGCTTGAGATCGATTGAAACCGAGTGATATCGGCTGTGCCGAAAGATCAAACTCGGAACTGGAAACCGCCGCACTTCGGGCTCTCGTGGACAGCCCAACCTGGGCGTTATCACGCCCAAGCCAAGGCACCCTTGGACGCGCAGGTGACCGGTGCTGCTCATCCCCGAGCCACAGCTCGAGTGGTTGCTCACCGGCGGCGAATTTCCACTTTTTCCCCTTTCTGTGTGCAGAACGACCTTCGGGTACGATTCTGTTTAATTCGTGCTCTAGAAAGGGATTAGAGGGCCTCAGGCCACTCCCACACGAACTAGACACGGTGACGCACAAGTTGCCTTCACAACTCTGGGCCGGAGAACCTCTGTGCCCGGCGTAATTCAAGGTCTACTAATGGCGGAACGAACGGGGGGTATCGGGCGCACGGTGAGGACCTATTTCGGGCCTTCCCCGAGCTGCCCCGAGTTCATGTCGACCTTCTCTGAGGTCCACTGATGCTACCCGACCGGTTTCCCAAGTAGCTGAGGCACTAGGAGCATCAGCCGACATGGCCGAAGTCGTTCCGATATGGCGGCTCGTCGCCGACCATGCTCCGGCCGTTGTCATGAGCAGCTGACCCTCGGATCATGTTCCCCAAGTAAAAGTAGGCAGGGGCGGCCAGAATCAAGAAGTTTGGAGCGGTACAGCAGCCAGCGGCGAGCTCTCCGGCGAGGTCCCTCGGCGGCGGAGCGCGGGTGTCGCGAGGTTGAAGAAGGGGGTGGACCCCAGCTGTCAGCGGCCGATATTTTGAATCGGGATCCGGCTGCGGCCGGGATCGGTTGTGCTGGCGCGCAAAAGCCTTGTGGGCCGCGGTGTGCTGTCGCTTCGGCGTGCGACGCGTGTCCCCTGGGCCCACGCGCGAGTTTAAACTTTTCCCCGATTTTCAGATTTCCTTCAAACTTCAAATCCTTATAACTTTGGCTAGAAAGCTCCAAATTGAGTGAACCAAATTTTGCTGGGTTCAGCTCTCTGAGTACTTTCCAGAAAATCAAGTTTCACTTCATGAAATTCCTTAATTCTCCAGAATTAATTCTTTAAAGTTTAAACTGTTAGGAATTTTAACTGGAGAATCCTTTGGAGGAAAATCCTGAAATTTTTCTGGGATGTTCACCAAAATATCCTTGAACTACCATAAAAATTTCAGATCCATTTGAGCTCATTTAGTCCACCTAATGGTGTGATTAGTAAAACTGTTCCAGAGAAAATAGAAAATGTTCAGAAACATTTTCAGGATTTTCTCTGAAATTGTTTAGCTCATATCGTTAGTTAGAGACTTCCAAATTAAGTGAGACCAACTCCATTAAAACCCTCTGAAAATCTAGTTTTCAGAAAGTCATAGTTTGTCTCATGAAAATTCCTAGAACACCCTAAGAGTTCCAATTAAGGTCAAGGACATAATTATTTATGGAGGGCTCAAATGAGCTTTGCTGCAACTAAAACTTGACCAAGTCTTTGTTTAGGTTGTAACCAAGCCACAGTAAAAGTTTCACAGTCATTAGGTCTGTCTAGTAAGGGTTATAGGCTTCACAACTTCAAAGTTAATACAAAGGCCTCTAAATTAATACATACATTGTTCTTATCATGTAGTCGCTAAGGTCGAGGAGGAACCCGAAGTCCTAGACTTCGTTACTCCGGAGGAACAGCTAGCCTACGACCAAGAGCAGCAAGGCAAGCCCCGGTTTGCATTAACCTTTTTACAAATTTTTATTGTTTTGAGCACATACTTGTTTCCTTTGTTCTGTGCATTAGAGTCTTGTTTGGAAATCCAACTGCATGGCCAAGAAAACCACGGGTTGGGTTTAGGATTGAAAACCCCGTTAGCCACTGCATTGCTAGGATAGAGTAGGATTCGGTACAAGTCGAGTAGTTGGAACTACTCGCGAGAATAGGCTAGAGGCACATTGCTCGGGTAGAGATAGCACATGAAACACATGGCAAGAAAATGAGACCGAGCGGAGAGTAAGGGCAGCAGGACTTTGGGGCCTGTGTGCTGTAGCTCCGCTTGTGTCGATTGAGGACCGAGCCGTGTGCGGGCCTGTTGAACAAGCTAGAACAGTACCGAAGACCTACCGGCTATATGGGAACCGGGAAACTGATGTAACTCGGGTAGCTGGGTGTTGAGGCATTGCCCGTCGTTCAGAGGGTAGGTTGAGAGCTCGAGGTGTAAATCAGCTGGCGGCACAGAGATGCGCGTGCAGGGACCTCTTGCTCGGGACGATGGGACCGGTTCAATATTTGGCTAACGGGTGAAAGGTAGTCGCGTACGGCGTCCGTGATGGTTGTTGTAGGCAACATCGAGTACGGGCGTACGTGACGGGTTATTCGGGTAACCCTGCAGGTGTAAATCGATTATAATCGCCGTCCCTCGCGGTCAGTGAGTACCACTTGTTCACTGTACCGTGACGTAGAAAGAACAGGCTAGTTACATGTTAAAATGTTGCTGATTGAAAGTTGGATATTGATTGTTAATGATATGTTGTAGCTTAGTGCTAACTAAAGTTCTTTTCAACTTTGGGCAAAGTACATGAGAGAAATGCGTTTCTTGTTTGATTGCGGCTCTCTCATGTGCCTTAGCATAAAGTTCTCCACAACCTGCTGCTAAAACTTGAAAGTAAGGTTCTACTAATTAGGCGAGTCCTTGCAAATGATTTTTTTTTACCTCATGCAACCCATCACCCTCATGTAGAAGTTCCATGTTTAGGTGAGACGAGTCAGACTTGCTGAGCCTTCGTGCTCACTGCTTGTGTTTGAAGCTTTTGCAGGGTTCTATGAGGAAGGGACTCCCGAAGAGGAGACGGAACCCCAGGAGGGGAACCCCGTCGAGTGGGAGTCGTGCACGCCGCAGAGTTAGTGTGCGTGTGTGCTAGCAAGGACACGTTCGAGGGCTGAACGTGCACTTGATGCTTAGTCTACGCCCGCGAGTGTGGACTAAACTTATTTTGATGTAAACATGTTAATAAACTTGTTTATGTAATAAAGCTTCCGCTTCCGCTTTGTACCTTTGACGTGTGTTATACGGTGTTGTGCAACGCAGCACCCCTCAGCGTGATCCTGGCTCGACAGGACCAGTGGGGTCGTGTCACCTACGTGTAAGCCCACAAAATTAAATGTTCTTTCGTGAGCCGGCACCAAAGCCGACGAAATTAAAATCCACTGTCGTGAGCCAGCCCCAGAAGCCGACGAAATTAAAAGTTCGTGAGCCAACCGCCAAGCCGACGAAATTATCAACTATTTTGGTGAGCCTTTACCCAAGCCGATGAAATTACCCTAGAAGTATTTTCGTGAACCGTCTGCCAAGACGACAAAAATACTTGAAATACATTTAATTTCGTGAGCCGGACTGGAAGCCGATAAAAATACTTGGTACGTTCAGAAGTATTTTGTGAGATGGAGACCGAGCCGATAAAAATGACCTCAGTTTCGTGAGCCAACAGCGTAGCCGATGAAATTAAACATATTTTTGTGTGCCCATGTCGAAGCCGACGAAATTATTTATGTATTGTCGTGTGCTATAATCCGACTCACGAAAATAACTTTGTTTTTGTGTGGGCTCACGAAAATACTTTTGGCCCATGAAAATAATACGTATTGATGGGCATGTTTGTTAGATCCTAGGCCCCTAGCAGCTCAATAAAATTTTGGTGCTGCTGGCCATGTTTGTTGTGCAGCTGCTTGTCATGGCTACGCCAGTGATGGCAAACCAGATCAGCTGATCAGCAACATGAAAGATCTTCAGAAGCCCGACCTCTTTTGTAGGAATTTTTTTTAGAAACCTCCAGGCCATTGCCCAGCAATATATTAATCAGAAAAAGAGAACCTAATACAAGTGCACATCAGAAAAACCCCACACTTTTAACTCAACACCAAGGTTAGCCTGAAAATGGATGGGTGATCAGGCTCAACTGTGAGCCCCAGCTGAAATCCAGCGCTGGCCTTCCTCCGTGATGCCTTCCAAAATTAGTTGTATTGATTTCTCCTTGTACTAAAAAAATTCTTGCATTCTTTTGTAGGAATTGCTATATGTTTTAATGCAAGAATCATGTTCTATGCCGGCAGCGACGTTGTCCTGCTGATTGTCCCGGCATCAACGACGAGGTCGCTGAAGGCGCAGATCATAAGAACACAACCATGGATATGCCGGTCGGGAGAGGCTAGAACAACAATACGACGGATGATCTTCGGGGCCTGGACCCGAACCGATTTACAATATGTGCGCGCCCTTGCTGTCAAGTTCGATGCAGATCTTCTTTTCATTGCTGGAAATACTGTCCTCATTGTTCCGGGGATCAATCGTTAGGTCGCTGAACGCGCGGACCATCAGCTGAACCCAAAGCTGGCCCTGGCTATGCCGGCGGCGACAGATCGCAACAGCAGAACGCCCCGCCGGTCCCCGACCAAGTTCCTTTCATGCTCTCGCTCTGCATTCAATGTCCGTTGCATGCTCCGTGATGATTTGCCAACGTTTCTGTCGCCCTTGAATAAACACTAAATGCATGGAGTGCCTTTATTTTCCAGCTTGTAGTGGTGTATCCGTGCCGACGCATGCACATGCACGCGTAAACAAGTGCGCTGCTAGGTCTATCGTATACAGTAGTGTTGGAGCGTGGTGGTGTGTGCTGAATGCTGTATCTCAAATAATTAACGATATATACTTCGACTACCACCTGCATCATGTTGCTGGAGAGCATATTCAGTGCTCCATCGGATCGCACGCTCCCGTGCTTCCGTTAACGTAAACATTATTAAAAGAAATCTAATAGAAAAATAAATAGATAATGCACGTTATTATCTATTATCAAGCAAAATATGAGAAACAACAAAAAGTTTAAGAGAAACTAGAACAAGATTTGAAAAAAAAAATCAGCACGAAATTTGACAAAAAGAGAGAGAGAAATCCAGCTCCAGCTTAGGCCCACGTTAACGGTTCCCACAAGAGCACTTTATTAGGCCCAGGTTCTAGTTGTGGCCCGTTAGCTTTGAGCTCGTAGTATCGGTATATACGATCACTTTTGGTGTAATAACTTTGTGATATTTTAGTATCATTTGTATGAATGAGCAAATTGTGACATCGAAAATCTTGATCCTCATAATACCATCTAGATTATTTGGTGGGTACTATCCCAAAGTCACATTGAAAAAATACCACGTGCACTGTACATTATCGCATTCGACAACGTGCATATGTACATTATCGCATTCGACAGCAATACGTTTGTCAGCATTATATTGTTCGTGTTCCTAGATCACTGATACGCCAGCGTACACGAGTGTTACTCATCTGATCATCTCGTCTCACATGCCAGCCCTCTTTTGGGCTAGCTAGCATGTCAGCAGCAAAAGTCATGACACGAGTAACTCGACACACTTTTAGGGAGGAACAGCGCTGACGTGGATCCGACGGACCAGATCGTCGCCCCCCTTCTTTTATCTCCCTCCCGCCTCCTCCCCGCCACACACACCCTTCCTCTCGCATGGCACATCCCCTCTCGTCGTCTCCTCTCCACACGCGCGCTCTCGAGAGCTCGGCTCGCGGTGAGCGCTCCCATGGCCGGAGCTTTGTTCTGATCTCTTCGAATTAAGCTTCATTTGGGAAGGTTCTTTTCTGCTGGCTCTTCGGGCTGCGCGTGTGCGTCCACCGTGCGTGCGAGCAGAGAGGGGATGGTAGGGAACAAGCGGGAGGCGTCGAGCAAGGACCCGATGCGCCGGACGACGAGCATGACGGAGTTCGCGCCCCCGGAAGTGCTGTCTTCGGTTTTCGAGGACGAGGAGGTCGCGGTGAGCCAGCTGCCCGACAGCGGCGGCGACGGCCAGGACTGGCTGGCTGCGCTCGGCGGCGCAGCCAAGCAGGAGGAGTGGCTGGCGGCGTACCGCGCGCGCGCGGCGCCGGCGCGGGCGCGGGCCAGGCCCCGGCGGAACTCGGCCGACTGCTCGGCCACCGAGGCCGCCGCCTTCCTCCGCGCGTGCGGGCTCTGCCGGCGCCGCCTCGGCCCCGGACGCGACACCTTCATGTACAAGTACGTACTTCCGTTCTGCTTGCTCAAACTAATCAGGTCGTCTTATATTTAACGACTTGCTAGCCGCGTGATGATAATTTTCTGATGAAAAAAAATCGCGCCTTACATATAATTTGCAGGGGCGAGGAGGCGTTCTGCAGCCTGGAGTGTCGGCAGCAGCACATGACGCAGGAGGAGTGGGAGGACAAGTGCACGGTGACGTCGAGGAAGGATGCGTCCGCCGTTCCCGCCCCCGGTCGCCGCCGAGGAAGCTCCGGCAAGCCCGGTACCGGCGGCAGCACCGTGGCTGCGGCATGACGAGGCGACGTGGAGACGCGCGCGCTGTGTGCACGCCGGCGCAACGTATATCCTGGACTAAGCCATCTCCACGCTCATCACTTCATCACCGGCAGCCATATACAGCTACTGATCCGGTAGCTATCTGCATCGTCCGATGCATAAAGCCGACATAGATACCGTCAGCTTGATGATTAGATCATACATGGACCTATTGATCCGTGTATTATGTTAGCTCACCTAAAAAAGTTCACCTTGTATGCTCGGACGCTATCCATATTGGTATTATTACTGCACCGATCGAGCATGATGTGTACGTAAAAGAAAAAAAAGGAAGATAAAGATTGTGAAGAGCAGCACAAGCTAGCAGCCGGATGCAGATTCGATGCACGGCATTGCAGAGCTGTTGCTGCTGGGATTGATCGAGATCCTGTCACGAAAATCAAACTAAAAGTGTTATTATGGAGATGACGGCCAAAGAGGAAGCATTCCATTACCTTCTCAGATGAGCTCTCCGTCTGTTGTGCTTCTTCAACCTCCGGTATTCTACGCTTTGATTCTCCTTTGTTCATTGCTACTGAATCTGCTGTGCGCCTCTCGTTAACTGCTCCCGACGCATCTGTTTCCGTCTCTCCCGATCCCAACTCAGAAAGCTTGGATTTGAGATCGAGCGGTGGAAAACTCGGATCTGGGCGAAGAGCTGGTCCCGGGGCGAAAACCTTGAGTTGAATGAAGACTTTGCACTCAATGATTTGGGAGAAATTCACTACTCACTCTATTTCGAATTATTTGACGCTGACTATTTTAAAATTAAACTAATCAGTGTCAAATAATTTGAAACGGAGAGAGTATTTTCTTGGCATCAAAGTGAACATGGTACATAATGGTATACTTTTTACACAGCAAAAATATGCCTTGGATCTGTTGAATAACTTGGTATGATAAAATTGCAAACCTCACTACTCCATTAGCAATATCTGAGAAATTATCTTTACGTGGTGGTACTCCTTCAGATCTACATGATGCCACTCAGAATAAAAGTATTGTAGGAACTTTACAGTATCTAACATTTACTAGGCCACATTTTATTTCCTATGAATAAGGTATGGCAATTTCTACATGCTCCTGGTTCTGTTCATTGGATGGCAGTAAAGAGAATTTTGAAATATCTGAAATATACTCTTAAGTATGGGTTAAAGATAAGTAAGTCAACATTGATGATTGTAAGTGGCTTCTCATATGCTTATTGGGCAGGTTGTTCCAGTGGTTTTGCAATTTTCCTAGGTCCCAATATTATATCTTAGAGTGCTAGAAAATAAGCTACAATATCGAGGTCAAGTATTGAAGCTGATTATAAAGCATTTGCCAGTGCTACTGTTGAAATTATGTGGGTGCAACTTTATTAAAAGGAATTGCAAGTTGAAGGGCCAAGCGACACTACGCTATTGTGTGATAATATTGGAGCAACTTATCTCTCTGCCATTCATGGAAGAATGAAACATGTAGAGATTGATTATAACTTTGTTAGAAGAATAGTTGCTCAAAAGCTTTTAGAAACCAGGTTTGTCTCTCATGCGACCGAGTAGGCCACCGCCAGGGAGCTGTTCGCTGGCTATATTAACACGGAACGGTACAAGGTCGAGTTGCACGCTAACCCATATTATTTTTCTACATGCATAGAGAAAACTAAAATCCCATGAATCTCTCCATGAATAAGCATAGCATGCACATTATCGTGTACATGCATATGATGGTCCAGCAGAAAGTACCTTGGCAATAATGGAATAATATGGGGCCTATACTATATGGTAGGGCCAGTCCGAGTCAGCAGCAATCAGGTAGCTGGATTGTTCCATTCCTGCCAAACATAGAATCGCTGCCATAGCTTCTGGGAGCCGGTAGCTGGCCAGTAAGCTCTCACCGCAAAGTGACACTCGCAAGTAGCAGAGACATCGTCATGCTAGCATTCGTTAGTTGATCCATGCAAGTGAAGAAGCAAACCAACAATGCATACCTATGGCAATGCCTCGCTCTCAGTCACGATCTACTACTCTGTAAAAAATCGCATAGTATCCATGCCCATAGTCGTAAGATTCAGATGCACGCACGCACAAAGACAGATTGATACAATTCTAAGCATGTTATCAGTTTTTGCCGGAGTTTCTATTTTTGACATGCAAGAGAGCTCTGTCTAAAGCTTTTGCTGAGCTTCTTCCAAGACTGTCCATTAGCCGAGAGTTTCTGCTGCACGCATGGAGGCCACACCATCTGTCCGTGACGGTTGAACCACCACCAGATAGCCCGCCGTGAGCGCGATTGGGCAACTGATCCGTCAATCGGGACGCACCAGCTTGCAGCAAGTAGTAACGAGCAAGTTAACATTTGAGGGATGCAAGTAGGCCGTGCCTCCTGCCCCTTGTGATCTCCCAGGAGGCGGCTGACCAATTGCAGAGAGAGAGAGAGAGAGAGAGAGAGAGCAGTAACTGCGGAAAGCTCCACCCTGGAACGAACGAACGAACGAACGGCGGCGAAGTCCTCGCCATGCATTGTACAACAACAACCAAACCAAATTACTGGGAAATGAACCTGTGGATGGAAAAGTCGTCTGATAGAAACCTGACGTTCCGTCATCGACGTCGAGGCCAAGAAGGACTGAATGCGAGCGAGAAAGCGGCAGCTTGCGCGCATTATCTGGTGGCCATTCCTCCACGCCCTGCTACTTCTCTCGTCAGGCCCCGGATTGACAGGGGCAGCTTTTATGAGGAAGCTCCAGATGAACGTAGGATTACTGTTACTGCTCTAGTGACCTCTGATCACACGTGACCTTCCTAATTTAGACCACGTGCAGTTTCCCCTGTTTTATCGTCAGCAAACAATACGATGACTACGACGAGGTTGTCCTAATTAAATTGATGGCTAAAGGTCGCATTGCACATAATTAACCATGTTTTGACATCTCCGCTCGGGCGACTTTATTTGCAGCATGCCCAAGCATAATCGTCCGCTGCAGATGCAGATTCTTATCCGGCACGTCGGTACGGTGGTTCAGGAGAGAAATGAGACCTGGAAAAAAGTGGACGAGGAGCGAGGCCAATCGGAGCAAGCGATCGGTCCAAGTGTCGCCCTCGCGCTTTTGCATGCCTTCACCACACCAGACCGTAGTGATCTCGAGCTTTCTATACCTGTCCGGTCGTTTGTCGTCACTGCTGGCTGGCTCTACTGCCTCGCCGTCGTCGCTGAACGTCGCCGTCGATCTCTCTCTCTTGCCATCCGTCCAGGCAACTGGAACGCTTTGAGTTGGAACGCCACGGAGACTCTTCTGCTCCAGCCGGACTCTGTGCGTGATCAACAACTTGTGGACGCCATTTGATGCGGAAAAACTCTGCGCAGGCCGCGTGCGTTCGAGGAGCACTGGCGCGATCACGACGCCCGGGCCGGAACCGCCGTGGCATGGACCGTTCCTGGGCTCCTGCGGGGTCATGGGGGCCTCAACTAAACCTGAGCCTATCGACAGGCCCGGTAGAGCCCAGCCAAGCGTAGGAGCGTGTGGAACGGGAAGCCGAACGATCCATCACGGAGCAGCGGCGGGATGAAGATGAAGATGAAGGCCGGATTGTGCTCATCGTTTCGGTCTCCGTCTTTTCCACCAGCGGATGGAGCCCGGTTCCATGAGAACCATCAAACTTACGAAGGATCAGTTCACAGCGCAGATCGATGGTCTGCCAAACACCGGCAGGCCTGGCCAGGCTGCAGTGCGTCAGCATTTAGCTGAGCAATTAGGATCTCATAACGAGAACGCTGAATTTGGACTGCCCCACGACAGCATCATCAGAAAATCGTGGTGTCACGCAGTAACGTCCGGGGTGAAGGCTACTGTAGTTCCCGACAAATACTGGGTTCCGGATCTCATTTAACGAATGGCAGTTAGCATCATAGGAAGGGAATTAGTGCCTTGATCATCGCCTATATTTTGATGTCGCGACGACATGAAGCGTGCATCGCGCTACTGAAGAACCCGCACACGCTGCGCCAGCAGAGGGATTCGAGGCTTGCCCTCGTCATACCGGACATCTGAAACGAACTTCAGTTTTCTTGTAGACTGGCCGCAAGTCATGAGGTTGGGGTCGTCTAGATCTGCATCTTGGCGTGACTTTTCCGAGTCGACCGTGCATGATGTGATTCTTTTCGGCTTTAGGATGAGTTCAGCTGGAAAAAAATACAGTTATATAAAAAAACAAATTGTTCCAAAAATCCGACCTGCCGGATTCGAACCAGCGACCTAAGGATTACCTGCTTCGAACTACAGTCCTCCGCTCTACCAACTGAGCTAAGGTCGGTTTTGTTTGACTAATTCTTGATCATCTTATGTATCTAGATACCAACTAACTTGTCTTTATTTGCCTTTTCTCATCGGGTCTCGTGCCTTAGCCTTTCTACGTACTTAGTCGGCGACGGATATGCTTAAAGTCAGAATAATATATACATTTACCCATCGTTGGAAGACAGAATATCAGCAGTGAGATGTTAAAAAAACACAGACACGGGAATTGCGGTACGATTTGGTCCAAGTCATATGCCTCATGTACTTTGTCTTACATACTGGACTCATCCAGGTTCAAGAACATTTGGTGGCTGCTATAGATTATGGTGGATATTTACGATCTGATCATATGAATGTTTTTTTTTCTAATTAGGGGGCCAAATCCTATCAGTGACCAACGAAGATTATTTGCCGGCCTCTGTTACTTGAATTCAACCACTGAATCTTGTGCGGTATACTATATTATCTATGAAAAGCGAAAGCGACAATGACGAGATAAACCTTTTTTATCATTCACTAGCGTTATATATTTTTAGATCAAAATGTAACAACTTATAATTTACAAAATCAGGGCAAGGTTCATTCGTATTTATTTTTCATCATCTGATATATGCATGTATCTTATTGTATGTATTGGAGTGTTTTTGGTCAAACCGAGATTTTCACACGTGAATGCTAGCCATGTAATCCAACCAAATGCTGTACATCGAGATCAGTGCAATCCAGTACCCACCACGAATCTAAGAACAATAATGATGGTGTGGATGGTACATACTCAGCAGCATGTACACGCGACAATGCACTTCTCATTATATTTTTGGTGATCAATTTTCTTTTGAGATAACAAAAAGAGTTCATTCTGTTCTTCCATAGTCATCCCGTTTCGGAATATTTGACATTAGTTAGTTCAATTTTGAACCAACCAACATCAAATAATTCGAAACGGAGTGAGTATCATTAGAAGCATACGTCCAACAAGCATATCATTATTATAAAGTTTCATATTATGAAGATTCGGAAAACAAGTTTGAACATATATAAAAACGTTCTGAATCTAACCACTTTGTTCAATCGGTATTTGTGGCACTAGAGAATATAATGGATATGCATAGATCAAATGGATAAGACGGAGGCCATGATCAAGAATGGAACAGGATGTTTTTTAATTGTTCCATTATGTGCTCTTATGTTGTTTATACGTCGTCGAGTAGATCAAGAACAGTGTTAGAAGCCATGTGGCTTCTCGTATCTGTTCATAGATACGACAAGGATTATCTTTTTGCCAGGCATAGCAAAATATTTTTTCATCGTTCTCCAGCTACACGACGACATCTTGTGAATACATGAGCAGGCGTTAAGCTGCCGGCCGGCGCCTCGGTGTACCTAACCCGCCGGGGTGCCGTGCCGGCGTCCCGCCTCTCGCTAGGTGTCGCTATTTTCTACAGTGTATTTGGGTTTGTTTAGTTAATAATAAAAGGAGTGAAATAAAGTGGAAAATAAACTAATTTTTACCTTAATTTTGCTCAATCTACTTTGAATTGGAAGTACTGGACTGTATCCAAAGAAAGCGTTCATGGGAGAAACATCTGCTACTATCTACTTTCCGGTACAGGTGTGCATTAAGCAGTTCACTGAAAAGGCGAGAAATGGATAGCGCTTACTTACATGTGCGTGATTCAAGAGATCTCTCGTCGACAATCCGACATCAAACGGATGCATCTTTGCCGTCTCCAAATCCCAGTAGAATCCACCGGCAAGACTCCATTTCACCGGTCCACCAGCAGCTCGGTGTCGATCGCGACGTTGGCAGCCATGCACCCGTGCAAAACGCGTACCACCGGCCCCGCCTCGTTTGTCTCGTCCTCGAGCCAACCTCCCACCCTCTTATATATAGAAGAGAAACGCCATTGATATCGCCACCGCGCCTCGCTCTGTATCTCTCAGGAACCAGTTGCAAACCAAAGACGAGACGATTTGGTTCGTTGGGTTGGGTCAGTTAGCTAGCTAGCTACCGATGAGCATCATCCCGATCCCAACGCCGAGGGGCGCAATCATCGGGGTCGACAACGCCACCGCGTCTGGCCGGAGCAACCGCTGCAAGTGCAAGGTGATGGCCGTGGCGACGTCGTCGGCGAGGGCAGCTGGCTCGTCATGCTCCAAGAGCGGCAGGAAGGACTACTACGCGGTGCTGTCGCTCGAGCACTCCGCGGCCGTGGGCGCCGAGGAGGTCAGGCGTGCGTACCGGCGCCTCGCGCTGCGTTACCACCCCGACCTGTGCCCGCCGTCGCGGCGCGCCGAGTCCACGGAACTCTTCCTCGAGCTGCGGCGCGCCTACGAAACTCTATCTGACCCGGCACGGAGGGTGCGGTACGACGCTGAGCTGCGGACGACGGTGGGCGCCGGGGAGGCGGCCAGCCCGGACGATGTCCTGTTTGTGAGGGGCGTTTGGGAGGCGCAGCTGCGCGGTCTGCGTGCGCGCTCCGAGCGGCGGCAGAGAGCGAGGAACGGCGGCCTCTGCCGGTCCGATTAGGTGCACGCACGACGACATGCAGTCTTGTCTTTTGAGATCCGTTCTTTGACAGTTAGAGTCACTGCATGCATCTCTGTTCCACTGAAGCGTCTAGGTTAAGTTTTTTTGAAGCAAAATATAGGTTGAGTTGTGTGTGTGTATATAGATTGTAGAGTGACAAGTCTGAACGTACTACGAAGGACCCAACTTTTTTTGTTTGGTGTCATGTAAGGGTGCAAATTTACTATCTCAATGTTTGACAGACAAAAGAAGTCACCATGCTCTCTTGAGACCTAGAAGTTACCACAGTAACCGAAGGAAAAAAAAAGAATGAAATAGTCACTTCATCCCTGCTACTATGAAAAATTACTGAGAAATCACCCACCACTACCTATAAAAAAATATCTGGACTGGTGAAGAAAAATGCAATGGAGGTCAGTGCAAAGTTTCGTGGGATATCGTTGTACTAACAAAGTCAAGCGGAGGGACAGAATATGACTTCCTGCTCACCAAGTTCTTGATCAAGCTGCACCAGCCGGCTACGCACCCGGCACCCCGTCAAGAATTGTTTCAGACGCGATACGAGTGGTCTGCTGACAGAAATCTTGGTGACTTGTATGATTCCTCCAACAACCCTATAGCCCTAATCGAGCAAGCTCGGTAGTCGGTACTCCACTCCACCCCATCATCTCCCTCTGGATAATCTAGGTAAACGGGCCAAGCCCACACTGGAAAACGGTCCAATCCGTGCGCTCGACCGGTCCAAGAACCGGCGTGCGCACGCTGATTCGCAGCCCAGATGCGCAAAAACAACCGCGATCCCACGAGCTCACCAACACGGAGTCATGGAGCAACAAAACGCGACGGACGCGCACGCCAACCGAGCCGAGCCCGGTGGCAGCAGCAGTGTCACATGGCGAGGGCCGAGAGAAGCCCGAGATGGCGTGGAGCCGTGTAGGCATCATCGCCCGACGCCCGCGCGCATGTGCTGGGGCACATGGCTTGGAGGCTCGCGCAGTCGCCGCCGGGGAGAAAGTCTCCGCCGAGGCCGGGGACGGGCCCGGGTCCCCAACTGACGGAAACGGCCGCGCGTGTATTCAATGCGTGCGTGCACACAGCCCCGCTGCTGCTGCGGCGCCCCCAACTACTCCTCCTCGAGACCACGGGCCACAGCGCGCGGTGCAGTGCGGCGGCAGCCACCGGCACGTGGGCTTGCCGGTTCCATGCTGTACAATTACCACTTCACCAGCACATTTGCCCCCGGTTCGCATTGACCGTCAAGGTCACATCAGAGCCTTGATTTTACACCGCCTCCAGCTACTTCCTGCTTCCTACTACTCGTATACGCGACTGTCGCTCCTTGCAGATCCAGATCAGGGGTTGGTCAACTTCCATTTGCATCCAGAGTGACAAGAAAGACGTGCGCGTTCTTAACTGGAGCTCCGGATCTGATGCCACAGTTCCAGCTCGGACGGTCAGGTGAAAACGCGGCTCGTTGTGGATCTAGAGGATTGGTCAACTGCCATGGATCGTGGGAAGTGGGAAGGTAGCAGCGTAGTGCCCCAGGAGGAAAACAGGTAGCTGCACATGCAACGGATTCTTGGGACGTGCATTGAGTCGTAGTTTACCATCTGCCAGCCTCCACTGCTCATCGACCTTCCATTCCAAAAGGTGGCACCGCTGGCTGCCTACCGGTCAGTGCACGCTATGGTGATCGCGACGCAAAAGTTTGCTTGCAGTGTATGTACAATGATGCAGCCAAAACGATCAAAAGTCTGCTTTCCCTCACGCACGCATGTTTGACATCGCCATCTCGGCTCGGCTAGCCATATTCTTCGCGGCGGCACGCCGTGTCTTCTCCTGAACGAGGTGGCGGTTCGTCACGCTGCGTTAACCGCACGTCGCTGCGCGAAAAGCAGCTCGCGATGGAGGTCGTTCTGGCGTCACGGGGAATACCGAGCGCGGCGTCACCCTCCTACTACCACGAGAATTAAAGGATGCGGTGAGAGCGACGCGGAACGCAGGAGTGGCCGTGATGGATGCGTGAACCAAAAAGAAGCCGGCGACGCAAGCACAGGTTGCTGGTGAAACTGACTATTGGCGTGGAAACTTGACAGGTCTGCAAAAAAATTTACGGTTGGAGCCATCCTTTCTTTTTTTTATATAAAAAGGAACTGTGGTCTGTTCCGTTCAAACCAGGCAATGGTAGAGTAGGTGAGCAACCTCACGCTCACGACGTTCTACTGTTCTAGCATAAAAAACGCGGAAACACCGAGGCTTTTTATCGTCACCAAACACCAGACACTCCCTCACCCAATAGGATCTCACCACGCCACCCACCACCGACGCTACACGTCCACCACGCATCATACGTGTCATTCACGTGGCGCTCCTCCCCGCTGGCCGCACGGTCTGGTCGCGACGGCGCGCCAGTTCCACAGCTCGGCCGCAAAGCCGCAGCCGCCGCACCCAATCCGGTTCACGAATGCCCGCGCGTTTATGGTGCCATGTGGGGCAAAGAAACTGCGGTCCCACGGACCAGTGCCTGTGCTGGCTCTGCCGTCATCACTGCCACGCCCCACATGAAAGCGATTACCCGAGGAGTAAGGGCGAAGTAACCCGTAATCATCATCAGCCGCGTCGTTGGTATACTCGTGAAAAAAAAAGTTACCGCGCCGCTAGATTAACGGCTGGCTGGCCTCCGTGCCGCCGCCTATAAGAGAGCTCCGCAGCTACCTTTCCTCCTCCCCGCCCCCATTCCATTCCACTCCGTTCCGACGCACACCGCTGCCACAAGCCACCGCCGTCCCACAGCCACCAACCATCTTCATCGTGAGCCTGAGCGAGGTAAGCTTTAGATCTGAGCGAGTTCTCAAGCACAGCAGGTAAAGTTCTCTCAGCCCGACCCTCCTCTCCTCCCGCTCCCATCTCTTCCTTTCTCCCGGTTTCCCTTCTGGTTTCTTTGTGTGTTTCTAGAGCAGAGAGTGAGAACACCTGGGCTTTTAGATCCCAGGCTTCAGATCTGCTTGTTGTTCAGTTTCATAGCATAGGTTGCTAGGTCGGTCGATCGCCAAGAGGGGCTCTTTTTCCACGCCTCGCTTGTGCTTGTTCTTGTGCAGATAGATCTACCGGAGTCACCTGTTTTTCCCGTGGCTGTTGGTATTTCTTCTTGCTTTGGTTTGCTCTTGTTTCACTAGAGAAAAAAATCCAAAAAAAAGAGTCATAGCTAGTTGTGTAGATCCATGGCTGCCGCTATAGATCTGTCTGGTGAGGAGCTGATGATGGCTCTCGAGCCTTTTATCCGAGACACCTGTGCTCCTCACGGACCCTCTCCACTCCTCCCACACCAGCTTGCTAGCCCCACCTCGCCGTTCGCCTTCCACCACGCCGCCACTGCAGGCTACCGCGTGTACCCGGACGCCGTTGCAGGTGCTGACTTGGCGGGCCAGCTGAGCCCAGCCCAGATGCAGTACATCCAGGCCCGCCTCGGCCTGCAGCGGCAGGCGCAGTCCGTCCTGGGGCCGCGGACGCAGCCCATGAAGGCGTCGGCCTCCGCCACCCCGCCGCGGCCGCAGAAGCTGTACCGCGGCGTGCGGCAGCGGCACTGGGGCAAGTGGGTGGCGGAGATCCGCCTCCCGCGCAACCGCACCCGCCTCTGGCTCGGCACCTTCGACACCGCGGAGGAGGCAGCGCTCGCCTACGACCAGGCGGCCTACCGCCTCCGCGGAGACGCGGCGCGGCTCAACTTCCCCGACAACGCCGCCTCCCGGGGCCCGCTCCACGCCTCCGTCGACGCCAAGCTCCAGGCGCTCTGCCAGAACATCGCCGCATCCAAGAAAGCATCTAAAGTTTGCGCCGCCACCGCCACTGCCCCTGCGACGTCGTCCTCCGCGCCCACCAGCCACTGCTCCTCCCTGTCGTCCGACGACGCGGCCTTGTCCAGCCTGGAGTCCGCCGAGTCCTCGCCGTCGCCCTCACCCGAGGCCGCGACGGTGCTGGAGATGCAGCAGCTGGACTTCAGCGAGGCCCCGTGGGACGAGGCCGCCGGTTTCGCCCTCACCAAGTACCCGTCGTACGAGATCGACTGGGACTCGCTCCTGGCCGCCAGTTAACTCACCACCACTTCGTGTCCACTACTACTACTACCACCACCACCGGCGCAGATGGGATTTTTGACATCCGGCGCGGACACTAGTGTTTTTCTAGCTCTAATCATTTTCTTTTGTGTAGATGTTGTATTCGTTTCTGTGTGGTCTAAGGCAGTCAGTCAGCCAGGTGTATTAGGTTTCGGTTCCTGGAGATGAACCGACGGGAAGCCGGCGTTTTTAAGTCCGGCGTCCTCGGTGGTCGGCCGGTCACTGGTCCGTGACTCTCCGGCCGGTCAGTGTTCGATATTGTTCTAGGTGTTGCATCTGCTGCTCTACGGGTTGTAACAGCAGTGTGGGTGTAGTCATGTGACAGTATTATTATGCACTTGTAAGATTAGTTGTGTCCAGAACTTGTAATCCGAATACTACTGTTGTTAGTGTTGTTAGATGTCTTGTTGTAAGATCAATGTGCTAGTAGCTGATAACCTTCCATTATGAATGTTCTTGTGAGAGATCATCTGTTTCCGTAACATCAGTCTGCCTTGGTTCAGTTTCAGAACTTGTGATCTGCGCAGGGTGCTTAGATGTCGGATCGATTCTTCTAGTACAAGTTTCCTGAATCAAGACATGAACGGTCTTCGAGTCTGTCGATGACACGGTCGGTTGCGCAAACGATGAGCTCACTCGACTTGATAGAAATCCACACGCCTCATACGTCGCTCAGGTCGCATGTATATCTCGTACGTAATTGGACTGCAGTGTTGTACGCTACGTATTTTCTTCCCGCCGATTGTCAGGGTCAGACCCTGTCGTCATGTACTAGTGTTACCCTGGCGGAGAAAAACATGTTAGATCGGACATCGGAGTACGTGTTCGTCTGGAACGGTGAAGGAAAAAATAGCACTAGGTGTACTACTCCGGTGTCGTTTTTTCCTGTCTGGCTACGGATCGGCGGATGGCACCGAATCCAAAGCGTGATTTCACGGCGACGTACTTTCTCTATTCTTAAATAAATGACGTTTACAAAAAAGAAATCCAATCTGATTTGATTTAAATTATATGTGCTAAGAACAGAGGGAGTACTGATTACCAATCATCACCACCATCGATCAAAGGCTCAAAGCTGCATGCGCGCTCTGTCCGCTTCAACTGCTGTACCGAACCCAGCGGACACCGCGCCGGCGGGAGGGGCTTCCCGCCAGGGATGGTTGGAAGCGTCCGCCTCGCGGGCGAGTCCGCGTCGCGTCCGCGTGATGGTGCCTGGCGCGCAAAGCCGGGGGAGCCCAGCCCGGGAAAGGCGAAGCCATCGATGCCGCCAACCTGCCGACGCCCATCAAAAAGTGGGAGGTAGGAATGGCCCCCCGTCGACGTGACTTGACCTCCGGGGCCGATCACGCCTCCCTCCCGCCACGCTCCCTTGCTCCCGACGACAAGTACAGTAGGATTATTATTCAAGCGCGTGAATAAACGAGAGAGTAACTCAACTGATGGAGGAAAGGAAAGGAAACGGGCCACCCCAAAAAAGGTGCTGAGAAGACCGTCGGAATGGAGCACCGGCGCGCTGTACGCATGCGCGTCCGGTGCAGTATCTGATGCTCATGCTCTCTCTCTCTCTCTCTTTCTGCTTTGCCGTCCGTTCCATGGCTGGCTGGCTGGCTTTCGCCTTCGCTCTGATTTATTTTCCTGCTTCGGTATGCTGGAACTGGCAGTGGCGCGAAGAGCGAACAGTCTCCGACCGATAGGTCTCGTCCGTCCGTGCCAACTTGACCCCTCCTCCTACCAGAAATCCTGAATGCGCCTTGTTTAATGCAAAAGGTAGCAGGCGCACCAACCCACTAGACGAGAAGTCCACTGGTAGTGCTCCTGACATGTAGGCCTTACTGGCCCCACCCTCTCCGACTTCTTTTTCCTCCACACGTTTCGTTCGGTCTCACCTCGAGCGAAACGGCAGGTTTATTTCCCACGATCACTCCAAACCTTCAGTTCGGTGCGAGCCTGCGAGGGTGTTACGCCATGCCCCACGGCGAAGAGGAGAGGAACGAGGAGGGAACGAAGGAGCCCACCCATCACACACGCTGGTGCACTACACCACTGATTACTACTGTTTGTGGCCAGGCATCACCGTCGCAGGCTGCTGATCGTCCACCGAAGCCTGCAACAGTCAAGCTCGACCCAAGGCCTTTTGGTGGACGGACGGCCTGGTTTGGCTATGCCACGGGCTGTGATTCACAGATATGGGCTGGCTAGGCTCGGAAGAAGAATACCGTGTGGGCCTCGCACTATGTGGGCCGATCTTAGTTGGAAAAGTCTCTCTCTCTGCCAACCGACGTTTACGTTCCTCGTCGCGCCCTGAGCCTCTCTCTTCTCTGGTCGAGGTCTCTCTTTCTCTGCCGCCGACTCGACGTGGAAAGCGTCGCGCGCTTGGCTCCTTCCACTGTCGTCGAGGGACGAGAGCTGGAGTCAGCAGCAGCAGCAACAGGGAAGCAGTCGATTCTACGATGTTGATGTTGTTTCCATTTATTTCACCAGCTCAAAATTTACCTTAAAAGTTTGAACTTCACGATCACGGATCTCGTTGGCAGTACAGTTTTAATTCAGCCAGCTGAACCGGCAAGAAGCTGTAAACCAGGGCCTCAACAATCGGTAACTGCTCGTACTAGCGCGTCGACGAGAAAATCCAACTGGGATTGAAGCCGACGACACATACGTGCCGCGGCGGGCCTGGCACGTGCACGCGCGGGGCCACCTGGCGCCGAGCTGGGCCGGGCCACGGCCGTGGCCCCCCGCCGGATTCGCGCCGGCGCCTCCCTTCTTCTTCTTCCTTTTCCCATGCAGGCGCCGCGGCTATATATATAACCGGCGGCCTCCAGCTTCCTCACCGCACACCAATCATCTCTTCTCGAGTCTCGATTCTCCATGCGATCAACGCACGCGCAGCAGGGCTGGTGTGTGATCGACCGGACGTGCGGGTGAGTCAGTGAGCCATGGCGAAGCCGAGCGTCGTGGTGCCGGAGGTGGGCGGGAAGGCGGTGGCGCCGGCGTGCCCCTGCTCGGGAACGCTGTTCCCGTACCCGCCGCCACGGGCAGGGATCGCCGCCATGCGCCGAAAGTACGTGCAGGTGGACCTCGGTGCCGCGGCGGGGCTGCTTGGTGCAGGCGCCTGGGGCGTCGAGTCGATGCGGGCGTCGTCACCCACCCAAGCACGTCGACTCAATGCGGGGGTCAACGACGACGAGCGCGCCGCCTGGATGGTCCGTGGTCACCGTCCGGGCACCCGTGTCGATTGTTCTGTCGGTCGCCGATCCAGCACTGATTCGATTGCTCGCGTCGTGCATCAAGGTGCGGCACCCTTCGGCGCTGGGCATGTTCGAGCAGGTCGTGGCGGCGTCCGAGGGCAAGCGGGTCGTCATGTTCCTGGACTACGACGGCACCCTGTCGCCCGTCGTCGACGACCCCGACGCCGCCTTCATGAGCGAGACGGTGAGCTCATCTCAGTTTCCCGCCATACACATGCATGGACCTCCTGTTCAGATCTCCACTTCGCTGCCGCGTACGCGTCGACGTGATCATATGCGGATGGCCGTAAGCAGCGTCGCCAAGCATTTCCCGACGGCCATCGTGAGCGGCCGGTGCCGCGACAAGGTACGACTCCAGCCAAGCAACTGCAACCCCCATAATTGCCATCTATCCCGAATCTAGCACACGTACGACAACTAACCGCTCGAGTTTTTTGGTTCTTGCTCGCGTGCAGGTGTTCAGGTTCGTGAAGCTGGCGGAGCTCTACTACGCGGGCAGCCACGGCATGGACATCAAGGGCCCGGCCAAGGCCTCTTCCCGGCACGCAAAGGCCAATAAGGTGAACCCCTCAACTCCCGTCTCACACGCACGTACGCCTCCTTCCTTGGCCCTTGCCCCCTCACAAACTAAAACCACTTGTGTCCTTGTGCGGTTGCAGGCAAAACGAGTTCTCTTCCAACCAGCAAACGAGTCCCTGCCCATGATCGAACAGGTAGGTACTAGTACCTCTTACAAGTCACACGTACGTCCAATCATTTTTTTCTTGCATCTATCCGTGCGCTCGACGACTTACATTAAAGACGATTAGTTCAGATCAAGCAAACTCCTAACACAACTTTCTGTATTTGCGTTTAATTTTTTTATGAATCAGGTGCACGATCGTCTGGTCGAGCTGACGCGGTGCGTACCCGGCGCAAAGGTGGAGAACAACAGGTTCTGCGTCTCCGTCCACTTCAGATGCGTCGACGAAAAGGTTCGTGAATGGATGTTGCTTTCGCTTCCCGTCTATAGCTCTGCTTAAATTAGCTTTCTCGTCGTCGATCTGCACTGTTGCCGGCAAATTAAGGCAAAGTATCCAAGCTAAGCTTTTCGTTCCAATGCGTCGCGCGCCGTTAGTGGCTATATATATATATATCCAACCAAATTAAGCTGTTCTGGATTAGCTAACTTTAATCGTTGAGCTAATAACGGCGACGATGACCACCGTCCACCGACTTTCAGATGTGGGGCGAGCTCGCGGCGACGGTGAGGGGCGTGATGAGGGAGTACCCGAGGCTGCGGCTGACGCAGGGGAGGATGGTGCTGGAGGTGCGGCCCACCATCAAGTGGGATAAGGGCAAGGCCCTCGAGTTCCTGCTCGAGTCGCTCGGTGGCTCACCAAGCTTGTCGCTTGTTCACTTCAAGTCGTTGCTAGCAGTGGAGAAGAAGAAGAAGAAGAAGACATCTATCTATACTACATGCTGACTAGACTTTGTTGTTTCTTTGTGGTCGCCGCAGGTTTCGCTGACTGCAACAATGTGCTGCCCGTGTACATCGGCGACGAACGCACCGATATTGAGGATGCCTTCAAGAAAGTTATATTAAAAAACTAGTCTCTGAACTACTATACCTGCATATATGCATTTATCGCTCCTATGCAGCGAAAATGGTCACATGCATCTGCAAGTCGGCCGGCGAGAAAAGGAGTCAACTCGATCAGCTGACCGTTCTTTTCTCTGCCGTCATGCAGGTTTTGCGGCGGCGAGGGCAGGGCGTGGGGATCCTGGTGTCGAAGCATCCCAAGGAGACGAGCGCCTTCTAATTAGGGACTAGTGCAAAAATCCGACCCGACAGGAAATATGTACGGATAAAATTTCCCATCTGAACCTGAACTCGCGGATAAAAACTGGTATCCAAACCCGAACCCGGCGGGTTTTAAGCGGGTTTCGGATACCCGCCGGGTATGAGAGTAAAATCAATAGATACGTAATCTGAGGTGGGAGGGCGGCCGACAGCGGCTGGATCTGAGGTGGGAGGGCGGCGGCCGACGTCGACAACAGCTGGCGGGAGGGCGGCGGCCAGGGGCGCGACCCCTGCGCTGGAGCCTGGAGGGCGGCGCGGCGGAGACCCGTGACCGGGCGACCTGAGGCCTAATAGCTGCGGCGCAGCGCTGTGTGGGTGGGAGTGAGGGAGTCGGGAGTTCGGGACCAGGGGTGACTAGTGATTAGGGTTCTATATGACATGGGTTGTGGGCTGGACTTCCTGTTTGTATTTTAGCCCAAATTTAAGAATTCGGGTACCCGACGGGTACCCGCGGATAAAAGACAAAACCCGTACCCGTACACTCAAAATAATGGGTTGGGTACGAGTTGTATCCGCAGGTAAAAATCTGTACTCGTACCCATATACGTTTGGTGCAATACCCGCCAGGTACAATTGCCATCCCTACTCCTACTCGCTTCAAGAGCCCGCCGAGGTGAGTGACGAGCCGGCCACCGCGCCCGCGTCCCCTCCGCCAGTCCGTGTCGATCTCGCCACCGCGAACAGTGACAGCACTCGCGTTCCCGTTCGTACTTTCGCGCGCGGCAGGCGACACCACTAGCAGGCCCGCATTGCTTTCGCGGGTGGCCGTGGCCTGGACCACGGCGCCACTAGGCGAGGGCGCGCGCTGGCTACCCCCTCACGTCCGTCTCGTCCGCCTGGTGGAGTGGAAGCGCCTGTCCAGAGCCAGGCTGAGGATGCGATGACGGGTTCGATCCATGGCTTCACGGGCATGCAGCAGATTCGCTGTACTGTCAAATGCGGCCGGATAATGCAAGTTTTCCTCTGTGTCTAGATCGAATGGCAATTAATGAGCTTGGAGCCAGTGGATCTGGCGGCATCGTCGTACAAAATAGCATTGCTCTCTCCCCTTCTTTTTTCAGGGGCCCCTCTAACGCGAGGGATTTATGCCAGGCATGTAAATTATGTATCGAGATAACTGTATATACGAGAGGAAAAGAATTAACTAATGAAGAGCAATTGCAGTAAACAGCTCAGAAAATTATGTGTACTCATGTCTTGTTTCTCTCTTACGTAGATCAAATGCAGCTTGTTGTTCATGTGAACTACGGAAGTAGTACGGATGCATGAAGTGTGTGCGTATCGTGATGCCGCACCTGTACTGTACCGGCATAAAAAAGGGAATGAAACTGTTGGTGCAGCGTACATGGTTAGCTGTTGAAACGAACACATATTTTATAGTTACGGCTCATCCTCTCTAGACGCCGTAAGCTGTTAACAACAACAAGCGCCTGGGATCACCTGGGAAATGCCACAGCTCTGCCTTCCTGACGGATCTGACGTGTGCTGGTCGTTTATTCTTCCTGTGATTATTCCTCACGGTCCAAGAAGTTAAATCAGACTTGTATGCGATGTTGAAACTTCATTAGGTACAGTAGACTGCAATTCGCTGGCCACTAACATGTCATTATCATTGTCCGGCTCGATATTTCACATTGATAATCTGAGGCTAAGTTTTCTCTGAACTTTTGACGTGCCCTCAAGCTTCTTTCTGTAAACATTGAGGTCACTTGCTATCTTACCAAGTCACCAGCGGATAACAGTCGAAATGGTTTGGTCGCGTACTTGTGTTCACTGGCTAGTTACAATCATTAGATCAGTGCCCCAGCTTAGCTGATTTGTTCAGAGCTTCAGCTGATTATTCGGATGGCAGTATGGCACTGTATATTCTTCTCGGAGACACAGATTCACCTCACCGAAATCCAAGACAGAGTAAGGTCTCGGCCCACGCCCTTGAGATGGTTGGCGCGAAGGCATCGAGTTATACTAGTAAAACCTCGTGCATGAACTCTCTCTCGGACACACTTCGCACCCAAGCTGTCCGATACGCCCACAATGGAGTGGGGAGCCGGGAAAATTGAGCAACGATTAATGTAACATCTTGCTAGCGGAGGATGATACCATTACCAAACAACACTAACACCAAGCTTGATATTTGCGTTAATATTACACTAATATCAGTCGCCCACGCAGCAATCATTAACATTTGATGTTTACCACAAAAAAGGATCCACTAGCATGGTGCGATCCATCCAAAATGAAAAAGGTTTTAGTTCGTCTCAGCAACACGTCGGAGAACTATCTTTCTGCAGAAGCCATATATACAAGGCATATGTCACAGTCAGCACTTTGGTAATCAGGATTGTACCCAACATATATCAGTGCAACTATCACCGACGTACTTATGACGTTTGGATACCTGACGGGTAGAGCGAACGAGAGAGAGAGAGAGAGAGTAGGAACAATTGTGCCAATTGATACGCAGTCTTTTTCTTCGGTATAATTAAGCGGGGTTAATAAAATTAGGCTGATACTTTTTTTGCACTGCTCAGTGTTTTGATTCAAAGCTGAGTCTGATGTTGAGGCGATCAAGCTTTGCACCACCATTGGCCAGTCCGACATCAAAAGATGAAGCAACCAACAAGGAGAGATGGAATCTCCCCTCAAAAAGCAAGGAGATCGAATCTTGGATAATGCTGGTATGCGTCCACTTGTGAGCTTCGGACCGAATTCATGAGAGCGTGGCACCTCCACTAGCTAGTCATCTGGATATCAAAGGTTAGGTCGGAGAAGCCATTGGACTATTGAAGTAGCAGCAAATGGAATATGTGCAGTGGAGATGGCGATGTGTGCTGCTCGGATTTCCACGTCGGAGATGGAGACGCTTGGCAAGCTTGCAATCTGCTGTCGACCAGAAGAGAGAGAATGTGGGCACAGGAGGAATTCAGCTCGATGATTATTTTAGAATAAAGAGTTCTAGCCTGGCTCATATTGAAAAGCCAGTTCCAAACAGAGTGCAAATATCTTACATCATTGCAAGTAAAACAGAGCGTCTAAACTAAAAAAAAACGCAACCCATACGAGCTATGGATAGTTCCCCGAGAAAACAACTTTGCACAAAACCAACTAGATTATGCATAACATACATCATGCTTTTTGAATTATGTTCTGATAAAAATATTACAGTGGCACAATATGCTAAAAATAATTGGTCTATTCTGTCTACACTTTCTTTACCTATCATTTTTCATGGCTTATGGTACAGTTTGGCAGAATTATTTAACACTCAGATTATCCAACCATATGAAGATAAGGTAAGTGGATATCTACAAAAGATGGTATTTTTTCTGTTAAATCGATGTATGATAGATTGACTGCTAGTGATACTGGACATAGTAATATGAAAATATGGAAGGCTAAAATACCACTAAAATAAAAACTTTTTTATGGCTCATTGAAAATCAAGCAGTTCCTACAAAAGAAAATAAGAAAAAAGAAATTAGAAAGAGGATGTTAATTGTTGTTTTTGTGACAAAGTTAGAAACTATTGATCATTTATTTTTTTTCTTATATCTGTATGAAAGTGATTTGGAGTATCATTGCTAAATGTTTGGGCAGTAATACTAGACCTAGTAATATGAATCAATATTGGGAATGGATTAAAATCTCTCTTCCCAGAGGTAATTCCGTCTATCCTTTGGAAATTGGGGCAATTTGTTGGACAATATGGAAAATGAGAAATAGGGCATGTTTTGAAGGAAAAAAACATTAAAAATCCTTGTGATATATTGTTCTTTGCATGTTCTCTAATTTCCTTTTCTGCAGAACTATATCCACAGAAAATGCAAGGGATCATCAAGAACGGTGTAGAGTCAAATGTTACCAGCAGAAGACCTAGGAAAAAGTTTAAAAGGCCATGTTACGGCTGACGCAAAGACAATAATGAAAAACATGAAAAGTTTAATATGGTTGTTCTAAGTTGGTGTGAAATCGTTTTTTTTGCTGCGTGTACAGACTGAGTTGATATTGTTATATCGGTATGGATTTCATTGAAAACCTCATGGGATGATCTCAATTATCCATTCATTCAGTAGTTCAATTAGATGGTAAGAGCTAGAAATGATGGATGATTGTTTCTATAATGGATCTCTGTTTCAATAGAAATGGAGGTGGTTATGCCGAGTAAAAAAAAACCAACTAGACATCTTGCATCGTTGCAAAAAGGTGGACTGGAATATAAGTGAATTTTGGACGTAGGGCTGCACGTATGCTTGCATGTTGTGCCTGTGAAGCGGACATGCCATGGCCGTGCACCCAGAGAGAAGATATTAGGTATTTGTCTGCCTATGTTGCCGAGGGCATAAGCCTTTTAGCGCATGGGCGTGACTGTGACACCCCAAGCCTAAAGCCTTTGTATTAGTGGTTTTGATAATGAGAACTAGGAAGTGAAGTGAAGTTGTTCTAACCATAGTAGTTTTGGGGTTAACTCTTATGAAAAATGAGAACGAAGCATAAGACATGCTTACATGTGAATACAATAAACTAACCCACGTCAAATAAAAAAACACGTCAAATAAAAAAACAGGGAGTAATGTTTGTGGACAGTCGTTTTTATCATAAGTTATAAACCTGACACAGGTGAACAAAATCTTTATGATCTTCTCAATAAGGTCCGGTAACGGTAATAAACCTTAGATATAGTAAGTAGATAGGTGATAGTTATGCTGATAAGCAGAAAAAATCATTAATATATTTAGTACAGTACAGATCATAAAACATACTAACTTGATGCGGCTATTAGAGAACATATTAACTAGTCAAACCTTTATCTGGTCAACCTAAAACACGCTTGCTAATGACTACCTCTTAGTTCTAATTAATCCCCAGTCCCACTTTTGGGAACAAATGACACGTAGCGCCTCAAGAGCTCCCACAGGCACCAACGGTGTCCCCCAGCTGATTCGGCCCCCCGCCGCACCACCGCCGCGCCGCTCCACCGCCGAACACCGCGGCGCCACTTCCTCCGATAACGTTGCCGCCTCTCAGGATGTTGTGCCCGGCGGGTCCTTCGTCCCGGGGCCTCTTGTCCCCCGGTGCCGGCGTCGCCAGCTGCTTCTTCCCGCGGACCGCCTGAACGACTCGGAGCAGCAGCATTACGCCCTCCACGTTGAGGCTCCACCACCCCAGGCCGCTGCCGCCGCTGGGGCAGCTCCGTGCGACGCGGCGAGGAGCAGCCCTGCTCGTCTCGATGGCGTCGAGGAGGTCTGACACCACCGACTTGCTCGGCAGCGCCGCGGCCAAGGAGGCGCGCGCGCCGGCGGCGCCAGCATTGCCGCCGCTGAGGGCGATGGTCAGGTGCCGCGAGGGCTGGAGCACCCCTGCGAGAAGGGAACGGCTGAGCAGTTTGACTACTGCCGACGTGCGGACGGCGCGCTCCATCTGCCTGGCGCGGTCGGACGACGGGTCCGCGGCGGTGGCCTGTCTTGCCGGCGACGTGGCCCTCTTGAGGCGCTGTATCCTGGCGTAGGCGCGAACCCAAGGGTCGTTGTGTTGGTTCAGATCGCCGTCTTCGTCTGCATGTGAAACCTAAGTGTATTGGACTGATGCCGGAATGCAGAATCATTCCTCATAAGACGTTGGTTCGTACCGTCTGCCATGGTCAGGTCATGGTACGCCGAGAACCTGGAGAAGATCTCCGCCATGGTGGCGCACTTCCTCTCGGCACCGCCGGCCGCGTCGGGCGGCACGACGACGGCGTAGAAGAAGCCGGGCAGCTCGAAGACGAAGGTGCGGGCGTCGAGCCGCGCCACGAGCGCGTCGCGCGCCAGCATCCACTGGTGGTCGCCGAGCGCGCAGGAGGCCATGGACACCGGGTGGCCCTCCACGCGGACCATGTGCACCGACAGGCCGCCGGTACGGAACCTCTGCGCGGCCTCGAACCGGTCGCCGCCGCACAGCACGAACAGGCTCACGGGCGGGCCCGCGACGCCGTCGATGGCGAGCAGCTCCGTGTCCATGCCCGTGCGGTACTCCCGCGTCCGCCCCACCCGCAGAGCCGGCCGGCCGGCGCCGGCTGCTTCTCCTCCCTCCGGGGACGCCATCCGGTTGGCAATGCTGCTCCAAGGAAACACAGAGAACGTGTACAAGACGCGTCAGAACACAAGTCGCCGGCCGTTATTTAACGAGAACCCTGCTGGTGCTCGAGAAGGTAGATGCATGCATGGTGAAGAAGAAACATGCACGCACGACCGATTATTTTTTCACGACGCATGCATGCATGAATTGAACTTCCCTACACTGCCGTGTAGCACCTGTCGAGTATCTGCTTTCTAGATATTTCGCATGGCTAGTACGCAACTAATATAACGACTCTGCTGCACGTTGATCTACCTCTACATGTATGCTCCTGTTACGTGCACCGGCGAAAAATGGTGGTGTACTGTTTAGTGCTTACCTACGATTAAGAAGTGTCTTCTTCGAGACAACACGCAGCACGTCGTCGCTGCAGAGAGAGAGAGAGAGAGAGAGAGAGAGAGAGAGAGAGCTAGAGAGAGAAGGGGCAGGGGAGAAGCAGTTAAGGAATACAGAGATCGATGTGAGTACGAGGGAGAAGCCATGGTCGCGGCCAGTCTTAAATAAGACTGACCTCTCTGCAGATGTCACGCTCTGCTCCAGAGTGAGGTAGAGAGAGAGAGAGAGAGCTCTGGTGCATGCGATGCGAAGACCGAGGGCGGGAGACGCCGGTGCCTGAGACCGCTGAGTACGTGGGAGGCGGGGCCATGCATGCGCGCGCCACGCACGCCTCGGGGGGACACCTCGCCGCGCGCCCGGCGCCACGCCGCGCCACATCGTCCGGGGCGCCGGGCCCCGCGGCGCAACACGTGGCCCCCACCGCGCGACGTGGCGGCGACCACGGCCACGCGCCCGGCCGCGCTGGCCGCTGCACGCCCGACCACCCGGCCGCTTCAGGTTCAGCTTCAACTCCTACCGTGTTCTAGCTTCGCGTCGCAGTGCACCGCCGCGACTCGGCCCGCGACCTGCCAACTGTATACTGCATGGTGGATATAACGCTGGGAAACGCGTGTCAGTTGATTCACCTGTGACAAGTATTCATCCAGTTGCTCTGTCGCCCTCGATCAAAAAGAAAAAGAGAGGAAGGGACGCATGGATTTCCAACCGCTGTAGTGTAGCAGCCTGTAGCCCTGTACAGTAAGCAGTCTCCGGCTGCGTTTGACCCATTACCCTCGCTCCCGGACGACGTGCAAGCGCGACGTACTGCATGGCGAGCGAGGGATGAGATGACGCGACCTGCGCGAGCGGCGCGCCGGGCTCCCGCCTCGACGCGCGAACGCCGGGGCATGCCCAGACCAGGCGCCCATCACGGGGGGACGTGTGGGACGCCGGCGCGCGACACGCGGTGGGCGGCGCGGGACGCGCGTCGGACGCGTTGCCGCCCCGACCGGCGCCGTGTCGCGCGGCTGACTTTCCGGGCGGTGACCACCTCGGGACTTCACGAAACGGCTGCGCGGTCTCGGTCTCGCCTGACGGTACGGGACCACCGCCGCGCGCCCGGCGTGGGCGACGGGGCCACCGGACAGGGCGACCGGCTGATACCAGCTACCTACGTCAAGGAATATTTCTTGCCGGCGGGCCCCGCCGTGCGGTGACGGTCGGAGTAGTTCCGGATCGGATCGCCGCTGTGTGCCGTGTCCGTGTGGCCCCTCTTCTGTCTACTTGAGTGGTCAACACCTGTCTATTTCGGTATTGTTTCAGGTTCCTAACATACATATGGTTATGTATCACAACAACCTAAGCACCGATCAAGGATCGGCTGTGTATGGCTTTGCTCGCAAACTTTCGGCTTCCACAGAGACACGACTCAAACTACTAGGGTAGAGAAGTAGAACGGCCATCATATGAGGCCCAGTTCGAATGTCACGTGTTGGGCTCAAAGCCCAAACCACGCATGCCGAAAGTCGAGCAATTTTAGCCCGACACCATGTAAAATAGTTAGGGACGATCGCGCTTGTTCTGTCGCCAGAAAAGTAAAGCAAGAGGGCTAAAGGCTAGCTTGCATCTGATGTATTTACAACTGACGTGCTTGCTTGAATGTCCTTGCGTGATTATCCCGCTTTCAGGCTCCGGAGTTTCTCGAACAACAATGCCTATAATTAATTCTCGATCGAGTTCTTATGTCCCCATGGGTCCCAAACTCCCACTATGTGGATTATCGTACTCATTCATGATGAAGCGAAAATGTCAAAGTTTTTTGGGGTTGATCAATGAGGGCTAATGATATGGGCAAATCATAGGGCCGGTCTGGTGTCAACCACTCGCCGTCAGGGTTTGTCAGTTATGTTTCTGATCTCCCTCTTCTTCTTTCCTGACAGGAAATCTTTCTGCTAGTTTACCAGGTTAAATGTGCAATGCAGTCGTTGGAGTCAATTACATCAGTATTACTGTAGTGACCTTATCGTGGTGGTGGTGGTGAGTTTATAAATCTCCATGAAGCGACTAGTGCGTTCTTTATGTCTGCCATATTAAGCCCTAACAGTTCGGCAGCGGCCACTGGCAACAGAAAAGGTTTGACAACCGCCTAACCAACTATTTGTCAATCAAGCAGTTGCATCAGCAAACCTGGCTGACCGATGATGCCATCGTATAATAATCAGGTCACCAGCAAAGTGTACTAGAGCAGTACCGTTATTTATGCACCGCCACTAAGGTACAGTATGAAAATCTTCGAGTGGTGATCCTAAGAGATTTGAGATGCATCACCCAAGTTCTGAACCGACAGAACTATGAAGAAACTACTGCCTCCTGTTACAGCTCAGAGTTGGGAAAGGTTCGATGCTGTTTTTAGTCATCTAATAACAGTGCTTATCTGCAAGCTATCGTGTACACTTAGTAAAAGGTATGTGTCGGTACCCTCAGTACCGGGTACCCCACGCACAAGAGAAAAACCGCCTAAGGACCTCGCCCCCTCCGCAGGGGTGAGCTCCGAAGGCGTCACGTGTCCAGCAGGGCCAGGCTTCCCTTCTCCTCAGAGGCGAGCGCCGGGCCTGCCATGTGACCAGCAGTGCCGGACCTCACCTCCTCCGCAGGGGTGAGCTCCGAAGGTGCCATGTGTCCAGCAGGGCCGGGCCTCCCCTCTCCTCAGAGGTGAGCCCCGAGCCTGCCACGCGGCCAGCAGAGCAGGGCCTCGCCCCCTCCGCGGGGGCGAGCTCCGAAGGCGCCACGTGTCCAGCGGGGTCGGGCCTCCCCCTCTCCTCAGAGGCGAGCCCCGGGCCTGCCACGCGGCCAGCAGAGGCGGGCCTCGCCCCCTCTGCAGGGACGAGCTCCAAAGGCGCCACGTGTCCAGCGGGGCCGGGCCTCCCCTCTCCTCAAAGGCGAGCCCCGGGCCTGCCACGTGGCCAGAAGAGTCGGACCTCACCCCCTCCGCAGGGGTGAGCTCCGAAGACGCCACGTGTCCAGCGGGCCCGAGCCTCCCCTCTCCTTAGAGGCGAGCCCCGGGCCTGCCACGCGGCCAGCAGTGCCGGACCTCACCCCCTCCGTAGGGGTGAGCTCCGAAGGCGCCATGTGTCGTGCTGCCCACCCCGGCTCGGTAGGCAGCAGGAGTAAAGGCACGCCATGCCTTGTCCAATCAAGACATTCAAGACCCACGCCTTTCCAAGACGCGGAGACGCGGCACACGCCCCTGTCAGGTGACACTTTGACCAGTCGCGTCACAGTTAAGACAAGCACACCATGTCAGAAGCTGTTGACCAATAGATACGGCGACAAGACATTCTGTGCCGTTCCTACCATCATCAACCACTACGCCTAGCTTGCGGCACGGGAAGGACGGCAGAACGACGACTAAGAAGCCATTGCCAGAGACAACTACTAGCTTTCACTGCAAGATATGGTAGATGGCAGGAAATCTCCCCGGGGCCACCAGTCGGGCCTCGAGGCCCACCTTGTAAGCTGTCCGAGCCTTGAAGTATAAAAGACTCGGGTTGGCAACGTTGCAAGGGGTTCGAGAGTAGTTCGAAAGCGGGCAACTCAGTTCATCCAGATCACCAAGCTTAAAACGCCGGTTCTAAGCTCCGAGCAATACAGCTCCCGTGGACGTAGGGTGTTACGCTCCGGCGGTCTGAACCACGTAAAAATCCTTGTGTCCATCCTCTCACAACCAACGTGACCTCCCGAGAGAACTAGCCCCCTCCGAAAAAGAACCTCCGCGGGTTGCTCCTGAAGCAGGCCCGGGGGAAGTGTCGACGACACACTTCGACATTTGGCGCGCCAGGTAGGGTTTTTTTCTCTCGAGACAGGTTTGCCCCAATGAAGATGACCAAGCTTCCTTCAACGGATGGATCTTCGCGCCCTCATTCCCGGCGAACGATGACCAGTGAGGGTCATGTCTCGACACGCTCAGGGAGGAGCGTGTCGGGACAGGTTGGGAGCCCGCATCGGACTCCAACGACGTGGACTCCTATAATCTCAAGATCTGCTACGGTGCACAGTGCTACTCAAGCAAGTGCACTAGCTGCCACACGAGCGCTCCTGCATAATCCGCGTGCTGTGGGCGCTCCTTAGGGGGCCGCCCAGCAGTGGATCCGCGACGTCGACCACCTCGTCGCTGCTGCCTTCAACCCTCCGCTGCGACGGGGACGACGCCCCGGTCAACCAGATGTGTCGCTGTCGCGCACAAAAATAGTTGACATGCAGACGATAGACTCCCGTTCTACCAGGCTCTCAACGGCGGACCTGAGGACAAAGCTGGAGCAACGTCGCCTGGGGGAAGATGGTCGCGTGACCATCGAGCGACATCGGGAAAGGAGTCGCAACCACGAGGCCGACTACAGCATGTCGACTGCCTCGACTCAGCCTGGGCCTCAGACGTTCGTCATGCGACCTCTGCCCCAGGCGTACACCACGCAGCATATGCAGCAGCCATATGTCTTGCAGTCGGCGCCCCCGATATATGGTGCACCATTGCCCATGCCGGGGTACATCGTGCCAGCAGCGGACCAAGGGTTCGCGGCGCTGGGATCTGCAGCAGCAGCGACGGGGTGTGCGGCCCTGGCGCCACACCTCCGCTTACGGAAGCATCAACCCTGTAGAGTTCTTACAGATCTACTCTACTGCCATCCTCACAGCAGGAGGGGATGAGGCCATCATGGCCAACTACTTCCCCGTCGCCTTGATCAGCCCGCCACGGTCATGGTTCATGAACCTGCCCCAAGGTTCCATAACTTCCTAGGGGAGCTATGCTGACAGTTCACAGCGAACTCCGACAGCTCCTACACGCGTCCCGGCACGGAGCTGCACCTCCACACCGTGCGACAGCAACCGGGGGAATTACTGCGCTCCTTCATCCAATGATTCTCCCACGTACGAAACACCATCCCCCACATCTAGAATGCATCAGTTGTGGTTGCATTTTGACAGGGTGTTAGGGACAAGAAGATGCTGGAGAAGTTGTCCACCAGGGAGGTGTGAGACGTCTCACAGCTCTTTAGTCTGGTGGACAAGTGCGCCAGAGCAGCAGAAGGGCATAACTAGCACTCACAGCCAGCCTCCGAAGCAGGAGGGCAGCCCGGAGCTGGCGGAGTTCGAGCTAGACTTCCTACTAAGTCATGCAGTCAAGAGCCAAGCACTCGCTGACTTCGTAGCCGAGTGGACGCCATCACCAAGCAACCCAGGGGGCCCTGAAGGTGGAGAACCCGAGCCCCGGGCACCGGTCTTCACCAATCCTCACTGGACGCTCTACTTCGACGGCTCCACATAGAAGGAGGGGGCCGGAGCCGGCATACTGCTCCTCACGCCGACGGGGCAGCAGTTCAAGTACATGGTGCACCTCAACTTCAAGGCAACCAACAACATGGCCGAGTATGAAGCTCTTATCTTTGGCATGAAGACGGCATTGTCTCTCGGCGTTTCACCAGTTGTTGGTCAAGGGCGACTCACAGCTAATCATCAAGTAAGTCAAGGGTGAATGCTCTTACAACGACTCACAATTAGTTGCCTATCTGCTCTACGTGCGGATGCTGGAGAAGGACTTTGAAGCCTTTGACGTGTGCCATGTACCACGCGCCGACAACACCGTCGCCGCCGACCTGTCAACGAAGGCCTCCACCGGAGCCCCGGTGCCCGAAGGAGCCTTCGAAAGGACGTTGCCACGACCCACAGCCCGACCTGCCGAACCGGGCGAAGGGGGCGAGACCAGCACCTCGAAGCTGGCGGTCCCGGCGGCCCTGCAGCCATGGTGCCCGCCAAGGATCATATGCGCCACTGGGGACTCCGTACTACCCAGCGCCCAAGATCCAGAAGCTCAAGTAAGCCCCGATGCATGGATCACAAAGGTCCGGGACTACTTGAAAGACCACATCCTTCCTGATGAACATGCATCTGTTGAACGGATTGTGCGGATGGCTAAGAGATACACATGGTAGGAAGAGGATCTATACCGGCGTGGCGCCAACGACATCCTATTGCGGTGCATAACCCAGGAGGAAGGCTGCGGCCTGCTCGCAGAAATCCACGGAGGCGAGTGCGGGAACCACACATCTTTCCGCACGCTCGTCGATAAAGCCTTCCGGCATGGCTTCTACTGGCCGACAGCCCTCCTGGACGTCGTCAAGCTGGTTAGGAGATGCAAGGCGTGCCAGTTCCATGCCAAGCAGATCCACACATCTGCGCAGATGATCCCACCCTTGTGGCAGTTCGCGGTATGGGGGTTGGACATCCTAGGGCCCTTCCCCAGACCCGTCGGGGGATACCGGTTCCTCAGCCGGACATCCCAGAGCCGGGCCACAGGGGAAACACCCTTCTTCATGGTATACGGGGCCGAAGCCGTGCTTCCCCCGGAGGTCACCATGGGGTCCTCCCGTGTCCGAGTTTAAGACGAAGCCACGCAGGACCAGCTCCGGCGTGAGGACATTGACCCTGTCGACGAGGCAAGATGGCAAGCAACGCTTCGAAACGCACGGTACCGGCAGGCGCTCCGGCGCTAATACTAGAGGTCTGTGCATGCTCGGGAGCTCAAGGAAGGCGACCTGGTGTTGCGGCGCATACTTTCTCGAGAAGGGGCCAACAAACTCTCCCCCAGCTGGGAAGGTCCCTTCCGAGTCACAAAATTTTGCCGCCCCCGATGCGTTCGCCTTGCTACGGAGGACTGGGACCAGCTCCCCAACCCTTGGAACACAGAACACCTCCGTAAGTTCTTTTCTTAAAGCAGTGGTAGGGCATGTTTTTTCTTTTTTCTATAACAGATCCCATAGAGCCCAGAAGCAGCGCTCAAAGCAACTAAGCCCCAGGGGGTGGTCTAGTACTACGTCCGGCTTAGCTTGGTCATGTATCCTAAGCGCGTATGCCCCGCCCCCCTTCACAATGGGGTGGGTCGTTGCCTCCATGTACAACCTGTTTTCCTCCGATGGACTTATATGAATGAAAAGAACCTTGTCCTACCACGCTTACTTATGTGTTCATTTAAATTACGCATTAATTTTTATGATCACCTCCCCATGCTCAAGATAGTGTACGTTCATCGTATACTCGGCTCTCCTTTCCTACTCTCATGCCTAGTCAACATTTGCCATCCTGCCGAAGGCGGTTGTGCTTGAGGTACCCGCCAAAGGCCCGGGGGCCTCTCGGACCTCCCCCTGTTAGGGTATTGTGACGCTAGTTGGTCTCCTCCAGCAATGACCTACGCTAGAGCCGGAGGTCCAGGGTGTGCAACCTGCTTTGCCTGGTCCTGCACCCAAAGCGTGCACACTCTGCCTCCCCAGCGCTACGGTCCAAGTACTAGGGGCCGGACGGTTACACCGTAACCAAGGAGGGAGCCGGACCTGCGGTACCGAGTGCATTGAATTACCCAATCCCCGTATACCGGCCGAAGACTGTAAGCCAAATAAGACTAAGAGACAGGGAAGGGAGGACCTCTGAGTAGAATTATTGTTTCCCTACTCGTGTGCAGGACCTCCTGAGAGACCTCCCGGACCTCCGGCGTCGGAGCTCCAATACCGGCGTGCTCCGGACGGTCACGGGGTCCTGGCCTTGGCTCCCCCACACGAATGTGGTAGGTGAGCCCAATGCATTGGCCACACCTACCAGGGGCCACTACGGGGACTACACAAGGGAAGGCCGGAGCACCCGGTTGTATTGAAGTCCCAAGACTTCTCAAGACCAGAGCTCCAAACTCCAAGTCAAGACCCCTTGGCTCCTTATGAGAACAAGGACCCAACGGAGGTGTCTGTGCTAAAAAATCTTCGAGATCGGTGGAGACCTCCCGGGGTCCTTACGGAGCTAAGGGCCCAGGCAGGGCAAGCCAAGAAAAGGAAGCAAAAAGCACACGCATATAAAACAACAAGTTTATTAATTGAAGAGCTCCATGAGCTGGTCTATAGACAGAAGACAAAAGGAAAAATACAAAAGCCCTCCAACTACAAGGGCAAGCGTCTAAGAGTCCCCAGCCTTCCGCAGGAACTGTGACGCGACGAGGGCAGTGAAGTCTCCGACTCCGGCCGTGGCGATCTCCTCCCGCTCGACGACGGGGCCCCGCACCACTGGCTCTAGAGAGGTGGAGGAGTCCCAACTCTAGAAGCACGTAAGTACGTGCGCGGCGACCTCCTTCGCAAAGCCCCTCCCCTCGACCTCGAGCTTGTCGCCGATCACAACTTCCATCCTCTCCAGCTTGGCGCCGATGGACTCGAGTGCCGGGAGCGCCTTGGGCCATCTCTTGCGCCGGTGCCCCCGTCCTCATGGGGCAGAAGCCGAGAGGCACTAGAGCAGACTTCGCCTGGCCAACAAAGTCCTAGACTCCCTGGGCCTCGACGGTCCGCGAATCCCGGAGCTGCTCCACCTCCTGACGAGCCGCCTGCAGGGCGCCAAGTCCTTCCTCGGCGAACCTCCTCTCCTTGGTCGCCAGGTCATTCTCTCGGAGCTGGAGATCCCAGGTAAGGCTCTCGAATTCCGACACCCGGAAGTCGGCAGCAAGCTCCCGGTTCAGCACCGTCTAGCGGTCCTTGACGACCTACTCCTCCCTTTCATCCAAGGCTGCCTCCCGGAGTTCCAGCTCCCCGGCCCTGGCCCTCAGGTCGCCTTCTCCCGCCTGCAGCTGCTCGGCGACCTCCTTCTCCTTGTCCACCATGGCGCGCTCCCGCTCCGCGACGGCACACTCGCGTCGCGCCAGCTGCAACCAAATCTTCTTGTTGGCGACGATGCAGGCCCGAACACCGTCATAGGCCTCGTGGGCCTCCTGCATTATCTTCCAGGTCTCGGTGTCCAGGCGGTCGACGGCGTTCTTCTGCATAATGAGGAGTTTCTCCTCAGCGTTGAGCCTCGTCCTCTTAGCATCGAGCTCCTCCTCGACCTCCCTGGTCCGCAGCTTCAAGAGCCGCCCCTAGCTTCGAGCTCTTGCAACGGCCTAAAGGAGTTTCCAAGAAAGTGCGTGGGATAGAAAAGGAGAAGTCCCCACCCGCGGGATCGTTATCTCCCCCGAGGTGGGCCCGTGGCCACTGTCGGTACCCTCAGTACCGGGTACCCCCACGCGCAGGAGAAAAACCGCCTAAGGACCTCGCCCCCTCCGCTGGGGTGAGCTCCGAAGGCGCCACATGTCCAGCAGGGTCGGGTCTCCCCTCTCCTCAGAGGCGAGCCCCGGGCCTGCCACGTGACCAACAGTGCAGGACCTCACCCCCTCCGCAGGGATGAGCTCCGAAGGCGCCACGTGTCCATCAGGGTTGGGCCTACCCTCTCTCGAGAGGCGAGCCCCGGGCCTGCCACGCGGCCAGCAGAGCCGGGCCTCGCCCCCTCTGCAAGGGCAAGCTCCGAAGGCGCCACGTGTCCAGCGAGGCCGAGCCTCTCCTCTTCTCAGAGGCGAGCCCTGGGCCTGCCACGTGGCCAGTAGAGGCGGACCTCACCCCTTCCGTAGGTGTGAGCTCCGAAGATGCTACGTGTCCAGCGGGGCCGGGCCTCCCCTCTCCTCAGTGGCGAGCCCCGGGCCTGCCACATGGCCAGCAGTGCCGGACCTTACCCCCTCTGCAGGGGTGAGCTCCGAAGGCGCCACGTGTCGTGCTGCCCACTCCGGCTCGGTAGGCAGCAGGAGTAAAGGCACGCCATGCCTTGTCCGATCAAGACATTCAAGACCCGCACCTTCCCAAGACGCGGAGACGCGGTGCACGCCCCTCTCAGGTTGCACTGTGACCAGTCGCGTCACAGTTAAGACAAGCACACCATGTCAGAAGCTGTTGACCAATAGATACGGCAACAAGACATTCCCTGTCGTCCCTGCCATCATCAACCACTACGCCTATCCTGCAGCACGGGCAGGACGGCAAAACGACGACTAAGAAGCCATTGCGAGAGACAACTACCAGCATTCACTGCAAGATATGGTAGATGGCAGGAAATCTCTCCGGGGCCACCTCTCGGGCCCTGGGACCCACCTTGTAAGCCGCCCGAGACTTGAAGTATAAAAGACTCGGGTTGGCAACGTTGCAAGGGGTTCAAGAGTAGTTCAAAAGCGGGCAACTCAGTTCATCAAGATCACCAAGCTTAGAACTCCGGTTCTAAGCTTCGAGCAATATAGCTCTCGTGGACGTAGGGTGTTACGCTCCGGCAGCCCGAACCACGTAAAAATCCATGTGTCAATCCTCTCATAACCAACGTGACCTCCCGAGAGAACTAGCCCCTCCGAAAAAGAACCTCCACGGGTTGCTCCTGAAGCAGGCCCGAGGGAAGTGTTGATGGCACACTTCGACAGCATGTATGGTATAGCACATTAAAGATGTTTCCGGTTCATGTATGGTATAGCAAATTAAAGATGTTTCCGGTTCACCAACTTCTCTGTTCTGCTTGGGAAATGGATGGGGAAAAAGTGATCGCACAATCAAGGATGAGCTTGAGCAAAACGGTGGGAAAATCGGAGCGGACCAAGACCTAAGTTCTGAACCATCACTACAGGAAAAAGATCATTGACGACGGCCAGATTTATTGTCGACGGGGTCGTCGTCTTTAATTTTATTGATGACGGCTAGACAAAGCCGTCGTCAATAACACAGTTATTGATGACAGCTGAACAAGTACCGTCGTCAATAAATAATTGACGACGGTGCCCATCGTCTTTAACTTAATTCGGGCCCACCCAAGGAGTTATTGACGACAGCTCAACGAGTATCGTCGTCAATAAATTATTGATGATGGTGCCCGTCGTCTTTAACATTTATTGACGACGGTGACCAGGCACCGTCGTCAATAACGGGACATATAACCCGTACGCGAGCTGGGAAGCGGCCAGTGCCGCCTCTGACTCGCGCCAAGGTCTCGTCGCCGCCGCCGTCCCCGCGCGGTCGCCGCCGCCCTCCCCGCCGGTCCCCGCCGCCGCCCGAGGTAAGTCCCCCTCCGGCCTCTCTCCCCAGCTTTCCTCGCCCCCCGGCCGCGCCGCCGGCGACCGGCGGCCGGCGTCGGCGTCCTACCCCCCGTCTGGTCTCTCCGGACCCTCCCCCGTCCCCCTCCGGCCCGGCCCCTCCCCCTCCGGCCCTCCCCCTGCTCTCCCCCTCCCCCTCCCCCCTCTCCCCCACGATCTCAGCTTCAGAAGTTGCATGGAATGCTGTCATTTCCAGTTACCCGCAAAGTGGGCTCGAGACTGAAGTGTTTAGCCTGTACGAAGGATACGAGGGACTCGGGTTGAAGCCAACTAGGCTCACTTTTGCGAGCGTGATAAATGCAGCAGAGGCCAACATGGCGGCGTTTGATGAAGGCCAGTAGGCACACGCAGCGGCAGTAAGGTATGGTTCGGATGCAGATGTTTTCGTGGTCAGTTCTCTGATAAACCTGTATGTGAAACTTGGATTCCCTTTCTTTGGGAAGATAGGTACACTATTACGATCAGGAACCGTATTGATGCAAACTTATTTGTAGCTAATACAACACCTGATGAGTTTTCTTTTGCTACTGCTATTAATGCCCGTTCCAGTATTCGGGTTAGTGAGAGACTGGATAGCACATCCGTTGTCTCGCTACAAGAGAAAATATGGACGCACGGTACTGCCACAGCCCATCTGAAGAGAATATGACGAGCTGAGTAAATTAATGAATTTTACAAGCCCAATTTGAGGAAGAAATTCCTTTCCTATTAATATTTTTTTCATCTTCTATAGTACAAGAAACAACATTAGAATGCCACAATGCCTCTGCTAGGTAGGAGTGACAGGCCTAAGACTGATTAATTTGCTAGTATCCACATGTGCTGTTGTAGATGTTCAAAAAGACAGCAGAACGTTGCTCTAGATCTTGCTTAACTTATCACTACTGTCTTCCCATCACAAAGATCACAAACAATGGGACTAAGACCTGCACAGTATGGGCACTTTGTATCTTCACCGACCCATTCCAGAAACTGCATTTAAAGAGAAGGGTTAACACTGAACGCATACGAGAGAAGAAAGAACCAAGTTAAATGATGGTGTGATGCATTTATGCAACATGAAACCAAACATACCTGTGGTTCAACATTCGGCTCACCTGTTCCATCACATTCTGCAGGAAGAAAATTTATTAATGTGAAGCATGGAAAATGGAGAGTGAAGTTCAATTTTCAGTACATTACAGAATTTTAACATAAATGGGGAAACAATAACCTGGAACTTGTGTTGCCCATTCCATTCAAGTTTTTATGGTACATTAGATATTATTAGCCTAGGATGGCTTGTATACTACGTCCAGGTAGGATTTCTCGTGGCGAAGCTTGGTCCAGCCAGGATTTCAAACTGATTAATTATATGTTTGCCATTCACAAAGGATATTATTTTGTTGGGGGGTGGGGGTGGGGAGGGGGGTTACTGTCATGGTTTGTGAGCTGTATACCAGTTTCTCTGACCATGGCAGCTAAATATGTACACACACAGTGCAAGCAGTGACTTTTTGTACCTGTGCACATAAGGCGGCCTTCACCTCTATAGGAGATGCATGTCTTAGTCGGTGCAGCACTAGGCGTCAATAACACAGTTATCGACGACAGCTAAACGAGTACCGTCGTCAATAAATTATTGACGACGGTGCCCGTCGTCTTTAACATTTATTGACGACGGTGACCAGGCACCGTCGTCAATAACGGAACATATAACCCGTACGCGAGCCGGGAGGCGGCCAGTGCCGCCTCCGACTCGTGCCGAGGTCTCGTCGCCGCCGCCGTCCCCGCCGGTCGCCGCCGCCCTCCCCGCCGGTCGCCGCAGCCCTCCCCGCCGGTCCCCGCCGCCGCCGCCGCCCGAGGTAAGTCCCCCTCCCCCTCCGGCCTCTCTCCCCAGCTTTCCTCGCCCCCCGGCCGCGCCGCCGGCGGCCGGCGGCCGGTGTCGGCGTCCTACCCCCCGTCTGGTCTCTCCGGACCCTCCCCTGTCCCCCTCCGGCCCGGCCCCTCCCCCTCCGGCCCTCCCCCTGCTCCCCCCCTCCCCCTGCCCCCTCTCCCCCACGACCTCAGCTTCAGAAGTTGCTAGTCTCTGCTGAGACATTGCTTCAGCTACATTGGCTGCAATTACACACTGCTCTAGTTTACTTTCATCAAGATAAAATTTCAACACATGTACTCAAGCCCATTCAGAAAGCCCCGCCGCAGAGCGACCGCCCCGCCCCGCCCTGCCTCAGCCGCTGCCGTCCCGCCCCAAGCCCCGCCCGGCCGCCCCTGCTCGCGCTGAGCCCCGGCCGCGCCTCGGCCGCCGCCGCTCGACGCGCCCCGCCCCGAGCCCCGCCCTGCTGTACCGCCCCGCCCCGCCCCAAGCCCCGCCCTGCCGCGCTGTCCGACCTTAGTTGATTAATTGTTTAATTAGTATTGTAATTGATTATTGTTTAATTAATACTTTGATTGATTGTGTGAATAGTTACTATATGTAAATAAATGGGTTTCGGCCCGGTCCGGCCTGACACGACCCATTTAGGGTCTGTCACGGCTCATTTAGTGGTAATGTATTAGTCGAGACAGGCACGGAGGACGGCAAGCTCCCGCGCGTGGATGGCGGGCCCCGACGGTGCGGTTTCATCTTTGACCCACTTACGACGGAGCATAACGTACGACGGCTAACCCTAAAGGCGTCGTAAGATAATGGCAGGCCCCAACGGGACATAACTTAGGACGGCTGACCCACTTCTTTGTCTCTCGTTCTTTCCTTCTCTCTCGTTCTTTCCTCTCTCTCTTCTAAATGATTCAAAAACGAAAGATTGACGTAAACCTATACAACATGCGTCACCCGTTTCGAACAGGCCCGTCTCACATGTGTTATGCATGTGAGGCGTGTACGTTCGGAATTGTCCCTTTTTGGACAGCCTGGGAGTGACCGAGGGGGCGTGGCATGTGATGAAATGCGGGTTTAGATCTAGACAAGATTTCGACGGCATAACCCTGTTGTTCTCTGTTGCACCATTTTCGGGCGTGCAGTGGAGAACAGTGGGGTTATGCTGCCGAAATTTCGTTCGGATCCATACCACGCGTCTCGTCATGAGCACGCTCCGCTCGATCACTCTTGGGTGGGTTTAGGACCTATCCTTTCCAATAGATGTAGGGTCGTGACATAAATAAATTATAAAGTAACTATAATTTCCTTTACATTAAACTGTAGATTCAAACATGGGTGAGGATCGTAGTTGGATGTATACGGGTTGGAAGAACAGTTCTGGTGGTCACTCGGATGAGTGGTTCGCAAAAACAGATGCTTTTGTAGATCGAGCTTTTTCATTGTCAAAGATCGATAAGGTGTGGTGCCCATGTACGAAATGTCAAGGTGCAAAGTGTTGGGACAAAGTGAATTTGGCGTTTCACTTATGTCGATATGGTTTCATGCAAGATTATGAGGTGTGGACCTTTCACGGTGAGACTTCTTCTCAACCCTTACAAGTTTCAGATGAGGATGACAACACGGGGGTCGATAGGATGGACGAGATGCTTGATGCCATAAATTCTGAATTGATGGAGGATCCTCCTCCAACGGAGGTTGAAGCGTTTTTCACGCTTCTCAAAGCTTCGGAAGAGCCGTTGCATGAACACACCGAAGTGACGCTCCTTACTTTCATGACTAGATTTATGGCCATTAAGTCTAAGTATTTCTTCTCCAATAACTGCTACAACGATCTTATCAAATTGATCAGCGATATCCTTCCACAACCACATAAAGTGCCTAAAGATATGTATCAGTCTAAGAAGTTAATTTCTGGTCTAGGTATGAAATATGAGAAGATTGATATGTGTCTAGACAATTGCATGCTTTTTTGGAGAGAGCATGCCAACGAGAACAAGTGCTTAAAATGTGGTAAAGTGAGATTTGTCGAAGTTGTTAATGACGACGGTTCAAAAGTAATGACTCAAGTCGCACAGAAGCAGCTTCGCTACTTGCCTGTCACACCTAGGTTCAAGCGTTTGTTTCTATCTAAAAAAACAGCTAGACACTGAGGTGGCATAAAGAAGGTGTACGTGAGAACAACAGCATGATGGTGCACCCGTCGGACGTTGAGGCATGGAAGACGCTTGACCGCTTTGATCCAGATTTCGCCAATGACGCGAGAAATATTCGCTTTGGATTGGCGATAGATGGCTTCTCACCGTTTAGTACAAACGCCACACCATACTCTTGTTGGCCCGTGTTCGCTATTCCGTACAACTTACCACCATCGCTTTGTATGAAGTATGAGTTCATGTTCCTATGCCTTATTGTACCTGGACCGGATCATCCTGGTTCACGATTGAACGTGATGATGCAGCCATTGATTGAAGAGTTCAAAATGTTATGGACAGGAGTCGAAGCGTACGACTGTTATAGAAAACAGAAATTCAACCTTCGAGCTGCGTACTTGTGGTCTGTTCATGATTTTCCAGCTTACGGCATGTTTTCTGGCTGGAGCACTCATGGTCGATTGACATGTCCAATATGTGCTTCGGACACGAATTGTTTTCGTCTAAGTCATGGTGGCAAGATATGCTACTTTGATTGTCATAGACGTTGGTTACCGCCAAATCACGTGTTTAGGCAACAGAGAAATGCCTTCAGTAAGGGTACCATTGTAAAAAAGGGACCACCACAACGCCTGAACGGGTCGGAAATTGTTAAACAGCTCAACAATCTAGTGCCAGATGAAGGTCGTCCTGGATATTTTGTTGGTTACGGAGAGGATCATAATTGGACTCATATATGTGCACTATGGGAGTTACCGTATATGAAGTCTTTAATTCTAATGCATAACATTGATGTCATGCACCAGGAACGTAACATGGGCGAATGCATCATAAGCACGTGCTTGGATATGACGGGGAAAACAAAAGACAATATAAAAGCTCGGAAGGATTTGGCAGAGGTTTGTAACCGACCAAGTCTTGAGCTCTCCGAAGCTGGTGGCAAACCACGAGCTTCTTTCTGCCTTCGACCAAAAGAAAAGAAAGAAGTCTTCAAGTGGTTGAAACAGTTGAAGTTCCCAGACGGTTATGCTGCTAGCTTGAGAAGAGCCGTTAATGTTAAGACTGGAAATCTTACTGGTTTGAAGAGCCATGATTATCACATAATCATGGAAAGACTTCTGCCGGTTATGTTTTGAGGCTATTTTGACGATGAGGTTTGGAAGGTGTTAGCCGAGCTTAGCTATTTTTATAGACAGCTTTGTGCTAAAGAAATCAAAAGGGAGATGATGGAGAAGTTGGAAAAAGAGATACCCGTGCTTTTATGTAAGATGGAAAAAGTATTTCCTCCAGGGTTCTTCAATCCAATGCAACACCTTCTAATCCATCTTCCATATGAAGCTAAAGTAGGTGGCCCTGTTCAATATAGGTGGATGTACCACATTGAAAGAGCACTCAGATGTCTAAAATCGATGGTTCGTAATAGGGCAAGGGTTGAAGGATGCATCGCCGAAGCATTTACACTTCAGGAGATAGGATACTTTTCAAGTGTCTACTTTGCAGAAGAACACAATGTTAATGCATCGGTGTTACGGTATAATATGGCTGAAGCAACCTCTTGTAGCGAACTCTCACTTTTTTAAACGAAAGGCACCACTGTTGGTAGTGGCACGAGTTATGATGCTTCAGCAGATGAAAAGACAGCTGCTTTGTTATACATGTACGCTAACATAGATGGGATGGACAATTTTTTTCAGTAAGTGGTTGTTCAACATCTATACTAATTTGTGTGGTGTGTTATACATCTACAGCAATAATTCTGTTTTGTCCTGATTTAGTGAGTTCGATCGACAAAATTGGAAGTCTAAGCAGCAACCTACTAGCAAGCAAATACAAACAATGCGACACTATGGAGTAAATGGAGGACCTAACTTCCAAACGTGGTTTCGAAATCATGTAACGTTTTCCTTGTCTTGTTCCTCTTAGTAATTATATTCATAGCATAAAATAGTCTTCTTACTTCATATGTTGGACAGTGCAAGATACAAGCCGGTGTTTATGAAGATTTGCGACAACTGTCCAACGGATCCATTAAAGTTAAACTCTTCGGTCGATATGATGTCAATGGGTTCCGATTCCGTTCAACTCAATTTGAAGCTCAACGTCCTCTAAGGGCAACATCAAACACCGGAGTTGTGACGAGGGCCGCCGATGCCGAAGGACATGAAACTAATTTCTATGGGATCATAAACAAAATCCTATAATTTAGTTTTGCCGGGAGTAAAGACTTTAAAGTAGTCTTCTTTGACTGTGATTGGTTTGATAATAACAATGGAACTCGACAAAACCAATTTGGCATGGTAGAAGTCAAACACAAGGACCGACTACGAGGCTACGACACCTTTGTCCTTGCACACCAAGTCGAACAAGTGTACTATCTACAATATCCATGCGAAAAAATTAGTGCATGGTGGGTTGTACAAAAGGTGAATCCTCGTGAGCGGTTATATACATCGGACAATACTGGTTACATTGATGAGGCAGATGTTGTTTACCAAGAAGAAGAGTTGCCGAATTCTTTTGTTGTTGAGTCTGGTCTACGACTCGATGAATTAGTTGGAGATGCACAAGATGTACAGACTCATAATGTGAAAAAACAAAAACGGCGAACAACCATGACAAAAGATCGATGGTTCGGTTTATGAAGTAGAGTACATGACCGTGATACTGATGAATTTTGAAATTGAGTACAAGTATCGTTTCTTTCATCTCTTCTTTCGTCTTCTATATTTTCCTTTAAATTCATTATCAAATTTCCTTTCACCAGGATGTCATCAAGCAGTAGACGACGAGGGACTCGGGGCTTTCTGCCCCCGAGAGCAGACTCCGTTTTCCAGGGCTGTCAGTCTAGCAATGGTAGACTGTCTCAGCTGTTGGGCCTCGACAGAGGCCAGGGGTAACGAGAGCGGTCACGACAGGTAAAGAATATTAAATTACATAAATTATATAGATAATTTTCTTAAATCTATATTACCAATCTTCAAATTTTTAGGACGACTCTACGTCTGAGGAGACAGAGGCCAGGGGTCCTCTTCAGACACCACATGTTTCGGAGCCTGTTACAGATCCTGCTTCGGATCCTCTTCAGGTTCCGGCACCGCAGGATTCAGACCCTGCTTCAGAGCCTTCCACAGAGCCTGATGTGGAGTCGGCTCCACAGCGGCGTTACAGGAGGAGCCACGTAGTGTCTCCTCCTCCGGTTCCTGCACGGCCAGAAGATCGGGTCGTTATTCGTCCGGTTGGCGATAGGTCAGCGTACCGTGGCTTGAGTCCTGTCCGGACGCCTACAGTTCCCTGTGTGCTCGTTGGGCGAGCTAGGGCTTCCAAGGCGTGTCGATGACCCGCCGACAGAGTCGAGGGACGGACGGGAAACACCGTCTTGGCGGGGACGGCTATGTACGCCTTGCTAAACGGATGGTAAGTGATACTCGAATTATATTCTAGTTAATTTATATCGCTATCATTGTGCTAACACGTATCGATAGGAGTGCGAGATCGGTCAGGAGCCGACCGCTATCCAGGTGTGGAGGAGGGGTCACATGGGAAGTGACCCCTCGCAGCCTGATCAGCTGTCTTCTCAGACAGCGACAGAGACGTTGGTGAGTTCTTTAGTTGACTTAATTATATTATCTTTAAAACTTCTGATGACTTTAATTTTCTGTATTTTCGGTAAAAGTATGGGGAGGAGGTGCGGAGGCTTCGAGGCGACGATTACGATTGGCAGAACTCGCCGATCGTACCTGAAGCCGCCTATGCAAGCGGTGGCGGTAAACCTCACGGCCGGTGAATTCTGTTGTTTTCATTTACTTTCATTAACTTCGAGATACGAAACTTTAATACTCTTACTTCATTGTGTAGGTTGGCAATCTTCGATGGAGTAGTAGACTCGAGAGAGGCGCGGTCTTACTCGAGGGCCTCTTCATCGCAGGGTGGATCCAGCAGGCGTGGCAGCCGTGATCTGGAGCTCCAGAGTGTCCAGGAGGAGCTCCAGAGGACGCAGGAAGCGCTGAGGCTCGCGAACGAGAGACAGGCAGCCGAGCTCCGCGCTAGGGACGAGTATCAACACTCGTACATGCTACAGCTCCAAGCTGCCATGCAGGTAAGTTCAGATAATTGTACTCAACGTTTCTAATATATAAATGACATGTATAATAATTTACTTCATATTTGCAGGCTATGGCCACAGGACAACCCGTTGTCTTTCCTCAGTGGGCGCCGCCACCGATACAGCTACCACAGGGGCCGACGTCAGGAGCACAGGTACAAAATTTCTCATAATAGCTGCAACTAGTTAAATTTGCTCAAATTTAGTTGAATTTGATCAAACTTACTTAAACTTAGAGAAAACTAGTTAAACATCCTCAAACTGAGTAAAATATGGTACAACTTACTCAACTATAGTCAAATATGACCAAACTTACTCAAACATAGCCAAAACTTTTTGAACTAGCTCAAACACAAACACTACTAGTCCATACTTCTCAAACTTAGTAAAATATGAGCAAACTTACTCAAACATAGCCAAATCTAGCTAACTTGCTCAATTTTAACTTGTAATGAGTTTATTTAATCATATACACATTTGTGAACTTCTAATTTGTCTAACTATACATGTACATCATAGGGATCGGCGACGCGGGCTCAGTAAACTCCATCCCCTCAGCAATCAGCGTTTGGACGAGCGAACGATGACTTCCTGGACTCCGGTGGCAGCGGTCGGGGTAGCGTAGGGTAGTGTGGCGTGCGTATAGTGTTTTTATGCAATTCTGTGATGTATATTTTGATTGCCTGTGATCTGGCCATCGAGTCAGGGCTGGCCTCGAAGCCAGGGCAAGATTTTCTGTTTTTTTTAAAAAAAAATTGGAAAGCTTATTGACGACGGTTTCTGGTACTTGGCCGTCGTCAATAAGCCATTAGTATTGACGACGGCCAGGTACCAGAAACCGTCGTCAATAAGCAATTGTTATTGACGACGGCCTAGTGTAAACCGTCGTCAATAAGCCACGGTTACTGACGACGGTTTCCTGGCCGTCGTCAATAAGCTTATTGACGACAGCCTGATTTAGCTGTCGTCTATAAGTTTATTGACGACAGCTAGATTTAGCTGTTGTCAATAAGATTATTGACGACGGTAACCGTCGTCAATAAATTTATTGACGACTAATAATTGACGATAGCCGAAAACCGTCGTCTATAAAGTTTTACCGTCGTCAATAACTTATTGACGACGGTAGTGTCCTTATTGACGACAGTTTCCGACCGTCGTCTATAGTCCCGATTCCTGTAGTGCATGAAGTTGATCGTTCAAGTTTCATCTTCTTGTGATAAGCTTGGATGTGCAGATAAGAAAGCAGCAAGCCTGCCATCATGATGCAATGTATGTTGAACAACATAAAGTGGCATGCTTAGCACTTAGAACGTTAAGGCACAACTAGGCTGTGCTACAGTGCTAGAAACATTTATTTGACCGCCACCTATCGGTGGGTTAGGTGATCAATTACGTAATGCTTGGAACTAGCCATGCTGCAAATTGTAGTGGTTCAAGTACAGTTTGACGTCGCACAAGGCAAGGCATCGAAAGGGAGAGTTAAAATAAGAATAAGTGAAAAAAAAGATATAGGCTAGGAAGTACTCCATCTGTTATTAAATAAATGATGTTTAGATAAAAAATTGCTCAATATAAATTAAATTCGCTGTTCTAAATATTGTTTATTTCAGAACAGAGAGAGTAACATAAAAGACAAAAGAGGCAGGCCCATTAGGGACATCTGAATTCTCCCTGAACCCTGTAGGAATTGGATTGTTTCGTGTAAACTGCATTGAAACTGCCTTCGATGCCAATGAGATCGCCTTTTCAGTTCAATGCAAGCGGATGTCTCTGCATCTGTAACCTTACGGATTTCTCAATTCTTCTATCCAACCATTTAATGCAAATCAGTACGCCGCTCTAGCAAAGAGTGTCCTGGATTCAAGCTGTCAGGAATCAACGTCCCAAAGGCCAGCGACGACATACTACATCATGTATTTTTTACAAAATTGAATCGGCCCAGATTTGCAGCATCATGCTGATATTCTATGATATGCTATCCTTTACGAAATTAAGTTTGCACAAGTTTCGTCGTCATAAAACTCTGCAAGAGAGACAAAACTGCAATGTTCAGTACATATTCTCTGCTTTCCCTGTCGTGCTCTCGAGGAAATGCAGGCAGGCAGAGAACTGAAAGGAGAAAACGAAAACGAGACGTCGATGCGAAAAGGGAGAGGGAGCATCACGGAGCAGCCAGAGTGGCGGCGATCCGCGCTAGCGAGCGAGCGAGCACCCAGCAAAAGCTGCCTCCGCGCGCTTTCTTTTCTTTTAAAGCGCCTTCACCTCCACCGCCTCCTTTTCATTCAGAGCCACCGCTCCTGCACCTCCAGCTCTGCTGCTCTGGTGCATGCCGTCGCTGCCTGCCTTTGCCGAGACGGAGCCATGAGGAAGGCGGCGGTTGCGGTGGGAGGAAAGGGAGCGGCCACGACCACGGACCTGCTCGTCTGCTTCCCCGCGCGGCAGCGCCTGGCGCTGATGCCCAAGCTCATTTGCAGCCCGTCCCGGGCCACCATGGACAAGGCGGCCGCTTCGGCGCGCCGGCGTTCCCAGATGCCCGGCGCGCGGTCCAGCCCCATGTTCCGGGGGTCCAAGGCGAAGCGGACGGCGGGGAACGACGACGAGGAGGAGGAGGAGGAGCCGCAGTCGCCCAAGGTCACGTGCGCCGGGCAGATCAAGGTCGGCAGGCCCAAGAAGACGCGCTCGGCGGCAGCGGCGGCGGGGAAGCCGCGTGGGAAGGGCGGTGGCGCGAAGAGCTGGGTCACAGCGGTTGAGGAGATCGAGTGGATGCACGGGCGGCGGAAGAAGGTGGGCTGGCTCGAGACCGTCGGGATCAGGAGGGACGCGCTGCCGTTCCTCGGCGGCGTCCTGCGGAGCCTCCGGCACAAGGCGCGCTGCCTCGGGTCCCTCCACGGCGCGGTGGACTCGTCCACGGACGACGGCGACGGCACGGAGAAGGAGCGCGACGTCGTCGAACGCTCCGCCGCCAGCGGGAGCGCAGCGACGAGCGTGTTCTCCAAGTGGCTCATGGTGCTGGATGGCGGCGAAGAGCCGTCGGAACAAAACTACAGAGACGACGAAGTGCGCGGCCATGAAGACCACGAAGAGCGGCAGAGCGAGGAGGCGGACGAGTGCTCGTCGGCGCCGCCACCGAACGCGCTCCTACTCATGCGGTGCCGTTCAGCGCCGGCGAAGGGGCTGTCCAGGGGAGGGACAGCGGAGCCGCCGGCCAGCGAGGCCGAAGAAGAGGAATGGAGCGCGCACGCCGTCGCGGAGGACGCTGGCACGGAGGAGGACAAGGATGACTTGGTGTTCATGAGCACGGCGCCGGGTTTCCTGAAGCTGTCAATCGACATCGCCAAGGAGACGTGGCTCGTCGGTGGCGGGGACCCCCTCTCGAGGAGCCGGAGCTGGAAGAGATGACCGCCGCACGAGCCATGCCACGGCGGCGAAGAATCGCAATTCCGTTGTACAGATCGCCTCACCGGCGTATCTTTCTTTCGGTGGCGAAATATAAACCGAAACAAGAGAGATGTTGGATTTACCGTTTGGAATGATTTGCTGATGAACAGATAAATGTCGAGTTCAAACATCGACGGTATAATGTCAACACGCAAGCGAGGGATCATTTGGCGTTCGCTCCATTCGGCAGCAACGGGCCTGACACGCTCGGTGTGGCGTCGATACAATAGCGGCCAGAATACCTGCCGCGTCCCGGAGGCACAGCAGAACGCAGGCTCTGCAACTGCAACACAAGAATAGATTTCTTTTACGTATTTCTTTCTTGTTTTCACTCACGGCTTTCCGTAGATCCGTCTACTATGTATTTACAACTCCATCTGCTCTGAAATAATAACCTTTAGCATAACTAATTTAGTTAAAATTAAACTAGATTTTTTATTCTAAATGTAATTTATTTCAGAAAGGGGGAGTATAATTTTTTTATTAATGTATTAATTATAAAAAAGTAATGTATGAACTATATAAAAACTTATAAATTATCTGTCGAATCTAGATTTAAAAGCTATCAACAATTGAGTAAAAATACCTCTAATTTTCAGACAAATGAAGAATAGCGCGCGTTGTTTTGCGCGGTGCAAACAGAATGCAGATGCTGCTACGAATAGATTTGTTGTACACTGCAGACCTGCAGAGCACCCAGACTGTACGCCGCGACATGGATAATGAAAAAGGAAAAAAAACACGCTTCATGCCTTTCGAGACAATGTTATTGCCACATCCGCCAACCCCAACGTGCATCCGGTGGCCTGCTTCATCGCAATCAGCACCAAATCACCAATAATTAACAAACACCACCACAAGGTCTAGCCCCAACCGCAATGCAGGCCTCAGCTTGAAACGAACGCACGAACTCGAGGACTTTATAGCTTCGACGCTGCAAGCCTAATTCGACTCGTCTCGCTCCAAAAGGGCTCGTCATCACAAGATAGATGTCGAACACCTAGCGCGCGCAGGTAGCAGCGGATATGAAACAAGCGTGGCGAGCATAATGGCAGCAGTTGGCATCTGTCCTGCCGGGGGCAGACACGGGTGAGTATACCGAGTACCTGCAAAAGGGAAAAGTGGAAAGGGACGATGCATTCTATCCGAGCTCACAAAGCTAATTCGCGCAGCACGGACCAAAAGCGTGTGTTACAGCTGTTCTTTGACGGGATCTACACATGTCATAACATGGACAGCGCTGTAAAGCTATACCATTTGCCTGTTCAGTCCACTCCAAGAGGACGGAGCCAGTTCAAGGGTCCATGCTACAGAACCAGCCCTACAGGTTGTTCTGTCACATCTAGTGGATTACGACCAAGGCATGCAAAAGCATTTACAGTTCACAGAACTGTAAATGTTCGGTAACTCCGAGCGGGAAGCAGCTTCGTCGCGTGAAGAATGCCGTTCTGTACATGTTTATGCTCAGATCTTGCAGAGGAATAAGGAGGATTGGAGCTTGAATCAGTTGTCGAAGGCAGAACTAAATGGAAAATCCACGGTGCACTTCCGCGAGCACTGTACACTGAAGGGGCGAGGATGTGCTCCGCAGCAACGATTGGAGAACTGTTGATGCTGTCGTATTGAGCCCTGGCAAACTGTTGTAACAAAGTTGGATTAACAGGTGAACTATGTAATTATGAGCCAAAGTATGACATGGACAAAAAAAATACGTACAGTATATAACAGCTATGTCTGTGATATGTAAGCCGCTACAGATTCAGAAGTTCAGGATTTATTTTTAATTGAGCGGTGCAGAATTAACATGGAAATACACATGATGCATGATCAAGGACTAAGTCATTGTTGAAAGAAAGAAATAACAACAAGGACAGAGAACTTTACAATTGATCAATACAAATGATTGTCCAAACTCCAGATGCATACCCTTGGTAAGTAGACTAATTTGTAGAAGAAGCAGATGCCTTTGCCTTCTGGACCTCCTTTGTTACCTCCTCAGCTATGTCTGACGCCTCATACTCCGTTCCAAAGCATCTTACAGTCTCCAAGCATGGATCTAACAAGTACCTGTAATTTCAAAAGGTAAAGTTAATGGAAGCATTATCAAAATGTCAAGGTAGAGAGGTTATCTGTGTGCTCTTACATGTTATGAGAGCTTTCCACAAGATAGTCCTGACCAACTTCCTCTACTTTCTTAAAGAAAACACGGTATTCCTGTGCAATCTGTCTTACTGCACTGATGGGGCCCGTCAATCCTACTATTCTTGGGTCAAACTCTGCGTGACAACAAGGCAAAATCAAGATCTCCAAACATAGTCCAGAATTTGATGCCCCAAATCCAGAATACCACAGAGTAACTTACCACTTAGGTATGCTTTAAGCTGAGCAGATGAATCACGTTGAGGATCAATTGTAACAAAAAGTGGTTTAATCTTGATACCATACTTCGACTCTATGAAAGACAAACTAAGAAATGTTTAACAAATATTATTTGTTCCAAGACACAGATCAGATATCACAGCCAGGTTTTCAAACCAGCCAGCATAGGATAGGTCAGAAACCTGACCATGAGTAAGTCAGTACAATATTAAAGACATAACCACGACTTACTTTTCAGCAAAAGATCATAGATCAGCAGTAAAGGTTGCAAGAAACCACAAAAAATAAATAACTGAGGATGTAGCAAACATCGATACAGTATAGTCAAAAAATGATGCACACACACACACACACACACTTGTAGAGCACATATAGGAATCGTATGCATATAAGCCCGTTGACTAAATGTTTAAATGAAAGACACAAAACATAACGAAAAAAATCCAGCACATTATTTCCAACTACGTATTTCTAAGAAAGAAGCATGAATGCAGGATGTCAACAACTTACCTAACACCTTAACAGCATCAGCAATCTTCTGGACTTGTCTTGGCCCCACATCTGGGCATGATGTATAGCTAAAGTACATCAGGGTCCAATTTCCTCGAAGCTTTGATTCAGTCACCTCATTGTTTTCTGTATCATATAGCTTGAATGGTCCTCCTATTGCAGGTCTATTAGTAGTGCACCTTTTGGGAACACCCCCTTCTCCTGCTTCTTTAGCTGGAAATACCATGATACAAAATCCAAAACAGCAATGGACTGCACAATTATTAACCTACTAAAGAATTTACATAAGCTATGAGTGACTAAACACAAGAAAAACAACAATAACACCAAAGCTTTTGTCCCAAGCGCGTTCGGGTAGGCTAGACATGAAACCCAATATTTTTATTTTTTAAAATGAAGTAAAGAAATAAAGAGAAATAAGAGTATCAAAATATAAGATAACCAAGATCCTGGCACATGAGTTGCTGCTTTTAGAGGTAGTGTACTAAACACAAGTAAAGGTCGTGCTGTCAATCAGAGTGGGTGGAGGGTCCCCTGCTGCGCCTAGGACTGCGCAGGGGAGAAACCAGCAGCGAGGAGACGTGGGGAGAGTTGCGCAGCGCGTATCGCGGAGGGAGAGAAGGATGATCACGGCGACTAGGGTTAGGGTTCGTAGCCATGGTGATCCAAGGGGGAGAACAGCCCTATGGGGCAATTCTTATTTTCCTGGATGAATTACAATGGGGAGGGGTCAGTATTGATTGGGATCCAGGACCCCCTGGCCGCCGTCCTCTCCTGGCCGCGCGCCCCCCTGCTGGCCACCAGCCCCTGGTCGGTTGGGACAGCCCCTAACTGACCAGGATCTTTAATGCCCTAATTAAACTCACACTTCCTAATTTAAGCACACCAGTCCTAATATATTTATTCCCTTCCTATTTTGTAAATAGACTTCCTTTTCTTCATTAGGCATGCACCCCTTCATAGGCTGCCACCTTGCTGGCGCCTTGTGGGCCGGCACACATAATGTCGGCCCAAGAAGGTGTCCACAGCAGGTTGGCACATATTTTTAATTTTTTTAAAACACAAGAAAAAACAAAATTTAAAACTTGCTGCCATGCAATTTCCGTTCTTTTTCTCCAATATAAAACTTAATATCTTAGCTATTAACAATGAGGAACAAGAGTGATTCCAAGATACTATGTACAATAAAGCTAATCAAAATCAAGAAGTTTCATGACATGTCAGATAATCAAGCATACATCAATTTAATGTGCATAGGCAAAACAGAGTATTCCATCCAGCATTTCCTCAAGAATTGCTACCATCATCTAGCCTAAATATTGAGTGGAATGTCATCAACTATAACAAGTTAAGCATATTCGAACTGAAGCCAAGAAATAAATATCACCAAACTGTGTAACATCAAGAAAAACAGAAAGCTGCTGGGAAAATCCAAGTACCTAAGGGAACCATACGCCTCTCATCATTGTAATGAACAAAAGTGGCCACTCCAGCAAAAACTAGCAGAACGGATGGCTGCAAAGAAGAAAATCGAATTTACATAACATAATGCTGACATATAGTGCTGCTATTTTTTCAGTTAAAGAAGTGCGGATGTTGCCGCTAAAGATGAAGTTGTGCCAAATTATGGTACACATGCCCAGCCCCAGCGACATCTTTGTTGACAACAACATCTAATCTAATAGTTAAATACAACTAAGAAGACAGGCCCATCCATAGAAACAACATACGGCAATGTAGTATATCAGTGGCTGGGGATTTGACTCATCCTGTTCAGAAATCTGTCTCATTGGCCTAGGATTTTCTCCACTTGAATAACGTCTTGCATGATAACTCCGCGCAGGGAGCAGCCTGCAGAATCACAAGAAAACCCCGTAAGACAAGCAAAACAAAAAAAATCGAAGTGCACACACACATCCCTGCAGTAGCAACCATGCCGAGATAACATTCAAATCATTCAAGCATTTGTATGATGTTTTGAGTACTAACTCATGAAACTAGATCCGAGGTCAACAGAATAGATGCATACAAGGGGCTTTTAGGCAGTTTATCATTTATCATACTTATAACTATAAAGGAACAACTGCATCCAGACGATTATTAGGAAAGTGAGAGCCATAAGAAAAACTACATGAAAACATGTATGATATTTGCAGAAAGTGCTGTGGTGAGGAATGAGAATCATATCCTGGACACCCCAGCTACAAGCAGGAATTAAGGGCTCTAGCCTGATCATGACGGCCAAACACCGCCAGAAGCTGAATCCATCGCTAGTGACATTCACAAGCGGATCCCAGACTAACATAGTAACATGCAGTTGCTGCAGTTAGCACACCACGACAGAATGGGGCGATGGAAAGTGCAGGGTAGCACATCGAGCAGAACTTCAGACATAGCGACGTAGCAATGGAGTGCAAGGGGTACGTGCGCATACACAATCCGACCTGCATCGACCTAGACATTCAAATCCATGCCGGATGGATTTACTCGGGAGGAAAACCAACCCACCCCCGTGCCTCCCCTCGATTCCTTTCCCCGTCGCACACGCCAGTCAAACTAAGGAAGCCGACTCCCAAACAGAAGCCCAACCGAGAACTGGAGCAACCGAGGACTCCACGGTGCGGAACGCCGGTCCCCCGGTGCGTCATTAGCGCGGACATCTGGCGCGCGCGCTGCCACAGAAGCGACACGCGCCCGCGAGAACCGAGAAAAGCGAGCGAGATAGAGAGAAGCGTACCGGGGCCGCCACAGAGGATGCAGGTCGACCGCTCGGAGGCGGCGTAGCAGCGAGAGCTTGAAGACGCGCGGGGTCAGCATGGCCGGGGCTCGCAGGGGAGGGAGCGAAGCGGTGGAGGGTGTGGGGGAAGGGGAACAGCGCTGGGGAAGATGAAAAATGGAAGCGGAAATCGTCGGGCGGTACGGGGGTGCGCGGCTTCTGGTCCAGGAAAGAAACAGAGCTTGGTCTTCTGTGGCCCAAGAAAATGCGTCTGAGGATGGGTCTTCGGCCCGGCAAATTTATAACTCCTCTGTCGCTCTCCCCCTTCTCCGTGTCCGTGTTCAGCATCGATACACGCGCGTGGAGTAACTCGAGTTGTCGGGATTATCGAAACGTAAATTGTCTTCAGCTGATCGAAAATCAGATTTGAATTACTGGGGTGAATAGATAAATCTCGTGAATCAAAAACTGAATCACCTTTTTCAGATGTAAAGTTCAGACGCGTTCAAATCGAAAGCATGGAATAGGGAGGCGTCCAGGACTGCAGGAGCAGAGGAGGGACGCTGCCACGGATTTCCTGATAAGTTTAGTTTAGTTTTTACCGTTGCTGCACTGGAAATGCTCGCTTCTTCGAGTAAAAGCAGAGTATGCTCGCTGCACCATTGGTCGATATACATACAGGAGGAAATGCGTTACGATCTTGCGCTTGCGCTGGGACATGGGCTCTAGATTCTCTCGAACAGAAAACGAAACCGTAGATAATCTTTTTATTTCTGGTGTACATGAACACGCACGCACTATATATCCCGGGATCGGTCAGGCCCTGGTGCAGAGCCTTCATGGCGGAGATGGCGGCGGCGGGGTCGAGGCTCTTGGGGCACGTGGCGGTGCAGCTCTTGATCAGCCTGCACCTGTACATCTTGTCCCAGCCTTCCGACAGCGCCTGGACCCTCTCCCGGGCGTAGCCGTCGCGGGTGTCGGAGACCCAGCGGTAGGCGTGCAGCAGCGCGGCGGGGCCCAGGAACGCCTCGGAGTTCCACCAGTAGGACGGGCACGCCGTGCTGCAGCAGGCGCAGAGGATGCACTCGTACAGCCCGTCCAGCCTCTTCCTCTGCGCCGGCGACTGCGCGTGCTCCCGCCCCGCCGCGGCCGGCGGCTCCCTGGTCTTGAGCCACGGCTCCACGGACTTGTACTGCTGGTAGAAGGCGGTGAGGTCCACCACCAGGTCCTTGACCACGAACATGTGCGGAAGCGGCGTGACCACGGTCGCCCGCGACGCGTCCGCGTCCACGGGCTTGAGGCACGCCACCGTGTTGACGCCGTCGATGCTCATCGAGCACGACCCGCAGATGCCCTCCCGGCACGACCGCCGGAACGCCAGCGTCGGGTCCTGCTCCGACTTGATCTTCTGCAGCACGTCCAGCACCATGGGACCGCACGCGGACAGGTCCACGAAGTAGGACCGCAGGAACGGTCGCCCCGGCGAGTCCGGGTTCCACCGGTACACCTGGAACTCCTTCACCGTGCTCCTGCCGCCGCGGCCGCGCTCGCGCTCCTCCTCGGCGGCCTCCCGGGCCTCCACGCGCGCGGGCGGGTGGCCCTTCAGTGACGGGAAGTGCGCGTCGTCGGCCAAGCCGTCCTTCACCGAGCGCAGCACCGGCAGCGTCCTCCGGAGCATCGGTTGCGATCGCTCGGATCGAGTGTCCGGCTCGGCGCCGCACTAGGCTAACCGGAGCCTAGTAAGGCCGGCGCGTGTAGCGGCACGTGCCACCTCTGTCGACACGTGTGGCGCAAAGTGCGGAGAAGGCGCGACGGGTGGAGCAGTGCACAACGCCCTGCTCCTGCCGTGCTGCTTTGGCCACGAGTCAAGCGGTGGAAAGCTGTCGGCGCGGACCGTTGGTCATCGTGTTATGGGTTCATCTCAATTTTGAAACAAAAATAGCCCAACAGCCCAAAGGTTGGCGCTTTCATGGCCCGTTTCACGGTACTGGGCTTCGCTGGTTGGGAAAGATCTGTATCGAAAGATTTTCGCGTACGATTTGGCACTCACGCACCGCATGGACTTGTGGCCTGACTATTTTTTTTCCGTCGAAAGCGGCTCTGCTCCTCCTCCCGATCAGGCAGGCTCTTCCTTCACCGATCTCTCCACCTGGAGCTTGTCTGAATGATTTGCGCCTGCCATGGGCCCTTCCAACCCTGCGGTGGCAGGGCTCTTTTCCGGTCGCCGACTCGCCGTTCTCCTTCCCTCTTCTGTGTTAGTGTCTTGGATGAACTCCGTCCTTTCTGCGCAGAATCTTAATGCCCGCCTGCGCAAATGGGATGTTGATGTGATTTGGGAAATTTGTGGTGATTTGGAATGGTGGTGGTGGTTGTGTGCGTCGCCTGAGCCGTCGCCTCTCTCTTTGGAGGTGACCTTGGCCCTCCATAGTGCCGGCCCGAAAATGAAATCTTCGTTTGAGGTCATTCCAGATGCAGCACTGCTGTGCTACGTACTACTACCGTGTCTTTCCTAGTATGTTTCATCTGTTCTTTCTGTTGAAGTGAAAACGCGTCAGATCGGTGGCATTCAGCTCCAACCTTCCTACTCCTGGTTTTAGCAAACCATCCCTAGTTTGGTATCAGATGACGGGAAGGGCACACCGGGTAAAGCAGCCATCGTCTTGTAGACAGGTACAGGTCCCACACGGCCGGCTGGCTGACTGGTCACGGCGGCGTCGGAAGCGGAGAGGAAAGGCGCCGCCCCGACGACCATCGACCGCGCACCAGCTGGCTCCGGCCCGCATTCAAAATTAGCTCTAGAAGCTGGCTGACCGACTTACCGGGACGTCGGGCGTATTCTATTCCGCACCCAGCTGTAAAAGTATCTTGACAGGTCTCGCACGCCGACGCTAACGCCGCGCGAGAAAGATCATCTCGGCCGGCATTTACGAGCCGTGATCGGTCGATCGGAATTAAAAACGGTTCAAGTGCACCGGTGTGCCGATGCTGATCGACCGGCTTAGGGCGGTAGTAGGAACAGCTAACGAACCGAGGTGCGAGTAGCGCCCGGCGGTGCGGTTACTAAAGCGCGCGCGCGGCGGCGGCGAGATACGCAGCGAGTGCGGTGACGGCGAGGTAGAAGTAGAAGTAGAAGCCATCTCGATTTCACCCCACGACTGCTCGGACGACCGGTTCAGCTGTTCGAGGCAGGCTCAACTGCCGACGCGGGGCACCGCGCGCTAGAATTCTAGGACGCGCATTATCGGTGTCACGCGGCGGTAGCAGCTAGCGATACTCCAATGTTAATGGCAGCGGCCACAGTGGCTTGCTTCTCAATTGAAAACAAAAAAAAAGGATTAATGAAAACAGGCCAAGCTCTGAAAGCTTCCCTAAACTGACGAATAACACTGTACCAACGCGCCGTAGTAGTAGCACCTTTAGAAGCGACTCTAGCCGCTGAAGGTTGATTAAGCTATACTCACGTGGGTTGAGTATGTAAGCTGAATTACGACACGACAATAACAATAAAGCTCTGATGAAGCGGAGATGCAAATTGTGTGTTTTGGCATGCAAAAACTACAAGGCTTGCTATTGCTACAGCCGTCATCCGATGGAGCCCCCGCGAAAGAACGCGGGCGGGTTGAGAGCAAACAAACTCGCGGACTGCTGCCACCGGGCCCGTCGTCGGCTGCAGTGCACGCAGCCTTTTCTTTGTCCCCGGCGACTAATTAGACTGATCGCACTGGCGGCCTGTAAATGCGCCGGGACATCCATTATAGCGATGCTCAGTCCGCAGCGGCGTTTGAAAAAGCTCCTGTAAATTATAGATTGCTACAGCACAGCGCTAAATGAAGAGGTGCCTGTAGCGCCTGTAGAAAAAGAACAAAAGAGAGAAAAAAAGAAAAGGAAGAGGGAGAAAGGAAAGAAAAAAGAAAAAAAAAGAGAAGGAAAAAGGGAAAGGAAAAAGAAAGAAGGGAGGGAAAAGGGAGAAAAGAAAGAAAAAGGAAAAAATAAGAAGAAAGGAGAGAAAAAGTAAGAAAAAAGTGGTGATTTTTTATAGGTTGTAGATATAATATTGTTAACATAAAAGTAGTTATATGTAATAATATAAAATATGAGTTATTTATATTATATAACAGAAAATTGATGATATTGATATAGAGGTCTGATTTAGAGGTGAACGAGTGCGGATAAATAAACTGTAAAGATAGTAATCTTTTAGAGTCAACTGTAAAAGACTACGAATATTCTTTTAGAGGTCTGATATAGAGTTACACGAGTGCGAGCAGTCTTATCGACGCCTCGCAGGCAACCAGGTCGCACTCGCGCTCAGCAACAAACCAAACCAGACGCCGAACGAGTTGAGCTGAGGGCTTCCTCCCCAGCGGTCAGTCATCAGCCCCCGTTCCTTTTGCGGGCACCAACGTGCTCCGAAGCAGCCGCCTTCTCTTCTCTTCTCTTCTCTTCTCCTCCCCCCTTTTATACCACGTCGCCGGCCCGGCGCAAAGCTTCTCCTCTTTCCGCGTCCGTCGCTTCTGCTGCCACTCGTCTCTCCCGGATCAGCTTGGGGATCGGGTGAAAGAAAGAAAGATCCAGCCCTTTTAGCTGCTTCTGGCCGGTGACTTGTGGTATGGTTTGATCGGTGGTGGGGGTAGTTGGTTTCGGGAGTTGCACCACCGGGAAAAGGGAGGAGGGGGTGGTGCCCGGATGGACTCCGGCAACAGCGGCAGCCTCCAGTCGTCGAGCGGCGGCGACGACGAGTTCGACTCGCGGGGCGGCGTCGACTCGTCCCCGCTGGCCGCGTTGCTCCGGCCGGCGCCATCGCCCTCGGCCGCCGCGTTCTCGCTCCACGGGTCCCTCTACGGCCTCCAGGAATTCGCGGCCGCGGCGCCTCCGCAAAGGCAGCAGCAGCAGCATCAGGCGAGTCTCTGGTCGGGCTCGTTCACCGGTGCCGCGGGGGCGTCCTCCTCCTCGTCGCCACGCGCGTCGGGCGCCGACCAGGGCGCGCGCCAGCAGGCCGAGACGCCCGCGACGGCGCAGGGGTCGGCGGCGCCGCCGCCGCCGAGGGGGTCGCGGAAGCGGACGCGCGCGTCGCGGCGGGCGCCGACGACGGTCCTCACCACCGACACCTCCAACTTCCGCGCCATGGTGCAGGAGTTCACCGGCATCCCGTCCCCGCCCTTTGCCGCGAGCGTGGGGGGCGCCCCCGCCGCGACGCTCCGCACCCGCTTCGACCACATCTTCCCGCCTTCGTCCTCGGTACGCTCCGCCGCCGGCAACGCCTCCTCGCTGCCGCCGTACCTCCTCCGTCCGTTCGCGCAGAAGCTACCGTCGGCGCCTTGCGGTTTCCCGCCCTTCACGTCGTCGTCGTCCTCGTCCTCAGCGCTATCGTCCAGCATAGGCGTCGCCGATGCCAATGTCGCGACGGGCGCCACCACCACCGCGGGAGCATCCTCCAACCTGACAGCCACTGCGCAGGCGGCGGCCGCCGGCGGAGCCGCCGATACGTTCCAGCTGACGTCCTCCTCGCTTCTCCGGCTGCAGGACCCCAGCAGCTACCTCTCCTTCCAGAACCTCCTCGACTCACAGTCCTCAGCGCAGTCCATCTTCGGCGCGGCGAGCGGGTTCGCGCAGGAGGCGCCGCGGCTGCACGAGCCTGCGCCGTCGGAGTTCCTGGCCGGCATCGGCAGCCGCAACCTCGGCCTCTCCCACGGCGGACTCATAGGCTCCGAGGGGCTGCACTTGCACCCAAGAAGCGACGTCCATCACGGCAGCGACGAGCTGTTTGGCATGGTCGCATCCGGCGGCAGCTGCAAGCTCAACTCCACCCACGCCGGCGCGGCCACCTCTTCATTGGCCGCAGCTAGCGGCGACAAGCCACCGGACGCCGGCGCGCCCGGGACCTCCCGTCCAGAGCGTGGCGAGGGCCTGGACCCGTGGACATGTACATCGGAGTAGGGAAGAGAGCAACGCATGCTGCGTCGTCCTCGGTTCCGTCCTGTGAGCCACGGCTACGGAGACGAACTGAACCGGCTGGATCCGCCATGCATCACAAACAAAGATCTGATTAGCCTTTTAGCATTACGCCCTTTTGTTCACTTAATCATTTCTTTCTCGAGGCAGTTATCGTAGCCTTTTTTGTACATTAAAAGCCTCGGTCTCACTTAGAATCGTGAATTAATCTCACACGGTTTAGACGTGCAATGAGATGTCACGCATACAGATGGAGAGAGAGAGAGAGAGAGAGAGAGAGAGAGAGAGAGAGAGATGGTGCAATTTCCGGTCCCGAAGCAATCCTTCTGCTCCTTGTTCTCGAGTGCTCCCAGCGTCAGGTAGTTGCTGTCTTGCTGACTCCGTCGTTTGCGCCTGGCCTTTGGGCCCGACCGACATGGTCGTCGACATTAGTGCTAGTAATCCCCACCGGCGGCGGCGGGCCGGCAGCGATTGGCGGCGAGATTTCCGGCGCCAAGTTCCCCGTCGAATTAGTTGCTCCACCGGTCCCAACTGTCACTCCTCGCATGCTGATAAACTGCAACTGCTACGACTTTTACTTGCGCAAAGCCTCCAAAAGGGCCGAGACGATAAAGCAAAGATCATATGCTAGAAAAAGGCAGCGGAAAAGTGATCGGTGGCAGGAGACTACTCCCTACCGGCTTTAGATTCTTGGAATTAAGCTAACGCTAACCACTCCATCATTGGACGGTGACGGCGAGACGGAGGAGGAAGACGAAGACGAACTCTGTAGAATGACGGGCTTGGTTGGTGGGAGGTAGGAGACCAACAACCGTACCTCCCCGGTGCTGACCGTCTTTGGCCCGGCATTAAAGATGGGTCTGCGGCATGTGATGGCCGTCACGGTCTTAATCAACCCGCGATCTTCTTCGTCATCGAGGAGAGAGAGAGGTAGATGTTTTTATATTCGTGCCATGGTTTTTGTAGCATGTGATGTGGTTTTCTGGGCCATTAGGCTACACGAATAGGGGGATGGGGATTGGGAGGAGAGACGGAGATTGGAGGATGACCGGTTGTTGCATGTGTCCCCCCCCTTCCCTACACTTGATTGCACCTGGATGGACTACTACACTACAACCTTTCCTGGTTCATATCTATGGGGCGGATTTGGATCTGATTCAAGAGGGGACTGGATGTTAATCATGTTATCATGTCTACTACTCTTTATCTGTAGAGCGGGTATACACTCAATATACTACTCCCTCTATTCTAAAATAAATGATGTTTAGGACAGCAAATTTAGTTTAAATTGAACTAGATTTGCTGTCCTAAACATCATTTATTTCAGAACGGAGGGAGTAGTACTTTATCCATTTCGATTTTCTCATTATTTTAGGAATTCTCACGAAATACAACAAGTCCCAATAGATTGCATTGTTACCTTTATTCATGAGAAGTGATGGAAAGGGGAAAGGTTTGTGGGGACATTTGTCTGAGAGGGATAAGAACTTAGTCAATTTACCTTGTACATTTTAATACGAGAGTGATTAAGTATTACGAAAAAAATATAAATTAGAATTATAAATATTCGAAAAAAATAAACACTAAATGATCTATTAGCGTCCATGCACACTTTTGTTTCATTCTATGCTGCTCGGTATCTCTTTAGTTTCAGATCCGTGTATGTTTTCAGTATGTGCATGCCCACAGCTCATTGATACAATCATCAGCTTTCTAGTTAATATCTCCGGAATCATCTGGTTTCACATTGCCCTGCACGCACACTTCATCCGGGTACCGTGTCAGTGCAATATTGTAGCAAAAGTTACACGGTTACCTGTCATGAAAGCGACGCAAATTGTTTGTTTAAACCGAAAATCTGTCATTGACGGTGCAGCTTTTGGTAAAAGGACGAATGATAATCTTCGAGATGATTAGGCATCGATCACCGGTGGCAGTGATTACAGTCTGTTCTTCACCAGAATAATTAAAACACGATTACCTGACAAACATCGGAGTATAACCACAACATGCATGTAAAGCGCGAAATCTGATTGATGCAACGGAAGACGGAATGATTAGCTAGCTCGGCGATCAGATCTCCAGTTCGGCTCCTGCATCGTCGAAGCAGGAGTAAATCGGCTAGTGGTGTGGTGACATGTGAAGCCGCTCGCTGGAATCATGGTTCGCCCCCTGCCGATTCAGGGAATAACTCTGTTCTGCTGCAATGATGCCCATCTCTCTCTCTCTCCCACTGTGGCTTCTGCTCTCTGGCCGGGTGATGATGACGATCTCTCGCACAGGCCCCTGATCCTGCCTTGCCGCATGCAATTTCGAGCCAACGCCCAAAGTTATTGAGCTTTTCAGAGAGACCGGACTCAATGAAGTCTGGGTGGCAGCTTGCATTGGCACACCACACCACTGCTCCTTCGCGGGCTGGCCGGCCGGCTCGCCGTCGCCAGGTCGTTATGGTTTCCGTGCCTACCAAATGCCGGCCGCGTCAGTGCTGGGAGTGCTACTAACTCGCCGCAGCAGTGGGACTTCTCTTTTATTGGGGTTGCTGTTTATAGTATGCGTGTGTGAGTCACCGGACGATGATGGCTTCGTTCTGACAGGACTCAGGTTAATTCCGGTTGTAGCCTGCTGGCCCGAGATGTGATCCGGCTCGTTAATGATACTACTAGTACGCACGATACCATTGTTTGATCGTCTGCCAAATCACTTTCATTACAGTAGATCATAAGTGCGTACCGCTGCGACTGCCGCCGTACCTTGCACGGCCACCGAAATCCACGGGGGGCAGGGACGTCCACGGCCGGTTTATTGAAGCCGTCCGGCTCCGGCGGATGGCATTCACGCCACGCGGGCTTGGGCTCCGGCGCCTCCGCGCCAGCCAGCCGCTGCACTGCACGGCGCACCTGCTCAGGTCCGTGCGGTGAGGTCGTCGCTGGCGTACGGCGCGCCAACTCCCGAGAGGGGACGTACGGGCACGGTGGAGGCGGCGCTACGGACGATTCGTTTCATTGAGCAGCGATGACCGCCACCGGCAAACGCTGCATCTCGTCGCGGTGCGTGGAATCAAACCGGCTGCTCGGCGTATGTCGCCGCATGGCACGCACGAGCAAAGCGAGTTCGGCTGACGAACTTGACCGAACGCAGGCGCCAGAACAATGACCGCTCCGGCGACAGCAAGCCAAGAACGGAGCATTAACCACTGCCCCGGCTCAGACAACGATGCAACCTGACACAGCGGCACATGAAGGAAGCTGCCCGCACGAGCCACGGTCAAGCGCGGCATGATGGCCCCCCTGCTGCCCCCCGGAGCTGTCCGATCGACGACGGACAGGCGGTAGGGATCACGGAACTCCAGGCTTACGGCATACTAGTCGGTGTCGACACGATGGGTTGGCAGGTGAGTATGCTCGGACCGGTTCCTCGCGCGTGTCGGCCGGCCGGCGCCCGGCGCCAAGAGAGAGCTCGTCACGTCCGGTGTCCGTCTGATATGACGCGGCGCCCATCATCCATCCGTCCATCCATCCGTCGCGCAGATTCGACTCGTGGGCGAGCGAGAGAGGCCAGCTTGGCCGAACTTACGTGACGTTACATGAGCATGTCAGGGCTGGTGGTGACCGGTGCCGGGACGACGATGTCCGGTCTTGGCTTCATAGACCGAGAAGCGTGCAGGAGAGAACCGAGCTGGACGGACGGGTCAGCCGCTGCCCGCCGAGCGGAGCTTGCCGCAAGCGCGTGTCCACGCCCGCGCGCGGACGGATCGGTCTCGAAGAATCGCGACCCGGCAACGCCTCTCGGACCTCGGCGAGGTAGAGCGCAGCGCTCGCCGTCTAGAATCGCGTCGTGCCGCCGTGCCCGGTGCGTCAGCCGTGACGGCAGCGCGTGGCCTGGCGCGTGGGGTGGACGACGGCGGGCGGCGCCGAGCGAGATGCCGGCGAAGAAGATTCCCACCATTTTAGGCGGCGAATAGCGACGGCGGCGGCGGTTGACCGCTGCCGCCGGTTGAGAGATCTACGGGCCACGTAGAAATCCTGGGAGTGTGCAAGGAAAAATGTTGGAAAGACCGAGCAGGTTCGGCCTTTCACCTACCCGTGATCCACGTCTGACATCTACCTTTCCTCTTTAGCTCCCGTAAATGGCGCACCGAGTTTTTTTTATCTTAGATCTCCACCTTCTCTACTAGTACTCCTATCCCACGTAGCGTGGGCCAGCAAAGCGGAAAACAAACCTAGTAGTATGCAGCAAAGCAAAGAGCGGGCAAACTCCGGTAGGGAGGTTGGGAAGCAGCAGCACGGTCGCATGGGATCGTGATTGGTGCAGCAGATCTTTGCTAGATCTGAGCCAAAGCGGCGGGTAAGACTGGTCGCTTGATTTCTAGCGCTACGTTTTTCTCGCAAACCGGAACAGCAGATAGATCAGGCAGGGATACGACGCATAATCTGCTTTTGCACACGAGGAGGCCGGCCCGCAGACGACGGGCACTCGCCCTTTCGATGATGACGCCCAGCTACACGAGAGCCCGTATTGCGTTCGCCCGGCAAAAAAAGACACCCACGCGGTAGCGAAGGAGGCGGGTCGCGATGTGATCCTGAAAGACGTTTTGTCCGTGAAAGGAACTAAAGATAAAGATGGGAGCGAGACGCAGAACATACACACACACACGCGACTTGACATCTTGAGAGGGGAAAACATCCTGTAGTAGATAAGCTTTGTTTCTCTTTTCTGAAAGGCCTTCAGCGACGCTACAGTTTCGAGGCCGGCGGCGATCAACCTTGGGAAACGCGAACATCTTCAGTTACGAGGCCGTGAAACGCTTGCTTTTCTGGAGCTGCTGCGGGGAGAACCGGTCATGGTTCGGTTAAAACGGGTAAAAAGAAAAAATGAAGGCCGCTGATCGCAGTAGCTGAGATAATTTCAGTGTACAGGCATAGGACCGCAAGCTGGCTGGCGTCAGCGTAGTGTGAGCATGACGGGTGAAACTGAAACCTAACCCAACGGTGTGAGGAGTAAAACTAAAAACCGGTGGCGCTGGGTATGTGGACTCCTCGTTAGTCCACTTCTCTCCTCCTCCTGCTCGGCCGGCCCCTCCCGTACGGCCGCGAGATTTACGGCGGAAAGCACCACGCCACGCCCGACGGTGGTCACCATCCAGTGGAGGCACCCTTCCCGGTTGGACGTGACCACAGCGGCTGGCCGCTCTCGTGGACATGGAGATCGGAGGAGGGATCGATCAGGAAAGGGGAAAAGGCGAAGGCTAGCAGCGATTGGGCTGTTGGAGCTGGCGGCCTGCCGGGGGAGGTTGGCCTGCGCACGGCGCCACAGCTAGCTGCCTGCCGTCCACCAGGCCGGCCACCGCATGCCGATGCCTGCAATAAAACTTCTCTTAACCCAGCCGGTGATGGGAGCTCAAACGGTGAGTTGCTTATGACGACCGATAAAAATAGGAGTAGGCGATGACGTGAGCCGTGCACAGGGCCTGGAGTGAAGCCGTTGAACGTTGCGCTACGGCGCAAAAGGCATGCCCGCATCAACTAGAGAGATCGATGGAACGCCCCCGATGTGCCGTTGACGAAGGCTAATTGAATTGGAATAGACGAAAAGTGCACCACGATTGATGGAAAACCATTTATAAAATGCATACCAGAACATTACAACTGAAGTCATCAACAACAGTGTTCAGATCCCATTTTTAATTCTTTTTTCGGAGGAGCTACTCCCATCACTTTTCCTTTTCTTTGGTAAAGCGTTTGTTACCTGGCTCGCTAAAAGCCTCGCAGCCCACGATCCAAAAACGATTCCCGTTGGGGCCTTCCTGCCCTTGGCGCCCCTGGCTGGACTGAGGACCAAAAGTGAAAAAGCACACGACACGCATATCACAAGCTGCAGTGGCCTAGAAGAGGGAACGTTGAAAGCTTTCGAGATCGGGCACCGGCGAGTCGGCGACACCCTAGTCTGTTCCACGGGACCTCCAGGCCACCAATGGAGGGCCCGCCCACCGGCAGAATGGATGTTCCTTGCCGGAAACATGGGGGAGTCACAGGCACGACTGGCCTTGCGTTACCCTTATCCACCACATTAGTAAAACTAAACGTGTACCTACGACACGAAAATCTAACTATAGACCGCGTTGTTTGATTTGCCTCAGATTAAACTGTTTCATTACAATGTAAAATCTATAACTTACATTAAAAGACTTCACATCACATGTCCTTTTATATGCAAGCATCAATTCGAGTTTCAGATGCTTAACACAGAAAGCTTCGATGGATAGTAAACCAAATAAAGTTGGATCCAGTAAAGGGAACCTATCAGATACATATGCCCTCCGTTTCGAATTATTTAACATCAGTTAGTTTAAAATTATACTAACCAGCGTCAAATAATTCGAAACAGAGAGAGTATTGTTTTTCCTATATAATACCTTGGATTAGCCCACAAATTGAATTATGTGGAACCATTGGATATTCTGTTCTAGTTCCATGTAAATGATATCCCTACCTTGCGTCTTGGATATGGATACGAAATGATGGTCAAATAAGAAAAAGACAAACAAAACTACTGGAGCAAATAACAAATTTGACTAATGCCGTGTATGCTCTAGAATCTAAAAAAAACGGTATGCGTGTATTGGAAATCGCATTGTACACGTGAGGAAGCATGTTTGGAAAAATTGGTAAGATGAATGTGTTTTAGAAAGAAAAAAAATATCTTAGGCAATCAATTCTGTGGGTCACATTAAAGGAGACATGCAGCGTGTTTTATAATTTTGGAAAGATCGCAGGCAATTATGGTGATCGGTTTTACTAAGGAAAGGGTGAGTAAAATCTTTGGTGCACTTATGGCTGGTAGGGAAAGTTACTCTAATAAGCATTATGGTCCATTAAACGTGTAAATATGTCGACATGAATAAATCAGATAAAATTTTGAGTGAGATTGTTTAGGATCCAACGGTGATGGGAAGATGGGTTTAGATTGGATACAAATCTCGTGTGGTGAAAAACACGTAACATTACTCGCACCTTTATAGTTTAGATGAGGAATATGGTTTGGGGCGTAAAGATAAAGTTTTGTTTTTTGAACTAGCTAGGATAAAAGGTTTGGAAGTGCCTCCCACTTTGTAGGCTTCATGGGCTGGGCTAGTCCTGACTGGATATCACAGCAGACAAAGGGCTTCGGTGACAGCCCCAAAGAGATTGGGCCGAGTCATAACGTGCGGGGCGTCGTCGAAGGTCGCCCGCATCGGCTGATCCAACGTGGCACCCGGAGGACGCCGACGCGCTGCCACGTTTCCCCTGCACGCTGAATATTACGGCTCACATAGGCTGCCGCTGCTGGCCACGTGGTACCAGTATCGGCGAAGTCTGGCGAGCTAGCGGGAGCAGAACACGCTACGAATGGTCAACGAGAAATCTGACCGCGTCCAAAAAGTCCGCCTGTGGGGTCTCATCTGACCATTGGATCGACTCGGGACGGCCGAGATCTCGCCAGCTCCAACGTGTCGTCGTCACCGAAACTAGCGAAACCATGCTGCCCCACTAATATTCCATGCTGTCCGGCGGCGATGACGACGCTACTATTGCTAACGTCTCCACGTCGGCGAAGATTTCCAAGAAAAACGCGCAGAGGACCACCACGGCCCTTGTTTGCTTTGGACTGCTCTCAGGGTACAGAGGCCCCTCGCCTTTCCTCGCCGACCATCCCACCACCAGCGGCTGCGACGACGTGCCGGGCCGGCACGGGGAGAGATGGCGGAGGCGGCGGCCGGGAGGCGGACGCTGGCGCTGGTGAATCTGGCGGCCATCATGGAGCGCGCCGACGAGGCGCTGCTGCCGGCGGTGTACCAGGAGGTGGGCGCCGCGCTGCACGCCACGCCTGTGGGGCTCGGCGCGCTCACGCTGTACCGCTCCGCGGTGCAGGCCGCATGCTACCCGCTCGCCGCGTACGCCGCCGTGCGGTACAACCGCGCCCACGTCGTCGCCGTGGGGGCCATCCTCTGGGCCGCCGCCACTTTCCTCGTCGCCGTCTCCGGCACCTTCGCGCAGGTCCGTTCCTGACTTCCGGTACTCCCCTGATCGATTGGCTATCCGGTGCATAGTAGTATTCATCTGCTGGGAGAGGATTGGGACGGGTGTGATTCACAAAAACTTTCGCTGAGGTGTTGATCACGTCGCGGTATCAGGGCGGATCGTCAAGGGTATATACTTTGGTTGGCTACTTCAATTTGTCCGAAAAGAAAATAATATGTAGTTGTTAATTTAGTAGACGGCTAAAATTAGCATCTCTTTTCAACCTACGTCATCTCATCAGATAGGTCGAATCGAACATTTGCAACTTATACTTTTTTCTATAGCTAGTACATCAACATTTTTTACAATTAATACATAATCGTACAAAAACAGAAAAACAACTGAAAATAAACACACAAATCTTAAACAGATCTAACTAACCGTAGGTTGAAATGATATGTTAATTTTAGATGATTAAAAAATAACATTCTCGAATTAATTAATTGCTTTTGCTATGGTCGTGCTTTACTTCCAAAAGCTGATTAGAGCTCAGTGCAACTTCCTGTGAAGTTTTGCGTGTTGCCTTTGCCGTGTTGCCTGCTAAATTTTACGTGATGTAAGAAACCAAATGTAGTCGAAGGTAACAGGTAGAACATAATTATTCTTGTCTGGTTTTCAGCCTTCCCGAAACAAATCTGTATTGGAACTAACCTACAGTTGCAAATTGTAGATACATTAATGTGGCTTAGCCGAGTAAAGGAGAAAAATACACAGTAATTGGCATGTCAATGACAATAATATTTGATTACTTTCCTCCTAATGATAATAACTACTTTTTTTCATTCTGAGTTCTTATCAGAAAATGTGAATATCAAGTGATGTGTCGTTGTTCGTCAATCAATGTATGATTAAAACACCTTGGATATGTTGGTTAGATATTTCAGTGTGACATTTATCTAGATAAAGTTTTTATGGACTCAATAGAATATATTTTGAAAGTATTCAATTAATACCAAGTTCTGTAAGTAAAAGATTGCAACATGCTTGCACAAAAATTTTCCCTGGGCAGGTGGCAGTGGCTAGAGGTTTGAATGGTATTGGTCTTGCACTTGTGACCCCAGCAATTCAATCTCTAGTGGCAGATTGCTCTGATGATAACACCCGAGGCTTTGCTTTCGGTTGGCTCCAACTCACAGGCAACATAGGTTCAATTATTGGTGGTTTGTTCTCTCTCATGCTAGCATCAACCACAATCAAGGGTATCGCTGGTTGGCGCGTTGCATTCCACATTGTTGCTCTCATCAGTGTGGTCGTTGGTGCGTTCGTTGGCCTGTTTGCGGTGGACCCCCATTTCGTCAATGTTAAAAACGGCGAGCTGCCCTTGCGCAAGTCTGTATGGGCAGAGATGAAGGATTTGGCGAGAGAAGCCAAGGCTGTAATGAAAATATCGTCATTTCAGATCATTGTGGCGCAGGGTGTCACAGGTTCGTTTCCATGGTCTGCCCTATCGTTCGCCCCTATGTGGTTGGAGCTGATGGGTTTCACACACAACGAAACTGGACTTCTCATGACGATATTTGCACTGGCAAGTTCACTTGGAGGGCTTTTGGGTGGGAAGATGGGGGACTACTTTTCTGTCCGCTTTCCCAATGCTGGTCGAATTATCCTTTCACAGATAAGCTCGGCTTCTGCAATTCCACTTGCTGCTCTGTTGCTGTTAGGACTACCAGATGACTCGTCCTCTGGTTTCTTGCATGGGCTTGTGATGTTTATTATGGGGCTAAGCATCTCCTGGAACGGTCCTGCTACTAACAAGTAAGTACACTTTCAATAGTAGTTCAATTTCATTCCTATTGCCATCAGAGAGTAAAAATCCTTGTATAGAAACATAGATCAATGAAGAAAAGAGTAACAGTGGGCATCCACTTCAGCAATAACCAATAGCTCGTGTTTCATGCTTTAAAAGTACAGGTACTGTATGAATTTTGAAATGACACTGTTTAATTTGCAGTCCAATTTTTGCTGAGATTGTTCCTGAGAGATCAAGGACAAGTATCTATGCATTGGACCGTTCTTTCGAGTCTATCTTAGCTTCATCTGCCCCACCTGTCGTTGGTTTCTTAGCCGAGTATGTTTACGGCTACAACCCCATCTCCTATGGAGCCAGAGTCGGCAGCGTTGGGAGCGACAAATCAAACGCCGGTGCCCTTGCCAAAGCTCTTTACACGGCGATCGCCATTCCTATGCTGCTCTGCTGCTTCATCTACTCCCTGCTGTACCGGACATACCCGCGTGATAGGGAGCGGGCAAGAATGGACTCTCTGATAGCGTCAGAGCTCCAGCTGATTGAACTGGAAAGATGCCATGGAGCTGCAGCTTATTATGCTGAAAGGAAGGACGGCGTCACTGTGATCGATATGGAGTGCAGCGAGGACGATTTTGATGCGAACGACGATGAAAAAGCGTTGATGAATCATCAGGCTGAACAGGACCGAGTCAGATAACCCGGATTGGAAGTTTGACCAGAGTGGCAAGAAAGTTCTATAAATTTTACGAGAGCTCATGAAAGCAGCACTAAGTTGCATAGAAAACACCCAGTTTAGTGTGTGTTAGCTCCTGTCGACAATTGCGACTTTACTTTTTGTATTAAAATGAGTAGTTAAAATTAAAAAGAAATAGTAATTCATTTTGTAGTACCTGGGAAGAGTTGGCCAGTTTGGTAGGATGAGTAGAGGCTACGTTACCGTGTATTTTCTAATCTGCTTGGTAAGCTGTTTGCGAAGGATGACTTCCGTGCGTTTCCTTTCAGAAAGGAAAGCATACTCTCAGCTCGTACTTAGAAAAGGATTATGTGAGGGAATTTTAATTGTCGGTAATTAAACATATGGAGCCCGTCTAGCTCAGTCGGTAGAGCGCAAGGCTCTTAACCTTGTGGTCGTGGGTTCGAGCCCCACGGTGGGCGTTTTGAATTTTTTATCTTACATGTTTACCTTGGTGTTCCGCATGGCCTGCAGCACTCCAGCTATGGTTGCCCAAGGAGTTGGCAAGCAGGTGAGGACAACCAGAACCAGCTGAGACCGAACTTGCTCGCCCATCAGTGTTTCAGGTGAGGATACAGGTGTCTCAAAACGATGTGCACTGGATAGATATAGAGCACTTCCGAAGGATATTCAGACACCCGTTGCTCCCCCACAGATACAACGGGTGTTTCTGATACTGTTGGTGTTCTCCGTCAGCTAGGAAGCTATATGGCCTGACCAGTCATGGGCGACGCTGCAGGGTCACCGGAAATGCCTTTTCTTTGTAGTGGTGCACGATGTTGCTTCTAGTTCCCCCACGTATATCGGCGGCAACTCAAGCTCGGGTTTGAAATCCGTTCAGGTCTCCGGGCACGTACTGTCAGTAGCTAGCTACAGTTGAACACAGACGTGCCTCTATACACTTGGCCCGCAGCGGGACAAGTTGATAGAACTAATAAGGCATGAGTGTGAACCTGAAACATATTTTTCGGTGCTCGGTTGACGTGTATGTGTCTCTTCATATTATACAATTTTATTATTTGAATAACTTTAAAAATACAACAGCCCGTCTAGCTCAGTCGGTAGAGCGCAAGGCTCTTAACCTTGTGGTCGTGGGTTCGAGCCCCACGGTGGGCGACTCATTTTTTAATCCATAGTTCACTGGGGAAACTCACTGGTTAGCGGGTGGGCGTTTATTGCTTATCTATTGCTCACTCTGCTCCCTTTGCATGCTCACGGCTCAACATGAATGCGGTTCTGCCCTAGTTCCAATCTTGCACAGGAGTTCCTCTGGTTTACAGTGGCTCATGTACATCAACAAGTCAGTGGAATGTGTATGTCGTATACTAGCAGTATAACAAGTATACGGAAGAACAGAGAACGATGTTCACTTTGGTGAATCACATTGGTCACATCTCCTAAAACCGGCATGGATATCCTCTTCAACATGAACTTGCAGTGTAGACTCGGTTCTTCTTTTTCATGTCACAACTCGCAACTCACGGTTTGCTAGTAGCTTTTCAGTACCAGCATCAGCCTCGGCAGGGTCATCAGCACCATAACTGGCATCAACCTGTTCAGGTTTCTCATCACCGTTCCCCGATTCGAAGAGCTCAAACCTGTCGTCGTCGCGTCCGAAGCGCGAACCCCCGAGCTCGATCTGACCCAGCTCCGACCGAATCAAAGAGTTCATCCGGGCGCGATCCCGGTCTCGGGGGTAAGTGCGGTACATGAGCGTGTAGATGGAGCTGCAGATGACCATCGGTATCGCAATGGCCGTGTACAGCGCCTTGGCCAGCGACGCCGCGTTCTCCCGGTCTTGTTCGGGGCCGCTCCCCCTGTCTTCCGGCTTGAACCCGTACACGTGCTGCGACATGAACCCGACGACGGGAGGCGCGAACGAGGCGAGTATCGACTCGAAAGTCCTGTCCAGAGCATACACGCTCGTCCTCTGTTCCTCCGGAACGATCTCGGCGAAAATTGGGCTGCACAAAAGATGCAAGATTTCTGAACAGTTTATTAAGCGTAGCAATACGAGACATAAATAGGTTGCTGGATTTCATGGAAGTTTTTTCATTGCCGAACACTGAACATTTGAATTCGGTTTTCGAAGATTTGAAAGGTGGAATGTGGGAGTTTTCCCGCACCTGTTTGTAGCAGCTCCGTTCCAGGAGATAACGAGTCCCATGATGAATAAGACAACTCCATGGGCTATACCACTGGATCTGGACGGATCATCAGGCAGCCCCAGCAGAAGAATAGCACCCAGTGGAACAGCTGAGCCGGCGCTGATCTGCGACAGGATGATCCTCCCCGCGTCCGGGTACCGCCGCGCAAGGAAATCCCCCATCTTGCCACCAAGAAGGCCACCGATGGAGGTCGCCACCGCGAAGATCGTCGTGAACACGGCGGTCTCCTCGTGGCTGAACCCGATGAGCTCGAGCCACATGGACAGGAAGGACAGCGCCGACCAAGGGAACGAGCCGCTCACGCCCTGGGCAACGAAGACCTGGAACGTTGGGATCTGGATTATGGACCTGGCCTCTTTGAGCAGCTCCTTGGCTTCGTCCAGTGCAGACCTTTTATGGACTGGTGTGGCGCGCAGGCCGGCTTTGTTAGCGGGGAAGTGAGGATCCGCGGCGAAGAACCACATGAGAATGCCTACAAGGACGCTGACGATCGCGACGAGATGGAAGGCGACGCGCCACCCTTGGATGCCAAAGATCGTAGCTTGTGCCAGCATCAAGGCGAAGAATCCCCCGAAGATGGAGCCTATGCTGCTGGTCAGTTGCAGCCAGCCAAACGCCGTGCCACGGTTGTCGTCGTCGGTGGAGTCGGCGACCAGCGACTGGACTGCTGGTATGACGAGAGCTAGACCGACGCCATTCAAGCCCCTTGAGATTGCTACCTGCAATGCAGCGGTTTAAGGGTCACGCTCAAATTGGAAATATTTTCAGGCATTGATCCTTGTGCGAAATTCAGCAACCGCGCCATTGGTTTGGGAAATACTTCGTTTCGTGTGACCATACACGTTTCAGATTACAAGAGATGAAAGATGACCGCTATGTTTCGTGTGACCATACTTGATTGGTATCGATGAACTAACAGCACTAAGATGTTGGAGCAGAGTGGCACCTAAAAACAGAGAGACCTGACGCAGTTGCTATGTCTACGTGTTCTTGCAACGAATCGAGCAACCACTACGCTGACCCGGGATAACTGACCTGTAAGAAGGTGTCGGAGACGGCGACGAGGAAGGTGGCGGCCGCCCAGAGGAAGGCCCCCAGCGCGATGACGTGGGCGCGGTTGTGGCGCGACGCCGCGTAGGCGGCGACGGGGTAGCAGGCGGCCTGCACGATGGAGCGGCACAGCGTGAGGGCGCCGAGCCCCGTGGGCGTGGCGTGCAGCGCGGTGCCGACCTCCCGGTACACCGCCGGTAGCAGGGCCTCGTCGGCGCGCTCCATGATGGACGCCAGGTTCACCAGCACGAGCGTCCGCCGCTCGTGCCTCGCCGGCGGCCCCATCGCCCCGTCGGAGTCGGAGACCTGCCACTCTCCCCGCTCTTCCCCCTCTAGCTGGATGCTCAGCTCGAGCCCCGGCTCAGGATGGCCGCCATTGGTAAGCAAGCGGTCACCGGAGATCTGGGGTCTTCTCTTGGCGGGAGTTTTATATTACTGCTGCTGGCCTTCAGATCGAGTTTGGATCTTTCTACTCCATGACATGTGGACACGTACTCTTCTGGCCCACATATGTCAGTCACTAGACAGGTGGGATGGCACGAGATAACGGTCAAAAGGAAAGGTCGAGCTGAGCGAGGTGGTTGGGGTGTTTCTCATTGGCCTGTTCGGTCGTCCCTCGCGGGACCCATGTCTCAGTGACACATTTTTGGTTGGGAGTTGGGTGAGCACTGGTCACGCTGTGTTCTGTTTGGCGTTCTTTTTGTCCGAGAGGAGAGGAGGGTGAGATTAGATTACGACCAAGTAACTGCCAGCGTGGAGAATTGCTTTGTGCCGTGCTGTTAATATATCTTTTTGGGTTCAATAATATCTCGCGCTACGAGGAGACGATGAGCTTCGTGTTTGTTGAAATATAAGTGAATTGCACACCCTTCCCTATCAGTTTAAGCTTTTAGGGTCAACTGGCCGGTGCATAGTAGCTTAACATGGTATGAGAGTCAGAGGTCTCGAGTTCGAATCCTGGCGGGCGCAATTTATTAAATAAATTACAGCTAACTCCTATTCCACATTTGCGGCCCGAACGTGTCTGCACGTGAGGGGGAGTGTTGAAATATAAGTGAATTGCCCACCCTTCCCCATCAGCTTAAGCTTTTGGGGTCAACTGGTCGGTGTATAGTAGCTTAACAGCGTTGACTGCATCCCCACCCCTTGCCATCGAGATCGCAAACCCTCATTAGTTCATCTTCTTCAGATTTCAGTGATGCTCCAGTTTTTTTAAGAGTGTGTTTGAAGATTAAGTTTTTTCCGGATTTCGTTGACTTTCAGCTTTCCCTTTGAGTGGCCAGACATATCTTACCCTTGGCTTTCTCTTGGTGCAGTGGAAGCGAACAGTTCTTGACCTCGCTAAGCTTGCTTCGGTGTCAGATTGAATTCATGTCCCGTTTCCCGTTTCAGGATTTTTTTTGAAGTGGAACAATTTTCAAGTCGTACAATTGGCACTTTCTACCACTCGCCTCAGCAAAACGAAACAAATCGCCCCAGCAACATGGGCAGTGCTGGATTCAATTCGATTCGGTGCATTCATCTACCGATTGTTCGGTTACACATCTCCATTTCCTACGAGTCTATGACTATGACGATGATTCCCTGTTCGCTAATAACCTCGCAGTATCCTTTTCCGTCTCCGGAACCTCCTTGTGATCGTAAGTAACAGCAATCACAGCTCTTTCACCGTCGTTCGCCGCGGCGAGAATCTTGGGCCATCCTCCATGGCCGTCTTCCATGGCGGAGCTCTCGTGCTCCACCTGCTGCAGCTCCGATTCGACCAGAGACTGCATGCGCGCGCGGTCCCTGTCCCTGGGGTAGCTGCAGTACAGGAAGGAGTAGATGGAGGTGCAGACCGTGAACGGTATTGCGATGGCCGTGTACAGCGCCTTGGCTAGGGACGCGGCGTTCTCCCGGTCTTGCTGCACGTTCGTCCCCTTGTCGTCCGGCCGGTACCCGAAGACGCGTTCTGCTAGGAGGCCGACGATCGGAGGGGCGAAGGACGACAACACCGACTCGAAGGACCTGTCCAGCGCGTAGATGCTCGTCCTCGATTTCTCTGGGACGATCTCTGCAAATATTGGGCTGCAGCATGGGACGACATTAGAAGGCGTAGATGAACACGCCCATGAGGACAGCATGGGACGACAACGACAGCATGGGTAGGTGCAAAGCGTGGCTTACAAGTTGGTGGCGGGACCGTTCCAGGAGATGAACACGCCCATGACGAACAGGACGACACCGTAGATGGCGCCCTTGGACGGCTCATCGGGCAGCCCGAGCAGCAGCACGGCGGCCAGGGGCACGGCCGAGCCGGCGCTGATCTGCGACAGCACGATCCTGCCGGCGTCCGGGTAGCGCAGCGCGAGGAGGTCGCCCATCTTGCCCCCGAGCAGGCCGCCGAGGGAGCTCGCGACCCAGAAGACGGTCATCAGCACGGCGGTGGCGCCGTGGCTGAACCCGATGAGCTCCAGCCACATGGACGCGAACGAGAGCGCCGACCACGGGAACGTGCCGCTCACGCCCTGCGCCACGAAGATCTGGAACGTCGGGATCCGCACCACGAACTTTGCCTCCTCGAACATCTCCGCCACCACCTCCCGCGCGGTCGCGGGCTGCTTGCCGTCGTTGTGGCGGGCGTCGGCAGTGCCCGTCGGGAAATGCGGGTCCACGGCGTAGAACCAGTTGAAGATCCCCACGACGACGCTGATGGCCGCCACGAGATGGAACGCGACGCGCCAGCCATCGATGCCGAGCACCGTGGTCTGCGCCAGCAGCAGGCCCACAAAGCCGCCGGAGATGAGGCCGAGGCTGCTGGCGAGCTGCAGCCACCCGAACGCCGAGCCGCGCGTGCCGTCGTCCGTGGAGTCGGCCACCAGGGACTGGATCGACGGCACCACCAGAGCAAGGCCAATGCCGTTCAGGCCTCGCGAGATCGCCACCTGACATATGTTATGGGTCAGTAATCATCATGTCACAGTGTCAATTAAGCATTGAAGAATCAAGATTCGAAGTCGTTGATAGCTGAAAGTTTTATGTTTGTTGAACCAAATAGCCATCGCGATTTCAACCGTGCACTCGGAGTGATAAGCCTCTGCCATATCCCAATCTTAACCTTACGTACAGGAGCATATCTACAACCCAACCGCACAAAATTCAAACATCGATGCATCTGGCGTCTGCAAACGGACCTGGAGGAAGGTGTCGGAGATGCCGACGAGGAAGGTGGCGGCGGCCCAGAGGAAGGCCCCGACGGCGATGACGTGCGCGCGGTTGTGCCGCGCGGCGGCGTAGGCTGCGAGCGGGTAGCATGCGGCCTGCACGGCGGAGCGGCACAGCGTGAGCGCGCCGAGCCCCGCGGGGGTGGCGTGCAGCGCGGCGCCGACCTCCCGGTACACCGCCGGCAGCAGCGCCTCGTCGGCGCGCTCCATGATGGACGCGAGGCTCACCAGCACCAGCGTCCGCCGCCGGTCCCGCTCCAACCGCTCGTCCATCCTCTCTCTTTCTATCTCTCTCCCTCTCTCTCTGCTGAAGCTGGCTCGTCTCAGCCTCAGGGCAGCAGCCCCGCTCCCCTCGAGCGCGCGGTCAGAGCCGGTACGAGCTGCTGAGCTATTCGGCCATTTCCGATCTCCGTCCCTCTCCGCGGTGATCCGGGCCGGGTCTCCTCCCCTCGTTTCTTCGCGGGAAATTTAATATTACGGCTTGTCGACTTTTGAGTTCTGATGCACGCCGGCCGCCTGACACCATCCGTGGCACGAACTCGAGATCCCTGGTACGTGGGACCAGTGCCTTGTGCGACCCGCGTGTCAGTGATACGTTTGCATCAGGCCTCGTAAGCCGAGGCGAACTATGCGCGATCCATTAGTTTAGGGCTTCATCTGAGTAATCGCGACATAGATTAGGGACGCTAAGCATCTTTTATGCTGTGTTGGTTCAACAACATGTTGGAGCAGGGCAAACACGAATGACGCAGGGTGGTGGTTTCTGGTGGTATCGACTTCATTTGATTCCACTGGAGCTTGGCGCTGGCGCCTTGACCTCACCCAGAATTCAGAAATCCTACACCTGGGCCAAATCTAAGGCCCAGGCCGAGAAGCCCGCATCCCAAAACCCTCGCTTAATTCCCCCCTTCCTCCATTCCAGTAACCGCTCCCCGCCGGGGCCGAACAACACCGCGATCATCCCGCCTGCTGCCCGCCGATCACCTGCCGCCGGCGCGGCTCTCCGCATTCGCCTCCCCGAAGCACGATTCCGTCTCTCGTATGGCGAGTTCGCATCCGCTACTCTGCTTTGCAAGGTCCTTCTTGTGAAAAAACATGCCATGTTCCTTCACGATCGTGCTGGTTATGAGGTGCAACTCTGGAATGAAGCCTGCTTATCAAATACGTGGCATCCAACCGGCCTCCGAAACCAACCCAGAAGCTAAGCCATCGTAGGGAGTGTTAGAGACGGAGAAACACGAGCATTGTAGGGCTTCAAATAGACCACTGAAATCACAGAATTATACTCCAGAAAAAATCGAGTATCCGCGAAAGGATTACTTTTATTAGAGTAGACTTTAATAAGTGAAGGAATCCGTTAGAGCCACTCGCGTGATCAATACTCTCTCAGTTTCTTTTTATTTGACATTGATTATTTATTTCTAAACTAATCAGCCTTAGATAAAAAGAAATGGGAGAGTAGCTGCCTTGCCAAATAATAAGTCAAAAGATTTGGTCGCGGCCGTTTCGCTTTTTGCATGGATGCATCTCTAGCTGGCCTCCTTTGAAACGCATGCAGCACTCACGGTCACGGTCAACGACGAGCCTCGAATCAAATGAAAATAAATTCGTTGCATCTTGTATGCATTCCGGTTCTTGTGCATCCCCACGTCGATGTTCGTCACGTGTCCTAATCACCGATCTCAAAGCATAAGGTTTCGGAGTTAGGGCTAGGTTTAGTTGTCAGAGTTTGTGTTTAGTGGTTAGTGTTAGGGTTTATAATTTAGTTTTAGGGTATAGTGTTATGCTTATGATTTAAGAGATGAAGAAAGTATAGAAACCAATGTTTTAAAATTATTTCTGGTCTTAAGTGTCGCGTATCCAGGCGGGATGCACGGGCGCTTGGTGCATCCCAGATGCAGAGAATTCGGCGTCAACCAGATAAGTCTCAACCATAATTTTGTCGCATATAGAACAGAAATTTGAAAAAGAGAAGTGGAACGTGTGACCGTATAATGTCACATTTAAAACCTTGGATCTGGAAACTCAGCACAAGAACAATGCCTCAGCCTTCCAAATCTCAGCAGATTTCAGAATAGCCATCCACGGCGGAGGGCGGACACTCTCAAACACATGGCCTGCAGTCAGCAGAACAGAACCGGTTCAAGCAGCATGACCGGACGCTAAACTCATCCTTGCAGACTAACCAAACCAAAAAGGGGCTAGCAAATACTCACTGACTGTCGGCCCCACCAATTGCGAACCCCACGTGTCATTTAAGTAGAGTTCTGAGTTCCCCGTCGCTCAAGGAGGCACGCAGTCTCGGCAGAGTCCACCTCGCGCGGGACGCGATCTCAATAAACCCCCACGCTTCCTCCCTCATCTGGACGCCTTTCTCTATCTCCTTCCCCTTCTATTCCCCCGCAAGAATAAACAGGCAAGAAATCCCGAGACCATCGCCTCCGATCCCCGGGCGCGCTTTCCCAGTGTTTTTGCTCCGCGCGGGTATTTGGGATGGCGCTGCAGGGGAACCAGGCGGAGGAGGGGAGGCATGTGGGGCAGCGCGGTGCAGCGTCGGAGGAGGACGCGCAGCTCGACCGTCTGGTTGGTATGATGGCCAGCCTCGGGCTCGGCGTCGTCGAGCAGGAGAGCTCCTCCGCCGCGGCGGCGGTGTTGCCGTTGGCGGGGGAGGAGGTGGACTCCGCGTACGAGTCGAGGTTCTGGGAGGAGGGCGCGGCCTCGGCGGCGCCGGCGCGGCTCTGGGGAGGGCACGCGACACCGAGGGGCCGCTCCGTTCCGGCCTTTCACGGGCACGGCGTCAGGGACCCTTACGCGTACGCGCCGCCCCTGCTGCCGGGGACGCCATCCCGCGGGGCGCGGCGCTACGAGCAACTTGCCGTCACGCTCCCGGCGCGGCATGGCGGCGTTCTCCCTGGCGGCCACGCCTACATGCTTCCGCCGCCGCCGCCGCTGCCACCGTTCATGCATGGTGGTGGCGCGCCCGCTGTCAACCCTCCTTGGAACCTCGAACCGTTCCCTTCGGAGCACGAGCAGGAGGTGCTCCTTGCGCTGTCCCGTCGACACCCCAAGGACGTCGTCTCATACGCCGGCGTTCTCATGGAGAGCACGGATGGGCAGCGCCTGTTCCGCCTGGTTTTCACGCAGTGCAACCTCGTGCTCCGGGAGCGGATCGTGGCTAGGATCACGGAGGACAAGAATAGTTTCTGGAGGATTTGTGCCCAAAAGCATGTGCATCAGTCATCAAAATTTCCAGGATCTTCATTTGCTGCTTCTATTTTTCGCACCAATCATCAAATCCCATGTCTTCTTTCAGGTCACGTGAAGTGGTTCATATGATCGAGAATTGCGGAAGCTGGGGGTCCTTGCTGCTTCTGAGAGAAGCCATGTTGTCATGGATGACACCTAATCTGATACATCCCCTCCTGAACAACTCTAATAGGATCAGAGTGGTGCTGGCCTTCATAAAGAATTCTCCCCGGGATATTATTCAGGTAACTAAGCTTTACTGTTCCAGTCAGGATCCATCGATGCCATCGTGATGTTTTCACTAGTAGCATCTGTGTGGAGCTGCTACATTACCGAACTCAGTAGCAATAGCATCAGTAAATAATCCCAATCTTAGCGTATCTTTCTCACGTGCTCATTCTGTTCTGAAATAATTGAACTATTTTTTATATAAATGTTATTTATTTCAAAACAGAGCGAGCATGAGAATGCTAAACTTGATTTTTTTTAATTTTGCTGTCCTTTCACTTGTAAGTAAATACATTCCCTTTCAGCCCCCAATTTTCCCGAGCTTTCATGCATGTTTGATGTGTACGAGTCCAGTGCGCCATGCCATGTTGCCATGAAAGTGATATGCCTATAATTAAATAGGATATATTGTGAAATTTGTTTTCACTCTGCTTATTTACACTTGCTGTACCTTCCTAACAAATCTGGTTCATTCGTTGACTATAATTGTTACCTCTAGGCATATAGGTTGCCGTGTTGAAAATCTGTGCATAAAAGTGAAACTAGCACCAGAAGCTTAAGATGTTTATTCAGATGCAAAATACCTACTTAAATGTATTTCATATTTTTGACATATTTTCATTAATGGTCACACCTTCAGACATAATAAAATAATCCCAACTGTAGTTCTCTACCTTTTTGAAACAAGCGAGGACGTGAATTCCTAATAACCCAAATATTCCAGCCTTCCAGGGCAGACCTTGTTGGTAACTTGACATTTATTCGCAATTCATTTGGTCATTTAACATATTTATAATATTTTATCTAAAATTTCATTATAGCATAGCAGTTGAGTATAAGTAATTTGAAGGGCAGGCCTGGCGCAGTGGTAGAGTCTCTCCACTTGTGTCTTGGAGGTCCTGGGTTCGAATCAGCCTCCTTGCAAAATAAGCAAGGGGAAGGCTGGCTAGAAATTCCCTTCCCTAGAACCCACAACGTGTGGAAGCTTTCAGCACTGGGTATGCCCTTTAGTTGAGTACAAGTAATTTACTCTTGCCTCCCATGTATATATGCGTTATTGAAATTAGTGAATTTTGATTGGCATAGCCCGAAGCCTAGAAATCCATTCAGGTCTGATTATGAAGCCTGTTATTGAAGTATATTCATTTGACACCTATCTAGAAGCCTATAAATTCATTGAGATATAAAGTATCCTAATAACTGTATTTTGTAATTTTATCTTTTTGTTCCCCGTACAATCTTCATGACATAGTAGCCAATACTGTATTGTCATGTGTGTATGTCATGTTCAAACAAGTATACAGCAGGCGCCATAGGGCCTGTGACGTGCGCCGAGCCAACGAACGCGCTGCTGCATGCGCGGCAAGCATGCAGGGCACGACCTCCAACAGTGGCTAGGAGGGAAAGTAGGAGATATTTCTAGCTATTTTTGGTAATCAATAATTAGTGGAGTCTGTTACTCCTTTTAGTTGAGCGGGAGGCTATAGATAGGCATGTAATCAAACACTTGAAAACAACAAAAATATATTACCATCTAATCCTCTCTCTTCTTCTACCTAAGCCGACGGCAGGGGGAATAACCCACCGACGAAGGAGGGCGGCCAGGGAGTATAACCCGGCCAGCCATCACGGATAGCGGCTACGACCTACGTAGCCGAGGTCCTCCTACCCTCGGGATTACCGCCCTTGACAACCTGGTATCTTAGTCTCGTCGATCCTCTTCCACCACCTCCACCCAATCTTCCGCCGCAGCCTCACCACCATCCCAGCCGCCGCCTCCATCTCCTCCCTCGATGTCCACGGCAACATCCACACCGTCAATCATGGGCGATGACGATCAACCCACCAAGGCCGATGTGATGGAGATGCTCAAGTCCCTGACCACCGAGATGTCGAAGATGCAGACCAACATGGCGGGCATGAAGGAGAAGGTCGGCTCGTCGACCGACTCCAGCACCAACCACGACGGCCAACACCACACGGATCGCCCCCCGCAGTTCCAGAAGATGGACTTTCCGCGCTACGACGGCAAGTCCGACCCACTGATTTTCATCAATCGGTGCGAATCGTATTTCCACCAGCAACGCACCATGCCGGAGGAGAAGGTGTGGATGGCGTCATACAACCTGGAGGATGTGGCTCAACTCTGGTTCGTCCAGCTCCAGGAGGACGAGGGCATGCTGCCATGGGGGCGTTTCAAGGAACTTCTGAAACCTGCGTTTCGGTCTGGCGCTGCGATCCGCTCCCCTGTTCGAGCTCACCGAGTGCCGCCGCACGGGGACGGTCGAGGAATACTCCAACCGCTTCCAGGCGCTTCTTCCTCGTGTTGGCCGGCTCCAGGAAGGCCAACGGGTGCAACTCTACACCGACGGGTTGCTGCCACCGCTCAGCCACCAGGTGCGCATCCACGGCCCAGAGTCCCTCGCGGCGGCCATGATCCTAGCACGGGCATTGGAACTGGTCAAGCTGGACCGTCTCAACTCCACCCACGGCAGGGCTGCGCCGCGCGCGCTCGGACCACCGCTCGCACCGCGTCCAGGCGGCCCTCCCTACAACCGCTCAACCGACGCCTGCGGTTTAGACGCTGCCCGCACCCCAGGCGCCGCCCCTGGCACTGCCGGTGCCACCACCACCACGCGACGGGAGCAAGCGCCTCTCGACGGAGGAGCAGGTGGAACGGCGCCACCTCGACCTCTGCTATAACTGCAACGAGCCATACTCACGTGGCCACAACAGAGTCTGCCGCCACATCTTCTACATCGCCGGCGTCGAGCTGGCCGAGGACGAGCCCGCTGAGGAGGCACCCGTCTATTCCCTCCACGCCGTCGCCGACGTTCCAGTGTGCGGTACTCTCCAACTCGAGGTACAGGTGGGCGCGGCCACGTTTATCGCCCTCATAGACACGGACTCCACCCACTGCTTCATCGGCGAGGCGGCAGCACAGCGGGCCGGCCTGCCCGTCGCGCCTCGGCCTCGACTAACGGCGACCGTGGCCAACGGCGAACGGATCGCCTGCCCAGGCGTTCTGCGCCAGGCGCCCGTCGTCATCGACAACCGACCGTTCGTGGTCGACTTGTACATCATGCCGCTGGCCGGCTATGACCTGGTGCTCGACACTCAATGGCTGGCTACCTTGGGTAAGATTATCTAGAACGTGGCCGTCGGGACCATGGAGTTCACGGTGGAGGACCAGCAGGTATGCTGGCGCAGCGTCGCATCGCCGACACCGTCGCGCATCCACTCTGCCTCGATGACGGAACCCCTCCTCGACGAGCTGCTTGCATCCTTCGCCAATGTGTTCGCCGAGCCGACGGGCCTGCCGCCTGCGCGTGGCCGGGCGCACCGCATCATCCTGAAGCCGGACACCACGCCGGTGGCAGTGCGACCCTACAGATATCCGGTCACCCACAAGACGGAGGTGGAGAAGCAGTGCGAGAACATGCTCGCGAACGGCATCATCCGGCACAGCGACTCCGCATTCTCCTCGCCGGTCCTTCTCGTCAAGAAGCCGGACGGCTCGTGGCGTTTCTGCGTCGACTACCGCGCCCTCAACGCGGTGACGGTCAAGGACGCGTTTGTGATCCCCGTCGTCGACGAACTCTTGGATGAGCTCCATGGCGCCAAATACTTCACCAAACTGGACTTGCGCTCGGGGTACCACCAAGTGCGCATGAGGCCGGAGGATGTTCACAAGACGGCGTTCCGTACACACGACGGCCTCTATGAATTCCTAGTGATGCCGTTCGGACTCTGCAACGCCCCGGCCACATTTCAGGCGCTCATGAACGACGTCTCGCACCCGTTCCTTTGCTGGTTTGCACTTGATTTCTTTGACGACATCTTGATCTACAACAAGTCATGGGCCGACCACCTGTGTCACCTTCGAGCTGTCCTTAGTGAGCTTCGTCGGCACACCCTCTTCGTCAAGCGCTCCAAGTGTGCGTTCGAGGTCTCCTTAGTCGCCTACCTCGGCCACACGATCTCGGAGGCAGGGGTGGCCATGGACTACGCCAAGGTGCAGGCCATTCACGACTGGCCGGAACCCTGCTCGACGCGGGCGGTGCGCGGCTTCCTCGGGCTCGCGGGATACTACCGCAAGTTCATCCACAACTACGGCTCCATCGCTGCGCCACTCACCGCGCTGCTCAAGAAGGAGGGCTTCGCGTGGGGTCCTGAGGCTGCCTCGGCCTTCCTCGCCCTCAAGGAGGCGGTCACCTCGGCGCCGGTGCTCGCTATGCTGGATTTCAACAAGCCCTTTGTCGTCGAGTGCGACGCGTCGTCCCATGGGTTTGATGCTGTCCTCATCCAGGAGGGGCATCCGATCGCCTTCTTCAGTCGGCCGGTGGCGCCTCGACATCACGCCCTGGCAGCCTACGAGTGTGAGCTCATTGGCTTGGTCCAGGCGGTGCGCCACTAGCGGCCATACCTCTGGGGGCGCCGCTTCACCGTCAAGATGGATCACTACAGCTTGAAGTATCTGCTGGACCAGCGCTTGGCCACCATTCCACAGCACCACTGGGTTGGCAAGCTGCTAGGCTTCGACTTCTCCGTTGAGTACAAGCCGGGCGCGACGAACGCCGTCGCTGACGCGCTGTCCCAGCGCGACACCGTGGAGGGAGAGCTCCTTGCCCTCTCGGCTCCACGTTTCGACTTCATCGAAAAGCTCCGACAGGCCCAGCTGGACCACCCAGCCCTTGTCGCGCTACGGGGTGAGATCACGGCGGGCACCTAACTGGCTCCCTGGGCGTTGGTGGACAGCCTGGTGCAATTTTCCGGGCGGCTGTACATCCCGGCTGACTCCCCGCTGCTCCAAGAGATCGTAGGGGCCATCCATGAGGACAGACACGAAGGCGTACAACGGACGCTCCACAGGCTGCGCCGTGACTTCCATTTTCATAACATGAAGCAAGTTGTGCAAGAACGCGTGCGTACGTGTGAAGTCTGCCAACGCTACAAGTCCGAGCACCTGCACCCGGCGGGTCTCCTTCTTCTGCTGCCGATGCCCCAGGGCGTGTGGACTGATGTCGCGCTAGACTTTGTGGAGGCGCTACCACGGGTCCGCGGCAAGTCAGTGATCCTCACTGTGGTGGATCGGTTCAACAAGTACTGCCATTTCATCCCACTGGCACACCCGTACTCCGCTGAATCCGTCGCTCAGGCCTTCTTCAACGACATTGTCCGCCTCCACGGGGTTCCACAGTCCATGGTCTCCGACCGGGACACGGTGTTCACGTCGACGTTCTGGCAGGAGTTGATGCGGCTGATTGGGACCAAGCTGCAGATGACCACGGCGTTTCACCCCCAGTCCGACGGGCAGTCCGAGTCGGCCAACCGCGTCATCCTCATGTACCTGCGGTGCTTGACGGGAGACAGGCCGCGCGAGTGGCTCCGGTGGCTCCCCTGGGCGGAGTTCCTCTTCAACACGGCATACCACATGTCCCTGCGGGACACCCACTTCCGCGTGGTCTATGGGCGTGATCCTCCCTCCATCCGGTCTGTCGGTACCTGCGATATGGGGTACCCCCGCGCACAGGGGGAAATGCCTAAGGAACTCGCCCTTCTCCGCAGGGAGAGCTCCGAAGGCGCCACGCGTACGGCGGGGCCGGACCTCCCTCTCCTCAGAGGAGAGCTCCGGGCCCGCCACGTGGCATACGGAGGCCGGACCTCCCCCTCCGCGGGAGAGAGGTCCGAAGGTGCCACGTATCCGGCGGGGCCGGACCTCCCTCTCCTCAGAGAGGAGCTCCGGGCCCGCCACGTGGCCTATAGAAGCCGAACCTCCCCCTCCGCGGGGAGAGGTCCGAAGGCTCCACGTGTCCCGCGGGGCCGGACCCTCCTCTCCGCTGAGGAGGGCTCCGGGCCCGCCACGTGGCCAGCAGAATGGCGCTGCCTGCCCCCGAGCGATAGGCAGCGGGCGTAAAGACGCCCCATACCTTGCCTGTACAAGGTATTCAAGGCTCGCGTCTTCCCAAGACGTGGAGACGGGGAGCACGCCTCTGTCACGTGCCGTTGCGCTCAGTCGCATCACAGACTGGCGCGCAGTGTCAGAGCTTGCCAGCCAATAAACGCAGCGACAAGACATCCCATGCCGCACGCGCCGTCATCAACCACTACGACTAGCATGCGGCATGGGCAGGGCTGCAAGACGAAGACTCAGAAGCCTTCGCCAGAGACAACTACCGGCATAACTATAGAGACGGTAGATGATAGACAATCTCCCCGGGACCACCTGTCGGGTCCCGGGCCCCCTTGTAAGCCACCCGAGTCTTGGACTATAAAAGACTCGGGTAGGCGACGATAGCAAGGGTTCGCACTCTAGCCATTCACCCCCAAGCTGTAACTAATCCTCAAGCTCAGGACTCCGGTTCTAAGCAGCAAGCAATACAACGAGCTCCATAGCTCGCCGTGGACGTAGGGTTTTACGCTCCGGCGGCCTGAACCACGTAAAACTCGCCGTGTCAAGCTCTTACTAACTCGTCCATACGCTCAAGCTCTCTGCAAGGGACTAGCCCCACCGAAAAAAGAACCTCCGTGGGCTACCTAGTGCAGGCTCGGGGGAAGTGTCAACCGAACACTTTGACTTTTGGCGCGCCAGGTAGGGGGTTTTCCCCTTGCGCGACGAGCTTCCGCCGACGAAGATGACCAAGCTTCCTTCAGCGGCAAACTCTTCTCCTCCGCGTTCACGGCGAACCGTGACCAGCGGGGAGTACATGTCGACACACTCAGGACGGAGTGTGTCGGCACAAGCTGGTAGCCAGCAGCCGACTCCGGCAACGCTGACTCCGGCAATGCAGGCTCCGACCAGTGTGAGATCTTCTGCAGCTCTGAGCGTACACCATGGGGGTGCGCTAGCTGCGGCAAGAGCACTACTGCGCAACCCACCTGCTGGGGATGCGCCCCATTCAGCGACCCAACAATGGGTCCGCGAGGTGGACCGCCTCGTCGCCGCCGCCGCGAACCCTCGGTTTCGGCGAGGGCGACGCCCTGGCCAACCGGCTGTGTCGCTGACGCGCACGCCAACGGTTGACGGGCAGACGGCGGATTCCAGCTCCTCAAGGCTCCCGTCGACGGACCTAAGAAGTGAGCTGGAACGGTGCCACTTGGGCCAGGATGCCCGGGTGTACCTCGAGCGACGTCGGGAAAGGCGTCGCAACTAGGAGGTTGGCGACAGCATGACGTCGGCCTCGACCCAGCCTGGAGGGCAGATCTTCACCACGCGAGCCCTGCCACAGGCATACGCCGCGCAACATATGCCACAACCATATGCACTGCAAGCGGCGCCCCCCGGTCTATGGTGCAGCCTTGCCCATGCCGGGGTACACGGTACCAAGTGCGAACCAAGCGTTCGCAGCGCCAATACCTGCGGCAACAGGAGCAGGATGTGCGGCCCTTGCACCCCACCTTCGCTTCGCGAGGTGGCCACGCAAGTTTCGGCCGCACCTGCCCGAGAAGTACGACGGCAGCGTCAACCCGGCCGAGTTCCTCCAGATCTACTCCACCGCCGTACTTGCAGCAGGAGGGGATGAGGCTGTCATAGCCAACTACTTCCCCGTGGCCTTGACCGGCCCAGCCCGGTCTTGGCTCATGAATCTCCCTCAGGGTTCCATAACTTCCTGGGGAGAGCTCTGTCGGCAGTTCGTCGCCAACTTCGGCAGCTCCTACACCCGTCCCGGCACGGAGCTTGACCTCCACGCCGTCAAGCAACAACCTGGGGAGTCGCTGCGCTCTTTCATCCAGCGGTTCTCCCAGGTACGCAACACCATCCCGCATATCCAAAGTGCTTCTGTGGTGGTGGCGTTCCGGCAGGGTGTCCGGGACGAGAAAATGCTTGAGAAGCTCGCGACCAGAGAGGTCCGCGACGTCTCTGAGCTCTTCAGCCTGGCGGACAAATGCGCCAGAGCAGCTGAAGGGCGGAACTGGCACTCTCTGCCGACCTCCGAGTCAGGAGGACAGCCCGGGTCTGGCGCTGCTGCCTATGGGGGTGGCAAGAAGGCCAAGAACCGGGGCAGTGGCAAGATGAAGTCATCGTTCACGGCTCCCATCGCCGCAGCGGCGACGACTAGTGGAGCTCGGGGGCCACGCCCCGACAAAAGGCAGCGGCAGTCACCGGCCCCAGATAGTGACCAGGGCGGGCTATGCCCCGTGCATGGCGCCGACAACCATACTGCTGCCGAGTGCTGGGATATCCAGAGGCTCGCAGAGCGCTTCCGTAAAGGAAGACAGCAGAGAGCTGAAGCACCGCCCTACCCTCAGAGGAAGGGCAAGCAGAAGGTCGATGCTCCAGTCAGCGCCACCCACCAGGTGGGGTTTTAGGAGCCTCAGCGTGTCATAAAGACAGTGCATAACGGTGAGGACTCCAGCTCCGATGGTGATGGGCCGGGGCGGTAGCCGGCTGTGGCTGCCGTCCCAGGTCAGTGGAGGCTGCGCTGCTGCGGCGTCAACCTTGGAGAAGCCCCAAGTAGTAGCAGCAGCCCAAGCACCGGTCACAATGGTGCAAGGTCGGGCCAGCCTCACTCGAGAGCACGCCTCCGTGCCTCGGACATACCTCCCGGGGGCCGCCCAAGGTCTGTCAACCCCTTGAAGGTCTTGCCAGAAGGGGAAGACGCCTTAGGTCATCCAAGACGAGCCCGGGTCCACCTGCCCCTTGAAGACCTTAGCTAGAAGGGGAGAACTCCCCGGGGCCCCCAGGAGAAGCCGCGCAGGACCTGATCCAGCGTGAAGATGACAACCTCGTCGACGAGACTCGGCTGCAGGTAACACCCCACAACGCACGGTCTCGGCTGATGCTCTAAGCACTACTGCCAAAGAACCAAACGCGTCAGGGACCTGCAGAAGGGCAACCTGGTGTCGCGGCACGCTCTTTCCCGAGAAGGACCTATAAACTCTCCCCCAGCAGGGAAGGTCCCTTCCAAATCACGAAAGCTGCCGCCCCAGGTACACATGCCTTTCAACCGAGTGTGGGATCCGTTCCCAAAACCCTTGGCATGGAGCAACACTGTAAGTACTACTCCCCGAGCATTAGTAGAACAGGGTCATTCCCTTCTGTAATGAATCCCATAGAATTTAGGAACAGAGTTTGGGGCAGCTAAGTCTCAAGGGACGGTACAAGACTACGTCCAGTTTAGCCTGGTTCCGACCCTAAGCGCGTAGAGTCTTGCTTCCCTTGTAGACGAGACGAAACATTGCCTCCATGTACAGCCAGAATTCCACCTATGGGCATGAACACAGAAACTTGTTCTACTTAGCTCTCTCTCATGCGCTCATTTAAATTATGCATTAATTTTTATGATCGCACTATCCATGTATGTTCATCGTACATCTAGCTCCCCCTCTCTCGCGCTCATCCATAGTCAGCATTTGCTATCCTACCGAGGGTGGCCGCGCTTGAGGCACCTGCCGATGGCCGAGTGAGTCTCTCGGGCCTCCCCAAGTCAGGTGTTGCGGTGCCAGTTGATCACCTCCAGGAAAGGCCTGCGTTGTGCATGGGGGGTCCAGGGTGCGTGTCCCGCTTAGCACGCCACGAGCCCAAAGCGTGCGCATCCTGCCCTCCGGAGGTACAGGGGAGTACAACCGCTTTGCCTGGTCATGAACCCAAAGCACGTGCACTCTGCTTCCCCAGCGCACGGCCCGGTACTAGGGATCGGACGATCGTACCCGGACCTCAGAGGGAGCCGGAGCTCCAGCGCCTCGAGCACAGAATTGCCCAAGCCCCGTATAACGGATCAGGATCGTAAGACGAATAAGACTAGGAGACGGGAGGGGAGGACCCCCCGAGGAGAATTACATTTCCTCTGCCTGTGTGCAGGACCTCCAGGTTACGACAACGGGGACTGCATGAAGCGGGGGGAAAGGAGCTACCAACTACTCCGGCCTAGGACTGGAAGGGCCGGGTCCTGCCCCTTTAGCAGGGGCGAGGCCCGAAGGCCCCACGTGTCCAGCGAGCCCGGAGCTCCCGCCTCCCGTGAGGGGGGCTCCAGACTCGCCACGTGGCAGGCGGAAACCGGACCTCCCCCCTGGTGGGAGGGCTCCGAAAGCCCTACGTGTCCAGCAGGGCCAGAGCTCCCGCCTCGTGAGGAGGGGCTCCGGACCCGCCACGTGGCAGGCAGATCTGGAGCTCCCCATAGGGCGAGATTCTGAGACCCCCAGGGGCCCCTAACACAGTTAGGACCCGGGGAAGGTGTCTGTGCAGAGCTCCGAGATTGGAGAAGGCCTCTGAGTTCCTTGCGGAGCTAAGGACTCAGTCAGGCAAAGCCAAGAAGGAGAGAAAAGGCATCACAGACACAAATATCTAAAAGAGTCAAACTATGCGAGGCTCCATGAGCTGGACTACAGACTCGATAAAAAGGGAGAAACAAGTCCTAAGGACCTCCCGGCTCACGCCGGAACCTAGCGGCTACAAGGGCGGCCACATCCTTGACTTCAGCCCTGGCAGCTTCCTCCCGCTCCGCGGCAGGGCCCTCTCTCGCGGGTTCCAGGGAGAAAGAGGGGTCGCGGCTCTTAAAGCATGCCAGCACATGTGAGGCGACCTCTAAGGCTAGGCCACGTCCCTCGGCCTCAAGCTCGCTGGCGACCACCGAGTCTAGCCTGTCCAGCTTAGCACCTATCGACTCCAGCGCGGGGATCACCTCCGCCACCTTCAACGCAGGAGCCGCTGCCCTCACCGGACTGAAGCCGAGAGGGATCAGGGCCGACCCCGCTCGATCAACGAAGCTTGAGACCGCATGAGCCTCGGAGGACCGCAAGGCCGAGAGCTCCTCCACCTCGCGGCGGGCTGCATGCAGGGCCTCTAGGTTTCTCTCGGAGAATTCCTTCTCCTTGGCCGCCAGGGAGCTCTCCCGAAGGCGGAGAGTCTTGGCGAGCCGCTCCAACTCAGAAGCCTTGAAGTCGGCGGCCAACTCCCGTTCCAAGACCGCCCGACGTTCACGGGAGACCTGTTCCTCCCTCAAGTCGAGGTCTGCCTTCAGAATCTCTGGCTCCTCGATCCGAGCTCGAAGGTCATTCTCACCCGCCGCCAGCTGCGCGGCGACCCTCTCCGCCTCGGCTGTCGTGGAACGCTCCCGTTCCTCAACGGCGAGTTTACGGCGCTCTAACCGCTGCCGTATCTCCTCAGCGGCAGAGAGGCTCTCTTCGGCCCGGGCGTGTGCCTCCAGGGCCTCCCTGTTGGTCCGCCGTGATTCGGCGTCCATGCGGTTGACAGTCCGCTTCAGCCGGTCGAGGAGCACTTCCCTGAAGTCGAGCAACTCCTGCCTGGAGTCGAGCTCGCTCTTGACCTTCGCGGTCCGCTCCCGCAAAAGGTTCCCCCAGGTGAGGAGGCGATCCCGTTCAACTGTATACTCCTCCCGCTCGCGACCTAGTGCAGCCAAGACCTGCCGGACGCTCGTCTCGGCAAGCGCGAAGGCAGCTGCCAGGGGCAATGGAGCAACAGAGGCCGGGGCAGTTCCCCCGACCTCCTCCATCACCTCGTCCTCAAGAGGAGTCGATGCACCAGCGACCGAGACGAGACGTCGGTCAGGAGAAGCTGGCGCCGGGGCTCTGGCAGCCGGACCTTCTGGGCCCTCTTTAGCTTCTGGCTTCTTGACCTGTGGAGAAGGGCGAGTCGGGGAAGGCGGCGCCGGAATAAAGGCCGGGACGCCTGGTGCAGGGTCGACCTGCGCTGGCCTGGGGGCCGCGGCGGCCGTCTCGGCAGGAAGAGATGACGCCGTAGCGGAGTCCGGGCACACCGGAACAGGAGAAGTTCGCGCTGGCTTGGGGGCCGCGGCAGTTGTACCGGGTTCCAAGCGCAACGACATAGACTCCCCGCCAGTCGGGGATGGCCGGGAAGCGCGGACACTCCAGCGGGCTCTGAACCCCGACTTCCGAGCCGGGGTAGGACTCCCAGAGCCCGCTGCCGTCACTGACGGCCGCTCCACAGTCGCTTGAACTAGCGGAGCAGGGGATGCCCTAGAAGCACCCCTCAACGCATCAGCCCGGGGCCTCTTTGAGTCGCCACCGGAAGGAGTGCCAGGCACCCCAGATTCCCGACTTGGCACAGACGCCGCCGCTGGAGGAGATCGAGCGCGCTTCTTCTCTGGTGGCGGGTTGGAGGCCATGACGAGGGAGGACTCAAGGGCAAGAGGGCAAAGGCACAAGAGTCCAAGAAGAAACGCTGGGAAGTGCGAAGGGAAGCCGCGATGCGGGTAAGATCCCCTCTAAAACCTTCCCAGGTGCAATTCCAGGCGCTTCGGAACTCTTCGAATACGCCGCATCGGCAACCGCTTCGGCTCCTAGACCGAGCGCCGATGACAGGTGGACCCAAGCCACCCGACTGAAGCGGTGGGTCAAGGAGTCAGTCTCCTAAGAAGACAAGCCGGCAAGGCACTTCGGCAGTTCCCGAAGAAAGCGCCGCATCGTGCAAAAGTGGCAGTCCTGGGAACCGCCGCAGTAAAAGCAACCATCAAGTGGGCGCACGCTCCCACGATCCTGCGGCCGTTCGTGCTCCGGCAGCGGTCGATGCGGGACTTAGAGAAAGTGCGCGGATCAGAAGAGACGGAGGTCCCACCTCGGGCTCGCTATCTCCCCCGAGATGGGCCCGGGGGCCACTGTCGGTACCTGCGATATGGGGTACCCCCGCGCACAGGGGGAAATGCCTAAGGAACTCGCCCTTCTCCGCAGGGAGAGCTCCGGAGGCGCCACGCGTCCGGCGGGGCCGGACCTCCCTCTCCTCAGAGGAGAGCTCCGGGCCCGCCACGTGGCATACGGAGGCCGGACCTCCCCCTCCGCGGGAGAGAGGTCCGAAGGTGCCACGTATCCGGCGGGGCCGGACCTCCCTCTCCTCAGAGAGGAGCTCCGGGCCCGCCACGTGGCCTATAGAAGCCGAACCTCCCCCTCCGCGGGGAGAGGTCCGAAGGCTCCACGTGTCCCGCGGGGCCGGACCCTCCTCTCCGCCGAGGAGGGCTCCGGGCCCGCCACGTGGCCAGCAGAATGGCGCTGCCTGCCCCCGAGCGATAGGCAGCGGGCGTAAAGACGCCCCATACCTTGCCCGTACAAGGTATTCAAGGCCCGCGTCTTCCCAAGACGCGGAGACGGGGAGCACGCCTCTGTCAGGTGCCGTTGCGCCCAGTCGCATCACAGACCGGCGTGCAGTGTCAGAGCCTGCCAGCCAATAAACGCAGCGACAAGACATCCCATGCCGCCCGCGCCGTCATCAACCACTACGACTAGCATGCGGCATGGGCAGGGCTGCAAGACGAAGACTCAGAAGCCTTCGCCAGAGACAACTACCGACATAACTGCAGAGACAGTAGATGATAGACAATCTCCCCGGGACCACCTGTCGGGTCCCGGGCCCCCCTTGTAAGCCACCCGAGTCTGGGACTATAAAAGACTCGGGTAGGCGACGATAGCAAGGGTTCGCACTCTAGCCATTCACCCCCAAGCTGTAACTTATCCTCAAGCTCAGGACTCCGGTTCTGAGCAGCAAGCAATACAGCGAGCTCCATAGCTCACCGTGGACGTAGGGTTTTACGCTCCGGCGGCCTGAACCACGTAAAACTCGCCGTGTCAAGCTCTTACTAACTCGTCCATACGCTCAAGCTCTCCGCAAGGGACTAGCCCCACCGAAAAAAGAACCTCCGCGGGCTGCCCAGTGCACGCCCGGGGGAAGTGTCGACCGAACACTTTGACACGGTCCTATGAACCCGGGGAAACCAGGGTGTCGGCCGTCGCCAAGAGCATGGAGGAGCGCGCGGAGTTCCTGGCCGACATCCGTCACCGCCTGGAGCAGGCACAGGAGTACCAGAAGCGCCACTACGACCGTACGCACCGCGCAGTCACCTATCAGGTCGGTGATTGGGCACTGCTTTGACTACGTCAGCGCACGGTGTCATCTCTTCCTCAGGCTGTGGGCGACAAACTGAAGTCGCGCTTCGTCGGGCCGTACCGCGTCGTCGAACTCATCAACGAGGTCGCCGTCCGGCTGGAGCTTCCACCCCGCGCCCGCATCCACAATGTGTTCCATGTGGGACTACTCAAGAAGTTCCAGGGGTCGCCACCAACAGCGCCCCACCATTGCCGCTCATGCATCATGGCGCCATTAGCCCAGAACCTGAACGTGCGGTGCGGTACCGACTGGCTCGCGGCGTACATCAGGTGCTCATCCAGTGGAAGGGCACGTCGGCAGCGTCAGCGACCTGGGAAGACGTCGCGCCTTTCCGCGCCAAGTTTCCCCAATTCCAGCTCGAGGACGAGCTGGCCCTCAACGGGGAGGGAGATGTCATGTTCAAACAAGTATACACCAGGTGCCATAGGGCCCGTGACGTGCGCCGAGCCAACGAACGCGCTGCTGCACGTGCGGCAAGCACGCAGGGCACGACCTCCAACAGTGGCTAGGAGGGAAAGTAGGAGATATTTTTAGCTATTTTTGGTAATCAATAATTAGTGGAGTTTGTTACTCCTTTTGGTTGAGCCGGAGGCTATAGATAGGCATGTAATCAAACACTTGAAAACAACAAAAAGATATTACCATCTAATCCTCTCTCTTCTTCTACCTAAGCCGGCGGCAGGGGGAATAACCCACCGACGAAGGAGGGCGGCCAGGGAGTATAACCCGGCCAGCCATCACGGATAGCGGCTACGACCTACGTAGCCGAGGTCCTCCTACCCTCGGGATTACCGCCCTTGACAATGTAGTCCTTTACCTTTTAAAACAAAGCAGGCCCAGATTGACAATCAAAATAAAAAGGGAGCCTCGTGCATGTAGGTTCCGTTTGCGCAATGTTCGGAGAAGGGTCCAACCAAGTTATATCTTTTGTATACAGTCTTTCCTTGCGTTTATGCAAGAGTCTCTTTCCAGGACTCAAACCCTTGTATTGACAATCAAAATAATGGTGACTATTTATAAAACCTTGTTGGTATTTATTTTCAGTGCACTTCAACCTTTTGCTTGTTTTGTGTGTCGAGAACCTTAGCTTCATAGTTCTATGAATTATGCTTTGACACTTGTATTTTGGCAGTTCATTTTTGAAGCTGTCTCCCAGAACTGTACAAGACTTGCCTGTCACCCAAATGGGTTGAGCCTACTGCAGCATTGCCTATTATTCCATGGAAGCCAGAAAGAAACGGATGACATTTTTACCGAAATCTCATATCAGAGCCTCCACCTTTCGCAAAATTCTTGCGGGTATGTGTTTCAACAGCTAATTGATTTTAGGAAAAATCCAAACTTTCATCTGAAAGTTTTTGTAACTATGGACTTACGCTTCCAAGTACATGTTAGGGTTAATTGTTTTTCCTCAACTTGTTTGCTTCAGCTATGTATCATATGAAAAACATTGTTCTATTTTCATGCTTGATTTTAAATGTAGCGTACTGAATATTATGAAACCATCCATACAGTTTCTTGCACTAAACAGCTGTCAATAATCCTTAAATGCATAGTCTGTGAGTGAATCACTTAGAGCCTTGAATGTCTGTTAAGCAAAGTTTCATAAGAAGAAATTAGATGATTATAGTGACCAAACCTATTGGAAATCACAATTTATTTTTTGCATTGCTTCATCAGTACTGTGATATTTTTGACTTTGCATGTTTCATTATCTCTTAGACGTGTCAGTATATGTGCCGCCTAGAAAAATAGTTAGGAACTTCTCAGGAGCTTTCTATTTCTCTTACTTTTCGTTATCGTTGCGCCCCCAGAAACTACATTGTTCAGGATGTTCTGAAGAGGGGAGGTCCCTCGCACCGTGCAATTATTGCTTCCTGCCTCAGAACTAACTATGTGGGACTTTCAAGACAAAAGTATAGCAGCAACGTGGTAGAACAATGCCTGAGGGTATTTGATGAAAGCGAGAGATATGTCATTGTGGATGAATTGATTAGTGATCCTCACTTCAGAGAATTGGTGACAGATGAGTTTGCTAATTTTGTTCTCTTGACTGCTCTTCGGACTTGCAATGTACTGAACTTCTTTCTTCTCTCTTCACTCTTAACAGTCTCTGATTCAATTACATGACACAGATCTGATGGATTTCTCTCTTGTCCAGATGCATCTTCGACACATGTTGGCCACTGCGATCATTTTCCAAAATATTAGCTACCGCAATCAACACTGTCTGAAGATCTTCGGCTTACTCTCCAAGCTTGGGTACGAAGTCAATGAGAAGTTTTGAGGTAAAAACACTACTCTGACAACTACTGTAGCCATTATTACACTTAATCATATTGCGTTGATGGCACTGTATTAATATTCTGACATTTGTACAGGGATTCAAAAGAAGCTGATGCTGTATCGTGGGCAGAAGGTTTTCTACTCATACACCTTTGTGGAGACCTGATTGTACTTGGTTGTCTGGAGATGTTTGTGAAGTAGATGCTGAACCTGATTGTACTGTTGTCATAATTAGCGTTTTGTATGTGTATGGATCGTGACAGGTGGTGTGTTGTCGCTTTGTGGCTGTTTTAGGTATCTCCAGGCATTGCTCGTTACTTCTGTACTTCGCTGCCTTGATATCGAAGTGCGAAATATATTATCCTCAATTAATTTGCTATGCATGTATTCGATGTTTTCCACCTGCTCTTTTTTTTATCTTGTAGGTTGCATGTTTTTTACATAGTTACTTTTTGTGCACTTTTAAGCTTTTTTATCCAACTCTTCCAATCAAAAACAAATATAGTTGGATTGAAAATACGAAATCCATGCGTTCCCAGGTATCCATATAATAAAAGAAAATCGTAGAACTTGGAACTCAGGAATTCGAATTCCATATCATTTGGAATAGAAACTTTGTGACATTATGTGCACACATTTTTTTACCAAAAACATTTGTAAAATGGCAAACAATTTTTGCTTTTTTTATCATTATTGTATCTCTTACATGATGAGCTGCGCTTTTCAAATTCATGTTTCGCCCTAACTAAACGCAATTCAAATATACTGCTGAGTTGGCCGGCCTAGACTTCAGCCCGTCTAGGCCCGTCCTACGAGGCCTAGCCCATTTAAAAATCTGAACCGACTTGTTCAAGAGCTTATCCATCCCGGCCCAACCGGAGCAGATCGAGAGCCCAAACACAAGCCGCTACCATTTTGCTGACGTCACCTGCAACGCTTTGCCGCCGCCGCCGACTATGGAGCCCGCGGAGTCGTCGCGGGGCACCAAGCGACGGCTCGCCGCCGGCGACGAAGACGACGATGGCCGGTAAGACAGACATGCTTCTCTGCTCGAGCGCTTTTCCTCGCCCTTCCCCCTCCCCTTCTCAATCCTCACCAAGTCGGCAGGTTAGGGCTTGCTCTCCAGCTCATGCTGATCTCGTGTGGCTGCCCGCGCTCGCAGGGAGCGCAAGCCGCGGTTCCCCAAGGGGAAGAAGGCCAAGTACCGGGATCCCGCTGCGGGGGGAGACGGCGCTGCTCCCTTTGACATCGACAGCGTCATGAATCCGGAGCTCGCCGCGGAGCGGCGCGCGCGGCAACGCCATCAAAGGGAGAAGGACGGCGCGCAAGGCGGCACCGCCGAGGTTAAGCTCCTCGAAGTTCGCTACGACGCTATGATGTACGCACTGCTTCTTAGCTTGTTGCTTTACTCCTAAACCGTTGGCAGCATAATAGTGCTCGGTGTAATTATAAAGTTGCACACTTATTTTCGTTGTTCAACAGAATGACGTTAACTGTGTTGATAATGGTATCCGGATAGAGCCTTTTAACTTGGAGCAAGAGAGGGAAGAAGGTTATTTCGATGAGAATGGCAATTACGTGGAGTATGCAAGAGGAAACGAACTTAAGGCACTGCCAGTTTTGTATTGACCACCCTAACTGTTATGCACGGAGTTCCATTTTGGTGACACAAGCAGCTGCTTTTTTTTTGTAGGATGCCTGGTTGGATAGTGTTGAAGTTGATCCCTTGCTTGCAGCAAAGGTTCAGGTCAAAGGGAAACAAAAGGAAGAGGATTTCCAGGACCTTTCTTCAGATGACGTTGGGAAGATAAAAAGACGGATAGCGAACATGCTCGAACCTGGCGAAATCGTATGTCTTTGGTGCATCACTTTCATATTTGCAAACAGCCTTAATGTGCCTAATAGCATTCAGTTTGCATATGCTTCATACACTTGCAACATACTATAAATTTGCAATAAGCAGAAACATGTAATGTCATCGTATATATATTATACTGAGTGAATGATTATTAGCTTAATAATTATATACCTGTATCCCTGAATATAAAAAAATGAAAACATTTGATTCACAAACTATCATCTTGTGAAGAAAATCATGTAAATATTGTCTCCTATTATAATTTTTGTATATTTGAATGTATGCTAATTCTCCTCTTAAATATTTACCAGGTACTACAAGCTTTGAAGAGATTGAAGAATACATCTACTGATGAACGAGGAAAGATGACTGAGGGGACTAAGCGTATATTTGATGAGCTGACAGAGGCTGCCATGAAGCTTATGGACAATGGTGAATATGGTAAGTTAGAGTTTTTCAGTCACATATCATAGCTTAGACTATCTCAATGTGACATTGTGACCTGCTCTCTCATGGCCTCAATCCTTGTATGTTATATTATGCAGATGTTTAGGAAACCTTCGAGCGCGAGGCTGGTTAGTTTTTCTTTCTCACTATCTCAACATATTCGTGATCACCTTGTTTTTCTTTTAATACTATTATAGGCCACTATTGTAGTAATTATTTCCCGTTTCACATTTTGCAGTAGTGGATTAGTGATCCTTGCCAATGTGTGTAAATCTTTTAGTCCATTGATCTTATAGCAAGGAGTGAATATATTGCCAAGACATCTTAACATGAACTAATAGGTGAGCAAGGGAGCTGATTGCGTGCAGATGCATCTGACTGATAACTTGATGCCTTGACATTATCAAATAGAAGCATGCAAAATACAGGTTTTGCCTGCTGCAGTGTTGAGGCTAAGCAGATTCCTATATTTTGCACTCTGTTGTTACAATGGGCACATACCTCTGCTTTACTGTGGTTATTGCGCAACATACTTTCTGATCCCTAATTATTGCATAAGGAAGAAAAATAGAAGCGATAGCTGGTCTTATCCTCTGGATGGTAACACATGAATATTGTGGATGATCCATGTTTGTGGTCATCATTTAGCTCTAGTAGTCAACCTGACTGGATAAGCATATAGTGTTTACCCTCATAGTGATGTACCCTGCACCCACCCAAAAATGAAAATAGAAAACTATCAAGCTAAATAAGGATAAATGGAGTGATTGAAAACAGGAATGCAGCTCCTGGACCTTATGTCTTTTGGATCTAAAAACAATATTGACCTATTCTATTGCTTTGTAGGGACACATTGTGCAATTTTGCTTACTATTTGTTATTCCTGGAAATCCTTGCTATTTTATCATCGTCTGGACAACTGCCTTGACTTCTTTCCCCATCCTTTTCTTTTGCAGCCGGGTATTAACGTTTGGCACGTGCTTGACTAGGTTTGCCAGAAGTTAAAGAAGATATCGTTGCAGCTACTGCAGAAGATAACCAGACAACTTTTTCCATACTGGAAGTGGATCCTGGTCCGACAGCTGCCAATACGTCTACGATCACTACATCATTTAATGATGATGACAGTAATTTTGACATGTTTGGTGATGATGACATCGCTGATGCCAAGGGTAGTTCTGATGCCAAGACTGTAGACGCTTCTGGAAATTCAGGTGTGGAGGATAAGTCTTATAGCTGACCAGTTTGTTTTGTGGAAAGCTGTTGCAGATTTTCCCCTCCAACACAACCATTTTGTATTCACAAATCTTTTCCCCACTCTTGCAGAAGCTGGTAACGGAAGTGTGGACTCCGATTATGTTTATGATCCATCTTCAGGGTAGGCTATAGTTGTTACTTTACCCTGTTTGCATTAATTGTGTCATTTTATTATAATATGATAAAACATGACTTACTGTTCTGATGTTTACCCTCATCATCCTGCATGTATTGATGCTACTTTCCTTTTCCATGCAGTTACTACTGCAGCAGTAGTACAGGCTACTACTATGATTCTAACACTGGATATTATTGCTTAGCATCTGCTGGAACATGGTAAATTTTCCTGTTCACAATGCACTCACATTCAATAGGATTTATTGCTTTTATTTTTCGTATAGCAATTGTTTTTTCTGAATGAAATATTGCTTTAGCTGCATGTGTTGTGCACATTTTGTTTAACATATACTAATTCATTATGACTTGCAACAATATCACTATATCAGTATGAACTCTGCCTATGCCTTTCTAGGTATAGCCGGTCCCAAACCCGGGTAAAGAAGGAGGGTTGTGATGGGGTTAGCGAGCCAGCATCAAAACCAGCCATTCCTATGGATATGAAACCCAGTTTGAGGGTTTCATATGTAGCCTACCTCAAAGTGCTTGAGAAAAAGGCTTTTTTTTTGTTGTTGTTGTAGTATGAACTGCAGAGGGCACACAACCTTATGAAAAAAAGAAAGGGCAGCCTGGTGCATGTAGCTCCCGCTTGCGCAGGGTCCGGGGAAGGGTCCGACCCATTTGGATCTTCTGTACGCAACCTCTCCCTGCATTTCTGCAAAAGGCTATACACAACCTTATGAATGGTAGAAATATTTCTTCCATACATTCACAGTGGTTTGCAACTCCGCCTATGTTGTAATGACATAGCCGGTCCCAAGCCCGGGTAAAGGAGGAGGGGGTTGTGATAGGCTTGGCGAGCCAACAACTACACTTAGCCATTCTCATGGAAATGAAACCCAATAGAAATTCGTTGGGGCGTAACACTCTTAGCGACGCGCCATATCGGAACCCAGGTATGGTGTTAAGTGGGCAAGGGCCGGGTCGCCACCGCCTTAGTGGCGCGCCATATCGGAACCCGGATATGGTGTTAAATGAGCAAGGGCCGGATCGTCACCACCTTAGTGGCGCGCTACATCATCTCCTGGATGTAGTGATAAGTGAGCAAGGGTCTTTGCATCTTACTCGACGGGTGCAAAGCGTAAGGAAGCTAGCCGAGGAACATAGATTTCGGGTGGGTAGTTGGAATGTAGGATCCTTGACGGGGAAGCTACGTGAGTTAGTAGATGTTGTCATTAGGAGACGAGTAAATATCCTTTGTGTACAAGAGACTAGATGGGTGGGTCAAAAGGCGAGAGAAGTCGAGAATACCGGTTTCAAGCTTTGGTATTCTGGTTCGGCTGGGACTAGGAATGACGTAGGTGTTCTAATAGATAAGAGTCTTAAGGATGGAGTAGTGGATGTTCGAAGACGAGGGGATAGGATCATCTTAATCAAGATAGTAATTGGGGACATTGTCTAGAACGTCATTAGTGCTTATGCCCCACAAGTTAGGCTCAACATGAGTGCTAAGAGGCAATTTTAGGAGGACTTGGAGGATATGGTTAGTAGTGTACCGATAACCGAGAAACTCTTCATAGGAGGAGATCTCAATGATCATGTGTGTGCAACTAACCTAGGATTTGAGGGAGTACATGGAGGCTTTGGATGCAGCGATAGAAATCAAGAGGGTAAGGACATCCTAGACTTTGCCATAGCCTATGATCTGTTGGTAGATAACACCCTCTTTAGGAAGAGGCAATCTCACCTAGTGACCTTCAGTAGTGCCCAACACTCTAGCCAGATTGACTTTGTCCTCACTAGGAGAAGGGATAGACGGGAGTGTTTAGATTGTAAGGAGATCCCCAGGGAGTGTGTTGTGACAGAACATAAGCTTGTGGTAGTTGACTTTCGCTTTCATACATGTCCTTTGCGGGACAAAGGTGTCAAAATCACAAGAACAAAGTGGTGGAAGTTGAAAGGAGAATCACAAGAATATTTAAAAATAGGGTGATCACAGAAGGACCCTGGGCAGAAAATGGAGATGCAGATAGTATGTGGTTGAAGATGACAACTTGCATTAGGAAGGTAGCTAGTGAGGTGTTCGGTGTGACAAAAGGAAAGAAACTTGTAGATAAAGACACTTAGTGGTGGAATGAGGATGTACAAATTACAAAAGGCCATTAACGAGAAGGAGTGTTACAAGAGTTGGCATAGTGATAGAAGTGCAAGCAACATGCTTCAGTACAAAGAGGTCAAGAAAAATGCAATGCGGTCTGTGAGTAAGGCAAGAGGACAGTCCTATGATGAGTTATATGAGAGACTAGAGACAAAAGAAGGTGAAAAAGACATATACAAGATAGCAAAAATCCGCGAGAGAAAGATGAGTGATTTCAATCAAGTTAAATGCATCAAAGATGAGACTGACCGCATTCTAGTGAAGGATGAAGAGATTAAGAATAGATGGTGGGATTACTTTAATGGGCTATTCAATGATGGAAATGGGAGCACTATGGTTGAGTTGGATGACTCCTTTGATGACTCCAACAGGCGGTTCGTGCGGAGAATACAAGAGTTTGAGGTTAAGAAGGCCTTAAAGAGGATGAAAGGAGGAAAGGCGCTCGGCCCTGATGATGTCCCTATTGAGGTGTGGAGGTGCCTCGGGAACGTGGCAATAGTATGGCTCACAAAGCTATTCAACCACATTTTTCAGTCAAACAAGATGCCTGAAGAATGGAGAAAAAATATATTAGTACCTATTTTCAAAAATAATGGAGATATTCAAAGTTGTACTAATTATCGAGGGATTAAGCTTATGAGTCATACTATGAAGCTTTGGGAAAGAGTGATTGAACACCGCCTGAGGAAAGTGACCAATGTCACTAAAAACCAGTTTGGTTTTATGCCTGGGAGGTCTACAATGGAGGCGATTTTCTTGCTTCGTCAGCTTATGGAGAGATATAGGGAGCAGAAGAAGGACTTGCATATGGTGTTCATCGACTTGGAGAAGGCGTACGGCAAGATACCAAGGTCAGTCATGTGATGGGCACTAGAGAAACATAAAGTGCCAACAAAGTACATTACCCTTATCAAGGATATGTACAATAATGTTAGGACAAGTGTGCGCGTAAGTGATAGTGAGACTGATGCATTTTCTATCACGGTAGGACTACATCAAGGATCAGCTTTGAGCCCATACATATTTTTCTTGGTGATGGATGAGGTGTCGAAGGATATACAAGGGGATATCACTTGGTGCATGCTCTTTGCTGATGATGTAGTGCTGGTAGATGAAACTAGAGATGGTGTTGATAAGAAATTAGAGTTATGGAGACAAACCTTAGAGTCCAAGAGGTTTAGACTTAGTAGGACCAAAACCGAGTATATGAGGTGTGACTTTAGTGGTGTTGGTCGTGAAGAGGGAAATGTTAGTCTACAAGGACAAATAGTACCTAGAAGGGACTCTTTCTGATACTTAGGATCAATGTTACAAAGCAATGGCGATATTGATGAGGATGTTTGCCACAGGATCAAGGTAGGGTGGATGAAATGGCGACAAGCCTCTGGAATCCTATGTGATAGGAAAGTCCCACAAAAACTAAAAGGGAAGTTCTATAGGACGGTGATCAGACCCGCGATGCTCTATGGGGCGGAATATTGGCCAACTAAACGGCAACATGTCCAACAAATGAGTGTCGCAGAGATGCGCATGCTACGGTGGATGTGCGAGCACACGAGAAGAGACCGAATAAGGAATGAGGCGATTCGTGATAAGGTAGGGGTGGCGCCGATTGAAGAGAAGTTAGTCCAACATCGACTTAGGTGGTTTGGACATATCCAACGGAGACCTCTAGAAGTACCGGTTAACAGTAGGATTTTAAGAGGTAGAGAAAATATTAGGAGGGGTAGAGGACGACCAAGGTTGACCTGGGAGGAGGTGGTAAAATGAGATTTGAGAGATTGAAATGTAGCCAGAGACTTAGCTCATGATAGGACCGCATGTAAAGTAGCAATTCATGTGCCAGAATCGTAGTCATGTTCTTTTCTCATGATAGGACCAAGGTTGACCTCTCTCGGGGCCTATCACCATTGGCGGGAAGCTTCATCTCACTCGCGAGCAGTGGGAGGCTGGCCAGGGTGACCGGAAGAAGGGGGAGTCCTCTTCCTCGACAGGCGGCCGCAAGCGCGGCAAGTCGCGCAAGGGGCGCGGAGGTACCTAGGCCGGGGCACGCGGACGTACCGAGGGTGGCACCCGCGGAGGCGCCCAGGGCGGCACCGTCGGCAACCACAAGCCGACACGAGACGACACCTGCCACAACTGTGGCAAGCTTGGTCATTGGGCCAGGGAGTGTCGACAGCCACGACGTGGCCAGGCCCACGTCGCACAAGTGGAGAAGGAGGCCCACGTGGCACAGGTAGAGGAGGAGCCAGCTTTGCTTCTGGCACACGGAAGCATCAAGCCACCTCTAGTGGCATCGACCGCAGCGGCTCTCCTTCATCTTGATGAGCCAAAAGCACACGCTTTCCTTGGCGACGGCTCCAGCAAGGACAAGATTGACGGGTGGTGCCTCGACACCGGCGCCACCCATCACATGACCGGTCGACGGGAGTTCTTTGTTGAGCTTGACTCCAATGTCCGAGGCTCTGTCAAGTTTGGCGACGCCTCCGGCGTGGAGATCAAGGGTGTCGGCTCCGTCATCCTCACCGTCGAGTCTGGTGAGCACAGGCTGCTCGTCGGAGTCTACTACATCCCGGCGTTGAGAAACTCCATCATCAACCTGGGACAGCTGGATGAGAACGGTTCGCGCGTGGAGATTAAGGACGGAGTCATGAGGATTTGGGATCGCCATCGTCGCCTTCTTGCCAAGGTAACTAGAGGCACCAATCGACTCTATGTCCTTCACGTGCAGGTAGCACAGCCTGTCTGCCTTGCCACTCGTCGGGACGACGAGGCATGGCAGTGGCACGAGCGCTTTGGGCATCTTCACTTCGAGGCCCTAAAGCAGCTCAGTGCCAAGGAGATGGTGCGAGGCATGCCATGCCTTGACCATGTGGAGCAGCTCTGCGATGTCTGCGTATTGACGAAGCAGAGGCGGCTTCCTTTTCCCCAGCAGTCGAGCTTTCGAGCTAAGGAACGGCTCGAGCTCGTTCACGGGGACTTGTGTGGCCCGGTGACACCAGCTACACCAGGAGGACGACGCTACTTCCTGCTGCTCGTCGACGACCTCTCCCGCTACATGTGGGTCGTGGTCCTTGGCAGCAAGGGAGAGGCTGCGAACGCCATTAGGCGCGCGCAGGCCATTGCGGAGGCGGAGTGCGGCCGCAAGCTGCGTGTGCTGCGCACCTACAACGGCGGCGAATTCACGGCGGCTGAATTCGCGTCGTATTGCGCGGATGAGGGTGTTCAGCGCCACTACTCCGCGCCCTACAGCCCGCAGCAGAACGGCGTCGTCGAGCGGCGCAACCAGACGGTTGTGGGGATGGCTCGGGCCCTCCTCAAGCAGAGGGGAATGCCGACTATCTTCTCGGGAGAGGCGGTGGTGACGGCTGTCTACATCCTCAACCGCTCGCCCACCAAGGCTCTCAACGGCAGGACGCCGTACGAGGCTTGGTATGGGCGCAAGCCGGCGGTCTCTCATCTACGGGTCTTTGGCTGCCTCACGTTTGCCAAGGAGCTTGGCCACATCAGCAAGCTCGACGACAGGAGCACTCCGGGGGTGTTCATCGGCTACGCGGAGGGCTCGAAGGCCTACCGCATTCTTGACCCAGAGACACAGCATGTGCGCACGACGCGCGACGTTGTGTTCAACGAAGGGCGAGGATGGGCATGGGACAAGGCGGTGGACGACGGTTCAACCTCTACGCACGACGACTTCATCGTCGACTACGTCCACTTCAAGGGAGTTGGGGGAGTAGGCAACTCTTCTCCACCGAGCGTGTCTGCCCCAGCCCCCGACCGTCCACCTCTACCTCAGCCGGCGACCCCACGCACTCCAGCACCGACGGCCACTCCTCCGGGCACGTCCACTCCGTCCCCAGCTCGTGTCGAGCACGACCCAGTGGAGTTTGTTACTCCGCTCTCCCACGACGAGGAGCGCCTCGACGGGTGCTACGACGGCGAGCAGTTGCGGTATCGCAAGATGGAGAACATTCTCGGCAACCAGCCGGTGCCGGGACTGGCCCCTCACGATCTGGATGATCAAGATCTGGAGGCGCAGTTGCACCTTGCGTGCGATGACGGCGAGCCTCGGTCTTTTGTGGAGGCCGAGAAACACGCGACATGGCGTGCTGCGATGCAGTCGGAGATGGACGCGGTTGAGACGAACCGCACTTGGGAGCTTGCTGATCTCCCTCGCGGTCATCGTGCGATCACCCTTAAGTGGGTGTTCAAGTTGAAGAGGGATGAAGCCGGCGCCATCGTCAAGCACAAGGCTCGCTTGGTGGCACGCGGCTTCGTGCAGCAGGAGGGGATCGACTTCGACGATGCTTTTGCCCCCGTGGCACGGATGGAATCCGTGCGACTCCTTGCACTCGCTGCCCAAGAAGGCTGACGTGTCCAACACATGGACGTCAAGTCGGCGTTCCTCAACGGCGACTTGAAGGAGGAGGTCTACGTACACCAGCCGCCGGGGTTTGTGGTCCCTGGCAAGGAGGGCAAGGTGTTGCGCCTGCGCAAGGCCCTTTATGGCTTGCGTCAGGCACCAAGGGCGTGGAATGCCAAGTTGGATTCCACGCTCAAGAGGATGGGCTTCGGGCAATGCCCGCACACGGCGGCCATCTACCGGCGTGGCAATGGAGGAAACACTCTACTGGTGGGTGTCTATGTCGACGACTTGGTGATCACCGGCACCAAGGATGCGGAGGTGGCAGCGTTCAAGGAAGAGATGAAAGCCACCTTCCAGATGAGTGACCTGGGATCTCTCTCCTTCTACCTTGGGATTGAGGTGCACCAGGCCGACTCCGGGATCACACTTCGACAGACCGCCTACGCCAAGCGCATTGTTGCGCTAGCTGGGCTCACAAACTGCAACCCAGCTCTCCGATGGAGGAGAGGCTGAAGCTGAGCCGCGACAGCACGACGGAGGAGGTGGACGCTACGCAGTACCGACGTCTTGTGGGGAGCCTTCGCTACCTCACCCACACACGGCCGGACTTGGTATTCTCCGTCGGCTATGTTAGTCGGTTCCTGCAACGACCGATGCGGGGACTCTCGATCACGGCCTCCACTACCCGAGGTGTCCTGGGGAGGCACACCTTGTCGGGTACAGCGATAGCGACCACGCCGGCGACATCGACACCAGCAAGAGCACGAGCGGGATCCTTTTCTTCTTCGGCAAGTGCCTCGTTAGCTGGCAGTCGATCAAGCAGCAGGTGGTGACCCTGTCCAGCTGCGAGGCCGAGTACATAGCGGCCTCCACCGCTTCGACTCAGGCACTCTGGCTTAGTTGACTGCTTGGTGATCTCCTCAGCAGAGACACTGGAGCAGTCGAACTCAGGGTGGACAACATGTCCGCTCTGGCCTGGCAAAGAATCCCGTTTTCCATGAACGGAGCAAGCACATCCGGGTGAGGTACCACTTCATCCGAAAATGCTTGGAGGAAGGGAGCATCAAGGCGAACTACATCAACACCAATGACCAGCTTGCGGACATGCTCACGAAGCCCCTTGGGAGGCTCAAGTTCATTGAACTTCGCACCAAGATCGGGATGGTCCAACCCTCTCAGAAGACGACGTACAAGACTTAGGGGGAGAATGCTAGAATAAGTCTTGTAGTCCTTTGGTCTTTGGTCCCCTAGTCCCTTGTACCCTAGTCCTTTAGTTTGTTGCACTTTAGTCCTTGGTCCTTGTTGTACCCTAGTCCTTTGGTCTTTGTGGCCCCAATTAGGACAGCATCTAAGTACACTAGGACAGCATATTAAAGACACTAGGACAGCATCTTAGTATCAGCCAAGGACAGCATATTAGGACAGCATCTAAGCATCTTAGACTAGCATCTTTGTGGCATATGCTTGGCAGCTATAAATATGTAGCCTCAACCCCTTGGGTTGGTATGGCATTGTGTGAGAAATAGACAAGAAAATTGCCCCAACTCCTAGTGTCATCCTCTCTTCCAATGAGAGTAAGAATTCAACTACTAACATGACATTGGTCACTTTCCTCAGGCGGTGTTCAATCACTCTTTCCCAAAGCTTCATAGTATGACTCATAAGCTTAATCCCTCGATAATTAGTACAACTTTGAATATCTCCATTATTTTTGAAAATAGGTACTAATATATTTTTTCTCCATTCTTCAGGCATCTTGTTTGACTGAAAAATGTGGTTGAATAGCTTTGTGAGCCATACTATTGCCACGTTCCCGAGGCACCTCCACACCTCAATAGGGACATCATCAGGGCCGAGCGCCTTTCCTCCTTTCATCCTCTTTAAGGCCTTCTTAACCTCAAACTCTTGTATTCTCCGCACGAACCGCCTGTTGGAGTCATCAAAGGAGTCATCCAACTCAACCATAGTGCTCCCATTTCCATCATTGAATAGCCCATTAAAGTAATCCCACCATCTATTCTTAATCTCTTCATCCTTCACTAGAATGCGGTCAGTCTCATCTTTGATGCATTTAACTTGATTGAAATCACTCATCTTTCTCTCGCGGATTTTTGCTATCTTGTATATGTCTTTTTCACCTTCTTTTGTCTCTAGTCTCTCATATAACTCATCATAGGACTGTCCTCTTGCCTTACTCACAGACCGCATTGCATTTTTCTTGGCCTCTTTGTACTGAAGCATGTTGCTTGCACTTCTATCACTATGCCAACTCTTGTAACACTCCTTCTCGTTAATGGCCTTTTGTAATTTGTACATCCTCATTCCACCACTAAGTGTCTTTATCTACAAGTTTCTTTCCTTTTGTCACACCGAACACCTCACTAGCTACCTTCCTAATGCAAGTTGTCATCTTCAACCACATACTATCTGCATCTCCATTTTCTGCCCAGGGTCCTTCTGTGATCACCCTATTTTTAAAGATTCTTGTGATTCTCCTTTCAACTTCCACCACTTTGTTCTTGTCATTTTGACACCTTTGTCCCGCAAAGGACATGTATGAAAGCGAAAGTCAACTACCACAAGCTTATGTTCTGTCACAACACACTCCCTGGGGATCTCCTTACAATCTAAACACTCCCGTCTATCCCTTCTCCTAGTGAGGACAAAGTCAATCTGGCTAGAGTGTTGGGCACTACTGAAGGTCACTAGGTGAGATTGCCTCTTCCTAAAGAGGGTGTTATCTACCAACAGATCATAGGCTATGGCAAAGTCTAGGATGTCCTTACCCTCTTGATTTCTATCGCTGCATCCAAAGCCTCCATGTACTCCCTCAAATCCTAGGTTAGTTGCACACACATGATCATTGAGATCTCCTCCTATGAAGAGTTTCTCGGTTATCGGTACACTACTAACCATATCCTCCAAGTCCTCCTAAAATTGCCTCTTAGCACTCATGTTGAGCCTAACTTGTGGGGCATAAGCACTAATGACGTTCGAGATAATGTCACCAATTCTATCTTGATTGAGATGATCCTATCCCTCGTCTTCGAACATCCACTACTCCATCTTTAAGACTCTTATCTATTAGAACACCTACGTCATTCCTAGTCCCAGCCGATCTAGAATACCAAAGCTTGAAACCGGTATTCTCGACTTCTCTCGCCTTTTGACCCGCTCATCTAGTCTCTTGTACACAAAGGATATTTACTCGTCTCCTAATGACAACATCTACTAAGTCACGTAGCTTTCCCGTCAAGGATCCTACATTCCAACTACCCACCCGAAATCTATGTTCCTCGGCTAGCTTCCTTACGCTTTGCACCCGTCGAGTAAGATGCAAAGACCCTTGCTCACTTATCACTACATTCGGGCGATGATGTAGCGCGCCACTAAGGTGGTGGCGATCCGGCCCTTGCTCATTTAACACCATATCCGGGTTCCAATATGGCGCGCCACTAAGGCGGTGGCGACCCGACCCTTGCCCACTTAACACCATACCCGGGTTCCAATATGTGTTAGTATCTGAAGTATTACTCTCATGGAGAGGATGACACTAAGAGTTGGGAAATTTTTTTTGTTTCACTCCACACACACAATGACATGTCCAACCTAGGGGTTGGGGTTACATATTTATAGCTAAGGCAGCCAAGCATATACCTAGATGCTAGTCTAAGATGTTCTACCAAAGGACTAATATGTTGTCCTCTTGGTCTAAGATGTTGTCCTACCAAAGGACTAAGATGCTGTCCTCTTGGTCTAAGATGCTGTCCTATCAAAGGACTAATATGCTGTCCTACCAAAGGACTAAGATGCTGTCCTATTAAAGGACTAATATGTTATTCTCTTGGTCTAAGATGCTGTCCTACCAAAGGACTAAGATGCTGTCCTACCAAAGGACTAATATGCTATCCTCTTGGTCTAAGATGCTGTCCTACCAAAGGACTAAGATGCTGTCCTACCAGAGGACTAATATGTTGTCCTACTAAGGACTGAGATGTTGTCCTAACTAGGGGCCACACAGACCAAGAGTACAAGACTTATTACTTCATTCTCCCCCTAAGTCTTGTGCGTTGTCTTATGGGAGAGTTGGACCATCCCGATTACAGACCAAGAGCGGACTTGTTGTCCACCCTGAGTTCCACCGCTCCGGTGTCTTTGCCGAGGAGATCACCAAGCAGTCGAACTAGTCAGAGCGCCTAAGTTGAAGCAGTAGAGGCCGCTATGTACTCGGCCTCACAGCTGGACAGGGCCACCACCTGCTGCTTGACCGACTGCCAGCTAACGAGGCACTTGCCGAGGAAGAAGAGAATCCCGCTCGTGCTCTTGCTAGTGTCGATGTCGCCGGCGTGGTCGCTGTCGCTGTACCCGACAAGGTGTGCCTCCCCAGGGCACCTCGGGTAGTAGAGGCCGTGGTCGAGAGTGCCCGCAACGTAGCGGATGATCCTCTTCACAGCCTGCTGGTGCTCCGTCGTCGGTCGCTGCATGAACCGACTGACGTAGCCGACAGAGAATGCCAAGTCCGACCGTGTGTGGGCGAGGTAGCGAAGGCTCCCCACAAGACGCCGATATTGCGTGGCGTCCACCTCCTCTGTCGTGCTGTTATGGCTCAGCTTCAGTCTCTCCTCCATGGAAGTGAGAGCTGGGTTGCAGTCTGCGAGCCCAGCCAGCTCAACAATGCGCTTGGCGTAGGCAGTCTGTCGAAGCATGATCCCGAAGTCGGCCTGGTGCACCTTGATCCCCAGGTAGGACAGAGATTCCAGGTCACTCATCTGGAAGGTGGCTTTCATCGCTTCCTTGAATGTTGCCATCTCCGCATCCTTGGTGCCGGTGATCACCAAGTCGTCGACGCAGACACCCACCAGTAGGGCATTTCCTCCATTGCCCCGTCGTTAGATGGCCCCCTCGTGCGGGCTTTGCTCGAAGCCCATCCCCTTGAGCGTGGAGTCCAACTTGGCATTCCACGCCCTTGGTGCCTGCCGCAGGCCATAGAGGGCCTTGCGCAGGCGCAACACCTTGCCCTCTTTGCCAGGAATCGTAAATCCCGGCAGCTGGTGCATATAGACCTCCTCCTTTAAATCGCCGTTAAGAAACGCCGACTTGACATCTATGTGCTGAACCCGCCAGCCTCCTTGAGCAGCCAGCGCAAGGAGTCGCATAGATTCCATCCGTGCCACGGGCGCGAAGGCATCGTCGAAGTCGATCCCCTCCTGTTGCACGAAACCACGTGCTACCAAGCGAGCCTTGTGCTTGACGATGGCGCCGACTTCATCCCTCTTCAGCTTGAACACCCAGTGAAAGGTGATCGCGCGGTGACCATGAGGGAGGTCAGCAAGCTCCCAGGTGCGGTTGTTCTCAACCGCGTCCATCTCTGACTGCATCGTGGCACGCCATTGCCGCGTGTCTCTCAGCCTCCGCGAAAACCGAGGCTCGCCGTCGTCGCACGCAAGATGCAACTGCGTCTCCAGATCGCGAGGGACCAGTCCCGACACCGACTGGTCACCGAGAAGATCCTCCATCGTACGATACCGCAACGACTCGCCCGTCGTGGTACGCGTCGATGCGCTCCTCGTCGTGGGAGAGCGGAGTAACGAACTCCACCGGTTTGTGCTCGACACGAGCTGGTGTCGGAGTGGACGTACTCGGAGGGATGGCAGTCGGTGCTGGAGTGCGTGGGGTCGCCGGCTATGGTGGTGGAGAGGTCGTCGCAGCCGAGGTCGTGACTGGGGAGCGTGGCGCTGAAGTTGGTGGAGAAGAGCTGCCTACTCCCCCAGTTCGAAGTGGACGTACTCGACGATGAAGTTGTCGTATGTCAGAGTCGAGCCGTCGTCTACCGCCTTGTCCCATGCCCATCCTCGCCCTTCTTTGAACACTACATCACGTGTCGTGCGCACGCGCTGTGTTCCTGGGTCGAGAATGCGGTAGGCCTTCGAGCCCTCCGCGTAGCCGATGAACACCTCTGGAGTGCTCGTATCGTCGAGCTTGCTGATGTGGCCAAGCTCCTTGGCGAACGCTAGGCAACCGAAGACCCGTAGGTGAGAGACTGTCGGCTTGCGCCCATGCCAAGCCTCGTATGGTGCCCTGCCGTTGAGAGCCTTGGTGGGCGAGCGGTTGAGGATGTAGACCGCCGTCACCACCGCCTCTCCCCAGAAGATAGTCGGCATTCCCCTTTGCTTGAGGAGGGCCCGAGCCATCCCCACAACTGTCTGGTTGCCTCGCTCGACGACGCCGTTCTGCTGCGGGCTGTACGGCACGGAGTAGTGGCGCTGAACACCCTCATCCGCGCAGTACAACGCGAATTCAGCCGCCGTGAATTCGCCGCCGTTGTCGGTGCGCAGCACGCGCAGCTTGCGGCTGCACTCCGCCTCCGCAATGGCCTGCGCGCGCCTGATGGCGTTCGCAGCCTCTCCCTTGCTGCCGAGGACCATCACCCACATGTAGCGGGAGAGGTCATCGACAAGCAGCAGGAAGTAACGTCGTCCTCCCGGTGTCCTACCAAAGGAATAATATGCTGTCCTACTAAGGACTGAGATGCTGTCCTAACTAGGGGCCACACAGACCATGAGTACAAGACTTATTCCTTCAATACGGCGAGTCTCTAAGAGGGTTACGCCTCAACAAATTTCTATTGGGTTTCATTTCCATGAGAATGACTAAGTGTAGTTGTTGGCTCGTCAAGCTTATCACAACCCCTCCTTTACTCGGGCTTAGGACCGGCCATGTCATTATAACATAGGCGGAGTTAGGTCATTTCAGGACTACCTAATTCAAATGGTGTATAATTGTTAGCCTGTCTAGAAACAAAGACTTATAATTAGAAGATGAATAATAATTTCATTAGCATAATGGGCTGTCAAGGGGATACATATATAGGCTGTCAAGCCTCACTCCAAAATGACTAAAATGCCCCTGCCTTCTAATGACAGTTTAACACAGTAGTCTAACACTTATTTATGAAGATAAGGGCCCCTTGTGTTCCAACAGTACAAAAGGTAAAGGCCTAGCATATTTGCCCAAAGCATTCAAACTATAAATTTCAGAAAGCTAAGACATCCGAGTAACACAAAACCATGAGGTTTTTTTTTGCAGTACATGAAAATATGACTTCCGAGTCCCGTTCCAGAAAACTACTGCTTTTGTGCCTATTGTTTTCTGAAACTGAACTCAAAAGTCTAATTTTGTGTTACTCTGGTGCAAATTATCGTATTTTTTAAATTTACTCAAAAACATTAGTTGGTACCATTTAGTGAGCTCAGATTCCATTTTGGCTTATGCTGAACTCATTACACGTTTCCATTTACCACTGTAAAATGTTGTACACCTTTGGGCCTGTTTGGAAGGGGAGGATTGGTCCAAGATTTTTTAGAGTTGCTATAATTTTGAACTAACACCCTAAGCATTTGATTGAAATGCCCCTTTCAGAGAAAAGCTCAGTGGATAAATCTTATCGAGTAGCGATTACTAGGCATCTGAACATAATTATCACTTACCTTACATAATGTTAGGTACTCTTTGATGTTTGGTTATCAGCTACACCGATAAACTTTTGATACCAGAAAAATGGAGCATTATAAACTTTTGATACAAGAAAAATTGAGGCATTTGGGGGCAAAATGGCTTGCAGGGTGTGGTAGATCGACATAGACATCAAATGCATGTAATATCGTTCCCTTTTTCACTGACAGAAACGAATGAAGAATGAGCTATATTTCTAACTTCTCTTAGGTTAGTTTCTGTGCTTATGTCTTCTATTTGTGCAGATACTCGTATGATGAACAAACTGGAACATACAAAGAGGTACAGGAGGTGCAATCTGGCACAAACAATGAGGAACTGGTATATGCCGTCAAGGACTAGCAAAGAAATGGTGCAGCTGGCTCTCTTTTGATCTTGGCAGTTGATGTTTCCCATTGTTCTTCCGAGGGATATGCAGCTTCACTTTTTCTAGCACCCCAACCTATGGAAGAACGAAGAAGTGCCTTTGTTGTAACAAAGGAGACGAGAGAAGAGGAGGAAACCAATCAATCAGATCATACTGTAGAATGTACGCTAATGATGCCCTTCATAGTGTCTGCACAGTAATGTTTTTTGCTGGCGGCAAAGGCTTGTTTTATGGATTTCTGTAGAAACCTGACACGAGAGTATACATCGCAACATTGACTTCTTATTACCTTGGATCTCTCTTGAAACGATGTTAAACTTTCCAGATGAGAGCAAAATCTGACAGTTATTTTGGTCGTCTAAGCCTTTAACATGAAGCCGGCAGAGTGCGACTGAACTGGACAACCTGGAATCGAGTCATGGCCGGCACAGCACGGAGGCGGCAGAGTTAGAAGAGTCAGAACTCAGAACATGGTGACGCGTAATGGAAGAACGAGCGTTGACGAACACCAGGTTTTGTGTGTCCAAAGTTTGAAAAGACGAGCTGCAAAAGCGGTGCTTGTCTTTTTGAAATGTCTGGAAGATGTTGCTCGTGAAGCAGAAGGAATATTTCATATGATTTGACATCTACAAGGGCATTTTTGGAGTGTAGGGTTTTCATAGAAATTTTGAAGGATTTCAATCATTAGAAAATTTTCCTACAAGTGTCCTTTGAGACAAAGGCTTATGTATCTCAAATTCCTATGGAATGACTTGTTTTATAAGATTTTTTAGATGATTTATAAAAGGAGATCCAATCTCATGAAAATTTTCCTTGCCTATCTCTCATCTGATTTCTGCGTTTTTTGTGTTTCTACGTTTTGGATCTCAAAAGAAGCCCTAAAAAGTATCTGATCCAGCAACTGGGGGGGGGGTCCAATTCGGCACACGAGTGCACAAGCCTTAATTCAGCCGCCGGTCAAGCGGGATAACTTTGAATGACTTCAGTATCCTGATGTCAAACAGTCAAACCCAGCTTGTATTCACACGCACGTACGCTCGATCATCTAGGCACGGCAAAGCCAGACCGATCCATGCAAAAGCATTGAAGTCCAAAAGCTAGCCCTGCCGTATCTCGCCGCTCGTGTCCCGTACATATCCCCTGCACGTGTGTCCCAGCTGAGACTAGTACTCGCGACGCGGGTACCACACAGACTGTTGTATATGCATCGGAGACCCGGACGAGGCGCACAGCTAGTCGCGCACCACGCGAGCGTACGTGACGTGCGCACCGTACAGATACGTGCGTGCGCACGTGGGACGCGCGCGGCCTGATCTCGCTCACGTGTCGGTCAGAGAGCTCACATGAACCACGGCCAGAAACGGAAACGAGGACGATGCTCCGCTGCGGCTCGATCGTCCCCGATTCGGAAACGGAAGTTCCAATTAAGTCCACACGATCGCACGCCCCGTCGTCGTACACGCCCGTGACTGGAGCCCGAGCACGCGAGGTTAGGACAAGAAATCGACTCGGAATCCTCCTGCGACGAACCAGTCGAATCGCGCTACAAACTCGACCGCTAGCTTAACCGGCTCCCATAAATATCATGGTCGCGCGCGCATCTGCTGCATGACCGTCATCGTAGTTAACATAACACACCCACGGCTGAAATAATACCTCAGCTCGTCGACGAGAAGCAGCAGCAGCAGCAGCTACGTACGCACGACGAAAGAGGGGAGCTAGTCCGGCCGGCGTCGAGCATGGGCAGCAGGCCGTCCCTGGACGCGCTGGCGATGGCCGGCGCCGACTGGGAGGAGGTGCGCGCAGGCGGCGGCGGCGGCCGCGCCGTTGTCGACGACGAAGGAGCGCCGCCGCCGGAGCACCTGCGGGCCTTCGAGGCGTTCCTGGAGGAGGTGGTGCCGGTGGACGTGGTGCTTGCGTTCGGGCGCGGGGAGGAGCGGCGGCGGAGCCGGGAGGAGGACGTCAAGGAGAAGCTCAAGCTCTGGGCCAAGGCCGTGGCCAGGAAGGCCAGGGAGCAGACCAGACGCAACGATGCATGCGTGTGTGTACGGTGTACGTAGGGGAGCTCTGTCTGCTTCTCAAGGAGCTCTACCTTCTTCCTGTTGCCGCTCTACGGGCAAAAAGAGCTGCCTTCAAAAAAGAGAGTGGAGAAGCATAGAAAAGAAAGCTCTCTCTATAAAGGCAAGGACCAAGGAATAGGATCAGGGAAAGGGGTCATTTTTCAAGGAGCAGATAGGCAGACACGACAAACATTTGTTCATGGCTACATTCCATTACTTATGGTTTCGTTACTTGCCTGCACATTTTTTATTTAATTAATTTGTGTACCGTCCAAGGGTTATTTCAATGTTGTTTGTGTGTTTTTAAGTGCACACCGTGTAACGTTGGTGCTACATTTGTTACATGACGCGTATCTGTCGTTTAGATGGAAATCGTTTGGTGCCCCAAGACCTGGACCACAAATATTGTAATCAGTCAATCACTATTCCCTCTTCACTCAAAGATGCTACCAGTTGCACACAAAAACTAGTATAATTGTGGAATGAGGTACTACAATGCAAAAGTCAGTGAAGACGCATATTCTATAGCTGATTTCGTAATGCAAGCCAAAGGTCAAATGGGGTTTTACAAACATGTGAAGAGGATTTTTACTATCCAACTTTCACAGTCCAACTTTTCATAACCCATAATCTAAAAGTTTTTTTTTGTTTCACAATTCAGGCTGACTAACCACAAGATTCTTAATATTGCACAACTCTAAAAGAGTATACATAAGTGCTTGCATGGATCAATCTGTGCTAAAATTTTAACGCAAGCTAGAATAAACTGCCGTGTTCATAAGTTATTTGAGCTGTAAAATGCAAAAACATGCAATTGTGAAAACGTTCTTCGCATAATAAATTCAGTAAGCCGCCACTCCGCCGAGATCTTTATCTCCCACCAAGCCAGATCCTCCCACTTGCTGCGCTGTTTGCCGCCCCCACACAAAAAAAAGGCGCCAGTTCATCCGCTTCTGTTCCTAGTTCTTACCACGAAGAAGTCGACTTTCCTGTTGCCTTCCTCCAATCCCGAATCCCTCCTCCACGTCGCTCTCGCTGCTCGCGTTGACTCTAACCCCGGGCGCGTTGGATCGGCTTGGGGACGCTCGCGGGCCGTCCCGCCGCCGAATCTTGCGCCCATTCCGCGTTCTTGTTGTTCTCTAGGGGTTTGGATCCAAGAACTGGGCGGGGTTCCTGCTCTTGGATCTCCTCCCGCAATGGCGGCGCTGGTGGAGCTATTTCTTGGCTCCTCATCGGCCCCGGTGGACTGGGAGGCTGAGGCCTACCCGGCGTACGGAGACTTCACAGTGCTCCCGTTCCTCGTCGCCTTCTTCCCCGCCGTCCGGTTCCTCCTGGACCGGCTCGTATTCGAGGTAATCCTGCTGATTCCTGCAGCTCGGTGGTTCTCGGGATCCGAAAAAAACTGTGTAAAATCGCGCCATTTCGATGTATTGGGAGTACTGTTTTCCGTTACTTGCTAGATTAAGATCAATTAGACTGGACCAGATTGTAAGAGAAATTGTTTTTTAATTACATTTTGCGCAACTTCGCAATATTAATATCCGTCCTGCAAATCAAAATCTTCCAGTAGAAGAAGGGAAGTTGTAAGCAGTACTAAAAAGTACTGCAATGTTACAAAACACTATCTTCATTTTTATTGTCCTAGATTAGGTTTAGGAAAGGAGCCCTCACTTTTTTATAGTTGTTCACATATGCTGAAAATGCATTTTGACGTTTCCCTGTAATGAGTTAATCTTTGCAGACCTTCATGATCAAAATCCACTTGCCTGTAATTCAGTGGAACTGCAAGGACGCTCATTATAAGATGCCATTTGCGTCCTGTTTTTGCTTAAAGTGTCACGTTTATACATCTTTGCGCATGCGGCTAGTATATACCTCGTTGGGAACTTTGAAGTTAATGGTTAACATTGAGAAAATGGTTTATGCAAGTGGTTCTGAATCTGTTATGGTATGAGATGTGCTTATACACAGTGGTCCGTGCAAAAGAAAAAGAAGTAAATTGAACCAGGTAAGTTGACCTCATCAGCGTGTTGATACCGACATACTTGTCGTGTTAGTTGTTACTTTGCTGTAATATGTTTACGATGCAATCTGATTTCTGTCTCAAACATTACAGGCAAAACGTTTGAAGTCAACAATAGCTAGAATAGTCTCTTACATTTCATCTCATAATCCTTCCATCACATTCTATTTATAGGTACTGGCTAAAAGACTTGTACTTGGAAGAGGATATGATAAGCTTGCAGAAACAGATGAAAGTAGAAAGAAAATCAATAAATTTAAGGAATCAGCGTGGAAGTTTGTTTATTTTCTCTCTGGGGAGCTGCTTTCATTATCTGTAACATACCATGAACCATGGTTTAAGAACACCCAGTACTTTTGGGTAGGGCCTGGCGAGCAGATCTGGCCGGATCAAAAGATAAAGTAAGAGAAATAAAACAAAATATCTCTTCTTTCCAACATTGTTTCCTTAAGAACCATTGACATCAAACTTTGCTTCTTCCAGACTGAAGCTGAAAGCTGTATATATGTATGCTGCCGGATTTTACACATATTCCATATTTGCACTACTGTTTTGGGAAACAAGGCGTTCAGACTTTGGAGTTTCAATGTCTCACCACGTTGCAACTGTTGTTCTGATTGTTCTGTCTTATATATTCAGGTATGTTCCCTACATTTCCTAAGAGATAGTAGTATCCCTTCTGTTACATATTGACATCAGTAACGTGACTTGGTATTATTGTTACTGTGCCTGCAAACAGATTTGCTCGTGTTGGCTCAGTTGTTTTAGCCCTTCATGACGCAAGTGACATATTCCTAGAGATTGGGAAGATGTCCAAGTACAGTAGCTGTGAAGGGCTCGCTGTTGTGGCATTTCTTCTTTTTGTGCTGTCTTGGATAGTTCTCCGTCTCTTAATTTTCCCTTTCTGGATCCTAAGAAGCACAAGGTAAACAGATCTTGCCATTCACCATCATACTTGAAGGAGCATTACTCCATGAAAATCACTTTTTCAGCTATGAAGTGCTGCTGACCTTGGACAAGGAGAAGCATCAATTTTACGGCCCCATATACTATTATGTTTTCAACAGTCTTCTGTTCTCACTCCTAGTTCTTCACATATATTGGTGGATACTGATATACCGGATGCTAGTCAAACAAATCCAATCCAAGGGTCGCGTTGGGGATGATGTTCGATCAGGTAAGTCACTATTCTCCATTTCTCTCATGGTACTGGTTTTATCTTCTTTAGTAGCATAATCTGATCTCTTTACTTAAAAAGATGTTTACTGCTACAGATTCTGAAGGCGAGGATGAGCATGAAGATTAGTGTGTTAATTGCATGTGTAGATGAAGAACCATGTTCTGTGACCGCCTAAGAGAAGGCAACATCGTCTGAATATTTTTATTTTTTTCTCTTCAGAAGATATGAAGATATTAGATATGATTAGAACAGATCATTCTTTCCACGACATAGATGACAGCCGTAATTTGCGAGTTGCTATGGAGGCCTTGTGCTCTCATATGCATGCATGAAACAAAACTGATTTGTATTTGTCCTTTGGTCATCATTTGTAAAATGAATCAGAATTCAGAATAATTGTTTGTTGGATCTTGTAACTGCCAGAATATCAATTGATTTGAAATCATGTGAGTGGTAGTTATTGCATCATCCAGTCAGATGGAAAGTCAAGAGGAAGCTTCCAGGAACCTACGTCATACTGTCATGATTTGCTGGTGTTTCTTCGTTGCTAACATTAAAGTTTTTAAACAAGATGCTAGAGATGAAGTAGAGGAAAGGTACAAATATTACTTGTATTATGCAACAACTTTAGGTGTTCATTTGCTATTTGTACAAAATGACTGAGTGCCACGACCACCAAACATTAGACAATGTCAATAACAATCTGAACGATCTACAAAGAATCAAAAGAGCCTATTCATAGACAATGATGTCACGCACAAACCAAGTTTACAGCGTATCCACTTTTTGTAATGGTGTAACAAATGAGATAATCAAAACTACATGCTGGTTTAGGACAAGTATTTTGTGATAAGCTTGTCAACATGAAGAAGAATATCATCCATGTGAGGGCGCATCGCTGGTTGAGGCTGAAGCATCCAGATAACAAACTGCCGAAGTTCTTCAGGATAGGGAGGACTGGGTCCTGCAGGCCACTTCAACTGCCCATTGACAATGGCAAGTTGCAAGCTTCCTCCAGATTCACCAAGAGCATACTCAAATGGTGAAACATTGTACCTACAAATAGTTGAACATGATAATCACTAATATATCAAGCACTAACAGATGTCTATCATCAGTGATGAACCATCAGACCTGTATAACTTGAGAAACATTTATCGCAGTATGCTAGAGATGTGCACAACTGAAAGTAAGACTCATCCCAGATAACGTCAACCACCCAAACGGTATGGCAGAGCCACATAATTGACAGCCGTCAATAAATCTTTAATTTCATTATGTTGAGATATTCACTTAGACATCTGAACTAAGCTTGTTATCAGTGTAGCTGAAAAGCTAAAAAATGCATCAAACATCACAGAAGGGAGCTGATAGAATTTCCAAATACATATAACTGAATTATGTGCCCAGGACATTAGAATGAATGTGCACGGTCAAGATAGCAATCATTGAGTTTAACTCACATATAAATCAAAAATCAATTGAACTGAATGAAGGGTCACCAAATTTCTTATGCAAACCATAGATAGACTTACATGATAGCATAAAGGGTGCATCCCAAAGACCAGATGTCTGTTCTCTCATCAATATCAGCATGGCTGGGACAGTCCCACAATTCAGGTGCGCGATAAGGTGCAGAACAATGCTCAGCAGCCCATTCCTACACAGATAAGATGGATCAGTAATACTTGGGCAGCTACAAATTCCAATGTTCTAAGATTCAAATTCTTCTCTTGTAAAATTCACAAGTTTTAAGGCAGGATGAAACCTGTCTTCACATCTGGGTATAAATTAAAATACATTTCTGGAATGTGGACACATGGCTTTAAAAACAACGAAAAACACTCGGTAAAGAAGAGTTCTTATTTCTGGGCGAAAGACAAGAGAGCTAAAATTGGCAAACCTGCAACTGTAACGCCTCAGAACGAGAACGGATATCTTTTCTTGCAGGCCTTGCACTTCCAAAATCCATTAAAGTTGCAATAGGTGCTTGTCCTCTACGACGAGTGATAAGAACATTACCAGGCTTAACATCATTATGGGCATATGGAGGATCATAGTTGTGCATGTGTTTCAGTCCTTCACAAAGCTGTAAGTAGCCTCTTATCAGTATACTATACAAATTGGATACAAGATAGAGAAAGAACAACGATAAACATTTTCTAAGCAATGATATGGAAAGGCTAAACTGGAAACAAGAAAAAAGGAAAAGGAACAGCATAGCAAGAGTGATTTATGATGAAATCTCATACCAATTCAGGAAGGTAATTTCCATGTCGAAATGAGAAATCTGAGGAACTAGTGCGAGTGAATAGAGACTCCCTACATAGCATATCTTACAACTTTCATAGCTTTACAATTTACCATGATGAGAGTAATACTTCAAGCAGAAAGAGTATTGTTACAAATGAGACATGGTTCTATTCTGGTACTAACATAACCAAAACTATAAACAAAGCAACAATTAACACTACCCAGAAATCTGTATGGAAGAAAATTACTTCAGTTAGTAGTTTCAAGTTCAGAAATGCAGGCAAGATTTCCATGATAAGTTATTTCATACTGAATCATGATCTCAACAAGTTGTAATTGTGGTTTCATAAAATCAATATATCTAAACTAGAGAAATATTAGTTAACAAAAGACTTGCATCATAGTACTCTGCCTACTTGTCTCATTAAAGGACTTACCTGTCGGAATATTTGCAGTACATCGGCTGTCGGATAGAATTCTTTTCTGGACAGCATATCATTAGCATTGTCGAACAAAGTACCATCCAAATAGACTGGGAAGAGCAGGTATGCTTCATGGCTCCAGTCACCCTGTTGATTCTAAATATATCAGGAAGAAAGCGGTCTCAGCATGCAGTAGACTTTTACAGGACAAGCTGAAAAACACAAAATCCCCTTGCTGATGCTGTATCCAAATACTAAAAACTTTTTATTGCTATATCACTTACATTTGTGTACGATGAGAAAAGAATGAATCATATAAAAAAAACTTGAGCATTTGTACAATATTTATGGAGCACAAGTGCACGATGACCTTGGCCGAATTTGATACGTTTTGCCTAAACCTTGGACACAGTCTGACTTCGCAATATCCCATATCCTATAGCATTCCCATACTCAAAGAAAGCTATGCAAAATCGATTACCTTGACTGCAATTATGGAATGATCGAGAAGTGGGAGCAGATTGGGGTGATTGAAGAGGGACGACACACGGATCTCTTCCTTCACCAGATCTAGCTGCTCCTTGCTCTGTATCAGCACCTTTTTCATAGCATATGTTCCATCCTCTGAACAACATTAACAGACTCAGTGTGTGTAATGAAATACTCATTTAAGAGAATTCCACTCAGTTTAAGACAACACCTCCTAATAGCAGTGGGAAGAACACCATAACACATTGCTTAGACCAAGAAATGGGAAATTCGCTGAACCAAGAAAAAACTTGCGGATCCTAGTTTTACCCCATTTGGGACCAACATATACCAGGATGGCAGGTACGCTCACGAACACGAGATCGAGAATCCGAGATGAGGCACGGGGGGCAGGGATCATATTGGAAGACCTGAGACGTGGGAGGCGCGCCTGCCGAGCGCAGCGTCGGACGGGGGCTGCAGCTCCCTGACGAGGTAGACGAAGGCGAAGCCGCCCTCGCCGATCTGACGAAGGACGCGGAAGCGGCGCTCGTTGATCCAGACGTCGCCGCCGCCCGTCGCCGCGTCGTAGAGAGCGTTGAGCCCCGAGATGGAGCAGCCCATCTTCGCGCTCCCCTACTCCCCCTCGCTCCTCGCCGCCGGCGAACCCGGACGCGGCGAGCCTTCGTTTCGTCTGGTTCGGTGCCTGCGCACTTCCCAGGTCGACCACCAAGACAGCGACGTTTTAAGGTTCAGGTTTAGCTTCATCATTTTTAAGAAACAAAAAAAAGTCGTGACAATTACACGCGGACACACTTGTCAGTGACATAACAGAGTGGTGGATCATCACGTGAAACCGCCAAACGTTGACACGTTGCTGGCAGATTGGATTTGAGCGGTCAAAATTCACCGTCAAACGTTGACACGTTGCTGGCAGATTGGATTTGACCCCTAACATGGTTACAAAATAACAACACGATTCTTGCAGATCAAGCAACCGAAAATGCTATCACATGAGCATTTTGGCGTCGCTTCCGGTGGAGTAATCGCAGTCAACGAGCTGGCGTAGAGATTCAGAATTACTAGAAAAGTAGATGGTTCATGCAAAGCGTGCTCTTGTGAAATTCAAAACTGTAGCTTGCCATGTGCTAGTATTGTATCCCTGCGCACATTACAGTCTTTATCCTCTCCATTTAATTTTATTTGGACGTTGGTTAGTTTAATTTTAAACCAACCAGCTTCATATAAAATAAAACAAAGGAGTATATAATTACTCATCACGCATGCCACCCGCAAGGACTACCTCTCGCAAACAAGTATCCATGAGACGCAAATTCCCTCAGATCACCTTGTACGGTCACAGCATGATGCAACATTTTGCTTTCAGATCTCCGTTGCCTGTTCATCCTCCTAGTTGTGCAGTTGTTTTCTGCAACTCAGATTCTGTATGGTGTCAGCAAACACAGCAATTGGGAATGCTACATGTATCTTGTTCCTCCCAAAATTTTTGCCACTCCACCTCCTGTTGAAAGTCCACATCTTTGATCCTGTTCTGTTTGCTGATAAAAGCAGATAACTGAAGCGGACTCCTCCAGTTCCTGCTCAAAGTCCAAACCTTTGATCCAGTTCTGTTTGCTGATAAAAGTAGGCAGGTGGAATGGACTATACACACTTGACCAGATAAATTTCTGACACAGAAATTTTTCTTGCACAGCCACTTCTACAATAAACGACTCAATGATCGACATCGCTTCATTGATGGTCATAGGTTTCAGATACCCCTCTCAGGAATAGATTCAGTTTTTTTTCCAGTAGCGACAACATAAAGGTCCCACATAATTGTCCGGACCAAATTAAGATGCATTTCAAGTTCCTCAAAGACCAATGAACTTAAAAATGAAGAAAGTGCATCATTGGCAGATTGCAGATACATAAATATCTCAGGACTATAAGCGCAAAGCAGACCCAAATTAAACTAGCCTTAGCAGTTCTACACATCATTTCCAGTGAGAACATCAACTAGATTGAGAATGAAAAATGCAGAAACCCTAGTTCATATTGATCACGGGGTCATCAGAGACCTTGTGGTTAGCAAGACCTTTTCCAAGATTCTTCCTTGCATTTATCTCCAGATGTGACCCAAAAGCATAAGAATCATTTTTGGAAGGCAAAATAGAAACAGCTGATTCAGGAAAGCAATGGAAAAATCGAACAGGACAACACAAGGACAAACTTATAGTAGCATAGCAAACCATGCCACCCGTTTCATTTACACCCCCATTTAATGGTAAACAACTTTTTGGAGGCCATGATTATAAATACTTAGTACAATGTTTACATCAAGGATCACCTGTAATGAGAACAAAGCTACAAAGTAAAACAAGAACTAATGAAATGTCTTCCCCGAACTTGTCTTATCATCTTCTCAGCAATGATGAATGAACACGTCAATTAGAAGTGAAGGTACGAAAGTACGAGTGGTTAGGAATGTTTGAAGATTGCACTCATTATAACTAACTGTAATCAAGAGTTACACTAGCCATCATATTTTTTGACTTGCTTGACTCATGGAAAAATAAAGAAATAACACGATATATATTGCTGTTATCTAGTCACCTCAATTTCATAAAATAGTCTTACGCAGAGGAACTATGCTCTCAATGTAAGTGTGCGTGCTAAAAGGAATATCAAGCTCTCTACATCCTATGTTCAATTCTTCTGATTCTGAACATGGATCATAACAGTAGAGGCTCCTGGCTAACAACTGCACCAAGATTTTCCCCTCATGGAATAGTGTGTATTTTGGAGTAAAATAACAAGAAGGCACCAACCATGGTAAAGATAAATTGTATTTGAGAGTCCACCTCTGCTTATCATCTCTATTGAGCATCAATATTTCCATTGTACGAATGGGATCTTCAAGCGCACCATCCACTACTAGCAAGCATAGCTTTCCCTCTAGCTCTGCCAAAGAGCAATGCCCTCCATAGGATTTCCGAGGAGGAAGCACCATCGAACTGAACTTTTCGCTCTCAAGATTTAAACAATTGATACGTGATGAAGCAATATAGCGGAATTTTGTGAGATAATACACTCTTCCGCTCACATGTACCCCTCTTTCTGTCGGAGCACCATGAAAACTCCCAACTTGTTTCCACGCATTATCTCCAATCGTGTATATCTCACAGCACACCTTGGAGGAATTGATATGAGTTCCTTGATAGAAATGCACAATTTTGTGTTCCTTAGTCCCCGGGCAGAACCCCAAGCAATGCCAATTACAAGACGAGAACTGGCTGCTCCCTGCCGTGTACTTTGGCATCGGCAACACCAGAGATTCACCAGTCGTTGGGTTCAGCAGCTCCACAGAACCTGTACTGTCACCTAGGCATAGAATGCCGTTGCAAGAGTTGTGCACAAATAAGCCCCGAGAAGCCATAGGCCTCGACACATGGTACATGGACTCCTTGTCCTCTGCGAACACGATCACGAGGGACCTATCATGCACCCGGTCATTCGCGAAGAACAGAAGCTTCTGCTGTCCACGGCTCAGATGTTCATGAATAAAATGCGGATCCGAGAGCACAGACATCCAGGACTTGCACACCAGCCTGCAAGCCGCGAGCGTGCGGGCGGGGAGCCTGCAGAAAACCTCCGTGAGCACATCGACACAAATCAACCGGACACTCTCCTCCGCTGCTCTTGCCTTCTTCTGCATCGCTTCACCGCTAGGCCAGGCCAGGGCAATTCCACCAAATTTCACAGTGACCAAGCTAGAGCGACAGCGAGTCTCCCTGGTAATCACGTCCACAAACAATCGCAGCATTTCAGCAGAATAAAGTCGTAGTCGGACAGGACAACAACTGAAATCTTGAAGGAAACGGATAGGTATCAGTGTCTCATACCTAGCATCCACGGTACAGCCTTCGGCAACGGCAGTACGGCACCACGCCGCGCAGGATCGGCCTTAGCTCTTGAATCCAAAAAAAAAAAACAAGCAAACACGTCTCAGCGCGATAATCCGAGGGACGGACGAATTCAACCGAGGATACCCCGGCACGAGATGCAAACCTGCATTGCAGCTTCCAGGACCCCGCTCCCGCTCACCTTCCAGTACCACAGCGGCGAAACCAACCGATGCTCCACGCCGCCTAAGGGCCACAGCACACGGTAGGTGAGGGCGACTCGGCGTCGAGTTGTTGGAATGAAAAAAAAGGGGGAAGAAGGAACCAAACCCAGCGAACGAAGCCGACCTACCGGGCGGCCAGACCGAACAAGCAATCGGTCCTCTCCTCGAGCACGGCGTCGATGGACGACGGGAGCGAGGGAGGGCATGGAATCAACGCGGTGGAGAAGGAGAGGGAACGCGCATCGTGCTCACCGATCGGTGGGGGCGGCGGCTCCGGCGGCGGGCGGCGACTTAAAGATTTCTCCTTTTTTTTGTTTTCGAGGGCAGGCTTAAAGATTTCTTTCTTTTCCTCTTGCCTGCTCTGCTCGGTCGCGTTCGTCGGTTTTTTGTTCTGGACGGACGGACGGACGGACGGACGGGTGGGTGGAATCGGAAGCGCGGCGGGTGCCGCCGTGTCGACGCGGTAACGTGAGGGTGCGGCGACGCGCATCTCGAGGCGTCGTGCGGCGTTAGGAATGCCGTTGGACGCGGGACGGACGGCTGGTGGGACCTTCGGGCGATGGGGTGGGCGGGCGGGGACCACAGGCGACACCGTCGCGAGCGTCAAGGTTGATGGCGACGGGATGTTGATGTGCAGGAGAACCCAATCTGTGTTTCTGGTACGCCGGTGATAATCTGTAATGAGTTAGTCGTTCCTCCTTCCGTGCCAAAGTCTGTTACGATGCCAAGTTTCGAACCTTAACTAACCTTCTCATTGTGTGATTACTCATTGTAAACAATCATTGTGGTTTGTGAGTAAAAAGAAACACGAGTCAGGTAGCTAGTCACCGAATGCAACTTCCATTTGTACTTCCTCCGTTCGAAATTATTTGAAGAGCCTAACGATGGTGGACAGCTACCAAGAAGGCAAGAAGAGCGGTTGCGATCGAGCACGGCACGCGCGGCTCGCTGCCTCGAACTGTCTACTCGTGTTTCAGGTCTCGCCGGTGACAGCGACGTCCATGTGGGGAGTGACGGTGCAAAGGGACGACAGCTAACGAGTCCCCGCGGCAGCTGCACCGAACGCCCGACACAGAGGCTTACCAAAATCGCAAAGGCAAAACGCGAGTTGAGAGACGAATGCTCTAAAGTTTCGTGCTGAGCCGCGTCTTTTCGTGGAGGAACGAACGCACATGAACCAGAGTGCCAGCACAGACGGACAAGGGTCACAGCGAGCCCAGTCGAGAACCACAGCCTCACGCGGTGACGCAACTTGCTATCGGCAGTTCCGCTGCTCCTTTAGGCAGCGCGTCGATCATTTGCACCAACAAAATTGGGAGGCATGACATTTGCTTTCCTTCCAGAAATGCAGGATTTGTATGGCAACGCGTCGATCAGAGGCTGTACTGCACGTAGGATGAACTATCAGACAGCGACGGATTTGATGCTTATGGATTGAGCGCATGTGGGCAGGGTGGATGTATCTTATCTGGGCAATAGAGGAGAACGATTGACAAAAACAGCGATGGAGGGTGCTAAAATCAGAAGGGGGAAAAAAAGAACACAATCACAAATTCACAAGCGAGGTGTGATTCTTCGCTGTACCATGACAAACAAAGACTTGAGACGCAACATGGCATAGAAGGGGTTTTCTGGGATTTGTCTCCCAATCCAGCATTAAAAACTGCAGCGGCACATCACACTCTTATTGAGAAGCTAAATGCAGGTTCATACATTCTTTCACTGCTGCGCCTCCGCTTCTTTCTTCTCCAGGTACCTGTCAGATGCAAGACACGCTTTGTAACAATTTGAAATTGTCAATTATTTCTAATGGTGTATGACAATATGGCTCAAAAACATACAAACCCATCAACGGCAACAAAAACATGCCCAGTTCAAACGATTTTGTACTACGGCTGAAGAAAAGAAGATGAAATCACTGCAGTATGCTTACCCCTGAGCCCTAGCCCACCGAGATAACTGGTAGAGCTGGACTGATTCGTTGGAAGCATGGCATGCCAGAAGCAAGTAGTTACGTGGTTGTACCATCCATGCAAACCTCATAAAGAGTCCTGAATACACACACATAGCTGCAGCAAACCGAACTATATCAGTATAAATCGAGTAGATGATGCAACAATTAAGGAGAAACAACTATTTTATTTCTATCCACCTGCAGTCATATTGCCAGATATCATTTCTGGAGGCTTGTTCATGTCGACCAAACCCTGAGAGTGCAATGAACATAGGTATTAGAATAAAATATTGCCAACACTCAACAGCATCGGACGACAGCATTATAACAAACCAAAACATATTGAGGTCAGAGCAGGGTACTGATGCTGAACGCTAAAGAGGTATTGGCTCAAATAACTCAAGACTGTAGTTCAACTTAAGCAGGTTTTGTGTCCTGGAGGTCCTGGACTCGAATCGGCCTCCTTACAAATTAAGCAAGGTGAAGGCTGACTAGAAATTAGACCCCAAATTGTGTGGGATCTTTCAGCACTAGGTAGGCCCCTTGCGATTAGAGTGCTCACTTTCCTGTGCTCAAGAAGTATCACGTAGGAACTCTGTTTCACCCCTACTACTTTGTCAGAATGTGTTCAGTAAATGTTCTCTTTTATTGAATAAAGAAAACTCTTGGTACCATGGATCATTTCCAAAACTGACCCTTATATTTCATAAACAACAAGACCTAACACGGTTTTGTTGTTTTTAGCACACTTTCAGGGCTGCTAATGCAATCTGGACCAGATTGTGCCTGCAACAGATACAAAGATCATCCACAAGCTATTCTACAATTTGCATAATGCCATCACTGCCACAGCACCCTTAGAAAGATCGATTAATGCATAGCTCAATAAGGATATTTATGTGTTGCATTAAATAGGCATTGGTGTGTATAGCTCAAGATGCAGACAATTTAAACCCTAAGAACAAATAGCCGTGGTACATACATGTTGTTCTGCAAGCCATTGTTAGCAATAGCAACCAAGAGGTATTTCGTACTGACATCTACGAGAATTTTAACGATTTTGATTAACACGTTCCTAGCACCATTTACATATACTCCAAAAGTATTATCCAAGGAAATCTACTGCGTGTGCTTATGTTGCTAGTTAGTAGTTAGGCTTAAGAACACTGAGCCACAATAGTGTCTGAATCTGAGATATGCTCAATTACTTTTTCTTTCATTCAATAAGATAACTGCCAACAACATTCTGCTGTTTTTATAGAGTGAGCATAACCCCACCAGCATACTGATTTCACATACGTTGGAACAAGTGGTATCCTTCGAGGACATAAATATCAACGACAGCTAGTCAGATATGTTACAGTTCCACTAAAAAAAGTTATTCTAGGGTTGCCAAATTGTTAGCTGCAGGATTTTGTTTGACCCTACAATACATGAGTAGTGCACACAAAGTTACTAGTTATGCCTAGAAAATGGAGACCATCAAGCTAATACTATGGTTGTTGCAGATAAAAGATTCTCATCGTTATGAAGAAAAATATGAAACTACCACCGGTTTCAAAATTATTCAGCTATTCAGAGAAAAAAATCTGGTGGTACTTGTCAGTTTCAACGAACTAGCGCAGCACTACAAACTGCTGTTGCGCGCAAATACATCATGTTTCATAACGCACAACTGTACAAGGATCAAAGGTGTGGACTGTGATAGAGATGTGGCGTACCGCAATGACGAAACCCCAATTCGCAACGGGTCCCCAGAAGTGAGTGGTCTTGGGGCCGACAGGACTGTTGACGAAGGCCTTGAGCGCCGCCGACATGGCTTGTTCTTCCAAAGACTCACCGCCCCTGGTCGCACCACGCATTCATCAAATCATCGTCGCGATCTACTGAAAACTAATACACCGAGCATCAAGGCGCTAACAACACCACGACTAATAGGGACGCCATACGCAAGTAATCAAGGCGCTGGATCCATAAGGATCACGCGCCGGGATCGAGTGAAGCTCAAATAGGGAACGAACAACCCTAATCAATCAGCCAGCCCGCACCCTAGAGGCGACGGCTTGCCCAAGAACCTCAGGGAATTTGTCCCACAAGTGGCTCTCGCGTCCGGAAACACACGCCCACCGCGAGGAACGCGGAAGAAAAGGAATGCGAACGCAGCGGAACCGGTGCCTGGGGCGGAGAGAGAGCGAGGGGCACCTCGTCGCAGGTCGCCGGTCGAAGGCAGGCGGCGGCGGCGGCGGCTGGAGGCGTTGACGGGGGAAGATGGGAGAACCGGGAGTTGGTGGGATTGATTGATTGATGATTCCCGGGCAACGGGCTTGGGCCTTGGGCTGGGCTTGAGGAGAGAGATGGGAGGATCCAGTGGCGAAATTGTTTTCTTTTCACTACTTGGACGACTTGAGGAGATATATAGTTTTTCACTAGTTGATGTTGCAGCATAAAGAGGCTACGTGTCCCGTAAGCTTTCGTTCGAGGCGGCGGACGACATGTGGACTTGAATACCACCATCATCTGCGAACTGTATTCTGCACGTTCAGAGAAGAACACTGTGTGTGCACCTCTGGCCCGAACTGATCACTCCTGACAGCGTCTATAAAAATGCGTACACCGGCTGAACGACCTCGTGCATCTGCCTCACCATGTCCATGTCCATGTCTCGTTTCAGAGACATCAACTCATCTTTCTCGGCGTCCACCTTCTGGGCCCATGCGCGTATACGTACTTGGATCTGATGTAGGAGCATATCGTCGACGTCGAGCTGCGCTACCGTTTGCTTGCGAGAATGCGGTGACGGCTTTGGTGGGCAGGCAGCGTTGTGTCATCAGTGCTACCCGTCGTATCGAGCTAGCTCTCTGCTCCGCCATGAGATGTTGCGCGCGCAAACCGCCAACTGCATCAGGAGCTCGCTGCATCGGCAACCCGGGATTAGCACGCACAAGGCCAGCGCGCCGTAGCAAAGTAACGTGACCAGCAACACAGGTTCCCGCTCGATCAGCAGGCCTGCCGTGATCCGTGTCGTGTCGCGCCACCAGAAGCAGGGAGGGAGGGAGGGAGCTGCTACCCGCGTTAATGCCGGCGCACCTAACCATCTGACAACCGTACGCACGACGCAATGAGTGTACAGCACGCAGTACTGTACGCGACGACGAGTCTATTTGCGAGCGCCGTTCTATACACTGGCGTACGCACGCACAGGCACGCGGCAGGGGTGTGAGCACCACGTCACGGCACGCGCGCAGCGCACTGGCCTGCACCGCCCCCACTCCCCCCGTTCAACACTGGGCTGAACAAGGTGAGGAGCGTAGCACCGTGCAGAAAATTAGTTGCTCGGTCTCGGTGCATGTGAACGTGAAACGGTCGTATACACCAGAGTAGTGAGTACTGAGTACGTGTCGAAGCAGGGCCACCCGACGGCTTGAGACTTACTACTACTCCACCGCCTACGTGGTTGGTGTTACCGAAAAGGGACAGGATACCAAGTCCTGGAAAGAGCAAATCAAAAGGACAGCAGCGGTGTAAATATTTAAGAGCCTTTCAATTGATGCCTCGATCCTTGGTTTAGCTCGTACAATTATTATTTACGTTTTTTATCGATAATATATTAGTAATATTTTTATAGTTACACAAGTAGTTATACGGCAACAGTGGCCATGAACTGATGAACCGGACTGGCCCTTGCTTAAATTTCCATGTGTCTTTCTGTATTCTGACGAGAGAGAGTGGTGAGCCCTGACAACTTCTATAAAAGCGCATGCCCTGACACGGTCCAACCACACACACATAGAGAAGGCGCATGCCCTGACACTGTCCAACCACACACACATAGAGAAGGCGCATGCCCTGACACTGTCCAACCACAGAGACACACAAGGCACTACTAGACACATCACAAGCCCAGCTAGGTGCCTCTCCTCCCAAGGCCATGGAGTCCAAGTGTTGTCCCGCCACCTTGCTCTCCTGTTCGACGCAGGGCATGATCATGACGCTGCTGCTCCTTCTTCTTCTCCATGCTTCGTCCACGGCGACGTGTCACGAGGAGATGAAGTCCATCTACGTCGGGCAGCATCAGGTCCTGCCCATGCGCATCGGCCGGCCGGCGTTCGGCCCGGAGAGCCTCGCCTTCGACCGCCGCGGCGACGGGCCTTACACCGGCGTCTCCAACGGCCGCGTCCTCCGCTGGCGCGGCGGCGCCCGCCGCGGCTGGGCCGAGTTCGCCCACAACCGCAAGCACGCGTACACATACCTGAACCCCCCCCCCAGCTCCCGTCGTCGCGTTGTGTCGGGTGTACATACATACATACGTAGTTTAACCCCGCCTCCGCCTCCGCGTGTGTGCGCGTGCAGGACGGCGCCGGCGTGCGCCGCGAAGAAGAGGCTGGTGGTGCCGGAGAGCGCGTGCGGGCGGCCGCTGGGCCTGCAGTTCCACCGCGCGTCCGGCGACCTCTACTTCGCGGACGCGTACCTGGGTCTGATGCGCGTGGGGCGGCGCGGTGGGCTGGCGGAGGCGGTGGCGACGGAGGCCGCCGGCGGCGCGCCGCTCAACTTCGTCAACGGCGTGGACGTCGACCAGGAGACCGGCCACGTGTACTTCACGGACAGCAGCGCCGCGTACCAGCGCAGGTACGTACATGCGATGCGCGTGTAGCTAGGCGTACGCGTACATGCCGGCGTAGAGAAGAGAACCGTACGTACGTACGAGTATGTACTAGCGGCCGGCGTTAGGCCTCGATTCCTGCCTTGGGCAACATGTTTGGGGCCGGTGGGCACGCGGACGTACGGCCAAGACCAAGACAAGTGCTCTGCCATCTGATTAGCTAGAGAGATCGAGGACGAGAAAGGAAACTGGCACAGCCTAGGCTGCTGCCGCCCGAGTAGCCGAAGAGGAGAACAGTAGATGCATTAAAGCTAAAGCCAGCGACGGGTAGATCCCGGGCTGCATACGGATGCAGTTAATTTTCGGAGCCGGTCGCCTTCCCCTGCACGGACCGGGCTCGCATCGCGTCTTCCTTCTATCGCTTGCATGGCGTGTGCACTGTCAGCCTCTGTTCGCTTCACCGGTCTGCTGTGTTTCCTCTTGTATCCGTCGACTAGTTAAGCCTGCCCCCCCCCCCCCCCCCCCCTGAAACGACCAGGCACAAATCATCATTGCAATTGACGTGGGGATTGCTGGCTGGCGCCAGGTCGTACTAGTTTATCTACTCCTTTGCCGCCGATAAGGTAACCTATAATTCATTTCAGTCTCCACCTTGGAAAATCTTTCTATTTCGCTTTCATCTAAATTTTGCACCGAATATAGAAAATGTCCCCCCCCACCCCGCCTGGGCCACTCTATTTTGTTTCGCTACTTTTTATTGTCTTTTCCGAGCAAAACAGGTCACGTAGTGTATTAGCATGACTTGCATTGCAAAAGTGAAATCCGGACCGCGGTTTCCGCTTCATCCAATGAACGGCGTGGATTTAACAATCTTTCTGTCTCTCTCCCGTTATAAAACACCTAATTTGTTAATTTGTGCCGCCGGTCCGGCCGGAGCAACGTGGTGGGTCGCCAGCTCGCGGACGGCCTCCATCGTTTTGGCAAACGACTTCTCTCTCTCTCTCTCTCTCTCTCTCGGGACAATACTGATGATATGGATAATATTGATGAGCATCTAGATAGGGCGAGGACTTTCTCATTCATTGACTGGCGCCGGGCCTGACAGTACTGCTGGACTAGCAAAGTAGGCCTGAGCTGGTGCGTTCCGGCGGAGACACGTGGGCTTCTCCGTACGCGTGGCATTGACGGCTCTTCTCTGACCCCAGTCACATGTTTCTACTACAGAACGTTATAATAATCGTACCTGAACTTACCGTTGGTTGCAGCGACTACATGATGATCATCCTCACCGGCGACGCGACGGGGCGGCTGCTGCGGTACGACCCGTCCGCGGGCAACGCCACCGTGCTGGCCTCCGGCCTCGCCTTCCCCAACGGCGTGGCGCTCAGCGCCGACCGGACCCACCTCGTGGTGGCGGAGACCACGTCCTGCCGCCTGCTCCGGCACTGGCTGCGGGGGCCGCGCGCGGGGACCACGGAGCCGTTCGCCGACCTGCCGGGGTACCCGGACAACGTGCGCCGCGACGACGGCCGCGGCGGGTACTGGGTGGCGCTCAACCGGGACAAGTCGTGGGCGGCCGACGGCACCACGCCGAGCTCCGTGGCCGCCGTCAGGGTGCGCGCCGAGGACGGCGCCGGGGCCGAGGCGCTGCGCGGGCTCGGGAACGCCACGGTCAGCGAGGTGCTGGAGCGGGGCGGCGCGCTCTGGCTGGGATCCGTCGACACGTCCTACGTCGGCCTGTTCAGGATCTCGCAGCTCTAGCGGCAAACCGCGTAACCATTCATCAGGAGGACCTTATAAACAACAACAACTACTACTACCAGTGGACTAGTACTATACTATCTAATGTAACGTCGAGCGGCATCATCTGGAACACGTTTCGCTTTCTCGTATTGAAAAGTTTGTGCTTGTTCTATTTTGTTCATGGATTTTACCTTCACAAGTTACTCGAGCATCAGCAGTTCGTCCCATTCTGTTAGTAACTTAGCAGACAATGAAGACAACAGCAGAATGGACGAAAGGTCTGTCATCGTATTCTCGCAGTTCACAAAGCTTTTTTCCCTTCCCTAGGTGACAACAATTAATAAACTCAATTCCGCATAAAAATTGAATGCCTCGAGGTACATGGATAAACGGCATACACCGGCACATTGCAAGCGCTTTATTTCTAGAAGAAGAGGGTACACACATAATTTACGCCCTATGCAAATTCTGTCGTATGTCTAGCAAGTTCTTAAGGAGACCTGAATGCTTCCCCGGGGTAGCGCAAGTTCTTAAGGAGACCTGAATGCTTCCCCAGCGTAGCGCACGCCACCAAGTTCCTCTTCAATCCGCAGAAGCTGTCGTGAAGCAAAAAAATATAAGACGATTTGTGCATAAAAGATAGATGAGGGGAGATCAAGAAAGAGACAGAAATATAACAGATGGAAGTAAGATCAGGAGAATATTTTTACCTGATTGTATTTGGCCAGCCTCTCGCTGCGGCATGGAGCTCCGGTTTTAATCTGAAACATAGATTTGAGTTATCTCATGATCATGTGATAAACATAGGCAGAAATAGTGTAATGCAAAATCTTCAGGTGGCTCTTTACCTGTCCACTAGCCAAACCAACAGCCAAATCTGCAATGAAGTTATCTTCTGTTTCACCACTTCTGTGGCTGACCATCACGCCCCAACCAGCAGCTTTTGAATCAAGAGCTGCTTGAATTGATTCGGTGACAGTACCAATTTGATTGACCTGGAAAACGTACATTATTGACATTTAGTACTCAACAATGGAAGGATGCAACTATTTATTTATAGATAGTGCTTTATATTACATCTCCAGCCTGGTTGTTACTTGTTAATAGTTAACACCTACCACGAGAAACTAGACTGAACACAAACAGCTATACGGCAAAATCACAGGAAGGCTGCCAAATCCTACAGCAATTATAATAAACTAAGAATATCATTTATCTGTACATTACCGGAGTAAAAGAGGATGCTAAAGATGATAAATGGTTACCTTTAGCAACAGAGCATTGCAAGCCTTCTTGTCAATTGCCTCTGCTATACGTTTTGGGTTTGTGACAAGTAAATCATCTCCCACAATTTGAATATCAACAGAGGACTGCAGTGAAGCCCATGAGCTCCAGTCATCCTGATCAAAGGGGTCCTCAATTGATACAATAGGGAAATCCTTAACAAATTCTTCGTACAGATCACCAAGACGTTGCGCTGAAAGAACATGGGCTCCATCATTCGGCTGATTCTTGAAGTTTAGGTCATAGCTTCCATCCTTCGTAAGGAACTCTGAGGCTGCAACATCCATTCCAATTTTGATCTGCACAAGGACTTTTGAGTATTGGAAATAAAACACAGCCAAGCGGGCAAATGAAACTAAGATAAATGGTACCACACCTTTCCAGTATAGCCTGCCTTCTCAATGGCATCCATAAGCAAGACAAGGCCCTCCCTGTTGTCTTGAACATTAGGAGCAAAGCCACCTTCATCCCCAACATTGCACGCATCTTGACCATATTTTGCCTTAATGATGCCTTTCAGGACATGGTACACTGTAACACAAAGACGTTTGAACTTCAAAATGAGGATGGACGATAAAATGATCAGCAATGAAAAAAAATCAGAAGCAACTGTGCACAAATAGTTGTTTACTGAAATAATGGAAATAAGTTTTGACAATTTATGAAATACACTGGGATATTAAAAGACATTAGTATGCATAAAGAAGACAAATTAGTTACTTATAGAATTTACCAGAGTATACCACCTTATAAGAAAACAACGTCTTATTACCTTCACTGCCCATACGAAGAGCCTCTGCAAATGAAGTAGCTCCAACGGGTAAAAGCATGAACTCCTGCATGGCCAGATTGTTGCCGGCGTGGCTCCCTCCATTTATCACATTGAAAGCAGGGACAGGCATGACAAGCTCTTTTGTTCCTGCCAACTCTTGGATATGTCTATACAAAGGAACTCCCTTCGCACCAGCACCTGCCCTACATACACTTAAGGAGACTCCAAGAATAGCGTTGGCCCCCAATTTTGATTTATTGGGAGTTCCATCAATGTCAAGCATGATTGCATCAACATCATTCTGGTTCCTGAGAAAAGGGAAGGTACAATTTGCATTAGACATGACATAGAAGGCATGAAAATAATATAGTATGCTTTCTTATGGCAATGAGTTGTGGTGACAAGGCATTTATTCACTCCCTACGTCTATTTAGTTAATGAGTGTGATTCATAATCATAAAAAAATGAGGAGAGAACCCCACAGAAACAGTGGTTAGCCACATCCAAAGCTGTTTTTAAGTTTTAACTGAGGTGTAAGTTCAACACATCAACTGGAAGTCAGTAAATTTGTTACCGAAACATAATTTGATACACAAGAAGAAATTGTAAGCTGGCACACAAGTAATCATGTCCCACCATCATAGCATAAGAAGCACAAACATATTTTCCAACCACTATGGAACTAGTACCCATTTAGACAGTTGGACTATAAATGTAATGGTAGGGATCCTAACGAAAGATGACAGTGGAATTATAAACCGAAAACATCTGCATGAATGATTTGATTTAAACTGACACATTGGGGCTTCGGCTGAGCTTCATATTGAGACTACCAAGATCTGTCAAAAGAGGTTGCACAACCTAGAAATGAACTAAACCACTAAAATATGGGTGGCACTCAGATGCAAACATTGAAAAATAACCCTGGAAAGTTTCTGTGAAAGTGAACAAAAAAATATAATCATGCAAACACTGCAGCTAAACTAGAAAAAACCAATTATAGTTATGAGGCATGCACAAAAAGTGTTTCTGACAGCGAGATAATATACAGTTCATATCTAAGTAATAATTAACACATTCACTAATTTCCACATGCTAGGCAAACAAAAAGTGTCTAGGATCAGTAGTACCTAGGAACAACAATACAATTTGGAAAAAATCGCTTACTAACAGTAACAGCAGACCCGATAATAAGCATGAATAACTATTATCAGTTTGCTCCCAGAAACCAACAAGTTCTTCACTCCTTATTAAGACTTTACAGCACTATGCAATCCTGAAACATGTAAAAAGTTCTGCATCCCTCTTGACAACAGAGTAAGGGTCTCAGGATTCCCCCTGATAGTTGATTAGGACTGCCAATTGAATACTACAAAGCCCAAACTATCTAATTCCTACATAATCAAACCACATACTGTTTTGCTCCAACACCTATAAAGGGTGATTCTATCTTCTAAGTTCCCAACTAATAAGAGAAAGCTAAATTTGAAAGAAATGCAGCATTCCACACATGTAACCACATTCTACCTCTAGTTTGCATTGAAAAGTGCAAGTGCGGAACATCCGATGCTGCAAAATTCATTATTAAGTAGCGGTCAAACTAGTCAACTCATTAAACCCCATGAACTGCGGCGGTTCCAACATGGATCACATACGCGATACGCCTCACGCTCGGTTTCTCTCGCAAAATCAGTAAAGGTAAGAGTAGTGATCAGTTGAAATACCCATCCAGATCCAGCATTCCAGTGCAACTCACTTCTGATTTCTATTCCCAGTTTACCTGACATCGACGCCAACGAGCTTGGGCGCGATGACCTCGTTGATGTTGCGCACGGCGCGGAGCACGCCCTTCCCGCCGTAGATGGCCTTATCCCCATCGCGTAGCTCGAGGGCCTCGTAGATCCCCGTAGAAGCCCCGCTGGGCACCGCAGACCGGTGGAGGCGGCCGTCACCAGCCACGAGGTCAACCTCGACGGTGGGGTTCCCGCGGCTGTCCACGATCTGCCGCGCGCGGATCGACCGCACAGTCTCCGCCCCGGCCGCCGCAGATGGCGCTGATGCCGACGTGGAGAGCGCCGCGCGGACAGCGACGGCGGCAGGGCGACGGGCCCCGTGGCGCGCGGGGGCGGCGGCGCAGCGGAGGAGGGGCCTGGGGCAGGGTACGACATGGTGGGCGGCCATCTGCGGCTGCGGAGGGTCGCAGGGCGGAGACGAGGAGGTGCGGCTGGCTTAGATAGCGGCGGCGGCGGCGGCGTGGGGGAGGTCGTCGCGGCTGTTCGTCGGGCGGAGGCGGCGAGGTGGCGAGGGGTTTCCGCGAATAAATATTTTGAAGGAGGTGGGGGTTGGTGGAGGCGACGAACCGGAGGTGCCAGGTTGGGCCCGCTTGGTAGTGAAAGAGTGCTGCATGCCTGGTCGTTTATGGTTTGGCCAATTGGCATTTGAGGTTGGTTGTTGGTTTGGTTTGGTGGTGGCCAGTGGGAGGGTGGATGGAAGGGCGAGTTGAGCAGCGAGCGAGCAGGTGCCGGGCACGTGAATTACCGAGGAAGACGCCCACGGCTGACGGTGGCGGAGTACCGGGGAGGAGACGGTAGTCCACAGAGCTGATGTCTGCAGATCAGGCTTCGAGTTCCGCGCATGGTTCAAACATATCGCGTTGGATGGAACGCAGGGATTTCTGACCGGAATCCCGTATCAAACAAATGTTAGGGCCCGTTTGAAACGCAGAAATGAAAAACGTAAGAATAGAAAAAAACGTAGGAATGAACAAAATACATGAACGAGGAATGTGAGGAAACCACAGTAATTAGAAATAAAGGAATTAAGAATTTTTGTTGTTTGGATTGCAGGAATCCGTAATAGAGGAATTGAAAAATAGACAAGGTATTAGAGTCACATTATGGATTGAATAATTATACAATAATTTGTATTTCATGATCGGTGATGATAAAGTTTATTAAGTCATGAACCCCCAACATATTTCTGTCTCTTTTGTCCTCAATTACTCCCACAGCTCCTCCCAAGTGCTAGGCCCAACTCCTTGACATGCATGTGACATAGGTGATTACCTCATCTTTGACACAGAAATGCTTTTCCAAGAGGTTGAAGTGGATTGTTTCATTCCTGCATTTTATGCAGGAAATGAAGCCTTTTCATAGAAAGGAAAGGTTGATTCGTCTATTCCAAACACTACTGATGTCAGCAAAATGCAGGAAGTGATTCCTTTAAAGTTTCCTTTAAAAATCCTCTTCCAAACGAGCTCTTAGTGGGTGAAGTTGATGCCAAGCATAGGACGAACGCAGAAATGGCTCGGTTAATATCCTATAGTGCTTATATAAAAGGCAAAGGTATTGCCATTTTGAACTGGACAAAAACAGGCAACAGTTTGGATTAATATCAAGCAACTCGCACAAGGATTCGACATCACATGGCACCAAACCTGTTGAATGCAAGTCGCAAATCACCTTAGCAACAGCATGGCACTACACAAAGCTGCAACTTGAAAATTAAATACAAGTCGCAAATCACCTTAGCAAGAGCGTTGCACACAAATAAATAGATGGAGAGCGATTGTAGAAAAGTAACTTAACAACGCCATGTGGAGATCACATACTATGGCTACAGCATTAAAAGATGCCTCATGTCTACATAGCTGGAAATACACTCACGGCTATGAGATACACATAACACTGAAATATGTCACACAGCCTCCACATCTTCACTCGCCAATCTCAGTTACGCAGAGTCCGAAGGCTTTGCCTCATCTGGCTTCTTGGCAGGCATCTCAGTGCCCATCTCAGCCTTGAGATCGTTGATGCTCTGCTCCAGCTCATCTATCTTACTTCCCATTTCATCTAGTGCAATGTAGTTAAGTAGAACAGAGGATCGTAGACCAGAAGTCAATTCAGTCATTTTGTAAAAAAAAATCTTAATGCAGAAAGTTCCTCCCAATTCACTATTCCTATATATAAGCACTTAATATTTTCATTAAATTAGATCGTGAAAATGGTAGAGTCTGATTGATCTTTGATCGACTTGGGCTCTGGATGCACTATCAAGATAATACTACAGCAGAGTGCATTGATAACTCCTTATAGTGGCTTCATTTTAAAACATTTGAATTTTTTTTGTAAATGCTGAAAGCAACTAAGAACAAGGGAAATAGCTTGAGTAGTTTCAATACAATAAAACCAGCAAAGAATCACACGGTGTTTGTAATGCTTAAGGTACTCTTTTAGTTTTAGGAAAGATTCTTCTAAATGTATCCAGATTCTGCTTCATTCTTTCTTTGGGCTGCAAAAGTTTAACCAAAGAAATATAGAATAACCAGAAAAAACAAGCACACTCCTTATTTTCTACTGAGTATATCTATGCTCCAGGGAAATCATTATTGAGAAGTAATATAAAAAATGAAACTCCACTTCCAGCTCTATTTTCATACATCTTCCCCGTTCAAAAGACAAGAAAAATTGAATATACTAAAATAACTACAGATAAGGATATTCTTTGACACAATGCCCTGGGACATAGACTCAAACCGTGTTTGCTGCAATATTCAGCATTCAAGTGAGTAGGAAATGAGGGTAAATTAGGAGTAGATGTTAATGAAAGCATATCCAGAGGCACTCACCATCTGGCCAAGAAGGTTCTGAACCTGAAATGGGAAGGTTACAATTAGTAACAGCCAAGCTCTTCTCAAAAAGCAAGAACGCAAATTTGGACAGTGGGAAACAAAAACATTGCATTAGTTTTTATGTCTTCATCCAATCTCCTGGATTTAATAGTTCAATGATGTGTTTTTATACATTTGTCTAATTGGTCTAAACTATACTGAAACCACATGATACTAGAAGCTGTGGATCATACGACTGAATCAAACACGTGCAAACTTGTTCTTATGTTACAGCCCAATATTTCAATTGCATCACAAATCAAGGAAAATCGTTAATACCATATATATATACACACTAACAAATATTTAAAAATGCATACCAGCAGTGGCATCGGAACTTACAAACGCGGTCATATCTGTCGGGTTCTGTGATGAGGGCTCTGATTCCATGTTAACCTGCAATAGAAAAGGCAAGTGGGTTAGTAACAACAATAAACTGCAGATGAACTACATCCAGGGGGAGGGGAACAGAAGCATGCTGCTGTAACATAGCGTTAGCATAGTTCCTAGAATTACATACCAGTAAATGCAAATGACTGAAATAATAAGATTATTCAGAAAATAGTATAGATGTGACTCAGAGTTGAGGAAATTAGAAAACAAACAATTTCTTTGAAAAGACACAAAACCATTAAAACTCCTATACCTACAATAATCAGATTCAGAGTTGAGAACGTAATGATGGAATGATTCAAAGAATCCTAAACAGATATCCAGGCTGCGTGGGGAAATGGTAAATGGACATATATCTCAAAAAGAAATCAAAGAACTGAGCATCTTTCATTGGCGGGGAATAACAGTCTGGTGCTCACTGAACGTCCTGCATGAGGTACAACTAGACATGTTATAACCTTAAAACTTGTACACCAAGAAGGGAAAGCAAGTAAACAAACAGTGCAGGATATAGGACATGTACGCAAGGCCTTCAGTGTTACTGTTCTATTTTCCATTTCCCCCTCCACTCGCTGTCATCAAGATCAAGCCCTGAGAATTCTGGGTCAGTGTTCAGACTATTAATTTCCTCTGCCCTCTTACTGCTCATGAAACTTGCCAAATCTTGTGTAGTGCAGGATGTGCTCCGGCGCATCCTATCAGTGAGCATCTCAAGGTCGTCTCTCAGACCAAGCCTGAGTAGCCTATCCCTCAAAACCTGACAAGTAGCCTGGTAAGGTGGGATACCATCATCTACCATCCTCAAAAAATAGCTGCACGCCTCTTCTGCTCTACCCTTCTTGCAACATAAGCCATGAATCATGACAGCATAAGTTGCAGCCCCAGGGTGGAAACCACATTTTTCCATCCCATCCCAAACCTCAATTGCTTTATCAATCCTTCCTACAGAAATCAGCATTTTAAGAATCATGTTGTAAGAGTGACGGTCCGGCATACATGAGTGTTTATCCATCCTTGCAATAAGCCGCAATGCCTTGTTCACCTCTTTCAGCTTACAATGTGCATTAAGCAGAGCGTTGTAGCTCCAAACATCAGGCTTTTCCCCTCGGGTGTCCATCTCACACAGGATATTGTAGGCCTCATCAATCTCTCCCAACTCACAAAGTAACCGTACGACGGCATTGTACGTGAATACATTTGGTGTTAGGTCGCGTGCGCGCATCCTATCTAGAACACGAAGAGCAGCACGAGCATCCTTTGCCGCGCAGGCAGAGCGAAGGAATGGCCCATATGTAGCAGCATCCGGGACAAGCCCGTGGCTGAGTTGCATATCTTTCAGCTGCACCTGCGCAAGTGCAACATTCCCACCTCGACACAAGGCATCAATCAAAGCGGTGTACGCAGGCACATCAGGTTCTATGCCACTCTCAACCATTTCGTCAAACAGCTTGCGCGCATTTTCCGGCTTCGTCGCAACAGCCCACCCAGAGATCAGGATGGTGTATGTTTTGGCTGAAACGCCAAACTGGTTCCCTGAATCCCTAGAGAAGGCTTCGGCATGCTCTACCAGTCCATTATGCGACAACGCAAAGAGGAGGGAGTGCAGATCGGCGAGCGTGGGCGGGAACCCGAACCGCTCCATGGAGGAGAAGGCCCGGACGGCGTCATCGGGGAGGCCCGCACGGGCGTACGCGCGGAACAGCAGCGGGAACAGGTCGCGAGAGAGAGCGGAAGGCGGGAGGTCGGACAGCAGAGAGCGCAGCAGCGGGAAGAGCCGCGAGCTTGCAAGGGAGCGGGCAAGGATGAGGAGGGACTCGGAAAGGTGCGTGAACCCGGGCAGCGCGGCGGCGAAGAGGAAGAACCGGAGCGACGGAATGGGGAGGTTGCGGCAGCGGCGGAGGACGGCGGCCGCGGCCGCGGGGGTGAGGCGGGCCTCGGTCCCGCGCAGCGCGGCGCGGAGGTCGTGCCGCGGGCCGCGGAAGTCGCTGAGCACGCGGCAGAGCGCGCCCACGAGCTGCGGGTCTGGGTCCGCGGGGTCGGGGCGCGGACCCGTCGGCTCGGCTGGCGCCGCGGAGCAGAGGCCGGGAGGGAGGAGGGCGCCGCGCGGAAGGAGGCGGCGAGACGCCGCCGAGGCGAGCGGCCTGGCGGCGGATCGCATCGCGAGATGCGCGCCCGAGGAGCTCCCAACGAGACTGTGGTAGCGGGGAAGAGCAGATGCGCGAGTGATGTGAGGATGCGCGAATGGAAATTATGGAGAATGGGGTCAAAGAATGGGGACGAGAGGAGGGTTTACCGTGGAAGTGCGGGTCGTCGAGGAGGCGGGAGTCGCCGGCGGCGGGCGGATGCGAAGGAGATCGAGGTTGCGATGGATGTGGGTGTGGCTCGATTGAAACAAGAGGGGAATAGTGGCCGGTGAGTCTATGACAAGCGGGCCCGGGGTCAGTGGGCTCCTGCCACCGCCGAAAGTGAGCACGGGCTCTGAGTTCAGGAGGAAAAGAAGTAAATGCGGCGGCCCAGGTTTCTTTTCAGGAAAGAAAAGAAGGCGCGGGCGGGGTCTCTCGTGGACATCGCGTACAACATAAGGCACAGAGATGCATGTCACCCCGGCCCAGTGAAGGGACCAACACCGCGGCAAATATTGGGTGCGTTCGGTAGGGGCAACCTAACCTAGGGGCCCTGCAACTGCCAGCTAGCGGCAAGCTTACTGGTACTGATCGTTTGGTTAGTTTGGTCTGTTCATCCAAGTCTTCTACAGAGCGCAGAAAATTCATGAAAAATGATTCGTGTAATGGGTCGATGGCGTTGGGTTGAACGTCCTCGCTCCGTGCTGCTTGTGATGCCATGCCATACGTGGCCAACGAGACGGCATCGATCAGCTGGGACCGTTCCGGCCATCCGCTCCTCACCAAGCGGATCCTCGCTAAATGAAATAGCACCAGTACTTGATACTGGAGCTGGAACCATTCAGGCATCGTTCAACTGAAGCTGTTGTGCTTCATGCTTTCACGGTTGGTGCACCATATCAAATAGTACCAGTACATAACCTTCTTTTGACCGAGAAGCTAAAATATAAATCAACATTGGGTTTCCTAAATGAAATATGAACTAGTATCAGAACTGTAGTCACTCTCTAAAATGCAGAGAACTTCGATATATATGATACAGTACGGATCAAGGTATCATACACGATACACGCTTCCTAGCCTCATATTTCTGAAGAATGGAGACAAAAATCTGGAGAATAAAGAATGACGAAGAGAGCACATGTGGTTTCAACGCACACACGATAACACATTACAGTAAATTTGATGGCGGGTGACACTTTTGAAGTATCTACTATTGAAGGGGGGCATCAAATACATTATCAACCGAAAGATTAGGGATATCAAAGAAATAATGTATGTGTTAGGATACAGTATGATGTACCCTTCTTCCCAGTGTTGTTCCGCTGAAGAAGGCAACTTGGACAAATAAATGGCATAGCATCATTGTGATGTTTCATCCATGTTAAGTATGTCTGTCCGTCCAGTATGTTCTCAATATTGTACGAAATACAGCAACGCCTGGAAAATAACAATAGATTAAATTAAAAGGGCGTAGCCCGTGCCAGAGGCTCCCACACACCATAGGGTCTAAGGAAGGGTTATTTCTAGACAAATTTACCTCTGTTTTTTGCATATATTAGATTAACTAGCTATAATACCCAGCTTTTACTCTTTGCGGAATTGCAGTAACCAAGGACATAACTTTTACTCTTCGTTAGTAATGAAAAATATAGAATAAGCACTGTATGCAATATTTCTGCATAAAAACAGATCAGAACAAAAGGATACGTTCCACATTTTTGTTAATGGATTGTTCCTCCAGAAGTACACTGGAAAATTAGATTGTATAACTATGACAAGGGAAATGTCCTTAATATCTTTGCTAGATATAGTTCCTTGCTCTGCATCTATACATGCAAGTCATCCATGCCCTTGCTTGGTTTGAAAAATCTAGATACTTCAATGTATAATATTTTCTAAATTTTAAAAGATGCACATTCTAGGACGATGAGACAAAAATATAGGACAGGAACAAACAAACCAATTGTCAACAACAACAACAACCAAGCCTTTATGCCAAGCGTGTTGGGGTCGGCTAGACATGAAACCCAATATCAATAAAGTAAAAGAGAGGAAGAGTTATAAGAATAAGGAAAAAAAAGAAAAAAAAGAAAAAAAGAAAAAAAAAAGAAAAAGAGAAAAGGAAAGGAAAAAAAGAAAAGAGAAAAGAAAAAAGAGAAAAGAAAAAAGGAAAAAAACAAGACTATGATTCTGGCACATGGATTGCTACTTTCCATGCGGTCCTATCATGAGCTAAGTCTCTGGATACATTCCAATCTCTCAAATCTCGTTTTACCGCCTCCTCCCAGGTTAACCTTGGTCGTCCTCTACCCCTCCTAATATTTTCTCTACCTCTTAAAATCCCACTGTTAACCGGTGCTTCTTGAGGTCTCCATTGGATATGTCCAAACCACCTAAGTCGATGTTGGACTAATTTCTCTTCAATCGGCGCCACCCCTACCTTATCTCGAATCGCCCCATTCCTTATTCGGTCTCTTCTCGTGTGCCCGCACATCCACCGTAGTATGCGCATCTCTGCGACACTCATTTGTTAGACATGTTGCCGTTTAGTTGGCCAACATTCCGCCCCATAGAGCATCGCGGGTCTGATCACCGTCCTATAGAACTTCCATTTTAGCTTTTGTAGGACTTTCCTATCACATAGGATTCCAGAGGCTTGTCGCCATTTCATCCCCCCTACCTTGATCCTGTGGCAAACATCCTCATCAATATCGTCATTGCTTTGTAACATTGATCCTAAGTATCGGAAAGAGTCCCTTCTAGGTACTATTTGTCCTTGGTGACTAACATTTCCCTCTTCACGACCAACACAACTAAAGTCACATCTCATATACTCGGTTTTGGTCCTACTAAGTCTAAACCCTTGGACTCTAAGGTTTGTCTCCATAATTCTAATTTCTTATCAACACCATCTCTAGTTCCATCTACCAGCACTACATCATCAGCAAAGAGCATGCACCAAGGGATATCCCCTTGTATATCCTTCGACACCTCATCCATCACCAAGGAAAAGATGTATGGGCTCAAAGTTGATCCTTGATGTAGTCCTACCGTGATAGGAAATGCATCAGTCTCACTATCACTTACGCGCACACTTGTCCTAACATTATTGTACATATCCTTGATAAGGGTAATGTACTTTGTTGGCACTTTATGTTTCTCTAGTGCCCACCACATGACTGACCTTGGTATCTTGTCGTACGCCTTCTCCAAGTCGATGAACACTATATGCAAGTCCTTCTTCTGCTCCCTATATCTCTCCATAAGCTGACGAAGCAAGAAAATCGTCTCCATTAACAAACCAATTGTCAACATTAACAAGATTTTTCACATTGCTTTAACTAGCATATTTGACCAAAAGCAAACAACCACGTTGCTACTACACATATGACATGTAAAGTATCAATTTATCAAACAATAAAATGTCAACAAGTTATTTGTTAATGTCTAAACTCTAGTTTCAAGATATAATATAGTCATGAAACACTGTATACTGTCTTAAGCTGGAAGAATAAGAAATTTGGTCTCAGGCTATCTAAGAATTTAGTGCTAAGTCTTACAAGTGTATTTTTAAACCTAAGGAAAATCAAGTGAAAGATTAGTAATTAGGACCATGTCCATTTTGAAACAGTGTTCTAGATGTGCAGGCACAGGGGCCCTTCTCATGTTTCAAAGTATAATCTGGTGTTACGTACTCACGTGTTAATGCGATCTGGATAAACCCGTATGGACCGCAAAAACTTTAGGCTTTGTTACTCCTCTTATTGTGCGCTACTAAGATGCAAGTACTATGTGATTGAGTTCAACTTACAGCAATGCTATGAGCATCAACATCTTAAGGAAAGCTTCTTGTAGTGTGTTTAAAGCAAAAGAAAATCAAATTAATTTGTTATCGGCCCTTAGATATAACCAGTTGGTTGTAATTTCTTCCACTACTGATTATTCTACTCTGGTTCAACACTCGTCAAGCAGTCCAATCCACCTCTGCTTGATTGGCATATTACTCTCATGCCAAGATGCTAAAGATTCAGTATCAAAGGTTTAAAGTTTTCTACCAAAATAGAATGCTACAGGTGACCAGACCGGGATCAAAAGCTCAAATCTCAGATCAAGAACCAATCGAACAGCACCTTACCTCAGTCAGCTCCACCACCGCTGCCGCCGAGCGGATAGGACACCAGCTCCCTGACCGTCTGGGTGACCTCGACCAGCGCGATGTCCATCCCATATCCGGAGACGGGGAGCAACTTGAGCTCTCGAAGCACGCAGAAGGCCTCGGCCATGCGGCCGCGGGGCACGTCGACGGCGACGGCGCACCGCGGGACCCAATGGTCGGGCCGGAACGCGTCGGGTACATCGACGCCCGCGTCCTTCCGCAGCAGCTCGCAGAGCTGCGCGTGGAGTTCCAGCAACGCGGCGGAGGGCGTGGGCGCGAGGAAGAGCACGCCGGGATCGTGCGGGGCGGGAGACGAGGACGATTTGGAGGAGGACGCCGGGAGGGCGGCGAGCGAGGAGAGCACGAGCGGGAGCGGGTCGAGGCGGGTGGCGAGCGCGCGGAGCGAGAGCGCGAGGCGGGTGAGCGGGTCCCCGCCGGGGGGCAACGCGGTGGCCGGGAGGTGGAGCAGCGGGAGGTGCGGGCGGGAGGCGGTGTCGATGAGGCGGCTGCTGAGTTGCCGCCGCGCCAGCGCGTTCCACGCCTTGAGCACCTGGTTCTCCAGCGCCGGGTCGAAGTAGAGTTCCACCGCGTAGTAACCCGAAGTAGGCGGCGGCGCCGCGGCGGACGCGCGGGGTGTGCCCGGGGGAGTCGTCGCTACGGCGGGGGCCGAGAGGCAGCCGCCGCCGCCAGCCGCGGCGGCGGAGGGGCCGGGGCCTTGCGCCATGGGCTGGGCTGGAGACGGGCTGATCCCCGCAGGGAGGCGAGGGGCGCCGAGTATAGATGGGCCGGGCCATTTCTGGGCTGGCCGAAGCCCGACGGGCCGGCACGGCCAGGCACGAATTAGGCCCGAAATAGATTCGGGCCAGGCCGGCCCGACACGGTATTTCAGGCCATGCCATGCCCGGGTTCGAGGTCTTCAGGTGGTTCTGCACGAAATTGATTTTCGAGCCGTGCTCGGGCTGGCCCGGCCCGAAGAGGCCCATCGGCCCGAAATGGCCCGAAATTGTCTGGATTTTTTTGATTTTACAGATTTTTTGGATTTTTGGGATTTTTTATTTTATAGATTTTTTGGATTTTTTTATTTTACAGAAATTTTAGATTTTTTTGAATTTTTTGAGATTTTTCGGATCTTCGGGTCGTGCTTGGGCCGGCCGTGTGCCGTGCTCGGACCGAAGGTTTATTAATTCGTGCCGACCGGCCCGGCCCGAAATGATCCGTCGTGCTTTCGGGTCGCGGGCCAAATCAGCCCGAAACACGAAATTTACGGGCTGCAGGAGAGGTGACTGCGAAAATGTTGCGATTCATCACCTCATGGGCTCCAGCTCCACCACTTGCTCACTGTGGAGTGGGACCCGTATAATGATGATCAGACGAGTTTTGACCCTTGTCAACCGAATGGGCCAAACGTACACGTGCGGTAACCTTCACACCCGTTTTGTCAGTGTCCCATGTCCAAGATTAGAAATGATTGTTTCAGCCCGCTGATCGTTAGCCGTCATTGGTTTTGCGATTAGTTTTTTGCGGGCCGGAACTGAGCCAACTCCTTAGTTTTGCGCCCGATCCTATTCATGTACTGCAGTTTTAAATTGCTCAACGAGATGCTGTATAAAGTTTAAATTGATACTCCTACCGTTTAAAAATATTTGATACTGTTAGTTTTATTTAAAACTAATCAACATCAAATAATTCAAAAGAAAAAGTACTAATTTAGAGAGCGCATACATAAGAGGGTGCCTCGCGGTCGTTTGTGTGGCGTGGGTTGGGCTTAACGTGTTGGTCCTTTAGTTCGGGATTAGGATGGGCATGTCCCGCTCCTCGTGCTGCATTGGGCTTGTAGGCCTGCCACTGGGGTTGAAATAAGCTGGCCCAGGTTGATTCTTTTTCTTTCATTTTATGCTTCCTTCACCGTACGTGTTTTCCCTGTTTTGCGTGGGACCACATCAAACTTCAAACACACCTGATCTGGGGCCAGCAAACTGTCTGATTGATTTAACAATTACTGTCTCCATTTTATAGCACTGGTTAGTTCAAAATTAAACTAAACAGACTTAAATAATTCAGAACAGAGAAAGTACCGTCCATCCGCACACCAAATTTCTTAGATATCTTTACATCAGACGTCCCACCTCCAGACTTCCTCTTTTTTCCTTTTTTTTTAAAAAAAAGACAACAGCTTGTAGCGCCACGAAAAATCTCAAAGGGCATTCCTATCGCAACGATGAGTTACCGAATTCCTGTACAGGTATCGCCGTTCGAGTAAATAAAAAAGGCCCTCCAAAAGCTGCAGCCGCGGCGGCGATCGCGACTGAAAGCTTCAGCATGCGTCGCCAAACCTCCGAACCAGGTCCGGGTTCATCATGTCCTCATGTTGGCGTACATGATGACCTGGAGCTCCTTGACGCAGTCCTGCATGGCCGGCCGGCCGGCGCTCTCGAAGCAGACGCACCGCGCGGCGAGGCGCGCGAACAGGGACACCGACTCCGCCGTGTAGGAGCCCCTCGCCATGTCCCGGTCCACCACCCTGCGCAGCCTCCTCCGGTCGCCCGCCACCTGGTGGATCCTGACGACGAGGTTCTGGTCGTCCTGCGGCCCCTGCTGGCTCAGGTCCACGGCGCGCCGCCCGGTGAGCAGCTCCAGGAGCACCACGCCGAACGCGTACACGTCGCTCTGCAGCGTCAGCTTACCCGTCTGAAGAAGAAGAAGAAGAAAAACTGATCGTCAGCATCTCTGATGGCATCGCTTGTTCTGAACGCGGGCAGGCAGGGATACCAGTGCGTATTCAGGGTCGAAGTAGCCGAACGTGCCCAGCACCCTGGTGGTCGTGTGCAGGTCCAGATCCTGCGGCATCAGCTTCGCGAGCCCAAAGTCTGAGATCTGAAAAGGGTTTGCCGCTCAACCATAGAGATTTCTGAGCAAGATACAAGGCGTGCGCGCGCGGTGACGCCTCAAGAATCTATCTACCTTTGCCTCGAAGTGTTCGGTCAGGAGGATGTTGCTAGACTTGAAGTCCCTGTGGACGACGGGGACGCCGACCGCCGCGGTGGAGTGCAGATAGGCCAGCCCCCTCGCCGCGCCCAGCGCGATCCTCAGGCGCAGCGGCCAGTCCAAGACCTTCACCGCCTCCCCGATCCCTGGAAAAAAATAAAAAAAAACAAGGTGTCAGTCAGATCGGGCAGTTCCGGCCGGAGGCGAGAAAGCATGTGGTGACTGGACAACAGGAGCAACAAGAGGTCTCGGTGTCGGTGCCGACCGTTGAGGACGTCTTGAAGGTTGCCTTTGGGCATGAACTCGTAGACCACGAACCGGTGCTTCCCGTCGGCGCAGTAGCCCATCAGCGTGACCAGGTTGGGGTGGTCTAGCCTGCTCAGGATGTCGATCTCCACCCGGAACTCGCGCTCGCCGTTGGCGTGCCTGGATGCCGGCAGGTCCATCTTCTTGATGGCCACGACCTTCATGTTTTCAGCGGCCGGAGTTTTTACGCGGGGTTAGAAGCAACGTCACGGACAATGCAACTGAATTACCAGCGTATACTGAAACTATCCAGCCCAAATCGCCAGAAACAGATTCAGAAAATGGAGGGAAGAACACGTTAAAACTTCATGTTCAAGCAGGTTTCTGATTCTCATCGTTCGATCGATGGTTGATTGTATTTGACTGGTGGTTGGCACCCGCTTCTCTTAATTGAGAATAGAAGGATGCTAAGACACGACGTCACACCGCTCTGATCTTTGCTGTCTGATGGGATTATCTTCACATACGGATCAGGTGACTATGGCCCTAAAATTTAATAATCGTCCACAAAGACACATACAATACAACCTAAAAAGAAAAGGACTCCTCTTCCAAACTGAATCATTGGTAGCATTCTGCCAATAATTTTAAATGCTTCACGCCAAAGTTACTAAATGACAAACTAACGTCAACTTCTAAGAACAGGAGAATATCTCAGCATGCAATGCATCTGAACTTGTGAACAGAGAGGGAGTTGAACAAACTGACAGAAAAATAGACAAGAATCGGTGAAAACCACCTGGCCATCCTTCAGCACGCCCCTGTAAACCCGGCCGAAGCCGCCCTTGCCGATGAGGTTCCGGTCACTGAACATGTCGGTCGCCTCCTCCATCTCCTTGAGCGTGAACACCGTCGTGCAGTTGCGCTGCTTCGGGAGCGGGCTCTGCTCCTTCACCTGCCATAGCTCAGCTGGCTTGTACACCCCTGCAGATGAAGTTCAAGATCATCAGGACTCCCTTCCCTGAGAGCCACCTACTGATGAAGTAGAAGAGAATTCCTCTTTACTTGCAAAACTGTAATCATGTAGAATAAACAGGGGGGGAGCTGCACTCACATGGATTTAGCTGATCGAGTGATCTGCTTCTCCTCCTCTTGTTCCAGGCTGAAACAATGTTGAACATCTTCAACCCTCCTTTCTCCATGCCCACTCGGTGCCTGCCTGCCAATGAATTTACCGGCAAAAGCTTTCATGGTTTTGTCGCGTAAAGATCTTCCTGCTGGAACTTAACTTTCTGAAGCATCTAGTTCTTCCAAGATACCTTCCCGTGATCACCAACTGAGAAAATATTCCTTGCTCCAGCCCAAGGCTCACACATAGGGAACGACGCTTTATTATGAGAAAAGCACAAGTCCAGAGACTGGAAGAATGGCTACCACTGCAAGTATCATGACAATAAACGGAAAACGTGGCCTCAAATTCAGGATTCGTGGAATAAAAATCACTGCTTTTATAACAGAGCAGGGAAGGAAAATGAACAGATGACGAACATGCAAACAGAGCTAACCTGAACTGATCAAGAAGCTGCGGTACCCCGCCGCTGACCGAGAAGCCGAACCACACGGATGGACAGGAGCACAAGGACAGGACACGGAGCGGCAATACAAGTACAACACAGGCGGCAGCGAGGATGAAGGGTGGTAAAGAAGACGGTCTCTTGGGAGCTAAGTCCGACGAGACGCGCCACCTAAGGCGTTGGCAAAGAAGTAAAGGGAGGACAAGAGGAACCGAGTTGGAGTGGCCATTAGAGGCAACTAGCAGCAAAGGCAGTGGATGGAGGGGCGTGCTTACGGGCCACGAGATTCCCAAACGGACGACGGATCGCGGGGAAGCTCCCGGCTTTGCGACAAACGGAAGTGAATTTGAAAGAGGAAACGGGAAGAGGGATTGGTTGGTTGGTGCAGGAAACTGCAGGAGGTGAGCTGAATTTTGGGCAAGACGGTGAGCGATTGGGACGTTTGGAGGACAACGTGGATGGGTGATGGTGACTAAGGACGGAGGAGCGGTGGTAGACGAGGTGGCGGTGGTTGCAATGTAGCCGTTATCAGGAAGCTTTCAAGCTCCAGTGATAGATTATTTTTAGTACTAATTAAACTGAACCTTCTGAATCAGCAGTACTGTTTAAAGTCGTCGGAATAATATTATAGCATAATCACAATCAAGTCAGATGGCTGAGCCTACTTGATTTCATACTGGCCGTTTTAAAATCCGTACCGTGAACTGGCCGACTGGACGAGAGGATGATTAATTGGCAACGGGGTTGTTGAGCTTCCAGAATTCAATTGATAACAGTTCGTTAATTACTCTCCTGCAAAGTGGAATGTTGGTCGGATCATGGTTGATTTGGATGTGGTAAAATGAAGGATTGGTTGGGTCACGGCACTATCAATGGTCTGACGGCAACGGGCTTGATGTTGAGAGGAAGTTGTAGGTGAGGTTTGTTGGTTTTGGTTGCAGGCTTGACTAACAAATTGACCAAACTTGCCACTGTTTGTTTACTTACAGCTGGTTAGAAACAAAAACTTAAAGGTGCCAGCAGATTATGCACTAGATACACTTGTTGTATGCTGAAGTTCAAATGTCAGATCTGGGCTTAGATTATTAATCCATACTTACCAAACCGCTTGAACCGAAACCAAAATTTGCGGCGCTGCAGTGTTCTTCTGAATTTCAGTAACTACCAGAAAAATTTAGTTAGCAGAGCGTTACTGGGATTAGTAGACGCTCTTGAAATAAAACGATATCGTATTATATAAATAAAGTCACATGATGCAAGACAGACACTAATCCGAAGGCTAATATAGTAGTATGAGCCAATTGTCCATCAAACAAAATTTACAACGTTAATTTGAAAGCGACATAGCTATAATTGTGTATTCCGAAGAAGAAAGGTGGATGGAACAACGAAATCGGTGTGAGCTGTATGGAAAAGGCTAGCTTGTTGGCAAGTTTGACACCACGACACGAACGCCTTTGCTTCAGCACTGACCCCGAGATCCTCCACCCTAGAATCTCAATCTAACGGTCCATACGCCCTCTGAAGCGCGGCGGCCGTCTCTCTCTCTTTCTCTCTCGGGGCACCGGCTTCCTGCGAAAAAAAAAGAAAGCGCGGCGCGAATGGAGAAGAGCGGTCAAGCCAGCGCCCCGCCGCCGCCGGCGTTCGATATGGAGACGTTCCAGTTGGAGGGCAAGAAGCCCGTCAAGAACCCCTTCGTCCCCATCGGTACGCACCGTTCTGTCCTTCCATCTGGGCGCTCGCGCGACTCTTTGCGCCACCGCCCTGGATCCGGGTCTGGAAGGTTGTGTAGTCGCTTCAATGATTGTAGGACGGTGATTCGGGAGAGGGGGGCGGGTTAGGCGTGGGATTGGAGGTTGGGGGATCTTGGATTGTTGTTCTCTAGGATCGTGTTCGTTTGTCGAGACCAGGCTGGTGGCAAGGATATAGATTGATGGAATTTAGTTATGCAATTTGTGTGAAACTGAATGGCCATTTTGCTGATTTACTAGTGCTTAAATCATGCTGTAATTTATACGTTGTTTTAGTCCATTTGCATGGCACACATTCTCATCTACACTAACCAGTATCTTTGCCATCCCGAATGGGAGGAAGTGAAATCTAGATGGAATTTCCAAGCCTGTTTTGTGGAACCTTTTAGTACGAAGACTCTGGTTGAATGCTTAGCTTCATCGGCTGTACAATACTAGTACAATGAAAATTGCCCTCTAGGCCCTGAAACGATGAAAGTAATGCAGTAGTACAACTTTACTTGAATGCTTAGCTTCACTTGAGATTTGTGCAACACAAACCACTAGATTCTCACTGAGTTCTAATTTCAAAACCACCAAAACGATGAAAGTAATGCAGTAGTACAACTTTGTCTTATCAAATGATTTTATAAATATGTGCAACATGACTGGTGTTTTGCAAAAGCATATTTCTCCTTGGTTGGGTACTTGGGTGTATCAGAAGAATGGCAACAGTGTCATTGTTAGACTGACGGAAATAAAAATGAGGTAGCCTGGCTAGTCCAGGATAACTCTTTGTCTTTTAGATCAATTTATTTGCTTTAGGGCACGTGTTGAGGGTGTTGGAAATCCGGGGATTAATTTCCTCTAAACTGTTCTCTTGATCTATTCTCAATGGGGGGTTGTATATATAGCACCAAATTACAGAGTCCTTATCTAATACTAACTCCTACTCTTATTGGACTAGGACTCTATCTCTAACACTAATTATTCTATAAAAACGGGATTATATCTAACAATCACCCCTAATGATCACACTCACACTAATTAGGATGGAGACACACTTCTACCCTAAACACACTTTCGGGATGGACACAACTGCACCCCCAGAATGGTCACATCTACACCCTGCACAACTCAATTTTGGGATGGGCACGTCTTCATCCCCAGGATGGCCGCATCTTCATCCTACATACAAATTCGGGTTGGTCACATCTTCAACCCCAAGATGGGCTCATCTTCATCCTGCACATGCATCTAGGTTGGTCACATCTTCAACCCCAGGATGGACTCATCTTCATCCTGCATTTGATCTCGGAATGGACACATCTTCATTCCGACCACATACTCGAGATGGTCACATCTTCATCTCGAGCACACCTCGCATTGGCCTGCTTTTCCTCACGCGACAGATCACCCAATATTCTACTTCTTCACCTTACCTTGGGTCAGTGATCTCATACTCCTCCAAGATCCATCCCGTGCTACGATGCTTCCCGAGTTCTCCGCGTATGTAGAAGCAAAACTTGACCATACGCCATTGCACCACAACTCCCATGTTGGAAATTGACTGTGCACACTTGGTTGCGCTATGCTTCCAGATGCCGCCGCCGGACCGCTGTACTCGAGGCTTGCTCCGCCTGCGTAACGTGAAGAAATATCCCAAGTCACGCAGGTCGTAGTTTGCCAACAGGTCCCACGGCGTCACATCATAGAAGTTTGTTTCTATCACAATGCCTGGCATACGTGGTGAAAAACCGCGCAGCTGCGGCCGAAGAAAGTGGAGCACCAGCTCATCCTTTGTTAGCTTGATCGTCGAATCATCCGCCATGTTCTGTTCTGCAGAAACTTCCTTGGTCGTGGGCTAGCACTTGACTTCCTCTGGCCCACCTCAGCCAAGCCGGCCCAGCTGAGCACACTTGTCCTGTCCACCTGACAAACACTAGGCCTGGCCCAACTTCCTCAAACCCCTAGCAGCTAATAGCAGAACAGCCGCCGCCTTCACCTTGTGAGCGCCGCTGCCTCTTCTTCCTCCTCTTTGAGAAACCCTAGCAGCCTTCACTCTCACAGAACAGCAGCCGCCGCTTCTTCCTCTTCTCTCTAGCAGCAGCCGCTTTCTCCCTGGAGATCCCGTCCTTGCACACCGCGCAGCCCTGCACGGCCTTCTCCCCTTCGACAGCCACCGAGCTCCCCCTGTGAGATCCCGTTGGCCACGTTTGATCGCTTCTTGCTGCCGGGCGTCAGCAGCTCCGCACCAGCATAGCAGCCGCCGAGGACGCCTCCCGTAGACCGTGTGCCCGCTGCCCTTGCAGCTCGTGCCCTGGCCGCGCTCCTCGCGCCCGCGCGCTGGCCGCGCGTCGCGTTGCCCCTTGACTCTTCTGCCCCGCGCCCCTCGTGACGGCCAATGTTGCCGAAGCACAGCCACGGCCCACTCCTCTGCGCTCTCCGGCGAGCCCTCCTGCATGTCTTCTTTCCGGAGATGGATCTCTTGTGCCCTCGACGCCACGCAATGCAGACGCCGACAGCCTCGGCCACTGCCGCCTCTCATCCGTCGAGAACACCCTGATCCACAGCGCCGCCGCCTCGATTCGATGAAATCGCACCGCCTTGCCTTTGATCTTAATGGGAATCGCGTCGATCCGGGTGCCTCCAACTGTGCACGAGGTTGCTAGCAGGATTCCCGAGCTCGGCAGTTGTGGCCGCATCCTCCTCATCAGCCACTAACGCGCGGAACCTTAGTTGCGCGTTTCTCACCTCGCGCCCCCCCCCCTCGGAGTACGTCCTCCCGGGGGCAGCAGTTGATCCCAAACCTAGTCTCTGATACCAATTGTTGGAAATCCGGGGATTAATTTACTCTAAACTGTTCTCTTGATCTATTCTCAATGGGGGGGCTGTATATATAGCCCCAAATTACAGAGTCCTTATCTAATACTAACTGCTACTCTTATTGGACTAGAACTCTATCTCTAACACCAATTATTCTAGAAAAACGGGATTATATCTAACAGAGGGTGATTGGGTTTAGCCCGTCGATTCTCACATACAAAGAACAGATGTTGGGGTCAGGGTGTGTAGCACCTCTATAGGCACGGCTTCTTTGTGTCTCCCTTGAGTGCTACTCCAATCATGCACTTTGAGGTGCCCTTATCATGTGAAGCTTCTGCAGGATGAAAATGGACATTGTGAAACACTTTAAGCCCTTTATCAAAGTACTAACCATCTAGCTTATTCAGGTGCACTCTAGATATAGTAGGAAATTTTGCAGTCTCTGATTACTTCTGAATTTGGCATCTCTGCTTGCTCTCATTTAAACCCTTAATGACGCTGAATCATGTATTTTAATGCACTTTCTGGATTTGGCAGCCTATAGTTTCTGTTGTCTATTTGAATCTGCTGGAAATGGAGCATCTTGAACCAGAAACTGCATTTCAGATACTAGTTTAATGCTACTGAATAACAAATTTTAGTGCACTTTCTGGATCTTGCAGCCCGTAGTTTCTGTTGTCTATTGGAATCAACTGGAATTGGAGCATCTTGAACTCGAAACTGCATTGCAGATACTAGTTTAATGCTAAATACTAATTTATCTACGCATGCTTCACCTTTAATCATCTGAATTACTTTATTTCTCTTCGAATATTGCACTGTTTCAGGTGCATTGGTGACTGCTGGAGTTCTGACCGCTGGTCTGATCAGTTTCCGATATGGCAACTCTCAACTTGGCCAGAAGCTGATGAGGGCACGTGTGGTTGCTGAAGGCGCAACAGTCGCTCTGATGATCGGCAGTGCTTACTACTATGGGGATCAAATCAAGCTCTTCAAGAAAGGGTCTAGCCCATGAACTTTACTGGTTTCTCTGTAGAACAGGGAATGTCATATATCTGCGGAAGTTTCATCTTGGTCCTGCTGTTTATCCTTCTTAATACGGGCTTAACCATGTAGTTTCGGCCTGACATGTGAGAGCTCACTAGATATCCGTATTGTTTTAATGAGCTGGCTTAATAATAAATAATTTGTTTCTTAATTAGGTATGGGCGATTTCCTACGTTTTTGGACATGTGTTCTGTTGTCCGGTGTAATGCAGCTGAGGTGATCTTTGTTCGTTCATCCAATCTGAAATGTGACAAACATGTTTGCCCTGTTAACAGCTCAAGCAGTCGAGCTTATTTCATTGATGACGGTGCATTTTAGTGAGGTATTGTGCGATTACTATATTATAGCTAAAAGCGGAACATATAGTGCACATTCCTGATATGCCCTTCGAAACTCTTGTTCACATTTGACCTCCAAATTGACCATTCAATATACACAACACTGTACATAATCCAAATGAGTAATACATACAGTACCAGACAAAAATATATAGATATTTAATTCATCAAAGCTTATGAACTTGAGGCAAGCGTGTAGCTCACACAGCTCAAGGATCAGATGACCAGTATTAACTGAATGCCAAATCCATGCTTAAATAATATCAGGCGAGCTGAATACACTACGTGGATAATTCCACCGAGATCAAGCTGAATTCCTTTTGCAGCAGCAAGAGAACAGTTGGCAAATGACTCAGAGACTGGCTCACACAAAGTTCCACGCCAATAAAATTTGCAAGTTGGTGATTTATGAACAGCGCACAAATCAGGCAGTGCCTACAATTGATTCCGCGGGGACCTAGGATCAATTACAAGGCCTCAGCGGGCATAAAAAATATCTAACTAAAATAAAAAAATATGCATGTTTATGTGCACAGATAGCTATACTGACTATACGTTGTGCAGTTAACAACAAAACCCAATCCCAAGAACAGCCCCAAAACATATCTTTCACGTAAAATTATAGCCCCAGGCTAACATGTAGCATTCCACATACTTTAAGCACTTTCTGCAGCGACTAAGTGATTTAGATGTAGATGCAGCACCCTTCAATCAGAAAAGTACTATCTGTCGCCTTGCAGCACCACTGGGCATATCGTTATCTTAATTTTGAATACCCTCATGTCCCTTGTTCAGCACCATCGAGGCAGAAAAGTGGTATGTTGCCTTATAGCACCGCTGGGACATCTAACCATCTCAATTTTCAAGACCCATGTTTCTTGTTTCTTAGGCAATTGCCATCAGCTTGTAAAAGGACTATGTTTGCCAAGTTCTCAGCAAAATGGCAGTTAGACCAGTATAGTCTAGGCTTTTGACTGAGTGTAACAATGAGATCAAAGTTTCATTTCTCAGACACCTCGTATTGAAGTAACCAAAAAGTGATACTCACTGAACAATGTTTGCAATTCTCCAAGCCTCTTGCAATGGATCTACTTGAAACACTTCATTAATCCAAAGCATCTGTGTGTTCCGTACTGAAAGAAAATCAGGGATCTCCACACTAAATCCATTCAAGTCATCCGGATTCAGAACTGAAGCAATAATATTCTGCAGAATGGCAGAAGTGTAGAATCCATCAAATAATATGCTTTAGAAGAATTCAAATACATTATAGGGTTAAACACATGAGAACCAAGTACAGCAATTTTCTAACCACTATGGAACTATCAAACATAAAATGGAAGAAAATTAGGTGTATGTCTCATATGAGAATTGAAATGATAAATGAATATATATATGGGCACATGGCACAAATTACCAACTGATAACACAGCATTATATTCTTTTCCAAGGGTGTTTCAGTACGGAACAATTCACAGGTTATCTAATATAAACATTTTTCAGAAACATGTAAAAAAATTAAAGTATACATTCTTCCCAGTATGCATTATGTCCTAGATAACTGATTTGAACTGAAACATGCTTTGACAATCAAAGGATAGGTAAACTCACCACAGTTCCCTTCCAGCAAGCATTAAGAGTAATAAATTTCAGAAGTCTCTCTTCCAAGCGACTTAAGACTTTCTCCGAAACAGAAGATACCTCCAAGTTTCCACAGGAGAAATCAGGAGGAATTCCGTAGTTTCTTACAATGACACTTTTGTGCTTCATCAACATTTTTTCTAGGCAAGAACCAATTGTCAGCTGTAAGTTTGTGCTGATTCCATCTTTTGAAAGCTTCAAACCAACAGAAGCATCTAGATGTGCAACTTCCTGCAGTCTAAGCATCAATTCAGCCCTTGCATCATTAGCCCAGCAACAGCACAGAGATGAGCCGTCATCTGATAAAACCAAATGTAAAAAAGGAAAACTTAGATAGTTAGATCCATGTGCTCCATGCAAATTAGAAAGTAAAACATCCCAGTGTATGTCTCATTGTATTATTCTCACTTCGATTCAACATTGAGCATGATATATAGCCTATCCCGACGTGCTTGGGACAAAGGCTTTGTTCTTGTTGTTGTATTGAACATGATATATATTGCATATTGCATAGTAACTGAACTCACCGAGAATAAATCCAGCTAGCCGAACTTTTATTTTTGGTCCTTTAATGTGGTTGATGGTCAGTTCTGGACTTTGGACGTCATTTAGAGAACTTTCCAACACCAGCATAAGGACCGTTGCTACCTGTATTAACAAAGATGTTGTCAAATGGAAAAAAAAAATAAAGTAGACACCTGGCGTAGTAATGTAAAAGATAAAGAAAAAAAGAAGCATACACCTGAACAACATTAAACAGATTTCAGTAGATCAGGGAAAGTCAAGGATATACATCTGTAAAGGGTCAGACGTAAGCAAAAGGCAACCTACCCTGCTGTTGAATTGCATACATCTTTCTGTAAAATGCTTCCTGTGTAAAAACAAACATGGCAAAATAGTGCTAAGTGAGCCATGCTTTAAGCATTTGGACGAGGATGATGAAATAACATTTTCTTCATTCAGGACAGCATGGCTGATGGAGGTAACTTCAATATGTGTCACGGGCGTTAACAGTAATTCATGCCTGCTGCCAGATAACAGAGAAAATAAAATCTCAACAAGAAAGAATGTGATTGTATTACTTACAATGCAAAAAAAAATTATCATGTCCAGAGTCAGCAGGATTTAGAGTTGACAAAGTCTAATTAAGATTAAAGTTTGAGTTACTTTTGGAATTGATAGTTTAGATTTAGAGTTTGTGTTATTAACTATTGTACAGATGGACTCATACATATTGGAGGGAACTAACGCATCATTGAATGAAGCAAGAAGAGAATTATCTAGCTTCCCTCTCAATTCTCTGATTCCTCAATTCCCTGCTTCTATATTTCCAATCTATTGCTGCTAATTACTATCATGCTGTCGCTGGCAAGGGCGATATTACATTGTCTGTGACAATAATTTATTAATGATGTTCAGTCTAAAAAATTTAATTAATATATGCAGAAAGAAAGCAATCCAAGCAATTCGCGGTCTGAATTGTTACTGTTATTAGACTGTCCAAATAATGGATTGACAACAAACCTGGTAAAAAATTTGTTGTCGACAATGCGCTAAATTATTTTTAAGTTCTATACCAGTATATAGTTGCCCTTTTGGTCCTTCAGGTTTTGCCAGATGGGCAATTAATGGTCCAAGTCTAAGAAGGACTAAAATGGTACTAAATTTGTATTTGTGTGCCAAACCAGGACCTATCCTCTTGATATTATGGTACGGAAATTTAATAACAGCATTGCTCGCTCTAGAATGTTTAGCTCTAAAAACAAAGAAAGTTTAGACTATCAATTGACTACTTAAAACATCAAGGAATGTTGAAACCTCCATGTGCAGTGCATGCTATTGTATTGGGACCGGATGCCACCCATCCCATGCAGGGTACCATTAACCTACATGGTTTACAAAGCAAGCAAGCGTAAACATTGATTTTCTAAGCCTAATCCATACACCAAATTAGCAGTTTAGCTACAGTTCTGCATACAGATAAGAGTTTACTTTTCCTTACCTTTTATTCTGCAACCACCCTAACAAGAAAGTGAAAGAAACATTTAAAGAAAACCACAAGGAAGGAATGGAACAAACTGTGTCAAAAGGATGCGGTGGAATATCACCATGGCCCCTGGTCCTATGCCAACGAGAGAAGAACGCCTGCTTAAGTATCCACGTAGACGTACCTGCAATGGATAACATAATATGCAAAACCAACTAACAGATCAAAAATAAAATATTTTGACTAGCCACTTATTTACCGTGTGATTGTTATCAGTAACGTGAATACATATACTGTACTTCTCATCACCAGTACACTGTCCCTCCTTAAAACTACGTAAATGTATATTTTCTACTTTTCCCTGTAATGATATTAAATCTCCTTGAACAACTTCAGTTTGCAAGTTAGCAGAACCAGAAGCCTCTTTAGGTGTTATAATATCGGTGCATGATGAGGCACTCAAAATTTCACTTGAAGAGCCACATAGCCCATTCAATACATGGCATAATGTGGTATACTCTTCCATATCTTTCCTTATTGTCTCGCTAGAAAAATCTAGATGGAAGTAAGAATTGTGACAGAAGCCATTCCAAGGCTGCACTAATTTTAGGTCATCATGGCTGGTGTTTCTGGAAAATGGCTCGACCGTATTCGCTGAAATGGCTCCAGTAGATTGATCCATAATGGTCTCCTTGATGCCTACATTACCATCAAAGGTAATGTTGAGGCTCCAGAATTTATCCAGAGAATCTAGTGAGACTTTACCACCTTTTAAACATCCACAACCTTCCATGATAGCTGTATGATTTCCATCACGACATTGGAGAAGATAGCAACCACCTATCCGCAGTGACTGTTAATTTGAATTAATTAGATTATATAAATGCCAATATACTGGAACAAATATAGTCTAAGATAGAGAACAAGTTTTATCATTAAAACTGTACCGGATATTTGGCAAAACTTCCCTTCTTGAACTCCAATAAAATCTTTTCGTTTGTGACAGTAACACCTGATCCAGAGGAATAGCTGGTTACCAGAGTACCACAAAGATTGGTGCCCCCAAACCTAAGTGAACACGGAATTTTACACATTTTTGCCACAGAGGCCTCAGGATATCCTATTGAACGAAAGTGTGACATTCTAAAGCCCTCAGCATGCTCGATGCAGCCACCTTGTCCAATAAACTTCAAATCATACGGCAGTATTACGGCCTCAGCATACAGGGTAGGCCTGGACATGTTCTGACGTGGAATCTGTAATATAAAAATGAGAACGTAGACACTGCTTATGGGCACATTTTGATAAACTCTCCAATTGTTGTTAGATGAAGAGGAAAAGGACTCACATTATTATTTGCTGGAAACATGTGGGACAATTTCAGCAAGTGAAACGATGTGGCACTGTTGGTAACGTGCAAAGGAATACGCAACGAATGTCCAATTTGACTCAGATCCTTCCAGCAGACTATAACATAGATGTTGAGATGATGCACTCTTTTTCTGTAAGGGAGCTGCTGAAACACAGCCTTGCAGGATACAGGATCAACAGCATCATAATGATCTAGGTAAGACACTGGGCCTTCAAGAGCCAATTTGTAATTGCTGATCTGGACGGAAAAAGAGAATCAGAAAAAGAAAAGTGGAACATATGTCGATAAAAAAGATATATCATTCTTCAAGTTTTTATATGAATTTGGTTCTGCATAAAACATAAATATAATTCAAATATTCACAGTAATAAAAAAAATATAGGACGGTGATAAGCCTCTGAAATCCTATGTGATAGGAAGGTCCCACAAAAGCTAAAAGGGAAGTTCTATAGTACGGTGATCAGACCCACGATGCTATATGGGACGGAATGTTGGTCAACTAAACGGCAACATGTCCAACAAATGAGTGTCACGAAGATGCGCATGCTACGGTGGATGTGTGGGCACACAAGAAAAGACCGAATAAGGAACGAGACGATTTGTGATAGGGTAGGGGTGGCATCGATTGAAAAGAAGTTAGTCCAACATCGACTAAGGTGGTTTGGACATATCCAACGAAGACCTCCAGAAGCACCGGTTAACACTGGGATTAAGAGATAGAGAAAATATTAGGAGGGGTAGAGGACAACTAAGGTTGACCTACTAGGAGGCGGTAAAACGAGATTTGAGAGATTGGAATGTATCCAGAGACTTAGCTCATGATAGGACTACAGGAAAGTAGCAATTAATATGGCAGAATCTTAGTTTTTTTCTTTGTTTTTTGTTGATGAACTCCGACAGAAGGGCAGGCCTGGCGCAGTGGTAGAGTCTCTCCACTTGTGTCCTGGAGGTCCTGGGTTCGAATCAGCCTCCTAGCAAAATAAGCAAGGGAAAGGCCGCCTAGAAATTCCCTTCCCCAGACCCCACAACGTGTGGGAGTTTCAGCACTGGGTATGCCTTTTTTGTTGATGAACTCCGACTATGCCTTTCTATACATAGCTGGTCCCAAGCCCAGATAAAGTAGGAGGGTTGTGGTAGGCTTGGCGAGTCAGGTTCAAAACCAACCATTCCTATGGATATGAAACCCAGTTTGCGTTTCATATCTAGCCTACCTCAATTGCTCGAGACAAATGCTTTGTTGTTGTTGTTTCTTTTTTTCTTGTTACTCTTATATCTCTTCCTCTCTTTTTTACTTAATTTTTAAAAAATATATATAAAAAAATTGTTGGGTTTCATGTCTAGCCTACCCCAACGTGCTTGGGATAAAGGCTTGGTTGTTGGTTGTTGGTTGTTGTTGTACAGTAATAAAAAATTTGCATTACCTCATAGATTCCATACAAACTTTCAGTGGGTGGAAGATCAGGTATGAAAACATCTATATTTCCAGTGGAATCTACCAGCTGAAGCCTCCCTGACAGTGGAGAAGCCTGTATGAAAAAAGACAGGCATTTCAGAATGTATCCTAATCCAAAGTCTAAACACTTGGGTCATGAAGTACTATTATCTATGCAGGAAATTTATACAGCTATCTCCATGAAGTATTATTAAATTTTTAGTACTTCCCAAATAAATTACCCAGTCTACTTAGATATATTCAATACTTAACTCGGCATATCACGTTTCTTGGTATATTACATTTGGATAAAGGAAAAATAAAAGCAATAATATTAACTCTAAGCAGATAACAGTAACAAAGGAAATTACGCATAACCTTGATGCTTCCTGCTAATACAAGATCCAGATCTTCACTCGAAATTATTCTTGTGGTACTGCGGTGATACGAAATCCCATTGCAGGAGAATTGGTTTCGACCATGATTTTTCCCTACTCCTTCAGAACCATTCCAAAATTTAAGCATCAGGGATATCCACAATGATTCTGCCTTGCAGATAAAATTAGAGAGTGGTATGACCTAATAAAATTGAAGTTGAATTAGTAAGGAGGATATATAGGAATTGAAGTAAAATTAGTTCCATGCGTACACAAAAGAAGATATTGTTACCAATTTGCAAGCTTCCAGATTTGATCCTAGGCTGGAGCTACCACAATTATGACTGCAGAATGTCATCATTAAACTTTGCTGCACAACCGAGTTCAAGTTAATTAATTTATAAGGAAAGGAGGTTTGACAACATCCAAACCAAATAATAAAATCACCATGTTGTGTACTGAAGTGAAGTTGGGAAAACATCAAAAGCAAGAAACTTAAGTGCCTACATGTGGCAGTCCTACTTCCAGCCAAGTGTGTTTCATTCATGTTCATTGCTTGCTCAGAAATATAACATCCTTTCTAACTTGCATAAAAAGAGATTGTGTCCGGATCGATGACATAGGAGAGAGATTAGGGGTGGCATCAATTGAGGAGAAGCATGTGCAACATCATTTGAGGTGATTTAGACATATCCAACAAAGGCCTCAACAGGCACCGGTACGTAGCGGGATAATAAGATTATTCGATGATGTGAACAGAGACAGAGGAAGACAAAACTTGACATGGGTGGTTTGCCTTTTTCTGTTTGGTTTTATCATCCTCTTTTCCTTTTCTCTTTTTTTCTCTTTTTCATTTGTCTTCCTTGTTTATTTTCTCTTTTCTTTTTAATTTTTTTCTTTGTTAATCTTATATCTCATCCTCTCTTTAACTTCATTTAAAAAATAAAAAAATATTGGGTTTCATGTCTACCCTACCCCAACGTGCTTGGGACTGTTAAAGTATAAGTGAATTGTCCACCTTTTCCTATCGGCTTAAGCTTTTCGGGTCAACCGGTCGGTGTAGCTTAACATGGTATCAGGGTCAAAGTTCTCGAGTTCGAATCCTGGCGGGCGCGATCTATTAAAATAAATTGCAGTCGACTCCTATTCCACTTTGCAGGCCAAGAGAGTCTGCACGTGAGCGGGATTGTTAAAGTACAAGTAAATTGTCCACCTTTCCCTATCGGCTTAAGCTTTTCGGGTTAAATGATCGGTGCATAGTAGCATAACATGGTATCAGGGCCAGAGGTATCGAGTTTGAATCCTGGTGGGCGCGATTTATTAAAATAAATTGCAGCCGACTCCTATTCCACTTTGCAGCCCAAGAGAGTTTGCACGTGAGGGGGGGTGTTAAAGTATAAGTGAATTGCTCACCTTTCCCTATCGGCTTAAACTTTTTGGGTCAACCGGTCGGTGCATAATAGCTTAACAGGGACAAAGGCTTTGTTGTTGTTGGTGGTGGTGGTGGTGTTGTTATTGTTGTCATTCGTCTTCCTTTATTTTCATTTGTCTTTCTTACTGGGTCTCGTGAGCTTCATCTCTAGCCTACCCCAACTTGCTTGAGACTAAAAGCTTTGTCGTCGTTGTTGTTGTTGCATAAAACCCTTCTCGAAGCAATGTATTAGCCAAGTGTCGTGGTGAGCACCACAACATTCTCAAAATTTGTGCTTCAGCACACTTAGGGTGCGTTTGGCAGACTGAATCGTTTCAGATTCTACATAGAGTCGGTAGAATCGCTACCAAACGACACATATACGAAACGTTTCACACTTGAATCTGCTAGAATCGATTCTAGTTTTTGGCCTAGTGAAGAGAAACGGCAAAAATGGTGTTTCAAACCTGAAACGGTTCAGACTTTCTAACCTCGCTTTAGGGTTTGAAGATAATTACAAAACTGTCACCGTCTTCCTTGTGCCATCCTTTTCCCACGACGCTCGACCCAACATCGCCTTTTCTTCGCCAAACGCTCACTTACCAAACCTTACTCTCTCCCGGCGCAGGCATCCATCCCCATAATTTATGACATGGTTATAATGTGATAAAAATAACATAGCCATCCAAGGATAAATGTGTCATTTCAATCCTGCTCTCTCTATACTGGAATCGAAACTAGAAATTTAGCCAAACAGTTTGTCAAGTGATTCCGTTTCAGGTGAGAAACGTTTCTAACAGAAACTGAAATGTTTCTAGTTTTTGTAGAATCTGGAACCGTACCAAACGGGGCCTTAAGTAGGAAATAAGAAGGGTATGTATGTATATATATATATATATATATATATATATATATACTGAAAAACATGTAGAACACAGTGAAATTAAGGGCACTATTGAGCTATCATAATCCCCTTAGGAAGTTAGGATGCAAACAAAACAGTTGCTAATTACATGCAAACTGTGCAGCAGAAATTGTATACATATGCTGAGTCAAACAAATACACTATTAAGAATCTTGCCTGAGGTTGGCACTTTGAAGAGAGAACTTTAGCAGCATAGGCATGGACAACTCCTTGTTTCTGTTGGTACCTTGCAGTTCAAGGGTTTCATTATAGCAGATTAGCAGCAAATACAATGGACTGACAACTAAAACAACTCCAGTTGATAAACTATTCTAGTAACACAACAAAAAATAGTAACATACATTTTGTGAGCCCAAAATCTCTTTGTCAGAAAATAATTTGGTGAACTTCTGTTTAAAGCATGACATCAGAAGTAAAGTCCTGAAATAGGAGGAAATGAGTTGAAAATTTGTTTCATCAATCATTCATCATGGTCTCACATAGAACTAAACAAAAAAACCATAAAAATCTATACCAAAATCTAGTAGGCATATCCAAGGACTCAACAAACTTATCCAACAGAATTTTGCTCTCCGCCTTCATATAAATTCTGCACCAAGAGTAAAAAGTGTTGACTGTTGAGGTGATACCTATATAGCGCGGCCTGGCATGCCAATATAGTTCCATCTTACTTGGATTCCACCAGGGAGAAAGATTTTACAGTAATGTTGGTTTTACTGCATGTACCAAGCAGCACAATCCTTGTCCAGGACAATTTTAGGCTGATTGTTTGAAAGTTATTTACAGATATCTACAAAAAGAGGTTGCACAGTTATTATTGACATCATTGATGGAAATATGAAATCTAAGCATAAGATTCACAACATACAACAGCACCAACTCGAAGAGAATGTGGGGGTGGAAGCTGCTGATTGTCAATCAGCAACCACACAGCGTCATCCAGCTCAACCACCACACCCTGCATATATATTCCAGTGATGACCCCAGCGTACACTCCAGTACAGTTCTCTGACAAGCAATCTGACCGCACAGTCCCTCTATAGGACGGGCACCATGCCATGGCTGTCTTCGTAGACGACACTAGCATGGTGTAGGAGGCCTTCTCCTTAATAGAAACCATCTGTTTCTTCAACCCGGAGACGTACACCAGCTTCCCTACAAGCCACGCCAACACCGGTCGTAGCGTGCTTGCCGAGTCTATAAAGTACAGAAACTTCACCACCTCGAAGTTATGACCCTGGTCACCTCTTGGTGGAGATTTCTGGCACTGGCGACACCCGCAGCAAATCAGCTCCGCAAGAAACCCAACCGAACTGCTGCTCCTGTCAGGCTTGGCACGCAGCATACTGAACACCGCGCTCACCGACTTCACCACCCCAAATATGCAGCCGCGGGCTGCCAAGTCGGATTCTATAGCCACGCAGTTGAGCGGAATGGCCGTCAGGAAGCCAGGTCTTGGTGCCGGTGCGGGCTCCTCCGCGAGGCACCAGCGGACCACCTCGAGCACGCCGGCGGCGCCGTGGAGGCGGAGTGAGGGGAGGTAGTTCCACGCGAGGACGCGGATCACGCGGCCGAGCGCGGCCGGGTCGAAGTCGAGGAGGCAGCAGCAGACGGAGGCGGCCACAGGGTAGGAGGAGGAAGAAGAAGAGGAGGTGGTGGTGGTGGTAGTGGAGGGGTCGGAGAAGGAGAAGCAGTTGTTGCGGCAGGCGGCGGGGGAGGCCGCGGAGGGGAGGGAGAGCGTGCCGGAGAGGAGCACGTAGCTGGGTATAGGTGCGAACGGGGCCGTGCCCGTCTTCGAGGCAGGATTTGAAGAAGTTGTGGCGGCGGCGAGCTTGGGCTTTTTGCGCGGCGGGGAGGTAGAGGAGGTGGCGGCGGAGGCGGGAGCGGAAGGGAAATGGAGGGAGGAGGCGCCGGTGGTGGGGCGGCGCAGAAGGAGGAGGTCGGCCACGGTGAGGCGGCGCGGCGGGTCCGCCGGCGGGGGCGGTTCCTCCATGGCTAGGGATTGGGGGGTTCGGGACTTCTCGGAGAGAGAGAGAGGAGTAGAAGACGAGCGGGCGGGAAACGAGACGGCAAGCAGTGAATGAGCTGTCGGGCCCAATTGGCATTGGGGGGTAACGTGTCTTACTGAGACGGGTGGAAGGTGGGTTGGGCCTGGAACTGGTGGGCTGGATCAGGGAAGACAGACGGCTGCAGAAAACAGTACTCTATTTCACAGCAACCTGCGAGAATGCAGACGGCTTTGCTTGAGCCCTCACCAGTCACCGTTCCAACAACAAGGGGCGGAGCACCATCTTGCTGTCGCCCCGCCGCGTTGATCATGGTGCATGCAGCTTAGTACAGGCTACGCTAGACTTTGAGGCCGCTCTAGCTAGCTTGCCCGATGGCGCCACTGATGAAGGGCCTTTGCTTTGCGTGCGTGCCTGCTCTGCTCCACCCATCCGATCCACATGCGTAGTCTAATCCTCTTGCGGAAAACAGAAACCAAAACGATCGTCGTCGTGAAGCGAGAAGCGACGCCATTGGCCGTGCCGTCGCTGTCCGGCCGTGCGTACGCCGACGACGGCGACCGGGACATTTAGGCAGAGAGGGGAGGAGGAGGGAGCGACAAGAAGTTAGAAGTGTTTGTTCCTAGGACCCTTTTGTTTATTCGATTCGATGGTGCGGGGGCCAACGTTCGTCCTTGAATCGGCGTATTTTTACTCTTCTTTTCCTGTTTATTTTCCTTCTTTTCTTCTTCGCACGGTAGAATTGTTTTTCTTGATTGTTGCAAACCGTTTCGATAGTTACGAGTTTATTGTTACTATCTCCGTTCTAAACTAAATAACTTTACTATAGTTAATTTAATTTAAATTAAATTAAATCTTTTAAAAACATCATTTATTTCAGAACGACGGGAGTAGATAGCACATGTGAAATCTAGATCACGGTGCGTGTGTGTTCCTTGCCCATATGATCGCGTTTCGTGCTAGAATTATAAACTGACAGGACCAATCTCAGCCGCGATCTTACCTGCGAGAAAAGTAATATTCCTCATGCACCCAGCTGATACCTTCTACGGTGTTGCAGGCTTGCAGCCTCTCCCCCCATTTTTAAATTCTTATCGTAAAGACAAAAAAATCTAATTTTGAAATAAACTTTTAACGGTAACAATTTTAAAACGGGACGAGTAGTAGTTGATAATCATTGGTGATTGCTTTAGCTAGTAGAAGAAACCATGGGCGCTTCCGTGCTCCAGCTCCCGTGGTCCGAATACATTACGAAGCGAGAATATCCATCCCCTTGCGTTTACGCAAGTACGTATACACTCATCACAAAAGGCAGGAAACCCAAAAAGCGCTCTGTTTGTTGCTTATTTTTTGCTTATCGATCCAAGTCCAATCAGGTACATGTACATGGCCCATGCGCATAAGCGGATAGGAATCGCCGAGTGGTCGTCGCACCGGGGAGCCATCGCTTTTCGGAGGCTGTTGGCGCTCGTGAACCAGATCACTCGTCGACAAGGGTGGGGCAACGGCGATCCAAGACCGGACAGCAGTAAGCAGAGCAACGGCAGAGGAATATTAACCGGTGCTTGTCTATGTATCGGCGAGCACGAAAGCCCAGGCTCAAGGCTCTGCACTCTGCGGAGAGGAGAGGAGAAGCAACTCGTGGCTGGCTGGTCGATGCCCGTAGTAGCCTTATCCGTGGAAGGAGAACTCGCTACTCGCGGACAGGTAGCAGCGCCAGCGCGTGGCGTCGGGGAGCTGGTCTGCGTGCTCAGTCACCGTCGCGAAGCTTGCAAGACTTCCTCACGCACACGTGTTCCTTCCTTTTTCCGGTCGGACGGTGCTCGGTTTTGCACGTACACGTACGTCCAGAGGATGAAGCTTGCACGTTTGGGTCTTGGACGTACATGTTGAGTAGGACGTTTTGTGTGCGTGTTTTGGGGGAGCGACGTCTTCCTGCCGCATCTGAGCTACTAGCTCGCTCTTCCAAGCAAGTCCATGACACGCATGCACGACGCGCACCAGACGGAGGATGACCATCCCCGGTTAGGCTACGGGTCGAGCTGGACGCCGCTACTACTACTACTTATCCTCAGGATCTGTTACGGATCGATCTAACCTCACACGGTCACGCAGTCGCACGTGGATGGATGGATGGATGGATGGATGGATGGATGGAGGCGACAGGTGGCTGGGTGGCTGCCTGGCGGGGCGCGCGCCCACGCCGTAACTACCCGCTCGTCCGAGAGTTTCGTGGAGTAATTTTCGTACCTCACGTCGAAGCTTCTAGAGGGCATCCTTGTGGCGGATTTGGTTTCAATAGAAATATACAAGATCTGCAACTTTATCTCCCCGCGAGGGGATTTGAAGGGGATTCAATTCCTGACAACAAGCTACAATTACTGAAAATGTTGCAAGAGACCGTCTTCTTTCCCTCTCCACGGCACAGATTGCAGCAGACCCAGATCAGTTTTGGAGCAGTGATCAAGATAATCACACCCCATGTCTTTGACCTGCTACGTACTTGCATCCTCAATGGCAGGAAGCAAAGCGCTACTGCACTTCGCATGTTCAGCAGCCACGAAGGTCCGAACAAATTACCTACCTCCGTATTTACCACGTGATCCACGCGCATAAGATCAGTCCGACATTTCAACCAGTGACATTGTAGTACGCAGTAGCAGTTTTTTTTTTCATTGCGAACCAGTACAAGTACGCAGCAGCAGTTTTTTTTTATATAACGAACCTTCACCGAGCTTCCGTGCACCACGACATAGAAACCCAACCAGGTTCATCCACGCGTGGACATTAAGGTAGTGTTTGGTTCATGGAACAAACGATAAATGTATAAAATCGTCTTGGATAGGTCTAGGTTACACGTTTCTTTTGGCTGAATCGCAGAGATGGTTAATATTCTATGAATATTCCTTTCTATAGATGGTGTATCATCATTCCATTCAAGATTTGCTATGTTCATTAGTCAAATTTTAATTATAATTAGACATTATTAGCTATAACCATTAGTTAGTACATGCATTTATGATGATCCTGTGACAAATTAATTAATAACTAATATTGTACAGTAAGGATTAGTACGGATTAGTACAGTTCATTGATGGCTACAAACAAAATGTATTATTAAAAATATCTAGTGATACATTAACATACTATAAGTATTTTAAATAACTAAAAATATTTGTGTATCACCCATACAATTATTCAAATAAAATCATGTACATTGTCATAAAACTAACCAAATATTATATTTTATCACATTATCTAGAATCACCTCGTCAGCCGAACCATTTCATCTAAAATGAAACTGATTCAATCAACCAAACCCTAAAACAAACAAATCAGCTAGGAAAAACGAAAGCCCAAAAATCTTAACAACTCAACGACAGAAAATCTACTACGTGACAAGTGTCCCGGCGGCTCACGAAAGCGAGAGCTTGCCGCGCACGGAGCCCCGACGCGCGACACGTCAGCGCTGGTGATTGGCCGGGGTGCGGGTCCCGCCCTACGAACGGTCCCGATCTATCCTCGCCGAGGAACCACCGCGACCGCGGCCGTCCGCTGAGGCTACTTATCCCGGCGGCCGTGTGGGCCGCGCCTGACCTCAGAGTTATTTCTCTCTCTAATCTGAACTCCATTGATTGAGTGGTTGGTTCCGTTGCTTCGAGTTCGACGAGTTGGGAGAGTTTCTTAGGCCGCGTGAGGAGGAGGTGCATGGGTAGCGAGCGGTTCGCGATTTCGGAGGAGGGATCTTTCTGAATTTCTTATCTTTCGGATCGCGTTTGTGATTTGCCGGGCCTTGAATTTGTGCAGGCGAGAACTTTTTACCGGGTATTTTGTAGGATTTTGGGTGTGTTTGGTGCTGAAATTTTGTGCCGCTTTCCAAGAGGAGGACCAAATTTCGGGTGGAATTTCGTTTTGGGGAAGTGATCTTGGAAACCTATTAGGTAGTATTTGCTACGTGAGATTTGATTAGTTGGTTTCGGACTCAATTCTCTGATTAGTTGATTTTTGAGGTTAGCATCGAAAGTCGGCACGCTTGCTTGCTGCTTACTCTGGCCGAAAAGCTTTCCCTTGGATCTGATTTGTGATTTTTTTGGTTCGGACTTGGCAGATCCAAGAACCTTCGAATTTTGCTTGATTTCGCCCCGATTTTTTTATCTGATCGAGAGGCTCCCCAAGTTTTCACGAGAAGCGATTTTTTTTTGCGCCATTATCCATGGCGTTGAACCGCTTCACGCAATGGCTGTGGTCGGGGGGCGCCAGTCGGGTTGCCACCCACGACCTCCCGACCGCGGGGCTGACGAGCCCCTCCTTCCCTGACTTCCCCTCCGGGTTCCGGGAGCCGGAAACCGTCACGTTCTACACCGCCGGCCACGGCGGCCGCCGCGCGCGGCCAAGGAGGGCCCGGAACCAGCGCCGCAGCCGCGAGGAGGCCCGGGTTGATCGGGAGTACGACATGGTCATCGTGCCGTCCGACGGCGGCGTGTGCCTGTCAGGGTCGGAATCCGACGACTCCGACTGGTCTATCGGCTGGCTCGAGCCCCAGGCACCGGGGATGCATACCGACGGCGACCCCGAGGACTGCTTTGCAGTGCTCGTGCCGTGCTACCGCCACGGCCGCGGCAAGCAGCAGAGGGGGGCCGAGGGCCGGTTCCTTGGCACCGGTACCCTCGCCGACGGTAGCCTCTCCGGTGAGCGCTTTGATCTGATATATTCTACTCCAGTTCGTAGTTATGAGTGTTAAAAAACATAAAATTATAATCGTATCACTTTGGAGGAATCGGTTGTCTAGTTGTTCTGGATTGAGAAAAAATCATGCATGTTAGTAGTTAGTACCACCAGCTCGGTTCTGTCTAGTGTAGAATTGGGACGGAATCATTTATGGGCTAGTTGATTCTTGATGGTACCAAGTGTTATGACTAGTTCAGTTTCACATTTTGAAACAGACGCACCAAACTTGGTACTCTTCGGTTATAAAATGCTATTTAGGCAAGAATTTAGCTTCGTTGATCTGACATAACAGAAGCTATAAAAGGAATATGATAAGAGATAAGAAGTTAATGCCCTTAATACGAGCAGGTTGCCTCCTTTTCCTATTTTTGGTTAGAAAGTGGCGGTAAGATGGTAGTAACGAGATTCTTGATCTATTTGCCCAATGATTGCTTTGTGTTTTTTATTTGTTTAGTTCAGTAATGATATGCTTGGAGGTAGTAGGTTTTGTTAGCCCATTTTTTGGTGTGGATTGTCTATCATATGCCATTCTGATGTTTGATGCTGTGGGTTAGATGACTTACTTTATACTGTGGATTTGAAATTGTTTGGCTTATGAAGTCTGCCTAATATTAATAGGTGGATGCACTAATACTTCAGATCTGTTAGCGTACAATAGAAGGCCTAGAATCCTATAATCATGGTGCTACAATCTGTTGCCTTCTTTTTTCTTCAAAGAAGTCAGCATCTTCTTTCTGCTAGGGTTCTACTTTTTTCCATCCTTTGGCCAATTACTTGCTTTGATCTTTACTTGAGTTAGCTTCAGTTATACTTTGTATCTTAATTGGGGCCTAGAATTTGTATTACCTCAAGATTCTTACCATCTCTTATCATGTAGTCAGCTGTTCAAACTGCTACTAGATTTTATTGGTTTTAACATGCCATTGGTGTCATCTTAATTCTCTGCAAGCCATTGCATTGCATTGTCGACAAGCTTTTTACTGCAGTACGAATTAGCTATCCAGTCTTCTACAAAGATGTGTATTTTAGTTCTTTTGTTTGGCGTGTTGGTCAGTGAACAGAGTTTATAATCTTTTGTTTGGAGTCAGTATTTTGACGCTCTGGTTCGTCAACAGAAGTATGGGCCTATATGAAAGATTTATTTTCAAAAACAGATAAATAAATAACTTCAGTTATGTTCTTGCTCTAATTTTCTTCTTTTCCTGTTCTGATCTGCAGATGGAAGGAATTTTGTAGAGCAGTGGCTTTCTTCTCTTCAGAACTGATACCTCAGTTCTCTCGTAGCTACGAACGGTGTACATAGTATTTGTATCGCTTCGTTTTGTTCTACTACGTTTTCGTAGACGCAGACTGTATCGATGAAGGAAAGACATAGAAAACCCAAAAAAAGAGCAAAAGGTGAAAAATAAAAAGAGGACCAGTGGAATTTTGAAGCAGCACTGAACGGGTATTGTCCTTCCGGAGGTTTCAAGGCTATTTTATTCTTGCGAAGCAAGGAGAATCCTGAACAACACAATCTGCGCATCATAAAAAATATTTCTTCCTTGGAGTGCTAACCATGCAGAGATGAACTGCTATTCCATTGATAATATGTCCCACATGCTTGTGGTTCTTGCATAGTGCTATTGCGGTGTATAAAGTTGGTGCAGATTTGCAAATGCGCGTTTCTCGTGTGTGCTGGTGTGCGTGGTATTCGTGTACATTGAACCAGAATCCTTATTAATGGATCTACTGTATATAAGTCTTATGAATCATTCCCACTGTTTTGAATTATTTGACACCGGTTAGTATAAAATTAAACTGAACAGCGTTAAATATTTTAAAATGGAGGGAATACGATTTTTAAATTATTTGATGCTGGTTAGTTCAAAATTGAACTAATCAGTATCAAATAATTCGAAAAGGAGGGAATACTCCTTAGTGTGTACAGAAACATTTCTTAGTACTTCTAAAATGATTGATGTTTAGGATAGTTAATTTAGTTCATTGAAAGTTAATTAATTCAGAATGGAGTGAGTAATAATTATGTGCGTGGAGGATTGAGCATTTGGACCTTTCCGCAAAAGAAAAATGATTGAACATGAGAAAAGCAGAGTTCTGCAGTGAATAGAAGCGGAAATCTGGAGTTGTTGGTTTGCAGCATTTGCACCCGTTGAGCAAAGTCCTCTGCCGTTGTTGTTTCATCGACATTCGGCTTGTAGTAAGGGTGTGTACTGTTTGGTACAGCTTCTGAACCAGCTTTTTTTATAAAAATAAGTTTCGGGTGTACCAAACAGTCAGCTTCTCCAACAGATTATTAGTTCAGCTGCTTCTCAGAATGAACTAAAAGCAGGATATAAGTTTAATCTGTTGTTCACCAGTTTTTCAGACAAGCTGTTTTTTTAACAAGTTTAAGCCGTGCCAAACAGGGCTGTACTCTGCCGATTCGTCCTTTACAAATTATCGAAATTATTCTCAGGTATACTGTAGAGTAAATGAAAATTATGGATGGGTCGTGTCGAAGTATTCCGTCGACATTTCCCCTGGGCCTGCTTTAGGGGCAGCCCACAGAGGTTTTTTTTCGGAGGGGCTAGCTCTACGCCCATGGGAGTTGTATTGCTCGGGGCTTAGAACCGGAGTTCTAAGCTTGAAGGTCTGGATGATCTGAGTGTGTAACCGGGGTCAAAATGAGCCGAACCCCTTGCAACGTTGCCTACCTGAGCCTTTTATACTTTAAGGCTCGGGCGGCCCCGGGGCCCGACAGGTGGCCCCGGGACAATATCCTGCCATCTACAATATCTTGCCGTGAATGCTGGTAGCTGTCTTCTAGCGATGGCTTCTTGGTCATCGTCCTGTCGTCCTGCCCATGCAGCAAGCTAAGTGTAGTGGTTGATGACGGCAGGGCATTGTCTTGTCGCTGTATTTATTGGTCTACAGCTCCTGACATGGTGCGTCTGTCTTGACTGTGACTGGTCACAGTGCCTCCTGACAGGCGTGCGCCGCGCCTCTGCGTCTTGGGGAGGTGCGGGTCTTGAATGCTTTGATCCGACAAGGCATGGCGTGCCTTTACTCCTGCTGCCTACCAAGTCGTGGTGGGCAGCGCGGCACTGCTGGCCACGTGGCAGGCCCGGAATTCCCCTCTGAGGAGAGGGGAGGCCCGACCCTGCTGGACACGTGGCGCCTTCGGAGCTCACCCCTGCGGGGGGGGGTGGGGGTGAGGTACGGCTCTCCTGGCCACGTGGCAGGCTCGGAGCTCTCCTCTGAGGAGAGGGGAGGCCCGACCCTGCTGAACACGTGGCGCCTTCGGAGCTCACCCCTGCGCGAGGGTGAGGTCCGGCTCTTCTGGCCACGTGGCAGGCTCGAAGCTCTCCTATGAGGAGAGGTGAGGCCCGACCCTGCTGGACACATGGCACTTTCGGAGCTCACCCCTGCGAGGGGGGGGAGGGGTGAGGTCCGACTCTTCTAGCCACGTGGCAGACCCGGAGCTCTTCTTTGAGGAGAGGGGAGGCCTGACCCTGCTGGACACGTGACACCTTCGGAGCTCACCCCTGCGGGGGGGGGGGGAGGGGGAGGGGTGAGGTCCGACTCTTATGGCCACGTGGCAGGCCTGGAGGTTCCCTCTGAAGAGAAGGGAGGCCCGGACGCCTTCGGAGCTCACCCCTGCGGGGGGGGGGGGGGTGAGGTACTTAGGCGGTTTTCTCCTGTGCGTGGGGTACCCGATATTGAGGGTACCGACAGGCCGAGTCATGAGTAAAAAATTCATGGGCAGCACAGTAAGGTCTTGGACTTCAGCTCGTTGAGAATTCTGAATTTGCTTTATAATTTAATATAAATAACCAGTGTCTCAAATTTTTTGCCAAAGTAGTCTCCCTTTCACACCTATGGACGCGTGCCACCGTGGCCTGTCGGCCGCTACTGGGGCGACTAGGACACCAATCTAGCCCACCGTGCACGTCGTGGGCGTGGGCCTATTCCCCCGCGCGCTGGACAACAAGAGCTGGCTTTCTATGCGGAAATGACTTTGCCCGGTGGGAGCAGGCTGCCCCATTGGTGTCACTATTTGAAATGTTGCAGATGAGATGGAAGACAGAAGAGGGAGAGGGCCGAAAGAAAAGAAAAGAAAAAGAGCCTGCTGCTGTTTGCTGTACATCGGTTGGCCTTGAGCGCATTATATTTATGCGAGGTATTCGGCCGCTAAATACCTCGCACAATACAATGCGGTAAAGGCCAGTCGCCCAGCCCGTGGGCCGTGATCGACAGAGGTGGGGCTCGCATGGCTCTAATAGCCAACCAGTGGACGTTTCATTCCGTTTTTCGGCCCAGCGATGCGGAACGGCATCTGATGTGCTTCACCAGCGAAACAGTTGGGCCTGACGCCAACAGGAAAAAAAAAGAAACAGAGAAAGAAGATGAGCTAGCAATATCGGAACGAGCACAGCCAGAACTGAAAACGATGTTGTTACTTGTAACCAACGGATTCTTCTTCAGAAGGAACTGATTCCACTCTTAGGTATAGCAAGTTCAAAGCGTAACAAGGTGGCCGGAATTGTCTCTTGTCTGACTCGTACTCTCTTCGTTTTTTCTTTTTGAGATTAGTTAGTTTATTTTTGAACTAGGGAAGAACATAAAATTAACAAGTAGTAGTAGAGATTAAAAAAACGCATATCGACGGAACAACATTCTCACATGTCAGATGTACATCTGTACGGCACTCCATATACGTACAACGATTATATTGATCTACTAGTACAAAACCTGGGAATTCGGCTCAGCTACTAGTGACACCACGCATACATACTCGTTGGCAGCTAGGCCTCTATATACCTTGCTAGCTAGCTAGCTTGCCGGAGGGGTGGCGCGCGGCGTCACCGTCGGCATGGCCATGATGCGCGCGCGGATCAGGGCGGAAAGCGCCCTGAGGAGCTCAACCCGCGCCCGGAGCCGAACGATGTAGTGGGCGGTGCGGACGAGCAGGCGGTCGGCCCGCACCGCGGCGCCGCCGGGCACCAGCCGCCGCAGCTCCCTCACCCTGCGCCCCAACGCCACCGCCTCCGCCGACGACCGCCGGCGCCTCTCCCTGTTCCCCATATATGGCAGCGACGACGGCCAGAAGGACGCCACCTGCAGCGGATCGACGACGAATTAACGTGATGCCGTGCGTGTGGGGGTGGTGGTCGTGGTCGAGGCTAGAGAGGAGCGGTCGAATAAATAGGGGCGCGGCGCCGGCCGGGGGCCTCCAGGGGAGGAGGAGGCGTCTGTCAGGGGGGTAGGTGCGTAACCGGCAGTGAGCTGTGGCTCGTCGCGTAGCGCGGGGCCCCGGCCGGCCCGTGCGCGGACGCCACGTCGTGTCCTCCACACGTGCGTGACAGCTCTCCGATCACCCAGGGACCGGGCCGGATTTAGCGGTGGTGGTACCTGATCTCATCATCATCATCATCCCAGCTTTGCCCCTCCCTCATCGTCTCCGGAGTCGGGATATTTTGTTTCTCTTTCGTGTTCCGGCGACTGTGTTCGTGGCCTGACCCATGGCCCCATGCACGTAACGTATAACAAGCCTGCCCAACGCCACCTGAGTCACCACCTTCTCCGGAGACGCGGTCATATCAAGCCAGGGCAGCAGCACACCGCACCCGAGAGGACGGACGAAGCGGCGGCGAGAGGATCGAATGATGCCGATCGCGTCGGCTTGTTGTGTGCCTGCCTGTGCGGCGACGACGCGAACGGCGACCAAGTATCCGCGCCCGCGCCAACGCCCACGAGGGGGTTGCCTTTGCCTTGCTGCCGTCTCCAGACTCCAAGGTGGTTGGGGTGCCGCGGTCACGTCGGGCCGTCGGCCGTTGCGTTCGGCAACGGGACGAGACGGGACGGGGCACATGGCCGCACATGCAACGCAACCTACACAGCTACACCGCCTACCTGTTCCCAGCTTCAAGCAAAAGCAAGTTGATCCCAAGACCAATCGAGGTCGCATTTTATTGTGCAGTACTACGCGCTCTCTCGCCCGACCGTGCTTGTGCGTGGCCGAGTGCCCCATCTCCAGCTCACGCCGGACGTGAGAGATCGATACGGACAGTGGAAGGCACCATGCATGATCAGCTGTCAGTCACGTACGCACGCGCGCTCGGTCCCCAGTCCGTTTGCTTGGCCTATCTCGACGTACGCATGGGTCGTCGCCGCCCGGCGGCCGGCCGTCCGTCGTCTGGTTCCGCGCGCAGGCGTCAGAGAGGTATTATGCATAACAGCTGTGTCCGTGCCATGCATGGCGGGACCGAACGCCGTGGGACGGGACCGCATGATCGAGCAAGCTAGGTTACTAGGCCGGCGGCAAGTTACGTTGAAAAGGTTTCATCCATCCGATCCAACACGCCTATGATCCATCTCAACAAAAAAAGGCACATCTCGTTACAAGATATGTGCACTTCATCATCTGGGACGACACATGAACTTTACAGGACGGTGTAAAGTATATAGAACGGGCTCTTTATTTCAGTTGTTGATTTCAGAATCCAGCTTTTAATTTGGATTGTCGTGGATTGTGAAATTTTAGATCGTGATAAGCTGAGGTTCAAAAGTAAACAGTGGCCAAATCACTATTCATTCATGTACTAATCTGTGTGATAATATCAGGGGTGCAGGGGGGCGGGGGGCATGACGTACCTAATCGGTCTCTGTTAAGCTCCGCCCCTGTTCAGTCACCTACTTAATTTGGGTCATAATCACATATATAACGGTTAAAGTCTAATTCTAAGTAATAAATCGTTGTATTGTGAGATCTAAAGAGATAGGTATTGGAATCCAGATTCACTACGTCTTTGGTTGAGCTTTAGATTATTGTAAAATCCAGAATCCACGATTAATGCTGAAACGAAAGAGACACCCTAGATAGATCCCATAGGAACGCTTCATTCAAAACTCGTTTAGTTCAGACCGGTCGTTATCTTTTGTATTGCACAGATCGATCAGGGTCCAGAAAGCACTGGAAGCAGCGGTACTATTGTTTGATGGAGACGAATGATGTATCTGTCCCTCTCAGATCTGTGCTCGTACCGGTTGCTGCAACGACGCTGTATGTATGTACCGCTACAAACAGCCACGCTCATGCATGCACACGGCAGTAAGCTCCAGCTGCACTCCACGATCGAGGAGTACGTTCGTGTAGAGTTGGTCGGTCATGTCAGTGATCGGGGGACGTACGAAGGCGAAGCATGTGATCGTGTAGGCTGAACAGGTGCCACCGATGTATATATGTGCATGCATGTCGCAGACACGGGAAAAGCTAACCAAGAGCGTTGCTTCGGTTTTCCAACGCCAATAATCGCAGCTCGATCGGTGACCCGGGATGCGTACAAACGCGTCGCTGCAAGCGAGCTGTACTGGTGGCCAGAGGCTCTAATTAACCATGGCCACCGCGCACTGGCATGCGAGAGATCGGCCGGCCTTGGTATTGATGCAGGGCGTCAATCATCATGACAGATTTTGTTGGAATGAGCTATGGTATTAGGAAGCTAGCTTAACAGCCATAACTATGGCCACTGAAAGATGTGCAAGGAATCCTTCCTACAAGGCTACTTATCGGAGGTCTTTACAGCCGCTAAGACAGATTTCCGGCAGGCCCTCGGCGGCATCTAGGTCTCCCCTCTCCCAGCCTCCACGCGCTGGACGTCTCCAGAAAAGCAGAAATAGTGTTGCAGGTGAGCTACCCGGTGGCCTCACCGACCTCAGTGTTAGAGGTTCCCCGATTCGGAAGGAAGAGCCAGGAGGAGTAGGGTCTGGGGAAGAACCGAGTCGGTCTCGGGATAGGTTAGGTAGGAGCTGAGTTCCACTTAGTTATAACCCAACTCAACTCAGCGTTTTCCATCGCTTACATAATACTCACGCTCGGGACCAACACGACTCGGACCAGCGGGTATTCGGCTTCCTGGGTCGGGCTCCTCGACGAGGCCCGATAACCTCTGTAGAAGTGGAGCTGTCGATATCTCCCCCTTTCAGAACCTGCTTGCTCCCAAGCAGGGGCATGTGTAAAGTTCTGGCGAAGCTGGTCAATGTTCTCCCAAGTAGATAGCTCCTCTGACGTGTGAAACCATTTCACCAGTACTTGCAGAGTAGAAGAGCTCACTTAAACGACCTGCCTCCCCTGCAGTATGCGTTATGGAATCTGCAGGTAAGTACTACTGTCGGGTAAGGAAGGGCTGACCTGTGGCGGGCGACGGCGAGCTTCTTTGAGCACAGAGACATGGAACACGGGGTGTATGGAAGATGACTCCGAAAGATCTAATTTGTAGGCGACTGAACTGATGCGATCAATAATCTTGAATGATCCAAAGAATTTGAAGGCCAATTTTTGAGTTGAGCGCCTCGAAAGTGAAGACTGCACATAGGGTTGCAACTTAACATAGACCCAATCATCCACTTTGAAGGTTCTTTCAGTCCTGCTCTTGTCAACCTAACACTTCACGCGCTGTTGAGCCCTAAGGATATATTGGCGAACCAGTTCAGTCATTAAGGTTCTCTCTCGGAGCCACGTATTGAGGTTCTGATTAGAACAACAAGTATCAACACTACAGGAAAATCAACATTTTACGACGGCTGAATTTATTTACATGGGTCAGCCGTCATAAAATAACGTACTTACGATGGCGCGTGGTAGCCGTCTAACTTACGATAGCTACGGGCCCATGACCGTCGTAAGTTACTGGACCGTCGTAAGTTATCCATAACTTACGACGGTCGTAACCCTAAGCCGTCGTAAGTTACAACACCGTCGTAAATTAAGTTTAACTTACGACGGTCATAACCTAAGCCGTCGTAAGTTACACGGCCGTCGTAAGTGTATGGTTTTAACCGCCGCCTCGCCCCAATCTCGGGCTCATTTAGCCCGAGCCTGCACCGCCGCCGCCACGAGCCCACACCGCCGTCGCCCTGCGCCACCCCAGCACTGCCGCCGCGCGCCGCCCCCGCCGCCCGAGCTGCCCAGCGCCGCCGCTGCACGCCGCCCCGCCACCCGAGCCGCCCGGCACCGCCTCAAGCCGCCCCGGCGCCGCCGCCACTTTGAGGTACGTTCTATTTAGTAATTAATTTAGTTCATCTAGTTGATTTAGTAATTAATTTAGTTTATTTAGTAATTAATTTAGTTTGTTTAGTTCATTTAGTAATTTATTTAGTTTATTTAGGTCGTCTAAACGTTGTAAACGGGCTGAACGAAACAGTTTTGGGTCGGGTTTTAACCCTGTTTTGCCCCGTTTACGTAAAGTATGTAAAACGAATACAAATTGGACCCTATCTGCACCCGTTAAGTGTCAACCAAATCGAGCACGCGCTGCAGCCTGCAGCCGAGATGCCTTCCGTGCGCCGCCGCAGCTGAGCCCGCGCTGATGCTGCCGTCGCAACTACAAGAAAATCAACCTTGTACAGCGGCTGAATTTATTTATGTGGGTCAGCCGTCGTAAGTGTCGCTGGCTCTCGGCCGTCGTAAATAAAAGGACTGACGGAATTTAAGTATTATTTACGACAGCTAAAACCTAAATTGTCGTAAGTAAAGAAGTCGTCGTAAATAAAGAACATAACCCTACATATCCCGGGCCGCGCACGTTGGCCCACTTACGCGCGCGACCCGCCGACTGCCGCCGCACCGCTCCGCCTCGCCCTCGCCAAGCCGCGCCGCCTCCGCCGCCACGCCCCGCCCTGCCACCGCGCACCACCGTCCCGCGCCCCGCCCCGCTACAACGTGACTGCCCCGCGCCCCGCCCCGCCCTGCCGCAGTCGCCGCCGTCCCGCCCCAAGCCCCGCCTGATCGCCCCTGCTCGCGCCGAGCCCCGGCCGCGCCCCGCCATGCTGCGCAGCCCAGCCCCGTGCCCAAGCCCCGCCTTGCCACGCCGCCCGACCCCGCCCCAAGCCCGCCCCGCCACGCCCGGCCCCTGCTCGCGTCGCCCGGAGCCCCTGCTCGCCGCGCCACCTGGCCCCTGCTCGCCACTCTCTGAGCTCCTGCTCGCAGCGCCGCCCCCCTGCTCGCCGTGCCGCCTCCCGACGCCGTGGGCGCCGTGACCCGACACCGTGGGCGCCGTGACCCGACACCGTGGGCGCCGCCTTCCGACGCTGTCGCCGCGACGCCTCCCCGACGGCATCGCCGAGCCAAGGTCTGCCTCCAACATCCACGTGTTAAATTGATGTTCCTCCTATTAAATTGATTGTTATGTTCATGACATGCATGTGTATTGTTGAATTTGGTGGTAATTAGTTTTTTTACGTGTGTATGTGGAGAAAGAGACAGAGAGAAAGAATCATTAGTTGAATTAGCTAGTAATGAGTTGTTTTCTTGTTGAATTATGATAGCTTTCCCTTTGTTGAGTAATTAGTTGTTTTATTGCTGATTAGTTGTTAATTTATTTGTTGATTATTTGTTGAATTGTTGGTTATTTGATTAATAGAATAATTAGTTGTTTAAATGGTTGAATTAGTTGATTACATATTTAATTTGATCTTAGTTGATTAATTGTTTAATTAGTATTGTAATTGATTATTGTTTAATTAATACTTTGATTGATTGCGTGATTAGTTACTATATGTAAATAAATGGGTTTTGACCCGATCCGGCCTGACACGACCCATTTAGGGTCTGTCACGGCCCATTTAGTTTTAATGTATTAGTCGAGACACACATGGAGGACGGCAAGCTCTCGCGCGTGGACGGCGGGCCCCGACGGGGCGGTTTCATCTTTTGCCCACTTACAACGGGGCATAACGTATACGGCCATGATACTGATGAGATTGACAAGGTTTACCAAGAAGAAGAGTTGCCAGACTCGTTTATCATCGAGCCTGGTGTAGGACTCGATGACTTAGTTGGAGACGCTCAAGATATGGAGACTTCTAATATGCTTAAACGGAAACGAAATCTAGTTCAGACGCTCACGAAAGAAGATCGATGGTGTGGTTTAAGGAGTAGGGTACATGATCATGACGTTGATAATTTTTGAAATTGATGATGTAACATTTTCTTCAATAACTTAACATGAATTTTGTATATATTATCTTAGCATATTTATCAATTATTCCTTGCAACAGGATGTCGTCATCAAAGGGGAGCGGAAAGAAGGGGGCATGATGGTTCCTCAGTCGGTCACGGGACCTCTTCTCAGGTAGCTCGTCAAGTGCGAGCAGACGCTCTCAGCTGATGAGACACCTACCAGACTTTGCGGGCTGAGCTCTGGCCTTACAGCACACAGAGGTAAATTTTAGTTGTCAATCACGTTATTTTAAATTGCACTTATAAATAATTTATTCTTATCAATCCTTTAATTTTGTAATTTGACTCACAGTCGTCAAATTCAGAGTCAGAGGTTAGGGCGCCGCCACAGGCTAGCCAACCCTGGAAGCCGGCTACCCTACCTTCAGAGCCGACAAGCGTGGAGCCTTCGGGCTCTAGTGGTGACCAGCCTTCCGGGTCACCGGACGTGGTGCCCGCGCAGAGGCGACGGACGAGGAGTACCCACTTTGCGGCTCCTCCTCCTGTTCCTCGTGAGCGGGTCACTATTCGTTCAGTTGGAGACAGGTAAAAAGATCATATACTTGGTACATATTTCATGATGTCTACAGATACTTACTGAGATAATAAATTTTGCAGATCTTGGTATCAATGTTTGTTCACGGGTTAGGGACACCACAAGCAGGTTAACGGTGTCATCGGGGATTTAGTGCATTTGCACTATCCCGATGTCATCGATGGTGTCCCTACTTTGTCGTGGGACGACTACGCTCGTGTCTCGCACGAGGTGCATGACACTCTTTAGGAGGTCGTGTGGAACGATTTTATGGTAAGTTTAAATGTTTACATTCTTCAACTCATTTACATTGTTAATGCATATTGATTAAATGTTGTTTTCTTAAAGCTAAGGTACCAGTTAGAGGAAACGAGCGAGAGCATGATGGAGCACGCGACGCGTGGAAGCTCGTGACGCAGGCATTGTCGTACGCCCGCATACAGGTTGTTAAAGACTACCAGAAACGGCATCAGCAGCAGCAGGAACGGGGTCCCTTTAGAAGGGACTTCGACACGTACTTGACAGAGGATCAATATACAGAGATAAGTTCTAATTATTAAAAAAACTCAATAGTTACTTATGTTAACAATTAATGATATACTAAATATGTGCAGGTTAGTATTTCCCGGTTAGAGGGTCAACCCGATGCATACCGAGCTCTTTGTCAGTATTGGGCTAGTGATGACTTCAAAGCTAAGTCCATGAGAGCTCGAGGATGCAGAGGGTCCGACGGGAAGCACACTAATGGAGCCGATGGTCATTTTGTTTGGCTAAACGCATGGTAAGTGTATTATAAGTTTGTTTATATGTTCATAACATATTTATCCTACTAACACTCATCTACAGGAGCGAGAGACCGGCCAGGAGTCTAGCGCGACCCAGGTTTGGAAGAGAGGTCACATGGGAAGTGACCCGTCGCAGCCGGGGCAGTGCAGTCAGGTCGCGACCGATCGATTGGTAAGTTTTCAGAATTATTCAATTTAATTATAACTAATATTATTATTGACACACTAACACCATTTCTATGTTTTTTAGGAAAAGTACAGGCAGAAAGTCTTCAAAATACACGGTGAAGGGTACGATTGCGAAAACGCGCCAATCGACCCTCAAGCCATGTATGCAAGCGGCGGCGGGAAGGCTCATGGGCGGTGAGTTGGTTTCTTTGATTTAGGTTTTTCACTCTTCTTTCTTTTACTTATTATTTTTCTTTCTTTTGTAGGTTTGACATTTTCGATGGAGTTGTCGACTCGAGGTCGGTGCGACCTGCGAGAGGCACTTCATCGACACAGATTTCGTCGGTTGGGCCGTCGAGTGGTCGTCTCTTGCAGAGGGACATGGAATTCCGTGCCATGCAGGAGAGGCTGTCGCGGACCCAGGAGGAGCTCGATAGGACAAGGGCCATCCAGAAGTACTAAGCTAACTACATGTTCTAATATTTTCCAACTATAGGCCTTAGCTCCACAGAACGGCCAACAAATCGTGATTCCTGCGTGGCAGCCCCCACAGGTGACCTCATCACACGAGCCCGCAGCCCAGGTGCCTCCGGTACAGGTAATAAACTCTTTAATATTGTATTTTTCATCTAACATAAGGAGAGAGGGAGATGTAGAGTGGTACAGAGGGGAGAGGGGGAGTGCGAGAGAGAGAGAGAGAGTGAGATGGAGAGATGGAGTGTTGCAATAGAGGGAGAGAGTGCGAGAGAGGGTGTGAGTGAGACTGACATAAAGTGGGGATGAATAGTATAGAGATAGAGGAATAGAGTGAGAGAGATGATGAAAAGTATAGAGAGAGGAAGAGAGTGAGAAAAAAGAGAAAGATATTGATATCTGAATCCAAACCGTCGTAACTACTCATGTGTTTTGTAGGCTTCGGCGACGGAGACCTCTACTCCATCGCCACAGCTACCGGTTCCAAGAGGGACGCGTGGAGATGATTTCTTCGGCTCCGGAGGTAGTCGAGGGGGTAGTGTGTAGCCCATTTGTCGTTTCTGTTGTGTGTGATGCATATGAACTGTTGTATGAACTATTTTATGATTGTTTACTCTGTTTTGTAATTGTTTATTCTGTGTGTTGGCCATCGAGCCAGGTTAGTGTGTTTCTGTTTTTTTTTAAATTACAAACATAACTTACGACGGCTACTGCCCAGAAGCCGTCGTAAGTTAGCTTCTGCTACTTATGACGGTCAGTAAAACCGTCGTGAGTTAGCCCTGTTACTTACGACGGTCACCAGAACCGTCGTAAGTAACGCGCCTTGGGCCACGTGGCCCAAGGCACGTTACTTACGAAGGATGCGCGACGCCGTCGTAAGTTAGCTTATTTACGACCGAATAATTACCTAGACCAGGATCAGCCCCAAAGTGATTGCACGAGAAATCTTGCGCCCATGCTAGTGTTGCAACAATCAAAACCTTTGTGTCTTCCTTTTTTGTACCATAGAACAAATTCACATTAGTAACGTGCTGTATTAAAATAATAAAATTTCATCTACATTTCAATCATGAACTAGGAGCACCAAAAAAGGGGTTTTCTCACTATCACTGGCTTTATACCGTTGTAAGTAACGAAATACCGTCGTAAGTAGCTAACTTACGACGGTTTATGACTTAATTACGATGGCCTTAGCCGTCGTAAGTCCGCCGTATACCTGTAGTGCAAGGGAAATGCCGAGGACATTGGGCTAGCAGCCATAAAGGACTTCAAATGGTGATTTCCCCAGAGATGAATGGCTGCTTGTGTTGTACAAGAACTCTACTAAGTAAAGCCATTTAATCCACTTCGAAGGGCAGGATTGAACAAAGCATATGAGAAACGTTTCAAGGCACTCGTTTACTCGTTCCGTCTGCCCATCTCTTCTTCTTTCTCTCACCGCCGAATGGGGCCCAGCTGTCAAATGTTTCTTCCCCAAAGCAACTGCCGCCATTCTCTCTCTCACGCTATTATCGCATGTGATCAAAGTCATTCGGCCATGAGAAAAATTCCGTGCCTCTTCTCCAACCGACGAGGCCACAACCGTCACCTCCTCCTCCCCTATAAAACCGCACCAAAACCGACCAAAATCTCTCACCATTCACGCTCGTTTTCCCCTCGGTGAGAACCGCCGCCATAATTCTCAATTCTTCGAATGCGAGCACCGATCCTTCGTTCTAACTCTCCCTGCAACATCACATGGCCACAAGGAGATCCTGATAAAATCCCTTAAGAACTGTGCTTGGAGAGCGTTCCCGACGAAGTTCGCCAGAATCCGCCGCTGCTCGCCGTCGCCGACGCCCTTCCGGCCACTTCGGGACCAAAAGATCGCTCTACGTAAGTTCCCCATGGCCTCCTCTACGTTTTTTAGTAGAAAAACCGAGGAATGGTGAAGAAACCGTGAAAACCGAAGTTTTTCGACGAGCGCACTGCTGCACGCGGGGAAGAAGAGGGGGGAGGGAGACGTGGCCAAATCCTGGCCCTCCGTTTCCCGTGTACGGCTAGGATTTAAAGAAAGGATACCGCTTTGGTTAATTAAATCTGGACCCTCCATCTAGGATCCAACGGCCCACATTTAAAACAGATCAAACTGTTGGGATTTATACAGTTACGTCCTCGAAGATTTAAAACAGTACAGATTAGTCTCTGCTCTTTATAGATTCAACCCTAAACTTTATAGAATTTGGAAAAATTGTTAGGAATTCACTAAATAGCCCTTTTTTTCTCTGTAATTTAAGAAAATAGCTCTAGAATTTCAATTTCAACCTTGGAAAAATTGTAATTGTTACAATCTAGCCAAAAATAGTTTATAGATTCATTATTTATTCTGTAATTAGCCAAATTAGTGTAATTAAATTCTAGAAAATCATAAAAGTTGCATAAAATATTTTGATTTCGTATTTCAGTACATATATAAGTTCTGAAATTAAAAATGATTATCTCTATAGGCTGAAAATGCATTTTAAGTAATAAGTTAATGTTGAAATACCAATAAAAACAATATATACTGTAAAAAAATTTATGTAAATTGTCTAAAATGCATAGATAAATTCTAAAAATGCAAAAACATCATTATATATTCTGAAAATAATTGTAGTAATATTTTAAAGTAATTTTTAGGTCTTAAATTATAATAAAATTTGTATATATGCATATATACACTTTAAAAATTATTAAAAATCACTACAAAATTAGAAAATGAATGTTTTTAAAAAATAAAGTAAAAGATATATATGTCAGGTTGATATCTATATTCACTCAAAAACACATGTAGAATAATAAGAAGCCATATGTAGATGGAGAAAACAAATAGAAATAAATAATATATGTATATAATTAAGTATATATATATGATTGAAATGTGTTGTTAAGTTTTTTATTGCATGTTTTGCATTGTTTTGTGGGCATATACATGGATAGAACCGTCACAAGAGCTACTTCTTAATCTTAAAGAGCAAGATTTCGAAGTAAACGAGCAGCAATTCAAAGGCAAGTGTTCCATGACTACTTTGCTCTGTCCTATTCTAGCATGATTAGTTAGAAAATTTACATGATGCCTTCAATATGAAACCCAGTTTAGGATATTTAACTAGTTTTATTCCTTATCATTCCTTGCAAAACGATGGAGGAATTTAGTTAGGATTTATTGGTTATTATTTTATGTGCTTAGTCATGCTTAGAACTTAGAAAATGAATGAAACGTTGTTGTTGCTTGTCTTGTGGATTATATAAAAGACACAAGTGTGTGTCATGGTGTTAGGAATCTAGATAGGCTGGTTGTTTTGCATGGTGCTTCGTGCACGATACTCGGGTTAGTTATAGTGTCTGTCTTAGATTCTAAGGACCGGTTCATGGAACAGTTAATTCGGCTTTATAGTGCCATCACAAGACTTAGATGGGGCAGCTTGGCCAATTAATTAGGAGTTTGCCGGTATAGTATGAGTGTTTGGATGGTGCGGAGAATGGGAGTCCATTTTTAACTACCCTGGAAACTGCAAGGCTCAAAAGAGGGGGCTTCTGCAGGGGAGGGTTTACTCCTAGTAAATGCAGCGGTGAAATCTCAGTGAAGGTCATGTAGTGATCTCCTGATCACACACCAAAGGAAGTGTGTAATGTGGCTTGCAACCACGGATATCAGGGAGGTTCTTAGTCCACCTGGCAACAGGGGATGAAATCACTACTTGCGGGTAAAGTGATACAATCTCTGCAGAGAACCAAATTGTCATGACAGTCGTGCTCACGGTCAAGAGCGTCTTGGACTTGTCCATAATTAGAAGAACATGGATGTGAGTTGGAAAAAAGTTGTTAGGTGGTGTAACCTAACTTTAATAACTTATTTATAAAGATGGTGGGATGGATCACCTAGTAAAATAGGTTGCTAATAAAAGCTAAGGACTAGGAATAATGCATAGTGCTTAAAAAAGTTAGCCTTTCCTTTCTATTCGCCTTCATATCATTCTTTCCTACACTTGCTGAGTACTTTTTGGTACTCAAAGTTATTTTTGTTGGATTTCATATGCTACTCAGGTACAAATGAAGACATAGACTTTAGTGATGAAGACTTTGATCGTGATAAATTGTTCTAGGCTAGCGATACCCCCGGGGCAACGCCTGTGGAATGGAGAATCTATCATAGTCTTCCCCTGTCTTTGTAAATAGCGTTATAGTAATTTTATTAAGTTTATTAAGACATATATTGTAATATTATGTTACACGTTAACCCTGGCATGTAATATAAAGATATTTCACTATTGTCGGTACATGTATGAGTCAACTGATCATGTCATACATGTGAGAATACGCTCGGGTATTCCTTGAGGAAAATCAGGTGTTACAGGAATACTGATGGTGTAGTGGAATAAAATGGCCATACCGGGAAAATTTGTCAACTACGACGAGTATGCAGTTGGCGTTGCCGGAGGGAGGAAGACCTTCAATAAAGTCCATTGATATGGTCTGCCACGAAGAGGACTACACTTCTAATGGCTGCAAGAGGCCTGGATAATGGGCTCTGTCCGGCTTGGCCTGTTGAAAAACGGCGCAGGATGCAATGAAGGATGAGACAAACGATTTTAGCCCCTTCCAGGTGAAAAGTTGCTTGGTGCGGCGAAGAGTAACTGGGAGGCCAGAGTGACCTCCGATGGCACTGTCATGAAGAGAAGAAATAATCTCCTGCTACAAGACAGGGTTGCTCCCAACCCAGATTCTTCCTTTGTAGCGGAGTACTCCCTTGTTGAGAGAAAAATGCGGAACAACATCCTTGCTAGCTGCTAGAGCTGCAATTTTTTTCTTATTTGTGACTGTCGGAGTGATAACTCTTAATAACATCTGAGAGCCAAGATGGAGAAGCCAAAGAGATGGCTGAGAGTTCTGGGTGGGGGCGACAGGTAAGGCGTTAGCCACCCGGTTTTGTGCTCTTTGTTTGTACACTATCTTGTATTGGAGGCCCAGAAGTTTAGTAAATACCTTTTGTTGCCATGGAGTATGTATCCATTGATCAGATAAATAGGAGAAGCTTCTTTGGTCTGTTTTGATTGTAAATTTTCCAAACTGGAGAAACGGTGTCCACTGTTCTACTGCCAACAGTATTGCAAGGTACTCCTTCTCATAAGTGGATGGTCCAAGTGTCTTAGGTCTCGAAGGTTTGCTCACGAAGGCAATAGGGTGGTCGTTTGCAGGAGAACAGCCCCAACACCTGAACCACTGGCATCAGTCTCAACCCAAAATGGTTGGGCGAAATTCGGCAATGCTAGAACAGAGGCAGATGAAAGTGCAGTCTTTAATGCTGAAAAAGGATTGATCGTGTTCGGTTGTCCACAGATACGGTATGTTCTTCCGAAGGAGATTGGTGAGGGGCTTACTGATAATGGCGTAGTGTCGGACGAATTTTCTATAGTAACCTGCGAGCCCCAAAAAGCTCCGAAGTTCTTTGACGTTTTTGGGCTGCGGCTAGCTGACGATGACAGAGATTTTACTTGGGTCTGTAGCAATGCCATCGGCGCTGATTATATGTCCCAAATTTTTTTGAGTCTGTTGTGCAAACGAGCATTTTGACAGTTTGATTTTCCAATGATCTTGGAGGAGTAACTGGAGAACTTGTCTTATGTGTTATAGATGAGAATTATAATCCAGACTGTATATTAAAATATCATGAAAGGAGACCATAACACATTTGCGAAGCAATGGCTTCAATGTGGCGTTCATGGCACCTTGTAAGGTGGTTGGAGCGCCGGTGAGGCCGAAAGCGAGAACCCCGAATTCAAAATGACCCTCGTGAGTTGAGAATGCAGTTTTATGTTCTTCTCTAGGGGGCAACTGAATCTGGTGAAATCCGGATCACAACTCGAGGTTAGTGAACCATCTTGCAAGAGAGAGCTCGTGAAAGATATCTTCCATTATCGGAATTGGGTACTGCTGCTTCACCGTTAACGCATTGAGGTGTCTGAAATCGACACAAAAACACTAGGTGTTATCTTTTTTCTTGACAAGTAGGACCGGAGAGTTGAAGGCACTGGAGCTAGGTTGAATGAGTCCATTGTTGAGCATCTCTCGGACTTGGGATTCCATTTCAGTCTTCAATTTTGGGGGGATAACGGTACAACCTAATATTAACTGGTCGAGCTCCAGGTAATAGAGGGATTCTTTGGTCACATGCTCTGCTGGGTGGAAGGCCGAAAGGGGGTTCAAAAAGAACTGCATATTCGTCCAGGATGATTTGTATGTCAGGGGAGATGTGGGTGGATTCAGGGCTGTGGTCAATCTTCGAGGACATAACTCTGATCATTGTGTCCGGGGGTAGGTCTCGAAGAATGCCCTGTAGCAAGACATGGGAAATGCCGAGAGATATGGACATCCACTTCTGGCCCCAATGTACTTCCATGGGACTATGAGCCTCAAGCCTGTCCATGCCCAGGATTAAGTCATAGCAGTGAAGGGGTAGTATTTTGAAGTCGGATACGAAGGTATGGTCTTGGACTGACCATGTGAAAGACTTGAGTTCGGAGCTGCAGCAGATAACTTGACCATTTGCAACTGAGACCGAGAGAGGTGATGGTAATGGGGACACCCCGGACAGCTTGGTGGCCACCTGAGAGTTGAGGAAGGAGTGAGAGCTTCCACTGTCGACCAAGATCAAGACTTCAATGTATTGAATTGAGCCCCACATTTTCATGGTTCTAGGAGCATCCTTGATTGAATAGCCTGCTGGCGAAATGTTCATGAAAATGTGTGTTTCTGATGTCTCCTCCTTGGATTCTAAAGGCGTCTCATCTAAGGTGAAAAGTCCCAAAGTTCTTGCACCGCATGTAATTGAACTGCGGGTGAACATCTGTGCCCTTTGTGCTATTTTTCAGCGCAGATTTTGCAGAGCCCCTTTGCCATCCTATAAGCCTTTAATGTCTCCGGCTTTTCTTGGTTGGGTTGGGTCTTAATGTTATCTGGAAGATGTATGGAGTGAAAGGCTGTAGAGGTCTTGAGTTGAACAGCTCTGGTAGGGGGTGGCTGAAGGGTAAAAGCCCTTAGAAACAGAGATCTTGTGGTATTGCGAAATTCCATAGTGCTTGATGATGATATTTCAGATCGTCTGAAATCTCTTCGCTTGGTTAATTCAGCGGCTTCTTCCAGCAATGAGGCCAAAACACAAGCAGTATCGAGGTCCGGTGGTCTTTGTATTAAAACAACATCTTGTATATCAGCTCTCAACCCATCAACAAAGCGTGTAACAAAGTATAAGGGATGTGTGGTTGTATCATAAGCAAGTAACTGATCTACTAATTCAGAGAATTTAGCGATGTAGTTAGCTACTAAGTCATGTTGTCTGATGTGAAAGTGTTGTCGTATAAGTATCTGGTGTTCATTTTTCCAAAACAGTCTAAGACCAATGAGCAAAATAGATCCCAGGATGTGTGTGAGAGTTGTCTATCGATTGATTGCAGCCATCTAGCCGTTGTGCGCTCAAAATAAAGAGTGAAAATCTTGACCAAGAGGTTGGGATCAATAGAATACATATCAAAGTAGCTCTCACAACGGGATTTCCACAATTTAGGATTATCACCATCGAACATTGGGAATGGAAGCTTAGGCAAATTTCCCCGATGCATTACAGATGGAGAAATACGGGCATGTGGGGGGCTGATAAAACGAAGAACGCGAGGGATATCGGGGTTGACCGTACCCTTGACCGGGATGTGGGTGTGGGCGAAGAGTGACCCGTACCCACTATCCCGGCGAGAAGTGTCGAAGCGGTGCCCACTTGGGCCGTCCGCGGAGATTCCGGCGACCGTATGCTCGAATGTCGACTCCATGCCCAGGACTCCGTGTTGTGATGCCTTGTGCTCGCGTGCTTCACGCTCGAAGTACTTGTTCAACTTTGAGATCTCCAGCTTGACATCGGTGATGGCCAATTCGATCTCCGGCTTCCATGTGTCGGAGCTCTTGTCGAACTTTATTGGAGAAGATTCCAGAGCGGCGACCCACTCTGAGTTTAGCTGGTCGGCGGAGGCGAGCTCGGTGAAGCGACGATCCATGGATTCGGTGTGGTCGGCGAATCCCTTCGCGATCTCGGCTCGGATCTGCAACATCATCTCCTCGAGAAGAATCTTCGTGTTAGGCTCCATTGCTTCGCGTGATTTCTTGCGACGGATATAGTGGTGGTGTTCCAGGGTGGATCGGAAGGCAAGCTGATACCAATTGTTAGAGGTTCCCCGATTCGGAAGGAAGAGCGAGGAGGAGTAGGGTTTGGGGAAGAACCGAGTCGGCCTCGGGATAGATTAGGTAGGAGCCGAGTTCTACTTAGTTACAACCCAACTCAACTCAGCGTTTTCCATCGCTTACATAACACTCACGCTCGGGACCAACACGACTCGGACCAGCGGGTATTCGGCTTCCTGGGCCGAGCACCTCGACAAGGGCCGATAACCTCTGTAGAAGTGGAGGTGTTGACACTCAGCAAGCCTGTAGCGTTCGTGGCGAACAACAACCATTTCAGTGGCGGCATCCCGGACTTCGACCTCACCACATTGTTGCGTTTGAAGTCTCGAGCAACAGCCTCACCGTCCGATCCCTAGGAGGCCTGGTCTTACTTTGATGAGAATTAGGACAAGAAGAGGTTAATAAATAAGAACTCATAATAGTTTGGACTGCTAATTTAGTTTAAATTGAACTAGATCTTTTTTCCTAAACGTCATTTATTTTAGAACCAAGAGGTATCTTTTTTTGTCTCTCAGCTGTGATGTGAAAAAAGTGTGAACATAATTAGGATTGTTCGATGCTTAATTAGTTCGATGTGAAACAACAAACATTTTAAGAATTTCCGCTCAACACTTCCTTGACATGACTACTGAAATTCAAACTGCGTTAGGCTGGGCGCAGCGGGCGCCGCTACCCGCGCCACGCCTGCAAATTCAGCGGCCGCGCGGGCGGCTACAGCGGGCGCCAGTAGAGGTCCTGCAAATTCCAGGCGCATACAGTGGTTCTGTAAATTCACAGGCGGGGCGTAGAGCCTGGAAGAAAGAGAGCGAAGAAGGAAAAAGAAGAAGAAGAAAGGAAAGAAAAAAAAAAGGAAAAAAGAATGGAAATAAAAAGGGAAAAGGAAAGGAAAAAAAGAAAAAAGAAAGGAAAAAGGAGAAAAGAAAGAAAAAGAAAGAAGTGAGGGGAAAAAGAAAGGGAAAAGGAAAAATAAGAAAAAAGAGGAAAAAAGAAGGAGAAAAGAAAAAATAAGAAAAAAAAGAGGAAAAGAAGTAAAAGATAAATTTAATGATTTCATATAAGTTATGAATATAATATTATTAACATAAGTAGTTATATGAAATAATATAAAATACGATATAGTTGTATTATCTAATATAAAATAGTTGATAGGTGATATAGAGATCTGATTTAGAGGTGAACAAGTACGGACAAATAAACTGTAAACATAGGAATATTTTAGAGTCAACTGTAAAAGACTAAGAATATTCCTTTAGAGGTCCGTTATAGAGGTCCACGAGTGCGAGCAGCCTTAGGATCTGCTATGCAATGCCCTGCGCCCATACCCCTCGTGTGTCCTTAAGTGCATCGTTATAAAATGGGGTATGAAAAAAATGTCATCTGGAGGGGGATTCGAGCTTGTATTTTTGAGAGGAAATGAACGACATTACACATTTCAACGATGTTCAAAGGTGCATATATATACAAATTCAGGTGGCTGCAGTCCTGCAGAAGCCATGCATATCTCCCTGCAGCAAAAGAACTAACATCCTTAGCTAATTTACGGTCTTCTTCACGGTTGAAATGGACACCACCGATTCCTTTTAAATTGGATTCGAGTTTACTGTCAATTTTTTTTTGGTCAGGAGGGAAAAAACGGCCTTGTTTCCTTGGAAAAAAAAACGGCATTGTTTATCCGCTGTTCTGAGCGGAAGAACGGACGGGCTAGTGTGCTTCGAAGTAGAAACGGGCTCCAAATTTGGGCCGACGAAGTGACCAAGATTCGCCCTCTCTTCATTGCTATGTATGTTACTCTGAACATGACTTAGATCACGTAGATCGTAATCAGTGAAAGCATATCTGAGAAGCCAAAATTTTCCTCTTTTATAACCATGACAATATCGTATCATGGAATCATAGAAAAACATAATGTGGAAGAAACTTTATAAATCTGTTACATACCATTGGTTTTCTTCAACACATCATGAAGCCCCTGTCTTGTCAGAAAACAATCGTTGAATCAGCAGCTCTGCAGGCAGCAAACGTGCGGTTCCTCAAGATTAACCCAAAGTCCTATCTAAATCATACTAAACGGTCACTAGTTTATCATCAGTAGCAGCCAACTGATGACACGACCAATTCTAAGACTCTCAGGATAAGGAAAAGATACCACAAGTAACAACAGCTTCAGACGAATGTCAAACTCAGCGACAGCAGCTTGAGATCCCTGTCGAGTTCAGGAAACAATTTCTGCAGTACGGAGACGACGGGGACATTTTGGAAAAACTTCATTCCGTCGCCCCGGCCGGCCAGGGCGCGCACGCGGGTGGAGGGATCTTGTTGCCATATGGCGCGCCTCCAGCAGTGCCGTTTGGCCGCACCTGCCTGTCCTCAGCGACGACCGGCAAAGCAGCGCCCGGGCCCTCCCCTTCTTTGGCTCGTCTGTTCGCGCCATGCGTGGCGTACCGAGTCCTTGCTGCAATTACCATTTCAAAACTCCCGTGGCATCGCCTATCGTCTAAAACAAGCGGCCTCAGCCGAACGCTGCGATCCCGTTCATTAGAGCACGGCGCAGAGCCTGAATCGCGCTGTGTTTGTCATGGGGAACAATATCTGTGGCGCTGCAGTGGTCGACGGGACGTTGCTTCTGCTTCTAGCTTGCTGCTTTTGTGGAGCACACTGCCAGGAATCGCGGGAGGTGAGGGCGTCCCTCGTCGAGTTCCTGCGCGAGCTCGCCGGCGGCGACGAGCAGGTGGCGCGGGACTTCACGTGGGACGCGTCGGCCGACCCGTGCGGCCGGGGCGGCGGAGTGGCGTGGACCGACGTCACCTGCGACCCCAAGGACGGCCGGGTCAGGGCCATCAGTCTCGAGGGCCACGGCGCGAGGCTGAGCGGCACTATCAACGCGACGCTGCTCTGCGCCGCGACGGCGATCCGCCAGGTGAGCCTGCGCGGCAACGCGCTCCGCGGAGGCATCCCCGCGGAGATCACGTCGTGCGGGGGGATCTCCCACCTTTACCTCTCCGGTAACCGGCTCTCTGGCGGTCTGCCGCCGTCCCTCGCGCAGCTCCGCCGCCTCCTCGTGGTCGACGTGTCCAGGAACAACTTCTCCGGCGAGATCCCCCGCGGCCTCAGCAAGCTCGGCCTGGTGAGGTTCTTGGCGAATGACAATCATTTCAACGGCACTATCCCGGACTTCGACCTCACGAGATTCACAGAGTTCAACGTGTCGAACAATAAACTCACCGGACCCATCCCCAAGAACACCGGCATTTTCGGCGTCGACAGCTTCTCGCCGAACGACGCCGGTATTTGCGGGCAGCCTGTCTTTGCGCTCTGTCCACCGTACCCATCGCTATTGCCGCAGACGGGCGCACCACCGCCGGTCGCCGAGTCCAAGGCCGAGGAGGGGCGGAGCAAGAGCACGAAGATCGTCATGTACCTCGGGTACGTCCTCCTTGGCGCCGTCATATTGGCCTTCGCCATGTACCTCTGCTTCAAGAAGAGGAGGAGCAAGCTGGGGAAGCGGGATGGTGGCAGACGCGTCTACGACAGAAGCAAGGTGACGATCACAACGTCGGTGAGCGCGAGTAAGTCGGTCTACTCGCTGCCGACGTCGGTCGAGCAGAGCGCGGCGGCAGTGGGAGCCGCCGTGCCGTCGACGACTTCGCTGGTAGTGCTGCGGCGGTCGGGCACGGCATCGATCACGTCGGCGGCCGCGACGGTGGCGGCGAAGGAGCTGCGGTTCGAGGACCTCCTGAAGTCTCCTGCGGAGCTGCTGGGTCGGGGCCGGTTCGGGAGCTCGTACAAGGTGGTGGTACCGGGCGGCGCGGCGCTGGCGGTGAAGCGGGTGAAGGACGCGGCGGTGGGCGAGGAGGAGTTCCGGCGGCGGATGGAGCGGGTCGGGCGCGCCAAGCACCCCGCCGTGCTGCCGCCGCTGACGTTCTACTGCGCCATGCAGGAGAAGCTGGTGGTGTACGAGTTCCAGAGCAACGGCAGCCTTGCCAGGCTCCTGCACGGTAACAATCCATCTGGCACTGCAACACTTCGCACCGTGTTCTCAGTGTCTTGATCTTCGGTTCGGTGCAAGCAAAATCCAATGGAAGGATTACTCTAGAAATGATTTACTCGAACAGATTTTCAAGGATTTCAAACACAACCTCCTTGTCTAAACGAGCACAGTACTCCAGGGCGTCTTTCTTGGGCGTATGTGTTTATATGATTTTCACTTTGCAAATTGAGGAACCTTTTGAACGCATTTTTTTGCAGCATAGTACATAGTGACACCTTGCATCCCGGATTCATCGGGAAACTGTTTTTTTTTAGAAACACATTTTGGTGTAGCCAGCTGAATATCAAACTCTGCAGCCCCAAAGCCTAGTTTTCTTTATAGGCCCCAAAAGCACACTTCCTATCATAATACTGGCCCATTGGGCTTACCAGCCCAGGCAATATCTCAGGGCTAGATTCCAGCCCAGCATGCCCACACATATTCTGATCTCTAATACTGGAGATAGGCCTTCTCAAATTTCAATCATTAATCAGTGGAGAAAATTATACAAGCATATAAAGGACAGACCTAGTACTAAATGCTCCCACACACTTCTTAATGCAGAGAGGTTCAATCGAACACGCAGTACCCCCATCATCATTATATAAATTTGTTTGCACTGTTTTGTTCTCCGAGTTTGGTCTAGTCATCATTCTTTCCAATTGTAGTTGTAGTAAAAACATCGACGATTTGTGAACACGACTTCATCTCTTGAGGGACGCGAATCTGCAGGTTCCATAGAGAGCAGCCAGGGTCCCGTGGACTGGCCGACGCGTCTGCACGTCGCCGCCGAGGTCGCGGACGGCATGGCGTTCATGCACGCCGCCTTGCGACGCGACGGCACCAGCGCCAACTGCAACCCCTCCTCAGGTGACGATGCCGCCGGCCCCATCGCACACGGCAGCCTCAAGACGTCCAACATCCTCTTCACCGACGGAATGGACCCGTGCATCAGCGAGTACGGCGTCACCGCGGCGCTCCTGCCAACCAACGGCGGCAGCGCGGCCCTCCGGGACGACGTGCGCGCGTTCGGCGTGGTGCTGCTTGAGCTCCTGACGGGGAAGGCCGCGGCGGCGCAGGGAGGCGGCGCGGAGCTGGCGCGGTGGGTGGCCGCGGTGGTCCGGGAGGAGTGGACCGCCGAGGTGTTGGACCGCGCGCTGCTCGGCGGCTCCAGCGAGCAGCGCGCGGTGCGGCTGCTGCAGGTCGCCATGAGGTGCGTGGACGGCGCCTCCCCCGGCGCCGCGCCGCCGACCATGACGGAGGTCGCCGGCATGATCCACGCCATCCGCGAGGAGGAGGACGACAGGTCGCTCTCCTATGAAGCGTGACGGGCACGAGCGCTCATCACCCTCGAGCAGCGTGGTGCTCTGCTCTGTGAAGCACTTCGTTAATCTCGAACACCAACCCTGTTTAATGTCAACCCTGCACATGCATTGTAGTGCTACCATGTTATGTTACCTCGGTTCTACCCGTGCGTAACGGATAAGGCGAAACGAAACTCCGGCACGATCGAAGAAGCAGCCGACCTACTACGAATACGCCGCGAAATGCGGCAACGGAGTTGACCCGCGCCCAACATCCACTCGCTCTGCACCCACACGCATGTTTCCGCACGCATCAATGCGTAATCATATGCATGGGCTGCTGCCGCTGTTGCCTCCCAATCAATAACGCAGCGTCGAGCCAATACGTTGTAGTCAACATCCCGTAGTATAATGCAAGCTGCACGGAGATCAAGTGGTAAACCAGAAATGGGTTGACTTGGCAGCGCCGCTGCTAAATAATCTAAACACTCCGGCCCCCCGGCGCCGGCGGTAGGAGGCAGGCCCCGCGGTCACCTCGAGCCGCGGGGGATACGCTGTGCACACATCTACAGGGTGTGTTGGTCCCTTGGTCCAGACGTGACCGCACCTCGAAACGCCGGGCTGACAGTGTCAGGTACGGTGGGGGGGGGCAGGTCAGATGGTGACCGTTCACGTACTCAGCGCCCCCGGCAGGATCTTGATCGGCACACATCAACCGGACGGCAACTAAACTTGCGTGGAAAACTCGAGACGGAGATGAAATGATCGGTTCCGGGTGCCGAAAATGGCACGGAGGCGATTTCGGTCGTCGGAAGCTAGTAGTACTTTGGTTGGGTTTCCCGACGCAGCAGGCGCCCTTTCCCGTTTGGAACAACTAGTAGTAGCTCTTTTAACTTGAACTCCCGCGAGTCCCAAGGAATGCCGATCCGACGGTCCTCACGTGACGACGCATACCGCTTCTCGCCTCGAAATCCCCGTGTCGCTGTCGCCGCCGCCATTACGGTTTGGCGGCCCGGAACGAGATGTGTGGCGGAGCCATGGTGACGACGGTGCATGGGGCAGGGCGGGTGGGCGCCCATCACCCGTCCGTCCATCCATCCATCCACGACCCCGCCCAACCACCTCCAGCGCTGACACGCTCTTCACCCTTCTTAGTAATTCCGTGCGTCTCAAGCGACGCGAACCCAACCCCAAGTACCACTACCAACACAAGGAGGCGCGCGCGCGCGCTCGCTCGCTTCACATGCTGCGGCGCTATGGCATCTTCTTCCACCCGCCGCCACCCGGCCGGGGGGCCGCGGGCAATAGAAAACGCCTCCCCAACCGCATCGCGCTCAGCTAGCTACCCATACGGCGCCAACGAGTTGGTACCGGCGCGCATATCCAAGTTTCCGTCGCAGAAGCTGAGCTTGTCATTCGTCTCTCTGCTTGCTGGTTGACCTCCCGGTTCGGTGCATCTTCTTTTCGCCTCCTCGCGGGTCGGGGGTTTGGTGCCCGATCGTTCCGCCTCAACTGATCATCCACCCAGCCGGTCGTGTCGTGTCGTGTATATAGCTGGTGCTTGCTTGGTTCTGCTCTACGTTTGCTGCCGTGGATGAGCGCGGCCGCGTTGGTGCCGACCCAGCAGGGAGCCACAGGACGAATATGGCGGCGGTGAGGAGGGCTGGTGGCCGGTTCCTCGCCGCGCGGGAGGTCGAGGCCCGTCAGGGGATCTTGTTCGGTGGTGGTGGTGGGGTGTTCCGCGCGTTGGCGGAGGCACCGGCGGTGGACGCTCCGGCGACGGCGCGGGGGAGGGAGTCCGCCACGTCGCCCGGGTCATCCGCGAGGATCACGCCCGCGGTGCTGTTCGTCACGGTGGTGCTGGCCGTGGTGCTGCTCGTGTCGGGCCTGCTCCACGTCCTGCGCCGGCTCTTCATCAAGAGCTACAGCGCCGGTGCCGGCGCCGCCGAGCGCCAGATCCAACAGCTCTTCTTCCCGCCCCACGAGGACGGCGGCGGTAGCGGCGGCGGGCTGGACCAGGCCGCCGTCGACGCGCTGCCCGAGTTCGCGTACGGCGAGCTGGCCGCGGCGGGGAAGGGCAAGGCCAAGGCGGGTCGGCCCTTCGACTGCGCCGTCTGCCTCTGCGTGTTCGCCGACGACGACCGCCTCCGCCTGCTCCCGGTCTGCGGCCACGCGTTCCACGTCGCGTGCATCGACGTCTGGCTCCGGTCCAGCGCCACCTGCCCGCTCTGCCGCGCCGCGCTGCGCCGGTTCGCCGCCGCCGCCGCGGACGCGTCAGTCGAGCCGGACGACTTCGAGGAGCAGAAGCGGCGGCAGGAGGCGCCGACGAGCGATGCCGCCGCCGCCGCGGGCTGTGTCGTGCTCCCGGTCAGGCTCGGCCGGTTCAAGAACCTCGCCGGCCCGGACGGCGCCGAGGCGAGCACCAGCGCCAGCCCCCGCCTCGACGGGAGGAGGTGCTTCTCCATGGGCTCCTACCAGTACGTCCTCTCCGACGAGCAGCTCCTGGTCTCCGTCCACGTGAAGAACGGCGCCAATGCCGCCGTCAGCACGCGCGCGTCGTGCGGCGTACCCGATGAGGCCGCCGGCGACGACGACCAGCAGGGCAAGAAGGTGTACGCCCGCGGCGACAGCTTCTCGGTGTCCAAGATCTGGCAGTGGCGCGGCAGCCAGAGGCGGCTCCCCGCCGGCATCTGCGCCGACGACAGCCTACCGTGGGCGCCGACGACGGCGAGCACGGCAACGACGAGGGACGCTACTTGACGATGATCACTCGACCCATCGCGGATTCACAGACACTTACAACACATGCATGTATGTCGATTAGCGGCTAGCAATAAGCGTTTCCGGACAGAGTTTTGCTGGCGAAACCATTCGAGCCACCATGCAACAAAAAAAAAACCCATCTTTTTGGGCGATCCTCTTCTCGGCCTTTTCTGTACAATATCATGACTAACGTTTGATCGCGCAGGTTACCACACATGTATAGCCTACTAGTATAACTTTTGTACTTTTTCACCTGAACATTCTCGTGTTAAAATCTTTGGGATTGAAGTTATGTTTGCAAGTACACTGTTCTGTGCAACTCTAATAAAGGATGGCATTCCAGTCACGTTACCGTGGCACCGATGGGCCCGCAGTAATGGAGCTGCGACAGGTGTCCTTTCCTTGTCTCAACTCACCTGCTCCCCCTGTTCGTCCGTCACTCCCATTATTAAGTAGAGTAATTAGGGAAGGTGAAGAGGATGGTTAGGACAAGATTTAATGGCTGATGGAAGGTAGCTGCCCATCCAACAAAGCTGCTTACAATAAAACTCGAGCTGTGTTGCTTGAGCTCCTTGCGGTTGCAGACTTGTAGTTAGTTGCGCACAGTACAGTGACTGCAACTCACTGCTCTGCTCACATGTACTGTATTTTTCTTACGGTCCACGGACACCGGAGGGGCTTGCACTACTACCCTAGCTTTGTTTTAATACGGGTTGATTCTGGATAAGCTACTGCTAATCTCGAGGCCCGTTAGTAGTTTGGCCTGGTCCGATTACAACTCTGATTAGGAGAACAGAGACTGAATGTTTTCTTTAATCTGCAGGTCAAGTAAACGGCTGTTTGTTTAGGGTTTTCGAGGTAAATGACTTCGCAAATCTTTTTTTTACCGATAATTCCAAACTTCCAATTGGTATCTCAGTTCCGATCGATCGGAAACACGTGTAACCGCGCGCAAACCGATGAAGAATCTTACTTTAAAGCCAGAGAAGGCGGAGGGGGGGTCATCAGCATGTACCAGCCAGATGACCAGATCTAATGGCCGTTTCTAATAGAGATCGGTCACGTGACCTGTCCCTGCAGTAGGATACCCCCCGCGCTCGTTTTTCAGCTAGGCGAAGTACCAGCGAACTCGTGAGCAACCAAATCGAGCTCGAGCTCAGCTGTCAGTGGACCTCTGGGGATAGAGTAAGCAGGAGAAAGTTTGCAGGGTGTCGCCTTTGAAGCTCTGACCATGCTAGGGAGAAAGCTCCACCTGCAGGAAAGCGTGCGCTACCTTTCTCCTCGCAACCTTTTGCGGTCGTTATCGGCAGTTGCAAGGACCGGTTGCTTGTATGGCGTTCTAGGTGTTCTGTTATTGATACCCGTCCGAATCCAGAGGCCGGAGCTTAGCTTACCCGGTTCAGATGGGGGAAGATCCCTAAATTCATCCCGAGGTGTCATATAAGTCCCCAAACTCTTAAAATGTATATTTAAATTTCTGAACCCGCTAAACTCGGCACAACCTTACACATGGTCAGGGAAGCATGGAGCAATTGAGGCAATCATATGTCCTCGCTACTTCACTGTCACAGCAATTAATTGCTCCACGGTGCTATACGTGGCCACGCTAGAGCCTATTGATACCGCGCTAATCACCTCACGACATGCCGGTGTTTCTTGTGTCCGTTGAAACGGCTTACACCGGGCATTAAAAGGCACACAAGCATCATAGAATGTATGTGTTGAATCAACCAGTTTGAGCTGTCCAGGTCCAGGGCTTTCTCCCTGCTGCCGCAATGGGCTCTCAAGCAAGAAGCTCAGTTCGTTATCGAATTCCCTATGAATGCATAAACACTAGCCGCCTGAACTTCAAGCGAGGAACTCACAGTTGCATTTTTCATGGCAACGCTTCACGTCTCGTGATTCAGAGCTCCGCTTGATTGTTCTGTCGAGTATATATCCTTGAAGGTCACATGCCTATCGTTGACGATATCCTTTCTGGACGAAACAGATGTTACAGCCTTCAGCAATGTTATCACTTCACTACAACTGTCAGCTTAGTACATTTGCTTTGCTGGCCTCCGAGCAGGAAGCTCAGCAGAGGAGGTAGCTTTATTGACGCTCTCAAACAGAGGAAACGAGAACACAGTGCTACAGCAGGCGCGGGTCTTGCCCCCGCGGATTCAGATCAGAGGTTTTCATTTGCAAGATTGCAGCGGATGGACGATTGTGCCACTGACGCTCGTGCCGATCTGCACGAACGCCACTGCGGATAAAGATTGCGCTTTCCATCTCGTGCTTTTTTACATTTTGACGCCTCCGTTCACCTTTTACTTCTTACATAACGGCGTCCGTTTAGCCTTGGACTAGCATTCTAATTTAGCATCTTGATAGAAATTTCAGGCCAAACTCATGGAGCTCGCAGGTGTTCTGGATAGTCGTTTCGGTGATAGTTTTTTAGTGTTCTTGTCACTAATAAATTTCCGTGTGGACTTTGCAGGGCATTAGATCGATGTTACCCTGATTTTTATATAATAATTTCATTTTCAACGTTTATGTGAAGGCTTGAGCATGGATTGGGTTTTTGCTTTATCTGATTTTTTAGTCGGAGATAGGATGGATTGCTCTCAAGAGAAGAGTAGTAACAGGGAATAAATTAAAATGATAAAAAAATAAGGTGTGGGTGTGCCAAACAGCTACTTTTTCAGTTGCTTCTCAGAATGAACTAAAAGCAGGATATAAGATGAAACTGTTGTTCATTAGCTTTTCAAACAAACTGTTTTTTTAACAAGTTTAAACTGTGCCAAACAGAGACTAGTACAGCGGATTCCAGCTGCTGACAGTGAACTTATTTGATTCTTTTTAACGAAGTCAATTTGTTTACCTTATGCTCTATGAAAGTAAAGATAAGATCCTTGACAAGATCACAATCACACCCGCTTGGGTTACTGATTGGGAAGAGTGAAAAGACTCGTGAAATGAAAATTGTAGGATACTACCATTAGATACTAGGTTGATACACTGACGAACTTTGCCCGTTGTAGGGTACCTTGGATCCACAATGGCAGGATGCAAGGACAGGTGAACCAGCGCTAGCAGCAGTTCGGGCCCTTTGGGGTCAAATGTCATTTTTTGCAGGTTCAATCCCAATAACCTCCTAGATCAAGGTGAATTCCTCTAAATAATCCCTGACGTCCCATCAGGTCCTAGGTCAGTGGCCATGGCAACAGATCTAGAGAAGCTTGTCGAAGATTGCAAGAAACTAGAATCAACAAATACAGGGAGCGTTCATAGACATGGTGGCAAAAGAGTGCACAGCTGTTCGTACAAATACAATCTCCACGAATATCGTACAACCAACTAGACATATTCGGCCCAGAGACCAAAAGGAAGAGAAAATATCAAACACCAACAGCCACTCTGCAAATAAAATTCCAAGCAGATGGCCAGTAGCAGCACAAATCTTCATCCGCACTGCAGTGCAGTCCCTATACTACCAATGGGTGCAGCGTCAATCAAAAAAGAAATCCTTGCGGCACAATAGCAGCACAGCCCCGATCAGACCATGTAAGTCATATCAACACGCATGATGTTTGAGTGAGGGACCTTCAGGGTTGCGGTGCCAGCCCTGCAGTTCCTCCTGAGGAATGCATAGAAATAGTTGATAATAAACTTTTTTGTGAAGAAAGACTCCTTCCTTGCCCTCACGTCACCGTGTGCTAAGAGATATGTAAACCCAGATGCCATGGCTTCTCTCAAAGCTGCCAACTCATACTCTAGGGCGGGGTCTTCTTCTGTAGGCATGGAACTCGCTGGAAGCAAATCTGTGGGAAGCATTTTGTTGTCATCAACCAATCTCTGATCCGATAGAAGTGGAACGTGCAGATCCCCATCAACAGCAGGAGACTGAGCCACTTCAGACACAACAGAAACATCATCGCGCTCTGCCAACATTGTGCTCGCCTCTAGTGCAATTTCCTGGGCTTCCCTCCTCAAAAATTTCTCAAGGCTCTCGACCAAAAGTTGCTCAAAGGAGCCATGATCCTCTTTCCTAACATCCTTATAACCATAGCGTGCAACACAGCGAAACATGTGGTAGTCCTTTTGGCCAACCCTTCGGAACAAGAACCTTTCTTCAAGTGGAACATAAGGTACAGGAACATACTTTATGCAGACAAAGACGATTGTGGAGTGCATTGCTGGCAGTGTGACCAGAAGTTGTCCGAAAATTGATGGAATTCCCTGGACCAGCTCGTTGTACACAAGTCCAATCCCTGGAACTCTTAAGGTGCCTAGTGTAGCTCCCAGGTCAAGAATAAAGTCCAGGGATATCTTGCCACGCATCTCGCTTTGGTACTTTAATACACTTCCATAGTTCCATGTGTACATTATGCAGAGAAACAATGATGAGAAAGCCAGAGGTAACCAACCTCCTTCTAGTATCTTTGACAGAACAGCGGTTAGGTAAACGAATTCCACTGCACCAAAGAGAATAGAGAAGCAAAGCACAAGAAACAAGTTGGTTTGCCATATAAGAAGCATCACCAATGTCACGAGCGCAGTGCTGACCATCATGACACCAACTTCAGCAATGCCTGAAAAATCATGAAAATCATGTCAGATGAAATCAAGTAAAGGCTGCGCACAAAAGACCCAAGTGAGTCGGACCCTCCCCCGAACCCTGTGCAAGCAGGAGCTACATGCACCGGGCTGCCCTTTCTTTTAATGAAATCAAGTAAATAAGTCAACTGCTTGTGAAAAACAGCAAGCTGATTATTGTTAAAATAGTACAACATGATTTTAAAGCAGAAGTTTGAGGTGGAAGGTTTCAGAATGGGTTGTTATGTTGGCAGGTTACTATATCATAATATAGCAACCGTAGTGAAGATGTATTCTATGTTTGAAGATAAAAATACTGACCATATGCATTGGCGATATCATTGGTACTCCTGAAAGTAGCCACAATGATGATGCACATGACCATAAGAAACCAATTCATTACAGGTATGTAAATCTGGCCCATGACTCTCTTTGAAGTATGGATTATCTTAATCCTGGGAAAGCAACCAAGAGCCATAGCCTGCTTTATGCAAGAGAAGGTAGCTGATATCATAGCTTGGCTGGCAATCATAGCAGCAAGTGTAGCTATCACAAATACTGGCCAGAACAGAGGATCTGCATTGAAGATAAGAAGCTTGAGTATTGTGAACACCAAAATCTAGATCATAAAGATACAGCTCCTGGCAGCTGAAAATTTACCTGGTACAGAATCGTAAAATATTCTTTCTACTGCAAGCGGATTTTTCATTAAAAATGCAGCCTGGCCCATGTAAGCAATAAGCAGGCAAGGGAACACCACAACAGTAAATGCCACCTGGGACCAAATAGGGCAAGAAAAAGTGAAGGCGGATTAAAAGAAATATATAGGTATTATGTGAAGTGCAGTGAATCAGGAAAATTTTTTCTCAATTGACTAGTTCATGTGTCAACCTGTATTGACTTGACAGAGAAATGGCCCAAATCAGCAAACATTGCTTCAGCTCCTACAGTTGTAAAATGTGACGAGTGCAGTTAATGGTATATATAAAACATCTTTTACTATTAGAGCTCAATGAATGGCCAAATCAAATATCAACGATCAATCAGCGCAAAATCTAGCATAGGATGAAATGATAGAAGTTAGTAAACTGGAAAACCCAAAGAGAAGCAGTCTCATCACTTGTACTGTTCTTTTGTCCTGCCGGACGAGGCAGTACTAACTACTTCTCATGAATCTGTTTGGAATGCAAAATTGCCCCATGCTTTAGACGACAAAGAGAGAGCAATGAGTGCCGGAGTAAGGAGGTACCTGTGATGCATAAGACACATCCACCAAGAGCTGACCATGCCTTAGTGCCATTCGTTTTGAAAAACAAATAGATATATACTGGATTGAATGCTTTCACAACAGATATATCATATTTGATCATATTATAAATTCCTATAGATCCCAAGTTAAGAAACCACAGTGCCAAAATAGGAGCAAACATGAATCCAACTTTGCCTGTTCCAAACCTCTGCACACTAAACAATAGCAGGAGAACAATGATGGAGACGATCACAACGGCATCTGCAAAAAAATAGAAGGATGGAGAGAAATAACTTATTCATGTAACCAAGAAAATAAAAGTTTAGGTATTAACTTTTTTGGTTGATGAGACAATGCATAAGCAAATTGTTGAATGGAGAGATTTGTATATGGAGTATCAAACCTGTGTCAAATCCTGGAACCTGACCCTGAAGGCCACTAACAGCAGACATGACTAAAAACAAGAAAGATTGAGGATGAGGTCAATAGCTATTATAAACATATGCTTATAGTGCCACAAAAGAGCAAGCAGTGAGCATATGAAGCACCTGACATGGATGGAGTGAGAATTCCATCTCCAATCACCATGGAAGTTCCCATCAGAACCAAGAACAGGAGAGTGTTTTTGAAGAGTGGCTTCTTTTCAAGGCAGTCTTTGACATGAAGAGCACGCTCAAGTTCAGGAGTTGGCAACTTAAGCCTAAAGCTAGAAATATCTTCATCCACACGCTGCTGATTTGGAAGCAGGCTAACTTTTGCATACCTGCAAATCAATGAATACAAAGCAAAAGTGCCCCCTGCGAACCACAGTATCAGACCACTAGTAAATCAACCAACTCAAATATTAATAATCCCAAAGTTATGACATACTGAAACCAGAACTGGAAATTGTTAATCCCACACCTTCGCCGTTGTCATTAGCTTTCAGCACTATAAAGACATATTTCACGAACGGGATCAGCGCGATCGTGTACATGACCAGCGAAAGCGCCCCCAGGATCTCGACCTCTGACTTGACCGGCACCTTGCTGAACACATCACTGAAAACATATAGAGGACTTGTCCCCATGTCGCCATAAACAACACCAAGGGTCTGAAACGCCATTGCCACAGTGCTCAACAACGATACTTCCTGGTGCAAATTGTGGGTTGGAGCTTAGAGCTGTCAGCAATTGTTCTTGTGTATGAGTAAAAATTTTGAAGCACAAGAGCACACTCCTACTATGCGATCGATCCAGCAATCATCCCATGAATCGTACGATGCATTGAGCTAAGCGGAGAAATGATCGAAGCCCGTACGTGTTACTAGTTTATATTTTTCGTTTCACGCTCACTCCCCAAAGACGCGCGAGCATTCCACGGTTCGGCGGCACGAGCGAGAGTTCCGCGTCGCGCGGATCATGCCCCGGGAGGAACGCACCTTGTTGCTGTGCCCGTGCGCGCCGCGCACGCTCATGGCCTCGACATCGAGCGAGTCCACCCGCCGGGGCCGCTTCCCGAACCGCCGCCGGAACCCAGCGGAGGACGCCCGCGACGGCGCGCCCGCGGAGGCGCCCGCCCAGGAGTCCTCGGCCGACCGCGATTTGTCCTCGAGCGACCACGGCGCGGACTCGGACGAGTCGACCTCGCTGCCGTCCACCCAGCGCGAGCCCCCCGACCGCGTCTGCGTCAGGGACCGCGCCGGCGGCTGCTCCTCCTCCTGGATCCCGCCGTCGTCCATCGCGGCCGCCCGCCGGCGCTGGCGCACGTGCTCGCGCGCCCGGGCGGATCCGATTATGAGGCGTGCGGGAGGGGGGCGGGCTGGTCGGAGCAGCGGGGGCGTGTGTGATAGACGCGAGATCGGCGTTTGGTTTATTCCGGCGCCGCGGCGGCAGTGCCAGTGATGCCGCTGCTTCTGATACGAGCGAACTGTACGGCTGTGATATTTTACTGCTTCTGGATGAGGTTTTCCCGATTTGTTTACGCCGTCCGATGATGATGTCGGATTCTGTTCGTACTTTCGTCGCTATAAAGTGCGCATGGGATCTTCCGGCTCAGGGACAAACACGTGATTTCAAATTCCTACCCGTACAGAGAGTTTTTGACGAACTTGAATCGAAGGGTTCGAAACTGATCTTAAAATATAAGAGACTCTGAAACAAAACAAATTTCCTACGGTTTTATCCTCACATCGAGGCTCTGGCGACGCGTGCACGAGATGATTGGCGGGCGCAGCCGCCATCTCCAATCAGGGTGACGGTGACGGGCGGATCTGTCTCTGATTGGCCCGCTCGTAACCAGGGACGGCTAGTTCTGTTGTGTGGCGCAAGCTACTGGGGCAACAAGTTATGCACCTGATGATGCATTGAAGTCAGAGAAACCTCGGGGCCCGACGTGGCCGTCGCCCTCCCGTGGACTGGAACCCGACGTCCGCAGGGCAGTGGCAGCTGACTACAGCCCAGCTTCATTCTCTTTGTGGGCCGACCTCTTCTATTTAAGCCGGGAGCCCGAAGACATATGGGCTCGCTGCGAGGGCGCTGGCTCCGGAGCCGGAAAATGGCTACTGGGCCGTTGCGTGGTGACGTAGCAAGCATTGAACGCGAATCCGGCTGTCTCAATTGACCGAGGTTACAGTAGTTACACGCTGTCTCCCCATGGAGAAAAAAATACGGAAAACAAATCCCGGATACATGTTAATTACACGCTTCGTTTGGGATTCCCTCCCACCGGTGAATTAAAGTGATTCCAAACGTGGGAGGGATGGCTTCTTTTCGGCATGGTAGCCGGTTGGAGATATACTAAACAGTACGGACAGAAAAACAACATCCTGTAGTCGGAGTATTTATTTTCCCAAAGAAAGAGGAGGGAGTTTTTTTTTTCTTTTTTTTGCGCCGAACAGATCGTTGCGTGCGTGACGTACGCCGATCGACGGGCAGCATCGGCACCGACGTGTGCGGTGAAACCCGGTTGCTTGCCGCAACGGAGGTGGGTCATGGCGCGGCGCCGTCGGCCTCCTGCGTTTTTTTTTTGACAGGAATGCCTCCTGCGTATCTGTCCTGCTATGCCAGCGCGCTGACCGACCGAGCGTATTCATCGATGGGGATCCTTCTCCGTGCCGCGTCGCGTCCCGTCGCGCTGTTGGTGTGTCGGCCCCCGTGATCGACCGGTACGTCGCGTGGTGACTGATTGTCTCACGCGCCTCCCTCGGAGTCGGCGAGCAGGAGGTTTTTCGCCGCCTCGCTCGAGCGGTCGTCGGTGGCCGCCGCCGTGTCTTGTCACTGGCTGAGCCGTCCCTGATCGAGCTTTCGCCGGGACACGATCGAGGGCCATCGGGTTGATCGATGAAGCACTAATCGCTCCGCCGGGTTCTATTACTACTAGTCAAGTAGTAGGCACTAGAAAGCCAGCATTACTGCAGTAGGCTGTAGTAGTAATTTTACTACGGCGGCGGCTCGTCCGAGGGTGAGGGCTTGTTTGCTTCGCGTCGTCCGATCCGATTCCTGCCCGAGCCAGGCTGGCAGCCAGCTCAGTCGAGCGCGTGGGGCTGAGATCGCTGTGTGGGGGCAGGCAGCCGAATCCGAGGCCAGGTCTCGAAGCGAACAGACCCTGAGAGCGACGACGGGTGGTCACGTCCAGCCTGCCAGCTCCGGACGCGTTGGATCCAGGGTGCACGCGACGCCAGAATCCGGCGTCCAGCGTGCGTTCGAAGCCCTCGCCATCCGCCGCTCTGTTCCGCCTACACGCACTCGCGATCTTGCACCGCCAACCCGCGTAGGCCTAGGCAGCAGCAGGCCTGTGCCGTGCAAGCAACAACATGCATGCATCTGGCTCCGTGTCTCCGTCGCCGGGACACGTAGGCCGAGATTTTTTCTTTCCTCGTTCGAATCGGTCGTTCCAGCCTCCCGGGGCTAGTTAACTTAAACTAATCGGCTCGCCTCATTAGATGTAGACCCGGGTTGCAGCGTGCTCGTCGCTCCGCCTGATGACGATGGCAAAAGGAAAAGAAAAACTTGGTTAGGCGCCGCGGCGCCGGCGCGCGTGCGGGATGGGCAACCGGCCAGCCCCAGCTGCCGACGAGAGCGCACCGGTGTTTGGTGACCAGCGCGGCATGTCGGCCAGGTGGGCCCCCCGTCGCCTTCGCTCGATCCCGTCCGGTCCGAGCGACATGTCAGCCGCCACGCGTGCTCGTCGGTCGGTGGACTTGGGGCCGTACGCCGTGGGACCGGGCGAAGCCCTCCTGTTGCGTTTTCTCCGCCACGCGTCGCCACCCAGGTCGCGGGACGGACGGGCCATGCCGTAGCATGGCGCTAGCTAGCTAGGCGCCGGCGGTCCTGCCGCCTCACGCACGCGTCATTTTGCAGGAGCTGTCGCGACGGCGCGGTTCGATCCTGGAGCGCAACATGACAGCGGACGAGGACGGGCTCGTCGCCCTGCACATCTATGGTCGGCAGTTGACAATCGTTTCAAGCTTGCCGATGCTTTTTACCCATGCTTACAGAGCATCACCATGGCACCAACGGCGGTTGCTCTGCTGGATATGGGCGCCATAGACGAACGACGGTTCGATGCCATTGTCGAGGTCAGCCAAACAAACCAAGGTTCCACCATCACAGGGATTTGTTACATGCATGTTCACGTTTGTAACTTCTGCCGCCAACTAAAAGATCTCAAACAGCAAAGGAGGCGCATCAAGAATCATACGAAAACATAAGACAACACGTCGCCAAATAGAAAAAGGAACAGAAGAAAACAAAAATACACACGTAAAATACGAGACTTAGAATGAGCGGAAGCTGCCACGCAAGGACCAGTGCGCTGTCCCGTTCCTATCCATCAGTATGCCACGACGGTCGGCCGCCATCGGATAAACCACCCATCCTAGCTCTCCGCGTGTCACCACGTACACGTGTCCGCATCCCAACCCTCTGTCTCCCCCACTCGCGACACGTGTCCGTCTCCTCTATAAATATCCCGCTCGCGCTGCGAAATACGGCCACCTCGAAACTTCGCTTCTCAGTAACCGTTTTATGTGGAGGACACACAAATTCTTCGACGGGTATCGCCAGCCTCACCGCCAATGCCGTCGCCACCGCCGGACCAGCCGAAGCGCCGCCGCCTACTGAGCCTACCAGCAGTCTACCCTTGCGAGAGCATCGCGCCCGCGCCGCTGCTCGCCTCCCTCCTGTCGCTCGCTGCCGACCTGGCGAGCCTCGTGGCCGGCGACGCCGGCGCGTTCCCCGTGCTCCAGCGCGGAGTGCGGCAGGCCGTGCGTATCGCGGGGCTACTGCTCGCGTTCCTCGAGGAGATCCAGGAGGCCACCGTGACGTCGGCGACGTCTCTGCCGACATCCGCGGTGCTGGGGCTCACGGAGCTGCACGTGGCCATGCAGAAGCTGCGCTTCCTCCTCACCGACTGCGCGCGTCGGGGCGCGCGGCTGTGGGTGCTCGTGAACGCCGGGCTGGCCGCTTCCGAGCTCCGTGCGGCCATGGGCTCCGTCACGGCGGCCATGGACGTGCTGCCGAGGGGCGTCGTGGACGTGTCCGTGGAGGCCGGCGAGCTCGCGCGTCTGGCGTCGGACCAGGCCTGGCGCGTGGTGGTGTGGCCGGACGCCGGCGACGAGCGCGCGGCGCGGAGCGTGCGGTCCATACTCGAGCAGTTCAAGGGCGGCGTCTCGCCCGACGCGGAGGACGTGAGGCGCGTGCTCCACCGGATCGGGGTGCGGAGCTGGTCCGACTGCTCCGAGGAGATCGCGTTCCTGGAGGACGAGCTGCGCACGCGGTTGGACGGCGACGAAGGCAGCAGCGAAGCGGTGCTCATCAACAGCCTGATGGCGTTCCTGGTGTACTGCCGCGTGGTTCTGTTCGACCACATCGACGCTGCGAGCCACCCGAGTGCGGATCACGCGGAGCGGCCTGCTGCGGCTGGGAGGTGCCCGGACTGGATCAGGCCGGACGCGCTGCAGTGCCCGATCACGCTGGACCTCATGACCGACCCCGTGACCGTGTCCACCGGCCAGACGTACGACCGCGCGTCCATCACCCGGTGGGTCAAGGCCGGGTGCCACACGTGCCCCGTGACCGGCGAGAGGCTCCGTACCGCCGACGTCGTCCCGAACGCCGCGCTCCGCGGGATCATCCAGCGGGTGCTGCGCAGCAACGGCGTATCGCTTCCGTCGGACCCGGCCTCCTCCGCCGGGCACCGCCAGGGCTCGCTCGGCAACACGGCCGTGCCGTTGTTCGCGCCGGTCGCCGCCGGAGCCGCGAGTCTCGCTGTCGCCTACATCATCGCCCAGCTCCGCACCGGGTCGACTGCGGAGCGGGTGAAGGCGACGTCCGAGGTCCGCAAGCTGAGCAAGCACAGCGTGTTCTACCGCACGTGCCTCGTGGACGCCAACGCTGTGCCGTGGCTGCTGTGCCTCCTGTCCTCCACCGACGCGTCCGTGCAGGACAATGCCGTGGCGTCGCTCCTGAACCTCTCCAAGCACCCGAGGGGCCGGACGGCGCTCTTCGAGGCCGGCGGCGTCGGCCTCGTCGTGGACGTCATCAACCTCGGCGCCAGGGCCGACGCGCGGCAGAACGCGGCGGCCGTCCTGTTCTACCTGTCGTCGAACACCGAGCAAGCCGAGGAGATCGGCCGCATCCCGGAGGCCATCCCGACGCTGGTGCAGCTCATCCGCGACGGCGCGCACCGCGGCCAGAAGAACGCCATGGTCAGCCTGTACGGCCTGCTCCAGTGCGCCAGCAACCACGGCAAGGCCGTCGCGGCGGGCGCCGTGTCGGCGCTGGCCGCCCTGCTGGCCGCCGGCCCAGACGACCTCGCCGGCGACGCCGTCACGCTGCTGGCGCGGCTCGTGGAGCAGCCGGTGGGCGCGCTGGCCGTGCTGGCGTGCCCGGGCCTCGTCGCCCGCGTCGCCGAGGCTCTCACGGCGTGGACGTCCCGGTCCGGGAAGGACCACTGCGTGGCTCTGCTGGTATCTCTCTGCCGGCACGGCGGGGACAAGGTGGTGGCCGTGCTGGGCCGGGTGCCCGGCCTGATTTCGTCGCTGTACTCGCTCGTCGCCGACGGCAGCCCGCAGACGTGCAAGAGGGCGAGGGCGCTGCTGAACCTGATCCACCAGCGCGCCGAGATGCGCCAGCCGTCGCCGGGGGCCGGCGAGCGTGTCGTCCGCGTTCTATAGCCGTAAGTACACGTACAGGACGACGACGTCGGGGCAGATCTTACGGCGTGTCATTCTTGTGTTTCAGTCCCAGCTCGTGTTTTAGAAGGGCCGGGAACGAACGGAATTTTTTGCTTCCCTCTTTTGGTTCAAGGTTCGCGATACCGCTATTGCTGTAAAGATAGTGAGATACACCACACGATAGTATAGAGGAATCTGATGTGAGCTTCTGATGGATAGCAGCGTGGAACTTTGGAGTTGCTGTTAGGGTGTTATTAATCTTGTTGTTGATGTACATAAATATCAGTGTGTGTGAATTGGCTTGTGTATTGATACTCCAAACTGGCGGTGGTTCGAGTGTTGGACGGGTGGTCCCAATGGCTGCCGTGGAGTTCAAGGTGCAGTCCACATCACCGGACCGATTCCTCCCAGTAATCATCGTCGTCCTCGTCCCGCTCTTGCAGTCCGCGGCGTTGACGTGGCAGCGCGCCTACGTCGGCGTTCGACGGGTCGTCTGTCTCCAACCTGACGCCGCCGCTCTCCTCGTTAACCGCTCTCCGTTACCCTAATCGCTCTCTCACCCTGACGTCGATCCGATCGAGCGCTGATAAATAACTACTCCTGATACATCACCACTTGGTCGCCTGAACTGCTTAGTGCAGCGTGCCGACGCGCGCGCACGGATGAGGGGGCCACGTGACGCGCAGCAGCACCAGCAGCAGCAGGGGGTCGCCCGGCGACCTGACATCCATCCGTCGATCATCGATGTAGATCTAGCTTCGGAGCGAGGTGATGGTCGGCGGCGGGTCACGTGCGGAGGAGACGGTTCATTAAGATATTGCTTGGACGGTGGCCTCGTCGAGTAGTTAAACAATTCGGGACGGGGTCGAACGAATTGGATGCACCCGTCGTTGCCTGATCCGAGGCTGCCAAGCTGCTGCAGTCCATTATTGTTTGAAAACTCGTTTGGATTCTCGACCGACGACATGGGCAGGCAGACGAGACAGGCATGGGAAACTGAGATCGAAACGGCCATCGTGGACGACGTGCAGCAGAGCGTGGAAGCTACAAGGCAAAAGGCAAACACAGCTCTGCAGAGAGCCCAGGCTCTCTTATTAACACGCAGCCGCTGACTTCGTCTCGGGATTCGCACTGCTTTGGCCCACCAAACGAGAGTAGAAATCGTTATTCGATCTCTGCCGGCGTCCTTCTAATGGAGAAAACACATGGGCAGCGGGAGAGTGAAAAGAGAAGTTTTACCTGTCTTCCGATCGAGAGAAACCATGGGTTCGGACATGGGGAAGAGAAACGGTGACCTGGGAGTCTGTGACTGGTGCTCTCCCACTCCCACGCGGAAAAGAGTACACGTACGTCTACCTGCACAGATCATAGCGCACATGCCAATGAAAGTGGCGCACATCGCGATGGAAGCGGAGCACATATTGATTGCATGTGGCACAGCCCGTGCGCTGCAGGGGGCGAAATTTCCGCTTCCGTAGCTACAGTTGTCCAGATCCATTGCACTTGCCTTTCGTAGTACAGTAGTGGGTGACGATGGATTGCTAGTGGTTGGACAACAGAGGCAGAGGCCCCTTGCCCATCTTATCAAAGGGAGATTTTTTTTTTCGTTTCCAAGCCATGTATAGCCAGCCTATACTTCGCCACAGAGATGTAATAATGTTGCAGGACAAAGCTTGCACGACGCGAGAGCGACCACCTGAAGCTGAAGATGGCTCCTCCTAGCGAAGCTGCCGTTCCTCGCCAAGCCGGCCGTGCTCATGAGCTGCCGCACGTCGCCGTCTTCCCGCTCATGGCGATGGGCCACACCATGCCGCTCCTGGACCTGGCCTGCCTCCTCAGCCACCGGAAGCTCGCCGAAGTCACCTTCTTCACCACGCCGGGCAACGCGGCGTTCGTCCGCGCCGCGCTGACGCGCGGCGGCGCCGGGGACGGCGTGGCCGCCGTCGAGCTTCCGTTCCCGGGCACGGGGGCCGCTGGCGAGAGCGCCGAGGGCGTCGCGTCCGCGTCCTCCTTCGCCGCCTTCGTGGAGGCCACGTCGCGGCTGCGCCCGCGGCTCGAGGAGGCCCTCGGCGCCCTGCGCCCGCCCGCGAGCCTCCTCGTCGCCGACGGGTTCCTGCACTGGGCGCACGCGTCGGCCGCCGCGCTCGGCGTCCCGAGCGTGTCGTTCCTCGGCACGTCTGCGTTCGCTCACGTCGTCAGGGAGGCGTGCGTGCGCGACAGGCCGGGGGCCGCGCCACCGCGTCGAGGCGAGGCCGCCGGCGGAGCGGCCACGTACACGCTGCCGGAGTTTCCCCACCTCCAGTTCCCTCTTTCCGACCTCGTGCCGCCGCCTGCCCCACTCATAGAGGTGGACGCGAAGATGGCCGCCGCCGTCGCCGCTAGCCACGGCATGATCCTCAACACCTTCCATGATCTGGAGGGACGCTACATTGAGCATTGGAAGCGGCACATGGGGCTCAAGGTCTGGCCCGTCGGGCCACTATGCTTGGTCCGTAATCACCCGGCCATGGCCGTCCATGATGCCAAGCCCGTCTGGATGCGGTGGCTCGACGAGAAGGCGGCCATCGGAAGAGCGGTACTGTACGTCGCTCTCGGGACGCTGGCATCTATCCCGGAAGTACAGCTGAAAGAGGTGGCTCATGGGCTCGAACAAGCCGGCGTGCACTTCCTATGGGCAGTGCGGCCGAACGATGTCGACCTTGGCGTCGGGTACGAGGAACGTGTCGAAGGGAGGGGCATGGTGGTGAGAGAATGGGTGGACCAATGGGACATCCTCCGGCACGCGTGCGTCAGGGGATTCCTGAGCCATTGCGGGTGGAACTCCGTGCTGGAGAGTGTTACCGCAGGTGTGCCAATGGCGGCATGGCCAATAGGCTTCGAACAACCTATGAACGCGAAGTTCGTCGTCGACGAGGTCAAGGTTGGTGTTAGGGTCCGTACCTCCGATGGAACCGTCGGGGGTTTGGTCAAGAGCGAGGAGGTCGCCAGGGCAGTCACGGAGCTGATGTTCGGGGAGGCAGGAAAGGCGATGGCGTCAAATGTGGGGAAGATTGCAGCAGATGCTCGTCCAGCTTTATCAGAGAATGGGTCGTCGTGGAAAGCGGTCGAGGAGATGATCAACGAGTTTCTGAAGAAGAACATAGCTGAAAAAACAGTGGAAGCAGGGTGACCTGTAGGCGTCATGGTGGAGGGGCTGTTGTCTACATGGAAGACCATTTTCAGAAATAAAAAGGAAAGAGCTGATTGTCACTGTCTGTCACTGCCCTAGTGCCTTCTCTTTAGTTTCCCATAAATTTGAAAGGTTTTCGGAGCAAAATCTCTGTTACCTGCTCATGCCTCTTGACAATTGTAGGATGTTTATCAACTTACCATAACTATAAAAATCTGACAACATCTCTATTCCATCTCTTTTGCCCCATCGTTACATTGCTCGTCCATTTGGTGTTTGTAAAGACTTCGTACCGCAAAAAAGTGAAGTCATGACGGACGGAGATGGAGACTAGCCTAACCGTTGTGTCTCTGACCACGCTTTCCGGACTCGATTTCAAATCAATTTCGAATCAGACAAAAACTTTGAATTAATTTTGAACATTAGAGTGAGATTATTTCTGTACACAAAAACTCAAGAATAGGGTCATCACGCCGCTGGGTAGAAGAACAGACTCCACTTAGGATTGGAGGTCGAAGAACAGAGTCCACTTATGCAACGACTGGAGATCGAAAAACAGAGTCCATGTCCACTTAGGCAACGAACTCGATATCGAAGACGTTGAAATAGCAGACTCGTAAGTATTTTTGGGCACGAGGATTCTTCTATCCTATTTGAAACTGCGTCAGGACATGCCAATCTGATCACGCACCCTGTCTCCATCGTTAGGTTGCGCCCTCGTTTGGTACACCGGTCCGATAATTCTACACCAAAGGAAGGGTGTTGTCCTTTTTTCTGTCGAAAGAAATTCTCCCTCTTCTTCCCCCGTCTTTTTTCCGTCGAAAGAAAATCGCCCTCGTAACTGGAGCAGCAGTAGCTCTACTAGCGGTAGGCAGAGGCGGACAGCATGGCCGCCATGGCGCACAAGCCCCTGAGCGCGATAACCGCCGACGACCTCGCCGCCGCAGCGCTGGGGGCGGACGCCGCTGCCCTCCACGAGGCGGTCCGGCGCGCACTCGACTCCCGCGGCGGGTACGGCCCCGCAGCCGTGTGGAGGGAGCTCTGCAGGTCCGTGCTCCGCCCGGCCGTTCCCTTCGCCGTCCACCGGATGCTCTACTACGGCTGCTACGTCGGGTTCCCGTCTCCCACGCCGCCCGCCTGGACTCCAGAACCGTAAAGCTTCTATGTTTCCTCTGACCCAGCTCGCCTCAAAGATCGCTTCTTCCATGTCTTCTAATATGATGATTTTTTGCTAAAAATTTTAGCGAGGAGGCGGCCTTGACCAATGTAGGACGCGTCCTGGAGGCGCGGGGGAGGGAGCTCATCGGCGACGTGTACAAGGATCCGATCACCAACTTCTCGGACCTCCACAAGTTCTCCAACGAAAACCCAGAGGTGATAAAAGACGCCACTTCTTTTTTTCTTTGCTTCGTCGCTTGTTACTATTCCAAAGCGAGCTAGTCTTATTCCGATCTCTTTGCAGGAGTACTGGAAGATGGTCTTCGAGGAGATGGGCGTTGAGTTCAGGGTGAAGCCATCCTGCATGTTGAGAGAGAGCGATGCGTACCCTGGTGGTGAGTGGTTACCGGGAGCTGTGCTGAATGCTGCCTCGAATTGTCTGACTGCTAAACCTGGGAGGAATTCCGATGATGTTGCTATTGTATGGAGAGATGAGGGGAAGGATTCTGATCCTCTAAACTACGTGACTCTTGAAGAACTGAGGAAAAAAGTTTGGTAATTGATATTCTAATAAAAGAGAGTACTGATTCTGACCATATTGCTTCCCTTTGTTTTGTTGAAATCTTATTTCGTAAGGAACTGTGCATTCTTTGTCTAGGACAGCCTTGTGGCAAATGCACTTGATGCCCTGGACCTGCCAAAGGGATCTGCTATTGCCATTGACATGCCTATGAATGTCAATGCTGTCGTGATCTACCTTGCGATCGTGTTAGCGGGCTATGTGGTTGTCTCAATTGCAGACAGTTTTGCTGCGCCTGCGATATCAACAAGGCTAAAGATATCAGAAGCAAAAGCAATTTTCACTCAGGTATTTATCTTTCCCTGTTGCTGCTGAGATTGGTCTGCCTTCAACCAATTGCCTTTCGTAAGATGCTTAGTTTCTGAGTAGATTGCGTGCTTCCAATTAAGGCAATGCTTTTGCGCTACTGATCATCCTTTTCTTGCTAGGATTACATCCTTCGTGATGACAAGGAACTGCCACTGTACAGGTGCGTTGTTTAAGTACAAACACTGTACACAGGGGTTTATATTATTAAAATATATTTCTCACGTCTTAGATTTGGTTCTACAGTAGAGTCGTGGAGGCCAAATCCCCTATGGCAATTGTGATCCCTGTAAGGGGATCTTTGCCAATTAAGGGATTGCGTGTCGGTGATCTGTCCTGGCAAGATTTCCTCGGAAGGGTTAATCATAGCAAGTACGTTATTTTCTTATCATGTCTTTCCTGTATTAACTGGACATCGACAATTTCTAAGGTGAATCATACTAAAGGGTTTCTGACATGTTGCCAAACTCCAGAGCAGTTATTAAAACTTTTCACCGTGTCATGTTCATAATGTGCGGTATTTCACAAGCTTTTTTGGATAACTAGGTGGTAATTTTGTCAACCTCTTGAAATCCACCTTGGAATAAGTTGATGGTATCTAACTTTATTGTATAAAAAAATGCAGGACGGATAATTATATTGCTGTTGAGCAACCTGCCTATGCATTCACCAATATCCTATTTTCTTCAGGGACCACAGGTGGGATTTTGTTTTGATATTTCTACATGATTCTTCCATACTCAATTATCAGTCGTAAAGCTGTTTATAGCAAAGTGGTACACCAGACCCTGTTTATGATAATGAGTTAATCAAGTAGTGCACCTTTTTAAAGAAATATACAAACATTCCTGACTCTTCTTCATATTCAGGGGAGCCCAAGGCAATTCCGTGGTCACATATAACACCCCTAAAGTCAGCTGCTGATGGGTGGTGTCACATGGATATTCGTAAAGGAGATGTTGTTGCATGGCCAACTAATCTGGGTTGGATGATGGGTCCATGGCTTGTTTATAGCTCATTGCTGAATGGAGCTTCCATGGCTCTTTACAATGGTTCTCCAAATAGTTCAGGCTTTGCAAAGTTTGTACAGGTACATATAATAGACAACACAATGCAAAAAAATAGTATCAAAAGGTGTTTGGCACATTATGTAAAGTGATTAAGTTTTATCCCAAATATCAATGCCAAATAGTTAAAACATAACCTGAATGTGCTAGAGTTTCAGTTTCAGTTAAGCCTGTTGGAGTACTTGTCACGATCCTCGATGCTTTGGCATGCTTCATTCATAAGCTTGTTGACCCTTGGGAAAAAGAATACTGTGGATATGAAACTGTCCAATTTCCTCTATTGCTACGTAGTATATTGCTCTATGATTTGTCTGCTTTTAACTGAAAATTTAGATTACTGATTCGATCTTCATTTCATTTTGTCTCATTTCTACTTATCATTGCACTTATTTTCAGGACGCTAAGGTGACAATGCTTGGAGTGGTACCCAGCATTGTTCGTACGTGGAAAAATACTGATTGTACAGCTGGATTTGATTGGTCATCCGTTAGGTAACGTAGTGATTCTACTGATCTCTAGATTTTTTTCGGTCTTAACTTGCATATTATTGTACACTTTGCATATCATGTAGTTTCCCGCTAGTTGACCGGTTGTGTTATTCAAACAGATGCTTTAGCTCAACCGGGGAGGCGTCCAGTGTGGATGATTATTTGTGGCTGATGGGAAGAGCTTGCTACAAGCCAGTAATAGAGTACTGTGGGGGCACAGAAATTGGTGGCGGATTTGTTACTGGATCCTTGCTGCAAGCCCAAGCATTATCTGCATTCAGCACACCTGCCATGGGTTGTAACCTGTTCCTTCTCGACAGCACTCTTAATCCCTTGGTAAGTATATTGTATAATTTTTTGTCCTGCATTCAATTTTTCTTTTTTATATATACATGTCCTTTTCAAGCAATACTGAGCAGCATGTGCACCTGGGTATTCAACTGATTCAACGATTTGAAGTAACATAGGCATTTTTACATTCATGTCTGCACTACACTAACACAGGGTTCTACTAAAGGAATAAATCTTGTACTCTTGGTCTGTGTGGCATCTAGTTAGGACAACATCTCAGTCTTTAGTAGAACATCATATTAGTCATTTGGTAGGACAACATCTTAGTCCTTTGGTAGGATAACATCTTAGACCAAGAGGACAACATATTAGTCATTTGGTAGGACATCATCTTAATTCTTTGGTAGGACAACATCTTAGACCAAGAGGACAGCATATTAGTTCTTTGGTAGGACAGCATCTTAGACTAGCATCTAGATATATGCTTGGCTGACTTAGCTATAAATATGTAACCCCAACCCCTAGGTTGGGCAATGACATTGTGTGTGGAATGAAACAAGAAAAATTTCCCAACTCTTAGTGTCATCCTCTCCATGAGAGTAATACTTCAGATATTAACAAGTGGTATCAGAGCCGTTCTATCCTGTAGCCTAGACATCTCCTGCTCATCTCCTTCCCACGCCTCTCTTCGTCTTCAGTCGGCAGCAATAACACCGGTTGTTTCAACTCATTCCTCCTCTTCTGCACAGACAAGTAACAGCTTGTCTGAGACAACCTCTTTCCCACACAGCATTCCCCCACTAGCGCGTCATGTTCGAAGGACAGTCTCAGCACTCGGTCGCTTCGAGCGTGCGGCATCAGTAGGAGGCCGAGGTCGCCGCGGCATAAGAACGCGAGCGAGCAGCGACAGAGGCTGCAGCGAGGCGGCGAGACTGGCGGCGGCGGAACTGGCAGCGGTGAAGGCGGAAGTAGAAGCAGCAGCGGCTGCGGATGCAGCGCGTGCGGATGCAACAGAGCTTGAGGCTCTGTGTAGCGGTAGCGACAGAGGCTCTGATTCTACCGACGGCGGCACCAACGAAGACCTCAGGCTGGCGAGGAAGGTAGCACGACCACAGACGCCATAGTGGGCAGACGCACACCCCCATGAGCACGGCGGCTGCAGCCCAGACGGGCGCGGACGCGCTGGCGACGCTCCCGGTAGGGGTGGTTGGGTCGACGGAGATCGAGGTATTTACAGGCGGCGCGACTCTCCCTCCCTGAACAGGTACCATGGTCATCACGGGATCCAAGCCATTGTCAGGAACGTTGGTCCCGGCGGTGGGTGGCCTACCCTCACCAAGACAAACTACGTCGAGTGGGCCGCGGTGATGAGGATACGGCTCCAAGTGCGGCACATGTGGGAAGCAGTCCGGTATGGCGACGTCGACTACTACGAGAATCGACGGGCGCTGGATGCTCTCATTGTTGCAGTATCGCCCGAGATGCAGTTCTCGCTTTCCAATAAGCGGACTGCCAAGGAGGCCTGGGACGCCATCGCTGCGGCACGCATCGGCAGCGACCGCGCCCACAAGACCACACTGCAGGCACTCCGCAAGAAGTGGGAGAACCTGACCTTCAAACCAGGTGAGGATGTTGATGACTTTGTTCTCCGTCTCAACATCCGTTCCATACCCGAGAAGTACAAGCAGATCGCTCGCTCGATCGAGTCTGTGCTGGACCTCTCCACGATGTCGATCGAAGAGGCGATAGGCCGCCTCAAGGTCATCAACAGCGATGAATCTCAGCCTCTCTCGGGGCCTATCACCATTGGCGGGAAGTTACATCTTACTCGGGAGCAGTGGAAGGCCTCGCAAGGTGACGGGAAGAAGGGGGAGTCCTCCTCCTCAAAAGGCGGCCACAAGCGCGGCAAGCCAAGCAAGGGGGCGGAGGTGCCCAAGCTGGGGCGCAGAGACGTGCCGAGGGGGGCGCCCAAAGCGGCGCCGCCGGCAACCGGAAGCCAGCACGAGACGACACCTGCCACAACTGTGGCAAGCTTGGTCATTGGCTCAGGGAGTGTCGGCAGCAACGACATGGCCAGACCCACGTCACACAGGTGGAGGAGGAGGAGCCGGCTTTGCTCCTGGCACACGCAAGCATCGAGCCACCTCCAGTGGCATCGGCAGCAACGGCTCTCCTCCACATCGATGAGCCGAGAGCACACGCCTTTCTCGGTGACGGCTCCAGCAACGACAAGACTGATGGGTGGTGCCTCGACACCGGCGCCACCCATCACATGACTGGTCGATGGGAGTTCTTCACTGAGTTTGACCCAAATGTTCGAGGCTCCGTCAAGTTTGGGGACGCCTCTGGTGTGGAGATCAAGGGCGTCGGCTCCGTCATCCTCACCGCCGAGTCTGGTGAGCACAGGCTGCTCGTCGGAGTCTACTACATCCCCGCGTTGAGGAACTCTATCATCAGCCTGGGCCAGCTGGATGAGAACGGTTCGCACGTGGAGATCAAGGACAGAGTCATGAGGATTTGGGATCGCCATCGTCGCCTTCTTGCCAAGGTAACCAGAGGCACCAATCGATTCTACGTCCTTAACGTGCAGGTAGCACAACCTCTCTGCCTTGCTACTCACCGAGATGACGAGGCGTGGCAGTGGCATGAGCGCTTTGGGCACCTTCACTTCAAGACCCTGAAGCGGCTCAGTCCCAAGGAGATGGTACGGGGCCTGCCGTGCCTTGACCATGTGGAGCAGTTCTGCGATGTCTGCGTAGTGACAAAGCAGAGGCGGCTCCCCTTTCCCCAGCATTCGAGCTTCCGAGCCAAGGAGCGGCTCGACCTCGTGCACGGGGACTTGTGTGGCCCGGTGACACCGGCTACACCGGGAGGACGACATTACTTCCTGCTGCTTGTCAATGACCTCTCCCGCTACATGTGGGTGATGGTCCTCGGCAGCAAGGGAGAGGCTGTCAACGCCATCACGTGCGCGTAGGCCATTACGGAGGCGGAGTGCGGCCGCAAGCTACGCGTGCTGCGCACCAACAACGGCGGCGAATTCACGGCGGCTGAATTCGCGTCGTACTGCGCGGATGAGGGTGTTCAGCGCCACTACTCCGCGTCGTACAGCCCGCAGCAGAACGGCGTCGTCGAGCGTCGCAACCAGACGGTTGTGGGATGGCTCGGGCCCTCCTCAAGCAGAAGGGAATGCCGGCTATCTTCTGGGGAGAGGCGATGGTGACGGCGGTCTACATCCTCAACCGCTCGCCCACTAAGGCTCTCAACGGCAGGACGTCGTACGAGGCTTGGCATGTGCGCAAGCCGATAGTCTCTCACCTACGAGTCTTCGGCTGCCTAGCGTTCGCCAAGGAGCTTGGACACATCAGCAAACTCGACGACAGGAGCACTCCAGGGGTGTTCATCGTCTACGCGGAGGGCTCAAAGGCCTACCGCATTCTCGACCCAGGATCACAGCGCGTGCGCACGGCACGTGATGTAGTGTTCAATCAAGGGCGAGGATGAGCTTGGGACAAGGCGGTAGACGACGGCTCGACTCCGACATACGACAACTTCATCGTCGAGTACGTCCACTTCAAGGGAATTGGGGGAGTAGGCAGCTCTTCTCCACCAACTTCAGCGCCACGCTCCCCAGTCACGACCTCGGCTGCGACGACCTCTCCACCACCACAGCCGGCGATCCCACGCACTCTAGCACCGACTGCCATCCCTCCGGGTACGTCTACTCCGACACCAGCTCGTATCGAGCGCAAACCGGTGGAGTTCGTTACTCCGCTCTCCCACGACGAGGAGCGCATCGACGCGTACCACGACGGCGAGCCGTTGCGTTATCGTACGATGGAGGATCTTCTCGGTGACCAGTCGGTGCCGGGACTGGTCCCTCGCGATATGGAGGCGCAGTTGCATCTTGCGTGCGACCACGGCGAGTCTCGGTCTTTCGCGGAGGCAGAGAGACAAGCGGCATGGCGTGCCGCGATGCAGTCGGAGATGGACGCGGTTGAGAACAACCGCACCTGGGAGCTTGCTGACCTCCCTCATGGTCACCGCGCGATCACCCTTAAGTGGGTGTTCAAGCTGAAGAGAGATGAAGCCGGCGCCATCGTCAAGCATAAGGCTCGCTTGGTGGCACGCGGTTTCATGCAACAGGAGGGGATCGACTTCGACGATGCATTCGCGCCCGTGGCGCGGATGGAATCTGTGCGACTCCTCCTTGCGTTGGCTGCTCAGGGAGGCTGGCGGGTTCAGCACATGGATGTCAATTCGGCGTTTCTTAACAGCGATTTAAAGGAGGGGGTCTATGTGCACCAGCCGTCGGGATTTACGATTCCTGGCAAGGAGGGCAAGGTGTTGCGCCTGCGCAAGACCCTCTATGGCCTGCGGCAGGCACCAAGGGCGTGGAATGCCAAGTTGGACACCACGCTCAAGGGGATGGGCTTCGAGCAAAGCCCGCACGAGGCGGCCATCTACCGGCGGGGCAATGGAGGAAATGCCCTACTGGTGGGTGTCTACGTCGACGACTTGGTGATCACCAGCACCAAGGATGCGGAGGTGGCAGCATTCAAGGAAGCGATGAAAACCACCTTCTAGATAAGTGACCTGGGATCTCTCTCCTTCTACCTAGGGATCGAGGTGCACCAGGCCGACTCCGAGATCATGCTTCAACAGACTGCCTACGCCAAGCGAATTGTTGAGCTGGCTGGGCTCGCAGGCTGCAACCCAGCTCTCACTCCCATGGAGGAGAGACTGAAGCTGAGCCGCAACAGCACGACGGAGGAGGTGGACGCCACGCAGTATCGGCGTCTTGTGGGGAGCCTTCGCTACCTCGCCCACACACGGTCGGACTTGGCATTCTCTGTCGGCTACGTCAGTCGGTTTATGCAGCAACCGACAACGGAGCACCAGCAGGCTATGAAGAGGATCATCCGCTACGTTGCGGGCACTCTCGATCACGGCCTCTACTACCCGAGGTGCCCCCGGGAGGCACACCTTGTCGGGTACAGCGACCACGCCGGCGACATCGACACTAGCAAGAGCACGAGCGGGATTCTCTTCTTCCTCGGCAAGTGCCTCGTTAGCTGGCAGTCGGTTAAGCAGCAGGTGGTGGCCCTGTCCAGCTGCGAGGCCGAGTACATAGCGGCCTCTACTGCTTCGAATCAGGCGCTCTAGCTAGTTCGACTGCTTGGTGATCTTCTCGGCAAAGACACCGAAGCGGTGGAACTCAGGGTGGACAACAAGTCCGCTCTGGCTCTAGCAAAGAACCCCGTCTTTCATGAACGGAGCAAGCACATCCGGGTGAGGTGCCACTTCCTCCGAGGTTGCTTGGAGGAAGGGAGCATCAAGGCATGCTACGTCAACACCAAGGACCAGCTTGCAGACCTGCTCACCAAGCCCCTTGGGAGGATCACGTTCCTTGAGCTTTGCTCCAGAATCGGGATGGTACAACTCTCCCACAAGACAACGCACAAGACTTAGGGGGAGAATGAAGGAATAAGTCTTGTACTCTTGGTCTGTGTGGCCCCTAGTTAGGACAACATCTCAGTCTTTAGTAGGATAGCATATTAGTCCTTTGATAGGACAACATCTTAGTCCTTTGGTAGTACATCTTAGATTAAGAGGACAACATCTTAGTCCTTTGGTAGGACAGTATCTTAGACTAGCATCTAGGTATATGCTTGGCTGGCTTAGCTATAAATATGTAACCTCAACCCCTAGGTTGGGCATGGCATTGTGTGCGGAATGAAACAAGAAAATTTTCTTAACTCTTAGTGTCATCCTCTCTATGAGAGTAATACTTCAGATACTAACATCTACTAAACCCTCTACAACTTGTAAATTCTGTCACAAATAAAATTTTGATCTGCAGTAGCTGGTTCCTCACTAGGGAAAGAAGTGAGCTAATTTTCAAACTGTGCAGCCACAAGATGTCGCAGGTATTGGTGAACTAGCACTTGATCCGACCCTATTTGGATCATCAACAACACTACTAAATGCTGATCATCACGAAGTATACTTCAAAGGAATGCCAGAAAAAAATGGCAAAGTGCGTATGTCTGTAATCTTGGCTCCTTTCTGATTCTTAAAAGTTGAAACTTGGGACCCTAAGCACCCGTAAAAAATACAGGTTCTTCGTAGGCATGGAGATGAATTTGAACGGACTTCAGATGGATATTATAGGGCCCATGGGCGTGCAGACGACACCATGAACCTTGGTGGAATTAAGGTATACGACACACTGTCGCAATGTGCAACTTTGTACATCAAAATGTGGTGTCTTACAGCCTGTCCGTTGGATTTTATGATCACTTTCAGGTCAGTTCCATCGAGATTGAGAGGATCTGCAACAGAGTAGACGATTCCGTCCTTGAAACGGCAGCTATCGGGGTTCCACCGATTGGGGGTGGTCCTGAGCGACTGACCATAGCCGTGGTATTGAAAAATCGGAGCTCACAAACAAAAGATTTGAACCAGTTGAAACTAGCATTCAACGCAGCTCTGAAGAAGCTGAACCCCCTCTTCAAGGTGCTTGTCATTGTTTTCGTGAAGCCTTACTGACCGGGTTCATATTGGCAAAGTAAAGTGACATTACTAAAAAAACTTTCTGCGTTTCACTCTGTGTGCAGGTTTCGTCCGTCGTCGTAGTCCCGTCGCTCCCCAGAACAGCCTCCAATAAAGTGATGAGGAGAGTCCTGCGCAAGGAGTTCACCGAGGCTACCCAGGCAAAACCTTCAAAAATCTAGATGGTTAGAACGATTTTGCGGCGCATGTACCAAACTACATGGACCTAATACAGCAAAATGTGCATAGCGTAATAATAGGCCCTTCGAAATCCAGTTATTTAGCCAAAAAATAAAGAGTGAGAAATAAGCTGTATTTCCTTCCAATGTACAGAAAGGACTTGTTCACTTTGTTGTCAGTTGACAGATCATTTTATACATTAATAAAGGTCGTCGCATGGTCTAAGGGGCATCTTGGGTGATGCAGATGAACCCACAATTTCGTTCCCATCTTGCTGTTTAAAAAAAAAACAATATCAAAGCTTCCGAACCATGTGTCACTGACACGTGTGGCCGTAAACGCAAGCTGATAACCCGTTGCATTGGACACTTGTCAGTCAGTGACTCCGTGCTGGCAAACGAGATCCACCTGGTACTTAGCTGGGCCGCACGGAGTAATTAGATGTAACTGCACCCGTAGAAGCTGTCCGCCGCCGTGACCAGGCTTCGGCTCCTTCCCCAACGCATTTAAACCGAGCCATTTGACCTGCGCGGCAACAGAATCCCGAACCCGAAGCCATCATCTTCAGGACGACGACGTCATCACCGGCAGGGTACGTACCTCTCCGGCCGCCGGCGGCATACGAGCGCTTGCATTTGCGGATTCGCCCATGCAGTCCATGAGCTACGGCTTTGCCTCACGAGGATTGTATGTCGGCGCCGCGTTTCTAGGATCCCGACGAGAGGCGGCGGCGGCGGCCAGAGATGGGGAAGCTGGCAAGCCTGGTGGACGGCATCAAGGAGAAGCTGGCAGGCAGGAAGACGAAGACCGCCGCGTTCGGCGGCGACTACGGCAAGCTGGACAAGACGGGGAGCATGAAGGTGGAGATCAGGAGCCGCCTCGCGCAGAAGCTCATCGCCAAGAACCTCGCCGCCGCCGACTCCATCACCGGCGGGAGCACCTCCCGCGCCGCCGCCAGCAAGAAGAAGACGAAGAAGCGGTTCTTTCCGTTCTGATAGATTCGATCGATCGTTCGGTTCTCCTCGCCGCCGACACTTCTCATTGTGAATAACGCATCATTGCGGCTGCTCGTCCGTGTCGCTGGATTCTAGAAACAGTGCATGTGTATGCGATCACATCCTTGAAAAGTGAAATCGTCGATTCCTGATGATTAATTAAGGGACGAAGTAGGCGTGGGGATTGGTCATGCATGACTCATGAGACATTTTTGACATTATTTATGAACGAGATCAGTAGATTTTAGGTGAGTTTTGATAGCCCCTTTGTTTCAGTTTGATATCGTGGATTTTGGATTTCACAACCCAAAGCTAACTTTTGAGTCTGAATTTCACATTCTGTTTACTCAGATTTCAGTATTTTCACAATCTCACGATCTGCTCAGAACTAGATTTTGCTAGATCTTGACACAAATATTCACCTATTTATTATTATAGCCTATTGTAAGATATGGATTGTGTAATCTACACAAACAAACAATTCTCAGATTTTGACACTTATATTTCACAATCCATAATATAAAAACTAGATTGCGAAATCTAAATCTGAAACAAAGATGCGCATGATCGTTTGAACTCGATTGGCATTTCAGACGTGTCGCACCTCGCTGATTAGAACTCTGGGTGCACGCTTTATCCGTTCAGTTGAGCTTGTTTGGGCTCCAATGGTGGCTTTCCCATGGAGAAGCCGATACACCCGAAAGGCATTTTAGGCAGAACACATATTACAGTGCTGAGGAAAGACCGGACATGTCCTCCTCTAAGAAACAGGCCCATCTAAGATGGGCTTGATCCGTAAAGCCCATGAAGAAGTCGGCCTGCTTCGCAGACCCACCACCTACCTCCTGTCCCGTCTCCTTCGTCCTTCCCTCCCCGCGTCGGGCGCGCTCGCGGCAACATAACCTCGCCACCACTGGCGCCGCCATCTCGCTCGCCGCTGGAAAACGGAGGTGCCGGCAATGGCCCTTGCACCATGCAAGGGTCAAACAATAATGTAAGTTCGAGTTAACTGTTACTTCCTCCATTCTAAAATAAATGACGTTTAGAATAAGAAATCTAGTTCAATTTAAACTAAATTAGCTGTTCTAGATATTATTTATTTCAGAACAGAGTGAATATTTGTTTCGCGTTAATTAGTTGACCAATGCTGCAACACGTTATGCACAAGGTGACCATAATGGAATCTGAGGTCCATAGGCTGTGCGTGGATATTGTGTAAAACTTCTAAGAAATTTAGATCTTAACTTGTGTGCTCAATTACATCGGTCTAGTTCTGATCTCATGTGTTAATTCAATCATCAAGCAACACTTAATCTACTTCTATTTGAAATTAAGCTTACGCATGCGTACCTTCGTTTGCAGAGGTGTTCGTTACCATTGAAGCTTGCCGATGATCCTTGCACTTCGCCTAAGAGGGAGAGCCTTCCCGGGACTTCCTCCTCTCTGATGATCAACTTTTTATTTGGGTGATCTCTAATTTGTTGTGTTTTTACTTCTTAATCTCATACCCCCGATAAGGCAAAAGCCTCTGCTTTTATAGATGAGGAGACGCCCCACGGGGCCTCCCAACCGGATCGGTTGAGGAGTCTTCGATCAAGACTTCTTAGAGATCGAGTCGGTTGCGATCGCAACCGACTCAATCTCTTTTTCTTTCGTGGTCAAATCTTCCAACATTCTCCCCCTTGACCACGGTTTAAGAACTTATTAACCCTTTTGCTTAATCTTACACATATTTCACTATGCTCCATATGAAGAGTACGGCGCATCGAGAACAACCATTTACGCACTGCTTGACTCGACGACTACGTCACATTTTACACTTAGAAATATGTTCTTATCTTTAGTTTGGCCCCTAAGTATCCAGGAAATAATAGGTTCTCCCTTAAACCCATATCAGTCACGTGTTCTCTAAACACGCTAGGTGGAAGACCTTTTGTTAACGGATCCGCGAGCATTTGCTCAGTTCCAATATGCACAAGACAAATAGTATGATTCTGGATTCGATCTTTCACAACATAAAACTTAATGTGATGTGTTTGGTAGCTCCACTCGACTTGTTGTTGTGAGAGAAGAATACTGCTGGTTCATTGTCACATTATAGCTTAAGTAGTTTTTCAATGTTGTCTACCACTCTAAGTCCGAGTAAAAATTTATTAAGCCAAATTGTCTGCCCAGTAGCCTCATAACAAGCAACAAACTCTGCATACATTGTGGATGATGCAGTAACAATTTGTTTAGAGCTTTTACATGAAATGGCTCCTTTTGCGAGAGTGAATATATATCCTGACGTGGACTTCTTAGTATCTACACAACCCGCAAAATCTGAGTCTAAATATCCCACTACTTCTAGTGAATCTGATTTTCTATATCTTAACATGAGACCGTTAGTGCCTTGTATGTATTTTAAGGCTTTCTTCACAGCCTTCTAGTGATCCACACCTATATTAGACTGATATCTGCCAAGCATCCCGGTGACATAAGCTAAGTGGGGACGAGTGCATACTTGAGCATACATAAAGCTTCCGACAACTGAAACATATGGGACTACTTTCATGTGATCAATCTCATACTGATTCCTAGTATATTGAAAATTCTCAAACTTATCACCCTTGACTATAGGAGCAGACGATGGCTTACATTTACGCATACAATATTTCTTTAGCACATTTTTTAATTATGCTTTCTGAGAGAGTCCCAATACCCCTTTGGATCTATTCTGATGAATTTCTATGCCCAAAACATACGAGGTTTCACCAAGATCTTTCATATCAAAGTTAGAGAATAAAAATTTCTTAGTCGCTATTAGTAGATGAGCATCACTACTAGCCAATAGTATGACATCTACATATAAGACAAGAAAAATGAATTTCCCATTCATAAACTTAGCATATATGCAATTATCCTCCTCATTTTCTTTGAATCCAAACTGTCTAACTGTGTCATCAAATTTGAGGTACCATTGTCTCGAGGCTTGCTTAAGTCCATAGATAGACTTTCTTAAATGACATCTCATATGTTCTTTTCCCTTAGCGACAAAATCTTTTGGTTGTGTCATGTAAACGTCCTCATACAAATCTTCATTGAGGAATGTTGTTTTTACATCCATTTGATGTAATTCTAAGTCAAAATGTGCTACTAATGCCATAATGATTCTGAAGGAGTCCTTAGTTGAGACAGGTGAGAACGTCTCATTATAATCTATTTCTTCTCTTTGAGTGAATTCTTTCGCTACAAGTCTGGCTTTAAATTTATCTATCTTTCTATTTAAGTCATGCTTAATTTTGTAGACCCATTTGCAGCCTACCGTTTTGGCTCCTTTGGGAATTTCCACTAATCCCCAGACTTTATTAGCATCTATGAACTTCATCTCGTCTTCCATGACTTTATGTCATTCAGCCGACATAGGACTTCTCATAGCTTCTTCATAAGAGGTGGGATCACCCTCCATTTTAACTTCTTCACTCATATAAACATCATAGTCGTCTGGTATAGCTGGTCTTCTAACTCTATGAGATCTTATAAGTTGTGCACCATCTTTAGTTTGAGGAAATTGTTGTTCTTCACTATTTATAGCAATATTGTCATTTTGCTCTGAATGCTGAGGTGATTCTTGTAGGACATGAATCTCACTAACTTCAGTTGTTGGTGTAGAACGCACAACAGGTGTAGGATCAAAATCATGTGATTTTGATCCTGCAGCAGTAGTGAATGTGGCCTAGAGGGGGGTGAATAGGGCTTATAGAGTTTCCTGCACACTTAAAGTAGTCGTCAAAAACTTGATTGACCGGACTAGTCCGGTTGTGTGAGCGGACTAGTCCGGTGTGCCTGAAGTGTGTAGATTGTATAAGTGTTGTGCAGAAGAATTAACTTGTTTAGCAGCGGAAATAAGAACAACAATTATTCTATTTTGATTTTACAATGTGAGGTGTGATTATGCCCGTGAATGAGACTTAGCAACTCAAATTATGAAGTTTAGCAACTAGATGTTATAATCAACAAAAAACAAGGAGGCATGCGAGACACAAATTTTACCGAGGTTCGATCTCACCAAGAGATCTACGTCCTCGTTGAGGAGGCTCACACAAAGTCGGGTCTCTAACCCTTTCCCTCTTCAAGTCACCACACAAGGCCGACTTGACTCCACTAGCACGGGTAATCACCGAGTTTGTGGGGCAACCTCACACGTTGAGGGCTCCCACAAGAATTACAATGAGAAAGCGATCAAATACACTCAAAAAGATTACAACGCAGAATATGAGTGTAGAGAGATCAAACCCCAAGAGCTCACAACGAAGGAACGACGATCTCTCAATCCCAAATCCAAGTGTTTGATTGATTTTCACCTTTTTGCACCTTAGATGTGTGGAGAGATGTGTTTTTGGGCTCTTGGGACAGGTGGCGGCGCTAGGGTTTGAGTTTTTAGCAGTATGAGTCGTGTGTTCCGGTTGAAAGGCCGTGGATCACTCATTTATATGGTTTACTAAAAGGTTATCGTTGTAAAACCTAATACGGGACTAGTCCGGTATATGATTGGACTTGTCCGGTCTACTTCCAGTGGGTTAACCGGACTAGTCCGGTCTAAAACCGGACTTGTTCGGTGCTATGTGAAGTGGGGTTCCAGAAAGTTTAGCGGACTAGTCCTGTCACATGGATGGACTAGTCCGCATTCCTCTAAAGAGGACAACAGAGACATGAGCGGACTAGTCCGGTCTAAAACCGGACTTGTCCGGTTGCATTCCAGTAAGCTGACCGGACTAGTCCGGTCCATGAACGGACTAGTCCGGTGTCCAGTGGATTTTAGTTGATTATTAACCCCTTAGCCTTACGAAAAGTCATGAGCTCTTGGGATGTGTCTCTCACACACACCCTATACATTTTCATCTAATTTGCTCTTCTAAATTCCACTAAAGTCTTTCTTTTCAGGCATCACTTTATTTTTCACCTTTTTGTGTGCACCGAGCTAGTTCACTTTGTTTGTACTGCAATCATTTCATTAGGATCTCATATGATTGTCATCAATTCTCCAAAACCCACAAGGGATACCCTAGATGCACTTTCAATCTCCCCCTTTTTGGTGATTGATGACAACCATTTGAGATATCACAATTAAGAGAAAAAATTGTTTTTTCATAACGTGTGCATATATGAGAATAATGAATAACTTACAAGAAAAACTTCTCTTATATACACACCTTATGGTGGGGTGCCTAACAAATGTGTGATCAACAAAAATGTGATGAACGAGGATAAAAGATAACAACCATAGATGTAAGCATCACACATAAGGTAAATAGTCAAATTATAATAGTTTTTTAAAAAATAAGTACAAGTCCTCGATCACAAGTCCTTAATAGCTTATCCTAGATAATCTCTCTCCCTTTGGCATCAAGACACCAAAAAGGGAAAAATCGATTGGAGTCACTCATCGCCGTTGCCACTTTCACTCTCAGTCCTATCTTCATCTTCATCTTCCTCTCCACCTTGATCTTCATCATCATGACCATGTAGAGGGTTAGCAGCTGAACCACTACCAAACCCAAGGGAGCTCAACTCTTGGTCAGTGAAAGTTGGCATTTCAGTGAAGTCTTCAGATGAGTCCTCAGAGACCTCAAGTGACCCTTGTGGCTCAATTTCAAGTTTGACACAAATGGCTTGGATGTTGGCTTTTACATATCTTTGATGCTTCTTCCTGGCCAATCTCTCTTCATGTTGCTTAACTTCAATTTTGCGGCAAGAGGCAAAGATAGAAGATAGCATCTTGAAGATGCCACTTGAGGATTCCCGAGTAGAGGAGGTTGCATGAGTGGTAGCTGCAGCATCAGATCTTGGCTCCTCTTGAGCTCTTTTGTATCTTCTTTCTTCTCCGGGTGAGGCAGGAGCAGAAGGGGCAGAATATATAGTAGGCTTTTGGGGCCTAAGTCTAGTGTGAGCCACATCCTTTACGAACTCCAATCCTGTCACTTTCTCAATCATGAACATTATGTAGGGTGCATAGCCGCAAGACCGGGTGGGATTGATAGAGATATTGACAATGTCATTGTAGATGTACTCAAACACATTGAATTTCCTCTTCTTGCTTATGACATTCATTAATGTTCTGAGGGTGCCCTGAACAGTCCCTGCATCTCCCTCTTTGGGAGCTATAGTCTTCCTCAATATCCGATTGAGGACTACAAAGAAGGGCTTCATGTATTTTGTGGTCGGAGGCCTGAATGGCATTCTTGTATCATAGAGAAAGTCCAACTGATCCTTCTCCAGTGGTTTCAGGTTGTGAATCACAAGTTCATTGTCCAAAGTATGCTCAAGATGAAGGATCCTTGCAAATTCTTCATATGTGACACTGTACTGAGACCCATGTGTCATCCAGATCATCGTGTCGTTGTCATCACGAGCGAGGTAGAGAGTGGAGTAGAATTACGTGATGACTTCATCATTCCAGTCACACTGGAAAGAGAATAGTTCTTTTAACCCATGAAGCTCGAGGGCTGCCACAACCTCCTGATAAGCTTGACATCTCTTGGACTGAAGATAATCAATATCAACCCACCGACTTTCGACAACGGGATGCTTCATCTTCTGATACACATGTTCATAGTAATCAGCATGAAAATTACTCCAAAATCTGGGGTCAACTGACTCTCTGGGCTGATTATACACTTCTGTTTTTCTGAACTTGTCAGCTAGTTCACCCCCTTTTCCAGTGTAATCATTATCTGAAGGTTGCTTGTTGCGATGAACGGGATTTTTCATTTTCAGAGGCCCAATGGGGCCACTAGCAAACCCTTTTCCTTTATTGGGAGTCCTCTTAGGTCCTGAGGAGCTCTCGGCCATAACCTTCCCTCGAGGCTTCTTCACAATTACTTTCCTCTTTTTAGGCAAATTTTCGTCGGAAGGTGAAGAGTGGACATTGACATCATGTCTTTTCTTCATCACTCCCTCCTTAGCTCTCCTCACTCTTTCACGTTGAACTTCTTCGTCAAGGTGAAAAGAGTCGTTATCTGAGCCTGAAGACATGATGCCTGATAAGGAGTTCAAGGATTAGATGCAAATGGACTCATTATCGATTTCAAATGAGAATGTAGGGGTTCAATTGTTAGAGACCGGACTTGTCCGGTTTCAGAGTGCGGACTTGTCCGGTGGACCGGACTTGTCCGCATCTATGCGCCGGACTAGTCCGGCCTGGCATAAGAACTCTAATGTTTCATTTGAATCAAATCTCCTATCTAAGGACACAAGGACAGGAAAGTGGTAGGAATACATCTATTGAGGCAATGCACATCCTTTTGAAATCAAAGGAAACTAGCTAGAACTAGAAAAGTTGAGATTTTGGTTTTAGGGGGGGGGGATTTTACCAAGATTTGAAGATTCGCGTTGAAGGAGCAAGAGTCTATCCGGATGAGTCCGGAGAGTAGAATCCCCTCGTCGAGAAGATGCTTTTTCACGGAGAAAACTCCGAGTTTGAGGGCTCAACTCGAAAATCACTTTGGGAGCTAGGGTTTAGAAGAGGGGGTGAGACAAAGTGCTTATGAGTGGAGAGGGAGGGGTTTGGTACGGCCAACTTCTTCTATATGTGACTGACCGGACTAGTCCGGTCATGGTAGCGGACTAGTCTGGTGCCCCTGAATTAACCTAATTGTCGTTTGTCCGGACTAGTCCGGTCGACAACCGGACAAGTTCGGTTCCAGCAGACTTAATGCAGATAGTAGAGTTTAGAGGTGATCCAAGGACACTAATTTTTGAATATAATCTTGGTAATTACGACCAGTAGGCAAGCAACAATAAAAAATTGGTCATATTTCGCAAGATTTCTTCATTAAAATAGTTTTCTTAGAAGAAAAAGAGATGAGGAGCGGTTTTTACAATAAAATGTAACATTTGAGGTTGCAATCAGGTATGCAACGTTTCAAGCCACATTTCGAGAGTCAAGAATATTAAGTTCATTTCTTAGCTCACAAAACCTTTTCTCATCTAATGGTTTGGTAAAAATATCTGCTAGTTGTTTTTCAGTTCTAACATGTGAAATTTCAATGTCACCTTTTAATGAGTGATCTATAAAAAAGTTATGACGGATATCTATGTGCTTAGTTCTTGAGTGCTCTACTGGGTTGTGTGCAATTTTTATCGCGCTTTCATTATCACATAGAAGCGGGATATGATTTAGATTGTAACCGTAGTCTATAAGAGTCTGTCGCATCCAAAGTAGTTGTGCACAACAACTTCCTGCTGCAACATACTCTGCTTCTGCTGTTGAAAGAGCAATAGAGTTTTACTTTTTAGATGACCAAGAAACTAGGAATCTGCCAAGAAATTGACAGGTCCCTGGAGTGCTCTTTCTATCGACTTTGCATCCTGCATAGTCGGCATCAGAATAACCTATCAAGTTAAACTTGGATCTTTTGGGATACCAAAGGCCCAAGTTTGGTGTGTGCACAAGATACCTTAGGATTCTTTTTACAGCAATTAAGTGACACTCTTTAGGTGTGGCTTGAAACCTTGCACACATGCATACGCTAAGCATAATATCTGGCCTAGATGCACATAAGTAAAGTAAGGAGTCGATCATTGACCTATATACCTTTTGGTCCACATTTGGACCTTCTTCATTGAGATCGAGATGTCCGTTGATTGCCATGGGTGTCTTGATGGGCTTGGCTTTGTCCATATTGAATTTCTTGAGGATGTCCTGTGTGTATTTAGTTTGGCTTATAAATGTGCCTTCTTTCAGTTGCTTCACTTGGAATCCCAAGAAGAACTTCAATTCGCCCATCATCGACATCTCAAACCTATCTGTCATAATTTTGCTAAATTCCTCACAGAAAGACTTGTTAGTGGATCCAAAGATAATATCATCAACGTAAATTTGACATACAAATAGACGATCATCAAAATGTTTAGTGAAGAGTGTATAGTCAGCTCTACCAATTTTGAATCCATTTTGAGTTAGAAAATCTCTAAGGCACTCGTACCAAGCTCGAGGAGCTTGTTTGAGGCCATAGAGAGCCTTACGCAGTTTATAGACGTGGTTAGGATACTCTTGGTCTTTGAATCCTGGTGGTTGCTCCACATAAACTTCCTCCTTTATCGAACCGTTGAGGAAGGCACTTTTGACGTCCATTTGATACAACTTGAAATTATGATGAGTAGCATATGCCAATAAAATACGAATGGACTCAAGTCTAGCTACGGGAGCGAAAGTTTCGTCGAAGTCCAAACCTTCGACCTGGGAATAACCTTTGGCCACCAACCTCGCTTTATTTCTTGTTACTACTCCATGTTCATCTTGCTTGTTCCGAAAGACCCATTTAGTTCTAACGATGTTCGCCCTTGGTCTTTCCATCAGCTTCCACACTTCATTTCTTTTCAAGTTGTTCAATTCTTCTTGCATTGCCATCACCCAGTCTGGATTCCTTAAGGCTTCGTCTACCCTGTATTGTTCCAGAAAAGAGACAAAAGAATAGTATTCACAAAAATTTGCAACGCGAGATCTAGTAGTTACTCTCTTAGCAATATCACCAATGATATTGTTGATAGGATGGTCTCTTTATACACTCTGATGTACTTTTGGGTGAGGAACTTGTGTAGCTGCTTGTTCTTCATCATCTTCATGTTCATTGTCTCCCCCTAGATCATTGCTTCCATGATTATCTTGATCTTCTTGATCTTCCTCCACTTGATCTTGTGTGAAAGCTCAACCTTGATCATTGCTTCCTCGTTGAGGTTCACCTTGTGCATTTGAGTCTTGCGTTTGCTCTTGTGGTAGAATATCACCAAGTGTCATTTTCTTCAGCGCTTCACATGGAGGTTCCTCTTTATCTAGCATACACTTATCAACTTGCTCCACTTGTGAGCCGTTAGTTTCATCGAACACTACGTCACGTGCTACTTCAACAAGGCCGGACACCTTGTTGAAGACACGATAGGCGTAGGCATTCGATTCATAGCCGAGCAAGAACCCTTCATCGGACTTCGAAGCAAACTTCGAAGCCCTCGGTTTCTTGTTCAGAATAAAACATTTACAACCAAAAACTTTGAAATAAGAAACATTAGGCTTTTTACCGGTAAGGAGCTCATATGGAGTTTTCTTCAGTAATCGGTGAAGGTACAACCGATTTGTGGCATGACAAGCAGTGTTCACCGCTTCTGCCCAAAATCGATCTGGTGTCCTGTATTCATCCAACATTGTTCTTGCCATTTCAATCAATGTTTTGTTCTTCCTTTCGGCCACCCCGTTTTGTTGAGGAGAGTAGGGTGCCGAGAACTCATGCTTTATCCCTTCTTCATCGAGATACTCTTCAACTTGTGTATTCTTGAATTTTGTCCTGTTGTCACTTCTGATGTTCTTCACGGTTAATAAGAATTCGTTCTGGGCTCTTTTCAGGAACTTCTTAAGGATTCTCTGAGTTTCTGATTTATCATACAAGAAAAATACCCAGGTAAATCTTGAAAAATCATCAACAATTACTAAACCGTATTTATTACCGCCGATACTTATGTAAGCAATTGGACCAAATAGATCTATATGAAGAAGTTCCAGTGGTCTTGTAGTGGTCATTATGTTCTTGGCGGGGTGTGGTGCTCCGACTTATTTTTCCGTCTGGCAAGCGCTGCACGGCCTGTCTTTCTCAAAAACCACATCCTTTAGACCTCGGATGTGACCACCTTTTAGAAGTTTCTGCAAATTTCTCATCCCAACATGGGCTAGCCGTCTATGCCACAGCCATCCCATGTTGGTTTTAGCAACCAAGCAAGTGTTGAGTTCGGCTTTATCTTTGTTGAAATCAACAAGATAAAGCTTTCCCTTCAACATTCCCTTGAATGCAATCGAGCCATCGCTTCTTCTAAAAATGCTCACACCCTCATTAGTGAATAAACAATTATAACCTTTGTCGCATAGTTGAGATATTGACAAAAGGTTATAATCTAGGGAGTCTACATGTAAAACATTAAATAAAATGTGTTGAGGAGATATTTCAATGTTACCGCTACCAAGGACCTTTTCTTGGCTGTTGTCTCCAAAGTATATGCCTTCACTTGGATCCTCGTTGTACTCGTACTCCACAAACAAATCTCTCTCTCCGGTCATGTGATTTGTGCATCCACTATCTAGCACCCACTTAGATCCACCGGAGGAGTAAGCCTGCAAAACAGAATTATTCCTTGGTTTTAGGTACCCAATCTTGCTTGGGTCCTCTTAGGTTAGTCACAAGAGTTTTGGGCACACACACACAGAAGTTTTCGAGTTCCTGTGGCGTGGCCCTGTGTATTTAGCAATAACTTTTCCATATTTGTTTTTCATAAGAACATAGGAAGCATCAAATATACGAAACAATATTTGTAAATTAGATTCATGTGATTTTTCCTTAACAAAGGCGATTCTTTTCTTTGCATGATTAAGAGTGGATATGTGTTTGTTCCTGTCAAATCTAAGACCATCTTTGACGTTGGGAGGTGTAGTGACCATATATGCGCTACGTGCATATTTGATCTTCTCCTTATCAAAGATGCCGATTTGGGAAGGATGCACATCATGAGAAGTTGAAGTATTAGAAATGATATTTTTCTTACTAGAGCATGTGCAGGTTCCAATTGTTGTCGAACTCATATCTTTGGAGGAAGAGCTCTTGGAGGAAGATGAGACACTTTGCTTTAGCGACTCAACTTGCACTTCTAGGATCTTGTTAACTCTTGATAAGTTAGCAAACTCATCCTTGATTGCAATATGTGAGTCCTCTAGCCTCAAGTGACTTGTTCTTCTCTCTTTCAAGCTCAAGAAGTTTTTCAATCTCTTGATATCTCTTCCTTTCCCGGATGAGCATATCTTCTTGTCGGTTTACAAGTTCCTCCTTTTTAAAGATTTCATTCGACAACATTTCCATTTTCTTTAAAGCAGTTTTACTTAATCCGGGTGAATAGGCCTTATAGAGTTTCCTGCACACTTAAAGTAGTCGTCAAAAACTTGATTGACCGGACTAGTCCGGTTGTGTGAGCGGACTAGTCCGGTGTGCTTGAAGTGTGTAGATTGTATAAGTGTTGTGCAGAAGAATTAACTTGTTTAGCAGCGGAAATAAGAACAACAATTATTCTATTTTGATTTTACAATGTGAGGTGTGATTATGCCCGTGAATGAGACTTAGCAACTCAAATTATGAAGTTTAGCAACTAGATGTTATAATCAACAAAAAAACAAGGAGGCATGCGAGACACAAATTTTAGCGAGGTTTGATCTCACCAAGAGATCTACGTCCTCGTTGAGGAGGCTCACACAGAGCCAGGTCTCTAACCCTTTCCCTCTTCAAGTCACCACACAAGGCCGACTTAACTCCACTAGCACGGATAATCACCGAGTTTGTGGGGCAACCTCACACGTTGAGGGCTCCCACAAGAATTACAATGAGAAAGCGATCAAATACACTAAAAAAGATTACAATGCAGAATATGAGTGTAGAGAGATCAAACCCCAAGAGCTCACAACGAAGGAACGACGATCTCCCAATCCCAAATCCAAGTGTTTGATTGATTTTCACCTTTTTGCACCTTAGATGTGTGGGAAGATGTGTTTTTGGGCTCTTGGGACAGGTGGCGGCGCTAGGGTTTGAGTTTTTAGCAGTATCAGTCGTGTGTTCCGGTTGGAAGGTCGTGGATCACTCATTTATATGGTTTCCTAAAAGGTCGTCGTTGTAAAACCTAATATCGGACTAGTCCGGTATATGATCGGACTTGTCCGGGCTACTTCCAGTGGGTTAACCGGACTAGTCCGGTCTAAAACCAGACTTGTCCGGTGCTATGTGAACTGGGGTTCCAGAAAGTTTAGCGAACTAGTCCTGTCGCATAGATGGACTAGTCCGCAGTCCTCTAAAGAGGACAACAGAGACATGAGCGGACTAGTCCGGTCTAAAACCGGACTTGTCCGGTTGCATTCCAGTAAGCTGACCGGACTAGTCCGGTCCATGAACGGACTAGTCCGGTGTCCAGTGGATTTTAGTTGATTATTAACCCCTTACCCTTACGAAAAGTCATGAGCTCTTGGGATGTGTCTCTCACACACACCCTATACATTTTTATCTAATTTGCTCTTCTAAATTCCACTAAAGTCTTCCTTTTCGGGCAGCACTTTATTTTTCACCTTTTTGTGTGCACCGAGCTAGTTCACTTTGTTTGTCCTGCAATCATTTCATTAGGATCTCATATGCTTGTCATCAATTCTCCAAAACATACAAGAGATACCCTGGATGCACTTTCAAGTAGGCAGGGTGAAATATGGTTCCTGAATCATTGAAATAGGCACACAGACCCTTTTCTCCTCAAGATTGATTTCACGTCTTGCCTTACCCCCTCTAATTATATCGTCTTCTAAGAAAATCGCATGTCTCGTTTCCACAAACTTAGTATGTCTATCACGACAATAGAAACGAAATCCTTTACTTTTGTCTGGGTAGCCAATGAAATAGCAACTCTTAGTTTTAGGATCTAACTTTCTAATGTTTGGATTAAAGATTTTAGACTCAGCGGGACAACCCCAAATATGTAGGTAACTAAGCGAAGGTTTGCGTCCCGTCCACATTTCATATGGAGTTTTAGGCACGGATTTTGAAGGGACTCTGTTAAGTAGATGAATGGCGGTTTTTAACGCCTCCATCCATAAATTAACAGACAATTCTGAGAAGCTAAGCATGGATCTAACCATATCCATTAATGTACGGTTTTGTCGCTCCGCCACTCCGTTTCGTTGAGGCTCTCCCGGAGTTGAGTATTGGACAACTATGCCATGTTCCTGTAGAAACCGTGCAAATGGTCAAGGAACTTGGCCATATGGGGTAATGACGACCGTAGTACTCCCCCCACGGTCGGATCTTACTAATTTGATTTTAATGTCATGCTGATTTTCAACTTTAGCTTTAAATATCTTAAACTTGTCCAATGCTTCGGAACAATCTTTTATTGGAAAAATATAGCCATAACGAGTGTAGTCATTCGTGAAGGTTATGAATGAATCAAAACCGTCTATTGAGACCGTGAGAAAAGGACCGCAAATGTCCGTGTGGACCAATTCTAGTATTTCCGTAATTCGTTTGGCATTTTTCTTAATTTTCTTAGTGATTTTTCTTTTTATGCAATCTATGCACTCTTTTAATTCAGAATATTCTAAGTTGGGAAGAATTGATTGTGAAACTAAGTTTTCAATTCTCCCCCTCGAAATTTGGTCTAAGCGACAATGCCATAATTTCGAAGAAGTTTCGCAATTTATTCTTTTCCGTTTGTTAAAACCTGAGTTATTGTGTGAGTAATTTTTAACATCACTTATTTCATTAATATTATCATGTATAGACAAAACATAAAGATTGTCTTGTCTGATGGCAAGACCCACAATTTTAATATTGAACTTTATGACACACTTGTCATTGCCAAAATAGCATACAAAATCATAATCGTCTAAAAATGAAACTGAAATTAAATTCCTCCTAACTGATGGAACATAAAGAACGTCATGATGTGTAAGAATAAAGCCATTTTTGAATTCTAGTGAGAAGTCTCCTATGGCTTCAACTTGTGCCTTCAACTTGTGCTTCATTACCGTCTGCGACTCAAATTTTACTTTCTCCTCTTTGAAGTGTCCTTCTCGTACTTAACCCTTGTAACGATTTACAAACGTGCACAGTGGCACCTGAGTCAATCCACCAAATGGATGAATAATCTTTTAAGTACAGGGATTCATTAAAAATACTAATGAAGTCATTACCTTTCTTGTTGCACCATTTGAGAAAACCTATGCAGTCCTTCTGACGGTGTCCTTTCTCCTTGCAGAATAGGCATTGATCTTTTGACATCTTGATATCTTTGGAACGTTGCTCATTGGAAACCTTGTGTTTTCCTTTATCATTTTGAGGAGTATAAAAATTCCTTGTTGCAGGTCTATTAAAGTTTTTCTTTCCTTTTCCCTTCACGTAGTTGACAGTGTTACTTCCGTGGAAGGTCTTAATTCTCTCCTCCTCTTGGACACACATAGCAATGAGCTTCTCTAAATTCCATTCTTATCGCTATGAGTTATAGTTGATGACAAAAGCTTCAAATTCTCTAGGAAGAGAGGCAAAGATGAGATGAACCAAAAACTCATCTTTGATCCCCAATTCCATAGGTTTGAGTTTTGAAGCTATGTTTGATATCCTAAGTATATGTTCACGAACACCGCCTCCAGTATATTTCTCAGTTACAAGCCTCTTAATTAGAGTATTTGTTGTTGCTTTAGAGGAGCCGATGAACTGACTTTGAATTTTTTGAAGATACTCTGTGGCTGTCTCACAGTCGGGAATGGCTCTCCTAATTGGCTCAATAGTAGTGCCCTTAATTACCACAAGACACTTCTTATTGAAAGTGTTCCATTTAGCACGAGCCTCATAAAATTCCTTAAGTTCTTTATGAAAGGCATTCATCCTTTCATTATATTCTTCTTGAGATTCCATTGCCCCACGAGAAGGTGGAACCTCAAGCTCAGTGGGACGGGTGTCACGATCGCAAGGTCGATCTCTGAGATAGCTAATGCTATTTCTAATTTCTTCCTTCATGAACCATAGTTGTTGCCATTCAAATGTTCAATGGAGGAGATGTAACTGAGTAAGTTGTTGATTCCGGAGGAACCTTCATTTATGCAACAGGAATACATAATAAGTAAGTGCATAGAAAAATGAAATAAAGACATGTTTTTGCTTTTCACGTTGGCTACTAAGCAAAAGCATGCTTCTTGTTAACTTAAATATGCAAGAAATATTGTATTTCATTTTTCACGTTGGCTACTTAATGAAATGCAACATGATCTCTTTATAAAATATGGTAATCTCTTTATTTTTCACGTTGGCTACTAAATAAAGGAATTACCACAAGACATAGTAAATAGAGTTTTTCACGTTGGCTACTAAACATTTATTTACTATGAAAACTAAATTATAATAAAATTTGTTGTTCACTTTGGCTACTTAACAATAATTTTATCATACTTCACTTAATTACAATGGAAACTAAATTAGTTTTGGGCATTTTTCTAAAATTTCTTGGACAAAATTCCACAATCTTATTAAGTTTATGGCATAGAAATACTAAAATTCAGTAATAAACCATTATTTAAAGTAATAGTACACCAACATAATTTTTTGAAATTTTTTATATGCCAAGAACTTAATTATGGTGAGTTTTAACTAATTTTAATATCCCCTTATTTATTTTTCTGAAAAGAAAAATGCTTAAAAAACAAACTCATTTGGCCCATAAACATGTATATTGGTCTAGTCCATGTGTTGACCAGCCCAGAAGCCCTTTTTAAATTTTCCACGAATTTTTAGAAAAAAAAAAAATTTGGCCTTGTTAGCCCGTTTCCTTACTAAATCGGCCCAAGGCTCGCTAATAAAATTCTGAAAATCAGAGGGAAATTTGAAAGGGTAGCCCAAACAGCCCGTTATGCGCCCGCCTGGGCCAGGCGCGGCCCGTTCGCCCGACCGCTTGGTCTAGAGCCGTTGGATTTGTGATGGACGGTATAGATTTTCTAATACACATCGCCTAAATAATCTTAGTCGTTGTTTCACGATCGGACAACTGCAAGTGGATTATACGTAGTATAAAAGTCCGATACGCCAAAACCCTAGCTCATTCGTTCTCTTCCCCGATCCCTTCTCCTCGCGGCGCGACTGAGAGATCGAGGCCTCGGTGCCCGTGCATCGGCGTTCGCCGGCGACGGGGAAGCCGAGCGCCAGTGGTTGGTGGTGGCGGGGCTGAGCACCGACAGCGCCGGTGGAGGGCGACTGAGGGGTCGATGGTGGCGGGGCTGAGCACCGACGGCGGAAGGGGGGGTCAGGCGCTGTGCCGGCGGTGGATCCTAGTCCCCGTGCCGGCAGCGAGAAATCCCACACACCGGAGAGAGACCAGAGCCTCTTGTGTTGGCGGCGGTTCCTAGGTCGTGCGCCGATGGGTGAGCCGAGTCATTTGCCTCGAAAGATCTGTTGGTTAGGGTTCCTCAACCCTAGTTTCTGATGGATTTCCTCAGCGAGCTAAGTGGAGCTTTCTACGGCGGTCCCTATGGCGCCGACAAGTTTCGGGAAAACAGATAAGTTTCCATTCTAATCCCTTTGTTTTTCTAAATTTGCTTATGGTTTTAAACTGGGATCTATTTCAATTTGATCTCTATTGGGATGCGAATTGATCTGATTTGAGGTGTACAGATCCTAATCCTGATTTGACTTTCTAATGATTTCCGAGGGCAATTAGCAAAACAAGTTGGCTCTGATACCATTGTTAAACTTCTAAGGAATTTGGATCTTTACTTGTGTGCTCAATTGCCTCGGTCTAGTTCTGATCTCATGTGTTAATTCAATCATCAAGCAACACTTAATCTAATTCTATTTGAATTAAGCTTACGCATGCGTACCTTCGTTTGCAGAGGTGTTCGTTGCCATTGAAGCTTGTCGATGATCCTTGCACTTCGCCTAAGAGGGAGAGCCTTCTCGGGACTTCCTCCTCTCTGATGATCAACTTTTTGTTCGGGTGATCTCTAATCTGTTGTGTTTTTGCTTCTTAATCTCATACCTCCGATAGGCAAAGCCTCTGCTTTTATAGATGGGGAGATGCCCTAGGAGGCCTCCCAACCAGATCGGTTGATGAGTCTTCGATCAAGACTTCTTAGAGATTGAGTCGGTTGCGATCGCAATCGACTCAATCTCTTTTTCTTTCGTGGTCAAATCTTCCAACATATTGGCATTACAGAATGTGTTCAGTAAAATCCCAAAAATTGATCCAAATCTGTTTCGGTGCTTTGCAGTGAATTATTTAGAAAGGGGTAGATTTTATTGGTGATGACAAAAAAAAGCTTGGAAAGGAGCTGATTCAAAGTGTGGTTGATTGCTTGGTACCCCATATCCAGCGGGGAATACATATCATTCCTAACTGGAGAGCTTGCATTTTGTTGCATGCTTGTTGTAAATGTGTTTGCCGCTTGTAATTAGAAAATAAATGTCTTAAATATGAGTACCCATTTTGAGTCACGTACTTGAAATCGAATACACCGACACTGCAACAAGTATACTCTACTGATTAATATGGGTGTATCTTTGGATGAAGAGGATGTAATATGTTTTATTCCACTCGATGTGAGTAGTATTTGGACTTTGAAGAGGACGTATTATAGTTTACTCCACCTTTTCCATACGCTGAGGATTTTTTGGTTTATTTGAGGTTTTCCCCCCTTCCTTCTCTGGGCTTTACAGGGATTTTCAATGTGGTCGGTGAGCCTAGCTAGCGAGGTACCTTTGGATGGTTGCTGTAGTGACAAGAATAATTCTAGCTGGAGCAACGACGTGACAACAGTGTCTCCCGTTCCCTGCATGCATGAGCGATGGAATATATCTGCTCAGTTACACGTCACGTCATCCCTGGTGATTGCTGCTGGTGTTCAGGAAGATGTGCTGTGCTGTGCTGCGGGTCATCATAAAACGAATGAACAGACGTCAGTTACCGCGTTGCACGCGTAGCAAGGGAAGAAAGCCTGTCTGATGAGCAGCGGCGTACGCGATCACGGGAGCAGTGGATCCTACTCTTTGTTTGGCTTGTCTTGTCTAAACTGTGTCTGCAGCTTTAGCAGCTGGAGTACTGTACGATGGCAAGAGGAGGAGCTGGTGACGTGTGAAAGAACAGTTATCTTGTTCCCTACCGAACTCTATGTGCGTGTTGGTCTAACTCGGGGGAGTGGACGTCGCCGCGTCAAATGAGATCACGGCCACGGTCGTCGGTGCACGGTAGCGGAGCAGGCTTGTCTGGAGCCTTCTTTCCGTCAGGAAAAGAGGAGCCTGCCACGGCGAGTGCACGGTAGACGTGTGTTGGCGCCGAGGCACGCACGGCACGGCGTCCTGCGGGAGCGCGCTAAGGCTATTCGCACTCGTGGATCTCTATATCGGACCTCTAAACGAATATTTTTACTTTTTTACAGTCAACTCTAAAAGATCCCTACATTTACAGTTCAATTCTCTGCACTCGTTCACCTCTAAATCAGACCTCTATATTAACTATCACATATTTTATCATATTATTTCACTCTCTTCTTTTTTTTCCTCTACTTTTTTCTTCCTTCCTCTGCTTGGAGGCGCTACAGTCAAACTCCAAAGTTGTAGTTGCCCTGTAGCCACCGGTTAAATACAGATCTGTTTGGAGGCCTCCACTGCGGATCATTTTTAGTAGCCGGACATAGCGGTGCCCGGTGCTACCAGTCTAACCACCGATTTGTTCGTACGCATTGCCGCGCCCACCACGCCGGCGCCGTTCGTCCGCCGGGACCCGAGACGACCAGACAGGCGGTCACGCCGAACGGAGATCGCGACGAGTCCCACCAGATGATGGAGCAGTCGCGTCCCCGGCTTTCCTCCGTCTTTTTTTCTTCTCGCAGAATTCCCGCCTCAAAAGCGGCGCGGCGCGCGTCCACTTGTTCGCGGCCCTTTCGCCGGCGCCGCGCTGAAACACGCGGTTTTACCTCCGGTGATTGATCGTCCGAAGAAGGCGACATGTGCGTCGGCTCGGCGCTGAAACCAGACAGATCGAGCGAGGCGACACGTCGTTCCGTTTCGTTCCCCTTCGGTCGATCAATCGATGGATGGATGATGAGGCCGGTGGTTGTTGGCGACCAGCCGCTGAGACATGGGCGGTCGGCCGCGGCCGGCGTGATATTGCAGCGACGAGAAGCTTAGCCGACTGACAGAAGAGGCGACAGCGACGTGCGGCTCAGCTTTTTTCTGCTTTCAGGTTAAAGTAACGAGCTCGTGCATGACACTTGGAACGTATCCATGCGATCAACTCGTAGCCTGTGTATGCGCAGAAAGTCTCTGACGTATTAACCCTTTCCGTCGGATGATCGTCGATCCATCATTCCTTATCAACAATGATGTCGTCCATGCATAATATACACTTGGTGTATTCATCACTGACTGCAGGTTGCTACTCTTGATGAAAGCCTACTCCATGCGTTCATGCATCTATCAAGTCGGTTTCCGATCATTGTCGGGCTCCAACAAGTTTCCGGCCGAACCGCCCGCTGAAACAGGGAACTAGTCAACTAGAAGACCACGGATACTGACGACACGACGCGACCAGAAACCTCTGCGTGATTGCTGCGCTACCTCTCAAGACTCGCTCGCCTCAACACGCAGGGCCACGGGATGAGAGACAGCCCAGTGATTGAAGCATGGAACGGACACCCGGCCTGATCGGTTTTTTTCTTTCTATTACTGTGCCACCGCCATCAGTCCAGAAAATGATGGCTTAAGTAGTGGCGCACCATAACATTTTACTACGTATTATCTTGTGTTTCCTCTGATGATGGGCACAAAAAGTCACTCTTGGAAATTGGGATGGAGGATGGGATTTGGCTGCAAATTCAGCTGCCCAGATGATGATGCCCTCCTCCAAGTGGCCCCTTCCATCTTTAGGTTTGGTAGTAGTAGCAGGAGTAGCAACTGTTTCATACAATCATCAACCTGAGCAGTACGTACTCCTCTCGTGCTAGTCCAAAACATCTGGACAGATCTAGTGGAACGAAGCCTAAATGGATGATTTCTCGTAAAAGAAACAAAATGTACACTCAGTACTAGCTCGAGAATAAAAAAGTATACTCAGTACTAAGAAATGCAGAAACGTGATCCTGTGCGGCTTTGAATAACAGAGCAGAATGCCTGGCCACATTTTGTATATACCTAGTCAAGGAAGTCAGTGTTGATTGCTAGTACTGACAACTACTCCTTGCGGCCAGCTTAGATTAAGGCAAGATTTCAGGTGGACTACATCTGTTTAGCGGAGTCCTAAGCGGAGATAATAAAAAAAGCAAACTTTAGCCTAGGGCTGTGCTTTCAGGAGTGGTCATGGCCTTTCTCTAGCCAGAGAATAAATTCCCTCGACCGGTATGCTATGGCCATCACTTTTTAAGATGCAATGACATGTCATCTGGTCACGCGCAAGCTCCTTTCTTTTTTACTTACGTGATGTACTGTGCTCTTGGATTAAACAGAATCAGTTAGTACTTGGATACCGATAATTTCATCGCGTAGTGGTTATGGGGGCCGGAAAGTGCAATCATCATTTTCTTTTTACTTTTGGATGCGACCCGAGAAGACGACTGTCACTGACTGATGCGATGATACAGTAGCAGCCAAAGTGCAGCAGCAGCAGCAGCACATTTACGCAGTGCCTGCCCCGCCTTGGCAGGTAACGGTAAAAGGGCGCGCCAGTGAACTGAGCAACCGCTGGGGTGGTTGAAGCTTGAAAGCCCAGCTCTCTCTGGTTGGAGTGTGTGCGTGACAGCGTGAGCGCGCCTCGCCTCGGGACACGCTCCGCGTCGCAATCCGCCTCGCGCGGCGCTGCTCAGCTGCATCCCTCCCCCCTCCCCTCTACCCGGAGTTGCGCGGCACAGCTCGGGAACAGCGAGAATCCGAGGAGGAAAAAAGCTTTGCACAGAGCGTCGCTTTAGAGGTTGCGAGGGAGTCCGCGAACAAAGTGAGGAGAAAGAAACAAAGAAAAGGCGGGGACGCAGAATTGATCCTTTCTCCTCTCTGGTAGTTTAGTTTAGCGGTAGTTTTCAACGCTGCTAGTACTTGCGACGCAAGCTCTGCTGCCTACTTGGCTAGGATGATCCCGGTAACTCGATCAGGCAGCAGCAGAGTGCGTGGGTGTGACAAAGCAGGGGAGGAGAGCGTGTGAAAGGTGGCCTTTTCGGGGTAGAGGCAGATTCCATTCCTTCAGCGGTAGTACCAGCTAGGCCATTGTGGAATTAGCTAGAGCAGAGCAGCAGCCCGCCATATTCTCTCTCTCTCTCTCTCTCTCTCTCTCTCTCCTGCCTTCCTCCTCCTGATCGAGGCACCGATTCTTCCTTTCCTCTGAAGGAGAGTTCTTGGTTTAGCGTCGGTGTGAGCCAGGCCAGCGGAGTGAGGGTTTTTCGGGAACCGAAGCCGGAGGAGGAGGAGGAAGAAAAAGATGGCAGCGGCGCCGCCACCCAAGGCCGACGAGCTGCAGCCGCACCCGCCCAAGGAGCAGCTGCCCGGCGTCTCCTTCTGCATCACCAGTCCGCCACCATGGCGTACGTGCTCTCTGCTCGCTCGCTTTCACCTCGGCTTCCCGGGGAGCTTTTTGGTTTCGCTGTTGAGTTGTTCTCTGCGCTTGTCCGCTAGTGCTCATTTTAGTTATTTGCCCGTGCTTCCCGTTTGATGTTGAGGCGTCTCCAAGCTGATCCATTTTTGGTTCATGTCAAGTAGCCTAGTTTGTTCACCAACATTATATTATTTCGGTCTCTGAGTTTTTGGTTGTGTGGATGCTCATGTTCTGTAGTTGCAAGTGGATATCAGTTTGTTCCTATTGCTCTGTTGGTATTCTTAGTTTCTTTGTTTTAGTGAGAAAGTACCTTTTTCTGATCAAGTTGTTTAGGAATGTTGCTTTGGCTTCAACAGACAACAACACACTGAAAGGTGTGCAGGCGCACATCTTTTTCTCTGAATCTTCCTTTGTAAATTAATCTGTATGCATTTTTTAGCACTGAAATGGTACGTATCGTCACACCTGACGTGTTCATGGATGTTAAATCTTTAACCCTTGTGATCCTACTATATGCAGCTGAGGCCATCATACTAGGATTCCAGCATTTCATTGTTATGTTGGGTACTACTGTCATCATACCGAGCGCTCTTGTCCCTCAGATGGGAGGAGGAAATGTGAGTCCCGAGACTCATGTGCTAAATCACGGCTAATTCACTAGCTTGGTGTTTGAATTTTGGTATTGCTGAAGTGGTACCAAGTTATGTGTATACCAGATGTCTTAATGATGATACCTTTTGTGCCAGGAAGAGAAAGCTCGGGTGGTTCAGACGATACTGTTTGTTACTGGAATAAACACCTTGTTCCAAACATTATTTGGGACTCGTCTTCCGGTTGTAATGGGTGGCTCATATATTTTCGTTGCGCCTACCATCTCGATTATCCTGGCTGGACGTTATAGCAATGAAGCAGACCCTCGCACGGTACTGCCCAACTGATTGTTTATCTCATGACTGTCGTTGCAATATCTTTACAAGCTTCTTGAGGAATATTGACTAGCTTCTATTGCTTCTGTGAAGAAATTCTTACGCACAATGAGGGGAACACAGGGCGCTTTCATCATTGCATCAACAATTCAGATGATACTTGGTTTCAGCGGGCTCTGGCGCAATGTACTTAGGTTGGTATGATTTGTTTTCCCTACCATCAGTTTGTAGTTTGTAAAATTATCTATATCTCATATTTCTTTCTTTTGCAGATTGCTTAGTCCGCTCTCTGCAGTACCTCTGGTTGCACTTGTTGGGTTTGGGCTCTATGAGCTTGGCTTTCCAGGGGTTAGTTTTCTCCATTTTCCCTCAGTATTTGTACATTGATGGGAGAGCAATAAAATGTTACACATGATTGCAGGTTGCCAAATGTGTCGAAGTTGGTCTTCCAGAACTCCTCCTGCTGGTTGCGTTTTCCCAGGTACTAGAATCATCCTGACACATCTAACTTCTGCAGCATTATGGCTTTTGTAAAGTATGTCATGTACCCATTCATGTTTTTTTTTTCGTTTCCCACAGTATTTGCCACAAGTTCTGCATTTTGGAAAGCAAATATCTGGCCAGTTTGGTGTTCTTTTCACAGTTGCTATCGTGTGGCTGTATGCATACATTCTCACTATCAGTGGTGCGTACAAGAATTCTCCACCAAAGACACAGGTGCATTGCCGTGTTGATCGTTCAGGACTTATTTCAGGAGCTCCTTGGTAGGATCCAAGAAAACCTTAATTTTTACTTTGGACTGCTGTATTGTTAACTTTCCTTATGAAGGTTCTAAAAACTTCTTGTAGGATAAGCGTTCCATATCCCTTTCAGTGGGGTGCTCCAACATTTGATGCGGGAGAAGCTTTTGCAATGATGATGTGTTCATTTATTGCTCTTGTAGAGGTTTGTGGGCAATACTCTGCCTAGCAATGAAAGAAAGACTGTGCTGTATTATCTGTTCCCCATTTAAGAAGAGTATCAATCTGATAAATCATTTACCTTGTAGTCCACTGGCGCCTTCATTGCTGCTTCAAGGTATGCAAGCGCGACTATGATTCCTCCATCAATTATAAGTAGGGGGATCGGGTGGCAGGTAAGGGATCAGATATCGTTGTGTGGATTCGATAATCTGATTTTGTACCATCTTTGAGCTAGTTACACTGATCACTATGAAATATCACTGCCAGGGTATTGGTATCTTGCTTGATTCATTTTTTGGAACAGCCAGCGGAACGTCAGTGTTAACGTAAGTATAACATAATACCAATGAAAAAATTGATTCCTTTATTGTTTAGATTGAATTATTTCTAAAATGCATTATGAAATTTGTTCTTGTAGGGAGAATATTGGTTTGCTTGCTTTGACCCGTGTTGGCAGCCGTAGAGTGGTGCAAATATCTGCTGGCTTCATGATTTTCTTCTCTGTCCTTGGTAAATTGCTATACTGATTTTGCTAGCTAGTGCTTACTAGTAGTAATATACATTTTTCATTGCATACATATATTCCTGAAACGTGTGCTGGGCTGATTCTACTTCCTTTGGCAAATCAGGAAAATTTGGAGCTCTGTTTGCATCGATTCCTCTACCCATATTTGCTGGCATGTACTGTATCTTCTTTGCATATGTTGGTATGTCCATCTACTTGAATTCACTATCACCATTCAAGCCTCCGTTTGATAATTTTAAGTATTGTGACTCATTTTGCTTCTATTTCTAGGTGCCGTTGGCCTGAGCTTCCTTCAGTTCTGTAACCTAAACAGCTTCAGGACCATATTCATCCTGGGTTTCGCTTTCTTTATGGGTTTATCGGTACCTCAATACTTCAATGAGTTTACAGCCGTTGCAGGTCATGGTCCTGTGCACACTGGTGCCAGATGGGTGAGAAAGAAATCTTACGACACTCATGCCATTTCCCTTCATAGCTTCAGCTTCGACAAATTAAATTGATCTTTGTTTTTGCTTTCGACAGTTCAATGACATGATAAATGTACCATTCTCTTCGAAGCCATTCGTCGCAGGGCTAGTGGCCTACGTTCTGGACAATACCATCCAGATAAAGGAGAACGCAGTGAGGAAGGACAGAGGTTACCACTGGTGGGACAAGTCCAGGAGCTTCAAGAAAGACGCTAGGAGCGAAGAGTTTTACTCGCTGCCGTTCAATCTGAACAAGTTCTTCCCTTCTGTATGATCTTGAGGACGTTGCAAACCCTTGTTCATATGCTGAACGTGATTATGCTGGTCTTGCAAGTGGAAGCTTTCCTGTGTCGCTGTGGGTCAATTTTGTGTAATTTTTGGGCGAATGTAGTAAATGGACAGTAGAGATGGATCTACACGGGTGAATGTCTCTGACAACTTGTAGTTGCTTCGTCATTGTACATCAGTATATGTGGCTTTATTGGCCCAGGTAGAATGTTTTAATATGGCATAATTGTTGCTGATTTCCTAGGAGGTGAATAGTAATGTGTTTATGCTCTGCTTTACTGCTATTACAGTATATTACTTTTTACCTGCATGTAAATGCACTGGATCCTCTTTGTTCCTTTTAGATACTGCTGCATCTGTTGTCCTTTGTGTGCCTTGCGCCATATAACTGCAGCAGGGTGGTCTTTTTTTTGAAGTGTCAGCACGGTGATCCTGGGGGATGACGGTTCTGAATTTGGTCGCTCATAGTTTTGATGTCTGAAGTTCGCGGTGACTGGCAAGGGGCCCCATGGGCCATCTAACAAACAAAACTGAGCCCGCCAGACTTATTTAAGATGCTTCTGATAACAAGCCTGCCAGAGAGGCAATGAAGCCCATGTGTCCAGAGAAGGTCTGAACTTTTGTTGGTGTGCTTCTGCCTCTCTCTCCGTTCTGTACCTTTTGCCTTTTGTTTTCTCTGTAAAGGTTCTGGTTTGCAATATTTGAATGCATAGAACTATCCAAAGCAAGCCTGGCAAAACATCAAAGCTTTATTGTTCAGAAAGAACACTTTTTTTCCCGGCAGCTTCGCTACCTGAAAACAGTCAGCTGCAGATCGCATGCATCGACTCAGGAACGCACAAAGATCTTGTGACGGCACTGATGCGTCGACGCCTTCTCGCCCCCTTCTGGACTTTGCAAATAGATGACAACCCTGTTGCGGTTTGATCGATGAAAAGCATGGGAGAAGATTGCTGCATCTGGTGTCTCCCTTTCCCTGCTCGACAGGTCACTCAAGTCAGTCCATGAGTAAGCTAGTGACGAACTGCTCGGACTACGCCCAACCGAAATGCTGATGGCAACTTGTCTTAGCCCTATTCGTAAATCCCAACAAACCGTGATGCTGCCAGATACATGGCTCCTTCGAGACAAGTATACGAAGGTACTACAGAGGATTCTCGTCACAAAAATCTCTGTCAATACGCATTGATCTTTTGTCCCGACAGCGTATTGCTTGGACAGATATACGAAGGCACCACAAAATCTAAATGTAAAAGTCTCTTGAGCACTAAGTGGCAGTGAAATCAGGAGGAATCAAGTTGGTAAAAGTTGGAAACAAAATGAAAGCGAATACACTTCTCCAGGGCTTCCTCAAAGGCGCCACATCAGGTAGCTACACTGAATCCAAGTAGGTTTTCGGTCTGCGTTGAGGAGAGAGGGGTTGAGGAGACAGTACGTTAATGGTCACCGCCGACGATGATCCTATAGACAACCAAGGCTGGACCCGTCCACTTGCAGCCCCTGTTTCAACGCATTCACTTTTCTCCATCTCTTCGCGCAGGAATGGCATGTGTGAGATTGTGAGAACAATTAAAAAATCTGACAGGTAGGCCCCATCTAGTTTTGGGCAGTTTTCGTCAAAAAAAAAAAGTTTTGGGCAGTCTGCTAAAGTTAGTGCATTTGGACGCCCTCGTAGAGAAAAAATAAATGGAAATTCTAGATTTCAGCCGTTTGTTTGCTGTTTTTGTAGGATTATATATTAAGTACTCCCTCCGTTTCATATTAATTGACGTTGATTAGTTCAAATTTGAACTAACCCACGTCAATTAATATGAAACTGAGAGAGTATAAAAATATTAATATATCAATTATACAAAATATTTTATAAACTGGTTGATCTAGATTCGAGACTCAGTACATAGATCGAAAGTAGATGCTAATTTCAAACGAATTACATTACGAAAGTTCTCGGACGAACCTGTCACTCACCGCTAAAAGTCACCTGCAGCAGCAAGACAGGGAGACAAGAACTAGTGTCTCGTGACCGCAGCCTATAGCTCCTTTCCCTCTGCTCCCTGAAACGATTCCTCTCAAGCCCATCATTCATTCCCAGCCTAAACAACGCATGAAAATAGGATGCAGACAGACAAACAGACGAACAAAGAGATAGGATTGCAGAGCCATCCTGCTTGCGATGCATTGCAGCCTAGAAAGTGCCTGTCTATGGTGTCACGTTGTCCATGCATCCAGGAGCACACAGAAGCACGACACCGCGAGGCAACTTTGTCCTACAGATCTTGCTGTCATCACATCACACACATGTGACGTGTGAGCGACGGAGAAGAGCTGGAGGTAGCAGCAACAACTTCCCAAAAAGGCTTATTTGGCCTTCTTTATTATCTCTGTTTCTTTATTTTGGTCCTCTCAGTGATGCATTCTTGCTTGTTCCTGACACTATTGCATGCATACATACATGCTTATTTTTTGCACACACGCATGATTAATCTGCTTTACAACCTTTGTGTGTGAGATGTCTACGGGCTGCTCCCCATGATAGGGCAATAATCCATGGGACAATTGCGCTTAGGCAGGATCTATGTCGTCTAATCACACACGGCCCAACCGCAAACCACACAAGACTGATGTGCCCGTCCGTCCACTAGGCCTGCCTCCTCCGATCCATGCGCCTTGCAACCTTTATCTTGTCGTCACAAAAATACAAGTGCATGGAAACAAAGAGAAAGATTAGTGGTAGTTATTTTAAGGCCCAGTTTTGTTTGTTGTCCAACATTGCCACACCGAATATTAGTCATGTCATAGATTTTTTTTACTAGTGTTTTTTTTGTATGTGACAACCGTGACGTGCCACACTGATACCCTACATGTGGCGATCTGAATAGTTTACAAATGGTCCTAGCGAGTTGGAAGGTTAGATGGTTCGTCCTTTTCCTAGCATATATGGAAGGCGGATGAATTAATTTGCGGTCTAGTGTATGTATGGTCCTAGTGGATGCCAATGCATGGGACATAGGCATCAATTCGCTGTCAGGTGTTAGTTTACCTACTCCTCTTGTTAATAAGCTATTTGATCATTATATTGCTTTCAGGAGTCGAAATAGTTCATTTTGAACTGGATTGTGCATATAGATCGACAACGAACAAGGGCGCTGTGTTTAGCACGCAAGGTCACGGAGCAAATTCCTGTTCTAGAGCCTGTTGCTTCCGGTTCCTTGCAGGACTCAACTACATGATGGGAGCGAGAGAGAATCTCGCAATTAGACATAACAACAAACGAAAATTGTAATCAATATATTGACCAATTTCATGGCAGCCCTTGCTCCACATACAGAACATAACAATCCAACATACGTCGCATGCATCCTTGTCATAACTTGGATAAGCAGAAGAGGCCGGGACAGAGGAAAAGAAGGAGCGGGGTGTGATGGCAACCAACTTTGTCTTTAGCTGAACGATCGAAAGATGAGCTCAGATTGCACGGGGAACCATCTGCTTCTGTCATCCTAACCAACACCCAACAGCGTCTGCTGTGTCGTGTTTGTATGTGATTCAAGCCCAAGTCCAAACGGCAGGGTTAGGTTCGGTTGCTTGTCTCGCTCGGTTGAAGAAGCTACACAAGGTTAGCCTCGGTGTTCCTTAGCTTGGCGTAGAATTCTTGTGAGCTCTGCTGCTTGGAGCCACGCGCATGCAAGAGGCCATCGCCGCCGATCGATGTGCCGGCGACTTGGAACATCTCAGGAGTGGAGCCGCCGGCCGATTAGCGCCGCGCCCGGTCAACGAGTGTAAGGAAGCCGCGCGCGCACGGGGTCTCGCCTCCAAAAGCAGAAGCGGCGCGCCCACACGGAGGGGCCTCGTGAACGGCGTTGCGTACGACGCGCCCGCACGCGCGCGCACAGGGATCTTGACTCCTCTTCTGCTGCCGCCCCGATCGATGCATCTGGACTGTGAACTCTGGAGCGGAAAGAGAAGTGCATCCGCATCGTAAAGCTAATACTATGCATGTAGTACACTATGTGCCAGCCTGCTGCAGGTGCACTCTCGTGACAACAGCCCGATTAATTCGACCATCGACGAGTTTATTCGTCATTGATCGAATCAAATCAAATCAAAACAGTTTTAAATTCGTGTCCTGTACTGTACCTGTCCGGCTTAGTTGACTTTTGAGGCGGAGTCCTAACCCACTCACTCCGGCCAAAATCATGTGACACGAGTCGCTACCTTCGCCGGCCGTATATCTTGTTTATATAGTTTATCATCTTCTTATATATTCCTGTCCTTTCTTACATACATTCCTTGGAATTTTCCGTCAAATCTGCGTTAGAAAACACAAAGCTGAGCTAACTTTGTTCCGTGATGAGCACTTGAAAAGCAGGAGATTTATAATTCAAACTAGTTGCTTCAATTGATTCTTTTTCACACGTTTCACGTAAAGCTTGCCCTATATTCTACTAAATCGGACGTACTATTGATTAGTTTGTTAAATGGTAATGGAACCGTGCCCAACCAAGGACGAACCTACGTTAACATATATATTCAGCGTTCCTCTTTCATTAAAAGGGGTAAGCACATTGACACGCCACAGGCTTTTAAAAAACTGAATCTCGATGTTGGCTTTCCGACCATATAATAAATTCCACCAAACGCAGATAATCAAATCCGCATGCGAAATTCCAGTGTGCATACATACAAAATGGTATTTATTACCCGGAGTCATGTACATGGACAGTTTGGTAGCAAGTCCTTGTACTATACCTATACGTGTCGACCACACTTTGATTTGCAAAATTATCAACTGATGCATGATTGTGTTATACATGGACCAGTCCGCGCTAATTCATGTGCCGGCTGGACAAATTAGCTAGCTCAGTTGTCTGATCAGACAAATCGTCCCTTCTTTTAGAGTGCTGAGTCAAGCTACTTATTATATTAGTTGAAAGAATAAGCTCATACAGCCCTTTATTTAGTGCATTATCCAGAACAATGGATGAGTACACTTTGTTTATTTACTACCGTGGATCAAAGCTCATATAACCCTTGTTAACACGGCATGAAAAAGTAGTACGTGCCTTAAACACGTGAAATGTGCAAGAATTTTACAGGAAAAATAACTTACTATATATTCCAAGTAATACTTTAGGAAATTAGCAATATGTAATTGATATCATCTTTTGCTGGAATAGCTTATTCCTTAATCCAAAATGACAAACCTATTTGTAGACCTAATATGCTGAACATTTAAAACGGCATCAATACACTGAATTGGAAGGAGCCCATCTGATTATGATGCACACATATGAATTGGTCTATTAGAAAATGCTTCCTGCAAAGGCTGATCAGCAGAAAGAACGGAAGTTGTTGACCTCCCAGCAGACTTGGCTGGAACCCTAGTAGACCCTTCACACATTTTTGGACCGTGCCATGATCCCTAGCTCTTTGCGATGCTTATACTAACCCTACTCAATGGACGATGCACTACTACTAGCAATTTGTGCTGGTTTAAGTATACACTAATTAGTATATGCAGATTCCCATCATAGAGTTGATTAAACCAAGGCGCCCCCGTAGATGATCAAGTGGTGGCACTAAGCAACAAACGCTCTCCTTTCTGCTAGCTCATGTGTGAGCTAGAGTGGGCTGTGTTGTTTTTACTTTTGCTTGCTTCATGTTGGTGATGGACCCTGGCGCGCATGAGCGGCTGAGTCCAAATTATAATCTTATTAAGTTACTAATTTTGAGAGCTTTTTTTAGGCCAACCGCTTGAACTTTTGCCACTAAATGATTAGAGAGCTTAAATATAAGATGATAAAGAAAGACGGGAAATTATGTTTTCCAATGGAAGTACCATTATTATTTTTCTAGAAAATAAAATATATTGATATCCTAACCTCTGATCAATCGATGCATATGACTATCAATTATTACATCGGTCATAAATATTGTGAAAAAGAAAAAGCACAGAACCTCCACTCCTCTAACAATGCAAACATGTCGGCCACCAAAATCCTCAAGCTTGAAAAAAGAGTTGCAACTCCACAGCATAGAGGATTAAAATTTGTACGTTCGCGACAATGGCTCCATTGAGTAAGTGTTGTAACCATGACACCTTCATCGCTTGATCGAACAAAGGTTCTCACCCTGAACAATACAATATCAGTAGACAACATGCCAACAACAGCTATGGCTGCAAGGAGAGAACCCAACGGCCACAGACGTGGACATTGTTAAATCTAGGTTTTCACCAATGATGACGCCATTGTACACTGCCTTTGTGCGTTTTTTTTGTAAAATTAAGTCTGACGACCAGTTTTGCAAACCGCTCTAACTAGTTTCATTAGGGTTCCGGCCGATGATCGCTGGCAAGCATATTTGGATTGTCCTAGCGTCGACAACCTAGCTAGGACGCATTTAATGGACGTCAAGACGAAGAAAGAACAACAACTAAGGTTGGAAAACTAGGGTAAAGAGATAAAAAGCAAAAAGATAAAAAAAGAAAATATATGTTGATCAATTGAAATACCCTCAATGGAACGTGACCCATTATATTTATAGGGTGAGAGGTCTTGCCTTGTTAAGAATCAAAATCTTTATATTTTTGTGTCCAAATCTAACTCATAACTAGGTTTATACTCTCAAAACTGATTTGGACATTTTTATAAATCAGTCCAACCAATTTCTAGATTTCTACATTCTTCTAAATATCATAACTATAATTTACGGGGTCTAAATTAGGCGACTCATATATGCATTTTGATCATCTTGACAAGCTCTGCGCATTGCTTGTGTCTAATTTGCCATTTGACACCATCTACCAAACCAGTCTGGCCGATTTTCTTAGATTGTCAGATTCAACCAATTTTAATCGTCGGTAGTTATCCTGTCATTATGGGTAGCACAGCGTGCAACGACAACTTTTCGTAGTTTTAACCACAAATGGAAATCGTCGAGTTGTGTAAGCATATATCTTTCTCCAAGATCACCTCCGAATAAACCAAATTTGTAAGCAAAGCGTGTAGAGGTGGGTGTGCACCGGAAATGGCACTCTACTGTCCTGTTGCTGCAAGTCGTTTCCTATACGCATGAGCAAAAGCCTCCGCATGCTCTGCTGCAAGTCTGCAACTGCATGGCAGGCTAGACTAAAAGTTGCGAGTGGTGGTGTCCTCAGAAATTCAGAACCGAGAACGGGCCTGCCCCCTGTGGCAAGCGACTTCGGCGTGAGGCTGACGACATCCTGAATCCATTTCTAAACTCGAATTTTGTGTCTTATCAGCACACGTTTTCAGACTAATATTTCAAACATCTGTAAGATACAATAAGACTCCAACTTACTGTTCACCATTGAATTTCATTTATCTTTTCAAAATATGTGGTCTTAAAAGTCACGTGGAGTTACAGCGGTGAATGTGTGTACTGATGTGGTTGTGTACATAAATGAATAAATACTACAATTGTACCCGATGGAAAGGCACTCTCATGCTAAGAAACAAACGCGTACATGTAGGCATACCTGTGTTGTGTTATAGTGATGTTGACTGGCGGGCCTGCTGTACACATGCGCTCTACGTACTAGTATACCTTTTGCTGGACTCGGATACTGCCAAGGGAGGGAAATGAATACAGATGCCTCTCATGCTTGTGTACAGCTTACAAATTTGGAGCTATTGCTAACATGGAACCCCACTGATAGCGTCCTCCAAAGAAAAATCTCGCGTTTTCATTTTTTTTCCAGAGGTTGGAATGTCTGTTTTTTTCCTGATTCAGTTGAGGACCGAATTGAAATACATTATGATTTTATTTTGTCACAATCAAAATGGAACTGCAACCATATGGTTTTAACCCTCACTTGAAACGCGTGACTTTTTTTTCTTACACGTAACAGAAATTAAACTGAACCACGTTAAATTTTTTACTTTCAAGATGCGATACGAAAGTAAACTGATGCCGTCTCATATATTGTCTCATGCATGACACATAATCTTGAGACGTGAATTACATATTGGCTAATCTTTTTAGTTGTCTCGTAATAATTATACAACTCTCTAATTTATGGATGTAAAAAGAATATTTATAAGCTGTATGATAATTAGAACTCGTACAACAGTGTGCAAATCGTGTTATACCTCTGATTTTTTTTAATGTCTGAGGCAATTGCTTCGTGAAACAACTCCCTTTCTTACACCTTTCCCTCTCTCCCACATCATCAAAGAGACGACATATCGAACTACCTACATGTAACATTACACCTTCCCTTACAGGTGAATCAGGGTGCCTGCAAAATGATGATGAAAAGGAAAGGAGATTAGCTCAAAGACCTGAGCATTTAATCCATCCGGATTCTGGAAGATCGCCCTGGCCAGATTCACGGCCGCCCCAGCCTTGCCACTGTGCCACACGTACGCAGTCAGTCAGTGTTTGGCATTTGCCCATGCTTTGGGACCCATGTAAGCACCTGAACCGACCTGATCGATGGGCCCCATTGTAAGTCACGTCATGGCGGTCACTCGCTATACAGCCATCAATGCGTTGCATGGCCCATCAATACGACGGCTCATGCAGAGCCGGCCACACAGGAATTTCTTTTTTTTTTCGGTGCAGTTTCAGATGAATTCCAAAGTCTCAGTACTCCCTCTTTTGAAATCATGCTAAAATCGAGATCATTTGAAAGAAACGTAGCTGGAGAACGGGGAAGAAAAGGTGCACAAAATGTGCTTCTTTTTCGCGGATAATGTGCTGCAGGTGCGAAACTGAAGGACGTATGCCGCGGAGAATACGGCAGCGGCAAGCCCCTCCCTTGGACCGTCTCCACCTGACCTTCAAAGCTGCGATGGGACACCTTGCTTATCCACCGTGCTAACACCACTATAACTATTTCGATGTGTGTATATTATATCTGATCCGCTGCATAATCTATAGCAAATATATTCAGAGCCTTCTTTGATCAAAGCGACAAGACAACAACAATAATGATCCATTCTTCCTACTCACTGTGTCACCTCAAACTCAGCAATCTTCCCATCTGCTACAATGTTTTCAGGGTACATTTGATCCTTTTCTTCCTGAAATTCCTACAATGATTTTTGGAAAGTTTTTACCGGCGCAGCGGATCCGGATTCTAAAAGTAGACCCGGATTCAAAACCCAGAACCCTCCAAAAAAAAACTGAGCTCATAACCCACCTCTCCTCACATTTAACACCACCACTTCAAAAACGGCAAGCGCATGACTGCCTCCTTCACCTCCACCACCACCGCTTGCTTCTCCTTCTCCATCAGTACAACAACTCCCACCGCTCCTTGAACCAGCAACCTCCGCCTCCGCCGGTGCAAGCGAGTAGGCAGGAGCGGGCGCGATGGGCAACTGCCAGGCGGCGGAGGCGGCGGCGGTCATCATCCAGCACCCCGGAGGGAAGGTGGAGCGGCTGTACTGGTCCACCACCGCCGACGAGGTCATGAGGAACAACCCGGGAAACTACGTCGCGCTCGTCATCCTCCGCGTCTCCGCCGCGGAAAAGGCCGCGGGGGAAGCCGCCGCGGCGGCCGCCGGCGCCGGGGACGGGGCTAAGATCACCAGGGTCAAGCTGCTCAAGCCCAAGGACACGCTGCTGCTCGGTCAGGTCTACCGCCTCATCACCGCGCAAGGTTCGTACCCGCTCATCCATCCCATCCATCAGGAACAAGCTGAGAAACCCGGCGTGTTCCTGGCGGCGGCGCGGGGACTCGTTCTCGATTGCGTCCCGATTCGGTTGCCGCGGCGGCCTCAATCTAGTCTTGCTCCGCGCAGAGGTGACCAAGGCGCTGCGGGCAAGGAGGCACGAGAAGATGCAGCGGTGCGAGGCCATCAGGCAGCAGCACGAGCAGCTCCGGCGCGGCAACCTCGGCGGCGGCGGGGCGGAGCAGAGCGGCCGCGACCAGGTAGGTTATTAGCGTCGCCCGTTGCGTTCAGCTGACAAATTTCTTCCCGCCTGCGAGAACCAGCTGCTGACATGCCGCTGCTGTCGTCTCAGGACGGGACGCGGGAGAAGGACCGGCACCGGGGCGCCGGCGCGGCCGGGAGAGGCCGGCACTGGCGGCCGGCGCTGCAGAGCATCTCCGAGGCTGCGAGCCAGAGCAGCATCTCTGAATCCTCCACCAGCTAATGCTACTGACCGGACTGTGCCATCCGGGTCACTTTCTCTCTTCTTTTTCGTCCCTGTTTGCTTGTTAGTACAAAGTGCTTGAGCCTAGCCAGAAAAGATAAAAACTGTAAATCAGAGTGTCAGAGCAGGATCAATAGGAAGTTTGTTTCATCTCATGTAATTTGGCATGGTGAAACCGAAACTGGGTGTTCCACAGAGTGGTTTGCAAATTGTAACTTTGCAGTCAGTGCTGTTCTTATTCCCACAGTAGACCATCGTCACTAGCATAATACTGTAATTGATATAAATCTGATTTTTTTATGAAATCGTCATAAATCTGATTGAAAAGCAACCCGAAACAATCCCAGACTATAAATAGCTATCTTTCCGAAGTAATAACTCAGTAACAAATATCAGAACTGTACTAGAAGCCATCATAGTTCCAATCCAGTCTTGCTCGAATCCAAATTCAGCTAGTAGTAGTACCGTTCTTCATCTAGAACTCGCGACGTCCGAGGCGTCTCCGTTTTGGGTTTCATGGCTACCAGAGACTGTCAGGTGCGAAGCACATGCGATTCGCCGTAAAATAGACGGCAGACGTGGACAAGAGTGCTGCTGATGATCTCCACCAGACAACTTGAGGAGCTCCTTGGCAGAGTGCCAGTCCGGACAGACACCGTCCACCGCTGCCAGTGGAGCTCCAGCGAGCCGCCCGGCGGTCCGTGCACGTGTGGCCCGGCGCTGCTCCGGCCGTCCACCGCTGCGGTCTCGGGATTCAGTCGAGCTGTCCCGCAACCTGCACGAGGGTCAGCCTGCATTGAGAAGAACTGGAACTGAGACAAACTGAGCTGAGGTGATACGTGATAAAGTATTAGTGGTTGTACACAGAGATCCGGATCCACAGGCCACAGCAAGTGCAGCACGCAGGACAATGATCATATTCGGTTAGCTCAGTTCAGCAGGTGAGTTCTGAGAAATGTTGTTCCACAGAAATCAGGCGCTTTCCATGACCATCAGAACATTTTATTTGTTGTGCCTCAAGGTTTGCCTGTAACACCCAGAATTTTCAAATAGAAAAAAGAAGAAGTCTCCCCCTCCTCAGCTCTCCGGGCCGAAACCCCTGCAGCCCATCTCGACGAACAGGCGACGACGCCCTTCCCGCCACGCTCGATCTTATGGGCTCAGCTTCTACAGATCCCAAGCCTTCCTGTTCGTCGTAATAGAGCCCAATAACTACTTAGCTCTCAACGGTCCAGGCCTGTTCGTGACTTTTGGTTAGGTTAGGTGGTATAGAACCCTGATGGATTACGAGCCTTCATGTTTTGAAAGGAAAACTGACGAATTATGTATGCTGACTATAAAACAAACTGACATCAACTTCTGTGCATCTGGTGGAGGACTGGTGGTGGTATGCAGTGTCCATGACAGCAGTAGGGGGCACTCTGGCCGGTGAGTACTCCCATCACTCTCACTCGCTCACCTGATGACAGCACCCGTGCCCTGCTTTCCTGCGGCAACTCATGCTGCCTGCCTGGGCTGCGCAGCTGGTGTCACACCCGGTATTCCATAAGAAATACTCGAGCGTATACTCACATGTATGCCAGGATCAGTTTATTCATACATGTGCCGACAAGAGTGTAATATCATTATATTACAAGCCAAGTTTAACGTACATCATAATATTACATCATTGTTCATAAAATATCAACTATTAGTACCAATACATTAAACACAACAGCGGAAGACTACATCATGGGTGCTCCATCTCCACAGGCGTTACCCGGGGGTTTCGCCAACCTAGAATAACTCCTCGGGATCGAAGTACTCCTCGTCAAAGTCTACGTCTTCATTTGCACCTGAGCCAACATATGATATCCAACAAAAGCAAGTTTGAGTACCGAAGGTACTCAGCAAGTGTAGGAAAGAATGTTATGATGGCCAATAGCAAGGGAAGGCTAACATGGTTAAGCACTATGCATTAATCCTAAGTCTTAGCTTTGATTAGCAACCTATCTTACTAAGTGATAATCCCACCATCATCATAATTAAGTCATTAATGTTAGGTTACACCACCCAACAACCTCTTTTGACTCACTTCCATGTTTCTCTAATCATGGACAAGTCCAAGCCGCTCTTGACCGTGAGCACGGCTGTCATGACAGTTTGGTTCTCTGCAGAGATTGTACCACTTTACCCACAAGTAGTGATTTCATCCCCTGTTGCCAGGTGGACTAAGAAACCTCCCTGATATCCGTGGTTGCAAGCCACATTACACACTTCCTTTGGTGTGCGATCAGGAGATCACTACATGGCCTTTACAAAGGGTCTACCGGCAAGTATAAGCCCACTGAGGTTTCACCGCTGTAGTTCCTGGGAGTAACCCTCCCCTACAGAAGCCCCCTCTTGAGCCTTGCAGTTCCCAGGGCAGTCAAAAATGGACTCCCATTCCCCGCACCATCCAAACACTCATACTATACCGGCAAACTACTAATTAATTGGCCAAGCTGCCCCATCTCAGTCTTGTGGTGGCACTGTAAAGCCGGGTTAACTGTTCCATGAACCGGTCCTTAGAATCTAAGACAGGCACTAACTCATTCCCGAGTCTCGTGCACGAAGCACCAACCAAACAACCAGCCTATCTAGATTCATAACCACATGACACATACAATTGTGTCTTTCATATAATCCACAAGACTAGTATCAACTACATTTCATTCATCTCTAAAGTTCTAAGCATGGCTAAGCACATGAAATGATAACCATCAAGTCATATCTAATTCCCTCCATGATTTTGCAAGGAAAGATAAAACAATGAAACTATGGAAACATCCTACACTGGGTTTCATATTAAAGACATCATGCAAATAATCTAACTATTCATCCTAGAATAGGAACAAAGTGATCAAGGAACACTTGCCTTTGAGTGAAGTGGGATTTACTTCAAACTCTTGATCTTGAAGGTTATGGAATAGTTCTTGAGTTGGTTCTATCCATGCATTTGTACCCACAAAACAATGACAAACATGCCATAAGAATCATATCACAGCATTTCAATCACATAGATTTAGTTACACACATGCAATTATGGTTTTCTTGTCATTTTATGTGAGTTAGAATGAAAATATGTTTCAATTGGCTACTTATATTCTTTGATTTTACTATTGCCACATCTAAACACTCATTTCCAGTTTGTAAGATGATTTGAATGATTTTTAGAATTTATTAATATATATGTGTATTTATTATAATTAATTAAATCCTAGAAATCATTTAAATTATTATAATGATTTTCAGAACTCATATTCCTAATTTTCTGCACTTCAGAACCTATTTAAGCATTTAGAACAGCTTCCAAAATTTTTATTTAATAAAGGTTATTTTTATCTATTTTTCAGTATTTATTTAATGCTTAATAATACATTTTTAGTTATTTAAATAATTATTCTGGTTCACAGAAATTATATATGTACAAAAGCTGATAACAGAATAATTTTACACCTTTTAAATAAATTTCCATAATTTTCTGGAATATATATAATTGTTACTTTGATTTTTCCAAGTTAATTATCATTATATAAATAATATCAGCATTTGTAAACTACTATTTTTGAATTCAGAATTTTTATTCTGTTCAGAATGTTTTAACAGTGCTAAAAATAAATTTCTAACATTTTCCAGAACTCATTTATCATTATTTGATTAATTACAGAATTAAAAACAAACTTTTAAACTGATTTGGACTAATTTGTAATAAATTCAAACTTTCTGGGGTTCAAATTGAATTTACTAAACTGTTCTATCAATTTCCATAATGTTCAGGGGCTGTTTAGCTAATTCACAGTGAATTTCCAATTTTCTATAAGTCTGGGGTCGGTTCTGTGAATTTCAGGGGCTGTTTCCTAGTTATTTAAATCTCCAGGGACCTAACCGTGAAATCCTCAACGGTTGCAACTGTTTTAAATGTGGGCCGTCGGATCTAATCTGGACGGTTCAGATTTAATGAACCGAACCGATATGCGCGGTTTAATCGGAGCCGTTGGCTCTAGATCGACGGACCCGAAGCGGCCACGTCGCCTCCCCCCCTTCTCCTTCGCGGCCGGCGGCTGCGCACGCCGGCGAGCGGCGGCGGCCTCGCCGGAAGTTTCTGTTTTTCGCCGTTTCTCCACTATTTCACGACCTACTCGCACCAGAAGAGAGAGGGGAGAGTGGGGAACTCACCTAGGGTGATTTTTGGACCCAGAAACGGCCGGAGAAGCGTGCTCGACGGCGACCGAAAGAGATCTCCGGCGATCTTCGATGTCAGCGCTTCCCAGGCGTTTTCCTTCAAAGATTTTCGTCGGGATCGGTCTCTGGTACTCGGGGAAAGGCTCAAAGGGTGTTAGATCCGAAATTCGACGTGTGTTTGTGGAGAATTGAAGAGGAGGGTGGTTTTCCCGATCGGGGCGAACTGTGCGGTTTCTGAGGGTGGAAATGGCCGGGGATCGGGGGTATTTGTAGAGGGGGGAGAGGGGCGGTTACTGGGGCGCCGGTTGGGGAAGGGGCGCGACAAATTTGGCACATGGCCGAAGTTTTACTCACATGTGATAATGGAATGGAATTGAGAGGGAGAGAGAGCAGGGGGCGGTTGCTCGGGGTAGGAGGCCGTCGGCTGGGCCCTGGGGCAACGGGGAAAGGAGGAGGGGTGAGGGTTATGTCCCATTCTTGCAACATTCGGGTGTTACAGCTGGCCGCCACGCCGCACCCGTGGCCACCGCCCATGTTACTCGCAGCAGTCTTTCCCCTATCGCTAACCTGCACACACACTCACCAAAACACTCCAAACAGTACATGTTGGGTTGCCTCTGAAATATCTGGCTGGTTGACAATGCAAATGGTTGGGAATTCAGAGCAGGGAATTTCGGCCGCTCGGATCCGCCGCACGCGGAATCGGATTCTCTGCCATCGTGGCGGACAGGTGGGCTTCTGACCCAAAATTCAGAAGTCCCCGGAGCAACGTGCTTCTTATCAGGCTTTAACTCAGCAGGACCTGTTTGATATCAAGCTTTCCGTACTCGGGCGAAGCCAGAAGCTGATACACGGAGCATGAAGCCTAAAGTCTCGGCTACAATTGGTTCTACGTACATGTACACATCTGGTACGTTTGCCAATCTGGTGCATGTCTCTGTCATACTCTGACAAAGGAACGAAGGCAGAGATGCCTCTCCCACTCTGTTTCCCTTTCCTTTTGGCTCATTAGGCGCCGGATTAGCGTGCATTACGTGCCATTATGATCTCCATCATCATCATCACCATCACCATCGCGTGCTAGTTCTCTGCTCTGCTAGGTACTACCTCCTCCCCACGGCCAGGCCATCAAAGCCTCTCTTTCTCTCGGGTTTGGCAGCGAACGAAACAGACAACGAAAGCTGACGGAAAGGGAGGGCACCGGCCTCCTCGTGGGGAGTGATCATGCCTCGATGATGGCGACTTATGAGACTGCATATCTTGTGTCGTCGTCTCCCATCATTTGTACGTACGTAGCTCCGTACTCCTGATCTTTTTTTCTTTCGTATTGAATGGCAGCGCTCCTGCCTAATTCCAAAAAAAAAAAGAGCAAGGGGCCCCGCCTCCCCTGCAACCACGACCAGCGACGTGACGCTGCTGGGACGATCGACCTCGTCGGCGGTCAGCTCGCACAGGCCAACAGACAAGCGGCCGAGGTAAAAGGCTCCACGCACGAGCACGTATGCCGGGGCTAAAAGCAGGAGCTACAGAAACCGGCCCTGCAGTAGGACTCCTCCCTTGTGTTATCGTGAACAATATACTATGACACATCTTCTCACGGAACGTAATTTCGGGGGAGCAGCCTGGGATCAGGTAGCCAATCACTTCCAGTTGCCACTATACACCGCACTTCTCAACTACTCAGCTCTGAGCTGATTGGGTCCGAGTGCTACTCCTTCATGGTGCCAAAAGAAAAAAGAGAGAGGAGCGACGAAAATTGGAAACCCCGTTCTCATTCTGGTGGAGAAATCTGAAACCAGGGAAACAGAAGAATTTCGAAAACAAGGAACAACCAGTTCACAGAATTGTTACAATCATCAAGGGGGGAACCAGGATGCTAAGCTTAACGATGTTGTCATCCTCGGCACCTGCATCTGCATCTGTTCAGGGGCTTCTTTCTTCTGCTGTCAGCACTCTGCTGGCTTCTTTTGGTTTGTTGTTTTCGTAAGCATAGCGGTCGTGTTTCCCTTTTTCTGCTAGTCTTGTACCATCAGGTTGTAATTCCTCTTCTACGTCTATCTTAGAGAATGACAGTGCTCCTACCTTGTTTTTTGTTTTAAAAAAGAAAGAGCTACTACACGCCCTGGCCCTGCTTTTCACCTTCTTTTCCACCCAAAATGCGTGGCGACCTCTGAGAACCTGCATGCAGAGCAGCAGATACGCTGCACTGTACTGTACTGTACTGTACTGCTCTCCAGCGCTAGCAGACTAGCAGAGCAGAGTCTCTGCTTGGTTCCTCCTCTGTTTTCGCTGGGGAGGGAGATGGTTCAGACTGCCAGTATCGTCAGTCAGTCAGTAATAGTCTCAGCATTTGGAAGTAACTTTGCCAGTACTACTAGATGGCATGGCATGTTCTTACATTACATCTTGTGTGAACAACGGGGGAATGTGGAATCTGGAATCGTGGTCGGAAGGAGTTCGTCCGATCAACATCCGTTTCATGCCTCGGTGCTCTCGGAAAGAGGTACTGCCATGGCTACATTCAGATCAGCGTTAGACGACAGTACACATGTATCTGCACAGTACTCAGGGTACTAGTCTTTCGTATCCTTCTTTTGGGCTGTCCATGGGATTCCAAAGCTGCCTGACCGTGGCGTTTCACGTGACCAAAGTGCAGTGTTGAATCAGTAAAGCTGCGTTCTGAAAGTCGGACCTCCTTGTTGTAGCTGCTGCGACATTGGGTTCGGCTCCGAGTGTCCGTTGGATCCAGAACCGGAGCCCGCTCCCTTGTATCTTAACCGTCCTTCAATTCTTTTTAGTCCACATGATGTCATGAGGACCTTGGCACGTACCAGAAAAATAGAAACACTGAACAAAGTAGCAACGTTTTTCCTCCCAAAGCTGGTGGAACACATCGGTACGTCCTCAAAGTTGCTTCCCCCCCCCCCCCCCCCCCCCCTTTGAAAAAAAGATGATTTTTCGCCCTCCTAGAAAGAATTGCCAGATCTAAACCAAAAAGAGTCCTATATATGCTGAGTGCACCATAACAACCGCATGCAAAGACTTTGGAGATCTGTGGTGTGGTGGGGCTCCAAGGTCATGGCCTCATGTGTGTACATTAGGGCGAAGCATGGCCTGCCTGCCACAGACCAACAAAGCAAAGGTTGGCAGGCAGCAGCACCCCCATGCCATTGCCATATGGCTGCCCTCCTCTGTGTGTGCCTTGAGAGGTCATGTCGCACAGCTTGCAAATTGGTTAGGTTATCAACCCTTCCAGAGACACTGAAAAGAAGGATAAAAAGACATGACCAACTGCTCCTGTTAATGGGCTGGGCACCTCCAATGATTCCTGACAGCCACCACTATTGACCACAACTGCTAATGCCGTTTGACAGTCGCCAAGCTAGAGGAAAAACAAATAGGGGTGTACATGTTCTTAATACATAGGGAAAATGCTTTTTTGTTGTTGTCAAAAGGTGCATAATATTGAAATTAGGAGGTCCATATAGGGTGAAAAATGAACCAAGTATGAGTAAATTCTGAATTCGGTGAGTGCATCTGCACACCATAATCTATATGTAGCTTCGTCCGTGCCGTTTGAATTGAGCAGACATGATGAGGGATTTGTGTGTGTGTGTGTGTGTTGTATCCTGCCTCCTAGGTGCTGTTTTTTTTTCTAGGGTAGAGTGGTGTGCCCTGCGTGCACTACCAGACTTGTGGATATTTGATTCTAGACGACAGCTCAGTTCTCTTCAAACTACGTACTACTAATTTCTTCGTCCTAAGTTAAAGGCTAGCACAATGGAGATCATGGAGTAGGGTTTAGCTGCTAATATGGATAAAACTAATAATTCTTGTTGGGGACGAGGAAACCAAAAATAATGCAAAAGTTAAGCCATTCCTTGCAGTGCTTGTCTACTTCCTACAGTGCTTTATTCTTGTAGCGAGCACCTAATCTACTCAGCTATCGGCTTTCAACAATCATGTGATGGGCCACAGTTATTTGTTTGACATGATGTGTTCGTCAGTAAGTAAATCCAAAGCGTCAAACCATTCCTTGCTTTACGTGTCACTTTCAGTTATACTCCATGACAGCGGAAGTGACAATATATAGAGCTCAAAGAACAAACTGTCAGCCTATCATTCTGAGTCTGACTAGCTCCAATGACTGACTGAGAACAAAAGAGCAGGGACGCAGGGTTAAATCATACAGTACTACTCACACTACTACAGCAGCAGATAAAAGCAAACAAACTGTTTTCTTTTCTTTCTCAAGCCAATCCAAGTGGCGACGTCTTTATTGGTACAAAAAAAGAGATACAAATAGGAACAAATAGCAAGGGCCCCCAAAAGCCTTATGCTTGGACGTTGTTAGCCTGGAGATGGACAAATATTTCACTCCAGAGCATCACCACACTACTAGGGCATATGCATGTGCCTCCCAGCACGGCATGCTCCCTCTCTCTTCAGTAGCATCAACAAAATACAAACAAAACACCCGGAAACAAACAAATTTTGCCCTCATGAATATGAACAGAACTTGGCAGTGGAGGACTGCATCTTGTCAGTAGCCCTGACCATTCTTTGACCACCCCATTTAACCCTACCATCCACTGACTGCATCTCATCGCAGTGCTTTGCCTCTTTTTCTCATTGCAATCCCATAGCTTCCTGACTGACTAATCAATGGTTTCTCTGCAACCCTGCATTGAGGTGAAGACCCACGGAGTGTAGAACAGAGAAACACAAATGTGTCTGCTGCCTACATCTCTCTCCCCACCTTGACACTGTTCCTCCTTCACAGATTGGATGGCAGTGCAGACTGCAGAGGCTGATATGATGGCTACTGTAGGACCGAGCAGGCGAGCCCCAACAAGGTGTAAAAAACCAACCCCCCAAGAAGTGAACAAATGGCAAAAAGGAATCACAGGAACACAAGAATTCAAACCCTGTTAATCTGCAAAACGCCATGTAAATAATGCTATCTACTTGCATGCCGTTTCATGTGCCTGGTGGTGACCTCTTCCTCCTTTTAGGTGGGGGAGGGGAGGAGGAAGACGAATGTGAGGACAGAACCTCGTCTGAGCAGCACAGGTTCACTGATCTCTGCACATTGCCGGTTACAAGCTGCTGCATTCGTTGGTAGCAGTTGCTGATCCCTTCCTACAGGGGAAATGAAGCAACAGATTTACAAATGCATCGCAAATTGCCGGATGGACACGGTAACCTGCTGAATTTTCACATGTTGCGTGTTTGTAAAGGATAGAAACAAGTTACCTCTACAAGACCGATGCACCAGCTGACCGCAACCCCGGGGCTGACGGGCGTGTCACCCATCGCGCAGATCACCGCCGCTGCGGCCATGGACGACGGGCAGTGGTCCAAGAATTCGATGTCTGTGGCAGTTCACATGTTCGAGGTCACGTTAGAACTGCACCGCAGAACAGTGTTCAATGTGTGAAACACAGACACTACTGCAGCTACTACATTACCATGTATTGCAGACAGGATCACTTGTGTGGCCCGGGCAATGAGGCATCGCGCGTGCCTCCCTCCCGGATCCACCTTGCGCGCGAAGAAGTTGATGAAGGTGAAGGGCGTGACCGAACGGAGCCGCCAGTTCAGCGCCGTCAGGACGAGGAGCTCCATCCTGACGATCGTCTGTGGGTCGAAGATGTAACTCGTGCCGTCTACCTGTCAATAATGCAAGATGCTCAGGAACTCGTTCTCATGATGGCAACATCCTCTAATAATTTACTTCCTCCGTTCTGAAATAAATGACGTTTAAAACAAGAGATCTAGTTCCGGAGAGAGTATTAATCTTAACAGCTCATGAGGTTGATCACGGTGGTTGGTTAATAAGAAGTGGTGTGTAATTGCCTGTAGGTCCAGGAGTGACGGCACTAGGGTCTCCTCCATCTTTGCAGCCAGGGAGAGGCAGGTCACAGCCAGCAGCTGCATCGCCCATCCGTCGTCCTGATGAATGCATTGAGGAGGGAAGGCAAAAAAACACCGCAATAAATATGCTGCTGGAACGAGGATCAACAAGGCAAGGACACACAATGTACTATGTGTGTTATATCTCTCTGTTTTTTTTGTGAGCAAAATGATAAATTAAAAATTTAAAATTTGAGATTATTTGATAAGGAAATTCACAAGGGAGTGAGGCCACATAGGTGTCGCTAGGACCAATGGACCATGTAGATTTGATCAGGATATTCACATAACAAGAACAAAAGTAGTGTAGATACATCCATTGATTGTTACCTACATACGCAGGGGTCGTCAAGAGTGATGCTCTGAGGGGACATTAGGAGGAACAAGCAATACGCTGTTGCATTACCACTCTAATTAATATTAGAGCCCTGTGGCAAGATCTGTACTCTTTAAATATTACTTCCAATAAAGGTTGGTGAGGTCCGGTCTTCAGTCAAAGTACCGTCTGGATAACCCTATTATCTTAGCATTAAGCCCTGAAGTTTCAGAGTGTGACCTCAGCATGTGATGGCCATGCTTGTTGCTTTTACAGTGGAGTCCTAGTATAATATATGGTTGATTGTTTCATCTAGCATAATTCCAAGGGCTTGTGTTCAGGACAAGAGCGGCATCACAAGGCAACAAAAGTCGAAAAAATGATGCTGCCCGTTTCAACCAAGGCAGGTGGTGCATATGACTTGGTGCAGAGGCAGATACTTTGCAGCTTACAGCTAGCCGCAGCTTGTTCTTTCTTTACCTTTCGGGTTCAGATAAAACTACCACCCCACCCCACCCACAATGCACAACCGCAGAGGCTGGGAGATGAGGCACCACCATTGCAGTCCAGATACCGTATCATGTGGTCGTAGGCCATGGAATAAAACGGGGGGAAATTGTGGAATAGAAATGTGGAGCAAGGTAGCAAAGCACAATGATATGGTCTGTTCCACACACAATAAAGCTCAGCTTGCACTAAAGCATCATGGTGTAAAGCCAAAAGACCTCTCTGTATTGAGTGCATAAACAAATCCCACACCCCAGCTGGTCTCATTCCGTGTAAGGATATAGCTGAAATCAGCCGGTTGATTAATTGATTATTAATCCTAACAGACACTCCTGTCGCACGCTCTTCCAAATCTTTTCTTTTTCCACACCAACATCAGCACTACCGCGCTTTTAGCATAACCCTCCCCACTGACAGCCACCACTGCACCGTCGTGCTCAACATACTCATTTGAAAAGAGTTTTGAGCAGGCCGGGAAACTATAATCTGTCACACATGGTGCTACTTCCTCGTGTATTGCTGCTCTACATGGATGCATGTGTTTCAGAAGTTTTTGTACCAGATTGCTTGCGATGGCGGCGGCAGCGATCGAGCTTACCGGTAGACGGTGGAGGGAGAGGAACCGGTCCATGTAGTTGACGGCGAGGTAAGCCGTCAAAGGAAGGAAACCATAGTATTCTCGCACCTGGGGGAAGAAGAACAAGTTATTGATGTTTGACAACACTAAGATTAGATTACAAAATCAGTATGAGGATGCATATTTGTACTGGTGTTAGCATGCATGGTGCAAGTAAGGATTTCAGTAGAGCTCATAGCACATGCGTGTGGCTTGGCGAGTCGCTTCACCTTGAGGATCCATGCAACCGACTCCGCCCGAGCGGCCGGGTCGATCGACCGCGACCGGAGCCGGTCGGGGTAGTCGGCGCGGGGCGAGTGCTCGGCCTCGCCGCCGATGAGCTCGGCGATGGAGGCCGACTCCTCCTCGCCGACGACGGAGCAGCACTCCTCCTCCTCCTCCTCGTCGTCATTCCCGGTGGTGCAGCAGGCACTGCCGCTGCGCCCCGCCACTGAGTCGTCGAAGAAGGCGGCGGCGGCGGCGTCCTCGGTGCAGAGGAGGTGCGACGCGTCGTCCGGCATGCCGTCGTCGGCCGGGCGGTGTGGGGCCGCCGTCGTCACTGGCGAGCGGCCATTGGCGTGTCGCCGATCGAGAGGAGTGTGGGCCGGCCGGCGGCGTAGTCAGTGGCGCAGAAAAAAAGAAACTACTGGCAGGCGCGCGAGCGAGGTAGTGGAAGACGTGATGGGACGGTGGCAGTAGCAGCCGCCTGCTGGCAGTGGCGCAGTGTGATGAGCGATCGATGTGAGAGCACTAGAGGAGATATATAATACCTGCTCGCCTAGCTACGGGTACTAGCTAGCTCTAGTGTATGTGTCATGTGTGCACTGCTCCGACGAATGACTGAATGAGGTATATGTATGCGATGAGCTTACGCGGCCATGAGCCATACTGGTATCTCTTTGTTGTTTTATATAAAGGCTCTTATCAGTAGAAGGAAATTAGTTTTCATGACTGATAAGTAGGGAATGATTGGAAAAAGTAAGGAATCCGACCGTCTCATCCACTCGACGTGTGCACATGCCATAGCCACTCCAGGATTTGCCACTCCACGACGACCCACATGTAAGTGAGACGATTGTCAACTCCCGTCTCGACTAAGATTTCATAGCCTTCCGGCTTAAAAATAATTAATATTGTCGATGTTTCAATGCAGCTTATTTGCATTGCACATTACAAGAGCAAAAAATTGTCTTGTAACCCGTCTTCAGGCCCAAACCGAAACAGAAGGAGGACACACTGACAGGTGGCCCCAGGCGGTAATGACTAGACTACTAGAGCAGGCCGTGCCTGGCGGCCATGATTGGAGCACGGATGGTCAAGATCTACTCGAGCCGGGGAGAAGATCCGATCTGATCCATCTGTTGGTTGGGGCCTCATGAGATACGGTGGCGTACGTAGCCAGCCGTGCTCTTGCTCCCAGAGAGCTCATTCAGAACTCGCTCAGGAGAGGATAAGTCAGGCTGCAGCGTGTCACGTACTCCCTCCCTTCTGAATCGTTTAGGACAGGATTTTTAGTTCAAATTGAACTAAATTTTTTGTCCTAAACATCAATTAATTCAGGATGGAGGAAGTATGTGGCAGCATGCATAGGACGATGAAGAAGGCCTCGACGGCTCTGCACACCTCACGGATTTCACACGAGCAGTCTCGTATAAATGCGCGTATAGATACACTGTCAAAATCAATCGCCATTCAATGTGTGTGTATGTATGAATACACCGTGCTATTCGTGTGAACCAATATGTTCGTGCATCCTAGAAAGGAACTGCACGAGTGGATTTCGTTCTCCATCCGTGAAGCACGCCTGAATACAACAAACCTCATTTTCAGCGACTATATATGCATGCTAGCTCTAGCGAAAATGTGAATTAGGTAGCCAGTGATGACCGTATACGTACGCAGTACATTGGCTGTCTGTAGAGGGTAGAGCTATACGCCAGAGGTGCGTGACGTCCACAACGAACGACAGAGCTTGCATACATCCATACGCAGTTGGCTGTTCAGGTATATATGCACCTGCATTTATTTACATGATTCTACAACGAACGATGGAGCTTGCATACATCATACATACCAATACCCCGGAAGCCATATTATAACAGTCAGGGTCCTCCTCCTCGTGACCAAAGGGAAACATAGATTTCCCTAGCATGAGTTGCGACAAGCTCCGGGCGTCGATCAAACTACCTACACAGGACAACGATCTACAGGCTACAACACACACACCTACCTCTCTTGATATCGTGTTGATACAAAAGTCGCGTGTAATTGATATCGCATTGATATAATATATTCTTTTATTAAAAAAGAACATATACACGAATAGAGAGAGAGGGATCGGGAGGAAAACAAGGGGAGGACCATACCTCTCTCTGCATCTTACTAGAATCAATTGAGAACTGCTCACGGGTCGCGTCACTCCAGCGGGCAGAGCTGCTGAATAGCGCGCACCATAACTCGACGGATCGGGAAGCTCCGTCAGGGCAGAGGGGCAGCCATGCGTTTTCAGAGCCGACTGCCCTGCTTCTTCCACTGCGTCGCGATCGATGGCATCGTTCAGCAGCTTCAGGCCTTTAAATTGAATGGCATGGACCCCGACCTGCCCGGCCGGCGGCGATGGGCATTGAAGTGCGCGCCCGTGGTTTCACCCCTTCCCATCTCCAACGCATGAACTGTGTAGAGGCCCCTTTCGCAGCTCAGGCGCACAGGCGTTGACCACGTCGCCGTCCGTCCCTGCAAGCAGGGACAGGAGGGAATCAGTGCGTGACCTGCGAATGATGTCATTGGGACTGCCGGTGCTTACGTCGCCGTCGCAGCGACGAGTGGCATGAATCACAGTCGGTGGCGCCATCTGCAAGACTGTGACCTGCGAACATGAGATGGCGGAGAAGCCTGCAGGCAACATTGGCGCATACGGTCTTCAGTTTTGAGAAAGTTCCAGTCATCAACAAAACAGTTCGGAAACCTTCATTTAAACGGAGGACCAAAGTTTCTGTGTTATAGGTTTCAGGTTAAAGGCTCCAAAAATCTGATGACTGATCTATAACTCTACTAGATTCAAGTCTACACTGAGAGTGAAATATGAGAGCTACGCATACAACAGTTGGTACAACAAGCAAAAGACGTGTAGGAGAAATTGACCAGCTCTAATATTCTCCGGTCCAGGCCTTCCAATCCTTGTCGATGTTCTTCTCTGCCCACGCGATCGCTGCCCTTGCAGCTTGAGGTGCACCAGGAAGGCCCCTCTCCTTGATCTCACCCTTCATGTCCAGGAACGGGTGAACCAGGAGCGTCCCAGGTCCACAGTAATCGTTCTCCAAGAAAGACCCTAAGATCTGCCAGTAAGAGAGACACATGTTAGTGCTTCACTGGATGTCACATCCAAAAATGGAACTATATCCTATATAGGAAAATCAAAAGAGTTAATGTGGCCTGCTCTTGCCTTAGCTGAATCAGATTATCAGGCTAAATTGATGATTGACACAATAGTGTGTGAATCATCACAATTCCAGCTTCCACCTCAAATAATATAATGGAATCACATCCACCCATCAGAAACGCGGTTCCGAATCATAGGCTTAATGGTTAAAAACTGAATGATGCTAATACTAGCAAGGCAAGTAAACCATGCTCTGGGTAGTGGCTACATGCCTCGGTGCAGATGTCAACAATCTCCTCGACGTGTTCCCCGAAGTAGTCATCCTTCTTCTGCTCCAATCGCCACGCCATATGCTCCCTGAACTTGCTCGTCTCCTGAAACGCTCATCCCCCAAAAGATAGACTTCATCAGGCAACAGCTGGTGCAGTGGAATAGAAAGAAGTAACCGCAGGACCAAAGATAAAAGAATTTCAAAAAACTAGCTGACCAGATGGGCGAACTCGGGAATGGGATCCGGGAACTTGTAGTCGTCGAAGCCCGCGGTCTTGGCGCGGCGGCACACGAACTTCCCCGCCCGATGCCGGCAGCTGCGGAGGCAGTGCCCCCTCGGCGCCGTGCGCGGCGCGGGAACGCCGAGTTGGACGGGAGAAGATGAGGGCACAGCCCGGAGAGGATGAGGGTTTAAGGCCGCAGCCGCTGCCCACGCCTTGGTCGCCATCACCGGATTTCTCTGCTCTTTCGGTTGCCTCCTCTCGGGGTTCCTTATCTGTTCGAGGGATTTCATATGCCGCCGTACTTGTCCCCACATGCCGTCCGATCAGAAATGGAAGGTCTAGATACGCGCAAGAAAACCTTGTTCCTGCCATTTGAAAGAGACGTTGCCGCATGCAGAAGCTGATGTTTTAATTCCGATATATACTCAGAAACACAAATACGTATACGTGATCAACACATTGTAACAAGGTACACGATGCACTTAAAAGAATGTTATGTCCAGACCCAGTAATCAGAAAAAAGCACGGGCCACAAGGTTTTCTGATAGTGGACGGTATGAAAACATCTGATGTTTCTGTTGTTTCGCAGAGATCATGTTTTCAACAAAAAACAATTAATACATTGAACATTTGCAGCAAAAATGGTGCAGCGACGGAATGAAACCAAGCAATGCTCATTCATCAAGATATGAAGCTTGGATCACTGTTTACAAGCAAACCCAACTCCACGAAAACAGTGTGTTATTCAGCGACAATGTTGATTAGTACATTTTATTTTACATGGTAGGAACGATCAACAACGGAGGCTCAAAAGTAGGAAGCAATATCATTTTATGCTGACCGGTCGCTTTCTGAAAGTTCCGGGCACACACGAGCTTGGCTTCATTTTGAGCTTGTCGCTAGCACAGCTATCTCATAAGTGCAGGCTGCATCATAATAAAACAAACCTCAATAGCGTAACTGGAAAACATAACTATCCAATGATGGTGGCTAACATGGGTGTTCAAGGAACATGTGTCTTACTAAGCAAATATGATGCCTCAATGTACATGAATGCAACTAGAAATGATGGTAATGCAAAATCAATTTTGCACAACCACATGACAACTAATCATCCATCATCAGCAATTGAATACGCCAAGTTAGCACAGAAAACCATGACCAGAAGCCACCAATATGAAATACTCAGTAGCGGATATCATGAAGAATAAGAGCTAAGTAACGATAGATATTGACAGTTGCAATTGTAAATGAAGTGCCAATTGGAGATGTGTACCACATAGTATGTGGTGACAGAGAAGATAAAAAACGTATGATTAACATGATAAAGTGCCTTCAAAACAATAATAAAACCCTGCTCTATTAATTAATGAAAGTTTGATATTTCATGAGTTACTTACTGATATAGAAACTATGAGATATACTACCGCTCCTACAAATGTCAATACCTGGTTGGGATTTCCTCATCTTTAAGGTAGGACATTCGATAACCACGATTTCTACTGCATTCTTCAATCATAAAAAAACATAGCTAACAAAAGGTATATTCAGCAGCTCTGCTCAAGTGGCCAATACGAATTCACAACAGCAATCAATAATTGCACCATACAGGCCCAGGTGTTTGATAAGATTAAAAAGAATAGGAAAAATCAAAACTAAGAAGGCATACCAACAGCAACTGCAAGGGTGAGAACATTTCCAATCTTCGAGACCTGTTTCACACTGTTCTTGTATGATTTGAACCTCTTGAAAGCAACATCCTCCTCCAAAAGCTGCAATAGTTAAGTGTTAAAACTAAACAGGGAATTGAAGTTACCGAAGGCAAACAAAAGTTGTATAAAGAGACCCAATAAACAATTACAATTTTACAAAAACAAAATACTTGCACAATGTAGATACAAAAATCAAACACTACCTCCAATGTGCTGTAATATAATAGAAACAAGACAGCTTTACACAACTTGCTTCACACACGCTCGCGCGTTCACACTCGGTCAATTTTAGCATATGTGTTAATGCAGAGTATGAAACGAATACTATGAGTGGTAGAACTAAAGAGTGTACAAGTTTAATTCTATGAGCAGATATAGATGCAGAATTAAACATAACCCCCAAGGTTTCCCTAGGCGGTGAGTACAGAAGTTTCTGCAAGTTACAGAACATACAAACAAAAAATAAACTAGATAATTTCAGCCTCTATCACGAGTGATTCAGAAAGGATCAGCATGTAAAGGCACTACAGAAGATAAAACATTAAGATGTGATACCATTTGTTCACATAGATTACAACTCAGAACATTTTCTACATCATCCGGTTCCTTCAGTTGAACAGAAAAGAATACATACAGACAACTCTATTTCAACAATGGCATGTCCTTATACGTTTGTAAGAATCGTAAGCATCATGATCTGAGTAACAGAACGACACCAAGAACAAGTGAAAACCCTAGTTTAATAGCCATGACTACAGCAATCCGAGACCTAATCAGTTATCATGAAGCCGAGCCGATCAATCCATCAACAAGCATCGACCCATCCCGCAGGGGGGATCGCCCAACGATAGCACCTAGGTACGCCTGTTCCACCCAGATCGAAAATGATGTACCTCGTGACCCTTAGCAGATCAGGCCAAGCAGCGCGATCTGATTAATGAATTAATCCAGAAACCGCGACAAGGAGCCCTAGTCCAGCACACGACCTCGGAATTGGAGTACCGAATCGACGATGCAGGGTGAGAGAGTTGACAAGTGGAGGGCCTACCGCTTTCTCGCGAGCGCCGAGATCGACGTGGTAGCAGCGGCTGGGCTGGTGGCGTGGGTGCGTTGACGGCGGCGCTGGAGAGCGGAGGCGGGAGCGGAGGGAAGAGAGGAAGGCAGGCTGGGCCATGGCGGAAGCAGAGAGCGCCGGAGAAAGGAAGGAGAAGAAACACGAGGGGCTTGGAGGAGGGGGAGGAAAAGTGAGGAACCGGAACGACCGACGTGGGTTGGGTTAGTTCAGCCCAGCCCAGTCCAGTCCAGTCCAGTCCAGACCCAGGGGCCAGGGGTGTAGCTTTTGTCAATTTGGTCTCGGTGTTATTCCGTATTCTCCGCGAGAAAGATCCTCCAAGTCAGAGCTCATCGTGCTTGTTTGATACCTTTGTTATCTCGTTTTCCGTTCAATCCGTGTGGAAGATGGAGTAAAATCGTGATTATTCTATCATTCCACATTTTCAGTGGACTTTGTGACAATAAAATAACAGGTCGATTTAGTAGAAATTATAGTATCTCGACCTACACTACAACCTGAGTAGTGAGAAAATATTCAAATTTCCATATTACCGTGACATAATGGAAGAGGGTTTTTCTAGCCTAAATGGCTATAAATAGGCGAAAGGAATTTAACAGGCACCCTAATAGCCATATGCTTCAAAACTATGTAAGAGCCTAGCGTAATATTTCAAACCAGTTACAAGAGTTAAGTGACGGATAACGGGCGATAAAAAAGAATGATCCAATAGCATGTAGCTGCACAATTGCATCTGTTTAGATGTGATGGTATTTTGTTGCACAAATCAACAAAAGTTAATACTTTCTGATAAAGCACATCAATTTCATTCAACAAACAAAAACTTCAATAATCAATATTACCTGGCTTATCACATGCTCTTAGAAACAAGCTCCATACAAAACACCAAACACCACTCTCCTTGCTTATACAAAGCACAAAATTTTATACAATACTTCGCTCTCGGTATAAACCACTTGACCTTAATTCCACGTTTTTTTGGAAAAGGTAGACCTTGCCTGCGTAGTAAAACATATCTTGGAGGACCTGGCTGAAAAAAGCCAGTAATGTCAACCTATGAATCAAAACCCTACCCAAAACATTTTTGAGCCCGTCCCCACCGCACCGCGCCACGCCACTGCCATGGCGCTTCACCATCTCCGTGTCGCGCCGCTCGCGCTCCTCCGCCTGGCTCCCATCCCGCCTCGCGCCTCCTCCCGCATATCCACGCGCCAGCACCAGCTCTTCTTCTCGCCGCCGGCAGGGAACTGGCGCCTCCTCTCACCTGCCGCGAGGCCCCGCGCGCTCGCCACCGCCACCGCGGACGCCGCGACCGATGCCGACGACGCTGGAGCGGGCTCGGGCGACGGTTTCTTCGCGGAGGAGAGGACGTCGTGGAAGTCTCTGGGCATATCCGACCGCCTCGCGTCAGCGTTACGCGGCGCCGGGCTCGCGAGGCCTTCCCTTGTGCAGGTACAGCTAGACCGAGCCTCGCTCCTGCTGTCAGTTACTTCACACGCTAGGTGCTCGATGAAATGCTGGGGCTCGCGTGAACGTCTTAGACATGTATATCTTCAGCTGTTCACTGGGCTGATGTATATCGTCAGCTGTTCCCTGGGGAGTTGGGAACTGATCAGGCTTTTGAGCTAGATTATTGGGATTCCGAGATTATCAGCTGGCTTTCCACTGAGTGAACCAAATTCTACACTAGGGCAACTCCTTGCATCATATATCTCAGTTGATTTGACTTTATCAGTTTGTCAGTTTGATATGTAGTTGAACACTGGGGAATTCAAGTGATATGTTTGCTATCTCTTTTTTTTTTGATGAAACAGGGGGAAACCCCCTACTTGTTATATTTCAATATAAATGATAGTTTGACAGACGGAAAACAAACAAGGAAAAAGATTACAAGAGGGAGGGAGATGAGAAGGGAAGATATTTTGTTATCCCTTGATTTCCTAAACTATGGTTGGCTGTGCAACTTATATCCGGCTGCTGATGGGAAAAAATCCCTTTAAATGATGCTAACAAACATAAACTTATGCTTAATAGCAAGCTAACTGAAGTTTATCTCAAGTAATGAAGTCTATTGAAGTTATCTCTTCACGCGTGATCTGTGGTCCTGTGCTTGTACACCTTGCCAACCATGACATCATTGGGCTACAATTTTATTCTCTTTGTAATCATTGTAGATACTTAACTTCAAGTTGCTTTGAATCGTAAATATGATTGGCTTCAGTGTTTGGTCACAGACAAATTTTGAATGAATTATCTATTGGATGGAACTAAAAGTCTTGCTGAGACTTATAGTAGTAGATTTCCAAAATTATATTTTATAACTGCCCTCATCAGTTGGCCCAGTGTTGCATAATGATACTTATATGAAGCTTTAAATGTCATGCAGGCAGCTTGTATACCACACGTTCTCACAATGAATGATGTAATTGTTGCCGCAGAGACTGGCAGTGGCAAAACTCATGGTTACCTGATTCCATTGATTGAAAAGTTGTGCTCCAAATATTCTAATACAGCAGATGATGGTTGCCAGGACACTACCCCAGGGGCACATGACACCGTTTTGGTACTTTGTCCCAATGTCATGTTGTGTGAGCAGGTTGTTCGCATGGCTAATTCATTGCTTGATGACTCTGGTGAACCACTTAAAAGTGCTGCTGCTGTTTGTGGGCCAAAGGTATGCTCAACCTGAACAAACTGTATGCTATTGATAGCATAACTTGGAATAAACTCTTTTTTCCACATGTTCTCTGACTTACAGATAAGTACATGATTAGCCATGTTACATTCCATTGAATGCCATTTTATAGTTCCAGTTTTTCTGCAATGGGATCACAACAGCTTTCTAATGTATTATCTATGTGATCAACAGGAATATTTGTTTTATACTTTTAGCTTCCTATTTTTCTGCAGCACTCTAATAACACTGGTCACTTCATGTTTTCATTTTTGTACATTTTATTGCAGGGTTGGCCAACTGTTCATCCAGATATTCTCGTGGCCACTCCAGCTGCTCTCTTAAATTATCTATTTGACTATGACCCGGAAAAGAGGAGAAGAGAGGAATTTCTGCGTAATATAAAATTTGTAGTAAGTTCTTTGAAACCTTTTTGGGTACTAACACCTGTGATTAATTTAGTCTTTGATATTTGACATCTTCATTTTCATTTCCTGTCAACTGGATAAGAGAATCTGGAATATTTTTGCCTTTTGAGTTATGATTTTCTCGAATACGCAGGAGATCTGCATATCATTGCATTAAGATAGAAGAAAGACCGAAATAGCCAGGTACGGTGACCAAGCAAAGACCCTACATGATCAACACAAAAGACACACGACACCTTACATGACCAAACACACCATAAATAACCTTAAAGGACTAGCACCACCTTCTAAGGACCGACACGACCTAAGCCACTTCCGATCAGAAGGTCTTCACAAACCAAGATCTTAGCAGCAAGCATAGATGAGGCTGTTGAATTACATATGTAGTTTTCTGACTTGATAGCATTTTCTAGTTTCCATTTCATGTGTCTGCGTTGTTTTAGCGCAAGTATTTGGATTGTGGTCCTTGATGATCTTGTGGCTATGATAAATTCATTATAGTAGTTTATTTGGAATAGGTGTTTGATGAGGCGGACATGCTACTTTGTGGAAGTTTTGAGAACCAGGTCATTCGTCTCATCCATATGTTGAGGTTTGATGAAAAGCTACTGTCTAGAGCAAAAGATTCTGGAAACGAAGTATCACTTACGTCTGATGATGAATATCATGAGGATTCCGACGCTGGGGGTGCTGGATTTAGTGGCGTTGATGGTGAAATTGAAGATGATCATGTTCACGATGGGCCAGTCAAGATGGATAATGGTCATGCTAGAGCTCGCAGGGACTGGCGGAGGGTTAGGAAAATTTATAGCCGCAGCAAGCAGTATGTTTTTGTTGCTGCTACCCTTCCTCAAAGTGGAAAGAAGACAGCTGGTGGTGTTCTGAAACGTATGTTTCCTGATGCCGTATGGGTTTTTGGCACTTATCTACACTGCCATAACCCCAGGTATGCACTCTGTCTTAGCATAAGCCTATGCATCCCTTTATTTGGGGATTCTTCTCTTTAATGTTTTTGGCCATTTTGTTCAGCATGCGCATTGGGACTTCCTAACCAGTATTTCCATAGAATTCCATTTTAATTCCTCACATAATATTCCTATGCACCATGTGTGCAGATTAGAGCGAAGATGGATAGAGGTCACTGCTGATACACAAGTAGATGCTCTTCTTGATGCAGTAAAGTATGGCCTGAAGAGTGAGGTTCAGGATTCAGATGTTGTTCCAAAACGCACTATGGTGTTCACAAACACCGTTGATGCTGCCAATTCAGTCTCTGATATACTGCATCGTGTTAATATTCCATGCATCTTGTACCACCGTGAGACTCCCATGGAGGAAAGGGCAAAAAAATTGCAACATTTTCGTGAAAGAGGTGGCGTGCTGGTATGCACAGATGCTGCATCTCGCGGACTTGACATACCAAACATTTCTCATGTCATTCAGGTATGAGCTATCAATCACGCTTTCGTTTTCATGATATTGTCGACTTTTTTTTTCAATATACAGAGCTACTCAAACTGTCCCTTAAAACCATTAATGGTTCATGCAACAATACTTGGAAGGTTGATGCGAAATTGTTTATTATGTCGCTTTTTGAGACTTGTTAATTGACCCAGCTACATTTTGCCGTGTCACTGAAAGGTGTATTCGTCCTCTGCTTTTGTAGGCTGAGTTTGCTGCCTCTGCCGTTGATTTCTTGCACAGGGTGGGTCGCACCGCCAGAGCTGGCCAATCTGGCATAGTAACTAGCCTGTACACAGAGGCTAATCGTGATCTTGTAAGAGCGGTCCGTCAAGCAGAGGAGTTGGCCCAGCCAGTGGTAGGCCCATTTTCCGTCATTAATACCTGTGACTTTTTTATAATCCCTTCAAGATATCACGCTTAACGAAAGTCATGTTTTCAAACAGGAGAGAGCGTTCAGTAGGAAAAGAAGCTTCCGCAACAAGTTGAAGAAACAAGCCCTACAAAAACGCGAAGCGCTGTTATCTTAATACCATAAGCCTCCCATTTTCAAGAGGGGAAACAGGTAGGCCTAGAGATAGTTCACTTGTCGTTGTTCAAGCTATGCTTTCGTGAAAGTTTTCTTTACCCTCGTGCTTGTGGGGAACGCTTCTCGTCCTGTAAAAAGAGAAATAACTCTGCTTGTGAGGAAGTAGTATCACTCTACGGCATCATCATGAGCACCAGGTCTTCTTCATTTCGCCAAACTTTCAGGCGCTTCTGTCATCTGCCGTGGAGACTGAATCATATCTTCCTGAAAAGAGGTCCATCGCTTCAAATTCGCTTCAGGTTCTTTGTACGTTGGACTCCTGGATACTGGAAGCTTCCAAGCGCTTCAGGCGAGAATACCACGTACCTTATGTTCTTGTCGTGCCACCGAATACCACGCATTGTCCCCTACCGGTCGGGGAGGTCACCATGAAAAAGGGAGGAGAGGGGATTCATCACCACCCCACTAGATCCCAGCTTTGCTCCTTTCCGACTACAGCAACGACGACGGGGAGCCAGGTACGTGTACAGCATACCCAGGAGGCAGTCGGCTCGGTAGAAACGATCGGCAATCAGAGGAGAGATATATACGTGTGCGGCACTCGCCAGCTCTCGAAGAAGCAGAGTAGGGAGGGTCAAACCATCGTTTCTTACTCGGCTCGTCGGAAAGAAACGTGGAGCGGCAACCATTCATTAACCCAAGGGGTCTGAATGAATCCTCTCCGCGACATCATCCTCGTGGCCAAGCCACGCCCGCTCTTCGGTGCCAAATCCAGTGGCATCAAGGACTAGAGAATAATACAGCGCGCGGGTTGTTGTTGTTGTTATTGTTGCGACGACATGCGAATCGGCGGGCCACGCATCCCGCACGCCGGTCGGCACAGAAAGGAGCCGTCACGCATCCGCTGACCAAACTTTCGCAGCAGACGTCGCGTCGCTTGTCACCCCCGCCCGCCGGTGGACGACGACACGCTCGGGTGGCGTGGTGGTCTCCGAGCTCGAGGGTACGGCCGGTCCGCTCTTCGGTCAGCTATGTAGTACGAGCGTACGACCGGCTCTGCAAAGCTCGCCTTTTTCCTCACCTGCCGTGCCCGTGTTGAGGCTCCGCGGTCGCTGTCCTGTCGTGTGAGCCACGCCGTGCCAACCCACGGCCGTGCGAGACGACCCCGTCACCCGGCGGATGCCCCGCGGACGGCCGGTACCCCGGGTCACCACCATACGACTACTTACCACTAGCCCAGACCAGCAGCTATTTTCCCATTGCACGGCCCGGATGCGGTGGTGATGATACTCACGTCGTTAACCTGCCAAGACCAAGAAAGAAACCGCAGGCGCACGGCACGGTTTACCCTCTATCCTTGTGCGAGCGTGCTGAACGTTATGCTCGGATTCCAAACAACGCGTCGCGACGGACGGGTTCGGTCATGGTCTTCTTTTCCGTACTCACGCGCCGTCTGGGCCTTGGCCTGCCTGCCTGCCTACCCCTGACCTCCTCCTCGCACGACGGGCGACGCATCAAGAGTTGACAATCGGCATCACTACGTTGGCACCTAAAAAAAAGTTCCCTCTTAAACAAACCCATCCTCTTCCTTCCTTTCTTTATTCCTTTTTACGACGAAACGGTTTTTTCACGCGGTCCTCCTTGTCCCCTTGGCTGGTCAGGCGATTGGCTGGCTCGTAAGTAAGTAAGCTTCTTCAGGCGTCAGATTCCAATCAAACTTTCCTTTCCCCCCCCCCCCCCCCTTCTGTTGCCACACAAAAAAAGTGCTCCTATCTCTTTCTCTACGTTTTGCTGGGTACACGTTACACGAGTCAACGACGACGTCTTCAGGTTCGCGTGCCGTCGGTCCGTTCGAGTTCAGCACATGCACGGTGGTTTGTTCGACTTCAGTAGACGGTGGTTGACTGGTCGTGCGGGTAGTAGAACCGTGGTCGTCTCCGTACTCTGCTCGCTGCAAAGGCGTGGCCACCATGCATCTAGGACTTAGGAGGAATCAAGCGATCGATCGATGAGGCAACGCAAAAGGGGCAAGCCTGCGCCGGAGGACCTACAAACAAAGCGCGCGGCGGACACGAAAGGCTGTGGACAGGCGTGCATGTGCGTGGCCTCCGTGGCTCTCTGTTCGTATCTAGCAACTCCAGATTAGGAGAAAAAAAAAGAAAACGGATCAAGATTAGCAAAAAAAAAAAGGGAGAGAGGATGGATTCCTCCGCGTCTGGAATCTGTAGGATCAGTCGAGGCGTCGACGAGCATCCAAGATCCAGATCTCATACGCTGACTGATCCATCAGACCAGGTAACATCAAACAGACCAATTAATAGTTGTACCCGGCCGATCCACAGAACACAAAGATGAACTGAAATCTACTGATCTAGCAGTCGCGAAGAAACGATCTCACAGTTTGGATTTCAGTAGGAAGCTTGTAAAAAATATGTTTTAGGAAAAGACAGATGGTCAAATTACTACAGTACCTATCCACTAACAAGTAAAAGTAAACGGAGGTTTCAGACGCGGAGCGCTTGGTTTGCCCGTGTTCATTCATCTAAGCTGCTGCACCAACACCGGCGTCTGTAGGGCCACAAAGCAAACATCACACTTCAGGCATTGCATCAGGCATGCAGAGAATTTTATTGACAGATAGGGAGTAGGGACGGACACATTCTCTCTCGCTCTAAACAATGCACGTCAAAGGACACAGGCAAATGCGAAGAGTACAGACAGAACAAAGACATCACTCTGACTTGCAAGCAACACCCAACCGCGGCTTGAGCTTGTCCTCCGCCACACGCCCGTAGCTGCTTTGCACATTCCAAAACTCGGCACGGCACATCAGCATCAGCAACATGCACAGGTGCTTAGCTCGCAGATCAGGGAGCGTCTGCGACCGGCGGATTAGGTCGATCTTATGAGTTTTCAACAGCTTCATCACACTGACGAGTGACGACCGTTCCAAAACAAGGGACTCTTTCTCTTTTTCTTTTCATTGTCTCACAGGGCGCACAACATGTCTATCGCTCTGTGATGCGGACCTAAAAAGCTTGCGATTTTACATACAAAACACGGCGGGGCGGGATTGGGGGAGATGGTGATTTCACTGAAGAAGAAGACGAAGTGCTCAGAATTCGGCGGTGTTGCCGCAAGAAGACACGCCGAGCTCCCGCTGCCGGCGCCGGAAGGACAAGAGTCCGTCCGAGACAATGCTGCCGCCGCAATCCTCGCCGTCGCCGCACTCCAGGCTGCTGCCAGTCAGGTCGTTCTCCTCGTCCAGGTCGCCGCGCATTGCGCGGAGGGTCTTCTTCGCCATCTCGCGCCGGACGCCGCCGCCGCCCTCCTCGGCCACGCGACGGAGCGCTTTATCGGCGCCGGCGGCGCGCGCGAGGCCGCGGAACCGCAGGCTGCCGCGGCTCATGGCGTACAGCGCCGCCACGCACCACTCCTCCAGGTCCGCGCCGCCGCCGCCGCTGCTGCTGCTGCTGCTGGCAGCGTCGTGGGATGGAGAGGAGAGGATGCCGGAGACGGACGCCACGGCGCCCGCGTCCATCAGCGCGGCGCGGCCCTCGGCGCAGGCGCTGACGTTGCAGGTGACCATAAGCGCGAGCCTGCGGATGGGGCCCGGCTCGGCGGGGCCGGACGCGACGGCGAGCAGCGCCTTGGGCGCGCCGGGGAACCGCGCGATCTTGGACTGGTTCACGGCGGCGAGGGAGAGGTGGTACAGCGCCATCCCGGCGTCGCGGCGCGCCCGGGCGGGGTGAGCGGGGGAAGCGAGGAGGTCGAGGAGCGGAGGCACCGCGCCCAGCACGCCGATGGCGGCGCGGTTGTCCTCGTTGAGCGCCAGCCCGAATAGCGCGCCCGCCGCGTGCTCCCGCGCCTCGGGCGCGGAGGGGCTCCCCGAGCGGAGCACCTCCACGAGCGCCGGCACCGCGCCGGCCCGCACGATGCGGACCTTGTTGGCCGGCTCGAGCGAGAGGTTGACGAGCGCCGCTGCCGCGTCGACCCGCGCGGGGGCGTGCCGGTGGAGCAGCAGCACCCGCCGCAGCGCGCCGAGAAGGCGCGGCGTGCACAGCGCGCGCCGCCGCTCCGCGCTCTCCCGGGTGGCCTCCCGGAGTGCGGCTACCGCCGCTTTTACCACCTCCTCGTCGTCCGCGTCCATCACCTTGGCAACCACCTCGTCCTCCAACGGGTCAACTGCCGCCGCCTCCACATGTACCGTCTCCTTCTGCGCCGCGGCTGCCGCCGTCACCTTGACTGGGGCCCTCCCGCCCACCTCATCCTCCGCGGCTGTAATCTCCGACGACGACCCGTACGACGAGGTCGACGCCGGCGAGGAGTACGACGAGTTGGACGAGCTGGCCACCGCCACCGCCGCGGGCCGCCTATTCGTCCGCACGGACTTCGCCGCCGCCTCCGCCGGGCGCATCACCCGCAGCACGGCCTCCCGCGCCGCCTCCGCGGACGGCCGAGCCGGCAGCTCCCGGCCGGCGCGCGCGCACCAGGTGCCGATGGCCGCCTTGAGCGCCGTGTTGGGTATCATCGTGTCGGCGCCCCCGGGCTCCACGCCGGGCAGCCGGAAGGCGAGCTCCGCGCAGGCGCGGAGGCACGCCCGCTCGTACGTCCGCCCCGACGGCAGGATGACCGGGTCCGCCATCAGCGCGCCGGAGATCGGGCACGCGAACTCCGGCGGCACGGCCTCGTCCGCCGCCCGGTCCTCGGCCCACGCCGCCGACCGCGCTGGCGAGCAGGGCGCCGCCGCGGACGACTTGGTGGACGGCGACGGCGAGGCCGGCGCGCTGGTGCTGCCCCCGCTGCGGTGGAACGGCAGCTTCCAGCGCCGCGGACGCGCCGCACCCATGGACATGCGCGGCTGGGGTGGGGTGGGGGGTATATCTAGCACTAGCAGGACAGGGGTAGCAGTAAGCTCAGCGGCGGCGGAGGCGGAGGAAGGACGCTTTTTCCGCGGTGGCCATGAAATTTGGTCTCTTTTGCCTTTGCTTTTTGGTGTTTGGGCGCTCTGTGCCTTAGCTGCGACTGATGAGTAGGGAGCTGCGCGTTCGCTTGCTTCGCCTGGTTTTATGCGGCGGGAGAAGAGAGACGACGGCGCGACGAGCCTTCCTTAGCCAGGAAGGGAACGCTCGCCCGGTCGCGTTGGGTATGGGCTTCATCACTCACTGCCGCGCCGGGAGTGCGGCTTTCCGCTCGTGTCGCTGGCGCTTTGGCTCGGTTTCGCTTCGGGGTGCGCGGTGTGGTGTGCTGCGGTGGATTGGCGACAAGGAAAAGCGGGGTCGGTTTGCCCGGGGAGGCGTCGTCTAGCCCCGGATAAGGCGGGTGGAGCACGGTTGCCATGTCTGAACCTGGCAGGTGCGCGCTCGTACACGTTGCTGTTGCTGTAGCAAGCACCACGGGTTTACTCACGCGGCAACCACCTGTCTCGATGATCATCAGAAAGGACCATCTACTGTAAACTAATCGGACCGGAATTTAAGTAAGCTCCTGCTTGGACTACCCCCTGGAACCGCCGTTTCGTACGTGCCCAAGAAACGACTCCTTGCCTCTCTCTCTCTCTCTCTGCCTGGTCATTATTGTAGTATTCAGACTTTTCATGCCTCACCTCGTGCGCCCACAAGAACTCGCTCCATTCTCTCCTCTATCTTGCCGTCGCTCTGTCGCGCTGTGCGAATCGTTGTCGTTCCAGTACTCAGGCCTGCCGGTGCCGGCCTGGAAAACGTCGAAGGCTGACGACCTCTGAAGAAGCTCGGCAGCGTCCTCTCCGCCGGACAAACATCTCAACGCCCAACTGTCCCCGGATTCCGCGGCTCCACTGCTGGTGCAGAGTGGTGGACAAGGTACAGTGCCATACCGAGAAGAATGAACTCATGTGACGTGTGGATCGTAGAGCTCCGATCCTTCTCAAGATACAATGGTGTGAACCAGTGGACCTCAGTCAACAGGGGATTCTGACGCTCCTGATGCATGGGCAGCATCAGCTTACTGTTACTCGGGGATTCAGTGTGCAGCTGCTCCTAGCCTCCTTGGTTAGTTTCATGACCTGTCCCGCTGATTGATGCGAGCAGCAATTCGTTTCCGGATTCGCTGTCCGGGACCAGCCCGGCCAGTTTTTTTTTTTGTTTCCAGCGATGATTCGTTTCATGTGTGGCCTCCCTTTCGCCGGGTCAATGCGACGCACGCAGCACTGTCGTCTGTCATCGCTGATGAATTCTTGGGAGCTAGTCCGCCCTGGTTCAGCGTGATAGGCTACTACAGCAGTACAGCGTGGCAGATTGGCAGGTACTTCTGCCTCATGGCAATTGGCAGTTAGCTTTCCTGAAAGGCAGTTTCTTTTTTTTTCTTAAGTTCATTCTAGACGATGAATACAGAATGTGATTACTAGCCGCGCGCGTTGAGGATTAAGCGGCACCGATTGTTTAGCCCGTCAAGGCTGGTTCCTGAGCTGGAGCTATTTGTCTCGTCCTGCTCCTAGAACTGAACACACGTCAGGACCAAGGGAGAAACGGCCACAGGTTTAAAACAAAGGCGACTTCCAGCCAAGTCAAGATTCTACTCTACCTGTAATAAATAGTTTAGTCCACCCGATTTTCCCAAACCCGTATTGAACTAGTACCACTGGAACTGGTTGGTAGCTAATTTGATATTATCGCGTGCCTTGCCTAAGTGGCGATCGTACTTTGGAGCTACTAATTATCACACCCACACCAGTTGTATTACATGCAAAAGTTGGCTCTCATCTGTTATCTTTTCCCAGCTAGGTAGCACTTGTCTCTTGTGGAGCCGTGGTCACTGATGAAAGTGTAAGTTTTTTTTATGTCTTTCTCTTCTCGAGCAATCGCACCTCATGACATATCCTCATCTCAGTATTACTTGCTTAATATATGGATCGGACAGCTTGATTGAAGATGTGACTTCATCTATTCCTGTACGAGACAATGAAGGCATGATGCATACCCATCATCCGACGTTCTTGGTTCCAACGCAAAGGACCTCAGCGTACAATACAATTGATGCATCATGCATCAAGCTCACGGCATCATGGAGCATGCTCGCCACCATCGTTGAGCGGAGATTCCTATCATGGCTTCTTGCAGCACACAGGTAACAGGTGAAGGGGATCCGTCAGATTCCACCGCCCCCGTCTGAAGCTGTGCCTGCCGTTGCTGCATGCCGTGCGGCTTCACCTCGCCGCTCGGATCAGAGAAGCGCCGTGCGTGCTATATCTACCAGTCGAGCAACGCGAACCATTCCACGCAAGTTGTGATTACGGCATGCGTTCAAGCCTTGGCTTCCGGATGAGGCATGCTGCAGGCGCTGAGCAGGAAAGGCAGCAGCTGCAAAGGCAACCAAAAGGAGGACGGGCGGGCTTGATTGCAAGCCGGATGCACGCTGAATGATACATGCCTGAAAAGTTCCAGCTGTGCATATCCCGTCCCTGATGGTGGTGGCCTTATCCTTTTTCGTCTCCTCCCGTTTCACACCTCCACATTATGTTTCCAAAAATAAATAAAAACAAGAATATATAGTTAATTCACATGCGTGGTCAGTACTACTTAGCAAAACAAGAACCCAACAGCAGGAAACGCAAATAAGAACTGTCAAGTACGTAGTTGTTTAATCTGTCAGGAATCTTAGCAGGCAGACAATAGTGCATTTATCTACGACTTGTTTGCAAAGCGACGACAGCGGCATCTGCTTTTGATACAGGAGGTAAGCTTCTTGCTGATATGGACACAAAGCCTTCTCTAACAATGTGCAACCACGAAATACGGTTTCTTTGGGTTGCGTATACGTTTGTGCTAGGAAAAGATTACAAACACCTATGATCATATCAGGCACCACATGCATAGTGGTTTTCCTTTCGCACTGTCTCGTCTTCTTCGTGGATAGAAAAGGTGGCGATGTTACATGTAATGGGTAGTGAGGGGAGATATATACGGCTCAAGATGTGGATTTGGGAACGGAAAATCATACGTCGTAAAGCGAAGAACACTCGTCCGGTAACTTACTACTCGTACTGATGGAGATGGAGCGGAATGGGCTACAGTGAGATCGATAGAAATGTACTCCACGTGCTAAGTTAAAAGGGTGATTTTGAAACGCACACCTTTACCATTATACAAGCCTTTTGTATCCAGATCAGATCAGGCTAGCGTGAGAGTTGTGATGATGAATGGCTCTGCACAATTACTCAGAGTGTTCAAAAATAAAAAGAAGTCGATGCAGACACCATGAAAACAACTGTGTCTGAACATGATTGTTGCATATATAAAGTAGTGCTCAATTCTTGATTTTTTTTCCCTCAATCCTAAAATGTCGGTCGCGTTCTCCCTTCCCCTCTTTTCTTCCAAAAAGTAGTGGTACGGCGATTTTCTTCTCTTGTTTAACATTAGAATACTGGCAAAATCTCTTCATCTTTCTATTTGTTTATATGGAGGCGAGACATTGAGACACAACAACACAAAAAAGTGTTTTTTTGAGCTGTGTGAAAGAAAAGGTAGCACTTCAAATAATTAAAATGTCTAGGTAGTAAGAACAACTAAGAGTCGTCTGAAGTTGTGTATTGAGCTCCACGGGCCACAAAATCTGGCAAGTTGACAACAGCTTTCCAGTTTGGTTCCATCTATGATTTGCTAGCACTCACTAAGCTTTTCTAAAGATATTTTAATTTACCCAACATCATGGTCTTTGTTATATTTGATATATTTAAGCTTGTTGTTTTTAGAAAAATAAAGAAATTAATCAGATCGTCTTTTTCTCACTTTGACTGCACATATTCATATGAAACTGAATTATCGCTTCCTAAGAAGTTTTAAATAAGCCAACGTGTTTCAGAAGTGGACGACAACAAAAATGGCGTAAAATAATTCAATTTTTTTACATTAGCGAGGAACTAGTATGAGAAGACAGAGACACCCTGATGTGGACATCACTCCTGCAGATATACACAACACTCACATGGTAGACATGCAAGGTCCAATTACTAGAGCTCGAGCACGACAATTAAATTTAGAGGTGAGCTCGTTCCTGAATAATTCTTTATATGTGAATTTTGAGAGTATGTTGCTACCTAATGGATTAATTATGATTAGAAATCATGGAGAGGACATGGAGATACATGGAGAGGGTTTTGGAGGCGTGGAGGACCAGAAAATACGCCAACAAGAAGTTAGAGACCGAGCCCAACTCAAACTCGAGTCCAACTCGGGCCCAGGAGCAGTCCACCTTAAAATGGATGTACAGGAGACATACGGACTCCGTTTTTGACGTTCTACATATGCAAGGAAAGCTGAGAGGATAAACTTTCCAATGGAACTGGCCCCACGTCAAAATTCCCTCAGAGTCGACGAGAAACTTCGAAACAATATAAAGTTTAGAGTCTGTCAGGGTGTTGCATCACCTAGTTGGGTCATTGGGCCTTGTATCGAGTCCAAGCCCATTATGTACGTGTCTTAGGGTTAGGTCACGACCCTAGCACCCCCTCGTCGTCCTCCACCTCCTTTATACCCCCTAGCCGCCGTCACAAACAGGTGGGTTTTGCTTAGTTACAATCTGTCATTGAACAGTGTTGCCGATCATCGGTTGTGAGACCCCAAATTCGTGATCAATTCAGTTTTGATTGCAACTTCTCTGTTCTTGCTTGTGTTCTTGATTGCGCTTGCAGGGATAAGCCTTCGTGGCGAGGTCATTCGTGTGACACGGGTGATAACCAACGGAGCAGTGGTGTACTGATTGCGGGGTTTCGTTCGTTCGGAGCATTGGATCATCAACGTCGAGATCTCCACCCAATCAAGTTTACCCTACCTCTTGGAAGATCCTCCTATCACACACAACATGACTTCAATTGGAGAACCTCAATGCAATGATCGAGCATCAATGGGACCTAACAGGTTGATCCTAACTCGTACAACATCACAGAGCACACAAACCGAATATGAATACTCAACCTCCAACACGGCACACAAACCACGCAGCTGATTGAGATTGTTGGACGTTCTTGTCGTAGCGAGACTAAGGGTTTTCATTTCTCGATGAAGTGAGGCTTACCTGCTCATGGCATCTTCTCTTGTTGGTACGATGGCCACTTGTGTCCAGTCACGGATTCAGATTATGTTCCCAAATGCATGTCATCTCATATAACACGACATCCCAAATAAAATTAATCAAAATACTCCAACGAGCATACGTCGTCAGTGCCCACGCGTCTCACCACGACGCAATGAACTTTAAAATGCGAGCTATGGGTATTACTAAGGACCAATTATTAATAATGAACAGCATGATTTGTACATTCCCGTGGTCCTGCGAAACTCATAAGATGCTACGACCTGGTGTAATTAATAAGCTGTCCGGATCGACCTGGCCGTGCGTGGCGGTCCCGGTACACGAAATAGTGGTTTCTATTCTTCTTGTGGTACCGTCTACGGTAGATGGTGATGAATGTACGTATATCACATGAGCTTGTACCCAGCGATTGGGACTTCACCAAACTACTCATACGGTCCATCAACGTATTGCGTGAACTGCGTCAGACCTGGAGAGACAATCAGGAATGGCCATTGCACCCACTTCCGAAAAGTACATTTTATGCACGTCAATAGGGTGCGTCTATCTGCAACAAATGCACAAGAATTATCCATTTCTTTGCGTAAGTTTCTCAAGTTGGCAAGCCCTAGCATAGGCTGGAGGTACGAATCCTTTTGGACTATCGTCAGTGCACTAGCGTGGTTACAAGGTTTGAAGGATATAAATGCACCCTGAAGAACAAAACAAAGTTTGAAGGATTGCAGTCATTTTCAAGACTTGTATGAATGATGACAAGATCAGCAGAAGGACCACACTCGAGCGAGGCACCAGTATACTGACAAACATCCCGTCCAGAAAATGAAGGCCAACAATGATACATCGATACAGGTTACATCCAACCGTTCTTAAGTAGTAGTACGGACGTTCCTTGTCAGAAAAGAGTTTCCGTGGCTACACGTGTGTCCAGTACGCCACGGTGTGAGAAAATTCACTGGGCTACAAGATTGTCTGTTATGATCCTGCAACTAAAACAGGCTTCCCATTCAGCCTCGGGAAGGGGTCTTGTTTGCTGAGGACGAGGACCTTGCTTTTGTGGACAAAATAACCTTTTATGAGATTCTTGTATATAAGGCATGCCATGATACACTCCACCTGACAGCAGGGTGAGAAACTAGGTTAAATACGTCACAAGAAAAAGATCCAAACAAAGAAACATAATAAGATTAATGCACCCTCAAAGCACCTCATCCACATCCATGTCGCTCTTACTACTACATCTAGCTTAATTTGATGTGCCTTGGCTGGTTCCTTCTGCCTCTGAATGATATGGCTGCCAAAGAACAGCAGAACCGAAAAAGATTCAGTCTTAATGCAAACTAGAGCATGATAACGATAACTTTAGTTTTGCACTCACATCTTCTTAACTAATCTCTGATAGACCTGAAGTTCGAGCTTCTCCAATACAAGGTATACACCAGACTTTAAGAATCTTGCAAAGGAAGAAACCATCATAAGACAGTAAAAGAGCTGAAAGTAACTTTTTGAGCACAGGAACAGGTGAACTTACTGGTCTTCGTGCCTGTCTAGGGCTTGTCTGAGCAACCTGAGATCTCCTCTCTTGAGTGAGGTCACAACATCTGCATACTGAAAAGGTTACATTGCCACTTGTGCAGATTTCATATCAAGATTCAAGAATCATAAGATATCTCTGTATAAATTGGGGCACAGATAAGTTACAGTAGCATCACAAAAAGAAGACAAATATTTACGAAATCAAATTAAAAAAAAACTACAATGGAATAGCATATTTAGTAAAATAATATGTACAGCAAAAAAAATCAAGTCAGACTAAGCTTTTCCTCAGAGCTGACAAATAGAAATGCAAAGTAACCCTCATGTCACATAAAAGAACATGTATCAACAAGAACAGAAGGATAAGCAAAGGAATTAGAGTTAGAATTGCTTAGGACCACTCATCCTAAGGTGTTACATAAAACGATATATCCCATCAAATCTGGCTTGGTTATTTGTAAAGCCCATTAGCAGAACCGTACATGATTCAGAAATAGTCTGTCAATTATTATGGCAATAAACAGAAGAGACAAAGCCTCATCTTTGTTGAAAGATAACTTGGAAAGCATATTCATCATAAACAGCACCACTCACTAGTCATGGTTCTCAGGCACTCTAAGCAAATTAAGCGGACATGGCATCCAGAGTGACAACTATCGAAGTGAGAAGGAACAGTTCTGAAATGCATGCACCAGATCTAAAAAACGCTCACATATATTAGGGTTATGGTGTATGTGTATTCATCATAAGCAGCACCACCCACCAACCGTGGTCTGGGGATGATGTGAACGAAGTTGAGTGGTGGGCATCAAGAGTGACAATAGTAGAAGGGAGGAGAAGGCCTGCTCTGGAATGCATGTACCTGGGTTCACGTATCTTAGGTGCACTAATAATTGTGTTCACAACCCTTTTTTAACACTTAGATATAGATGTATCGGTTATATTAACCTGTATACTGTCTCAAAGAACCAATAACTGTAACAAAGTCCAATTGATAAGTGGCTAAGATATTCTATAATGTCATACAGGTGAGCCCAGCTCAGTCTGGTTGAGGGCGTGGACCAAGAACACCCAAGATCATGTCCTCGTTGATGCAAATTTTGGTGCCTAGTTCTTATTTACAATGCCACCTAGTTCAAGTTTTTATTCTGCATATATCAATATGGATTTTTCATAATCCACACGAAAGCATCCTAAATATCATTTCTTGCAAAATAAACTTGATATGTCAAGCACAACACCAGATTGTACCATTTCAAGTAAGTTAATCTGGTCACACCTAGATCTTTTTGAATGTAAAAAATAAAGTTGTGGTTATGGAAGTACTCGTGAAGAGTGGTGGTGCATGGTTTCATAGTTGAAGAACGCGGACAGTCACCACTACTTCATATACAGCACACTTAATTGTCCTCCATGTTAAAGAAAAAGAATAAGACACAAGTAAACATACCTCAAGCAAATTGTGCTGTTCCAGAAGTGTCCTTTTGGCAACACACCTAAAGAAAGCTTTACCAGGACAAGAAACTTCAAAATTCTCCTAGAAATACAAAACAAGTCCCAATAAGTAGGTGCCTCATAAATCACATGATATAAAAATCCTATGCAATACAAGTACCTCAAATTTAACTCGCTTTGAGGATTGCAATGCACCAACGCATAAGTTAGCTTCTGATCCGCCTGACAAAAACTTGTGTGAGCAGTCTATTTTGTAGGTCAAAGCACTGCAGTTCTTAACCATGAGAGAGAGAGAGAGAGAAAGAGAGAGAGAGAGATCTTACAACAAGAAAATTCTCGTTGAACACTTCTAAGTGTCCAGTATAATACATGTAAGTGACCTGTACCACTTCAGAACTTAAAAAATTCAAAACAAATGTCAAGGTAAGCGAAACATGTCCAAAAACTATGCTCGTCTTACCTTGTCTTTCACTGGGAAATCTTCAAAATCAAAAGTCCTGGCAGTTTCAATACTTCTTATGATACTTCGACAGAGGTTAACTGTTCCAAGCTGCATAATTTCATCATCAGCTCTTAGCCTTTCTTGTCACAAATTCAGAACTGATGTAAAAGAGCATATAGTACCTTCAGCTACTCATACAACATGTTTTCCACATAGTGTCTATAACAAGCAGTATGATCGGTTAACAAATCCACATACAGAATTGCAGAATCCTACCCGGAAGTACATTTTGAATAGCTGACAGGTAACATAAAGTGCTCCCATACGCTTAGGTCCCTTCACCTGAAAGGATGGAGATAAACAGTTATCATATCGCAAGTAAATATGATGCACCAAATGACAGCCAGTAGCACTTCCAAAAGGTTCTCAGAAAAAAATCCACTATAGAATCTCTCGAGGTCTGCCATGTTAGCAAACTGATAAGACACTACACTAAGACAGTTTCAATTCTAAGTCCAACATTAACTGTTCAAGACCAGCTGATAAACAAACAGCTAACACGTACCGTTAATAGCAGTGCCAGTGGTTAAATTTATGCTTAACAGTTCACATGAAGCAAGAACATTGAACAGGGCTTTCAGAATAATATACCGCTAGTGCGCCAAAAACCTTCATCAGAAAGGAACCGACTGCCTGAAGCTTGTCAGGATTCTTTCCGCTTGTTGCAAGCTCTCTATCTGCCTACACCAAGACAACAAACAGACATACATGAGCATTACAATCACAACTTTACAAGCCCAGGTCACTCACCCCACTCACCTTCTCCGCGAGTAGCCTAATCTCGAGCGCCATGGTGTGCATCGCCTCCATCGCCCACAGCGACTCCCAGTTCCGGAACTCCTACAGGAACGCGCTGCATTCAAAACAACATGAAATCCTCGGAAGTTCCAAACAAATTGAAATGAACCGAGCAGAGGTCGGGACGAACCTGGCTGCCTTCTCGAACGAGGAGTAGGCGTCGGCGTAGCGCTGGAGGGAGTGGGAGTGGATGGTACTGAGCAATGGGACGAGGAGGTCCGCGAGGTCCGGGAAGCTGTCGGCGGCGAGGCGGGGGAAGTCCGGGAAGGCGGCGAGGGCGTCGGTTAGGAGACGGCGAGGAGGGAAGCGAGCGCGGTGCCATCGGACGAGGAGATAGCGCCGGACACGCGGGCGAGGTAGTCGCCGATGCGCGGTGCACCTCGCCCATGCTCAGGTACATCGCCGGCGGCGGCGCGGGTTGCGGCTTGGGGGCTCCGAGGCCGACACCGTTCGATCTGATGATGGCGACTAGTGAGTTGGTATTTTCTGAAGGGTGGTGGAGATCAGCAATCCGGGCCCTCGGGTAAGAAATCGATGCTGCAGACTAGAGGTTTGGATTGACAAGCAAATTGAGGCTGTTCTATGGTATTAGGGCTTCCTCTGGGTTTTTTAATGTTGATAAAAAGTTAGAAGAAGATTGTCTATTTACATCTATGATATGTTTGATCAAAGTAGCTTGTTTCATACCCCTCTGTTCTATAATAAATAATATTTAAAATAGCTAATTTAGTTTAAATTGAACAAATTTTTTTATCCTAAACATTATTTATTTCAGAACGAATGGAGTAGTAAGGCTATAACTTCTTACAAAACACACTAATACAGTTTAAATAAAGCTAAACTTATTACCGTAATATTATTTATAGGAATAAGTATATCACTATAGAAAATATATTTTGTCTAATTTATCTCTAGGTATAAAAAAACATTGTGTGGTATAGAAACAAGATAATTCTCAACCTTTCTCTACTTTTCTTGAAAGAAAAAGACATGCATAGCACAATATCAAAACTTTAACCTTGCTCTTCACCAAAGTCAAACAAATTAATATTCACCGACGTTTTAGCCTTGAAAAGGGGAGTGTCATCAATAAAATTCTCGAAAATCAGATCCAAACAATTAAAGATAAAATTTGACAGGTTGCTCACAACCCACAGCCAAAGAACATCCGAGCACTTTGTGGCGTCAACGATGAAGAGAACCATCAGACTACCGTCCAAAACGGCAGACGCAGGATCGGTCCCGATCGGACGGCGGGGGGCTGCCGTTCGCCACTTGGATTCAACCGCCATGTCACCCCCATCTCGCTGCAGAATTACCAAATTAGCCCCAGCCCCCACCAGCTTCCTGCTCCGTCTCCGTCGGAACGGGAACCGTGGCCACTCCCCTCCCCTTCTTCCCTTCGATCCCCACCTCCTCGCTAGGGTTCGCTTCCAACCCACCCCCTCTGCGATGGCCAAGACGAGGCAGGGCAAGCGGGACGTCCAGTCCTACACCATAAAGGGCACCAACAAGGTCGTCGGAGGTATGCTCCCGCTCACGTTCATGATCGACGCCGTCTCCGGCTCGCGCCAAGATTTGGTCTTTGACGGGTTCCGTTGCTGTATGCGTGAAGTGGGGGACTGCGTTCTGATGCGGTCGTCGGGTAGTGACAACGCGCCGTACGTGGCGCGAGTGGAGGGAATGGAGTCGGACGGGCGCGGGGGCGTTAAGGTGCAGGTGCGCTGGTACTACCGGCCGGAGGAGGCTAAGGGTGGCCGGCGCCCATTTCACGGCGTCAAGGAGCTGTTCCTCTCTGATCACTACGACACGCAGAGCGCGCACACCATCGAGGGCAAGTGCATCGTCCATTCCTTCAAGAACTACACCAAGCTCGACAACGTTGGGGCCGAGGATTTCTATTGCCGATTCGAATACAGGGCCGCCACCGGCGCATTCAGCCCTGACCATGTCGCTGTGTACCGTGCTCTTCTTTTCTTTTATTTCGAGCCGTTGATCATTCATTTGTATTGTGTTTTCTTCTAACACAATGTGGGATCGCTTGTCTTATGGTGTGCCTTGTGGTTGTGTTTGAAGGTATTGCAAGTGTGAGATGCCGTACAATCCGGATAACCTTATGGTGCAGTGTGAGGGATGCAAGGACTGGTAAATGCTCTTGGGAAACACCACCTTCCTTCCAAGAAAGCATGCCTCATGCAGTGCGTCTGTGGTTATCATATGGTCCTCTTTCCATTCAGATGTTATACTGGCTTCAATTTTGTCTTAGCCGCAGAAAAACATAAATCATTTCGAAATCTATTTAGTTTAAGAATAATACAAGGTTAACCGGAGCACAATTGATAAACACTGAGAATTTTAGAGCCCCATGCCCCTGTATTTGCCTGCCCCTGAACAAACAACAAATTTCTTTGGGGTTTCATCTTCATAAGAATAGCTAGGTATAGTTGCTGGCTTGCCAAGCTTGTCACAGCCCCTTGTCCTTTACCTGTGCTTGTTCCTTAACAAAGATATAAATATATACTGATGCTGCTTGTAAGGTCTTATGAAAATATATATAGTTCCAAGAACAGTTTAAACACATATCAATACATGTCATCATGGAAAGGATGGTTTTCGTGGAACCTTTGTAGCATTATTCTCTTTTGCCTGACTTTTTTTGTTCTATCATATATGTTGCATGTTGGCTCTAATGTTAGAGAAGCAGTCATCCTAACTGCTTGGGCCTGACTGGTGCCATCCCCCCTGAATAGGACATATACTGATGGTGCCATGCTGTGCAGGACTTGCATGTTCTAACTTTTTTTAATAACTCAGAAGCTAATTCAGAAGATATTTGATTGAAGTAACATGCTTTATAAGGACTTTTAGACATGATGCCCCTATCTGCTATCTCTAGTTTTGAAGTTGTGGGCTCCTTGCAGAAGCAAAAGACGTATTCTGAGAGTATGTCCTCATTTGATCCTAAATATTATAAATTAATTTTCATCTCAATGTCATATATATTTATATGTAGCAAGAACCTTCTAGCCTAAAGAGTTTGACGTAAAGGAACACGTTGTTGCATGAGGAATGTATGCTACATAACGACAAATGTAATTCTACATAACAACATGAACTGACTTTATTGTACTTCTACGAGAGGATGCCGCACTGGCTTAACATTGGGTTCTGTCCATTTCTTTTGCTGTCTGCTGAAAGGATGCCTTGAAACTTGTCATATATGCAGAAGAATGTTTGTTGTGGTTTATGTTGCAGTGCAAGCTTTTTCCTTTGCTAATGTCAGGTTCACTAGAATTCATTTCATACTACCTCCTGTCAGAAATGCATAACATTTTTTACAAGACTCTTAAAACTATTCTGCGGCATGCATGTATAGTACGATATAAAAATTTGTAGTATATGTGGTATTGTACTCTTTGGTCCTTAATGAAATGGCATGCAACTCTCCTGTGCGTTCAAAAAAACGAACCTATAAATAGCCTTAAAAAATTGGTTTATGTAGGTTAGTCTCAAGATATACTTTCATAATATCATAACTTTTTGCATCATGTAAATAGGCCTAGTAAAGGGCTTTGCCCCATGGGCCCTTTCACAATTTATTTTGGCCCTTATTAAATGCTAAGTCAAAACTGAATATAGATTTAGCCTGATCCTAATCCGGTCCAGCCCTCCTCATCATCAATTCATTTTTTGGGCCCGTTATCAGCCCTAGGCTGTAAATATATTTTAATAAAATAGTGTTCTAATCTATGTTTTGGATACTGTCTTGTCTGAGACGTCATGCATTTTCAATTATGCATGTAAAATATCGAACATTTTAAGTCTAACACTATAATGTTAATCTGCATATGCTTGTTTTCTATTTAGTGCTGTGCTGCGTCTTTTCTGTTATTTATATGCTCTTATTGTTTATCTTTATTTGCAGTTTCTTCAATTATGTACCCTTTAACTCGTGTAGGTTCCATCCATCCTGTATGGGAATGACCATTGAGCAGGCGAAAAAGATAGATCATTATATGTGCTCAGATTGTGTCAAAGAAAATGGCGCAAAGCGACCTTCAAATTCATACCCAGTTTTGCCAAGCCCTGATGCTAAGGTGAGTGCCCTCTTCCTCCTTCCCAGTTCCCACTTGGCTGGGGGGGGGGGGTTATTTATCATACTTCTATTCTCAGGTTTCAGAACTGGTGTTAATTATTTAGTGTGAATGACGTTGACTAAGCAATGCTCATCTTTGGCAACATTTACTGCCATGAACTCCTTCAAGCTGTGTGCACTTCTCATGTGTTTTACATTGAGTTGTACATGTTCCTGATTATCTGATGCAGCTTCTGTTTTATCCTTCCCTCTGTTTTCTTGGGCTTATTGGAATGCTGCACTAGTGCAGATTATTATTTTTTATTAATGGATTCCTGCATTTGCAAGAAAATGCTTTGTGTTGGATCCTAGCATCTTACGAAGTTATAAACCTTTCCTTCTGACCCTAGATTGTCATCAGATATCTGAAGTCCGCTATTGTTATTAATTATCAGTATTTTGGGTGGAAATACCTCCTATGCCATTCTGAGTACTGTGAGATAGACATGGAGTGAGAAGTCCAACCGCCAGAATCATAATGGAACCCCAGCTAACCCATGATATGATAGATAACATAAGCTATTTTTGGCCAGATATTTTTCACTTAAGCCCTGCTATGATCACATGGCACATTAGTGTCTTGTTCTCAGTGACTTAATAGAACCTATGATCACATGACACATTAGTGGCTAGATATTTTTCTGTAGGCCACCAGGCCAATAAATACAAGGTTTTAACCTACTTCTGCATTTTCACTTCGAACCAGCCTCTCTGCAAAAGCAGGGGTAAGGCTGTCTAGAAATAACCCTTCCCTAGAACTCACATGTGTGGGAGCCTTCGGCACTGGGTAATGCCTTTTTTTTATTTCTTTATGCATATGAATGTAATAAAAGCTTAGCTTCTTTCAGCACACCCATTTGGCTATGATTTTGATAAGGTCTTATCTTTTTTCAACTGACCTATTTCCTCATGGGCTTCGATGCTCTCTTGTGGCAATTGCAGGTTGACCCAAAAAGGCAGAAGAGGTAACTGTTGTAGCAGGGAAAAAAATCCATGTTGGGAAATGCACTGTTTATGGCGCCAGCTCTTCGTTGCTGTTGCAGATCTAAAATGTGGAGGTGTACAGTGCAACAGAAGATGCAGGCCATTTGTAGGACAAAGTTGTTGACTTATCATTCTAGTATATCTTCTAGTATATCTTGGGAACTTCTGAGTTTTAGACATTAGTGTGAGTTGATTATTTCCCCGCGGCGGGGAAAGAAGTCGAGGAATCTAGAGTGCCGCAGACTTTCTCTATGTAACCCCCCTGTGTGGTGTACCAATGTGTGTGTCAACTTAATCCCCTGCAGGTAACGCTCCCCATGATGATGATGATGATGATTAATCGACTGTTCTTTCATAGTAACGAAATTGCCCATTCAATTTCCGCCGCTTTTCTTTACCTCAGGAACTGCTATTGCCTACGTTTTGTAAAGAGGAATTGAGCCTGAATCTTGTTACGAAGTTACACGGCATACAGGTAAGCTCTGTGCTGGTGCAGTGTATGCATTTAGCTTCCTGAGCCTACGAGGCTTGCAGATTAGCTTGTAAACATGCGTTCCGCTGTGGAGTGCTTTAGGGTGGAGTTGGTTCGCAGCAGGGAAGGGGAAGGTCTACTTTGCCCGAAAATATACAGTGGAGTTGGTCAGTTCACGGGGTGCAAGTGAGGGAGAGACGTGGCGATCGACGTGGTCGAAATATAGAATTTCTCGGACGCAGCAAACTGCACTGGCTGCAGTGCATAGATTGCTGATGACGAAATTCGCAACTCGGAAAAGGAAGACTGTACGTGAACCTCCGCACGCTATGGGAACATTAATTGAGGACCTAGTGTGTACTACATATGACGGCCGTCAACCATCACCATCAGCCTATGAGGAAATGGGTTCACCCAGCCCATTCATTTGGATTTGGGAGTCAAAATGCAACAACAAAATCTGAGTGTTCTCTTGGCTGCTATCGATGGATAGACTCAACACAAAAAGCTTGCTCAGAAGAAAGAATTTCAAATCCTAAGGAAATAATAACAACTGCATATCCTGCCAATAACAAAGAGAAGAAACAACAGTTCATCTATTTTTGCTTGTCCCTTCAGGCTATCTTCAACAATGATATGCATTTTAGAGAGGTAAAATTAGAGAGACAAAATAAATAGATAAGGCAAATATCTGATATCTCAAACAGAGTATGTATTTTATATCACTAACAGGTGGGCCACACAGAAATACATATGAGGAGAGAGGGTCTCTATTTTTAGCTATCCTCTCTCCTCATATGCAAAATGGGTATCCTATTTGCATATGTTATTGGAAACTGTTTGGATTGCACCTCAATACTCAAAATAGGTTTAGGCTGCTGTTTGGGTGTTCTGTTGGAGATACCTTTAGTCAGGAATGCTGGAGATATTTAGGCTACAATGGAACCTTTCTATAGATTCCTATCAATGATGGCCTTGGCCAAAACTAAGACATAACACTCCTTCATGAAGTGTTCATCATTGCAGCATGGCAGATTTGGAAGCAGATGAACAGCTATATTTTTGAAGAGGCATGCCATCTTTTCAGGGCTGAAAAAGCAACTTTATCAAGGAATCTTCCCTCCAAGCACATAGAATGCAACCTGCCAAACAAACCAGCTTCTCTAGCTGATAGATACGTACAGATAGATATTAGCTTCCTTTCCTTCCTCTTCCTTTCTTGTTACTTCTGGGTCTCCATCCCAGTGTGTTGTACAGTTATTACTCCCTCTGTTCTAAATTAATTGGCGTTTAGGACAGCTAATTTAGTTCAAACTGAACTATTTTTTTTGTCCTAAACGTCAATTAATTCAGAACGGAGGGAGTAATTTTCTTTTTTAGTATATTATCAACCACAGCAGGGGTTTTCCTGGCGGCCTCGCTGTATATATTTCAAAAAATAACATATTTACTAGGCTGCAACAATAAATACCTAATAGCATTTAAACCCACAAAGAGCATCAGATTTGTCAAGTGCACAAGTGCTTCTTCTAGAAATTGATAGGAATACAGAGACAATATGTGGTTAATAATGACATGGCATTTAATCTGCCAGCCAAAATGCAGCAACAGCTAAGGCCTTTTGCTAAATAAATGCAAAATTTCTGGAGGATATATCACTGAAAATTCCCTTGATTAAAGAAAAGCTTAATCCTATCAAATTCCAACCGGTAATGAAATTATAATGTTCCAACCGATTATCTGTACTTTTACCGTGGAGCAGCACTAAGTTAATTAACCATCAAACTTTCATGCATTCCTGTCAGTGAGTACTGAGTAGACACAATCAAGAAGTACTGCAATTGTTTCGGGCCTTTCAGTCAGCTGACTTAGCAAGCTGCAGAGCCCAATACCAGAATGTGGAATCAGTTTACTCGCCTACAGCTAACCAGGACCACTTGTAACCCGTAATTCCGCTGTAATTCTGGTACCTGGCGTTGGAGCGCTCGCTGAGGACGCCGCTTGCGCTCGGCCTCCTCCCTTACCACCTCTGCGATGCGCGCGCGGAGCTCCTCACGCTGCCTCCGCACGACCCAGCGCAGCCACCCGACCTCCTCGGCGGCGAGGTCCCTCTCCCTCGCCTCGGCCTCCCTAGCCGCTGCGTCGTCCGCCCCGACACCTCCCGCCCCGGGCCCACCCGCCTGGCCGCGACGCCGTGGACGAGGATGTTCCTGCGCGCGGTAGCGACAGTGCGCTCGGAGCGGACGCGGCGGAGCAGGAAGGACCATACCGGGATCATGTTGCCCCTGCAAATCTTGCGGAGCTGCTCCGGCGCGGGAGGTGCCGAGGGGTACCCCATCTCGTCCTGCAACCACTCCATGATGACATCCGGGGAGACGCCACCGGGGCTGCTTCCCCCGGAGACGGAGGACTCGGGCATCGCCGCCGCCGGTCGGGGTGGTGGGTAAACACACTAGGCGGCGCTCGATCTGGCAAATGGAGATGAGGGGATTGAGGTGGGTAGTGGAGGCAGCTGGGAGTGGGAACGGTTTTTGAAAGTTTTTTTTTATTTTTTTTCTGATTTGGGTTTGATGGTTTGACGTTTGGACCTTGTCTACCAAGGACGGTCAGAGATTGTAGGTGGATCCATGCGCTATTGATTATATTTTCGTGATACGATATTATTAAAAACAGGATATTTAGTTTAAAAAAGTGTATAACTCTAAATTGATGCCCTTCTATTGTATTATTATTAAGTCTTTTAATTCTAGTGCAAAATTCACTCCATCCATAGCTTCAAATTGACACACTTCATCTATAATAATCTAAGTCGATTTGACTATATTGGTGATATGGATTTAGTGGATATTGTTTTTTATATAGTCATCCATTCTTAACTCATCAACTTATTAACAACAAATTCAATAACTCATGACTATATATTCATCCACTCTGTTAACATAATAACTTAAGAAGAGTAAATTAAAACATCCACATATCTCAATGATTTTAATAGTAGTTCTTCATGTTGCATCAAAATCCATATGAGCATACAAGATAACAAGCTTTGAGCGGAATAGTACAATTATGATTGCTAAAGAGTATTGGATGGTGGGTAATTAAAAAATACATAATTTAAAATAACATGGGGTTTAAATGTTATTTCTTAGAAGTAAACAAGTCAACTGATTTAGAGACACGTAAATACATAGATTGAAGGGATCATTCGCGAATAGTCAAAGGCTAGGGTTCATGTAGCTTTCTAGCCCATTCGTAAGACAAAGAGACTAGGGATGTGACATATAAAATCAAAAGAGCATATGAGATTAGAATTAGATCACTCCGCTCATCTACATTTCTCCCACCACTACCATCTCACACCATTCTATACACACAAACCCTTGAGATGCCATCACACCTCGTACATGCTCCAACATTCCTACTAAGCATTGTAGGCATTCTAAGCAAAATTTGCATCTAGATCTAAATCATGATCCATCTTCATTTAGTTGCCCACCATCCAACATGCCAATTCGAATAATTAATAAGGCATGGTGGCCCAATAGAGCACACACGAAACCGGGTATATAAATGCCCATACTCTTTCGAACTGGTCCCATTTCCTTTCTCTGTGCAACAAAGGAGTTCTAGAAGCAACGCTGTATCAAAATAAAATGGTGGCTCGGGCTAGATTGGGAAAAGGGAGTAAAAGGTGTCGCAAATCAAGGTCAAAGTGGGAATGGTTAGGGTCCCGACGACAAGAGGTAGTAGAGATCGCAGTTGAGAAGACACAAATCCAACCGTGGTGTCTCCAATTTCAGCCAGGTTGACTTCCTTCCATGTTCTTGATCTAGTATTAGCCTCACATGACTAGAATCATGTTAAATAATTTTTTATTTCTATGGTTTGCTTTCCTATAAGAACATATTTGAGTTACCTTTCATCACACATAATCTACAACCAACAAATATTATGGATCTAAGTCATAGCATCATGATATTAGAAAGTTTTATGTTTTGGGATATGAGATCTTCATATATATGAATCTGAGTTGTTATCTCTAGATCTATCCAATTATAGATCTAGAACGTACTCCGCCATACTAGATGGATCTAAGTTATTATCTCCAGATCTACATGTTTCGGGATATGAGTTCTTCATATAAATGGATCTGAGTTGTTATCTCCAGATCTATCCGGTTATAGATCTAAAACGTACTCCGCCGTACTAGATGGATCTAAGTTATTATCTCTAGATCTACATGTTTGTTGATCTCCAAAATTATATGTTGCAAAAATACGCATTTAGATCAGACTCTACGTATCCCCTCAGTTCTCAAACATGGCATCTAAGGATGCTCTTCCAAGAACGGACTTGTTGCCATGGTGGAATTAGCATTTTTGTATATGAACACAAGTGGGACAAATCTCTGAAATTCAAGGTTTGTTTCTTACCATTTTCTAGATTTGATGGTAGACTGGAGTTTTTGCTTGTCTCATCCTATGGAGAACTTGCGGAGTTGATCTTGTTTCTCCAACTATCAATTCTAAAGCTTTTTTCCCTGTCTCTCAGTGAGATATTATGTCCTGAACCCCCCCTCTAAAAGTAATCTTTAGGAAATTAAGGTGAATTAGATTATCACTGACCAATTCAACATGACCTCTTGAAGGATAATAAAAGGATTTTTCAAGATTTCCTCCAAAACATTCGTAGGTTTTGGGATCGCAGGTGAAGTCCAACATCGAGGAGTATGGTATCGAGTCATGGTGCATCGACCTCAAGAATAATCTACTAGTTTTCCTTTCTTTGTCATTAACCTTACTCTGATCTCAGTGCTCCCCTAAATCTTCCTCCTACTCTATTGCCTTAGTGTATATAGACCCCTTATAATTTTGCTTTGCGTGAATGATCCTTTTTGTACATCATGCGAAGATCTTTGATGCTTTCATGATACAACCTGCTCTCTACACTTCTATAGTACATTGAATCTTCACTCAAGATCACGGCACAACCTGACTAGATTTTTAGAATTGTTCCTTTCCTTTTCCTCCAAATGAGGTGATTCTTTTTCTTTCTTGATTAATTAATGATATGGATGATTTTGTGTGCATAGGGCAAAGTAGCGATGGCGGTGGATTCCCGAGTTCTTGGAGTCAAACAAGAGTGGATGAGCACATAAGCGTTGACGATGGCAATGGTGAGCAACCAACATTCTCTACCCATACGAGAGTGGGGTCAGGCAATAGCAACGACAAGAGAGCAAGAGGCACGAAAGGTGAGATGTTTCTGCAGGTGGCGCAACAGGGCTTCAAAGATGCTCGGATGATCCTAGAGCAAAACCACATGATGATCCAAGAGATCAGCCAAAACAAGGAGAATCGTGATGCGGATGGGTTGACTCGCAACATGGAGCTCATTCGGAAGATCAACATCAACATTTCTCATGCCTTCGACCTTTACTCCGACCTCTCTGCCTCTTTCACCAACTATGTTGCTGCTAAGAACGCCACCAACACCGGCAAGCCTAATGGCTCCAGCTCCATTGATCCATAGTGTCATGCTATCTATTTTTACAATAGCTTTAGACTTATGTTTTAACTGTTGGTCGGGGCATCTGTAATAAAGAGGGGGTGGACACTAAACTCCCTTCTCCGTACTTTCTTTTATGGTTTAGTTAATATGATAATGGACAATAATGTTAGCCGTGCTAAGACTAAGACATGGACATGAAAGCCTTTTTGTGGGAGATGAATGGAGTATGTTGATAAAGGCATAGGTTAAAGCTATCATGTGTGTTGTTGTGTGTAACTATGTATAATTGAGTGGACATATATGGCTGCTCAGACGGAGCATTACCCGTAAACTAGGTATGCTTGAGTGGACATGTATGACTGCTAGAAGAGGACATGCACCATACAGGAGAGACTAGAGAGCAACATTTGCTAATTTTGAACGCCCATCATCTCAAGGCATGAGCGAGAAGGGTTCAGCCGTTCAGCAGCACCGATGGCGGTTGTATACTGGTATGTCCGGATTATGTATGTTTCAGTTTGCAAATCACCTGGACCTGAAGTCGATCTATGGCAGTTCAGCATGAGTCAAACGCCAACGTGCTCCTTCTCCAGCAGTCCGTCGCCCCCGTTCTCTAACACGAGAACCTCAACGGATACACAACCAAACAGACCTCGCCCGGGGTAGGACCCGACGACGCCGAACCCCACCACATCCCGCAACAAAAATCCAGAAGCCACGCAAGCGCCGCTTCAGAAGTCTCGCCGACCAGCGATTCCGCCCGCGCACGGCACCTTCTCCCACCACCACCGCGGCGCAAGCCTCCTCGCCGATCGAGTTGGAAAAAAAAGAGAGACGCGAATCGGCGGGAGGCGACTGCCGCGCCGGCGATGGCGGCTTCCCGGCCGCGGGGTCGACCGCCCGGCAACCTCCTCGTCGTCCTCGTCCTCCTCGCGATGTCCGCGGTGCTGCCGCGGGGAGGGGCGCTGGAGCTGAAGGTGCCGTTCAGCCCGCGGGACGTGCTCCCGGTCCTGCCGCGGCAGGTCGCGTGGCCCCTGATGAACACGCTGCACAGCGCCGTCGACCTGCTCCCGTCCTTCGTCGCCGCCGTGGCGCCCGGGGCGCCGTCGCCCGCCGCGTGGACCGGCGCCTGCTTCTCCCAGAACGAGGCCGCCGTTGAGCTCACGCCTGGGGACCGCAACGCCAACGGGACCGACGTCGGTGGCGCCGTCCTGCGGCTCAAGGTACTATGGATCCTTTGTTGGAATAGTTAGATTTGTTCCACTAAGTGGATTACTGTTTCAATAGTTTTCATTGTTTTTAGGTATTTAGGCTCGTGCCATTGGTTCAAAACTTTGTTCAGTTCATGCCACTATCAGTGGCATAAACCTCAATTTTTCATGTTTCAGTGGCATCATCATCCAAAGTGAAATGAACAGATTTTGGAGCCAGTAGCATGGATCTAAATACGAAAAAAACAATGGAAAATGTTAACACGGTAATTGACTCAGTGGCAGTCTTTTAAAAGGGCGCCTGGGTGCCTAGGCAACGCCTTTTAAACAGTTAAATAATTGAGATCGCTTGTGGCATCATCACTAAAATTACTTTACGACAATACCTGGCTATTTTACTAAACATCAAGGAATCGGGTTCATTTCATTTTAATCCCTGGTTTCACTTAATCTGCACTCAAACAACTCGTTAAGGTTGATCTTTCAATATGATCCATACCATGTATCGTTTTGTTTTGTTTGTCTTAACAAAAATCTTTTCCCCTATATTATGCAGACCGCTTCTGCTCATAGCTGGACATGCATGGATCTTTATGTGTTTGCAACACCATACAGGATAACATGGGACTACTATTTTTCTGCTCGGGAACACACTTTGGAGATTAAATCATGGGAAGAAGAGGCAGAATTAGAATATGTCTGTAGTTTTTCTGAAGGCTCCTCTCTTTCTACAATTGGTTATCTCAATTCTCAAAAGTCTATTTTTTTTTGTGATCAGGTAAAGCAGCATGGCATCTCTATTTTCCTTATGCCATCCGGGATGCTGGGGACTTTGTTATCTCTGATCGATGTCCTGCCTTTGTTTTCAAACACTGCTTGGGGTCAACATTCCAACTTGGCATTTTTGGAGAAGCATATGGGAGCTTCATTTGAGAAACGTCCCCAACCTTGGGTTGCTAATATTAGAAAGGAGGATGTGCAATCTGGTGACTTTTTGGCTTTGTCAAAGATTCGAGGTCGATGGGGTGGGTTTGAGACATTAGAGAAATGGGTGACTGGTGCCTTTGCTGGGCATACTTCGGTTTGTTTGAAAGATGAGAAGGGTGATCTCTGGGTTGCAGAGTCAGGCTATGAAAATGAGAAGGTACTATAATTGATACACTTATATTTCCATACTATGAAAACAGAGTCAGGCTATGAAACTAGAGCAATAAGACGTCTATTACTTCTTTCTCTGTTTTATTTCACTCCTGTTTTAATAACTTATATATTCTTCTCTTTTCTTCCCCTCATGTTGGTTCTTGTGGATTTCAATCTCAAGCCTACCCTAACTTGCTTGGGTCTAAAGGCTCTACTAGGCAGGCATTCTTGCTCAATAAAAATTCATCTTCCAGACCTGATTTATAGTATCTTGTGGTCCTTTTCATTTCTTTAATTATTCTCTGTCTTAGTCATGCTCAACAATCACATAGCTGGTGCTACTGCTCATCATTCTGTGTATATTGCAAAGTCCGAAATTGTAACACTTCAAAATCATCCCTTTGGTTACAGTGTTGAGTTGAGGCAAGAAGTTTAGTATTGTTGCTTGAGCAGTAGCTTTCAGTATTTCGGGACTTTGCTCTTATGGCAAAAAATTCTTGTTTCTTTGACACATTCATCAGTATCTTTGCGGTTTTTAGAATTATTTTTCTGATGATAGTTTTCAGGCATCTGATGCAAGGCAACATTAGCCAGTGGATCCCTATAAAAACATTGTACTGAGTATTTCATACATCTATTCCTTCCCTAGTACTTGCAGCTCTTATATTTTTTGACAGCAATCAACTGCAAACTAACAGGGTGAAGAGGTTATTGCTATAGTTCCTTGGGATGAGTGGTGGGCTGCGGCACTCAAGGATGAGTCAAATCCTCAGATGGCCCTTCTGCCACTACACCCTGATGTTCGTGCCAAATTCAATGAAAGCGCTGCATGGGAGTTTGCCCGGAGCATGGCTGGAAAGCCTTATGGCTATCATAACATGATATTTAGTTGGATTGATACAATAGGGGATAATTATCCAGCTCCTCTTGATGCTAACCTGGTAATCTTATTGATCTTACTATTTATGTTAGAAACTCATTGATGCTTGTGCTTCATATTTTGCCTTGGTATTATGTGGTACCAGAATTCACTTGTATTTTTCCTATATTTTTTGTCACTAATCACTATATGAGAGCACATAAATGAACTAGTTGGTGCACTCATAAGTTATCCAGTTATTTAAATCTCAACAGGACTAGATGCTTTTTACGTAGTGGGTTTTCATTTAAGATAAAACTAAAAAACTATATGATATTATCTCACTAGGATGCACTGAGACATGCTGTGAAATGTTTGTAATGATAGATGCAGGATACAATATCTTGAACTTAGGTGGGAATGATGCTGAACTAAATGATGTTCTCTAGAAATTGATTTTCGCAATCTGATGAACTGAGTAAAGACTAGACAACCATGTTGCCTGGATTTATGATCTAATGACCTGATTTATCATCGATGTTTTTGCATCTCAGTTTTGTGATACCTTGTTTTTAGGTAATGGCAGTTATGTCCATGTGGACCAGAGTGCAGCCACTTTATGCTGCAAATATGTGGAATGAGGCCCTTAACAAACGACTTGGCACTGAGGTTTGTAAAAAAAAAACTCTACAGTGGTTTTTCATCATTGGGTTCTCTGGTTATGTTTATGCATATTTGCATTCTAGTACTGCAGCTAACGATCACATGTAATAAAAGGCCTTGGGCTATGGGCCTATGGCCCTATTGTTTTTTATCTGGGGGCTTACTGGACTTGGCTAGGTCTCAAATAAGTTTGATGGAATGTTATGCTCAAACTGAAATAGTTTTATCTTCAAAATGAAAAAAACAGCTCTTACTTTAATCTTTAATCAAATTCATAGGATCTACGTTTATCATGTAGGGTTTGGACCTTCAGGGGATCATTGTGGAGACTGAAAGACTAGGAATGTCTTTTGATCAGTTGCTCACCATACCTGAGCAAGATGAATGGGTATACAGTGATGGTAAATCAACCACCTGTGTCGCCTTTATTCTTGCTATGTATAAGGAGGCTGGAGTATTTTCTCCTTTCTCAGAGTCGATCCAGGTTACGGAGTTCACTGTAAGTTTCCCATACATTTCATACGTTTCTTTTTGTGTACCTGTGTATGTTCTTGTCCTCATTCTTCTGGTTGAATGATGCCACATCGACTCTGTCCCTTCTATCTCAGATTCGGGATGCATATATGCTCAAGATTTTTGAAGACAACCAGACCAGACTTCCGAGCTGGTGCAATACAGAATCAGACAAGCTTCCCTTCTGCCAGATCCTAGGAGAGTACAGGATGGAGCTGCCAGATTACAACACGATAGAACCTTATGCAAAGATGAACGAGAACTGCCCATCCTTGCCTCCGAAATACATGCGGCCGCCGCGCTGCTGACCTTTGGACTGGACCGTCTATGTCGGCTGCCCTGCTGCTGTTGTTTTTGTGGCGGGATGGATGGAAAGCCATAGCGACTTAATGATATGTAGTAATAACTAGGGGAATAAGAACAACAGGTTTTCCTAATTGTAAGATGTAACGGGAACACTAACCCTACTTTGTTTGTATATCTTTCGTGTGTGTATATATAGTAATAGGGGAAGTCATTTAAATCTCTTCTGATGGAATCGTCAAGAACGTCCGCTCGAGAACATTTTATAGGAAGATTAGTAAACGCTAAAACAATATCATACATGTCGAGGTGATAATACAGCAATTTGCCCCCTTTCGAAGCATTTAGTTAGGGTTAGAGAACTTCAAAATCACACTACCTATGCTGTTTGTAGCGGATAAAATTTTGGAGGCAAAAGGCAATCACCAAGGGAATACTTCTATTCTTCTGTTTAAATAAATGAATACTAAGACTTACATGGCACGACCCCTAGTGCGACATTTTTAGAGTATACTATCATATACGTTGATCTACATAAGTAAATTATTTTCATATGTGGAGCGTTCAGGCGCATGGAATATTTGTTACAATCTTTGGGGGGGGGGGGGCAAGAATGGAATGTTCTATACTTCGGTATGGTAACGAAAAAATCTATACTGCCATAGAACAGAACCCTGGCAGATCCGTGGACCGTGGGATCTGGAGAGGCTGGTCTCACGCGTAGTTAAGGCTTGGTCTCGTGACAAGCGAAATTCACGCCGCCCGTTACGTACTAAAAATAGCCGCGTTTATCTGGTGCGGGGCGGTCTGCGTTCCCTTCAAAAAAGCGGATCTGCTGTCAACCTTTCCTAATAACGAGACCCTTGACAGGTCATATAAGCCGCCCACACCCCCCAGCAGATCTGCATCCTCCTTTTGGGTTCTGGAATTTGGATCTGGACTGGAATTCAGCTATGACTCTGTCGCTTCAATCTGGAGGTAAGTTCATTGGCATCCGCTTTTCTTTATTTTGCAACACAGATCAATAGTTCTCATTGGCGTCAATTGTTGTTTTCCCACCCCTTGACAATCACTTAGACAACACTATATACATCCTTTGAGGTTTCTCTCTCAAATGTTTAATTTGTTGTTTTTGAAGAATTCTTTGATGAGTGTTCATTTTCGTTCGTACTATTTCTCTATAATTTTTCTTTGGGAGTCGAATTTTCAGACGTTCAAAATTACCACCTCTCCCCTTTCAACTTACATCTTGAGTTGTGCGATCTAGATCCAACCACTATAAATTATATTTTTTCTATAATTAATATATCAATAAATTTTTGTACCACCTCCTTTCAACTTACATCTTAAGTTGTGAGATCTAGATCAAATGATTATAACTTATATTTTTCAAAGTCAATATATCAATATTTTTTACACTAAATACACAATCTTATAAAAATAGAAAAACAAATTACAACAAACACATGAATTTTGAAATAAATCTAATGACTCAAAACATAAGTTAAAAAGAATATACTAATATCAAACAACTAAAAAAATAAGTATTACTATTTTTCTTTAGATCTTGCTTCTTGAACCTGTCCTAAAACACTTTCATACTCGTATTGATATTACAAATGTGGTATTTGTTAGATCACATTGTCATAATTTGTGTGCAATATAAATGTAATTCTAGTGTAAACCAATTGTAACTAGGGTATAAATAAAAATTTAAGTGTTCTAAGATTTTAGGACACATGATTTTTTCATATATTTTTATATCTAAAGCATAAATATTGACATTAATCTAAACCAATAAATTGAAGTGTAGAAGCCGTTTAAAACACTAAGGAAAAATTATGCCAATATGTGAGATGAAGTCAGTAAGATTTGAGGATCAGAGATGAAGTGTGAGATGCTTGGCAAGAAGGCATGTCGGTTTAGGCGGGCACAATGGACCGAGGTATTAAAGGGAGTATTCCTTATATCCCAAAATATGTACAATTAATTTTAACTATCAATATAAAACACTCATGATGTTTAACCATATATAACAAATGTTATCATATTATGTAGCTCATTGTATTTGAAACAATTTATTTTTTATAGATATATTTAGTCAAAGTTAGAAAAGAATTGGTTCTGACATAATCCAAGATTTATATGTTCTAGGACACAAATAGTAAGAAGTAGACTTAATTTTCTATTTGTAAAACATAGTACATATGCATACACTCATATACATGAATGAGTAATCACTCATAAAAACACACCTGAGTAGGCTTGATAAAGGGTCTAAAAAGATGTTCTAATGAGTAGGACGACCCAACCGGATTAGAATCAGGCCAAATGTATACTTATTTTTTATCGAAGAAAGTTTATTTTACTACACTCAAGTATCTTTGTTGTTCACTTAACCCACTAAATAAAATTTTACTCTAATTTACTCCCTGAACTATTTAGATTGGTTTGATTCACCATCTTGTGAGATTTTACTTTTTTGTTTCTCTATATACATATAATATTTGAGGGTAAAATTTTATAAGATTATAAGTTACAAGATGTTGTATAACAGAAAAATAGTTCAATATTTTTTGAAGTTTTTTACGTTGGAAGCATGTAATACAAATTTGACATAGGAGATGAAATAGTGTAAGAAAACATATATGAAAAATTTTGGAGGAATTATATTAGCATTGTGTATGATGTTATATACCATTCTATAAAATTGTGACTATAAACATAACCCATACAAAGAGAAACAAAAAAGAAAAATATCACAAGAAGGCATATCGAACAAATCTGATAGTTCGAGGATTGAACCAAAATTTTATTTAGTGGGTTAAGTGAACACCATAGAAAGTTGAAGATAGTAAAATAGACTTTTTTCCTTTTTCGATCTAACATTTAATAAGAGGTAAAATAAATTATAGAGTGATCCGTGGTTCGAAGCCCTTTACCAGCCCTACCTATGAATAACTATGAGAGAACCAAGGTGCATTCGGCTCGCATTGTGGATTCGAGCCCCAACGTGTGCAAGGGTGAAAACAACTCGTTTTAAAAATAAAGTAACTATGGGAGACTACGCTGATTATCACCAGATACATTGATTGCTGTCATTGAAACCAATAGTTTGTTTAAACTTAACTTTCTTGGATACTAACATAGGAAACATCTAGAATGCAAATAGTCATTTAGTGCAATCGTGCAAAAATCCCTTTTAAACCATACGATCTACATCCTGCGGTGAGTGTATTTTTACACTTAAACCCTCCCACCTGCACACTTCAATTCTTTCAACTTATATTGCCAGGTGGGAGGGTTTAAGTGTAAAAATACACTCACCGCAGGATGTAGATCGTGTGGTTTAGAAAAGATTTTTGCACGATTGCACCAAATGACTATTTGCATTCTAGTCGTTCCCTACTAACATATGCGTGAAAAAAGTAAATCTGAAAAAATTAATGTGTTGTGTGCTCCTTTTTATATTAAGGATGGGTGTAGGGATGAAAACGAACAGATATGGACGGATAAAATGCTTTTTTATATCCATATCCATATTGAAAATTTCGGAAACGGATTGGATCGGATGTTAAGGAAACGGATATGGTTCGGATATGTCGGATGTATCGGAAACGGATTCATCGGATCGGAAAAACATGGATATCGGACGGAATTCAGATATTTATTTCAGAAAAATAATTCACAAGTAACATATAATTCATAGTTCATACATTTAATTCAAAGTACATCCACATCAAATTCATACATGGTTCGGGGGTGGCGGCCGTCTGGGGCTCGGACTCGGAGGTCGTCGGGGGCTCGGGGGCTCGGCCGCTCAGGGGCCTGTTGGGCGTCGGGGCCGGCGGCGCGTCGGGGCGGCGGCAATGGCTCGGGAATCGGGAGTCGGGGGCGGAGGTTGGGCGGCGGTGGACCGGGCCGGGGCGTCAAGGGCGGCACCGGCGAGCCGGCGACAACCGGGGCAGAGCCACAGAGGTCGGGGATGGCAGCTGGGGCGCTTGGCCGGCGGCGGCGTTGTGGCCTGTGGCAATGGCAAACTGGTAAACCCTAGGTTGGAGACAAGACTGGAGGTGGAGGAGGACTCCGCTCGGGCTCAGGCCTCGTGGTAGCCGGGTAGGGCCGTAGGGAAGGTGGTTGTGGCCTCTGGCCTGTGGGCTGTGGCTGCGGGCCCAATTTAATTTGTTAGGTCGGATATATCTCGGGTATTGTTCGGATATATCTGACCCAATATGGATATCCGACAAAACGGACGGATTCTGACGAAAACCATATCCGATCCGATATTCGATTTAAAATATCCGAATCCATATCCGTATCCGGAAAAAATATGATCAAAATGGATATGGATCGGGTATCTTCGAAAACGGTTGCGGACGGATCGGAAAATATCCGATCCGTTTTCATCCCTAGATGGGTGGTCTTAACTTGCCAAAATATGAATTTTGTAATGCCTCCTAAAGAATTATTCCTAAGGTAACCCTTTCAAGTCTTATTTTTACATTTATATTAACGATCTAAATCATGGTTATAATATGATAAACCAACAACTTTTGTTATAAAGCCGATAAGGCATTGCAACAAAACAATACTTTATTAGACAAACCTGTTGGTTCCAAACATGTAGTTAGTGTTAAAGAAAGCTAAACACCGAAGTGTTTTAAAAGGCTACAACACTAAAATTTTAATTGCTTCGATTTGTGTCAAGATTTGTGATTTAGGTATAAGAAATATATGAAAAGAAAGATTTGTCTTTTCTAAAACCGCCAAACTCCTGAATTTTGGTTAACGCAAATAAACACTACAGGAGGACTTTTTTCTAATAAAATAGTCTTCATATATAAAAAAGGTGTACCTAATATTGAACTCTTTCACACAATGTGAGGTCCGTAGAAGTAAATTTATAGGAAGTATTTTCCTTACTTAATTTGCAATAAGACTGATTCAAACACAGTATCTCCAGTACACAAGTAGAGAGACTTGTTTTCTCATGTTGCTATTTATTCAAATTCTCTCGTTGTTTGTGTCATTCTTTGGGGACCGAGATTTTCTCTCATTTATCATAAGTTTAAGAAACTATTCTATGTAAGGGATGCAAGCTTAGCTAGGAAAGTTTGTGCCACAATTTTATTCTAACCAACCCTAGCCATATTTGTTCAAACATATCTATTTTTGTTCAAACGAGTCATTGGATAACTACATGGAGAGAATTGTTTTAATTCTGCATCAGAGCCCAGATTCAGTGAGGCGTCACTTGCACAATCTACTCTGTCATATTATTGGTCAAAGAGTCACTGACACTACTGTCAGACACATCTGCATCATCTCATTCGCTGTCTTGTAGAACCGTTCGGCCAGAGCGAGGCAAAATCTTGTCAATCAGAACCAGGGGATGAGCAACCCTGTTTAAGAATCTTAAGTGCATAGTCAACTGCATGGATGATCATCTTCTTCACCTACAACAAGCAAGAGGTCAAAATAAAGTCGATAGTGGCAACTCATATCCTCTCTGCAGGTAAAACACTCAGACTAAAGGTAAACATAGGAGACGTTGTATAGATTTACATAGACAATCTTGTATGCTACTACAAAAGGTTAGTCATGTTACAAGAAACGGTTAATTACAACTTGTTACAAGAAATCTCATGTGCATTGGGCTCTCTGGCCGTGGTGCCATCGTTTTGGTATATAGCCCAAGTGCAATTAGTTGTTTGTTGGGCCACTGATGTCCAATTTTGGGCAGGTTGAATTGTTCGTTACCTTGAAATATTTTATTTGTTCGACTTGTAGTTGTTGGAACTATATGTGTTGGGTTTTGCACCTAGCACTTCCTCATGTGGTCGACCCGTATATATTTGGGACCAATCACTGTATGTAACAACAGAGAAGTAACAATTGGTTCTTTTTTTTATAAAAACTACGAACATGATAATGCATTACATTGTATTTCCTCCGGTCATTCTTGAGAATCCTGACTCAACTACCGAGCTTTCCATGTGGTGCCGTCCAGGCACACCTCCGTTCCTTCTCCCCTTGTAGCTAAATAAAGAGTCTTGGCATAGCTCTGCAGTAGGGGTCAAAACGGTCCAAAAGATTAAACCGTTTTCATATTCCTATACCAATTTTCGAATCGGAGTTTGAAACGGTATCGTCAAAAACGGATTTGGTATCGCACATGTTAGATATATCAGAAATGGATCAATCGGATTAGAAACATGTCGATATCGGATGGACTCGGAAATTTATTTCGAAAATAATTTTTTACATACCACGTCATATTAGAACATAATATCAAAATTCATCATAGAATATTGAATAGACTTCATGAACATACAATTCATTCCAACCCCTCAAGTTCACAATAGAAGATTATTGGTGCCGACATTATCTAATTTTGAGTTTAAATATGGATTTTCTTAATTTCTTGTTATTTAATTCATACTCTCCATAATTTATTTTAGACAATTATCACTTGCATTATGCTCTAGAGATCAAATATTATTGCTAGATATTTTTTATAACTTAATGTATTAAAGAAATATATTTTATAATACCTCGTGTGCAATTGTTGTGTGGACTTAACAGTTTCATGATTGTATGGGTTGAGACCCATTGGGCCGCTTTGATCTTAACCTAATCAAATATGAATATATCCGAATAAATATGGATATCCGACTATTTGGTCGGATATTGACACAAACTGTTTTCTATCTGAAATCGAATATCTGAATCCAAATCCAAATTTGAAAAAATATTTGACAAAAATAGATATGGATCGGATATTTTCGAAAACGGTAACGGATGATCCGAAAAATATCCAATCAGTTTTCACCCCTACTCTACAGTTCCTCAATTCATAAGTGACATCATTTCGTCTTAAGTGGTGGTCAGGATGAAGTCATGGTCGTTGCTTCTACTTCTCAACCTCAAGCAATGACTAATCTCCCTCGAATGCGGCTATCAAAGGATTCAACACTAGATTTGAGTTTTTGGGCACCACCTCCCTTTATTGTTGACCCAGTCATTCAGCCACCCCTTGTACATCCACTTCTTACCTATCAAAACCCTGCTTCTTAGGGGTGGTTCTGGAGCCAACTCGACTTGGCTCGCTCTACCTTGTTAGAATAATGAGTTGAGATAGCTTCACTCATTATGATAACAAGTTAAAATTGTAGCTTAGAATCACTATGTTCACAAGCTAACTCATTATGGCTCAACGAGTTAAGTGTGAAAAAAACAAATCATTTTTAGTATATTTTAAAGGAAAAATAGAGCAACCCATAGATCTCATTTTAACCTAGGATCAAGAATAAGGATGACAATTAGACCAGCGAATGCGAGGCTTGGGCGAGTTTTGCACTTTACTGGTGAAAAATCTCACCTGTGGGTCTTTTGGGTTGAGCACCCACGTGAAGGTGGGTGGCGTATAGGTATAGCAATGGTTAGAGTTCAGGTTGGCTGGAGCAAAATCCTGCACCACGAGTGAAATTTAAGGCTCACATCAGCACCCGCGGATGAAAAACTGGTTCAGGTGTTCTTCGGAACATGTTTGTAACTTTACCAGATTGTGATTGTGTTGTTACATCTTGTGTACTCTTTAAGGTCTTCACCTCAAACATGGCTCTCCTCCTTTTAGCAGTTGTCCCTGAACTTGGCTGAACAACGAACTGAGAACTGTCCCCCACCTGCCCCCTCCTATTGCTGGCTAACATCATCATCTTTTGCTGCCCAACATCATCATCTAGGAAAATTAGTCTAGTTCTTTTATTTTTTTCTAGTTAAGTTGTTATTTCTTTCCTAATCTCAGTGGTAGTCTTAGAGCACATAAGGGTATCAACATATCCACTTGCAAGATACTCTTTGAACCTTTTGATTCCTCCTGTTGTCACGGTCTTGCAAAGATTGCATATCACCTTGTCTCTGTTCCCAATTTACGTCCTGGATCATTGGACTTTACTCTTCGTTTAGGATCAGCCATTGGATCATAAGCATCTACATTCACAGGAGCATCGACAAAACCAACACTCTCAATTGGATTCATTGTCAATTTTCGATCCTACCTGAGCAACAAGCAAATTGGCCGGTGAGACCATAGTTCGTACATGACATGAGTACTTGATTAGCAAGTAGCAACCAGATCAATCCTACATTCACATGAGGCATAGAGAGATACCGAACCGAGTTTCACTTACACTCACCCGAGCAGCAAGCCAGCAACCAGAGACAGAGGGAGAGTCATCGAGCAGAACAGAGCAGGGACAGAAGGAGAGCCTCCACCGAGCAGGGGAGTGCCGCCGAGCAGGGCCGAGCGCCACCGAAGATCTCGCTGCCTTCCAGTGAGCCGCCGAGCCGTCGCCACCAACCCTAATCAGCAAATCGAGCCTTCTCTGTCTCTACGCACGATGCGGGCGGCCGGGCGCTGGGCTGAATAAAGCCCAATTGATCCCGAGCCTAAGGCGTCGCCTTGAGCTCGCCTCGGCGGACGCCTTAGGCTTGGGAGTAAGGCGTCGGGGATGCCTTGCCGCCGCCGGGCGCCTTACCGCTTAAGCGTCGCTTAAGTGACGCCTTAACATCAATGATACGCACCCATCAAGTCTCGAGTATGTTGGGTTTGACATGCCGAGGTGTTTAGAACTCTAAATTCAAATCATGGATTCAAAATAAGCAAACAAATATATACTAATAGTTTAAACTAACAGATTCAAGTGATCACACATGACAAGTCACAAAGACACAAACCATGTTTGGTACCACTCTTGCCACAACTTTAAAAAATAAGTAGAAGTTGTATAAAACAACAGACTTCTGTATCAACTTATTAATTCAATTGTTCTCATAATAAGATAAAAGCAAAATGCACTAGCCGTTTTATTATATGTTTTATGTGTGAGATATTTTTTAATTTATTTTTATTGTGTAGTGGTAGTAAATTTCCACTTACGTCATGAGGTCTTGGGTTCGACCCAACCTCTCTACTAGTAAGGCTGTCGAAAAATAACCCTTTTTCCAGAACCCACAATGTGTGGGAGCCTTCGGCACTAGGTACGCGCCTTTGAGTCATTGTTGTTTGTATGGGCATTTGACAAATCATGTTTATTCCTATTTAGAAGGGCAGGTCTGGCGCAGTGGTAGAGTCTCTCCACTTGTCCTGGAGGTCCTGTGTTCGAATCAGCCTCCTTGCAAAATAAGCAAGGGAAGACTGCCTAGAAATTTCCTTCCCCAGACCCCACAACATGTGGGAGCTTTCAGCACTGGGTATGCCCTTTATGTTTATTCCTATTTAAATTATTGTGCACGTACGGGTCGTACGGGTCTTCTGAGATATAATGTTGAGTACCTCGAATGCTTCCAATGGGATTGAGCATGCCAGTGATGATGATGATGACGACGACTTTATGGTGCCATCTGTTGCTTTGGAGTGTGTGGGTGCATGCTCCAGTTATAAGAACATAATTCATAGAAATAATCCAGTTATGACTGGAATCCAGTGGATTGAGCTAAAACTTGAAGATCCGGTTGAGTGCTTTAATGTATTCAGAATGACAAAGTTTTTTCTCTATCTTCATGACACATTAGTACAAGATTCAGTTGAAACCAAATAGACGAATGTGTAAGAATGTTTTTGTGAACTTGTGAGAGTACCTCAATCTTTTGGACAAGTTAAGAATAAGTTTGGTCATTCATAACTATCAGTAGAAAGTTTTCAGTTGTCCTAGAAGCTATCATGATATTGACTTTTCACATTATAAGCCCAAAGGATCTACAGTTTAATACAGTTCACTGTAATTTGCAAGAAGCAAGGTTTTGACCTCATTTCAAAGATTGCATTAAGATCTGATCTAAATTGTTTATGATTTTGTAATGCTTGAAACTGTGCATTGTGTTTTCACTAAACGTATATTGTGCATTTTATAATACAATATGTACTGAAAATTCTGTGCTTTTTTCCAGCTTCAATGTATGAAAGCATACGGGACTCATTGTGGTATTTTGAAAGGTCTTCTAGTTATCAGCCCACCTACATGTATGTCCTACAGTGGCTTATAACCAATGGGGACTTAGCGAGCTTATATAAGCTACATTTAGCTTTCACGAAGGATAAAAACAAGTCGATGGCTGAGCACTGAAGAAGTTCGTACCTCTAGCTTATCTTCTTTCGCCCTGTGATTCTTTGGAAGCATACGAAAATCCTCAGTTAAGCTAATACACTGCTGAATATTCTCTGGGGACACGAAATCCAGAGCAATCTTGGCGCAAGACTGCAGTGATTAAAACATTCCAAATTAAATCATAGAACGTGATAAACTTAGTGGAATTCTCCCAGTCCTCATCTGTCTATGCATTTACAAAATTGGGTCTTGCAGGAGGATTTACCTTCAGGTTCCTTACTTGATGAGGGCACCCAGCAGGTATAAAAACCGCCTCTCCAAGTCTTTGTACAAATGTCCATGGCTCTATTCCTAGAGTAGCATTTAAAATTTTGAGTACCAAACAATGCAACCGTTAATATTTCCAACGAATTTTCACAGATATAAATACAATGACTCACCATATTCCTCTTTGAGCTTCCTTTTGTGTTCTTTGGAGAGATAAAATGCTTCATCGTGTACAGGGTTAAATGTCTGAATTAAAAACAAGGGTCAAAGATATAATCCATTATGGTACAATAGAGTTCCCATATCATACTTCTACTAACCTTTTCAACTGGTATGCAGTATATATGACGGAATTCTTTAGAATGTTCCGTCAAGTATTTTTTTAGGTCTTCAACATCCTCCCTCCTGAAAATATCCCACAATGCACCCCCCTCGTCATCATCACTGTGTTTAGGTGAGGATGAATCAGCATGCTCCAAGCTTGTACCATATCCATCCATGGCTAGATTCCCCAAACTTTCCTTTTTGTCCTGTGCTTCATGTCTAATCTTCAAGTTTCTTATTGCCTGTTCTTGTTTTCCAGAAGGGCTAACTTTGGCAGTATGCACCAAAACATTAACCTGACAGCATCCAAAGTAACATCAAAGAACAAAGTCAATATCTGTGGAGAGTCTAAAAGTATGCTAAAGTTTTCTTCGAGTGTTTGTATAATCTGCAAAAATATCCTATAAAATCCATTAATCAGAATTACCAGCAAAGGAACTAGTTTCTATCAGGTAGATAAGTATGAAGGTTTTCAAATCATATATAAAAGGTTAAAATTGGGACAATTGTTTTAACAGAGACAGAATGATTTCAGGACTCCTTACAAATGAAGTTCAGTGCCACATTGGTGTAAATTATTATCAACCGCTAAAACTGTGCCACTGTTTACTTACCGCGTCAGACAAATCACAATGGAGCTTTGTAACAGAATCTCCTCGGCCAAGTTCCTGTGCATAGCCATAAGCTATGTATGATTTTGGGCCCATATCAAGCTTTAAGACGTCATGAGGAAGCAATGCAGAGACATTTAACAAGCCAGATTTCAAGTTTGTGTATGGTTGGAAAGGCAAGGAACTGATGTATTTAGCTCCATGGAAAGGCAAAAGATCATCAAAATGGTTTGATGTAGGCCAGTCCTTCAATTTAAGCATTTCGGGCCAAAAATTTAGATACATTCGGCCTTCAGAGTACCCTTTGAAGAATTCCTTGGTGCATATCTCGACCTACATGCACACACAGAAAATATTAGATATTTCTCTTAATCATGGCAAATGGAAAATAAAACAGCTCCACTGATTCGAGTCATTCGGTGTCCATTGATTAAAACCCAATTTGAAGAAACTAACTGCATTGATCTCCCCCCACCCCCGGTCCCTCACAATTTTAGCTATTTTCAATTTTAGATTAGACAAGGTCAATCAAATAAAGGCACGTTTTGATACAACCTAGTGCCTAGCTTCTAGTGATTTTGGTCCGTTTGGTTCCTTTGCTCAAATACAGCCTTTGCAGATTCATGTGAATCCTGCTATAGCCTAACCACATGGGGAGCAGAATTGGTGATGATAAATGTGTACCTTACTGCTATTAAGGATACAAAACACAAAATCCTATCTAAAAACTAGTATCATTATAGTTGAAATGTGCAACATAGCGAGCTCAGTTCTGTTAGATTATTTGGGTTTGAATTCAGATACAAATTTAGAGAGAGAAAAATATATCCTAAGGCAGTTCCCTTAATCTGAACGACTTCTGAAACCCAGGGGTTTCCTCCAAACCCTCAAAATTAGGTAAAATTTAAACCAATTAAAAGAAAAGATCTCAAGGAATCTCACAGGCATCCAAATACCCAAGTATCTCCTTCCAGTTTATAATTACTTCAGCAGCAACTAACCAAACAAATTTCACTCGCTTCCTCAAAAATAACAGCATTGTAGCTGTCTGTTAGTTTTGTGAACAGACAAAAGACTACAGCATTCAATGAACAATTAGTGTAACATCTATTATCAGACAATGGCATATATTCCACTGACCTCGCAGCAAGACAAACAGTCGATGGCTTTTACTTTATCCATGTCAGAAATAGTATTGGCGCCATGTATTTCTGACCACATTTCTTCTGGCCCCCAGTTCAAGTTAGACATTTTCTGGAGCACCCCTTGCACAATCACAGGCTCTCCTTTCATCCAGTGCCTCTGGAAGTGCTTGAGGTCATCTGGCTTCCCATTATCTGCTATTGGACAGTATATGTAGTTATCCATTGAATTTTCTCTATCGGCAGCTTTCCTCGAACTTTCATGATTAGTTGAACATGAGCATTCACATGTATCTGTTCTGAAAATGTCGGAAGTTTCTAGCTGCTTGCTAATTTGTAGCACATCCACTTCAAGCTTAATTAACCGATCTTTTGGTAGAATCCGTCTCAACTTCAGAATATGATTACCACACCCACCAAGTTCAGATGGAGCGCGATGAATAGCCCCGTCAGTCTCAGTGTCCCCTTTGATGGAATTTGATTGGTAACAGGACAAACCTGTTTCATCGTTTTTTATCAACTCCTCAGGCTCACCACCATGCATGTATTCATATCCTCTTGATTCAGGATATGGCACCAAGTCCTGACAAGGGCCCTTAAGACCTTCACGGATCTCCTTACAACAGGTAATGCACAATTCATATGAGCAGTTTGTACAGCTCCTATGCATGTCAAATATTGACGTTCCACAGTTGTCACTGGTTCACATAGGGGGTGGGGGACACAGTTAATTGTAAACCTTATGACAGAAAAGTGTAACAATAACAACAAAGCCTTTGTCCCAAGCGCGTTGGGGTAGGCTTCAGAAAAGCATAAGAGAAAAATAAAATATTTTCACAGATTGAGAGCATTCAATACCATAGTACCCTCTCATCATTCCAGGAGACAGCCTGCTCTACACTCAGATCTGACAGTTCCAAACCTGTTCGGGGAAAATGAGGGTATTGAAAACAAGTTGAAAGCCATAATTAGCTGGTAAGTCATTCCATAAAGAATCTATTTTACCTTGAATTCTGGCCTCTGCTTCTAGCTCTTCCATCTGGTCCTTATTGAGCTGTGTCAAACATGGCAACAGGTAGTGCAGCAGATAGCTGGCGTATTTTGTTTTAGGTTCAGCATCAATCTCATCAGCCCTCGCAACTGATGCATATACACTATCTGATCCGGCAGAGGCATTATTAAACCTATTTGTGCTTGCAAAACATTGGTCAATTTCTTTAGTCTTTCGTGCCACATTACGGGCCCTGGATGACTTGACATCTGTGGCAGAGGGCTTATTTTTCCTTGTAACTGAAGTACTGCCATTACACTTCAGCAGAACTGAGCTCTACGTGAGGGGAAAATAAACATTGTTACGACTGAGCAAAATATGACAGATTTTAGGCTTATATCTGCAATATTTTTTATAATCTAAAAGCGTACAATAAGTCCTGGCGACATGCAAATTCGAGAATTCTTTTCTAGATTACTTGCTAATGACTTTACACAGCTTCACTAAACTATCCCAGTAGCAGCGAGTAAGTTCCTTGTCATAACCAAAACAGAACCGAATATAAGTCACAGCATGGCCACAACAAATAAAATCCTCTCTTTTTGGAAAGATCAAACAAAATCCTTTCTAAACGAGAAACCACACGAAATCACCCTGAATCGCTGGTGGAGTTCGAAATACAAAGGATCCTCACCTTGGGCTTTGCGTGCTTGTTGCACAGCGTGCACATGCAGATTCCACGGCAGAACGGGCATGCCTCTCTCGCCTCAGTTTCTGACAGCGCCGGGTACCTGCAAAATGGCAGGCTTGACCGGTAACATCCGTAACCTTCCTTCCTCGAGAAGGGTGGGGGGGAAAGGACAGGGCAGGCACGGCGGGGTCGATCAGAGGCATTGCCTGTTTCTTATGCAGGCGGCGCAGTAGATCCTCAAGTCGCAGCTCTGGCACCTGATCATCACCTCCGGCTGCGGCTTCACCCGCTTGCACTGGTGGCACGACTTCCGGTCCCGGGAGGGGCCCTGCTTCCTGGCGGCGCTGGTGCTGGGCGCTCTGTCGTCCCCTTCCTCAACCTTCACCTCACGCGCCGATGCCGCCGCCGCCGCCGCGGGAACCAGAGGCTGAGGCTCGACGCTCTCCGGGCGCGACTTGCACTTCTCCGGCGGCGGGGAGACGGGACCTGGCGAAGGAGTCAGATCGGCCGCGGCATCCATGCGCCGGCGCTTGGGCCCCGGGCCCGCCGGCGGCGGCCACGGGCTCCTCCTCTTCCGCCCCGCCGCCCCCTTCCTCGCCTCCGGCTCGACCGCCCAGTCCCCGTCTGCGGCGTCCTCCCACTCTCCCTCCTCCCGGCCCACCTCCGCCGCCGCAGCCGTCACGTCGCGGAGCGCCCAGTTCGCCGTCCCGGCGCGGAAACGCACCGCGGCCATGGCCCGCGGCGAGATCGATCGGGCGGAGATTAATGTCGGGGATCGTGAGGAGATATCCGACTGATTAATGGATCGTCCGATGGGGGTGGAGTCGTCGTCAGGGGCGGATCGGGTTCTTATCTGCGGCCGGGAGCACGTGGAAGGCGCGCAGGCGGGAGGGAAACTATGCGCGAGCTCGAGCCGTCCCTCCCCACCAGCCCCCGGGTTTGGCTGTCTCCGCGGCTGTGTCCCCGGGTGCTGAACGAGGCCGGTAGGATTTGCTCCCTTTCCCTTCCAGAACTGGTAGGGCCTGACCGTGTCGCTGTCCTCCTCGTCCGTACGGTGCCGCGGTGTCCGTATCGGAGGCGGCCACGTGGTGCGACACAACAGCCGGGCCCATCAAGAGACGGACCAAAATCTTACGCAAATGGAAGGTTTACGAATTGCAGAAGCAGGCAGGTGCCCTAAATGTTATTATTTGCATAAACGGTTTGTGGTATGGCGTTTTTTTGGAAGGTGTACGTTGTTCGGGTTATGCGCCTAGACTACTGCCACCCGCTGCATTCTCTCTCTCTCTCTCTCTCTCTCTCTCTCTCTCTCTGGCAACGATCTTTCTCCAGCCCGTGTGGCCGTGTTCGTATGAATCGTATCCACAGCGAAGTCTTGCATGCAGTGGCAGATGAGCAGGATACAACCCGTGACTCTTGCGTCTTGATTTAACGATTTTTTTAGCGCCCGTTCAAGTTTCGGTCTTTAAAGTTCAGGAAAATAATACGAGTCAGAACTTGGACTCTTTAATTTGGCACTTAGACAGGTCCAATGGTACAGTAATACCCCAGAATTTTTATTTAGATTCCCATCTAGGAATCAACTCTTTCTTATGTTAATTAGTTCAGAAAGAAAGGGGGGACGACAGTGAACCAACACATACAAAGCAGTATATTTAATCCAGCCTATGCATATAATATACACAGCGTCATCAGTTTCCAGCAGATCAGGAAACTAATTCATCAGTTGAGGTCAAAACCGATGCAGAAATCTGTGGAGGTATTCCTACTGAGGCATAAGTTTCAGGATGCATGATGTTGACCTGTGCTGCTCTGGGAGTGACTTCCACCAAACCACGAAAGATGAGCTACTCAGCAGTACATCCTTACCTAGACTTCCAGAAGCAAGCCATCCGTGCGCATCACTCTCAAGTTTACTCACCCTGTCTCTCAGGTCCTCGAGAGATCTGCCGTTGGTCATCTCAGCCTGGAGCTCCTCGACCATTGCCCAGAAGCAGGACTCGAGGCTGGAACCAAAGGGGATGCGCTGGAGCTGCTCGTGCCACTTCTGGGTGTACTTGTACCGCCTCGGTCTCCCCTTTGAGAGGTAGGAGCCGGTGTCTTCGTTTTTGGAGTGCCTGTAATAGTTTGCGATGTCCAAAGGCTCAACCAGCCGGCGGTACAAAGTTCCCAGATTCACCCACTCTCCCAGACCTTCAAAGCCATCTGGCAGTTCACGCCTTCTCAGCATCTCAACTATCTCATCCCACAGGCCAGCTAGCTCCAGCCTTCTCACGTTAGCATTGAAGTCATGCACTTCTCGTTGAAATTTGAAGGAATCATAGTAGCTTACACCATGGAGTTCGCATGTTCTTTTGTATTCGTCAAGGGATTTGAGGGCTTCCTGAATTTTTTTACAGTTATCATCTATTATCTTTGTCTGATTTCTCTGTCTTTGCTTCTCCCATTGTGCAGCTGCAGAAAGGTGCAGTACAGCTTCCTTGCTCTGTGATGATTTTTTTAAAAAAAAGAGAGTTTTTTACATTAGAAATTTATCTGTTAGGAACCTAGAAATGGCAACTACAGATTATTTAGTTGAACACGTAGACAACAAACAACACATATTCGTAGGACCTTACTATTTATTCTAAGATAGGAAACTTTTGTGTTAAGATGTTTACCAACAGTGTAAATTATCACATGGTAACCAACTTTAGTTGTTTTTAGTGTCCATATAAAGACTGCCTATTTTATAGAGATGATTGTGTAACTACAATAAAAGATATTTGATATTTTGCAATGCAAAAAGAGAGAATTGGTAGCTTACCAGCTCAATACTTCCAATCGCTGTTCTATTTGACTGCCTACCAGGAAGAGCTGATGATATTGTTCCCAGGTAATCCACGCAAACTATATCCTGCATGCCTTGTTTGATTGGTTCATACTGCCAGTGAGCGGTTAAACTTCTGGCAGCAGCATCAAGCAACTGTTGTTGGGGATCCAGTTGAAGGCAGTAAAAGAACAACTGCAGTACAGCATCTGAATTTGTGAGAACAATCAGCTGTTCACTACCTGTCAAGAAAAGATATGTCCCACATGGTCTATATGGGGAGAGCTCAATGAAGGAAGTCAACGTTCCCAGGATCGAGCTAGTGCAACCCATGAAAGAACAGGCCTCATAGCTGGCAATAGATAGGGTGCTTCTCAATAGAGTTTCATAATACTCAGGTATGGCAAGAGATCTACCGACAGGTGAGTGGCTTGGTGTCTGTGGCGACAACCAATCCAGCACGGTCTGAATTTCTTCTCTGAAGGATGCAACCGGGGTCAGTGGTATGCGTGGAACAATATCTAATGGCAGGACGAAATTCAAAATGCACTTTGACCAGCCCTCTCTTCTTATAGCATGGTTGAAAATATTGTCTCCAATAAGAGGAGCCCCAAAGGTTACACAAAATGGATGTGCTTGATTGACACTTCCTTGTCTGGTGCACTTCTCCAGAAACCATATAGCGGCAAGGGTGGCTATCGAACCACCTGATGAGTGGCCTGTGAATACGATGCGTTTCTCCTCCGCAACAGCTCTAGATACCTGCATTCAAGGGGAAAGCTTTTCCTTTTGGTCCTTTAGGTGAAAATATAATAAAAAACAATATCTATGCTTAATTTCATTCAAGACACCATTTTAAAACAGGACTGTTATGCATATCGTGGTGTAAAGGTAAAATCCCTGGAGCCAAGATACGGAAGGCCTGTCTTAACTACCAAAAGGAGAGGAACTCGAGAAAATGAATTGTGACTCCATGTTTATGCAAAGGAAAAGGACAACGATGTTGTTGATCACAAAAACGACTTATAGTACTTAACACCAGGGACATCACAGTGGAAATGTAACAAATATACTCTGTTGCTCCGCTAACAATTATATGGTAGTCACTATAAATCTTAATCTTTTTAGCCATGGACTATCATCACCCTTCCTATATTTTATAAGCTCGAGTAGAACTTAGTTAACCACAAAAACTGTGTGAATAACAAAGGAAAAGCCTATAAAATTGTTCATCTTTGATGTGGTAGTTTGTTTCAAGGGATATGAGCTATCTAACGCGCACGGAACTGTTTTGTTTTCCTTACTTAGGAAACAAGACTTCTTTGCAGCTAAGGCACCTAAATTCAACACCTACAGAACGTCAGGGCAAGAAAGGTTGAAGTTAATCGATACATTTCATACCTCCTCTCCTTTTTGTACAGATGTAACGAAACAAAACCAAGAAGCAGGTTTACTAGAACGAAATCGTTCTTGTCTTGCAGCAAAAGCGACTGATTTAACGTGACAAGGCGACAAACGGTCTCGGCGGTGGACAAGGAGATCTCGGCGCACGGAAGGGTTATCAAGCGGCCACGCTCACCTCGGACTGGAGCGGCGAGCCGTCAAGCAGCCTGCGGAAGGCGGCAAGGAACGCCGCGTTGGCCCGCGCGGCGACGCCACTCCCGACGGCGCGGAGAGACGGGAACAACGCGGGGTCCACCTCCGTCTCCCCGAACGGCCGACGCCCGCCTTCTACCCAGTCCGCGGCGGACCAGGACGGCGGGAAGGAGAAGGCGGCGCAGGGGTAGGGGTGGGCCGCGTGGTGCACCTGGAAGGACGAGGTCGCGGCGGACGCCGCGGAGGAGGGGAAGGAGAGCGCGGCGCAGTGGGCGACGAGCAGGCGGTCGTCGTCGGACAGCTCCGCCGGGCGCTGCGGCGGCGGGGAGTCCATCGGCATCGGGATGGTAGGAGTGGAGCTGCTTCCCTCTCAGCTGAGTGTCGCCGGGTTGACTTGTCGACGAGAGGGACCGGGAACTGTGAGAAAGAAAGGCTTTCGGGATGGTACGACGATAGCACATAGCAACAAGCCAACAATCAATGGTTGGCCGCTGGCTTCCTCTTCACCAGAAAGAGAAGAAAAGAAGAACCCACTCGAGCTCCGAATGCCACTCGGCAAGGCTGAGTTGTCTCATTTAGCGATTAAACGATGCCATGTAGGTCGCAACACGACCTTGCACTTGATCAAGCTCTAAGAAACGTATTTGAAGTTTTAACTTTTCTGGAGCAGGTGGACCAAATTAAAATTTCTGATCTGCCCCCTGTAAAAACCATGTCGGCTCCGCGGCATCATCATTAGAAACTGAATTTATTATAGTGGCCAGCCTACAGCTCCATTTTGCAGGTGAAAATTTGCAACAGCGTCAAGAGCTTTTCCTCGCTTTTTCTCTCTGGCTGGCAAGGTACCTACTCTACTCGTTATAATAAAAGACTATCAACGGTTGCGATCAACGAACGATGTTTCGCCACCTATTCAGAACTAGTGTGTCCTCTTGAGACGTGCATATACAACAAAAATAATCAAATATGATGTTGCGTATATCTCAGTGCAGCAGATATCTTGTCAGACTTTACCCATTGACTTCATTTCAGTAAATCGTGCAATAGTTCAATTCCTTGTCTTCCATCAGCTTGTCCGCTGCAGCAACAAAAAACAGCAGCGGGCATAATTAAAATCACGACGTAAGTTTTAGCCATTTACCCTCTTTATTTGTTGAAAACCGATGATACTCATAACAAATGTGAACAGAAGTTGATGGATTTCAGAACACACTACACTTTCTGCAAAAAAAAAATCAATATATGAATTCTTAAGAAAAATTGAAGCCTGTGGATAATAAGGTACTAACTTCGAAAAAAAAAGAAAGGTTTGCTCGAGATGGATAAAACAGGAACAGTGCGGAAATTAGGTACTAACTTCCTTTCTGATGAAGTGGGGGCACCAAACCGGAAGCAGCATCCGTGTCCAAAAATCATCTCGGAAAGCCCAGATCACATGATAAAACGGCCCAATGTAACACGCACAGGCCAGGCCGAAAATTTGGCTTGTGGCACGTGGCCTTCGGTAACGAGCCGATTTGCAGAACTTCAGATTGATTCAGCAGGAAGATTTTTCTTCTTTTTGGCGATAAAGAAGACGAGATACTAGATAAAAACATATTACTCCATTCTAAATTTCAAATGCGAAGACAAAAACATACAAATATGCTGTAACTGTCTATGTATTTACCGCTGTTCCAGTAAATATTACAGTTCTTTCAATTTGCTTCCCACCATTCCGGGACACCAAAATTTAAAGTACAGCCTGTCCTCCTCCATATTACTTCACTGTTGAGTCCTGTTCTTTTCCTTTCACTAGTCAAAAAGCTTTCTTTACTTATCTTTCTCTCATATTAACACTTCAAAAAAATAAATTATAGGGAAGTAATTAAGCCTGCGAGAAAGAAAAAAGAATCTCCCGCCCACGACGCCACTGCCACCCTCTGTTTATCTACACTCCGACTCCGCGGTCTCCCCCCGCCGGCACCTCTCCGAGTCCGCCGCCGCCGCCGTCGTCAGGCGGTGCAGCCTGGCGAAGACGCCGACCATGGGCGCGGTATTGTAAGTGCATGCCTCTGTCTGCATGTAGTTCCCGCGGTCGTCCCTGAACTCGTCGCGGCCGTTGGGCCCGCCGACGATGGCGCCGGCGAGCACGTTGGGGTTGGCCCGGCCCCGGCCGAACCAGTTGTCGAACCCCTGCATGCACCCGATGAAGCGGCTGTTGGCCTTGTGCGCGACGATGGAGGCGCCGCGGTGGTGCACCCGCACGGGGAACCGGCGGCCGTAGCCGACCATGTAGCTCAGCCGCAGCGGGTTGCGCCCGAGGATGTAGTCCGCCTGCGACCGCGCCAGCGCCAGCAGCTCGGACGGCGCGGCGGCGCCAGCGCGGGGGCAGCGGAGGAGGCGATCGTGGCCGTCGGCGGAGGAGAGGTAGTGGGAGTAGGCGGTGAGGAGGAAGGCGGCGCTGGAGACGTACTGGAGGTTGTTCCACTGGCGCACGTAAAGCATGCCGCCGGGGCTCCGGTCCACGTCGCTGCCGTTGCCGTTCCGGCCCAGGCACGCGCACAGGTAGTGCTCCGCTTTCGCCTTGTACTGCTCCAGCACCGCCCGGTGCTTCGACGCCTGCGGATCGCGCTCCAGCAGCAGCTGATACAACAGTAGACCATACGAAAACGTCAGCTGGCGATAACATTCAGATAATTAACAGAAGAAAAGGACATTACTGAACTTTTTGTGCACTACTGCTTCTGTTCTGTTTTATTTGATACTGGAAGAGTTCTCCCAACATCAAATATTACAGAACGGTGAGAGTAATTATGGTATAAACTAGCTAGCCGTACTGGTAGCAGCTGAGGCGAGCGAACTATTCCGCGACACGGCCACAAGGAGGAAGCAACACCGTCGATGTCAGGTGGGCGGCAAAGTGTAGTATGATGCTCATGCGTGCCAACTGCATTGACTGACAAGCATGGGATCCAGCTGCTCTCCACCGGGGCCGATCAAGCTAGTGAACAGGCGAATCAACTCATCATCATTTCGGCGCAGCGAAGCTGTCGGTGCGCGAGGCGACGGGCCACATGGTCTCGCACCCCAGGAGTAGCTTTCCTCCGCGACGTCTGACTCCATCCCGGTCCCGGACCCTACTAGCGCGGCGGTGCAGGGCCACGTGCTCGCCGTCCGGCGGCGGGTCCCGGGCCGTGGCAGTGTCGTGCCGGCGAGGCAGCGGCGGCCACGTTGCGCCACCTCCGATTTAAAGCTTGCGACCCGGCCCGCTTTTGCTCCGAAAACAAATAACGGGCCGGGAGCATTTTTTCCTACAGAAGTGGAGCCTATACTAGCGCGTAGCACATCATGCTAGATCTAGACATAATTAGGTGCGTCATTACTCTACGCATAGCCATCCCTGATGGCACTATGGAAAGCTTCTTGCCGGAAATAATATGCTTCGGTACACGTCAAGACTCTGGAGATGAATGTGGACGTCACAGCTGCCAGTCCAACAAACGAAAATAAAGGTGACGGCAACTACAAGCCTACAAGGTAGCCAGGGATATCAATATCAGCGCTAGCTGTACGCCATGCATGCCCATATAACTGAGAACAGGATATTTTGTTTTCCGTGATCTTCTAATGCTACTCCCTCAGTCTCATATTACAGTAGTTGTCATTCTAGATTTCTTCATTTTTTTCCAAATTATTTGCCATTCTCGCTTCCCAATGCATCTTTTTCTCTTTCCCTCAATCTCTACGTTTCTCCTTGTGTTTCTATGTGCCATGTCTAAAGCTGAAGTAACGAGTAAATTAGGAAGGAATGGATAGTAGACATCAAGAAACAATCATTAACATGCCATGATGCGTGTGGGATTGACACGGCAACACAGAGCATGAGCAAGGGGAAAAAAACTAGCACATGAGAAAATGCTGTTTGGACCAACAACCGCTTTGATTGCGATGGTTTGTTGTATCATGTATCGTGACCGGATTACAGTTAATCTGTACGACCAGGCATCCCTAATTGCTTGCAAACGAAGCCTATACTTTGTTACTTGTAGTGCAATACTTAAATATGTTCCTCACGCCTGATCTGTTTATTTCCCCTTAAAAAAATAATGATATGTTTCTTCACGACATATAACAGCTAAAGATTCAGCTACACGGGCACAAAAGGAGAGTCTTCTCATGAGCACCAACTGGCTGGGGAATAATAAGAAAAATAAGAAACAAACAACTGCTACGCTCAAGCATACCCTGTCGCGCGCGTCCAAGCTAAATGCCAACATCGCAAATCTGGCGTTTTACAGTTCCTCAATCCGTCGTTCTATATTATGCCGGAATAAGGCAAAAACCCAAATATAATGTGAGGGGGATCTTATAGGATTTTTTTTACGAAATAGTAGTGCGATTCCACATGATTCGAAAAAAAACATGCATTCCGAAGAGGCCTAAAAGATAGTGCTAAGGACCGCAGTTACCAGGCTAGATAAAACATTCTTTTGTAGAGTTTTGTCATGTGGTTCAGTGCTTATGGTCTGGATGCAAAGGCACTCGGTTCCACGAGCTCGTTGCGTTATCGACCACCAAATGTTATGTGTGATATTTCCATTTAAATCCACGGCGCCCGTCGCCTACGGAGAAGTTGCTACGGTCTATACCGTCTACTGCGCAGGGAAGAAACCAGGCTGTGCGTACAGTGACCGGTAGAGACAACGGTGTTTTTGTACCAAAGTGCTTGGGAGACGTACACTATCTCTGCCTGCAGACGGTGAAGCGTAAAAGCTAGTCCAGGTCACCCGTCCCAGTCATCCATCTGTCACGACATGTGGAATTCCGAGTCCACGCAGCACCCCGAGCCATATACTCCCTCCGGTGCAAAAAAATTGTCGTTCTACATAGAAGCCATGAGTGCATAAAAAATTGACGTTGAAGCAAAAACGAGGAGTTTGTCTTGTAAAAAAACGTAATAAACGTGTGATAATGTGTGTGGCTATGAATTGAACCTGCATGAGAGACCTGAAAACTAGTGAAGTAGACCAGTCAAGCTATTAAAATGACTACGATAGTAATGAAAAGAAAGTTTATTTAATACTTCCTTAGTATGTGATAACATGTCCAAAACGATATTTTTTTTTTTTGCACCAGAGCGAGTACAACACTTTCCCTACATGCGCCAACTTTGCCGCCATAGTCCCTGGGAGCTTTCCCCGTCGCCTATTTTGGCCCTGATCGACTGGAGATGGTGACACACACCAACGTACACCAAGCGCGAAACAGGTGTCCGGGCATCATGGTCGCAACGAACCCAAAAATCACTACGTACGCGGAGCGGACTCAGACTCCCCAAGTTTCTCGTCCGGATGGGACGAGAAATCGCCGCGACTCTTTTGGGCCCGTGCCCATCAGCAAGACTGTAACGCAGACGCAGGTAATTGTAGCTGGGAGACGGCGGTGATGACCTCTTCACGCCTGCTTCCAAGGAAAGAGACCTCGGCGCCAGGTCGGCCGGCGGCTAGGGTGACGGACACGTCGACGACGCGAGCGGCCACGTGCCTGCGGGGCCGGTCATCGCTCGCTCCAGTGCTTTACAACTGGTGAAGATATTCCGAGGCGTCCATGGAGATGGAGCCGGGGAATCTCCCTAGCAACTGGCGTGGTGTGGGCAGGCAGAGTTGGCGCCGCCTTCTGGCTCTGCACCGGGCTTGTCCACGCCGTCATAACTCCCTCGTCCCCCTGCCCCGCTGCAACGCTGCCCTACAACAACCTACTACTCTGCAGTCCTGAGCGCCGATGCTCACTCTGCTACACTAGTCTCCGAATTGGTGTGGATTTACCTTGGACTTGGAGCCAGGTCTGCGACGCGGGATTCCATTGAAAAACGTAGGGGTCTATCGACAATTCCCTCGAATTCCCACATACCAAATGTGGCCCGAATGTTCGGAACCACTTCCGGAACAGACCTGATTCGTAGAGCAATTCACTGCTGATCACGTGACACGGGAAGCAACGTTTGTGGTCCGGCCCTGACCAGGTTTTCCGCGACCGACCAGAACGAAAGCCCCTCACCTCCTGATCAGATGCCGAGCCATGTGGCTCACAGTTACCCCCCTGACTCCTCCCGCTCGGGCATCATTGCAACAAGAACGTAGTAGGTGAGCCGACCGCGGAGTGGACTTCCGTCGACGAAACAGTTCCGTTCTTGGCGCCACCCGCGCGTCCCGATCGGCGATAGAACAGCTTCTTCCTGGACTGCGATTCGGACAGGCAACCGGTCCTGGGTTCCATCTCTACTCTTACCGCAGCAGCTCATCATCCTCTTGAGCAGCGCGTGATAGTACTGAGCGCGACGCGAAAGCAGTGGCTCCTACGGGGATTTCTTTTGGGGGACAGGAAAGTATTGGCCATGTGGCGGCATTAAACCTCCCTTCCTAAGCAAGAACCAATCGAGGAACGGATCGTTTCATACGTATCCCCTCTGTTTCATTTCATTAAACAGAGAGAGTAGTTTAAGGAGGCAAAAGTGAATTCTCCGGTCTTTTGAGGAAGCCCAGCGGCGATTAGGAATCGGAAAAGCGGAGAGAGGTCGACATGAGAGGGGCGGGAAGCGTGACTGCGTGAGCAGTGACGTTCCTTCATCGCCTGTGCCTTTCGAGTTGGAACTTTCAGAGAACGGCGTGGAAAAGCAAGGGGAACTGCGTGCAACCAAACAATATTGCAGCTAGCGTACTCGTACGTGATGGATCGGAGGAGGAGCGTACGCACCTTGGCGGCGAGGACCTGGACGCCGGCGTACTTGACGTCCCAGCTGAACTCCGTGATGGCCCAGCCGACGCCGCCGAAGGCGTCGGCGTTGTCGACGGCGTAGCGGAGGTAGTCCTCGCGGCCCGTGGCGCGGTGCAGCCACAGCGCCGCCCACAGCAGCTCGTCGCGGTACCCGCTCACCGACGCGTAGAAGCTGCGCACCTCCGCGATGCTGCTGTCGTACGTGCCGCGGTACCTGTCCCCGAACACGAACAGCTGGCGGACACGTACAGATACGTACGGTTAGACACTTAGATCGGTTATTACGTACGGACGTATTGCACGGATGAATGACGAGTGATGAGTGGTGGTGCGTTGTAAATCAATCGATCAGCACCAATTGACAGACTAATCACCTGCTGCGCGTGGTGGAGGAGGAGGTGCGAGTAATGCGGGTTGGAGCGCCGGAAGACGATGGACGCCGCGGCGAGCGCGGCGGCGGTCTCGCCGGCGAGGTCGGAGCCCGGGTTGTCCTTGTCGATGCGGTACGCCTGGCGCGACGTGGTCATGTCCTCCGGCCGCTGCCAACAGTAGTGGTCCGTGTCGCCGTCCCCCACCTGCGGGTCCACCGGTCAGTCATTCAGCCACGCGTTTCTCGTCAGGGGCCATAATAATGGCCACCATATATCATTCGCATCACAATTCACAGCGGCGCCAGCAGCAGCAGTAAATCCCATGTTGGAGAGATGAAGAGTCGATGAGTGCATGTCCCCCTTTCCCTTTCCTCGTCGTCTCCACGTGAGCGCGCGATCTCTCGATCGATCCATGGATCGTGCGTCCAAGCGGTAAGAAGTGGTTGCCTGCGACTGACGTAGCAGCAGGTACAGGAAGGCACCGACACGTACTGGTCGGAACGGAACGGACTGGCGTACCTCTGCCCAGTAGACGAAGGGCTCCGTGTGCGCCTTGACGAAGTAGTCGGTGCCCCACTTGATGGCCTCGAGCGTGTGCCCCCACTCGCCGGCGGCGTCGACGTCGTCGGCGAAGTCGATGGCGCCCCACGCGAGCATGGTGACGGTGAAGGCCATGGGCAGGCCGAACTTGACGTGGTCGCCGGCGTCGTAGTACCCGCCGACGAGGTCCACCCCCTGCTGCAGCCCGTCGGTGAGGCCCGAGTGGCCCCGCCACCGCACCCGCTGGTTGTGCGGCAGCCGCCCCGACCGCTGCGCCTCGAAGTAGAGCAGGCTCTTGGACAGCGCCGCGCCATAGTCCGGCGGCGGCTCCTCCTCCTTGTCGTCCTCGATGATGACCGCGGCGTCGGCGGCGGCCATGGTGGCGTCGCACCCGCGCTCGAGGAGAAGGAGGAGGAGGAGCAGCGGGAGGTGGAGGAGCCCCGCCGGCGCGGCAGCGCGGCCCCGGCTCATGGCCAGCGCCAGAGCGCGCGCACCGCGTCTCCCTATCTGCGTACAAGTGTGTGCGCGCGCGCGTGTATCCGCTCGCTGTTTTTTTTTTTCTGTCCCTTCCTCTTTGTTCAGGCTCCTTTATTCTTGCGTCTCCGGGACGGATGGCTGTCTGCTGCGCCGAGCAACTGGCCGCCTTCTGGCGATCTCATTTGCAGCGGAGGTGAGCCAGCCGGGGGTGCGCGCGACGCGAGAGATGATCCGCGGGCACGCTCCCCCACGGCCCCGCAGCCGCGGCACGTACACGCGGCGTTCCCGAGAGCCCGTGCGCCGCGGGGGTAGTTGGACAGATTGACCTGGCCTGGTGAGAGGCCACTGACGGCAGCGTGTCTGCTGCCTGCTCGTTGGTGGCGGCATTAATGGCAAGTAGGGAATGAGCGAGGTGTGGGTTCACTCAGACCGCCCCCGAAGCCCCACGCGGCGGGCCGTTCGTTGGCCAACCCGCCGCGCGAACCCGACCCGGGCTGTCAAATTCTTTGGGGACCACAACTCACCAATTCCAACTCTTCTCGTGTTTGGAAAAGGAAACAGAGATCGACGTTGGACGGCGTGCCGGCGCGGTTGCAAACCGATCGCCCATCGGACGAGCTTGGCCGGCTCTGATGACGCGCGCGGTACCTGGTAAATCGTTATTTTATATAATGGAATATTTCCGGTCGTATGTGGTATCTGAATAATTACAAATTTTAGCATCACCACTGATTGTAAAGAGAAAAAGTCCAACACATTTTATTTTTGGTAAAAACTATTATTATGGTTATTTTTAACGAAGAACACGTCATAATAGTATCTAATAATTTAATCATTTTTTAAAAAATATCCTTTATCTTGTCATCATGCCGCAGCAATGCCAAAACTGTGAATAATGTATTATTATTCATACTATATTTTATAATATCTCGCTGTAGACAGTCAAACCCTTGCTCTACTCCAAATGTAGCAGAGTAACGTGTAAAGTGTGGACTCTCTAAAACCGGTATGTGCATCTGTCTTCTCAATTCCCGCCGAGTTTCCATTTCCCTGTTCGGTTGACTCGCGACCGAAACCAGGGTGCTCCGGCGGAGCGCGCCGACGAGCGGAACCGGACGAAACCGGCTATTACGCGACGCGCCAGGTTTGGGCGCACGCGCACGTAACCGTGTCCATATTATCCGGGGAGGGCGAACTGGCCAGTGACCAACGCAATGTCGATATGGATGGGTGGGGTGATCCTGCGGCGAGCGTGCGTGCGTCTTGCTGGCATGCTACCTACGTGCGGCCCGGTTCCCCGTCCCCGGTGGTCACGTCTTAGTCCGGAACCGCTACAACTCGTCTGACCGCTGCCGTTTCCAGCTGAGCGCTTGCCGGCCGGACCTCTCGAGCTGCGTCGTACGTGTCCCCGCCGGCGGGCGCCGAGCTTTCTTCGGCGCGGGGGGAGTGCGTTCGTGCGCGTGTCGTCTCTCTCTCTCTCTCTCTCTCTCTCTCTCTGACTCTCTGGGTGGCAGCACGTCGTGCTTACGCGCTGCGTCTCTCCCCGGTCCCCTTTCACTAGTTGTGCGCTCGATCGGCGCCTTAGTGCCGCACGGCGACCAGTCGCGAGCACGCTTCGGGTTTGTCCGGCGTGGCGTGCGTCACACGCGTCGGCCGTAACGGACGGGACTAGTTACGACCGGGTGAGTGTGACGGCGGCACGTGGGGCAAAACAAGAGGTGTGGGTAGTGAGAACCACATGTCCCGCGGAGATAACTCGCTTCCGCATTCAGTCATATGCGTATATATGGATACGTGAAGAAGACGTCATCCGCGACATGATGAGCGAGCGTGCATGGCAGCCGCATGCGGCAGGGACACCTGTGTCAAGCAACTAGCGTTTCGTTGGATCGACGAGCATATCAAACGTATGGCGGCCCACCTCTGGCCTAGTAGCTAGAGCTTTACCTGACGAACTATATAGTACTATACACTTGATAGACCACCGACACACCATAGGCATCGCATCATGCACGAGAGAGCGACCTTAACAGTGCCAAGAATAAAGATGGAAATATCAGAGGAAGCTAGATCAGGAACCAGAGAGAGGAAAAAAAGAGGTGAACTAGGCAGGTGTAGCAGCAGTACGAAACAAGAATCTCTTTTGCCGATCGACCACTTTGCAGCAATTAACCACAGACGACCCAGTGCTTTTGCGCAAAGCGCCTGCACGTAGTAGTGCGTGCTTATGCATGGCATATGTTTCCGCGCGCGCGCGATCCAGCTAGCATTACGTTGTAAAGTTAACCACTAAGCCGGCACACACGCGCCCATATGCAACTCTGTCTGCGTAATTAAAACGCATTTGTCAATATCAGCCGCACATGACAGATTGACAACGCATCTCACTTCTCACTCTGTATAACTTAGCTGCAAGACTTTTGTTATTTGTCACGGCCATGCTATGCATGCTCTTATTATCTGCTCGAGTTGTAGCCACTTTTTTTTTCTCTTTGGTTGCGGTTGGATGGCCCGTGTTATGTACATATGCCGCTCCTTCAATGCCTGCATAATGCAGTGGATAATAGTATTCAGAACAGTGAGCCATTATTACTACGACAGCACATCAGAGTGAGTCTAAATTATAGCCTTGATGCTTCGAACATGGGATCATTGTGATCATTGTGGATCTTTTACGTCGCTACGCAATGTATCTCCCTTGACTTTGTCATATTGTTTTCCGTACGTCAGATGAATCATTGGGTCCATTCGTGCTGCCCATCCAATTCATCGAGGCAAGCAATGAATTTGAACCGTCTCCCACCCCAGATGCTCTGATATAAGTCACCTCTCTCAAGATGAGTTCTAGCTAATGAATGTTCTTTCAACAAGCATAAAATAGTGAACAGCGGCATATGCACCGTTGCAATTAAATCAGTTTAAGTCAAGTTTCATACCATGGTGATTCATCGGAAGTACGTAAAAGTTAATTACACGTTACAGAATCTGGGGTGAAAGCTACAAACGATAGATGGATGGGCACTTCGAGTAGTCAACTCAGTTTGGGCCTCTCTACCCCGAAATGCATAATTGACAGCTTCCCTTGTTTAGCTCTCGTCATGCGGCGAATTAATCACTGCTTGACCTCACATTTTTGGCCCATGTGCGTGTTTTGTGTAGTAGGCTGCTAGAGGCGAGGAGGAGACCTAATTGATATGCTCTGTCCTTGCACGAACGGTAGGGTGAGAAGCGATGTGACCACGAAGGTTGCTGGCATGGACCTGATTATCAGGAGCATATGGATGCATGTTTGGTGGCACGTGTGCATCGAAATGGCATACCATGTGCTGCTACTGGTCTATTGCCACCACTTACAGAAAGCGCAATAATAGAAGGGGTTGTGCCTGTATTCTTGAATCTAAAATCGGTGAATATACGGTAGCGCACTAAATCAGTATACTCCCTCGGATCGGAAATACAGGTCTTTTTTGGATTCCTTACAGCCATCCAGTTTTTGTAGTCTTTTCAGCAGCAACATTTGTAGAAGATTGACAACGACTTACATCCGTTATTTCTGAGCAGACGTAAACTCTCTGGAAGTAAGGGGAAATATGCTACGTTACTGATCAGAGGGAATAGGTTTAGTACAGGTTCAAGAAGCTGTACGCTGTATCTAGCTGGACGAAGCAGACACTCCGACTGGTCAGGCACAGAGACAGGCACTGCTCCATGGTCCAACGACTTGATGAATGATACAGTTAACTTGGGATTCGAATCATCGGACTGCCTCCTGTCCGCGTTCATCGCGACCAGTCGATCTGAAGTTTGGATCTGCAACCGACTCGAGTTGCATTCAAGGTACAGGGCCGGCGACGACGGATCGACAGAGCGTTGCGAGGAACCCACCAGTCAGTCCATTCAACCGAGCAGCCACACCAGACATGTCCGTCCCCGCCGGGCGGCGCCATGCATGCACGCACAGATCGACGGACATACAGACAGACAGATCGAGCCCCAGCCGAGCCATTCGATCGACCACCGCCACTGCCGCGCCACTTCACTTCGTTGAAGGAGCAAATGAGAGATGCCATGTCCCTACTGACAACGCATCTTTGAATGGTTTGGAGGAACAGAACAGGAGGGAGCATATATATGCCCAAATCCATACAGATGGGCCATTCATCGTCGGAGCATTAAAGATGATTCATCTGGCGAACTGGGCTCCAATTCCAATACGGTGATCATGGACGGCATCATGCATGCAGTCGGTAGTCAGTAGTTATAGTGGTGTGCGTCCTGCCGCCATTGCAGAGGAAGGAGAGAGCAGCCAACGTGCGCGTGCCTGGGCCGGCCACATGGTCCTGCCGCCATCGCAGAAGGCAGAAGCTAATGCTAACGGGCCAGGATGCGCAGCCCGAGCGTACCTATCAACCGTGCCAGGGCCCACGCGTACGTACGTACGTGCCTGGCCCATGATGATACGTACGCGCCTCGCGGCGGGAAGGTTTGTTTGCCAACAAGTGAGCAAGAAAAGAGAGGCTAGCTCTAGCTACTGCTACTCAAATAAAAGCTAGGCTGCCAGGTGACCCCGCTTAGGGATCCATGATCGATGACGCGGCTCAAGCTACGTGCTTGGTCGCCGTCCCATCGCCGGGCGCATCAGAGGGAGCACCCGAAAAACCGGAGAAGACGACGTCGGTCGTCGCCGATGGACCGACCGATTTCCCATCGATCACGATCGCCGACCGGCTCACGTTCACCGGTGTGGTGTGTTCGCCGAGGCACGTCCGGCATGCGTGTCAGCAGTAACCTATCGTCGCCAATCCGTGTGTGGTGGTCGTTCCTGTGTCAACCTTCATCGGCATGGGGACTGGGCGGCAGTGTTGTAGTTGTACCGTAAGCTTGTCCAGGAAGTTAGGTGACACGTCCCGCTCTTCTAGTTCTAGCTCGGAGGATCGAACAGGAGAAATTCGACACACCTAGCTAGAGCCGCGTCTGACATATTGAAGTAGTGATCATGGAACCGATAAAATGCTACAGTACTAGGCTAGACTACTGGTTATCAAGTTCGCAAACTTGATCATGCCCAAGTATCTCTACACAGACACACCACGGACTACTTCCAGTGAATGATTACAGTACTACTAGTACGTACTTCTGTTTTTAATTACTATGCACCTGAAAATAGAAGAGACAAAGCGACGTTCGTGCCAATCAATCTCAAACTCCAAACAAAATAGCAAATCACGACCATATATTTCTTCTGCTAGCTCCTGCCTGCCTATATCTACAGCGAGATGATTGCCGATATAGCTCTCAACTCATCAAAATCTTTTCGCCGGCCTAGGATGATCGATAACCGCACGTTTCGCCGGCTGCCCGGCCGGCCCGTAGGCATATGTGCAGACGGAGCTCGATCAAAAGTCCTACTAGCAACTTTGACTTACTTAACTTCCCTGCAAATACAAATGCAGCTTCGATCGGAACCCCTAAGCATGCTCAGTTTATTTGCTTCCTTCTTTGTGTTCTAAAATAAATAACGTTTAGAATAATAAATTAATTGCATACGTGCCGTGGACGACACGAGGAGAATGCACACGGCTGTAAGCACCTGGCGTGCTCTGAGTCACGAGCTACGGAATCGCGCGCCGGGAAAAGATCTGCCGCGCCCGCGGGGCCCACCACCGCTCTTTCACCCGTTCCGCTCGCCGCACGTTCCTCCCCGCGTCCGCGTCTCGCCGCACCCTCCACCCGCTCGACGAATCGCTGCTACCCTTCCCAATCGCTATGCCCCCGCCCTTCGCCGCGCTCGTGGTCCTGCCCGCCACCGCCGCGCCGCGATGGCCGCGCACGCCACTCGGGCCTTCCCGCCGAGCGCTCCCCGTGGTCAAGGCAGCCGCGCTCCGGGCGCTGCCGTGGCGCGTCCGCCTCTGGCCGCCGTCGCGCCTCGCGCCCGTGGAGGGCACGCCGCCCCCTACTCCGCCTACGCCGGACGAGCAGGGCGCCGCCTCAGGTGGGGCGCCCGCATGCGGTTTTGGTCGGTTTACTCGTGCTGGAGTGCTGTTGGGCTGACACCCACGTTGGGCGTCCGTCACAGGCTTGGATGCCGGACCTGGACAGGATGGCGGCGGCGGCGGCGGCGGAGGCGCGGGTGCTGATCTAGGGTGGCTGAGGGTGTTCCCGCACGTGCTCACCGCGTCCATGGCAAACTTCCTCTTCGGTTACCACATCGGGTGCGTTATCCACACGGTTGCAGTTGCATCAATGCAGCGTGTTGAATGTGCCATATGTGTTTCGGTTTAAGAGTTAGATATCTTCGATTGGCAACCTCATGTCGATTGCTACACAGTACCCAGGGTGCTACTGATATACTTGTTTAAACATCCAACTTATGCTTCGGTGCATGATCTGATTGCAGGGTCATGAATGGTCCAATAGAAGATATTGCAAGAGATCTTGGTTTTCAGGGAAATCCGTTCCTCCAAGGTCTTGTGGTTAGCATATTCATAGTTGGCGCATTTTTTGGGAGCTTAGGCTCATCTGCATTGGTTGATAATCTCGGTTGTAAAAAGACCCTTCAGATCGATACTATTCCATTGATACTTGGAGCTCTCCTAAGGTACCTAGTTTCTCTGTTTTTATATTCCTGAAAATAGGTCACGTTTTTGGAGACCAGTGTAATCTGTTCTTGTCCAGGAGTTTTAACATCGAATTCAAACTTCCCTTAATGGAATTTCCAGTTCATAAAGTTACCATTTTTTATGCCTAAAGCAATCATACACAGTGCACAGGCAGATTCGCTGGATGAGATGCTTTTAGGAAGATTCCTTGTTGGCATTGGAATTGGTGTAAATACTGTCCTTGTTCCACTATATATCTCGGAGGTACATTTTTGCTATCTGCAAATAATTCTTGCTGTTACGTGTTGTCATCAATCTATGGTGCTATGCCTAGTAATCAAATCATTAAAATTTTCCAATTTTCATCTTCGCCCTTTACTTGCTGCATTCTAGGTTGCCCCAACAAAGTACAGGGGTTCTTTGGGGACTCTGTGTCAAATCGGTACATGTTTGGGAATAATTGCTGCACTTTCCTTGGGAATACCTTCTGAAAATGATCCACATTGGTGAGGCATCTATTGTTTGCGCTTCTGCATATGTAAGTCATTAGTTATTAACTTTACTGGGATGCCTAATCATGGAGAGATTAGTTATAAAGAAGAGCATTACCAAGTCATGATACAGACATTTTGGAATAAATTACACAAGTGGAGAATACTGGACAGTAATGACCTAAATTTTACAATGTTAATTAGAAAGCCCAGAGATTTGCTGTACTAACTGCAAATATATCAGCAAATGCTTTAGTGATCACACCTTTAACGTATGCTAAATCTGTCAACAGCAAATAATCAACTGCATTATCTTGTTAACAAATTACAATTAGTCAAGATATTTCTCTGTTTCTAGGTGGCGAACAATGCTTTATGCAGCATGTGTACCTGGTGTTCTTATTGTCCTTGGGATGCAATTTGCTGTCGAGAGTCCCCGCTGGCTTGCCAAGGTACCTTCAGGTTTCTTTTCTTTTGGGGCTGGGGTTACAATTTGTCCTTCACGATCCTTCGTTGTATCAGAAAGCTCTATCAGTCTATTCTGTAGGTTGGAAGGTTTGACGATGCCAGAAAAGTTATGGAGACACTTTGGGAATCTTCTGAAGTTGATAAGTCCATGGAAGAGATCAAAGCTGTTGTTGTAAATGATGATTCACAGGCCAGCTGGTCAGAACTACTGGCAGAACCCCACAATAAAGGTACTTTTATTTATTAGAATATACTGCTCCTTTTGCCCCTTTACTCATGATATGTTTATTAACTACAATGGCGAGGATCACTTTCATGCATATACATGTTTTTTTTACTTTTTTCTTTTGTCAACTGCTGTCCTGTGACATGCATCTGATTTGTTTGTAATCTGATGACTTATTAGCTAGAGGCTAAGTTGCTTCATTTTATCGTGATTGAGTTATTATGGAGGGGGTGCTGTTTTAGTATTTTGAACATTTATGTTCTGCGTCACGTTTCCACAGTTTTTGTCCTTGTTCCCCTACATTCCGTAAAATTAACGTGGAGTTGTAACAAACAAGCTGCACTGTTCGCTCTCCTCTTCTATGTGCAGTGGCCTGTAAATCTGAAATAGAAATATCCTTGTATCTTTTGAACATGAGATGAAAGAGCCTGAATGCCTGATATATTTCAATAGTTATATTTTGTGATTTTCTGTCAATAACTTATTCTTTGATGCATATGCAGTTGCATTGATTGGAGGAACCCTTTTCTTTCTTCAACAGTTTGCTGGAATAAATGGTGTTCTTTATTTTTCATCATTAACATTCCGTGATGTTGGTATCACAAGCGGTGCTTTAGCGAGCTTATATGTTGGAATAACCAACTTAGGTGGTGAGTAGAGTTTGATTATCCATGTTATGATCCACGATGTTTTCATTGATTCATCTACCGTATTTTTGAATTTTAGGGGCAATCGTTGCTTCATATTTGATGGATAAGCAAGGACGAAAGAAACTTTTGATAGGAAGCTATCTTGGAATGGTATGCACTCTGTAACCTTTTTTAAATTTGGTAGCTGAAACCATTAAACTAAAGGGCAATACCCAATGCTGAAAGCTCCCACATGTTGTGGGGTCTGGGGAAGGGAATTTCCAGGCAGCCTTCCCCTTGCTTATTTTGCAAGGAGGCTGATTCGAACCCAGAACCTCCAGGACACAAGTGGAGAGACTCTACCACTGCGCCAGGCCTGCCCTTCGTAACTGAAACCATTATACTGCAACAACTTATTTGTTTTACTTCTCGGCAAAGCCTGGGCATTTTTGTTTTCATTGCAGAGCTCATTACGAGCTATTATTTATCTCCATATGATCATCCACACATTGATTCAACACTGATGTGGCTCTTATGTATGCCTATGTGGTTCAACACTGCTTGTCCGAGACCAAAGTTATTGCATTTTTCTGTTCTTTCTGCAGGCATTTGCAATGTCCCTTATCGTGTATGGTATCAGCTTCCCACTGGATGAAGAACTTGCCCACGGCTTGTCAATTACTGGCACTCTTTTGTATGTACTTTTATATTCTCTCTAGCATATTCTTAAATCCACAATAGATGAGAGGAAAACACATTTTTACATTCCTCTTTGATAACATAAAGTTTTTTCTAGCACCTTATTAATGTGTATTGTTCTCCTAATTCAGACCATTGGTTAGTCATCTCACCTGTGGATGTGTTCATAGAATAGTTTGGAAGAGATCTTGTTAGTTACTAGATGTTCATTTATATTTGCAGTTACATTTTTACCTTTGCCCTTGGTGCTGGGCCAGTTACGGGTATTATTATTCCAGAACTAAGCAGTGCCCGAACACGCTCAAAAGTTATGGGCTTCAGCTTCACTGTACACTGGGTACGCACTTTCCAAGGTTTATATTTCACCTCAAAAACCTTACTTTCGAGACGTGGTTTGTTTATGTTCCATATTCTCACTTGATATAAAGTTGTACTTATAGACCACATTGTTTTCCAGATATGTAATTTTCTGGTGGGTTTATATTTTCTGGAGTTTGTGAAGAAGTTTGGAGTTGGAGCAGTCTATGCAGGTTTTGCTGGGATCTCCTCGTTGACAGCTCTTTTTGCCTACAGTTTCATAGTTGAAACGCAAGGACGTTCCCTTGAGGAAATTGAGATGTCTTTGAACACTGGTACCTCTGGTGAGCAAAAGTAAAATTTGCTAGTCCATTCAGACGTATGGATGAACTGAAGGTTTCAACTTCCTGAGAATTGTAAGGCCAAGGGGCAAACTCATTCAACCCATACAGTTTGGTACTTTGCTATCTAATATGCCGGTGAGTATATGCAGTGGCCTAGGACAACGAAAAGCAGTTGCCCTCTGTGACCTTCAGCAGCACCGATTGGTTGCGAACTTGCGACAGCTTCACCTTCTGTAGCAGTACCAATGTATATATGTACCATATCGTTAGAAAATTACTTGAGCTGTTAGAAGTGCGGCAATAGATGCCCTAATGTACATAAAGCGTAGAGAAGTTTCTGCAAGCCTATTGTATCTGCGTTCTTTCACATTTGTGCTGATAATTTCTTCTATTGATTCAGTGGTGAATTTGCAGATATCTGTAGCGCCCACTTTCGCATTATTAAAGATTAAGTAGCATACCTCTTTTTCTGAGATATTGTATTATTAAATAGTGATGTGGAAACAACATGCTCTGATTTTCTTAAATGGCTTTGTTTGTAGTGATCAAAGTCATGCCCGAACAAGATGCCGTCTCTATCAATCGCAAAGAAAGAAGACAACTGGTGCATCCTTTGCTGAATACTCCATATTTGGCAGAGCAGAGCAAATGTCAACCAATCCAGGATTGTGCCACTCTGTGTTTTATGGATTCGTGTTTTCGACCCTATACCACACGGAGCACATGGCTGTGGCACCGAGCCGTCCCAGATACGCTTGCTCCTGTTGTGTGGTCTTAAACTAGAGGGCTAGAGAACCAGAAATTTCTGGGTCAACTCACAGAAGTTTCTATGTCTTATTTCCCCGGTGTCAGTTACCTTTCTTGAGCCTTTTGCTAAGTTGAGGCCCAGATGACTTCGAGGTTGGAGTTGGTAAACTCTGAAGACTTTGCATGCGATAAACAGGGCGAGCCTCTACTTTCCAACATCAGTTAGTCCATGATGTTGATGTTGGAACCATTGGGCAGTCTTTGTATTTTTTGAAGATGCTTTTGATATCTTTGTCAGCGTATTCACGAATTTACTGTTTCAAGTACATCAGCTTTGAACTTCTGTATCCTGATCTGGAAATCCAATATTGGATTGCAAAAAGCGCAATATATGTAACTGCTAAAAATGTTACCTATTCTTTTACCTATTAGATACTTGAATGTAAGCAAGCACAAGCAAAGCTTAATAACATTCTTCTTTGAGCACTTGCTCTATATAATCTGGTTGTGTCAATCTCGTTCAACTAGTTAAGGCAATGTTCGGCACAAGTTGAACTTGTAAAAAAACAGCTTATTTGAAAAAATGGTGATAAGTAGGTTAAGCTTATATCCTATTTTTAGTTTATTTTGACAAGCAGCTGAACTAATAAGCTGCCGGAGAAACCTGCTGTTTGGCACACCCCTATTTATTTTCGTGAGAAAATTGTTTCATAAGCTATGCCAAACAGAACCTAAACACTGTAACCATTATTTTATTTTTACTTTCTACTAGTCGAAAGCAAGCTCACTATGTCATTAGTGATGGCACTGGTCCATCTGAGTCCTAGTTGGTAACTAACTTCCTCAATCACTCCCTAAAGTAGCCCAAGGGGTCTACAATATAGGAAGTGGGTAATGCTGACATAACACTGATGAAGCATGGATTATAACGAACCTAAAAGTTATGTGATGGAACAGCAGTAAGCCACTACATGAGCCAATTTCGCCTCTTTCATTCATCATTTTTAGTGTTTACTACAGTTGTAATATCGTACTGTGTGACAGTAACATCAGTGGATTTGCTTATCCGGCCAAACCCTTGACGTGTCATCCCGCTGTTAATTACCAACCATTTGGGATAACGACCAGCCGACGGCTTTGGTGATCCCCAGATTAAAATCCAAATACGAGGACCAGCCAAGTTTGTGAGCTGTGACCTCCCGTGCATTCCACCCCTTTCCTTTAGTACGTTGACAAGTCGCTCGTGACGACAGTGAGGACGCATGTTGCAAGCTACGGGCTCTACTTTTAAAGCAAAAAAAAACACAAGATAAAAAACAACATTTATAGGAAAGTCTAATTCTTTACATCAGTATGAGATGTTGAGCAAATAGATGTCACAGATAGGTAATCGTAATCGCACGTCTGACCAATCAGTCCTGGCTTCTCCCCTGCTTGATTGTCTCGGCTCTGAAAAAAAGGAAATCTTATCAACTAGAAGAACAAAGTAGGAAATCTTATCAATCCACGGAAAAAGGGCGTAGCGTTTTCGTAGCAGGTGCAACGAACTGGAGCGTCTGACATGTGAGGAAGTTGGAACATCGAATATTGAACCAAATTTACTTTTAGCTCGAAACATAGAATTCTCCTTTTAACAGCAAGATGCACACATATACTTTTCTGGAGAAAATGTAGAGATATCCACCACCCAAGGTCATTGAAAAAATTGAATCTGAACACCACCATTAGCAGAGCAAAAAGAAAAAAAAATGCACCTCTCGGAATATGCATTCCTGTACCCTGTTAATTAACACTCATGTTATCTATCCAGTTGCACAGCTCAATCACTAATCAGCGTTCAAGATCCAGAGAATTCCCATCACCTCGTGGGAAGACGCAACTTTACCTTGATTTTTCCATATCTTTGGGAGAAATTTCAACTTGATTTCTCTGTCCTCAGATTTTTTTATTTTGACAGTCTTGCCCTTGCCAGCAGTCTTTCATCATCAGTTAATGACACGGCTTTTCATCTTCCTCAAACAATGCAGGAAAACGACACGGCTTCTCTACTTGCACCATCAGTCGATTGTGGAGTCCAGAGAGGACCATGGTTGGTCCGCTTACTTCTGATACATTGCACTCAGCATGAAAAACCGCTCTCACTGGCCGGTGGTCTGATAACCTGTAGTTGCACGTCTCATACTGGACTTGCTTCAGGCCCTTGCCGCGCCACAGAATACGATCGCACCTGCACAAAAGTAGCACCACAGTTAAGGGTCACATTCACCACTCAAAAAAAAACCGTGTCATTTGTAGGGTTCGATGCATCCATTTTTGTGGCTGTATGTATTGCAGTTGAGATAACTCTTATTTATCAAGGCAAGACAAGTTCAAGTCCTTTACATGTCCTTAAAAGAAAGAAAAAGGATGTGCAGGTCTATTCAGCTGAGCTGAGAGCTGACCATGCTGGCGCCCGCTTCTCACCCCGCGCACCATCAATGCGCCAGTAGTACTGGTCGGAGTTGGGGTGGTACTTGTAGGTGGGAGAGAAAGTGATCGAGCCTTCTTGCCACCCCTCGAAATTCCGGCCCCTTGAGAACTCAAACAATAACTACGGTTGCACCAGATAGAAGCGATGTGACATTTAGACAAATTCATACTCCCTTAGTTTCATATTAATTGACGCTGGTTAGTTCAAATTTAAACTAACCAGCGTCAATTAATATGAAACGGAGGGAGTAACATGGATTAAGACGGGATTAAGACGACAAGTTAGATATGCCTTGGTGAAAAACACACCTGGTCATTTTCTAACATGATGGTCCAGTTCTTGGCTTTCACCAGCAACCTCGTCTCGGCCTCTTCCAAGGATAACCTATAATTCAAGTCACCGAGCAAAACTACCTGACTGCAATAAGGAGAATGAAAACATAGGAATAGCATAAACAAATTGTTGGTATAAATTGGTGAAAAAGAAGTGATTCACTATATGATGTATGCCATTATGCATGATGCTATTTCGGTAGCTTACCAGATTCTTATTCTCAGCTGGGATACCCCTTCATTTTCATTTAGTAAGAAGACAGGATAAGTTTAGCAAAATTAAAATGTAAGTCCAATCAAACTAAAAATCAAGAATTTAATCATTAAACGAAAATAGAACTTAATCCTATGATAAGAGACGATGTTCACTAACTATTAGGTAGAATGCAAACTACTGGATATGCTGAGTCACTGATATTGACGTATCGTATAAATCTAAGAGGGTATGATAGTTGGGCCCAAAGTAAAACCTGAAAAATATGAGGCCAATGAGCTGAGATAATGCGCCTACTTGTGGTCAAGGATCTTCTCTGGCAACTTATGAATTGCACCACCAGGGAACCTTGTCCTTGCAAGTATATCCGTGGCATTCAAATTCCTCAGCAGCACATCCCCTTCTTTGCCACCTGAAGCCAGGTGACAGCAAACAAAGCAGAAGCTCGTCTCCTGCAACACAAATCGGATCGAAACAGAACCCTGCAATCAAAGCATCCACACATAAGACCATGTGCTTGCACTACGGATCACTGGCTCTTCTTTCCGCTTTCCCTATGCATGCTGCGTTTACCTTGTTCCCTAGGCAGCCCATGATACCCGAACCAATGCACGACACGTCCAGATGATGAATGAATGGCTTAATGCTGCTCCTTGCCCATACTGAGGCAAAGATGCCAACCATCTGCTTGCTCCTGATGCAGCTGAAGTATTCTCCCTGGGCGGAGCTCTCCATTGCACCACTGTCTGTAGATGCTTGCTGCGAATCCACGCCTTCAATAATTCTGTTTTTGTTTAATGCTTCAGCAATCAATGACTTCCACTTTGTTGATATACATCTCTTCTTAGGGCCAAGCACATTTCTTGCATTGAGTGGTACTATCTCTTGGAACCTAAAGCACCATCAGAATAAATCTTATCCAGCTAGAACAAAACGTCTCATCTACAATTGTAAGTTAGTGGGTCGAACTGAACAGGCTACCCTATAACATATATGTCGTACAAGTTGTCTCTTGAATCCAACCAATCCTCCAAATCCAGATCATCAGATGGCACGATGCCACCAACATTCCAGGTACATGCGAACACCCTTCGCAAAAGTAAAAACCAGAAAGGCTGAAATAAAATGCTATGAAGTATGAGCAGACTAGAAAACTGCAAGGCTAGGCACTGCTAGTCACCTGTATATGAGTGTATCATTAGGTCCAGTGAAGGATCTCTTCCCCAGGGTTTCATCCACTACACTTAAAACCTCAGAGACAGATCCATGCCCATGAAGCTGCTGGCGGCGCAGTAGCTTACTAGTTACTAGCCTAGGAAGAATGATCTAGAATAACAGCAGATGTTATATGCTCCAACTCTGCTACAGAGATAAAAGAAACGAGCAGCCACTTATTCATGGCGGCTCACTGGTCTCACCTTTCTATTCTCTTCCATCTTGTAGTAGAGGCCAAGAGATCACCTCCCTGTCTAATAGCAGCATGCAGGAGCATACACATGCACGCAGCAAGTACTAATAGCCAAATAAGACGAAGTGCTGCATGATATATAACTCAGCAAACAAGCAGGAAAAAGTAAGGCATGAAACTGTAGCTGTGATGTTGACAGAATTGTAGGTTGAGCTTCTCATTTACTATCTTCAAAACATTCACACAGTACAATGCTTGTCAAGCTTGTTGTGGACTAGCAGGTGGACTGCTGGTTACGATCTGAACAAAGACATCAGCTATAGTTTAACTCTCAGCATTTCCTGTGCCCATCATTCTATTAAAAGAACTGTAGTACATAATGTATTAGAATGACATAAGGACTGAGGAGAATACTTCAAGTGGTATAAAGTAACTTTGACATGCAACCCAGAGTGTTCTAATTGGCAAGCTACACTGGCATGCCTGGTGGTTTGGCTGGGTAAGAAGCCACCCCTTTGTTGAATAATGGCTGGGTGGGAAGAGACAAAGGCACACTTGTGCTACTTGCCTACCTAAAATATATTCTTATTATTATATGTTTGTTGGGCACTCGGGCTGCCCTTGGGTTTTTGGCAAGGCAATCATGCGACTTGTATTTGAATTTTTCGAGAATTTGGACTCTTGTCCCTATTTGCATGTGTCTATTGTTTGAAAATTCATAGCGAGAGACCTCAAGATTGTATCACCCTTTCTGCTGTGGTTGACTGCATGTAGATCTTGTAGGTAGGCTAGGCTTTAGGCTTTATAGACCTAAAAACAATTCTGCTAGCGAGTTAATGCGCTTAATTATGTGCAGTTTTCTGGAGCAAGTGTGATATCATGCTTACCTCTGCCAGATCCAAAAGAAAGATGTTATGTTTGATGGTTATTAGGTTACGCTTCTTCCGTTAGATGGAAAAAGGACAAAAAATGCAAATGGTAAATTCTTGGGCCAGCTACTAGACATATCAGATTAAAAACAATAACTCATTCGGTTCTAGTCTAGCTTCAAATTTTACAAAAAAAAGGTATAAGCTAGTGAATCAATCCAAACATCAAAACGATGTGAAAGGGATGGACAAAAAAAGAGAGGCAAAACGCCTGTAGGCAGGACTAGCGCCCTCCGTTCGTTTTTCAGATCAATCAAATTGGTGACAGGCTGACTGCCTCGTGTTTCTTCATTTGACAAGGCCCCAATATCATAAACCATCACCGTTCTTTTTTGCCGTTGAAGGAACAAGGAAGTAAAGGTTGGCCTCAGATCAGCAGATGACTGATGCTGTCCGTGCATTTCTGTTGATAGACTTACCTATATGCTGGCATGCAGCCATGCAGAGCTGTGGAACCTAAGCAGCATCTGACAAGATCTGTAGTTGCGAAGTTCCTGAATGGACAATATTGCTTTATTGGCCTACAGTCAGATTCCAATGGAAGAAAATTGAAATATGATAAATGTGTCAGTTTGAAAGACGGACCTGGAGCTATGTTAGTGTATCTTCACTTGTCTCCTTAGTTCTTGGGTTTGAATCAGCATCTTTATAAAAGCAGGGGTAAGAATATTTAAGAATAACCTTTTTATAGACCCCACAATGTATAGCGACTTCGGCACTAAGGTCTAATACGTGATCTAATGACATGCAGTCAGCTACAGCTGAATAACTGAGGTCTAATACGTGATCCACTGACTTGCAGTTAGCTACAGCTGAATAACTGAGGTCTAATACGTGATCCACAAGTTTGAAATAGCATAATTGCAACTGCAAATACTTGCTACCTGGTACGCCAAGCAATGATGTGTGCACATGTGAACTGACAACTGTGCAAATGTGGACATGTCCTATGTGCTAAATGACAGGAGAAGAAGAGCTGTGCAGCAAATGTATTCGGGGCCGGCATTATGCGAGCCGGGCCCACAAAGGCGCCAAGAAGGTTGTAGCTCAGGTGGAGAAAGATGTCTAATTCAATAATGGAAGCCTATCTTTATATTAGGAAGAGAATAAATATATTAGGACGGGTGTGTTTAAAATAGAAAGTGTGAGTTTGATTATGGAATAAAGATCCCGGTCAGTCGGGGGGCTGTCCCAACTGACCAGGGGCGCGGCCCAGGAGGGGGCGACGATCAGGGGTCCTGGACTCTAATAAATACCGACCACCTCGCCTCATTGTGAGTCATCCAGGAAATTCAGAATTACCCCATTGGGTTATTCTTCTCCTTGGATCACCGTGGCTACGAACCCTAACTCTAGCCGCCGTGATCCCCCCTCTCTTCTCCCGCGATACGCGTTGCGCAACTCCTCCTACGCCTCCTCGCTGCTGGTCCCTCCCCTACGCAGCCCTAGGCGCAGCAGGAGGGCCTCCCCCACCCTCGATTCACTGCAATTGGTATCAGGATCCAGCGGAAGAACCGACCATGTCCGTCTACGGGGCTGATTCTGGGCCTATGTCCATGGGGGACCTTGCTGCCCTCATGAAGAGCATGCACTCCGACATCACGGCTTCCATCGATCGCCTCTCAGCAGAGGTGGCGACCGTTCGTACTCGCCTCGATCGGCACGACGTCCGTCTTGCTCATATTGAGAAACAGCCTGACTCGGCCTTCTCAGCACAGCAGCAACCACGGGACACCACCACGGGCAACGAAAATCTGTTCAACACGGACACCGACGGCCTGGCGCACGGCGCTGGCCGGGGGCGCGGTGGCCGTGATGGCAGCGGCGGCGGTGGCAGCAACGACGGTGACTACTTCAGCCCACACAACTATGGCCGACGTCCCCAGGGGCGTCACACGTTCGACGATGGTGGACTGCGCCGCCATAAGATCAGTTTCCTGAAGTTCGACGGGGAAACTGATCCGCTGCTCTGGCTCACCAAGTGTGAGACATACTTCCGCGAGACACGTACGATGCCGAAAGAGAACGTGTGGCTCACGTCTCTCCACCTAGAGGGAGTCGCGGCCGAGTGGTACACCGCTATGGAACGCGACTGCGGCATCGTGTCCTGGGAGCGGTTTGTGGCCTTTATCAACATGCGCTTTGGACCTCCACTCCGCTCCAACGATCTAACTGAGATTAAAGATCTTCATCGTACTGGTATGGTTGAGGAGTACCAGCGTCAGTTCCTAGTCCTTCTCTGCCGCTGTGAGGATCTCAGTCAGCTCCAGCAAATCAATCTCTTCACAGCTGGCCTTGGAGAGCCACTTCGTACCGATGTGGAGTAGTAGTTTCCCACAAATCTGCAGACCACCATGAGCCTGGCTAGGGCCCTCAAACGTTGACTCGCAGCAACAACAGATAGCGGGACACAGAAGGGCGCCGCCTCTCAACGCTCTAAGCGCCCTTCTCCTGTGTCACGCGCCACCACCTTGGCTTCTAACGGTGGTTCTGCCACACCTGCTCCGACATCTTCGACGACGACATCCTCCCGCCCGCGCTTCAAGCGTCTCACGGCTGATGAGTTGGCTGCAAAACGCGCAAGCGGCGAGTGCTATCACTGCTCGGAGCTGTACACGCCGGACCATAAGTGTGCCGGCAAGGGAATTTTCCTCCTTGAGCTCGACGACGACATCGACGTTGACACGGCCATTGCCGACATGGGCATCTCCCTACATGCCCTGACCGGCATCGACCTCACCAACACAATGAAGCTCCAGGTCTACATCCGCGCCAAGCTGTTGACCGCATTGGTCGACACGGGCTCCACTCACACCTTCATTAGGGAGCCCCTCATCTAGGAGCTCGGCCTGATGATGTTGCCGCAACCAGGCGTCGGTGTTCGGGTCGCCAACGACGACTCCATATCCTGCTTAGGCATCTGTCCACATGTACCATTGATGATTGCAGGAGATCGCTTCGACGTCACGTGCTACGCGCTGCCACTCGACAACTTCGACCTCGTGCTGGAAGTACAGTGGTTGCGGTCCTTGGGACCCATCCTCTGGAACCTCGAGGACCTCACGATGAAGCTGTGGCGCGAGAAATGTGAGGTGGTCTGGACAGGGCTGCGCAGCTCAACCCCCGTGTGCTATTCTCTGGCGCCTCCTACCGACATGATGAGCGCCCTCCTGGATAGCTTCCAGGACCTCTTCGACGAGCCACGTGGTCTTCCTCCTCCACGATGCCACGACCATCGCATCAGGCTCTTGCAGGGCACAACTCCAGTAGTTGTCCGACCGTACCGCTACCCCCAGCTTCTCAAAGACAAGATTGAGAAGCAGTGCGCTGAGATGCTTCGCTAGAGCATCATCCGGGAGTGCATCTCTGCATTCTCCTCGCCAGTATTGTTGGTACAAAAAGTCGGCGACATGTGGCGCTTCTGCATCGACTACCGCGAGCTCAACGCCCAAACTTTGAAAGACAAGTTCCCTATTCTGGTGGTCAATGAATTGATGGACGAGCTCCGAGCGCGAAGTTCTTCACCAAACTTGACCTCCGCAGCAGCTACTCCAAGTGCGCATGCACCCGTACGACATCGACAAGACGGCATTCCGAACTCATCGAGGCCACTATGAGTTCTTGGTGATGCCGTTCGGCCTCACCAACGCGCCGTCCACGTTCCAGTCGTTGATGAACGACGTCCTCGACCCGTACATCAGGAAATTCGTGCTTGTCTTATTTGATGACATCTTGGTGTATAGCAGGTCCTGGACCGAACACCTCCAGCATGTCAAGCAGATGTTCCAGACACTCCGGACACACAAGCTGTTCCTGAAGAAGTTCAAGTGCTTCTTCGGCCAGGAGACCGTGTCCTACCTAGGACACATCATCTCCTCCCAGGGCGTGGCGATGGATCCGACCAAGGTGGAGGCAGTGGAGCGTTGGCCTACACCTTGGTCCATACGGGCCTTGCGAGGCTTCCTTGGGCTCACCGACTACTACCGCAAGTTCTTTGCGGGGTATGGCGCAGTGGCCGAGCCCCTCACTGCCCTCCTCAAGCGGGAAGCATTCCGCTGGACCGACGAGGCGCATGATGCCTTCTCCCAGCTCAAGCAAGCGCTGATGACAGCGCCTCTTCTCCAAATACCAGACTTCAACAAGCGCTCCGTCGCCGACTGCGACGCGTCGGGCACCGACTTTGGGGCGGTTTTGCACCAGGGCGATGGTGCCATCGCCTTCTTCAGTCGCGTCGTAGCTCCTCACCACCACAAGCTACCAGCATATGAGCATGAGATGATCGGCCTTGTGAAGGTTGTGCGCCACTGGTGGCCTTACTTATGGGGTCACCCCTTCACCGTTAGAACTGATCACTTTAGTCTGAAATACATCCTAGATCAACGCCTCACAACAATTCCCCAACATGCTTGGGTGAGCAAGCTCTTGTGCTATGATCTGCAGGTTGAGTATAGGCCGGAGCGTCTAAACAGGGCAGCTGACGCTCTGTCCCGCCGCGATGAGAAAGACATGGCTATTCACGCCATATCAGCGCCAGTCTTCCACCTCTTCGACTAGCTTCGTGCGGAGATCGCCACGGACCAGCAGACGCAACAGTTGTGCGCCCAGCTCTAGGAGGGAGTCGCACCTGCTGACTGGGCCGAACGTGACAATTTCCTCCTGCACAAGGGGAAGCTCTTCATCCCCAACACGTCCTCCTTGTGGCCCTCTCTTCTAGCTGAGGGGCATGAAGGGGGCCACAAGGGCGTCCACAAAACAGCGCACCGGCTACGACTCTCCTTCTACAGCCCGTCACTCTTGCGACGGGTGCGCGACTACGTCCGCAGTTGCACCACATGGCAGCGCAACAAGACGGACCATCTACATCCGGCCGGTCTACTACAACCTCTTCCTATACCCTCAGAGATCTGGGGTGATATCTCCATGGACTTCATCGAGGGTTTTCCAAAGGTTGGAGGCAAGACGGTGATCATGACGGTGGTGGATCGCTTTTCAAAGTACGTCCACTTCATTCCATTGAGGCACCCGTACAGTGCTGCATCTGTGGCAAGGGCGTTCTTCGACGACATTGTACGTCTACATGACTTCCCCTGCTCCATCGTCAGCGACCGCGACACCGTCTTCACTAGTCTGTTCTGGTCAGACCTTTTTTAGCTAGCTGGTGTTCGTCTGCAGCTCAGCTCGGCCTTCCACCCACAGTCCGACGGCCAATCCGAAGTTGTCAATAAGGTCACCACCATGTATCTGCGTTGCCTGGCTGGTGATCAAACAAAGTCATGGCTGCAGTGGCTTCCCTGGGCTGAGTACTGCTACAACACATCGTACCAGACAGCCCTCAAGTGCTCACCCTTCAGAGTGGTCTATGGCAGAGATCCCCCAGCACTTATCTCTTATCATCAGGGAGTCTCCAAGGTAGCAGCAGTTGACCAACAGCTAAGGAACAGATATGAGTTCTTAGCTGAAATTAAAGATAGGTTGGTGCAAGCTCAGATTGCCATGAAGAGCTATGAAGACAAGACTCGGCGTGAGGTGGAATTTAATAATGGAGACTGGGTTTGGTTACGTCTTCATCAGTGCACTGCAATAGGTGTGATAGTGGCACCACCATCAAAGATTGGTCCTAAGTATTTTGGACCATATCAGATCATAAAGCGCATTGGTGCGGTCTCATATAAGCTGCAGCTACCTCCTCAAGCTCGGATACATTATGTCTTCCATGCGTCCCTCTTGAAGAAGTTTGAAGGTCCTACACCAACTCTAGTGGCGCCTCTGCCACATCTCTTCCATGGGCGAGTCATACCGCAACCAGAGAAGATTCAGCGGGCACAGCTGAATAGAGGAGTCTGGGAGCTGCTAATCAAGTGGATTGGCCATTCTGATGCAGATTCAACATGGGTCTAGCTAGAAGATTTCAAGATGAAGCATCTCGCCTTCCAGCTCGAGGACAAGCTCTTTGTCGAGAAGGGGGAGAAATGCTGTGGACACCTTCATGGGTCGACATTATGCGCACCGGGCCCACAAATGCGTCAGCTAGGCGGCGGCTCAGGTGGAGAAAGGTGCCTAATTCAATAATAAAAGCCTAGCTTTATATTAGGAAGAGAATAAATATATTAGGACGCGTGTGTTTAAAATAGGAAGTGTGAGTTTGATTAGGGAATAAAAGATCCCGGTTAGTTGGGGGGTTGTCCCAACTGACCAGGTCGCACAGCCCAGCTAGGGACGGCGGCCCAGGAGGGGGCGGTAGCCAGGGGTCCTGGACCCCAATAAATACTGACCCCTCCCCTCATTGTGAGTCATTCAGAAAATTCAGAATTACCTCATTAGGTTGTTCTTCTCCTTGGATCAACGTGGCTACGAACCCTAACCCTAGCCGCCGTGATCCCCCCTCTCTTCTCCCGCGATATGCGTTGTGCAACTCCTCCTACGCCTCCTCGCTGTTGGTCCCTCCCCTGCGCAACCCTAGGCGCAGCAGGAGAGCCTCCCCCACCCTCGATTCACACCGCATATATATATATATATATATATATATATATATATTCCTTCGGTTACAAACAACTGCAATAACTGTGAGCAGTGAGAGAATTAAATAGTTCTATTCACTATTTTCATCTATTCACATTCCATGCAGTTTTCTACCTCATCTTCCCAGTATTTTTAAAATCAATATGTTCTGCCCCATAATCACAATATCCAATCAATCACCACAAGTTCAGACCATGACAGAACAAAATGGAGAAAAAAAATATTATACTACAGAAACATTCGCCCTCAAACTTCAAAGCATGCGGTGTAGACAAAAATGCTATAGATGAACTCCTTTTCTTTCAATGGACAAATAATGTGAATAAAAATTCCCAAGAAAAATGGAAATCAGACATGCTGTGAGGCGTACCTTTACATGTGTATTTGGTTAATAACTGGTTTTAGAGCCAACTGTGATCAACCCAATCTGCAAGAGGTACAAATAAATTGGACCGAGAAATATATGATCAATATTACAAGGTTACAACAAATACACTAAAGAATCACTTTTGCTAGAAACCAGATGTCAAACTATAATTTGCATACATTTTAAAAGTGACACATCTAACTTTATCAGGAAAGTTGATTAGAAAGAAATCTAAAATTATTGGAACATCATCAGAAGCATAGTTGATAAAAGAAAAGGAAGGGATCTTTGCCTCCAAAAGCAGTAGCACAAATGCAAAAAACAAGAAGTCAAGGAGATATGTACGATACATTGAATATGTGCACAGGCATGCAGCTAAGCAATAGAATAAAAATGGATGATCCCAAAACCAAAAAACCGTGACCAAACAAAAAGAACAACATTCTATACAAAGAAATATAATATAAACACATCTCAAAAACAAACCTATCACATTCCAATGCCACATGATTCTCAATAATCCTGGTCCATAGTTTCAGAAACACCAAATCCACAAGTCACACAAAAGCAAAGCAATATCCTGAGTATGAGAGATGAACAGATCTGCAGCATTAACGTGTCTCATGACTAAATGAACCAATTATGCCACATATTGATGATTCAACACCAGCACAGAGAAAAAGGGCATACCCAGTGTTGAGTGCTCCCACACATTGTGGGATCTGGGGAAGTAAATTTCTCAGCAGCCTCTCCCTTGCTTTTTTGCATGGAGGCTGATTCGAAACTAGGACCTCCAGGACATAAGTGGAGAGACTCCACTGCACCAAGCCCGCACAGAGAGCATCACGTAAATTTCCTAAGATGCATGTTGCAGTATAGCCGCACGAAACTGTTTATTTCAGGAAAATAAATTCATAGAAAGATGTTTTGTAGCATTACGAATTGGTATTTGCAGCACCAAACCATAAAGACATATGATAAAGAAATAAAGCTATGAAATTTTTCTGGATTAGTAACACCTTCAGCAAAAAACATTCATCATTGCAGACTTCATATGGAATAAATGGCATTAGAATATATTTTTGGCACCAATCAAAGAATGGTCAGCTGTGATTGGATATTCTGAAGACAAGCAGCATATCCGCAAAGGTGCACATCAACCTAATTCGCCCTATGGTTAAACATTGAATCCTGAAATATTCAGCTGTCCAATCAGATAGGTGAAGAATAAACAAAAGGCAAAAAATTGACAAGTGTAATTCAGAAAACGATGTTGAATCAGGTTTCCCTTTTTAAAGTGGAAATGAACTAACCATGTATTAGAAAATTTTTAGCACAGCTCTAATATATTTACATCTCAGGAGTATATGTATGTACCTATGCTCATTTAGACCATGCGACAGAAAAACGATGCCGCTACAGATTTGAAAGGCAAAAAGATAAATAGATCAGTGAAAAAATGTATTCAGAAAATCAAGGTACAGTTCTACGATCATGCATTGTTGGTAACCATCCTGTACAATTATACAACATGTATAGACACGGATTCATTTCTACAGCGGTCTGATGGTTTCCCATAACATAGAAAGTTACTTGGTTAAGAATTCCCCATTTTCTATGAAAATAAAAACAGATTTCTGATACTATGCATTTACATCAACATATCCACAAAAGTATCAGAAAGAGCAGGGGCCAGCATAGAATGGTCAACCATCAAAAATTAGTTTTTTTCTGCACATAATATTCTCCGGTTCTAGGAGAGGTGGTGAAAAAAGAGAGCTTCTACTTACTTTTTGTAGATATGTTGAGGCAATGGTGCATAAAGCTTTATCTGCGGCTACGTTACTTGATGACTCAGTGTCATGACTCCCATGGCTTGGTCGTATCACCCATGATCAGACTTTATTATAACAATTCTCCAACAAGGCCAGGCCAAAATAGGATACTTAATTTAGAGTAATTTTCTGTGTTATTTTATGTTATTCTAAATTTGTGTAGCCACTTCCACGGCCTGGCCACCTAGGATTAAAATAGACAGAGGTCGGAGCAGAGGGAAGGCAGCCAGCCATGGCCTTCTAGGCGAGGCGGCCAATACTGGCGTCTCGGCCAATTTTTAAACACTGCACATAGGAACATCAACCTTGACAAACGGTCTAAAACTTGGTAGCCAAAGTCAAGAAAATTTTCATGTAGTAATCCACTTTTGCATTACATTACATGATGTAATTCCTAGCTCGGCTCAACAAGGATCAGACAAAAGATACCACCCACTGCCAGTAAATGTCCTATTCCCCAGGCCCACCTTATTACAAGACAACGCATTCCCCCAAAACAAACAAACAAACAGAAATAAAAGTCCCTGATAGTGTACCTGCTCAAATCAATTCATCCCGCCAAAGTAGCACGGGCCTAGTCATCTCGGTGTAGTGTATTAGGTTCCAATGGCCGACCGCGCTCAAACTCGGAATACGCAAGAACAAATACAAACAACTCCGCAAAATTGTAGCGCTATTAGCGACAAAAGAGACATGCCATGACTTTCGCCTACCTCCTCCGTTCCAAGTTCAACGGGCAAAACACAATATGATATGTTAATATCAATGCACCGGGTAGGGTGGTGTGGATACTTGAATTGGTCGGCGCCTCGGCGGCGGCTAGAGTCCACGACTGCGTGAACAGCGAGTCGCCAATGGCCGACTCAAACAGGGCAAAGTCCCTCCTGCTCCTCGTCCCCGCCTCGGCCTCCTCCCGCAGCCTTCGGATCACGGGCTCCCGCCTCACCGCCGCGTCCATGTCCAACGCCCTCATCTCTCCCACTCTTCCTCCTCCACCTCCTATTGCTGCCGCTACCGCCGCCGCAGCAGCTATTTCAGACGCAGGCGGTGGCACTGCGAGGCAAAATGCGGCCGCCGTGGAGACTGCCGCGCCGTGACAGGCAACTTGACAAGGATGTGGATGAGCTCCGGCCGTTGAGGCTGCCGGAGCGATAGGACCCCGACCTGCACCGACGAGGCCGCAGGCGGGGCCCACATGTCGGCGAGGCCGGAGAAAGAGGAAAAATGAATAGAACAAAGCGATGGCAAGGGGATCTCTGAATGGAAGCTTCATACTGCTGGCCTAACGCGGTGATGGGACCAGCTTCGGAGGACGCGTGTCTCCTGATTAAAGCTGAACAGACGGTGCCCACTTGTCAGTGTGCAAAAGTTGACGGGGCGCTGGGTAGCTAGCATCGTGGCCACGAGTGGGGAGTTTCGCTATTGGGCCGTGGAGAATTTCGCTACTGGGCCGTGGAGACGTTAGTATGGAGGCTATGGCCCAGCGCGCTCATCGGGCCGGACCTATTACTAGATTTATTTGCACTGTATGCGTTGAGGGCTTTGATGAGGTAAAATCATCTATTACATAATTTATAGTCCCTCTGTTTTGAAATAAATAACGTTTCGAACAGCTAATTTAGTTTAAATTAAACTAGATTTCTTGTTCTAAACGTCATTTATTTCAGAACAAAGGGAGTACTATGGTGTTGTAGCTTTAATCACCTTTATTAACTTTCATGTTGCATTTTTAACTGATTCTCCTCTTCGGGTAAGAACCATTCTTGCACGTCACTTTGGATCCGACAACTAAGGCATTACAATTTCGCCAAATTTAGATGACTCAAGTATTGGGCCGGTTAATGGGAATTTTCATACGCGTTGCAAGTGGTTCAATTTTTGTGTGCTAAACACTTGCTTCCCTATATTGATAAGCCTACAATTTTCAAATAATTTTCCTTCCCAATACCTAAAACATTTATTATGGCGGAGAACATCTAAGATACCTGTTGTTGACCCCGCGTCCCCTCGTCGAGCTACACAGGCGGCGTTTGGCCACCAACCCCTCCTCTCCACTTTCCTCCCTATAGACGGCAAAGCATGTTGCCAGTCAAAGCTTGAGCGACCCCCGCAATGACAACAATGACAGGGCATTTTGTTGCTGTCTACTTCGTGCACAAGCTGCGAACCATTCATGGTACTCCCTCCGTTCTGAAATAAATGACGTTTAGGACAAAAAAACTAGTTCTATTTGAACTAAATTAGCTGTCATAAACGTCAACTATTTCATAACGGAGGGAGTATATAAGTTTGATTTCGTATGAATGTCATTCTCCCCAGCCTGATCACTTTGCAATCTTGCCTCCTCTTTAGATGGATCACCCAGTTAATTTCAATTTATCACATCACGGTAGCTTTATGCGTGCCTACTTATGGTATTGCATGAGAACTTTCATTAAGTATGAGAACTGACATAATTTTTTGAAAACACTCAATTAAAATGGAGCTTACTTGGTTAGGCATAATTTGTGTGTCACCGCTAAAATCTTGTTTTGACACAACTTTTTCACGGAAATAAATAGGAGTTATGTCAAACCACAAACTTCTGCAACATCTCGTTAGTTGCTTATCAAAACAAACTAAAAACATTATATAAACAAATTGTTTTTCACTAATATTTTAAATAAGTTATTTTCCAACAAGCGGACTCGTGCCAAACGATACCGAAATGCCATGGGGCGATAGATTTTGGTCGGGTCAAATCACTCCTAATGAGCCTGGTACAGGTAAAAAACGCTTAGCATGCTCTAGAGTGAGTCAGTTTCCGTGAGGTCCATGTCCTAAGCCTTGCTTTCATGCAAAATCTTCTTGTAGCATTTATCGTTTGGTAATTTGTCGGTAGGGTAGTTTGATTTGACATGGTAACCCCGCTCGACTTTTGCTTGTTTAACTAAGCAGCATAACCATTGTATGATATCAGAGGTCCATGGTTGGCCAACAGCTGCCATCTGCACGGACGTCGACCTGGTCTACCGAGTTGTCCCACACGAAACGCGGTAGTCCAAGAGCTGTAGTCGGCCATGCCGACCGTTGCATATCGAGGCCCAAGGGAGGCTGGACTCGGTCCACCAAAAGCCACCATATCGTCCCTCTCCTTTAACACAAAGCCGCGCACCAAGGCGCACCCACAATTCTCGATGATAATCCGCAACCCCGAGCTGACCAAATCGAACCGAATCGAATCGCCGGGAGCACGCACGATCGCCGGCGATGGCCAGCCTCACCTTGCCGCCGGTGCCCCCCAACCCGCGCCAGGACGCCATTGACCTCCACAAGGCCTTCAAAGGTCCTCCACCACTTTCCCATCCATGGTTTCTCCTAGAAATTTCCGTCCACCCTGCGATTCCGCGGTTCGATTCTCGGGCAGGGGGTTTGCGCCAGACGAGGGGATATGGGTTTCGAGCGGTTGTAGCCTGAGACACGACGACTGTTTGTTACGGTTGTCTGCCAGGGTTAGGTTGTTTTTGCATAGGATGAGGTCAGGGCGCGTTGACCAGACGGGTGAACGTTTCAGCTCAAAACTGTTCCAGCGGCTCATCGGATTGAATTCGTAGGTCGATAGGGAAATGGTAAGGTTACCGTGAGATATTTTCTAGAGGCCTGAACGGACTAAGGTAGACATGTTGTGAATTGTGATGTTGTGACAACTCGGTGACGTCATGGTAGCTGTATCGATTCAGACCCTTTGGCTTTTTTTCTAGCTATAATCTCGAGTCAAGTGGATAGAGAACTGAATACACGTCAGAGACTCAGACACAGTTTTGTAGCCTTGAAAAGTCTGGTCCTAAGGTCTAAGGCACATAGTTTTAGTTTTTGACACTCCAAGAATATAAGCATTCTGGGTTTGGTCAAAGTCAAAGAGTTTTAAATTTGGCTGTCAATAGCAAAAAAAACCATTATGTTTGACCAACTGTTACTTAAACAAAACTCTTATATAGAGTCATCGGGACTTCAATATGTTCTAATAATGAAAGATTGATATTAGATAGTGAGCATAAATAGTTGAACCTCGGGTTAGGGATTGAAATTTAGTAATTGAGTTGTTTGCACCAACATTATTCTTTTACTTCAAAACTCGACGTTTATTTATTTATTATAACTAACGTTTTGTCATTTGATTTGTAGGAGGTAAAGATTAACATTCTGGCTTTTCTTTTGATTTTGACATGGTTGATGGTTTTCCAGGATTTGGCTATGATAGTACATTAGTAATAAATATACTTACTCACCGTGACACGGTGCAATATGAGCTTATTCAACAGGAATATAGGACCATGTGAAGCTGTTGCTTCTGCTTACCATCATATGTATGACCGAAAATTAGAGAAGGTATACAGTTTTGTCTAATTCATTTTTCCCATTAGCATTTGTGTTCTCTTGGAACTTATCACAGGTTACCATTTGTATATTATAGGTTATCAAGAGTGAAACATCTAGAAACTTTGAAGTTGCACTTTTAACAATTTTCAGATGCCCGGAGAGTCCAGCTAAGTATTTTTGCTAAGGTATCACCCTCGTGTTGAAGTAAATAAATAATGTGCTTCTGAAACTCTTCAAGTATCATAGATACATAGACGCTTCAAATAAATGGTAGATCGAGTCGTGCGCTACATTTCCTGTTAGTGCATGGTTTTGATCCTTTCTTCAGGAATTATTTTAGTGGAGAAGCAATGATTTGGTTATTACAATACTAAAATACTGCAAAATCCATCTGGAGTTGATATTTGTCCTTTTATATTTATTGGTTTCAGGTGCACGAAGGTACCTATTGATGTGTCAATTTACTGTGAGTATTGTCTAATAAGCTCGGGCTAGATTTCTCTAGTATCTCTGGTTGTTGTTAGGCCACTCCTGGACTGTCCTAGTCAGTTATTAGGTTAGGTGCTAGTATTGTATTGTAATGTTGATATCAAAATATAGAGTTAAAGATGAACTCGTGTGGCATATTGTTCTAGTGATTGTGGTTTTCTCTTTGTGTAGGCTCATTATAATTAAAAAGAAAAAAATACATGTGTTATCTTTAATTAAATATCTTATGTTTACCATCCAAGAACTGAAATTTTTTGTCTCTTGGTTTAACTCTTGCAATGGCTAACTTTCTATAGATGGTGATTATTGTCAGGTCTTACGTAAGTCCATGAAAGGTCTCAGTACTGATGACAAAACACTTATAAGGGTTGTCGTAACAAGGACCGAGATTGATATGCAGTATATCAAGACAGGGTATCACAAGAAATATAAGAAGACACTTGTTGAAGCTATCGAGTTTGAAACAACAGAGAATTATCGAACATTCCTTCTCTCGCTTGTCGGGCCTAGCCATTAGGTTTGTTCTCTAAAGCTATTGTGATTATGGCATTTTCGGACTGATCTCATTTTCGCTCTTGTGCTCTCTTCTTTCCTCAGCCTATGTTCCAATCATGGGACTTCATACTCCATGACTCCATCTATCTACTCTAAATGCAGCAACCTAACTGAAAATGTATTATGTCGACATGGCTTTGTCGTGAACATGTCTAACTGCTACTTGTGTGTTTCCAGTATGCTTGTCTAAACCATTTTAGTTGGAAAAATCGGGACGGGGCACTAGAGAGATTGTTGGTTACAGTGAGTTAGCTTGTGTCTCCATAAAAACCAAAGTGTAATGTCATGTTCATGTGCACTCAGCCCATTCCTTTCATTAGTCGACACTTCAGTTTCTTGCTGTTGTTGCTTAATTTTATTTCCATTTGTTCTTTAGTACTCTCTATCCCCTATGTTCTTTCACAAAGCCACAAAGGAGACCACTGTCTCTTATGGTTTACCGTTCTGTTTCTTTGTTCAGCCATTGAAAGGTGTGGCTGTTTAACGAGATGTACTCCTTCTATTCTTAATTATTTGATGTCATGATAGATTATTCAGTTTTGAACTAAGCAACTTATCCGCATGATTTTATTGGCTACTTTTCAGCTTTTTGTATGATTTTTTGTCTGTGTAGTGTAGGTAGGCGCTAGGTGCTACTACCGAGCTAGCAGAGTCGGTCCTGACTTTCACGTGGCCCGGAGCGAACCAAAAATAAGGGCTCTTGTTGACTATAAACATAACAAGATAACATATGTTAAATTTAATTATGCTATAAAATCTCGTTACTATTAATTTATTAATTTAAAAGAAAATAATTAATGTTTAAAACTTGTCTAATGATATAAAAAATACGTCAAAGATTTTAAACTAACATTCTACTAGGTTTGGTTAGTACACTTAGATGAGAGAAAATATAATAAAATCAATTAGTATAGAAATATTGTCGAAGTGTTCAGTCGACACTTCCCCCGGGCCTGCACTGGCAGCCCGTGGAGGTTCTTTTTTCGGTGAGGCTAGTCTCTAGCTGAGAGATTGCGCAGATGGACGAGTTAGTAAGAGCTTGACACGACGAGTTTTACGTGGTTCAGGCCGCCGGAGCGTAAAACCCTACGTCCACGGCGAGCTATGGAGCTCGCTGTATTTCTTGCTGCTCGGGGCCGGAGGCCTGAGCTTGTGGGTGAGTTACAGCTTGAGAGTGTATGGCTAGCGTATGAGTTGCAAAGTGCGAACCCCTGCTAACGTCGCCTACCCGAGCCTTTTATAGTCCAAGACTCGGGTGGCTTACAAGGGGGGCCGGGACCCGACAGGTGGTCCCGGGGAGATTGACTAATATCTACCGTATCTGCAGTTATGCCGGTAGTTGTCTCTGCCGAAGGCTTCTGAGTCTTCGTCTTGTAGCTCTGCTCATGCCGCATGCTAGTCGTAGAGGATGATGACGGCGGGGGCGGCATGGGATGTCTTGTCGCTGCGTCTATTGGCTGGCAGCCTCTGACACTACACGCCAGTTTGTGATGTGACTGGGCGCAACGGCACCTGACAGAGGCGTGCTCCGCGTCTCCGCGTCTTGGGAAGGCGCGGGCCTTGAATACCTTGTACGGGCAAGGTATGGGGCGTCTTTACGCCCGCTGCCTATCGCTCGGGGGCAGGCAGCGTCGTTCTGCTAGCCACGTGGCGGGCCCGGAGCCCTCCTCAGAAGAGAGGGGGGTCCGGCCCCGCAGGACACGTGGAGCCTTCGGACCTCTCCCCGCGGAGGGGGAGGTTCGGATTCTGTTGGCCACGTGGCGAGTCTGGAGCTCCTCTCTGAGGAGAGGGAGGTCCGGCCTCTCCGGGCACGCGGCACCTTCGGACCTCTCTCCCACGGAGGGGGAGGTCTGGCTTCTGTATGCCACGTGGTGGGCCCGGAGCTCTCCTCTGAGGAGAGGGAGGTCCGGCCCCGCTGGACGCATGGCGCCTTCGGAGCTCTCCCTGCAGAGAAGGGCGAGATCCTTAGGCATTTTCCCCTGTGCGCGGGGGTACCCCATATCGAGGGTACCGACAAATATATGTAGATTAATCTTGATCATTGCATAAAGATTAATTAACGGATTAAAACTAATAATCAGAAGGCATGAGGGATCGTGCTTTGGATTGTTGGTACACAAATCTAGAGCCTTGAGAATTACAAGAATACAACACTCGAGCGGCGGCGTGGTGGCAACACCTAGCAGACGAAAAGACGAGATTGGTTCTTAGTTCCTATCAACAATTCAGAATTTGAGATCGGATCACAGTCATGGCATCAAATATACGAGAGTACAAGATCATATTCAATGATTAACGTTCAATTTATGAGTGTACATGAGGGTAGGTGTGAAGCTGTTCTGGCTCTATATGGCCATGGTATTTTTGTGAGCTCCTAATTGTAAATTAGACTAAGCTAAATTTAAATCACTTTTCTGGTGGCTGTTATTTTTAGTTAATTAATTATTTCTCAGTATCACATTCACTTGTATAGTTATGCGTGGTCAAATCTATAAGATCACTCCAATTGGGGCTCCTAATTTTCAGGGGCTATGGCGATCACCCTAAGGCACTACCCTCGGACCGGCCCTGCAAGCTAGCTCATGCTAGAGTGGTGGAAAAACTTAGGCTAGTCCTATGGAATGTTTCATTTTATTATTTCAAGGTTGTTACATAAGTAACAAGTCATATATTTGATGGATAAAATATCTGGTATAATGTATGATTTCATTATTCTTATTTCTTAAGAGTACACGTAAGACACAAGTTCTATTGTACACATGGTTTCTGAAACTCCTCTCATCTCTTTCTTTATTATATTAATTCCTTGTCACAGAGTAGCCTTAATTAGAGAACTGCTCTGGTATTCCTTGTTTCTGAAAACAAGCACGAATCCTAAAGCAAATATTAACTAAGTTAATCCATAAATTTCTAACCCTGGCCAACCTAGCCCAAACCCGTCCAGCCGAGCTCACGAGGGAACGAAACTCGTTCGATCGTTTGTTTCTTGCACCTAGAGCTGGGAGTCGGGCCGGGTCTGGCCCAAGCATGGCCCGAATATCGAAAAATCCCGAAAAATATGTAAAGTCGAAAAAAAATCCAAAAAATATGTAAAATCGAAAAAAATCCGAAAAAAATCCCAAAAATCTGTAAAATAAAAAAAATCGGGCCATTTTTGGACATTTCGGGCCATTTTAGGCCGATGGGCTAATTTCGGACCGGGCCAGCCCGAGCACGACCCAAAAATAAATTTCGTGCCAGGCCGCCCGAAGACCCCGAACCCGTGCACGGCACGCCCCAAAATACCGTGTCGGGCCGGCCCGGCCTGAATCTATTTCGGGCCTAATTCATGTCTGGGCCGTGCCGGCCCGTCGGGCTTCGGCCCACCCGGAAATGGCCCGGCCCATCTCCCACTCTACTTGCACCGGAGGTCGCTGGTTGCAGCGAGTCTGCGTCGGGCCGCAAATCGCTGGGAGTTTCGTCGACGTAGGGGACCGGCGGCGCCACTTCTCAAAGACGATGATGCGCCGCAGTCGGTTTCTTCTCCCAGTAGAATACTGCCAATATCGCCGCCGTTCTACACTTCCATTCCCCACGCCGAACCAGATGCGTCCATTAGAGAGGAAGGGAATATACGGCCTGGACTGGACACGCCGCTCGGAGCCACCGCCGGTGGGGGTACTGGTGGACGTGCCCGCGCCATCGACGACGTACGATGCCGCGCCGGACGTCTCACCACGTGTCGTCTTCGGCGCCGGACAGCGACGACGACTAGGCCGTGGAGGAGGGCGAGGAGGAGGCGCCGACGTGGACTGGCCGTCCGTCCGTCTCGCGCGGGGAGGTCGGTGTGATCGGGGCGAAACGACGTGTGCGTGTCGGGCGGACACGGTGGTGAGGAGATCGATGGGGCCGATCCGACGGTCGCTGGACTGTTTCCGCTGCCTGTTCGGACTTGGCGTGGCCCGTCGGGGTCGGGCGGCCCGGGGCCGCGTGGATTTTAACTGCTAGGAGTACGTGTTTCGACTGTATGGGCTGCACCTAGCGTGGGCTGATGGGCCGCAGACGACACGAGCCAAGATGGGCCATGTTCCTGCAGAAGAGAGGGTCGTTCAAGCCTACTCAATGGGACCTGTTTGTCTCGGGACGGCGTGGAGCTAAGCCGTACACGGCTATACCAACAAGTTATCGCTGTCCCAGGTCTGTACGATCCGACTTGAAAAAGAAGTCTGTACGGTTGGTCCCAGCCAGGTCTCAATTACTGAATTGATCTTCGTGGACAAGGGTAGCTCTCGCGATTGAACTACTACCTCATGTCCCGCATGAATGTCTGCATCTATCCGTGGCCATTACCCGTCTTTGCTGATTGCATCTTGACACGGTTGTCACACTCTGATAATAGTGACACCCTGGACCCAAAGCCATGCCCCGTCTGTAATCAGCTGTAGAAATGAAAGAAGCTCATGTCGTTGTCTCATCTCATGCCCTTTGGACCAGAGCAACAGGCATCTGCATGGAGACGTCGCAAGTCAGGATTGGCGGAATAAATATTTTATGGTGGACGGACGACATGGTCTGTTTCCCGATGAGTAGTTGCGCGTCACCTGCAGGTAAACGTCTCTGTTGTCGCCGGGTGGCACGCCGCCGTCTCCATGCATCCGGCGTCCCCCGATCGAGCACTGCAGCGTCGTTTCAGTCGATCTCCATGTTATAGGAACCATAAACTCATGATGAACGTGACGCACTCAGGCTACTAGTAGCCACCTACCGATCGATCGACCTTGATCTTGACCTTAACCCGTCACTGGCCTGCTTTCGTTTGATTTGTCTGCGCAGCTTGAGCCATTGCTTGTTACTTCAGGCAGCAATATTTGCCAATCCAATTAAGTTAGCGTCAACGCCCAGCAAATAAATAATGCCCATCGATCGATATCGCGGGAACGAGGCTATGGCAGCTGGTAGCCACCATTAGCGGCATCCATGGCAGTAGCAGCACTGTTTACGAGTCGTGACACTCGATCGGGCACCCTGCTGATCATGATCAATTATTTCCCGGCCCAACGTCGCGGCATATTGCGCACAGTGCCTGGCGGGGCTCATCTTCCAGCTACCACGTTCCAGTGACCCGTCTGCATCGAGCAAGCATCAAGGTGTGGTGCTTCCTGCTTCTCTGGCGCGGTACGTCTGCATCAAGCTATAGCATCCAAGCTTATCACAGAACAGAATCGAGGCTTTAATATGTAATGGTATCATATGCGCCGCCTGCTTCGATGTTGGGACTGTGCTGCCGTGGAAGGGAAGCTTTCCGATACTCAGGTCAGCACTGGGAAGAAATTTGCAACAGGGAGAGAAAAAAAATTCTGTGACACTGCTCAGTACACGGACCGCCCCAGCGTTATCTATCTGTGGACATCGTGATCCAGCCCATACAATTCCGGGCCGCTTTCCGTGCTATTCTATGGGCCTCTTGTCGAGCTCTCAATGGCATTTTCATCAGAGTGACAGTTACGTGTTTCATTCCAAGCATCATTTCAGACACGACAGACAGACAACACGTACACTCTCCCATGAATTAGGGGCATGCAATGCAAGCACAGTGACCGTCACTTCATCCCAAACACGAACACGAGTCATGACACAGAGCATATATGAGCTGCATCATCAAGTCTAAGCAGCTCGGTCTAAACAGTGCGGCCGTTCCTCCCGTTCAACTCCACCTCCTAGCACGGTGGGCCAGACGCTAGTGCTTCCTGCCTGTTGACTGTGCGGTGGGCCCGGCGCGCGCTCGGCCAATAACGCGATGCAAACGCGAGAAGAAGAGATGAGCAGCGGAGCATGAACGGAAAGCAGATTTATCATAAGGCCATGATGACCTCTTTCGTGTCAGCGTCAAAAGCAAAGGATGAGGGACAGGGAGAGGGAGGGTAGCAGGAGCAGGGGCAGGGGCAAGGGGGCGGGCAGGGCAGGCAGGTCAATCAGTCCGAGCTCAATCATAAAGCAATGGATTACAAAATCATTTCAGTCCAGTCAGTCGGTCTGTACGTATTTATATCAGGGATGTTGCTCTTTACTCCTTCCTGCTGCAGCTGCTGCTGCTGCTGTTGCCTCATGCCAGTCCAGTCAGTCGGTCGCTGCTCCCTCCTCTCACCTCCATTTTCCTCCATATCCTATGCACACGCTCTCTTCTCTCTCCCTCCCTCTCGACATGTTTCTTTCTCCTCCATCAATCCCTCCCTCAATCGTTCTGACAAAGAGATGTCACAGTCGAGGAGGAAAGCAGTAAAATACTCTGTGGGCGACTGACAGCAGCTTCAATGCGATGGCTGCCTGTCTCTCTCCCTCCCTCCCTTTGTCATTCTGTCACTCGCGCTCCAGACTCGTCTCCCTCTCCGTGGCTTCTTTCACCACTGCCCTTGCTTGCCATCCCCATATTGGGCAACGTAGTTTTACCGCGGCCATGTTACGATTCCTAATGTCCATAAGCCTTTTGACCATCCGTCCCTGCATACTCCTCCCGCGGATGTTCCGTGGATCAACGCCCTGTGGTCCGTCGCATGTCACCGTCCCGCACTGATTCGCCAACAGCGCGCGAACCCCCTTATGATTGGCAACAAGGAGATCGGGAGCTACGAGATCACAAGTGTTCTTCGACCATATATAATAGCAAACCCTTTATATGATTTGCGTGAAATGTCAAGTTCCATCTCTCAAGTAGATTAGCCGTAGAATCCGTGCAAATATGTGTCGGTTTGGAGCTGCGCAGACCGTGTTCATCTTGTTTAACTGTACCTTTTTCTGTTGACGAACCGACGGTGCCGACGACGGATCGACGTACTATTATTTATAGCACCCGACTATTTCTCTCTTTTAAAAAGGCCAAAGTGTCGTCTTGGAGTAATCGTGCTTTAAGTCATTTGCACCGCCATGTCGATATCAAGAAAGCTTTACGATCAGCAAGCGATGCCGGCCGGCCATGCTCTGCTGCACCGCCATGGACTCAGATCGATCGAAAAGGCCATCCACGCATGTGACAACGGTCGATGCGTGGCACAATCTTCCGCTCGTAGTCGTAGCTCCAAGGATCTGATCCTCAGATGGGGTAGCGCGGGAAAGCCTGGTCACGTCCTGCTCCACGTGGCCGGCTCCGATTGGACGGGCATCTTGTTTAGGGTGGTGGTAGCTAGCCAGAGAGTACAAGACGTGGGAGGTCGGAATGGGAATGGGAATGGGAATGAGATATATTCCTTGCTTGCTGCCTTGCTCTAGCAGTACATGTATCGCAGTGCTCTCCATCCAAAAGAAAGAGAAAGAAAGAAAGGCTAGCTGAAAAGACTTGTGCCATGAGGAGCTTAAATTCCTCCAACCTCCCCATCTGGTCTTGCTTCTCCTTTACTGGCATCCATGTCGCTGTCCCCATTCATCAGCTCAACTGGTGTGCAAACAAGTCGGTAGCCCACCATGCATGCTCCGGCAATCTGCAGTGTGGCTGGACTGGATCCTTTGTGTGCACCGTGTGTGGTCAGTCATGACGAAGTGTGACTTGATCAACCTAATATAACAAATTGTCTTGAAAATAGTATACACATGCATGCATGGCTTCATCAGGAGTAGCCTTGAATATATAGCACTGTACTAGGATTTGTAGTTGATCATTCGCATTCCGATCCGATCCTTAAAATACGCTTAAAGTAAGGAAGCGAGAACATCTCCTTTGTAACTGTAGTATACTGATGATGCGAAAGACCGGCCGGAAAATGTCTGTTTGGTGTGTGACACCGAGAATAGTCGAAATCCTGTGCTGTGTTTACTACTCGTGTATGACTAGTTCCTCACGGACAATAGCATTTGCATGGGCTAGCTCTAGCTGCGCAATATTCAAGGAGCACCGTCAGGCAGGCAGGCAGGCATGAGGTACACAACAGCAGTAGGTAAAGGTGCAGGCTGGTCAAGGCAACACTGCATACACGTTATTATTAGTAGCATATCTTTATTAAGGAAACGAAGAAGAAAAACCATGCCTGAGATATATTCAAAATGAATGGGAATGGGGAATGGAAAGCGAGCTGCAAGCACGCGAGATCGACCACGAAGAAGATAAAACCAGGTCTAGCATTTTTCAATATTTCTGTCACCTAAAAAAGTGCCATTTGCGTGTCAGTGGAAGAAGGAAGGAACCCACCACCTGCAGTGCACGACTCGGAGTTAACCAACACGACTGTTTCTAATTGAAAACAAAATTTGCTTAGGATGGATTTGGCACAAGGCAAGATCACCGTCATGTACTAGCTAGTTAGTATCTTGCATCGGATTTCACAAGGATTAACTCCCTCCCTCCCTCCTCTAGAAACGTGCAAGATTCCACAGCAGATTATCAATGCGGCAGCGCATTGAATGCCTGCCCAACCGTTTTGCAAATTTCCAAGGAGGCTGTCGAACTGAGAGGGAATATGTCTTGACCTCAACATCCGTGTGGGTGTGGCTAAACGTTACATACAGCTACATAGAGTAGGAGTATGCATGTATACCCTAGAGAGAGTGCGTATGTATGTGTACTGTGCTCAGCCAGGCCGGCCATTGATCAAGGTCCCGGCCCTTGACCTCAAAATTGCTGCCAAACCGTCGGAGTATATGCATTCCCGACAGAGGCAGTACTGTGAAGGTGAGGAGTGCACACCAAGGAAGGTAATAGTTGTATTGTTGTTACTTCTGCCCAAGTAAAACTGTAAATAATTAAAAGATTTTGTTTTAGTCAAAGGTGACTAGGCACGTTCCCCTTCCATCGAACTTGCTAATAGCAGTATCATTCATTCAAGAAATCACTTGTGTCAGTGACAGCAGTTCTTTCCCTGCCTTGTTTATACTGTCACTAGCAGCCCAATGAAACACATTGCAAGAGGCAGAGATCGGTCTATATCTATATGGTCATGCAGCGGTAACCATGCAGCACGCAGCCACGCACCAGTACCATCTCCACCGGCCGGTTCTTGTGTGCGTGTATAGCAGTAATGAAGATGGAAGCATTCACTGATGACGCATGGCCATGGCTGCTGGTCCTCCCCTCAGCATGCATTGAATCCCGGTCTCACGACCACGTGTTGCCTCCATGAACAGACCAGCGGACGAAACGAAACAGTTTGTCTGAATCGACGTACTATACTACCCCAAGCTACTAGCTGCCTAGGCTAGGGCTCGTGAGCAGGCATGTGCATGGAGAATTGGACATGGACCAGAAGCAAAGTGAATAGTTGAGTCAATGAATACCATCGTCCTCCATAATTTCGCATCGCGTCTGCATGCGATCGATCGTCGATGCTGGGAAGAGCGGAGGGAGTTAAGCGACGGACGGCTGCCTGCCGATGGATGGATGGATGGATCATCGACGGACGGCTGCCTGCCTGCCATTTATGCCCGGCACTGTTCATCCTTTTCCTCCCCCCTTGCAACCAGTTGCTCCCCCACCCTGTTCCCTGCCTTTATAACGTGGACCGGGTATCTCATCTTTGAATTTATCACGGGCATGACCATGCCAAGAGAAATTGAAACATGTGGTGCTTGGGGGGGGGGGTGTTCGAACCAATGTTATCAGTGCAATTTTCACAAGCAGGTAACATGGGCATATCACTATCCTGGTAATAATCGTGTCAGCAGAGTTTGGTTTCGCTTGCCGCACTTGCAAAAGGAATCTAACCCAAATCGCTGTACCAGCTACTAATTTGTCATGCTGGAGATCATGGAAGTGGTGGAGTACTGAGGTACATCCGGCACATGGCAAACCCTTCTTTCTGAGAGGGACAGAACAGCGAACAGATCCCCACCTCTCACTCACCGTGTATGGTGGCTCGAGCTGCTAGACGTGCCTGGGCTAGGATGTTTTCCCTGGGGACCACGCACCTCATCGAAAATTAGAGATAGAGATAGAGAGAGGGAGAGAGAGAGAGAGAGAGAGAGAGAGAGAGAGTGAGCATTCCACTCTCCAAATTGTTCCTGGAAGCACGATGAAGCTGCCATTCACCTCAGCATCATGTTCCTGCAAAGCATGGGATCCGAGTAAACTAGGTTCATTAGCCTACTAGTACTCTCTCTCGCCTCGAAACCCCCATCTCTGCCTGCCATGCATAGTTTTTCTTGCATGCATCTCAAGGCAAGCATTTGTGGATTCGAATACAATATCTTCTCGGCAACACACATCTCTAGCCAGTGCCCTGAAAACGTCAGGTTAAGAGGAGAATGCTACTTTCCCATTTCATATGCGAGTACTCTGGTCTGGTGGAAATTATAAAATTTCAGATAAAATTAAGTGAAGTCAGTGGTTAAGAGTTGCGTAATTTTCTGGCGGCTGAGTGAGGAGGGAAAGACAAAAAGATATAAACTTGAATTAGAAATATTTATCATGTCATCCAAAAGGTAAAAGCAATAAATAAATAGTACTGTGGTGTAAGTATCAATATGCAGGGCTTAAACCAGTCCAAAAGTGCGCTTTCCTTCATACTCACTCTGTGGTGGTACACGGAAGTACTCTATGCATGGCTGGCAAGGCGGTTGACATTGCTAGCAAACAAGGAGAATATTTTGCGTACTAGTTAAACAACGCGCCCCTTGATGCGGCTGCAAGCGAATGTCTTGGTCGGATAAAACTATGGCCCAGTTCACAGGGCTAGCAGCTATCCGGAGTGATTAACCTAACCCAAACAAGCTAATAGACAGCTGACTGAAATAATAAAATAATTAGCACCAGTACTTGTTGAATCTCTCTGAGATTGACACTTGATCAGTTGTCAGCTCTAGTACTTCCAGTCTCACTTTACTCCGCGAAGCCAGCAGGGTCACGTGAGAGTACTCCGGGAATCTTGCTTCCATCCACTCGTTTCATTCTCCTCCTCCTTCGCCGGCCTTCGTCGTCTCTCACTCTCTGCGTGCAGCTGCTGCTTGCCTGCTCCTGCGTCTCCATGAATTGTCCTGCTGCTTCCGAGAAGTAATGTCAGAGCTTTATTTATTTTACTTCTCTGCTTGTGGCTCCTCTCATCACTCTTTTCCTTACCCCAAATCCCTAGACTTTGACCCTTTATGTTTTTCCCTCGCCAATCACAGCGACATCATAACCCAATGATTTTTGGCCGTTCGTGGGCGTAGCTGACCCGCACCGCACGTGGAGGAATCTCGGTGGTGCGTCGGGTTTGGTCCTGGAAGCTGCCACGCGCGTCGTCTTCTTCGCTGCTTGCTGCTGCGAGGTCATTTCTTCCCTGGGGCGAGTAATGTGAGAACCTAGTGTCCATATTCTTTGTGCACGGAGACGACCAGTAAATCATCAGCCTGGATGTAAATTTACAGGCTTGGTAGTATGTCTGAACTGTCGGCGACAGAGTCGATGTGGCTCATCGCCGCCCTCCTCAGATCAAAATCACAGCGAATTGTTGAAATTAAACAAGTAGAGGGATTCGAGACAATGAGACAAAATCAAGCTTTCATAACACATTAATGATTGGGCACATGTTTATATTATATGAATATGTCTTTTCACTAGTTACAGTAGTAGGAAAGAAAAGTGAAACATGTGTATATGACTGACGGCCATGGTCCTTAGCCAATGTTGTCAGCCTTGGTCATATTTTATTCTTTAATACTCTCACTTGATCAATATTGTCACTTGTATACATCACACTAAATAATGAGTCCCCTTCAAAAAATCCTTAAAAATCAGTGGAAAAATAAAGATAAAATGATATAACATATATCGATATTGCCTCGTTGTAAACTCATATGAGAAAACCTTGAAAAGGGAAAAGCCATAAGGGAGTTTAGAGTGCAATGATATGATCTGTAGATTATATTTCTGAATAATCTCCCCCAAACCCTATAGGGGAAATAAGGAGAATATTCTCTTCTGTTTATTTTTTTGTCATTGGGACAACAAGTCTAGTCACTTTCGAGTTAACGCCATAAATTTAAAATGGACAGGCTAAATTTTTAGTATACTAATAATCTATTTCCTAGAATTAGTTTTCCAAACACATCTCTCGGTAATATAGTGAAAAGTCAAAACAAATAAAGTTGTAGAAATAGTAGCCTTAAAAACACATAAAACACTCCTGCACAAGTATTAAGCATCGTGTTACAAGGATGTACAATAGACAGAAAGCAAGAATGAAATCGACAACTTACATTAACAAATGAATACAAATGTCTCTTAAGCATCTCTTCATGTCCATGCATTCTTGTGCTTTTGGCAACTCAGGCCTCTAACAGAGCTCTGTTCAGATTTTTGTCCTTACAATATAGAGGCAGCAGTACATATGTATTATCGTATATATGTAGTGTGTACGGAGATACAGCCTGCATGTCCTTGCAACTTGTAACACTCTTCCATGCAAGATGTTGATCCATGACAAAACAACACACATCACATCCACTGGTTTACACGTATGGAACAGTGTCGGATTTAGTAAGCTAGGACACTGCGTAGATGCCATCTGAACGGAGGTGTCTGGAGAGATGGAAGTGGAAATAAATGGCTACGTCTTGTTTTACCATTGTGGTCCTCGAGTAAGAGAAAACTGTCCCTGCCTTTGAGGTTTAAACCTTTGTACCATGCATACAAGTACATACGTTCCCACATACACGCTCTCTTTGCTCGATCTAGTACGTACTTGCATGCTTATTGATTCCTTTCGTCACCATGCACGGTACGCACCAGATGCTTCATTTCTGTTCAAGGCAGGGGTCAGGACAAAACTAAGAAATTGTTAAACTAGCTAGTAGAGTAAATGCTGTCAACTATATTTAGAAATTATCAAATTAGTGGGTAAGAAAACTATTTGAAGCATGTGGTGACTCTATTTATATATAAATATATATATTAGAGATAAAAGTATCTTTTGCAATATCCAAATGTTTTAATCTGTCTAATTGGACAATAAATTAGTCTAATCCACCGCACTTGAGGTCAACTGCCGCGTATAAGAAAAAAAAAATCTTCTACATGTCGTCTCAAACAAGAAGGCGTCTCTGCCCCTTCTTAAAACTGATTGCTGATGTTACTTCCATGACAAGATTGCATTCAGGTTAGGTTTCCATAGATCTTGGGGCGAAGAGCTAGACAATCAAGCTAGTGGAAGAGAAGAAAAATATTCCGAGATTCTCTCATCTTTTTGAGGAGTCGCTATCAACAACTTAGTCACCATAACTGTTGCCGAGCTAGCTGCATCGTCAAATCAGATCTGGCTATGAGAGTCTCTCAAGTAGTAGTACTGGCTATATGGAAACCCGCTGCGAACTAAAAGGTTAGTGCCTTAGAGTTTTAGACCAAACGAACCTATCAGAAATAATCATGGATCAAGGAAGGCTGTCATGGACACGTGTTAATTTCTTCTTTTTTCTGTTGGTCCTTGCAATCGGTTTGACCATTCCATGACTCTCTTTTTTTTTTGAAAGTTTGATGATTCCACGTCTCATTCGTGTGTGAAAGCTTTGCACTTCAGAAACCTATACTACTATAGTTGGTTTCCATATTATGCAGAAAGAAAAAAAAGGAGAAAAGCTGTGATTCTTCATTTCCTCATGTCCAAATTCTAAACTTTACGTCTAATTTTCCTCTTAATCCGGGGGCTGCGCGCATCCATATAGCTGGGTTTGTAGACCACGGTGGACAGTCGCAGTCAATGAATGGTACGAGACGTAGCAGACCGATCCCACACAGACTTCATATATGCATCAATTGAAGCTTGTACTGCAGCACCCATCCATGTACGTGCACATCAGCACCACTATTTCTGTGTTTTCAGTGTAGCAACAGTTGCAACTGGGTGCTATGCTGCTGCTGCTGTTACTGCGGAACAAGCATGGCTGCATGGCGATCTGATATGTGTGCATATCATCGCGCAGAGAACACATGCAGCGAGAGGCGCTAGCTGTGCCGTCGTGCATGGCCGATCGATCGGGCGGCACCATGCAGCAGGCAGTCGACGCAGATGATATGTTTCGGGCCTTTCGAGGCATGTCTCTCGACCGGATGGGATCTTGCAGCAGTAGCTCCATCCAAAAGCCTCGCTCTGCCATAGTAACTGCGAAGGACTGCATGCATCGAGACTGTGCGTGAGGAACACGAGTTATGAGGCCATATGGTGCTGTATGTCGCTTGCGTTCTGAATTGGCCCGTACATCGCCCAACACAGATGATGTGTTACCAGTGACGAGAGCTCGCAAGATAGCAGCTCTTATTATGGCATGAATAGTGTCGCTCATCTACGCTGTGCAGTGTCATTCGTAAAGTATTCATTTGCAAGGTGTAAATGCATGTCAAGCCACATGCATCAGTTTCTTAGGGCCTAGAGATCGTCCGGGATTTTCAAACACCGGCCGGTGATGGACTGAAACTAACCGGAGCCACAGCAATCGTTAGGAAAACATTGTGATTTTCAAACACAATGTGATTTTAGCCTCTTCATGATCTTCAATCACTGGTCATTTCGTAACTGTTTATCCTTGGAAGTTACCTTCCATAACTTGGTGAACGGTCTGGATACACTCAAAGTCTTCTATGCTCCATTACAGCCAAAACGCTTTGGATCTTGGCCAAGCCAAAATTGGAGAAAAAAAAAGGAAGAGAAATTTGCACCTCAAGAAAAGAATTTGAACGAATGTGTTGTTTCCAATGCGTGTGTATGCAAGGGACGTACGGAAGAGGCATGCTGCACAAGGAATTGCACGATGGAGCCTTGGGGTTTGAAGCCGTATGGTATGATGCTCATGTGATGGGCACAGCAGCGAGTCAACTTGGCATACATATGCGTGCGTGTCTAAGCGTTGATTTGGTCATGTCATGTGGGGGTGAGGACACAACAATCCTAGACAGGGTTGTCCCTGGATTGGATGGAATATCTTGGGGGATTACATGCAAGGGGCACTATAAGATTTCAGGAAGGGTTCGAGGTTCTGGATTCGGGGAAGTACCCTTTTTATTCTAATCAGTGCGGTCCGCTAATCTAATAAAATAGATTGGGGGCACACATGATGGAAGGCAAACAGGATAGATAGATGCTGGAGGCTTTTCTTGTCAGCATCAATTGGCGTTCTAGATATATAGGCACAAAATGGGACACTTCAAACACAAAAATTTATACAACAATGACATGGTAAAAGATTTACTATATAAAAAGAAAGTGCTACAAACCGTATTGTAGCGGCGAGATTTGGCCGAAATGCTGAATTTTTGCTAGTACCGTGAATTTCGGAAACACAGCTACAAAGTGCATTCACTAACAATGGTTGCAACAAAAAAAAACAATATCATGTCTATTTTTGTTAGAATGAAGGATATAATTCACTAGATGAGGTCAATGACTAAAGAAAATGTGACGAAAAAATTATGATGTCTCACGGTGTATTACTTTTGCTGAAACACCATACCTTCCTCTTTCAACATTAGAAGATCCAACTGGCACACTTACGAAATAAGTTTAAGAAAATGTTCGAAAGAAAACCTTATGTAAACATTTTTGTTTCATGGTTCACAGCACATGAATAATGGTGAGGTGAACCAGATCTGGGCCTGTGGCAAGAGTCTTACTCAGAGAATGTGTCAAATGAAAAGCCAGGCGGCAGGAGCACACACCTTGTTGGCGCATGCAGTTGACAGAAACTCGCCACTTTGCACAAACACGAAGTACTCGGGTTACTATGGGGGTGCACTGCAATTTGATGAGAGGGAGATGTGACTACAGAATGTGGACCCTCCCCATGGACCCCATGGGGGTGTACTGCACTGCAACACACACATCCAATCTGGAAGCAGTGAGTGAGAGGGAGAGAGACTCCCGTTTCTCTCGCCCAATGTGTGTTCGTCTCTCTCTCTCTCTCTCCACCTAGTTCATGATCTTCAGCCTGGCTGGCTCCACCCCCCATAAAAAAAGGGTGCAGTGCTCTACAGAGGCAGGGCTGGAGAGGGAGGGACAGAGGTACATAGAGAGAGAAAGTGAGCCCAATCCCTGCGGGCGTGGGGGAAAAAGGAACCCAGATCAGTCGTCTCCTTCACAGAAAAAGAGGAAGAAGAAAATCAGATGCATCCTTATTCACTTGCAACATACATACCCGCTCCGACATACTACGTCTAAGCACATGCATTTTATAACACCGTAACGTATAGTATTTTTGGGAAAGTATATACCAGTATACACCTGCCTCTTTATTTGTCTGGTCTCTATTGTGTGCGTGAGTATACGTATGAGACAAAAGCATGCTTGCTTTGACTGCACTTGCCTCCTAATTAAGTGTCATTTTCTCATATACACGGTGATGCCTGCTCCTCCTTAGCAACAAAGTTAACCTCACATCTTCCTCTTCCTCCTACCTAAAGCTACCGTTCCCATACTCTCTTTATACCTCTCTCACTCTAAACTTTTTGTTGTCGTAGCAATAAGGAGACCAGTTCATCCCTGGTGCCTCTCATAGTCATCATCAGAGAAAGAGAGGAGAGAGAGAGAAAGGGGAAGGAGGGAGTAAGTCCAGGACTAGAGACACAGACACCCACCAAGGCCAAAGCATAAGAACAAACAAGAGAAGAGAAGAGACTCCTCTTCCTCAAGAGCTACACCAAGAACCTTCTCCTCCCTCTCCGTCCTACATATATCTATACATCTGACGATCGCGTGAGCTCTCCAGGGTGTAGCTAGGTCGCCATACCGCCGCTGCTGCAGGGAGAGACAAGGCTGTGGGTCGCGTTAATTTGCACGTGCGATCAGGGTCAGGAGAAAGAGAGAGACGCGCGCGCGTTGGCAGCGGAGCGATGGAGGCGAGCTCGGCTGCGTCGCCGGACCTGTCTCTGCACATCAGCCTGCCGGGCTCTGGGCCGTCGGGCGGGCGCGCTGCGGTGGGGGGAGCAGGAGGAGGCGCCGGGGGAGACCCCTGGCGGAGGCTGAACGGGTCCACGGAGCTGTCGCTATCGCCGCCCGCAGAGCCGTGGCGGCACCGGCCATCTGCGGCGGCGCCCTCCGCGGCCACGACGTCGGCGGCCGCGACGCTGATGCCCATGCCCATGCTGCAGCCGCTCGACGCTGGGGGAGGAGGCGGGTCGACGACACCGCCAATCCGGGGCATACCTATCTACAACGGCCCGGGGGGGTTCCCGTTCCTGTCGCCGCCGGCGGGAGGAGACGGCCAGCACCACCATAAGGTCGGGTTCTACGGCTCCTACCATCCGGCAACGTGGCCCTCCTCGCTGGGCTCCACGTCGCCGTCGCCGCTCGCGCCGCCGGCCTCCTCGTTCGACCCCGCGTCCGCGTTCCTGTCCCCAGCCGCGCACCACCACCACCGGATGCTGTCGGCGTCGGGCAGGCTGAACGGCACGCTCACCGACACGCTCCGCGGATACGGCGGCGGCGGCGGCGGACTGGGCGGCATCGGCGGGCACCACCACCATCTACATGGCGCGCAGCCGTTCGGGCTGGGCTCCCGGTTCATGCCAAAGCTCCCAGCCAAGCGCAGCATGCGTGCGCCGCGCATGCGGTGGACGAGCACCCTCCACGCCCGCTTCGTCCACGCCGTCGAGCTCCTCGGCGGCCACGAGAGTGCGTGCCAGCAGCACCGGCTCACCTGAACTGCACCTTCCCCTCCGGCGTTTCTAGTCATCCACTCATCAAAATCTCTTCTTCTCCATGTCCGCCGTGCAGGGGCCACGCCCAAGTCGGTGCTCGAGCTCATGGACGTCAAGGATCTGACCCTAGCGCACGTCAAGAGTCATCTCCAGGTACGTGGCTGCCGGATGCCATTGCCAACCAACTTCAAACGCCTGGTTCCGAGTTCACCTCCATCGCCCGAGCTTTCTGCTTCATCTCGCCCCTGCTGTTCTTGCTCTTGTTTGGGTCAGACAAGACCGCCAATGCAGTAACTCCAGAGTTAGTGAATGACGGTGAAATCGACGGATGGGGCTCGCAGCCAAGAAACTGCCATTCTAGGGGATAGAGAGAGAGAGATGCATGGTGTGGGGATGTGCGTGCGGCAGAGGGAGAAAAAGTTGCCATCATTACACAATAATGCAATGTATGTGCATCCGCGCCTAGTTAGCGTATGTGTGTATGTGTGCGCGCGCACGGCCCGAAGCTCCAGAGAACCACGGCCGAAGAGAGAGGAGAGAGAAAAGAGAGCGAGAGGAGGAAAGGTCCGTATAGCAGCAGCTAGGAAGGGTCCAAGGCAAGGGCATGGCATCATAGCATTTCCAAGTGTCCATTTCCTGGTGTCGCCATGCGCGCCGATTCACCTGCTGATCCGTCTGGTTGTCTCTTCCCCTCCGCTAGCTTGTGAACTGACCGCTGCTTTTTTTTTGGTGTGCTCTCTTGCTTCCCCTTTCAGATGTATCGAACCGTGAAGAGCACTGACAAGCCTGCAGCATCCTCAGGTACTGCTGGTAATCCGCATTGTCATCCTCTCCATGCGATTTAGCATCCTCATAATCAGATGTAGCAATCCCTATTCCTCTTGCTCATAATACTGTTCGCCGCACTTTGTTATCTCCAGGACCAACCGACGGCGGCTCCGGCGACGATGAGTTCCCCGGCGCCAGCCAGGCAGCGTCCGGTGGCGACAACATGTGTGAGAGGCCGTTTAGAGAGTACAGGTCCACCTCTGAAGGCGCGGCGAGTTCACAGGGCGGCGGCGGCGGCGACATGGACCAATCGTCGGCCGGGAACACCAGCACCAGGTGGAGCAACTCATCAAGGTACTGATCATTGTTCCCCAAGTACTAGTAGTACATTGCTTTCTTTTTATTCAGATAATGACAACGTGCCTCTGTTGTGCCTAATTGCTGTCTTAATTAGTCTCAAAGACACCACCGAACTTTGGTAATATATGCATTGCTTTATATGTAAAGCGTGATATTAGCATAAATAATGTGGTTTTATTTGGTTTAATGTGAAGCTTAAAAAACGTTTTGTGGGCGCGCGCGCACACACACCCACGAGCTGACATGAACACCTGGAGAAAGAGATGCACACTACACACACATAAACACGCAGTGCTGCCTATCTTTAGGTGGCAATGCAATGCGTCACAGATGAAAAGACCAAAAACTCACGCCACACCATGACCTCCATTGATTTGAGCTGCCATGGCTTCTCTGCTCTGTGTTTGGTTTATGTAGAATTATCGGACATATAAAAATACAACTCTGCTTCTCCTACTTTGTGTTTTGTTTAGACTTGGGCAGTGTGTGTCGTGTCATTGTTTGTGCAGGTTCTTCTTGGGCTCTGGCCTTGTCCTCTTCTCTCTCAATCCTAGCTAGCTAGGGCTAGTAGGAGGCTCCATTATCTTTTCTTACCAATGCATGGCTCTGATTCCAGGGGGGTATGGGGTATTGACCTGACATGCCCTATTGCCTAGGAATATGTAACCAAGGACTCTCGGTTCTTTCCCATCGTCGATCTCTTCAATGACTTTCTTTTTTCCTTTTGCAATTGTTAGCTCGGCTCAGTCACTCTCTCTCCATCTCTAGTATGATTAGGTCTTGATGCCTGATGGAGAGCTGTACCAGTCCTCGGGCTGCTTGGAAGCAAGTATGAGGGCAGTTCGAGCCTGTTATAATCGTTTTCCCCCCCTTTCACCACATCATCTTTGTTTGTCATCCCATCCTTTTGCCGTAGCTGTATTCTTCATCCCCCCCCCCCCCCCTTTCATTTTTTTTCTGTTGACTGACTGACGTACGGCACTCAGATGTCTTCTCCAGCAACCATGGCTTCTGAGAGTTCTGCTTTGTGACAATAAAAGCCTAGTTTTTTTAGACGCTCTCCATTTTGTTAGCTTTTCTTACTTTTTGTTAACCAAGTCCGGATGGTTGCATATGTGTACGTCAGTGTTTTTTAGAAGAAACCATTATGCCAAGTATCTGGTTATAGTTATTTATAGTTATTTTGCTTGCTTATCTGATCTATATTTGGGCAGTTCACAAAAATTAATATCTGGCCAAATGGTCAAGAGGAGTTGCTACTATTCTTCATTTTGTTAGCTAATATTACTGAGGATATAGAGTGGCCGTCCTACATTGTTAAAATGAACAAGGTAGAAAAGTGACAAAGCATGCTGTGTAAACGTTTTTGAGTCGAGTGAAGTGTCAATACATCAAAAAATACTTTCCTGAACAACAAAACAAATAGATAATCTAAACAATTTCTCTGCACGAAAACTTGTTTATTGTTTGACTAAATGCTTTTGTTTTGAATTTATTCAATCAGTCGAGGTGGGGAATCTTGCAATCACAATTTATCAAGCCAATCGAATTTGGGAGCTGTTGTGTGTTCATGAACTATAATGGTTCATGTTCTGGTGTAGAGTATCAAATGTGTATAATATCCTTCATCTTAAAACACGGTCATTAAGAATACTTTATTAGAAAATATTCAGACATTACTCGAAGTACAAAATAAAGTAGTACATCTATGATTGATACTATTATGCACAATCAAAGTCCCTTAATGTTCACTTTAGAAGAGTTTGGTAGTAAGTTGGTTTTATCATGATTGAGTAGTGATAAAGGAAGGACACTTTTGTTGACACACCAAAATCACTTGAGAAAAGAAAGAAAAACAGAAATGGACAGCTAGCTATTTCATTGTCTCCAACTTGTGGGGCATCAACAAACATATCTACAAATGCATACTAGTTCTTGACCAGCGTGCTGCTACTAGCATTAGCATCTGGGAAATGAAAATAGGGGAACATGTGGGAATGCTTCCAAATTATACATATTTTTTACCCGCCCAGTATTGGATTCCTTGATTTTCTGCCATTTTTTTGCTTAAATTGTCATGGCATGAGCTTGGTGGTCGGCTACTGTTCCATTCACAACACGACTGTACCAAATCGGAACATCTTTTAAGAGCTTGTTGCCTATAAAGGAGCTATGTAACTAACTGGTCATGAATAGCAATTGTGTTCAACTGTTGTTCCTCACTTTATATAAAGCTAACTGGAGATCGTGCATGCATGTCATGTTCCTAGCTATAGTATATTGCCATGCATATACACAGAACGTAGCATTGCAATCGTGGCTCACTATTCTGTTAGTCTCAATTTGGATAGAGCAGCTTCAGAAAGAATGTAACAGCTTTGCTAAATGGAAAAAAAATTCTTCAGGGACCCATGGGTATCGTTGTATTCATGCAACATGGATGCTCATCGCTTGGTAGGTCTGTCTTCTCCGATTGAGGTATATATATGCATGCTTGCTCGCTACCTTCAGTGTGCAAGTACATATATACATTGGCTTTTCTAATTCTTGTGTAAATGTTTCAGAATGCGGAGCCATGCCCATCGGGTAGCTCTCAAGTGTCGAACCACGAGCTGAGCAGTCCGAGCCTCGAGTTCACGCTTGGGAGACCAGATTGGCAGGGTGCGGATCATGACTGAGCCATCGAGCTCAAAAACTACCGAGGCTCATTCAGGTATAGTAGCATGCATAACTGATCATGCATGCTCTCAGTCCCCCAACCCCTCCGCGACACAACGAGAAGTTTTCATCAAAGAAGAAGAATGGCGGACAAGGACGTACGGCATCAACTTTCTCTGTGCAGCGCACCAGAGAGCTAGCATCGGGAAAGATTATTTACCTTACCGGATCTCTGATCTGTATTTGTTGGGTTTAAGTTTGCCATGTTCCTGATTTCCTTTTCTCTCCTATTCCTCGCCTTTTTTGTTCCCGTCTTGTGTGGCGAGACTACAGTGTTGTTTGGAGCAGCGTGTAGTAGAGTGGTAGATGCTGAGAGACTTAAAGCAGGGTGTAGAGAGTCGTGTGTTCATTCGCGTTTGGTGAGGTGATTGTGTCCAGGTGTGGAGCGTATCATATCCTTAACACATGGAAAGCTGGAAAAGGGAGAAAAAAGATAGAAAAGGGAATGAGTTCTCATGAAGCAATGTAACGCAGACGATGATTAATTAATCCTTTATGTGGGCGTGTCCCTTTGTTCTTTAATCCCTGCAGGTTCTTGCTATCACTTTGTCAGTTACTTGCTGCTACCAGCTGCACTTTTCCCAGCACCCAAGTGTGAACTCTTGACCAAATAAGTATTCAGCAAAAGGCCACGCTTTATACTGCTAGTACTTAGCAGATTGCACACATATGCGTCCATTAAACCGGTTGAGACCGAGTTAAAGCAAGCTAAAGCATCGAGAAGTTCCCTGAAAAGAAAAGACTGGAAAAGAGGCACTGAACTCAGATATGCTCCTCCTGGCATCACGCCATCAATTGCGCGCCAACGATTCCGGTACCACCTTTTCAATGATTCACAGATCAATCGATCCATCAATCCATGGTGGTCCAAGAACGAACCTGGGCACTGATCCATCCAATCCAAAGTACGTGCATGCATGAACCCCAGTTGACGACGCAACTAACATATGTGCATCTCCCACTGGCCAGTGTGGTCCTATTATCTACACATATCACTCCTGCATCTGCCCATCCATGGCGTCCGGTCCGTCCGTCGATGGCGAAACGTTTGGAAGTTTGGTCGTAGACTCGTCTTTGCTTATGCTACGCATGACAGCAACAAAGACCTATATTAGCAACCAGTTCATACTAGCGCGAGACGATGGACTAGGACGTTTGGTGCCAACCCTGATAGCATGCATCTTTGTAGTGTTCTATACGTGTGTGATGTGTCTAGTGTACTAGCTAGCGGTCCAGGACTTTGATTGTTGAGGATGGATACCTATGGAAAGTGCCTGTGATTGGAAAAAAAAAAAGATCAAGCGGCATTGATTCTGGTCGACCGCGCACCAGACCTGCCGTGACGCGACAACAAACGTTCCTTCTCCCTGGGAAATAGGCTACCGGTTGCCCAGGTAATAGATGACTCGGCCATCATGCATATACTCACCATGCCCATGACAGTACAATCAAAGCTCCATGGAACGTTGGGTTCATACTAGCGCGAGCCTTGCAGGTCATAGAAACCAGTTCGCCTCTGCCAGTGGCGTGGTGGACTGATTCCTGTGTGGGTTGTGGTTGGCTGGTGCCTGCAGAGGTGCAGATGCAGCCGCTTCGATCTGACAGTAACTGGACCGATGCATTTAGCATAGCAACTATACAGCACTAATAACAGCGCCTAATCAAGCAAGCGCTGCAGCACTAGTAACACCTCAAGGCATGGCAAGAATCAAACCAAGAACGGACTGAAGAACTTGCATGTTTCCGTGTCCCCTCATTCAAGTGATCCTATTGTTCCCTCTTGCTCTGTCGATATATCGGCCCTTCTGCCCCAGCGTACGTCCGCGTCTCTGACGAAAGATAGGGGGAGAGATGAGAGAACTGGTCATTTATTCGCATGGGGCGTTGGACCACCCCGGTCACTGTGCGCCATTCATCACCGTATCAAGTGGACTTTGCTCCTCGGCATCTTCTTCTCCGTGACACCCGATAGAACCGAGACAGCTGTATCCGGGTTTGTATCTATCTTTTTTCTACTAGGGAAAAGAATGTCTCTTTTTGTGTTGGGATTTCGTAGCGGATCCAACACGCATGCAGCTACCATTACGACGCCTTAACCAGTTCCTGTCAAACCATACTTGCGAGGAGAGGACCCAGCAGGGCCATGCATCATCCAGCAGCATGCTCTCGTCACACGTGGCTAATAGTACGTCGTAACAGCAGCCAGCCCGTAGGTTCAGGCAGCATCAGCATGTACGCCGGGCGCCGCTGCACCACAGGCTATTCATCAGTCGGCGTACGGTTGAAGGGCAGGCTCCGTGGATGGAGAGCTAGACGACGACGGTGTCCTGTCCTCCCCGCAGGTGTCCAACGGCCGGAACGGAAAAAAGAAAAGAAGAAGCGATCGTTTGGTAGATGGCTGGGCCGTTATGAATGCGGCGTTTGACCAGACCCACACGGAAGGATTCTGCAATTGCTTCAGCCTTTGGGCCCCGCTCCTGTTCTGGGCCGCGGCGTGTATCTTGTTTGGTTGGGCCCTAGTCACCGGAGCCCTGCTTCATTGGCCTAAGAGTAGAGAAGACCACGAGTAGATGAGGAGGGGCGGGCCCAAAAGAGTACCACCAGTGCGTCTTTCTCTCGGCTTTTGGACCCCCGGCATCCGCATGGCTAATACTCCGTAAGCGCGCAGGCGTCCACGGGCCGCGCGACGAGACGCTGCTCCTCGGGGAGCTCGTAATGCTGCTGCTAATTCGTGGAGGAAGCCGGAAGGCCGGCCCCTGTTTCGCAAGCCGGTGTAGGGTCGAGAAGAGGAATCCGTTGGTGGTGTGGGGTCGCAGGGCAGGGACTGAAAAGCGACCGAAAAAACGATAATCTCGATGCGTGTGGGTGCTGCAAAAGAGACAGACGGCAACGGCCCCCTGCCGCAGCTGCTGCTCGTTGTCTGACGATGATGGCTTCCTGGGGGTGCAAGAAAAACTGCAGTCCGTCCGTTTCCACCGAAGCGTTAAACGATCGCGGCAAGCTATTGATGCATCTCTCAGCATTTCATCGCGCCGTTACCGTTGTGACGCGGGGGGTTGAAGCTCCTGGCGCAGTAACTCGCATGGTTTACGGTGCCGGTCATGAATTAAGCCTGCGCGACACGCCGTGGGTCGGGTCGGGTCGCGTGCTCGCTGTCGTCAGAAACAGCCGCGGAATAACGCAGCGGTGCCCATGCATGCACTGGGACGGATCCACGGCACCCCGTGATTGGCTTTAAGCGGGTTTTCTTTTCTCTCTACAGTTTCCCGGTGCAACGCTGCCAATATAGCACGAAGGATTAGGTTGGGGTCGTGGTGCCTCGGGAGTCGACAGACAGCCTTTGTACAGAGCGCGGTTGTGAACGAGAGACGACGCGAGAGCCGGGACGACGCAGCGACTCGTCTCCTTCATCAATGGCCGGCGCGCGTCATCGTCACGGGTATGTACGGCCATGGTCCCGTGCGGCAGTAAACGCGGATAGACCGACGCCGCCGCCACCGCCGCGCGTAATCAAATTGAGCTTGCGCATGCCAGTTTTTTGCAAAAGCCCCGCGCCCCGCACGGTTTTATACATGAATCGGACCATCATCATCATCATCGGTCTGGCGGTTCTCACAATGCTGCCGGCCGGCCGGACATGACGTCGTCCTGCCGCGCGGCGCGGTGGCGCCGTCGCTGCTTCCTCGTCCCATCGGCGCCGAACAACCGCGCCACGGCGGGGAGGCGCTCCGCGGCGTCGCACTCGGACATAGGCGCCGCGTACCGCCGCCGGTCGTGGCAGTAGGAGTAGGACATGTGCCCGCGCCGGAACGACGCCATGGCCGCGCGCTGCTCCGCGGATGCGGCCGCCGCGGACCGGAGGCTCGCGGCCGGTGCTGCGCCGCACGCCGCCGCCGGCGCGGGGCGGCCGGCAGGGTCGACGACGGCGCAGCCGTGCAGCACGAGGTCGGCGAACTCGGCCACGAACGGCGCGTACCTGTAGTCCACGCCGTACCGGCCGCCCAGCGTGGCCCAGGAGGAGCCGTCCCAGATGGTGGCGTACAGGGACATGGGCTTGGACGGGAACGCCGCGCCCATGGCCGCAGTCCGCACCACCTCCCTCATCGGGGTCTCGTCCACGTAGAATCTGCAACCACAGAAACGCTCCACGGCGTTACAGGAACGCCAACACAATCCTGTGAGGATATATATATATATATATCTACCGCCTAAAAGATTATCCTAGCACGAATTTGCCGATCCCTACATTGTACTCTACGGATGCTGCAGGCGTCGCATTGTTTCAGTCAAGTCCATGTGAGTCTAAACAAAGACAGGAATACTCTTTTTAGCAAAGGAATCCCGGAAATGCGAATTAAAGACATGCACAAAGATCTCGGAAAGGCCCAAATTAGCCAGGTCAGAGGGGGGCGACGACGCAAGCAGCAAATAAAGAGGGAAAGAAAAGGACCCCCTTCCATCGGCGTACGCATAAGAGACATGGAAGGAGCAAGAAAGTGGTAGCTGTTTCTGCCAAACAAGACCCCGGAGGAGCCCCACACGAGCACACGCCTAGATTTCTTCTCCTTCCCCAAAAACGTGCCGAGCAGATAGGGACGAGACATTGAAAGTGGTAGCTGAAAGCCTGAAAGGGGAAGGAGCGGCATGGTGGAGGAACAATATTGCAGAGGGGAGGGAGAAGAGAGGGGAGCGGCAAGAAGAAGAAGCTCACTGACATGACGCGTTCTTGCGTCCAGAGGATGGAGTAGTGGTGGAAGTCCTCGGTGGGGTCGAAGGGGAGGTCGTAGCGCTCCTCCCGGCCGGCGTTGGTGCTTCCGTTGCCGTAGACGTTGGTCTGCACCCGCCACTCGCGCCCCCGCACGTTGCCCAGGAACTCGAAGTCCAGCTCGTCGTGCGTCTTCTCGTACACGTCCCCGTTCGACAGCTGCGGAAGGATCGAAGCTTTGTTAGTTTCTCTTCTTTTTTTTTCTGCTTTGTTGGTGGGTCGTTGACGAATGGTGGGTGGCGTTCCTATCGTACGTAGAAGGCGACGACGACGCCGGCCGCGTAGCCGGCGGGGAGCTTGATGGCGGCGCTGAAGAAGCCGTGGAGGAACAGGTCCTGCGACGCGAAGCCGGAGCCTGTGCAACAAGACGGAGTAACCGTTAAGGAAACGTATACGCGATAGCGGAACCCGGCGGCGCGGGGAAGGAGCCGAAACGGCGGGGGAAAAAAAGAACTGGAAACGATCGCTCACCTGTGGACTCGTCCAGCGCGAGGCGGACCCGCCTGCCGTCGCGGAGGAGGGCGAGGTTGCTGCTGCCGAAGATCTGGGTGTACCCCTCGTCGAAGGCGAGGTGCCGCGCCCCGTGGAGCGGCGGCGGCGGCCTGGCCTCGGCCACGCTGACGCCGCCACCGCGCAAAATAAGGAGGACGGGGAGGAAGAGGAGCGCGATGGAGGAGATCGATGCCATTGCTCGAGCTCTGCTTCCCCTGCCTTCTCTGCACGGCCCGGCGCCGTGCGGTGATAGGGGGGGAGAGTTTTTATTGTGAGAAGGTATAGAGGTCTCGCTCTCTTCAGTTTTTTCTCGTGAGAGACTGAGCGAGCGAGAGAGACACAGACGCGGCGTCTTTTCCTCGGGCCGCGCGCCGGGGCGCTGTTTCTGTTCGGAATTCGAAAGCCCAAATGACGCGGCTGGCCCTGCCTGCCTGCCTTGTACGGGCCCCCCGTCTTGGATTCTCGCGGGCCTACTACTGACGTACTGGTACTTTACGCAGTACAACGCGAGCTCCCGACCCTTCTGTATCCGTATGTTTCAACTTTGATAGCGTCCTCCGGTTGGACGCACGCGTATAATACAGCCTCTCACATTCAGGCGTTTCGTTCTGCCGTTCAACGTTCACGCAGTAAGACGCAGAGGGTTCATGTGACGGAGGCAGTGTACACTGCTCTGTATGTACGCCAAATTTTATGTGAGGTGATTGTCCAATCACAGCTACTATACCTGCACAAAATAGCTTCGGACGAACGAATATGATCGTCTACTACTGGGATACTGTGCATGTTTGCTGCTACTACACGTCAGGAGGACGAGGGCAGGTCACTAGTTTAAAACAGTCAGTAACTGCACTTTCTATACAGTGCATGTAGTAATCTAATACGCTTAGGATCTACTAGCACGCATTTTATCATGATGAGCAGGCTCGTCAGTATACGACCAGTACAAAAAAAAAAGCTGCCATACCTTTCCGGTTTTTAAGACCGCAGGAAGCTGGATGCGTCGCGGGACTTGGACCTTTTTATTCAGACATCATGTTCGGGCAGTGTTACTGTAATTAATTACGGGAGGCACATACCCTGACATTCGGTCATTAGGTTGACAGTATAGTAGCTCGTGAGCGTGCATCAGGAATTCAGGAGTGTGAATTTAGTTTCATCTTATCAGTTTAATAAGTGGAAGAACGATATATAAGTCTACTGTGTGTCTAACATCACGAGCCTTGAACTAGCGTTTTTACACCACCGGGTTTTCACTACACGAAACGCGATGATTTGCGACGGCTAGGATTATTTACGACGGTCGACCGTCGCGAATAAATTAAATTGCGACGGTTTACACGAGGGCGTCGCAAAAAGGCTTTTGCGACGGCTCCGACTTCAGCCGTCGCAAATAGATACAGATTTGCAACGACCAGACCTCGGGCCGTCGCAAATAAATGTCTATTTGCGACAGCCAGAGAAACGGCCATCGCAAGTTAAATACATTGCGTCGGCTAACCCTAGGGTCGTCGTAATTAATGGACCCGTCGCAAGTTATTGTGATATAACCGGCCGACCTCCTTCCCGACTCACGTCACTTCCACCGCCGCCACCGCGCCCGCCTCCCCGCTGCGCCCGCTACCTCCCGCCACGCCCGTCCGCCCGTCGCGCCGCGGCGCCCCTCCGCCCGCCTCACGGCCGCCTCCGGCGTCGGGCCCCCGCCGCCCACCGCCTCCCGGTGGCTCCCGCGTCCGGCCTCCTGCCGCCTCCCTGCTCCGGCTCCGGTGCCCGGCCACCCGCCGCCTCCCTGCTCCGGCGCCCAGCCGCCCCCTGCCTCCCGGCTCCCGCGCCCGGTTACCCCCGCCTCCCGCCTCCAGCGCCCGGCGCCTCTCGGTAACCTATGTTCATGCATTTTTAAATTTTTTCTTGTTGTTAGTTAGATTTAGTTAGAGTAGAGTCAATTGAATATTGTTTTTGAGTAATTTATAATTATTTTGGCAATTAAATTGTTTTTTAGTTAGTTTATAGTTTTGTAGTTGTAGTTTAAGTTGATAATTAACTAGGGTGTTTATAGTTTAAGTTGGTAACTAGTTTGATTTGCGGCAAAAAGCGGCGCGGCGGGCCGGTCGTCCCTAGTTAATTGCGACGACCGGCCCACGATGTTCAGGGGTTGCACCTCCAGCTTCCTCAACTGTCACCGCCGATTTCACCGCCGAAACTAGAGCTACCGCCGCCGGTGCACGTTTCTCCGGATGTTCAGATAATCAAAAACATTCTTACTTAGTCTTAATACATAAAATGTAGTCTTACTTTCATACCAAACAAATTGTAGTCTTACTTAGGTATTGTAGTCTTACATAATCAAACATATAGCAAATCTAACTCAAATTAAATAAACTAAGTTCAGTATGATCAATTCTACCTTGTTTAATTAATTCTAGTCAAGTTCTAAACAAATTAATATGTCCAACAACTTCTATGTGTTGCAGAGATCGGCGACGGAGGCTCAAATTCCGTCGCCGTCTATACCGGCGCCTCGACTGACGCGCGCGAGGATGTTGGCGGCTCTGGAGGATGTGGACGCTAGCGGAGAGCCTCTCTTCCTTATTTTTCTATTCTTGTGATGAGATGTAAGACTTTTGTGTTGTGATCGATGGAGATGTTGTATGTCTATTATTACTGCTGCTGTTATGTATATTGTTCTATGTCTTGTGTTTCTGGCCATCGAGCCGGGCAGAATGTTCAGTTTAAAAAAAAACAAAAAAACTTGTTTGCGACAACTTTTTATACAGTATCGTTGTAAATAAGTGTGCAACTGTCGCAAATTAAGTACTTACTTGAGACGGCCACCGCTGGCCATCGCAAATTGTCGAGTCGGACCCATCGGCTGGGCCCGGGCTCTTGTTTGCGACGACCGGTCTAAGCCGTCGCAAACAAGTTTATTTGCGACAACCGCCGTCGCAAATAAAGTTAATTGTGACAAAAAACAAGCGACAGCCGTAAACCGTCGCAAATAAGTAAAGTCGTCGCAATTTGATTATTTGTGACGGTTTTACACTTATTTAGGTCGTCGGGATTCCTGTAGTGTTTCGTTTAGGTAACGGGGAATCAACGAATTGAGAGTTGCCGTTGTCTGACGGCGCGACGTGTAATCTGTCGAGGTGGTACGAATCATACGCACGAGACAAAAGCCTGATCGATCGAGCTCGACGAAATGCATGGTCCTGAAATCGCAGCTTTGCGAATGTAGTATTTGCATGGATGGTCCTGCCTCGATCCGTGATCAAGTCGAGAGTGACGACCACCCAGCGCCAGCAGCCGCTAATAATAATCTGGTTGCTAGCCCTAGATAGCAGCAGGGTGTGGGGGGCCTGAATGGCTCAAGCCGTTCGGGCATTTTGTTGTTTCGTTCAGCTCTTTGCCTGCTCGCGGAGGCCACTGTTGCTGCAAAAGAATCACGTGATTTGAATTTTTCATTAGAAAAGGGATTTTTGCTCCAAATGCGTTACGGCTACTAGTAGTAGTACAAGCCATTTGCTTGGTTCATGATTTGAAACGCAAACCAACGCGCGCGTGCCTTTGAGATGCCGCATCATCATTGCTTGTCTATATATATGCAGATTAAATGGATCCCAGTGGTTTCGAGCTTTTCGGTTATGATGGCTGTGATTAACTTTTTCAAGCTGCCCTTCCTCTTTTTGTGTTCTTTCCTTTTGTGAGGATGTTCATTTCATGCTGATATTTGAACGTCCCATCTGCGCCATGAATCAGTGAATGTGTGATGTGAGTGCCGCCTGGGCCTGGGGTGAGCTGTTCATGCTGGGATGGGCTGCAGTCTGAGCCCCCAAAGAATTGGCCTTTTCGCCCAGGTCCAGGCCATTATCGGCTACATTTTTTTGACGGTGGAGCCCGTGTACAACGTGGACCTTTTGCATCCTGGCTTCCTTCTCTCTGGCGCGGCCACTGCGGCGGCCTCGGCTTGACACAAGTTGTAAGTGGCCCAATTGTCATACTTAGGCCGCGAGAGTGCTGTGGCCCACGGGCCCAGTCCGTCACATCTGATTAGCAGTGCCGTGCTACCAAAACGCTACCTGTAGCTGTAGAGTAGCAGTGTCTTCTGCCACGTACTGTACTTGTACCAATCTGTTTCCTCTCGTTGAGAAATTGCTTGTTCAGCATCCGTTTTTTTCTCATCTCAATGTAGAAACCTGAGTAGTTCACGTATCGCAGCATGAAGGTTCGGAGTCGAGGAGGATGGCGATGGCGAAGGCGTCTGCTGCGTGCTGCCCCGCTCATCTCTGCTCTGCTGCTTTCTCCGTCCCGGCCCCTCTCCGGGGGGCCACGGGAGTCAGAGCAGCCACAGTACATTTGTTGGTGCGAGTGACCACGTCACGGGCGCATGCATGGAACCCTATCTCCCTTCGTCAGGACGGCGCCGGCGTGCGTTTGAATGCTGCTGCTTCAGTGTGACAGATCGACAGAACTAAACATCGTCAATGAATGCTGCTTTGGCAACGAGCACATGCAGATCATGTTCGTCGATCTAAAGTCTACACGTACTGCATAAAATGGTTTGACGCAAAGCAAGGTGGGCACATTTTAATGGGCTTTGCGAAATAAATACTACGTACTACGCTAAATAAATAGGGAAAAATTAAATATGCGCATCCGGGGAATCGAACCCCGGTCAGTACCGTGGGAGGGTACTATGATACCACTACACCAGATGCGCTCTTCGAGATAAAATAAAATAAAGTTTTAACCTCAAGTGCAGAAATCAGTCTTTTGGCAATACTTCAAGGAAAATAGCTAGAAGTCCTTGGTACTGTCAGTCTTAAGTTTTGTTTCTTCAGCGATCGTTTCGTCCTGGCCACTTCATTAAAGATAGACACATCTACATCCTCGCTCACTGTCACCGGTATCTCCAAAGTAGAACATTACAACCAGGACAGCGCCGAGCTCGTGTCCGTCACTCTTATAACCTAACTGCCCAGCTAAGCCTCGCGTAAATTCGTTCTAGATATAAAACGCGACGAACCTTTGGCTGACACACACTCTCAGCTCGTCTCGCCGCTGTTACCACTAAATCCTCGGCTACCCAACCGCTCCCAACACGCGCCATGAATCATGCCGCGGCTGCAGGAAACGAACAAGAGACCCATCCGCGCCGGCGCGTGTCATGCCCGCGCATCCAGGTCCACAAGCTCCGGCAGCAGCGGCTCGTGCCCGGCACACGCTGGGGCGAAGCGCATGCGCATCCACACTCCCTTGGCTCGTACCTCCGCGTGATGTGACGGTCTCGATTTGCAGCCAGATTTATAGCCGCCTCGGTGAACAAATTGATCGAGTCGTGCCAGTTGATCCTGAAAAAAATGCTTGAACTGAAAACCGGCGCCCGGAAACGAAGCTGGTAGTGTGAGGATCAAATTACCTGTAATTTTGACAGCGGCCGGTCTTCAGAATAGTTCCATTCATACCTTAGCCTAGCTGTGAAAATCCTCCACGTTTACGAAGCTTGAAGAACGGATTGTGACGCAAGTCGTGGACGGTGTTCATCATGAGTGACACCGAGATAAAGTGTAAAGATGTCACGATAAAAAGGAAAATATTCCTCCGGACCACAGTTCATGACATAGGTCGACAGAGGTCACCATGATCGACACACGTAAGTAATGTTTTCTTGTATATGGACCACAACACCACAAGTTAATTTGAAACAACAATAATTTGATGCGATCTTGAGGCTGTGTAGACCTTAGGTCCTTATAAGCAGACGAAAACGTTGAGAAATCGAAAGACAAACCGAGATCAATCGCTCACCAGATCGGAATAATCTGCTCGCCGGATGGAGAGATTGACAGCAGGCCAGTAGTGGGCGTCAACGTTCGCGTGAGCTAGATAGTGAAAGGAAAACAAAAAAGCCCATGTCCCATGTCAGCTTCGCTTGTCTGCTTGCTCTGGCCTCCTTGCTCTTTAGCTAATTAAAAAAGCTTGGTCCGGTCACCATCACCAACTTCTTATCAAACCGACCTCACCCCACCAATCTGGTCAGCAAAAGGTGCGAGACAAGGAGATGAGGCGCGTGGCCGCCACGCTCCCCTACTGGCCTAGCTTGGCCGTGTGTTGGCCCACCGCCTACCAAAACCAATAATGCACTTGATCTTGATCTCTTTTTTTTTTCTTGTTTTTTTTTCTTCTTCTGCACATTGATTTGGGTTTCTCCTTTTGTCGTAGTTTGATAGTGTTAGCTCGATTGAGATCTCTAGATGATTGAATACCAATGATTATTATTCATGGCTCTGATGCACAAGGCGTACACATGCAACCCAGCACGACGATTGAGATATATGTATATATATGAACTAAAGGCGCATCTTTGTAATGATAAGTGGTTGCTATTGGGTTTTCGAAGATAAGTGGTTGTTATTTTTCTCCTCTTTTTTCTCTACGATCAGTGCTAGTTTGCCTACGGATCTGGACAAGCGTTTGTCTGTATTCATAGCTAAGTTCTAGTCTAGCAAATAAAAGAAACATTCATAGCTACAATGGCAATAGTTTTTGAACGGATACTGTATCTGCAAACCTTTAGCTTAATGGTCACCTTGACTAAGCTTGGTAAGAGCGTTTGTCATCTACTTGCACAATTAGCGGGTACCAAGAATTAATACTTTGATGCTAAAGGTGGTTTACGAAGGACAAACGCACTGTGTATAACAAGAGATTACTGTAATCATGTATAAAACCGTCTTGCTCTAATACCTCTAGTAACAAGTACACGTCGTAGTCTGGCCATGTTTCCCCAATAGCTAATATTTGTTTTGTTGATGAAATGCAGGGTTAGATACCACAGTTCAGATCTTCAATATGTATACAAGACGACGCGCGACGGATGGCCCTCCATGCATGTCAATCAAATAAAGGTAGCCACCCATTCAAATTCTCATGCTTATTGGTCACCTAAACATTTTGTCTCTACCTCCATGACCTGCACAGATCACGGCGTGCGCACCTGCAGGGTAAGTGTATGCTAAACTACTTAGTTTAGTTTTCTCTCGTAATTCCAGTGGGCATGCATGCAGTGGCAGCTAAACAATTAATATAACCGGGCTGGCTCGTGGCGGGCACACGCAAGGGGCCGTGCAAAGGTCAGTTGCAGAGACATATATAGTACAGTCTGTTCGGATGGGATCACGGGAAAAAGGTTCATCTTTTCTATAGCAGTAGTAGGTTAGGTTCGACACATGTTGTCCGCTCCCGTTGTCTCTGAATGCCTGGTTTATTACTTTTCTAGATACCAGGAGGACCCGGTCACTGATTGCCTAGCTGGTGTATATAGCCCGTCCTGCCTCTAGGGCACGGCATCATCATGCCTTGAGAGAACCGGATGATTCTGAAGTGATTTGAATTCTATTTGTAATGGAAACTATGCCGAAATTATAGGGAACTTGGATTAAGCATCTGCCAGATAAAATTTGAGTGCTGTACTTTGTCTTGTTTCGTATTATTGATGATAGTTGGTAAATCTAGTTACTCTAACCATCAGTCAACGAAACAAAACCAGAGAGTAATATATTATACTAGGAGGAGAGATTAAAGATTCTACGAACCATGAGTACACTAAATGAAATTTTAGAGCTAGAGAAGCATGTGTCTGCAGCTCATAGGTTGCAAGAAGGACAGTAAGCAGCACTATGATATACGCTCTCTCGTTTTCAATTGTTATTGTTAGGACAATAATTTTTAAAAATAAATTAAAATTACAATTTTAAAACCAAAGAGAATCGTTGCTAAATAACACTACTAGTGCCTTTTCCGATAATGAACATTTTATTAAACTCGACAATATCAAGATAATAGTACGTAACTGCGCGGCACAGAGAAAATGCCTATGACAGAAAATGCCTATGAGACAGACCAAGCCGCCCCTCCACGTCCTCCAAGAGCTGGGATCGATGTTTTTTTTTCTAATACGTACCAGCACAGAACTAATAGCTTTGTACTGGTACTAGCTCAGATGGGCCGTACCTGTGTCCTCCAGCGCATATGTACTCTCACGTCGCTAGGTGCCGTGTCAGAGGCACGTTGCTCATTTTGTCAGTTCTTCCTTCTGTAGGACTGTGCGTACCCTCTAAAAATACCCTCGATCGATTCTCTGTGTTATCGAATGAGGAATCCACGTTTGGCGATGCAAGGTACAATTATTCGCACATTCTTTTTTTCTTCGAAACCGGTTATTCGCACATTCTCAGTCGAGCATGACTACCATGCATGATACATTTTTTATTAAAGTACAAGCATTAATGAAAGACGAAGTGTTGGAGTATAAATAAATTATTCACTCTCTATCATTTCAAATTTCTACAAACACTCTCTCAGTTTCGAATTATTTGACGCTGGTTAGTTTCAAATTGAACTAACCAGCGTTAAATAATTTAAAACGGAGGGGGTAACTTATAAGTGAATAGAAACTTAATAAAATAACCAACATATTATGTTATTCGAGATCGCTGGAGACGCATGCAAGAAGTACTGCTAATGCATGTTTGAGTATTATGGATCACCGTAATATTTGCACTGCGTTTGCTTTTTTACACCTCCTCGCTGCCGCCCATCTCCGTGCCTGGACCACATCCCGAGCTCGGTAGTGCATCGTCTTTTCCCAAACCGAAAGGCCTTAGCGCTTAGGCCTCGGCTGGCGTTCCAAGTTGCTTCCCCGCGCGCGCGTAGCTCTGCCAGAGCTAGTGAAGTAGCGCGTCGAGTGGCGGCCACGCGATTCGGGTGGCCGGCGAGCACGCGCCCTGCTGGTGTCCCGCCCCGGCCAGCCTGATCCGCTGCCTCAGGTCGACCACGGCCGCTGCTCTCTGCCTTCCTCCGACTCCGATCCGTTGCCTCGCGCGGATCGCTCGTGCTGTTGCGTACGGCCTTCGCCGGCGGGGCGGCCGTGTCACCCGCGGCTCCATCGGGTATCGGTACCGATGAGACGATGACGCTGATTGAGTCCGCGTTAGCTGCGCAGAGCCGCCGTGCACCCGGCACCCTCCCCCGCTGCCTCTTTCGGGATCGATGCCTGAACCAGCCACGCCGCCGAACGGTGTACGTTTCCGTATCGGACGCCGGCACCATTTTCAGCTGGATAACGGCAGGAGCAAGGCGTGTGGCGAGCACGCTTCTGGTCGTGGTGCGCGTGGCACAAGATTTCGCCGCCCGCAGACATAGAACTTGTAATTAACGGTGGCCACGTCTGGATTCTCTTGCAACATGACAGACACCGGCCGCTTATTTTGACACGAAGTTAAGCTTTTCCAGCTTCGCGCGGAAGCCAGCCTGTAGTTTGCTCCTACGGACAGTTGATCTTCCCCTTCCCGACTAGCACCTTGCATGCTACTACTACGACTAATGCCCGGGTACTAGAGTTAATGCCCGGGTACTAGAGTAGTAACAATCAAACGTCATAGCAGACTACTAAGTAGTATGTTTTACAAAGTACTACCAGCGAGGAAGATTTCTCGACGCACGATTCTGCAGTACGTACGTTCCGATATTTCTAGGACATGATCGAACACGTTGCTTGGACTGAAAAATCAGTTGTACTGAAACAGAAAACCATGTGATTGGTGAAGTCTAGTACTCCTTCCGTTTCGAATTATTTGACGCTGCCTAGTTCAATTTTGAACTAGCTAGCGTCAAATAATTCGAAAACGTCAAATAATTCGAAACGGTATTGAACCAGCGTCAAAAAATTCGAAACGGAGGGAGTAGCTAACAGATCCACAAGACCTAACCAGACATTCAAAATGGTGCACTCATTTGTTACTTTTTATTTGATGCTGGTTAGTTTTAAAATAAACTATATAAAAAAAGAAACAAAGGCAATGGCACAGGGAAAGACTACGACTGCAATTACCCCACACGCCCAACTTGGACATTTCACCCGGCCTCTTAACACCTATAAATTCCCCAGCAAGAGCTCCGCCCTCTTCATCGCCTACACACTAAACCTCATAAGAGAAGCGAGATCAGCGCAAAATCAAACCACCTTGTACCTCGCTCCGTCAAGCTATTAATCAAGCTCGCATTTTCATTCTCTCTGGGTGTGTGTGTGAGAGAGAGAGAAAGAGGCAGTGAGGACCGAGAAGATGGTGCTCGACGGCGGCAAGAAGCAGTACGTGCGGGATGAGGAGAAGCAGAGGCTGCTCCTGGACGAGCACAGGGAGAAGCACTTCACCGCCGGCGAGCTGGTCCGGGACATCATCATCGGCGTCTCGGACGGCCTCACCGTGCCCTTCGCGCTCGCCGCGGGGCTGTCGGGCGCCAACGCCTCCTCCGCGCTCGTGCTCACCGCAGGGCTCGCTGAGGTCGCCGCCGGCGCCATCTCCATGGGGCTCGGAGGGTAAGGCCCTCGAAATAAGTAACATCCACATGTTCTTTTGTTTCTTCTGCGGCCAGCAGTTTGACATGCGAAATGAGTGCTGAGCTCATCCTGGTCTTTCTCCGTAGAAGAGAAGGGACATATTCTTAAAGATTTGATTCCAAACGGGAGTTCATCCATCGAACATTTTCTATTGGATATTTTTTGACATGCATCAATGCATGGGTTCTGGAACTGTTACCGTACATTTCTTGTCAGTACAGCTGTGCTTCTTGGCCATTCGTGCAATATTGAAAGTTCGTCGCCAGATCAACCTCTCTGTTCTTGGACAGTTAATTTCTTTGCATTTTGGGTAGTTTTTCAACGTGCAAGTAAAATGTTACGGTGATACAACTTTAAATTATCATTATCTTCTCCATGACTCGCATATACCCAAATTCAATGCTAAATCTTCAATGACTGAAGAGTACAGCAGCAAAGTTACTTCACTCACTCAAATATTTTATCCCCAACTCAAAGCAGCTGAAAAAAAATAGTTTGGGTCAAACAGTCGGACTAGTATACTTCTACAACAGATGCAACTGCCATGCATCCTGTGTAAGTATATACTTTGGTCAGCAATTAGGATTCAATAATCCTTTTGTTTAACCATGATTTTGATCATAACAAACAAAGGTTTTCTAATTACAGTTGCATCTGTTGTAAAGTAGAAATCAATTTCCTTTTTTTAGAGAGAGATCAGAGGACAGCTGACACTATTAACCCACGATTCTCATTGTGCTCCTCTATCGGTGTCTCCAATAGCTGGGAGCGTACAAAGAAATTAACCAAGGTCGAATAAAAAATAATCCCCGCACGCATGTGTTCTCTGTCCCGTACTAAACCGAGCTCAAGTGATGGTGAAGCCCAACCAACTGCCCAACTAAACTGAAGTTGCCGTTGGTGTCGCAGGTACCTGGCGGCGAAGAGCGAGGCGGACCACTACTACCGCGAGCTGCAGCGCGAGCAGGACGAGATCGATACCGTCCCCGACGTCGGTAAGCAATCACGGCGTCCCTCGCCGGCGACGACCACCGTACCGGCGCTCTCGCGATTAACCCTGTTCTGACCAGTCGTTGATCGTCTCGTGCAGAGGCCGCAGAGATCGCGGACATCCTGTCGCAGTACGGACTGGGCCCCGAGGAGTACGGCCCCGTCGTCACCTCCCTCCGCAACAACCCCAAGGCCTGGCTCGAGTTCATGATGAAGTACGTAATGAACCACAGCTTGCTATTTTTTTGCGCGCAGCTAATTAGTCACTGTGACACTGTAACTAATGCACGCATGAGCACCAAGACTAAGGAACCAACCAAAACGCTGGCATATGCAGGTTCGAGCTGGGGCTGGAGAAGCCGGAGCCGCGGCGCGCGCTGACGAGCGCGGCGACGATCGCGCTGTCGTACGTGGGCGGCGGACTGGTGCCGCTGCTGCCCTACGTGTTCGTGCCCACGGCGGGGCGCGCCATGGCCGTGTCCGTGGCCGTCACACTCGCCGCGCTGCTCTTCTTCGGCTTCGTCAAGGGCCGCTTCACCGGGGACCGACCCTTCTTCAGCGCCCTGCAGACCACCGTCGTCGGCGCGCTCGCGTCCGCCGCCGCCTACGCCATGGCCAGGGCCGTGCAGTCCATCTGATGATGACGAAGAAGCCTGGATGGACATTATCAATTATCTATTATGCAGCAAGAAGAAGGAGAAAAAATAATAAGCGCATGCAGCAGCTATGTACTCCGTGTATGTTGCTGGGCAGCTGGTAACAGCTTGCATACCGCGCTCAACGTGTAGTGGGCTTGTAGTGTGAACTTGTTTGTTGGGTGATTGGGTCGAGTGCGTCTAGTCTTTTAAGTGACGTGGTTTTTTGCTTGTAAGAAGATGTGGATTAACGTGGGATTAATGGCGGCCTGCTGGGCCTTGGATCGATTGTGTTAATCTGGTGGTAGATGACCGAAATGGGCTGGCAACAACCAGAGGCTTGGATCTGCTGGTTTCTAACGGGCCTCCCTTTGCCCTTTCGAATACACCGGAAATATTTTATCCATGCTGGATGATTGAGTTTAGTCAGTTTACCCTCTGAAGCTCATCAAACGACCCTCGGCCTTTATTTTTTTTCTAAAAAGTGAGATTTGGTTAAAAAAAATAGCATTTCTGTTGGTCAAAGCTATAGCACTGCTTCTAGTAGTGGCCACGCATCAACAAAATACACCAATCAAGATGCAGAATCAACCTGAAACATAAAAGAAGATCTCTTGCCCAATTGACACAACCTTTTCAGACTGTTTACGCTGATATAAAGTGGTTCGCCGCAACTTTACTCTAGACCGCCAAATTTACCTTTCCTTTGCGGCCTAACTGAAATCCAAGATATTGCTCTAAAGATCAGCACTTTCTCACCAATCAATCATCCTGGCCCAATTAGAAACACTCTTCTGTGAACAAACATTATTTTGTTTCTAGTTTTCCTTTTTCACAGGCTGTAGATTTGAGAGCTACTACAGCTTGAGTGCTTGAGTGTGTTATAAAAGAGAAGAAGTAGGCCTAGCAGGTTAGGACACACAAAAAGGATGTGACGAGTGTGAAGTACAGAAGTATCCAGGTAGACCTCCATTAGAATTGCAGAGCATGCAAGAACTGTGGCAGGTGCTGGTTTTATGGGTGATGAATCATCCCAAACTTTCGTGACGGGCAGGCATCAGAACCTCCAAGCTGCTGGATTTTGGAGATCATGAGCAACGATTCTTGTGGACTCCATCGTTGGTATCATTATTCCCATCACAGATCCGGCTCGTATTTGTTCACACCACCAACGGGTTTCTCTCTCTGCTTCGAGCGAACGTTTGTATGACATGGCTGCATCGTTCAGGCAACAGCGACTAATCATGGATGCATGCTTCTCGAAGCAAATTCAAGCCGCGGTAAAGGCGAAGGCTACAGAGCACCTACGGCAAAGCATACACCCGAAGCACCCAACCCTATTCCACCAGCTGAGCTGCACATGTGGTCGCCCCTTCCTGGATCTCTCCTGGCGTCAAAGTTCACTGAATCCGTACCGTGTTCCTGGATGGATTCATTGGATCTGCGCAACTTTCAGTTAGACAAAACATATACGGCTGGTGATTATCCTCAGAACAACAGGATCAGTGGAGAAGACCACGGTACCTGCTCGGAGTTGATTTACCTGCAAACGAACCTAACTTTTAATCTTGTCACGTAATGTGGATGTGGTGGCTAGAACATGCGCTACTGTTGTAACACTGACGCAAAAGCCAAGCAGAATGTTAGAAAAAATATAAAATAAAAAACCCTACCAGCAACGAGTCGGTGACTGAAGGGTCGACGGTGCTGCAGCAGGCTTCTCAAGTTGTTCAGTTATCCTGTGTAGAGTTGAAGTTGTCCTTGTACTTTATTGACTTTGGGAAAATTCTCTGGTGGCCGTAAAAAACTTGTGCTTCCTTATCGGCCATGCAAACTTTCAATTTCTTTAGTGACCATCGATTCCGAATCTGATGCCTAGGTGACCATTTCCATCCAATCCATGGATGAACAGTGTTAATTTGTAGGAGAAAGAACGAGTTTGCCCCTAGAAGCAAATTTCGGCCGATTTTCCTGATTAGCCATTGAAGCTGGACAACATTAGTATATATCTGGATTTTTTTTTGAAGAGTGTCCATATAATGTTTGACAAGAGAATAAAGTTTACAGATATATAAAGATGATCGTACGTACACGGTGATTTCGGACAAGCTTGATATCAATTGTTCATAGTCCAGTTTTTACCAAAAGCACTAGAAGTCATGCATGCATGTGAGTACTCCCAAGTCACATGCAGAGTATAGAAGTTATACGTCACAAAAAAGCAACATCACAGAATGATATCATAGACTAAGAATTCTGTTACTCCTAGTCGCCATCGTCAGGCTCGTTTGTTAATTCTTTACTCCTTGCGCCCATGATGGGCTATCATGCGGCACGACAGGGTTCACCTTCTTTCCCTTTCCCTTGGGCTGCTTCCCATGTGCGTCTTTCTTCTTCGAATATCGTATCCCTAGCCTCCTTCCCAGATCCTTATCCGCCACACGCCATGGGTGAGAACGGCAACGGGAGGGGATCGTGGGAGATTGGGAGGAGAGAATAGGGTCCACTGGTCGGTCACTGGTACGGCAGGGGCAACCTGGTCATTTCTAGAAAGAACTGACAAGCTTCCTCAATCGGAGAAAGACGGAACTTAAGTAACGTGAGTGGCTGCTAAGGCTGAGCGCACCGCGGCGCGCTAAACTGCGCTGGCCGCGGAATATAGCGGCCCAGCCGCTAGCAGTCCTCCGCGCAGCGGCGTCTGTAAATCAAACGCTAAATTCCAGGCTGCTACAGTGCAGCGACAAGTGTGGAGGGTCTCTATACCACTGGGAGAAGAGGAAAAAAGAGAAAAAGAAAGAAAAAGAAGAGGAAGAAGGGAAAGAAAAAAAGGAAAAAAGAAAGAAGAGAAGAAAAAAAAGAAAGGAAAAAAAAAGAAGGGAGGAAAATAGGAGAAAAGATAGAAAAAAGGGAAAAAAGAGGAAAGGAGAGAAAAGGAAAGAAAAAATTTTGTAATTTTTGTAAGTTCTAAATATAATATTATTAACATAAAAAGTAGTTATATGTAATAATATAAAATATAAGTTATTTATATTATATAATAAAAAAATAGATGATAGTTAATATAGAGGTCTGATTTAGAGGTGAACGAGTGCGGAGAAATAAACTGTAAAGGTAGGAATCTTTTAGAGTCAACTGTAAAAAGCTAAAAATATTACTTTAGAGGTCCGATATAGAGTTGCACGAGTGCGAATAGCCTAAGGCCTCAAGTTTGAAATCGATGGCCACTAAGGAGATTGGTAGTTTTTGGTGGCCGAGCGCCAGGCGAGGAGGGCCTAGGCGGCGGCGCTGGCGAGCCGAGGAGGGGAGGCAGCGGCGAGTCCAGGAGGGGGGTGCCGGCGGGGGGCGGCGCCAGCAGGAGCGCTGCGAGCGCAGAGGCGGCGGGCGGCGGTGGGTGGACGGCGCCGGCAGGCGAGCAGAGGCGGCGGGCTGGCGCGGGCGGGTGGGCGGTGGCGGGCTGGCGCGGGCGGGCAGGCGGGCTGGCGCGGGCGGGCCGGCGGGCTCGGTTCGGCGGTCGGCCCGATTAAGGAGGATCGTCGGATCTCAGACCCTCATTCTAATCTTAACTCTTTCCTCCCTCTCTTCCTCCACCGACGGTCGGCACAGGGCGGTGACGGCGGCGACGGTGGCGGCGGCGGGGGCAGCAACAGTGACCCTGCTGTGACGGCAGGACAACAACAGCGGCGGCGGCGGTAACCGCCGGCCATGGCGTCCGGGCTCCGGCCCAAACGCCTAGTCGACCACTTGAAAACGCTGGTGATAACTGATGCCGGGCACTTTATTTTTTGAGGACATTTACGTTAGACGCTGGAACCCCCAATTCCTTGACAGGAGAAACGAGTTCGTAAACCGATGGCACGCAGCACCTAACAGAACTAAAGACAGATATCTTCCGCAAAGAAAAAAGTAAAGACAGATATAAGAGGAAGGACAAAAATGAACCCCCGGGAACAATGACCCAAAGGCTACAGATTTTAGTTTGGCATCGTCCGTGCTCCCAGCTCAGCTGCAGACATCATCTTTTGCCATGTATGAAGAAACCTGAAAGAGTTTTAGCCTCTTGCTTTGAAATACAATATCCCCTGTTTTCATCTTCCAGATATTCTTCCAGGCGCAGATAAGAGCGGAGGTGGCCTTGAGGCCTTCTTTCTGTCAGGCAGTCAGGCTTGGAGATGGCCGTTTATTGTCTCATTTCACCAAGCGGCAACCGAAGCGTAATCTTCCTGCAACATCAATCGGAGTTCTTGTCTCCGTGACTGACTTGCTACGTGTTCTGAATCTCTCTTTCAATCTGAGCTCTCGTCTTCCATGGCCGACTTGCTGGTTTCCAGGGTACTCCCTCTGTTTTGAAATAAATAATGTTTAAAACAGCTAATTTAGTTCGATTTAAACTATTTTTTTTATTCTAAACGTTATTTATTTCAGAACGGAAGGAGTACATGATTAGCCAGGTTGTCTGCATCCGTTGCTTTCCCTTTGGAGGCCAGCTTAACAAGGGACTGACCGGCTGGCCATTAGTCATACGCTATACGGACTGGAAAACATGATAAAATCAACGATGCGGCAGGCCGGTTGCGATTAAAGCCAGTGGCAATTGGAACCGCCTCCACCTTCAACTCTGGCTAGGAATTTTTAGCATGTGGGATAGGTGCCATCTCCACTTTCAATTATTGTTCTCTTTTTTCGGCGCTTGATTTGACAAGGAGAAGACCTCAAGACCGTACCTTCCTGAATAATTGTTGGTAGAGATCACTGCTGTAGGTTGAACTATGTATACTAGTGAGGGCGGCAACCCGAGTAAACAAAACTGGAATTAGAACAAGTGTTGTACGAGAAATATTTACCCCCTCTGGTTTTTTATTGACGGACAACACTTTTAGTTTATTTTAAAATTTAAATAGTTATGCTATCAATAACGATTAAAGATCAAAAGGCGACACCACGGTCACGTCTGCATGGCGATATTCAAACGCACGTACGGCACCACGAGCCGTCAGCCAACGTCGGCTCGTATCTTTCTACACCGCTTCCTTCCTCCCCTCACCTTGTCTGAAAGTTACCCTCGTGGCACGGAACGAAATCAAACCCTAAAAGATGCCTATCATCAGTGCAAAATATACTTGCACGTACCTGTACCTTTTTAAAAGTATGTTTCTATAAGTTGGAGATATACATTCCGCGCCGGCCATTTGCCGGCTAGTTTTTAATTCGCAGGTAATATGGGGCAGGCAGTACTAATATATCATAGAAAAACGACAGGAAATACCGAACAACTTTTCATTCGTCGGTGCGCTATTTGTTTAACCGATTAGTTGATATCACCGGATCCTCGAGCTAGGATGCATCGATCCCAGTGAGTGCTTATCTTAACACTGAGCACGATATGATCTGGTGATTTTGTTTCCGTGAAAGAAAGCTAAAATGGCCCCCGGTCGTTTCTCCTAACGGTAACTCGGATGTCGGTCACGAAAGTTCCAGCTCACACCTGGAGTATTCCGGTCTCCAGACTCTAGTAATGTGTTTGATATTTGCCTGTTATGAATAACTTGACTAGTATTTTTAAGTAGTACTTTCTCCGTTTTAAAATATTTGATGCTGATTGATTTAAAATTAAATTAACCAACATCAAATATTTTAAAATAGAGAAAGTATTAATTACATAAAGAGTATCATCTCTTGTGCCTAGTCTACATAGACAAAATCAAGGGGGCACATATGAGAGTCCCTTACACAGCCCTGAAAAACTACACGAGTAATTAATTGTTAAGATGCAGGTGTTGGTGGTTTTGTTAGGTCCGTTCAGCTTTTTCTTTGACGTGTTGAGGATAAATGCTTGGAATTAGTACAGCTATCCGGCCTGAGTCCTAATCATCCCAACGCACTTATACAAGAATATCCTAAATTCCTCAACTTGGTCAAAGCTCTTTAAAGCTCTGTCTGTCCATCCAACGAAATCCATAAATATGCCCACGTTTGTATTTTTCATTGGTTGCCTAGTCATTTCACGTCTATTTTTAGCACAAGTTTTGGGTACATGTAGTTCAAAACTATAACATAGATTGAAAATAATACTAGTATCGTGCACATGCTAGCTACCTTTTTTATTCACAGTTAAATTTTAGTAACTCATCGTGTATGGTGTATATTTTTTAGATAATAGAAAATATTTTCTGTCATCTACATTGTTGTATGCAACCTCTTGATTATTACAAACTCCAGTCTCATTGCCGATTACAAAGGGGAATCAAACTCAAATAAATATTATTATTGACAAAGTCTATTGTTATGTTTTCACCCATGTTTGACAAACAACACCAGTGCAGTGGTCTACAATGATTTGCTCGCCTTGTGAAACATCTCCTTTGCCTTATCATCATTGCTGGGGTAGTGCCCAAAACCGCAACCAGCATGCTCCACTGAAAACAGTCTGCATAAATAATAAATAATTGTCATTATTAAAGATTATATCATTTTTGGCATCTCCAAATTACCTAACATAGAGATGTTGTCCCAACCATAATGATTTTTTTCTCTTTTATATCATAGTCATGTAACCATTTTACAAACATGTATGACATTGATCTAGGTGGTGTTAACGTCATAGCTATGCGTTGACCATTCTCTAATTACCTTTGCATGTTGGCAATCCAATAGGAGGTGCTTACTCGATTCATCTGGTTGGACATGCAAAGGAGGTGTTTAATGATGATTAGAATCTAACAAACCGATGCTTGGACATTTTGTTTTCTTTTGTGTGAATTCACATGATTTTATTTTTTCACTAGTATTAACATGGAGGCAACAACATATATATTTTTATCTAGTCCAAATGGACTAGTCTCTAGTCCCTCATCCGTTAGGTCATGTGCCGAGTCTTAAATTTTTTTCTCTATTTTTTTGAAGATTGATTTTACCGCTCTGAGGAAAAAAAACCTTGTACACAGGGCTGAATGCGTGATGTTTCAGTCATAATTACTTATTTTATTTAAGAAATTTATTATTTTTTCTTGAGCTTAGATGCGTTCGCACTCATCCTTTCTTATTATATTTAGTGTGACACGCTGTCAAGTTGAGATTCATAGATACAATCTTAGGAACAACCTTTGATGGAACGTGTGATGTAGCTTTCACAAACACTATTTTGGATGAGGTTTTCAGTATTATTTTTTATCATGATCGTGTCTAAATTTGCCACTTTTTTTGGCCTTTTCCCTTCCCCGCATGGCGTCGTAGAAAAAACGAATTATCTGAGAGATTGCGCTTGTACTTGGTAGGATTTCGAGAATGTGAAAGGTTTGTCATTTGTCTGTGTGGAGCCAGGATGTGTACCGATCGTAAGTTTTTGCATGGCCGACAGTGCTGCCTTTGTCGGTTTTGTGACGGGCTGGCCGAAGGAACGACGGGGCCCGTGCATTGAATCAAAATATCTCGATCCGGCACATAATATTGCCATACGGGTTCAGTGTGAAAATATGCTCGTGACTGCATACTTTTGAACTAGCCGATCTGGCACATAAATTGAGTTCAATTAGTTCACGACGAACGTAATGAACATTTTGATGTAATCGTATAATTAACTCCTTTAAATATACGCCATAATTACACCCTTGACCTGCCTTTGTACGTTTTTTTTCATTTGGGGCGAAAAGGCTATTAGGCAGCCCTATGCGGGATGTAGCGGTGCGTAGGACTATAGGAGTATGGACTTGAAAGATACTTGTATGCTCTGGGGACACTGTACCTGGTGCCAGACTAGTCGACGGGACAGTCCAGCTCGCTGCTCGCCACTGGATGCACTTGGTCCACAGATTACCACGTTCAACCGACGATTAATTAGTGGAAGCCAATCTAGCTGTTTAGGCACATAAATCGTACAAAAGTTAATCAGTTTACTTTTATGATAAAGAAGCGTAAGTTGAAAACAAAATCTTTGGGCGGCCATTGCGGACTTGACATTCCCATGCGACATGTGATCGTTAAAGCGACGAACCCATGGTCCCTGTGAATCTGTGCTCGTGGAGCCACGAGCTGCCCCGCCCCGGCCGAAACGCTACGCTTCCCACGCGGCCCTGGCGGCGAAAACGTTGTTGTCTCGTGGCCGTGGCCAGCGGCAGGCACGTGCCGGGCGCGCCCCCGTCACGGGACGACACGTGGGCGGTGGCACGTGCGAGGGAGTGAGGGCGGTGGGCCCCGCGCCGGTCGAGGCCTGCGCGGGTACTTCCACGCGCGCGCCCGCGGGCGGGGATCCTCCGCGCGGAGACCCTCGTGGCGATCGGACGGCGGCGGCAGGTGGGTACGGTCCAGGCCGGCGTGGTGGTCCCGTGCCGTCCCGTCCCGGCCCGCCTCCGCTCCGCAGATAAGGTCGTGGGCACTCACTCACGGCTTCCAGCTACTACCGTTGTACTACTGCGCGAGCCGGTATTTAGTGAAAAGCCCCCCGTGCTTCCTCCTGATTTGCGTTCGCCGCTGTCGGGGAGCGTATAGACCGGCCGTTTGCCTGAAGAAGGGAGAAGGCACGGGACTCTGCGGTTCTCGGCCTAGTTTCGTGGCAGCAGATGGGATCAACGGATGAGCTTAGGAGTCGGCGGGCGAAACACGCACATCGTCATCGGGACATGGACATCTTCCTTCCGCTAACCGTTTTTCTCGAGGAAAAAAGGCCAAGCCGTGGTGGGGATCCTTTCCGAAGTCAAAAGGACCTGTGGGTAGTCTGGAACGGCCGCACAGAGAGAGAGAGAGTTCATGTTCCGCAAGGAAAGGAACTCGCGCGCCGGGCGAGCACGATCCGATCTCGAGTTCACCGTAGTAGCAGCCGAGCTCTATCGTCGCGCTTCCACGGACATCTCACGACATCTCCGAGTAACCCGGTCCTCCATACTTTTAATCACGATCCTTTTGTGATCACCGACCCAGGAGTGTTAAACACGGGGCTCTATCCGCAAACGACCGCCGATTATTTTAGCTCGACGCGCCGGACGTACGTCCATGCCGCCGCTCTTCTTCAGCTGATGAGGTCGGTAGCGGTAGCCCACGCTCACGCTGCCGCTCTTCAGCTGAACAAGGAGGGGAAAAAAAACAAAGGCGCTCATCTCTATCTATCTAGTCTTCTCTCTCTCTCTCTCTCTCTCTCTGTCTCTCTCTCTCTCTCTCTCCTACTTAAACTAAACGGATCGGCATCCCAGCTCCTGCCGTTCTCAAGAGCCAGCAAAGCCAGCCACTCCCCCCCCACCGGCACGCGACCCGAAGCCAAGAATCGCGTCCCTCCCGTTCCCATCCATCCCGCCCAGCGAATCCTCCTCCGCGGAAAGGGATTTGCTCCGCGCTGTCCGTGTCCGATCCTTTCCTCTACTGGGAGCTCCGGGCTGTTGTGGCGTGGAGTGTGACTGAGAGGGAGGGGAGACGGCGAATGCTGCTGGGCCAAGAGCCGGTCGAGCGCGCGCGGTGCTCTTGTCTCGTGGTGGGCTGTCGACATGCTGGCCGTCCGAGCTGGAGCACCTGAGATGTCGCCGGCGTGTCTGCTCGGCCGGCGTTGCATGGATTGATTTTGGCCGAAAGCTCCTGTTTTATTTTATTTTTTTTCCTAGAAGGGGAGGGCCTTTGGGGTTTTGATTAGTTTCTTCTTGCGGTGATTTGATTCCCTGCCTCGCTAAATCTTTGCCGCGGAGGTTTCGGTCCTCCGCCTGAGACCCTTTCAGATCCCTTTACTCGCTGCCCGGACGTTCCCTGCTCTGCTTCTTCTTCGCTGGCCCAGCAAACTGTTCCAAATCCTTCTAGGTTCTGGTGGAGATTTGTGCGCCGGGTGCGGTGAAGGTCGAATCTTGAAGGCGGCTGGTTTGATTCGGTGCACGGGATGGTGTCGAGATCCTACTCCAACCTCCTGGAGCTCGCCTCTGGCGGTGACCCGCTGCCGTCGCTCGGGCGCCGCCGGATACCGCGCGTGGTGACGGCGTCCGGCATTGTGCCCGACCTCGACTGCTCCGACGACGACGACGACGCCTCGGCGGCCTCCGACCACTCCTCCCACGCGCCGCGGGAGCGCGCCATCATCGTCGCCAACCAGCTCCCCATCCGCGCCTCCCGCCGCGCAGGCGCCTGGGCGTTCTCGTGGGACGAGGACAGCCTCCTGCTGCAGCTCAAGGATAGCCTCCGCGCGCACCACGGCCGCGCGGACATGGAGTTTATCTACGTCGGCGGCCTGCACGACGAAGTCCCGCCGGGCGACCACGATGAGGTCGCCCACGAGCTCTACGAGGGCTTCCGGTGCGTCCCCACCTTCCTGCCCCCGGAGCTCCGCTCCCGCTTCTACCACGGTTTCTGCAAGCAGCAGCTGTGGCCACTGTTCCATTACATGCTGCCACTGTCGCCGGAGCTCGGGGGACGCTTCGACCGCATCCTGTGGCAAGCCTACGTGTCGGTGAACAAGATCTTCGCGGACAAGATCCTAGAGGTGATCAGCCCAGATGAAGACTTTGTGTGGGTGCACGATTACCATCTCATGGTGCTGCCCACGTTCCTGCGAAAGAGGTTCAACAGGGTGAAGCTAGGTTTCTTCCTTCACAGCCCATTCCCATCGTCAGAGATTTACAAGACATTGCCTGTGCGCGAGGAGCTGCTCCGGTCCCTGCTGAATGCTGATCTGATTGGGTTCCACACCTTTGATTATGCCAGACATTTTTTATCCTGCTGTAGCAGGATGCTCGGATTGAAGTATGAGTCTCAGAGGGGCTACATTGCACTGGAGTATTATGGACGGACAGTTACTATCAAGATATTGCCAGTGGGAGTTCACTTAGAGCAGTTGCAGTCTGTCCTCAACCTTCCAGAGACTGGAGTCAAGGTTGCCGAGCTTCTCAAGCAGTTCTGTCATCGCAACCGGCTGCTGTTGCTTGGTGTAGATGATATGGATATCTTTAAAGGCATTAGCCTGAAGCTTTTGGCATTTGAGCAGCTCTTGGTGCAGCATCCAGAGTGGCGAGGAAGGGTGGTGCTAGTGCAGATTGCTAATCCGGCTAGGGGACGGGGAAAGGATGTGAAGGAGGTACAGGAGGAGAGCGATGCGATGGTGAGGCGTATCAATAGCGCATTTGGGCAGCCAGATTATCAGCCAGTTATACTGATCGACAGACCGCTACAGTTTTATGAGAGAATGGCTTACTATGTTGTTGCTGAGTGCTGTTTGGTTACTGCAGTGAGAGATGGTATGAATCTTATCCCGTACGAGTACATAATTGCTAGACAAGGCAATGAGAATATAGACAGAATCCTTGGTCTCAGTCCATCATCTAGGAAGAAGAGCATGCTTGTTGTGTCCGAGTTCATTGGCTGCTCCCCCTCTCTAAGCGGTGCAATTCGGGTGAATCCATGGAATATTGACTCAGTGGCTGATGCAATGGACTCTGCGTTGGAGATGCCTGAAGGGGAGAAGGTGTTGCGACATGAGAAGCACCACAGATATGTTAGCACGCATGATGTCGGATACTGGGCGAATAGCTTCCTGCAAGATCTTGAGAGGACCTGCCTTGAACATAACAAGAGGCGCTGCTGGGGCATAGGATTTGGGCTCAAGTTCAGGGTTGTGGCCCTTGATCCAAACTTCAAAAAGCTTGCAGTTGAGAACTTGGTCTCGGCCTACCGGAGGACTAACACACGTGTCATTTTCCTGGACTATGATGGGACACTGATGCCTCAAACATCATTTGGCAAGGGCCCAAGCTCTAAGACGATAGACATGTTGAGCAGCCTTTGTCGTGACAAGAACAACATGGTCTTTCTTGTGAGCACAAAGACCCGGACCACCTTAGATGAGTGGTTCTCACCATGTGAGAACTTGGGACTAGCCGCTGAACATGGCTACTTCCTCAGGTAATTTTGATCGATTCCTACAAACTGTTAGAAATGCATTAAATTGTGTCGTTGTATTGAAAATTGACGGCATACTGCATGTTATCTTTCTGTAAATTACTGAAATTACTAATGTGGTAATGCTGCAGACTGAGAAGAGATGCAGAGTGGGAGACCTGCGTCCAAGTGGCAGATTGCAGCTGGAAGCAAATTGCAGAACCTGTGATGAAGACGTATACGGAGACAACGGATGGATCAACTATTGAGGACAAGGAGACTGCAATAGTTTGGAACTATGAGGATGCTGATCCTGATTTTGGTTCTTGCCAAGCAAAGGAGCTCCATGACCATCTGGAGAGTGTTCTTGCAAATGAGCCGGTTTCGGTGAAAGCTGACATGAACCGTGTAGAGGTGAAGCCACAGGTCGGTTTGGCTGATGCTTACATTTGCCCTAGTTATCGTCTCCACACAATTGTCCCTGCAACTCTAGTAACTAACACAAATCGTGAACTTTCTTTGTAGGGTGTAAGCAAGGGCCTTGTCGCGAAGCGGCTCCTCTCGACAATGCAGGGGCGAGGCAACCTTCCAGACTTCATCCTCTGCATCGGTGACGACCGCTCTGATGAGGACATGTTCGAGGTGATCACCACGGCGGTGAACGGCCCCTCCCTGAGCCCAGAGGCGGAGGTCTTTGCGTGCACCGTGGGGCGCAAGCCCAGCAAAGCCAAGTACTATCTGGACGACCCTGCAGACATCGTGCGCCTCATCCAGGGCCTCGCGAACGTCTCCGACCAGATGCATGGCGTACCGGCTGCCGCCACGGACACGGTTCCAAGGCGAACCACGCTGATCTGTGCATCCCGTTAGCTGTAGGTGGTCCTATGAAGCCTTTTGGTAAGGGATCATCGCTCGCTGCTCCCAGGTGTACATGTTCTAGGAACAAATGAAAGCGTCGGTCAGCGTGCTTTTGCGTGTGTTGTTGCATCTCGTTGAATTATCAGCCGATGTGTACATAAACTCCCATCAGTTCTTTGATCCCGTTCATTCCTCGTGGAATTCTTGTCTCAGATCATTCGGTGTAGTGCGTTGCAACCTTTGGGGAGCCGCTGCTTTTCGCTGTTTGTTGATCGGGTAGTGGAGGCGCCAATAATTTCCCTTTTCGCCAGGAGGATTGGGCACTGCTACTTTGGTATCCTCGCGGCAAATGATGGTACAGCAACAGTGGACTCTGGTGGTTGGCCGCACTTGCACACTTGTAGCATGCCTTATCCTCTTTATCTATTCTACCAAATTGGGGTAAGGCTCCAGTCCAATCGTGCCGGCAGGATAAGGCTTGTTCATGCCTCGTTTATCAAAGAGGATAAGGAGATTCTTTCCATGCTCCCATTAGATTATTTGTGCATCTCGTGTTCCGTTGGTTCGTCTTCGTGGTCCGGTCACTTCCGTTCTGGGAGGTGATAGGCTGGACCGCTGGATGGGAGTACAATTGAGCTTAAGCAACGCATTTTCCGGCAAACAAAGGCCAAGCCAGCTGAATGCGACGTCTGGTTCTTAGCTGAGCAGGTGAAAAACATGCAATTAGCTGCATGGTTGAGCCCCGCACGGCAGTGATTGTCCTTGTGGAGGATACGAGTCCGCGACTTGCGAACCACCGGCTGTTCTCAAACAGTCGTCTTTCGGTGGCTTCGTCACTCTGGACAGGAGATAAGATTCAGACACAATTAAGGCTTGCAACCAAGTCACTGTTCGGCAGTGCCGTGGCTTCGGACGAGCCACGGATGCGCCTCCTCGTCTAGTCTTCTTCTTGTCCTCGGTTAACGTTGCCCTGGCACGGGCACGGACACGGACAGGCCGCCCGTCTCAGTCCGCGACGGTGGCCGGCAGATGACGCGCGCGGCGGCGTCAGCGCGCACGCCGGGGGCGGGGTCGTGCTGCCGACGTCGCACCTCAGAATAATCGCGCGCCGGGATAAGGTCCGGCCGAGCAGGTCGCCGCGTGGGCCGGCGGCGTCGCGTCGCGGTGTTATCCGGAGACGACGAGATCAATCAGCGGCTCGAGAGTGCAGCGGCATTAGTTTAGGTGCGATTTTGTCTCGGGAACTTCGGTGTCAGCGGGAACTGGCTAATCTTCATCTGTTTATATCAGAGGTGGGTGGGAGACGAGGGGGTCGCGACAAGATGGCGCAGCTGTTTGCTGTGCTCGGGTTCCAGGACTGCCCGGTCAAAGGCAACTTGGGACAAAAAACTTGATTAAGACGAATGGACATGGGAAAAATAATGCACGAGTTAGGCGCCGTGGACAGTGGAATCCTACATGAATTATACGAACATGATCGTGCAAAACTAGTGTCTAGATTCAGAGCTAGAAAAATGACCATATCTCTGAAAGGTATCTTTAGTCAATACTACTTTATTACTTGGTATAGATTAACAGAATCTGATGGAACTACATGTGCTTCAAGCACATAATTATGTATAACTAGTTTGGATGCATGGATGGAAAATGGTTTCCGAAGGGTACCTTCAGTCTACAGTAGTTTTATATTATAATATTTACCCTAATAGAATCCTAGGGGCATGAATACACGTTCCAAGAAAAAAAAATTATACATTTCTTTCACAAGCTTAATATCTAGTAACATCCATAGAGATAGCACACGCTTAACTGCAAGACTACCAAGACAAACACTCCTAACAGATTCAGCTCGTCAGCCTCCAAAAGACTAATTGCCTGTCTTTGTTCAGAAAAAGAGGATAACTGCATCTTCAGTACCAATATCGAGTTGACTCGTCACCTGACAAATTAGGCAGTCGACGCTTTCTTTCAGAACAGTTGGTGACCCCGTTCATAGTTGCAGGCGTTAGGACAATAATTGCCTAAGATACATCAACATGCCCATTCAAACATGTACGACTGGGAAATGGCTACGCATTTCCTTCCCGCCGTTGCCTAATCCTTATCAGTTTTACAACGATGATTATGGTTTTCCTTCCCTTGCAATTCTTGTATGATTCTTGTTACTGGATTCGCAATAATCTATTTTTTGAGGAAAGAAGCTGTGTACCTTGTAAAGTTATATGCGTCTGGCAGCTCTTAATGAAAATAAAAAAGAATACCCTTTAGCATCTATTTTTATTCAATTCTTATATAAATGGGTCGTACTCCATTTATTTTTAAAAGTGAGTCAGTCAGACTTAATAATTTGAGCAGCAATCTAACTGTAGCATAGGTTTCGTGACATACTTTCATATACCTTATGGTTCATATGAAAAAAATATATAGTGTGGCGGACCGGGATCCGCTCATCCAGAATCGCAGAGGGTGGTGCCGCACGATGCGACACCCGACAGCACACGCCATAGGGACACAATATATTACATGGGAAAACAAATTGAATTGTACAAACAGGTACAAACTTTAGTTACAAACTATTGTTTATATTACACAGCGGAAGTCTACACTATACAACTCACGCCCGCCTATCTAGCAAAAGTTGGCTGCCGAGCCCTAGGGCAACCCACACTAGCTGCACTCTTTAGCTCAGCGCGGCGTGTACGGCTCCCACTCAGCCGTGGTCCCCGACGGAGGGTAACCCTCGCCGGTGGACTCGTACTCCGAGTCCGTGGGTGGCTCCTCACCTGAAAAACACTTAAGCAGCAACCGTGAGCACGATGGTTCAACAAGACTTAACCGACTCACCTAAGCATAGAACTCTACATGAGGGGTACAATGGACATAGGATAGTAACAGTGCATCAATGGACACGCCTACAAGTTCATTCTTAGTTCATCCTTTAGCCACAAGTTAACAGTTCAGAAATATAAAATTTAGTAAGCAATATTTGGTGGCACACATGTAGAAATACAATTATATCATAACAGCAATATTGAATCATAACATTCCATAAATTATCTACGTTACGACGCAGTGAACAAGCAGTACTCGTCACCGCGAGGGACGGCGAATCGACTCGATATACACCTGTAGGGAAACCCAAAGAGCACGTCACGTACGCCCACCCGTGGAGCTGCACAGCACGCCCACTCGATGTCGTACGGGACAACCTTTCACCCAACAGCCCAAACGTCGAACCGGTCGCACTAAAACGGACAGGAGGTTCCCTACACGGAGCATCTCTCTATGCCCGTTAGCAGATTTTCACCTTGCTGCCCTCAACCTACACCTATAAATCGGTGTGCTATGCCTCGACGCCCGGAGGTTTAGGCTACATCAGTTTATCGGGGCCCATATATCCGATATGCCTTCGTTACGTTCAATACTTGTTCAGCAGGGCCACACACGGATCGGTCTTCAATCGACACGGACAGGGCTGCGCACACAAGACTTCCTCTTGCTGCGCCCTAGCCCTAGTCTCATTTTCATTACTAAAGTGATCTCACATCACTCAACCGAACCCGTGTGCCCCAAGCCTAAACTCGCGAGTAGATTTCAACTACTCGACTTGTACCGAAGTCCTATTAATCATTAAGCATAGTCTGTCTATTCAAGGTCTTAGACACTACCCTCACTCTTATGGAAAAGTTCTGGTTATGCAAGTGGGGTTCCATTCATCCTACACCTAATGCACATCCCTACTTCATACTAAGTGTTCATAAAGCAAAACTTGAAAAATAGTTTAATGCAAACCGGGGCTTGCCTTGTTGCTGCTGGTCAGTGGTTAGGTCTTCATCCGGAAGGAGGAAGTCAAGTACTTCCGGAGTCTCATCGCCTTCAGCGACTACACGTTAATGAAATACTACATATCAATTTAAATGCAATGTGTAACTTGAATACATAATACTAATAACTCTAGCTAGCCCTCCCCTTTGGGCCTGAAATTTTTATGGTGATTTGATAGGGCCCTAACTAGAGTCTTGACCAAGTTTCTTTTAAACCAAAGTTCATTTGAACCTGGTACAAATAAAAGCTCATTTGGTCAATATTTGAGCCTCTAAGTAGTTCCAGGGGTTTTCATGGTTCCAACCATTACTTTATGGAAACTAGAATTTAAGAGGGTTCTAATGAAATTGATTTCATGTCATTTGAAGAATTCTACTGGAAGTTATGCCCTAATTAAGATTTGAGAAAATCTGAAAAATGTTTCTGTATATTTTTCTATTTTCTCAGAGCAGTCCTCTTAATCACCCAATTAGGGGGACTACATGAACTTGGATGCTTTTGAAAATTTTATTGTGACTCAAGGATTTTCCAATGACCCTCTCAGCCAAATTTCAGCATTTTTCATAAAGTAATTCTCTAGATAAAATTCCCAACAGTTTAGATTTTAGGGAATTAATTCTGGAAAACTAATAGGTTTCATGAGCTAAAATTGGTATTGCTGGAAAGCACACAGAATTCTAAGTTCAGCAAAATTTGGTTCATTGAATTTGGAGTTTCCTAGCAAAAGTTCTATTCATTTGAAGTTTGAACTAAAACTGGAAATTCCAAAATGTTTAAATCCTGCGGGTGGGTCCATCGCACACGTGTCGACTGCTGGGGCCGAGCCACACCGGGCCACAAACTCCTTCCCGCGCAGCCACACTGGATCCTGGACCACAGAAAATCCCGCACGTTTACTTCCAGCCGCTGACGAGTGGGGTCTCCCCCCTTCGTCTTCCTCCAGCCACCCGCGCGACCCCGCCGCCGAGCTCGCCGGAGCTCTCGCCGGGGAGGGGTTCCGGCCCCCGGAACTTACTGATTTTCGCCTCCACTGCACATTTTTGCGCGAGGAACACGTTGCCAGCCTTACCTCGGATCGAGGATGGCCGGAAACCTAGGCGCGACGGCGACAGTAGCTGTGGTAACTTCAGGGACGTCGCTAGGGCACTATACTGCCCCAATCTTGCTCCGGTTAGCTCCTACAGCATCGCCACGACCTAGGGAGCAACGTCCAGGACTCTGATCTCGCGGGAAACGTCGGCAACTAGGGGCTCACCGTGCGACCTGGGGCGATTTCGGGGAAAACTGGAAAAACTCGAAGAACTGAGGTTTCCTCGATGGTTCTCCCTAGTTCTTGATCCCACGTGCCCGCACAGATGTCTACAACTGGGTTTCTAGGTCTGGTGAGGAGTGGTTCAGTGTGTGAGGTGAATTTGCCGATTTACCCGAACCGGGCTGTATCGCATGCTCTCGGCAAGAACTGGAATTCCGGCCAGCACACCTCATGGCATGCGGCCGACGTTGTTGGACAGGGAGCACACCTCCAGGCGAACCTCCTGGCCCGCTCAACTCGACGGGGGATCAAGCCTAGCGGCCGGGCTGGGTGTGGAATGAAAACAAAGAGCTCGGGGCAGTTTACCGTGGATGGGGCGCCGGGTATCGTGTCTATCACATCGAGGACGCCTCGGCGAAGCTCGGGGTGAGCTCAGACTCGCTTGCTAGCGGCTGGGACGGGAGGACGCTGGAGAACCGAAAGCTCGAGTGTGCGCCGCGGTGCTTCTGTGTCGAGGGCCTAGGAGCGGTCAAGGTCGCGACGGGAGTCGGTTCCGGAGGGGAAATATCGCTGGGCGACCGCCTCGTCGACGCACGCTATGGGCTGGCGCTGGGGAGGTGGCATCCGGGGAAACAGCTCGCTGGCACACGGTGGGAGTTTGCTTCGGCGAGAAACAAAGCGCTGTCCGGTGTTGCACCTCCCTCCCACTGAATTGTGGGCCCAACTCTCCACCTAATCCTCTTTTTCCAATTTCTCCTATAAATATCCCAACTACCTCCATTGAATGGGAGACTTAGCCCTCAAGTCTTGGTTTGAATTTGAGTTCTCAAATTCAAACTTTGTTTGGCTAAATTTGCTTCATGTTTGAACTGAAATTCAAATTCAGTTTTGAATTCTTGCAAATTTAGCTCTTGACACAATGAACTCCAATGATGATGAAAATTGGTGGGCTAACTCAGAAAAATGTGCTGAGTTTGAATACGAAGCTAACTTTTGAATTTGAGGGATGAAGGTTGCTGCAATTTGAATTTACATTCAAATTGACCTCTTTTTTAAATACCTCCAAAAGTGCCTCAAAAAGTGTTGGATTTGCATGAAACTTGGCCTGACCCTTCCCAAGACTTTTTAAGTCCTAGGGGTGAGCTCAACCTCTCATGTTCATGTGTAGAAATCCTACTTTGTGAAAGTTGTAAGCTTTCCTCTCTAATCCCTCTTTTGATGGAGGTTACTTGCTCTTCACAATTTTTCACAAGATATCCACAATAAAAATTGTGGTGTTGTGGGGTGATGAAAAGTTTTTGGAAGTCCCTTTTCTTGGGCTTTTACATCCCTCCCCTCTTAAAATAATCTCGTCCCGATATTACAAAAGAAGAGATGGTGATGTAATAGGGACTTGCCCGTGCTGAGGTGCCATGAACTCCGGGTAATTTGAGCGAAGGAATTCCTCGCTCTCCCACGTCGCTTCTTCGGCGGTGTGGTTGCTCCAGAGTATCTTGTAGAACCACAGTGTTTGGCTACGCGTGGTTCGAGCTTTCTCATCAAGAATTGCCATCGGATATTCATCATATGTCAAATCCGGTTGCAACTCGCCAATGTCTTTGGTAGTAACAGCACCGGTATGCTTCAGACATTTTCTCAGCTGTGAGACATGGAAAATGTCATGGACACCAGCAAGAGACGCCGGTAGCTCCAGTCTATACGCCGCTGGTCCACACTTCTCGGTGATAGCATAGGGTCCAATGAAACGGGGAGCGGGTTTCCCCTTCACGCCGAACCGGTGCACGCCTTTCATCGGAGACACGCGGAGGTACACGTATTCACCAACGTCAAAGTGCAACGGTCTACGCCTCTTATTAGCATAGCTCTTCTGCTGGGATTGAGCGGCCTTCAAATTAGCTTGAATCGTCCGAACGCACTCTTCGGCGTCGTTCACCACATCAACCCCGAATGTGACCCTTTCACCGGACTCGCACCAGTTTAATGGGGTACGGCATTTGCGACCGTAGAGAGCTTCGTAGGGTGCCATCTTGATACTCGACTGATAGCCGTTGTTGTACGAGAATTCCGCCAACGGCAGGTGATTATCCCAGTTCCTGCCGAGGTGGATGGCACATGCTCTCAACATGTCTTCTAATACTTGGTTCACCCTCTCTGTTTGCCCATCGGTCTGAGGGTGATAGGTGGAGCTCCTAATCAGCTTGGTACCCAATGCAGCGTGTAGCTTCTCCCAAAAGCGAGATACAAATAATGGACCTTGATCCAAGACGATGGTCTTGGGTACCCCATATAAGCACAGAATCTTTGCTATGTATAGCTCTGCATATTTGCCGACATTGTAACGTGTATTCACCGGGATGAAGTGAGCCGTATTGGTTAACCAATCGACGATTACCCAGATTGAATCATGTTTGTTGGAAGTTAGGGGCAATCCTACAATGAAATCCATTGCTCACATCTTCCCATTTTCATGCCGGGATCTTCAGGGGCTGCAGCAGCCCTGATTTCTTCATATGATCAGCTTTCACTCGTCTACACGTATCGCACTCGGATACGTACTTCGCTACTTCTCGCTTCATCCGTGTCCACCAAAATTCCTTTTTTCAAATCTTGGTACATTTTGTTACTGCCCGGATGAATGGAGTATTTAGACAAGTGAGCTTCATCGAGGATCTTTTTCCTCAACTCCATATCCCGGGGTACGACTATGTGGTCATTGAACCATAGCGTCCCCTCGTCATCTTTCCGGAAACACTTGATCTCCCCGTTGTCTATCCGTCTCCGGAGATATGCCATGCCTTTGTCAGTCTTCTGAGCTACAATGTTGTCCTCCCTAATAGTAGGGATGAGGGCAAGGTTGTAAAGCGATCCATAAGGAACCAAGTATAAACTTGGCTCATCCTCCTCCACCGGTGTAATGGTGAGGTGATGGATATGTGATTTCCGACTCAGCGCGTCGGCAACCACATTTGCCTTACCGGGGTGGTAATGAATCTCAATTTCATAATCTTTGATCAGTTCTAACCACCTCCTTTGCCTCATGTTCAACTCCTTCTGGGTGAAAATGTATTTTAAGCTCTTGTGGTCGGTGTAGAGGTGCACCAAATTCCCCAGGAGATAGTGCCTCCACATTTTTAGCGCCAAAACCACTGCAGCAAGCTCACGATCATGAGTGGGATAATGCTGCTCGTAGTTCCGAAGTTGGCGTGAGCCAAAGGCGACCACACGTCCTTCCTGCATCAACACGCAGCCGAGCCCAATACCGGACGCGTCACAATACACGTCGAAGGGCTTGGTTGTATCCGGTTGAGCTAAGACCGGGGCTGTGGTGAGATGCTTCACCAATGCTCGGAACGCTCCTTCACACGCCGTGTTCCAAACATATTTTGTTCCCTTCTTCAGCAATTCTGTCATTGGTTTAGCGAGCTTGGAGAAGCTTGGAATGAATCTTCGATAGTATCCCGCTAATCCGAGGAAGCTTCTGACTTCATGGACTAAAGTGGGAGCTTTTCATTTCAGCACTTGCTCTATCTTGCTTGGGTCAACCGCCATGCTTTCTACTGAGATGATATGTCCCAAGAATGGCACTTGACTAATCCAAAACTCGCATTTACTGAACTTGGCATAGAGCTTGTGGTCTCGCAATCGTTGAAGAATGATCCTCAAGTGTTCGGCATGTTCGGCCTCTGTCTTGGAGTAAACCAAGATATCATCGATGAACACTACCACGAACTTGTCCAGCTCTGGCATGAACACCGAGTTCATGAGATACATGAAATGGGCTGGAGCATTTGTGAGACCAAAGGACATGACGAGATATTCATATAATCCATATCTCGTAGAGAAGGCCATCTTCAGAATATCCTCCGCCCGGATCTTTATCTGGTGATATACAGAGCGAAGGTCCATCTTGGAGAACACACTTGCACCCACAAGTTGATCAAACAATATGTCGATGCGGGGCAGTGGGTACTTATTCTTGATGGTGACGGCGTTGAGCAGCCGGTAGTCCACACACAGCCTCAAGGTTTAATCCTTCTTCTTCACAAATAACGTCGAGCATCCCCAAGGCGAGGAACTCGACCTAATGAAACCTTTGGTCAACAGATCATTGAGCTGTTCTTTTAATTCGGCCAGCTCGTTTGGAGCCATCTTGTATGGTCTCCATGATATGGGCGTAGTCCCGGGTGCAAGTTCAATCTTGAACTCGACATCCCTCTCAGGTGGCATGCCCAGAAGATCATCCGGGAACACGTCGGGGTACTCCCAGACTACGGGGATGTCCTCTAACTTGAGAGCTTCAACATTATTAATTGCTGAAATTTCCCGGACTGGCGTGTCTAACACCATGGAATGTGAACGGTGAAATGGAGAGTTTAAATGAACCGTCCGTGTGCGAGTCTCCAGTACAGCACCGTGGTATTGTTGCTATGACATCCCTAAGATTGCATCAATCTTTTGCCCCATAAGGATTATCAAGGTGGTGGGATATAGTTTCCCACCTAAGCACAACAGTGCCTTTGGGATCATCATATTTGCTAAGATCTTCCCTCCCGGTGAGCAGATCATATAGGTGCAGTCGGCTGGGAAGACTTGCATTTGATGCTTAGCCACATAGGATCCACTTATAAAGCTGTGAGTTGCACCAGAATCAAACAGTATGATGATGGCTTGATTGTACCCGCTAGCACGTTGTCTCCCTCTGGGGCATCCTCATTGTCGAGGTTGCGGACGCCCCCAGTCCGCTGACCAACCTTCTTGACCGGAGGTCGGCCTCGAGCACCGCCCTGGAACTGGGATTGCCCGCTGCTCTGCTGCCCCTGGGGATAGTCTTTCGCGAAGTGGCCCGCCTGGCCACACGTGAAGCAAGTGAAACGGGGCGGTCCCCCAATGATCGGTGGACGGAAACCCGGGACGCGTTGTGGCGGTGGAAACGCCCGGGGTGTCGTCTGCTGCTGCTGCTGTCTCGGTGGTGGCATCGGCGGTCGGAACGGAGGTGACTGAAAGGATCATCCCCCGAACCGTTGAGGTCGCGTCGGTGGGTGCCACTGCTGCCCGGATGGTGTCCGATACACCATGCGGTACTTCTGGGGAGCGCCACCCCCACTGCTAGGTGGAGCGCTGTGCTTCCTCTACTCAGCTGCCAACTCCCGCTGAGCATCCTCTTGCATAATTGCGGCATTGACTAGGTCGTTAAAGGTGCCGCGATTCCACTGAACGAAATGTGTCTTCATCTCGGGGTGTAACCCCCTATAGAAATGTTCCCGCTTCATCTCTTCAGTGGAGATGTAGTCTAACGCATATTGCGCCAGATGGTTGAAGGCACGGGAGTAGTCATGGGCACTCCTCCCGCCCTGCTTCAGTTCCAAAAATTCTTGGAACTTCCTCTTCATTATCCCGGGAGGGATATGATAGGCGCGGAATGCCTCCCGGAACTCTTCCCACTCCACGGCATGGCCAGCCGAACGTGATGCGACATAGTTCGCCCACCACGCACCAGCGGCACCGTGAAGCTGCTGCGCCGCGAACAGAGTCTTTTGCCGCTCCGTGCATTGGAGCAGCCTGAACTTGGACTCGATTGTCCGCAACCAGTTGTCGACCTCCAGTGGTTCTTCAGCTTCTGTGAACACTGGAGGATGCGTACTCATGAAGTCCGAGTACGACACCTCGCGGGGCTCACGAGGCCCTCTGTCTTGACGCCCCCCCTGCCTGGGACGTATTCTGCACGATCGTGCGGAGCAGGTCGGTCTGTTCCTCACGACCACCCACCAGTGCCGCTATCACATTCGCTAGAGTAAGCGGAGGTGGCGGCGGTGGCTGCTGCTGCGGGGTGCTGTCGTAGGCCGGTGGCTGGGAGTCCTCGCCTCCCTGTTGGCTGGAGCCACCCACCTCGTGCGTGGTCCTAGTGCGAACCATCTACAACCATACGACAATAAATATCAGTCCCGCAACATATTTCAATGCAGTCCATGAAATAGGCGTAAAAACATAATGACAATAAAATATGCGATACATCTTGTATGTAGATAATGTAATAACTTTGCACAAGCTACACCATTACCAGACCAAACACAAGCTAGTTTAATCCAACTTGATGAACCTCCTCTTTGGAAGCTCACCATAACTAGGTTTGGTCACTACGAGACGTTACTATCGCGTTGTCATCACGTATACCACCCTTTTACCTTCAATACGACACAAACATGGTCTCTAGTAAAAGAAACTTGAGTGAGACCTATACTCAAATCTTTCACTAGTTGAAGATAACCCCTCATGAGTATGTTCTACCCCATTGGGAGTACTCAAACCCCCTCTAGGGTACAACAATTTCTCACATGAGTTCAACTGTCATTCCTCTGTCAGAATGACCAGTCTATACATATCCGAGATTTTGATCTGCTTCTGGGCATTTTCATGACTCAAGCTGAATACCAAAGTTAACGTTAACTTCAGTATCTTTCCAACTAGTACTCATTTGCCCTCAGATCAGCTCTGGTTCAAAAGTTAGGGTGATTCAAATCACAGAATTTATAGAAGCATTTCAACAGCCCCTCCATTGGGAAGTTGCTTTTTCCACTGAATTCGGTGCTGAAATTTCAGAAACATTGAATTGCAAAGATGTAACACATCTTCTACCCTTTGTAAGGATGTATCATATGAAAATTTTAGATTTTTCTACTGGAAGTTATATTTGAAAAACAGAACAGTCCAGAGAGTGTTTAACTCTGTCCTGATCCTGTACAGTTTACATTTCTCTGGGATTTAAGCCATCTTAAGGTGTGTTTGAGCTCTGGAAGTCTACCACAAAGTTGTAGAGTACTTAAATACCTTTCCAGAACTATATACCACATCTCCCTAGGCAAAAAGACCTGTGAGTTATGCCCTGTTGAAGATCAGCAAACTTGCTGCCCAAATCAGAGCACTCTGTTTTTCAGTCCCTTTGACTATCCTGCTCAACTATCAAATTCTTCTACCTAACCAGGGTCCTAAATGTTGAAACTTAGTTATTTTAGTTCCTGGTTATCAATATCTTTCATGCACATGCCTATAATATCACGTCACTATATTCCTCATAAAAAGAAAGTCCTAACTGGATTATACCGGCATATACGTCTCAAGTGTGGCACTAGACGGTCTCTTGCACACGTTTACTATACGATACATACGTGGATAGTACCTGCATAAGACCACATAATAGTGATGCACTCAAAGGTTTTGTTTCCATTTCAGGCAGTACCATATTTGAAAGTAAATACAAACCCCCGTATCATTGTCATACGGCCGTCCTTGAGCTAGGTCACGTCTCAAGGTACGTGATCGTGTTTCAACACCACATGACGGGGAACCCGAGTAGGTCATGAACGGGTCGTCACGGTTGGGAATGTTATCAACCCAACAGATAACACCTACTGCCCTGTAGGGCACGCCGATGGCAAGCACTGCGTATGTCCTCCTGGGCTATTTCCAGACGAACACACTCTCGCGTTACTGACCACACGATGGGGTCTCCACTTACTTGCCTAATGCACGCTAGGGATCAACATTTCATATGAACTCAGGAACATGAAGAGTCCAAGAGTTTCATATTGACGTCTCACACCAAGCTGTGAGACCTATCCCTGAACCACGTTCCTCGTCAGGGGAGCTAACCGAAATTGAACCGCTTTCGGTGGCGTTCCTTACCAATCTTACCAAAGCGTAGGTGTGTCGTTACTTAATTAAAATTCAGAATTATAACACATAGGTTAGTCTTTGCCACTTTAAGTAACTATGATAATATAGTCCTTACTTGGGCAACTAACGAATCCTCACCGTAAACCTAAGCTTTCCCATAATACAGTTCTTAAGTATTGTGCTATCCCCAATGCAGCTCTGATACCAGACTGTGGTGGACCGGGATCCGCTCATCCAGAATCGCAGAGGGTGGTGCCGCACGATGCGACACCCGACAGCACACGTCATAGGGACACAATATATTACATGGGAAAACAAACTGAACTGTACAAACAGGTACAAACTTCAGTTACAAACTATTGTTTATATTACACAGCGGAAGTCTACACTATACAACTCACACCCGCCTATCTAGCAAAATTTGTTTGTCCAGCCCTAGGGCAACCCACACTAGCTGCACTCTTCAGCTAAGCGTGGCGTGTACGGCTCCCACTCAGCCGTGGTCCCCGACAGAGGGTAACCCTCGCTGGTGGACTCGTACTCCGAGTCCGTGGGTGGCTCCTCACCTGAAAAACACTTAAGCAGCAATCGTGAGCACGATGGCTCAACAAGACTTAACCGACTCAGCTAAGCATGGAACTCTACATGAGGGGTACAATGGACATAGGATAGTAACAGTGCATCAATGGACACGCCTACAAGTTCATTCTTAGTTCATCTTTTAGCCACAAGTTAACAGTTCGGAAATCTGAAATTTAGTAAGCAATATTTGGTGGCACACATGTAGCAATACAATTATATCATAACAGCAGTATTGGATCATAACATTTCATAAATTATCTACGTTACGACGTAGTGAACAAGCGATACTCGTCACCGCGAGGGACGGCGAATCGACTCGATATACACCTGTAGGGAAACCCAAAGAGCACGTCACGTACGCCCATATATCCGATATGCTTTCGATACGTTCAATACTTGTTCAGCAGGGCCGCACATGGATCGGTCCTCAATCGACACGGACAGGGCTGCGCACACAAGACTTCCTCTTGCTGCGCCCTAGCCCCTGCCTAGTCTCATTTTCATTACTAAAGTGATCTCACATCACTCAACCGAACCCGTGTGTCCCAAGCCTAAACTCGCGAGTAGATTCCAACTACTCGACTTGTACCGAAGTCCTATGAATCATTAAGCATAGCCTGTCTATTCGAAGTCTTAGACACTACCCTCACTTTTATGGAAAAATTTTGATTATGCAAGTGGGGTTCCATTCATCCTACACCTAATGCACATCCCTACTTCATACTAAGTGTTTATAAAAAAAACTTGAAAAATAGTTTAATGCAAACCGGGGCTTGCCTTGTTTCTGCTGGTCAGTGGTTAGGTCTTCATCCGGAAGGAGGAAGTCAAGTACTTCCGGAGTCTCCTCGCCTTCAGCGACTACACGTTAATGAAATACTACATGTCAATTTAAATGCAATGTGTAACTTGAATACATAATACTAATAACTCTAGCTAGCCCTCCCCTTTGGGCCTGAAATTTTTATGGTGGTTTGATAGGGCCCTAACCAGAGTCTTGACCAAGTTTCATTTAAACCAAAGTTCATTTGAACCTGGTACAAATAAAAGCCCATTTGGTCAATATTTGAGCCTCTAAGTAGTTCCAGGGGTTTTCATAGTTCCAACCATTACTTTCTGTAAACTAGAATTTAAGAGGGTTCTAATGAAATTGGTTTCATGTCATTTGAAGAATTCTACTGAAAGTTATGCCCTAATTAAGATTTGAGAAAATCTGAAAAATATTTCTGTATATTTTCTATTTTCTTAGGGCAGTCCTATTAATCACCCAATTAGGGGGACTACATGAACTTGGATGCTTCTGAAAATTTTACTGTGACTCAAGGATTTTCCAATGACCCTCTCAGCCAAATTTCAGCATTTTTCATAAAGTAATTCTCTAGATAAAATTCCTAACAGTTTAGACTTTAGAGAATTAATTCTGGAAAACTATTAGGTTTTATGAGCTGAAATTGGTATTGCTGGAAAGTACACAGAATTCTGAGTTCAGCAAAATTTGGTTCATTTAATTTGGAGTTTCCTAGCAAAAGTTCTATTCATTTGAAGTTTGAACTAAAACTGGAAATTCCAAAATGTTTAAATCCTGCGGGTGGGTCCATCGCACACGTGTCGACTGCTGGGGCCGAGCCACACGGGGCCACAAACTTCTTCCCGCGCAGCCACACTGGATCCTGGACCACAGAAAATCCCGCACGTTTACTTCCAGCCGCTGACGAGTGGGGCCTCCCCCTTCGTCTTCCTCCAGCCACCCGCGCGACCCCGTCGCCGAGCTCGTCGGAGCTCTCGCCGGGAAGGGGTTCCGGCCCACGGAACTTGCTGATTTTCGCCTCCACTGCACATTTTTGCGGGAGGAACACGTTGCCGGCTGTACCTCGGATCGAGGATGGCCGGAAACCTAGGCGCGACGGCGACAGTAGCTGTGGTAACTTCGGCGACGTCGCTAGGGCACTGTAGTGCCCCAATCTTGCTCCGGTTAGTTCCTACAGCATCGCCACGACCTAGGGAGCAACGTCCAGGACTCTGATCTCGCGTGAAACGTCGACAACTAGGGGCTCACCGTGCGACCTGGGGCGATTTCGGGGAAAACTGGAAAAACTCGAAGAATTGAGGGTTTCCTCGATGGTTCTCCCTAGTTCTTGATCCCACGTGCCCGCACGGATGTCTACAACTGGGTTTCTAGGTCTGGTGAGGAGTGGTTCGGCGTGTGAGGTGAATTTGCCGATTTACCCGAACCGGGCTATATCGCATGCTCTCGGCAAGAACTGGAATTCCGGCCAGCACACCTCATGGCATGCGGCCGACGTTGTTGGACAGGGAGCACACCTCCAGGCGAACCTCCTGGCCCGCTCAACTCGACGGGGGATCAAGCCTAGCGGCCGGGCTGGGAGTTTTCGGTCGCGGCGGCTCTACCCGGTGTGGAATGAAAACAAAGAGCTCAGGGGCAGTTTATCGTGGATAGGGTGCCGGGGTATCGTGTCTATCACGTCGAGGACGCCTAGGCGAAGCTCGGGGTGAGCTCAGACTCGCTTGCTAGCTGCTGGGACGGGAGGACGCCAGAGAACCGAAAGCTCGGGTGTGCGCGGCGGTGTTTCTGTGTCGAGGGCCTGGGAGCGGTCAAGGTCGCGACGGGAGTCGGTTCCAGAGGGGAAATATCGCTCGGCGACCGCCTCGTCGACGCACGCTATGGGCTGGCGCTCGGGAGGTGGCGTCCGGGGAAACAGCTCGCTGGCGCACGGTGGGAGTTTGCTTCGGCGAGAAACAGATCGTCGTCCGGTGTTGCACCTCCGTGCCACTGACTTGTGGGCCCAACTCTCCCCCTAATCCTCTTTTTCCAATTTCACCTGTAAATATCTCAGCTACTCTCCATTGAATGGGAGACTTAGCCACCAAGTTGGTTTGAATTTGAGTTCTCAAATTCAAACTTTGTTTGGCTAAATTTGCTTCATGTTTGAACTAAAATTCAAATTCAGTTTTGAATTCTTGCAAATTTAGCTCTTGACAAAATGAACTCCCAATGATGATGAAAATTGGTGGGCTAACTCAGAAAAATGTGCCGAGTTTGAATATGAAGCTAACTTTTGAATTTGAGGGATGAAGGTTGCTGCAATTTGAATTTACATTCAAATTGGCCTCTTTTTTAAATACCTTCAAAAGTGCCTCAAAAGATGTTGGATTTGCATGAAACTTGGCCTGACCCTTCCCAAGACTTTTTAAGTCCTAGGGGTGAGGTCAACCTCTCATGTTCATGTGTAGAAATCCTACTTTGTGAAAGTGTAGGCTTTCCCCTCTAATTTCTCTTTTGATGGAGGTTACTTGCTCTTCACAATTTTTCACAAGATATCCACAATAAAAATTGTGGTGTTGTAGGGTGATGAAAAGTTTTTGCAACTCTCTTTTCTTGAGATTTTACATATAGTCCCTCCGTTCTGAAATAATTGACGTTTAGTACAGCTAATTTAATTCAAATTGAAGTAGATTTTTTGTCCTAAACAATAAATATTTCAGAACAGAGGGAGCAGCACCAATTAAAAAAACCACACTTCCAAAAAGGGACCAATTATGCAATACATAATATACCTGTAGAATTTGAAGGGATATCTAGATCTTATATTATGTAATATCAAGTCAACTAGTATAATATTTTTATATCCCACATTCAATTAGTTTGTACATTTGAGGTCACAAAACCTACGGACTGTTCCGATTCCAAGTTTTAACTAAACAAACACATAGCAGTTTGTATCAACTTGTATGAACATTTTTCAAAAGAACACGCTGCACGTGATATATTGCGGTATTCGTTGTACAGTAAAAGAATAATAACGACAAAATTCAGGGGGCCACTTAGTAGTCAGAAGGGCTCTGCAGCAGCTGACTCCACATCTGTTCGGAGTTGGAAGAATATGAACCAAAGTGGACACACAGAAGGGAATGCTATTGTTTAAAACAGTTGGTGATCCTGTTGCTATGGCATGAACAAACGAGACTCTTGGGGCTCCAAAAGAATTCCCTTAACTATGCTAGATACTAAATCTGTGCAAAGAGGAGCTCATTCCACATATCCGGTATACCAGGAAGGCACCAATGCAAGCAATCGTGAATTCCTGTTGATGCTTTGAAAGTTGAGTTCGAGATATGCCCCTCATCCCTTAGTTGTGAGATAGCAGTGATATCCAAAAGCTTAACCCGAGTTCCATTCACAGCACTTTCTGCAGGCAAATCACTAGAATGATCTTGCAACACCTCACTTCCATGAGACATGGGAATGGTATTACCACAGGTTCCACCTGTGTTCCAGTCACCGTTTACAAAGTGCCTTGGTGACATTGTCCTAAGGAAAACTTTCATCTGAGGATGCCGTGCAATTTCTGAATCCATCCATCTGGCAATACTATGCAGTGTAAGATTTTTTGCACGGTTCAGGTCTGCAAGTCTACCTTTGCCTACAGGCTTCCCATCAGCATACAATTCCCAATGATTTCCATTGAATTTCCCTCTGTTCCAGTGGTGACCTGTGTTAAGTACTAGGATATCAAAACTATTAACATACTTCTTCAAGAATGTAACTGGACGATCAAGATGCAATGCATAGCTGGTCACTAAACTTCCAATCTTCAAGGGTTCCAACTCAGACAGACTAGCAGACCAGTAGAAAAGGATAGTTGTGTTACTAGCTGGAAATCGATATGCCCACCCGTCAGGTCTTAATGCCCCTGGGGCTTTGACAAGACCATATTTCCAACCAACATCTTCAACCTCTGGACTGTATTTGCCACCTGTTGCTATACACATCATTGACTGAAATTGCTGTCTGCCAAGTGAATCACCAACAAAAGCAAGAGTCTTGTGTTTCATCCTGTAAGCATCATAATATGTTAGAAAAAAAATCCAGCCTTGAAGAAGCACATTAAAATGGGCATAAACTACCTGTCCAAAAAGTTAGGACCTGTAAACTCTGGCATCTCACAACCATGAGGCTGCCAACGGAAACTCTCATAAGAGAAGCCCACACGTTTCATCATTCGACAGGCCCACATTTTTGACAGCCATTGCTTGCACTCATTACCGGAATACAGTGGTCGCTTTTCATCTGCTACCCATTTCCCCTTTGCAAAGTTGCAATCTAGTAAGAAACACACAAAGAAAAGAAAATGAAAATGATGCAAAGACAAATAATCTCCAGACCACATAAACTGTGCCCATACAAAAACTGTCAAATTATTTTTTGCAAAAATAACACAATAATCGAGAACATTATAGCTTCCAATGTTTGAGGTTAATAAACAAGAACCAAGTGATCATTTATCGTCAATGGTGTAATAACAACATTTTATTATGCAAAGGCAAATAACTTCAATCGTTAGAGCAAGAGGTGCAGACAGACTGTGAATGCTTCTGGTGAACCAATTAACCTGAAGTGATAGTGGGCAAATGACAAGAGCAATAAGGCATCAAAAAACATTTGATTACCTTTGTTCAATTTGGTCCTACTTTGAGTATGACTCCTGGAAGATGGACCTGAACTCCCATGTAGAGGCAATACATCATGTCCAAGATTTTCCTGCTCCTGCTGCTGTTGGAAACCTGTTGCCAAAGGGGCATCAACAAGTTGTCAAGACAGAACTGAGTAGATTCTGCTTCGATAAAAGCAACAAACAATTCAAGTAGCATACTATTTCAGATTACCTTGGGAGAAAACTTTTAGTTGTTCTGGTGTTGAGTTGAAGATAGTGAGAACCGGGGCTCCTTCCAGTAACAAAACAAGAATCGGTACAGCAAGGAGAACTAAGAGGCCAAAGCATAGCTTGTTGACAAGGAGCCTATGAAGACAACCACCTTTCATCCCAGGAAGGCAGCATAGGATCTATCTGAATCCTCCAAGTTAATCTAATAACACTCTAAATTGAAGTCCCTGCAGACGAGAAGAGTCAATAAACCTGCAGAGTACAAGTTGGGATTCAGAGACAGTACACTCTCTTGGAGATGAAAACATCATCAAGATGATCAGTTTGATAAGTAAATGGTAAAACCAAAGCATTGTTCTTCACCATTTCAGAGACTCCAAAAAAATTGATGCATAGGTGCCAGTTTAAAGTTCCGGATCCAGAACAGATAGCTACTAGCGCCTGGTTGTCTCTACATCATATACAAGAAAGAGCACAGGAACACCAGGCAACCAGCAAGCACTTAGCTTAAAACGCCAATATCCTTCCCCATTCAGAGCAATCGTAAATAATAACAACAGCTGGCGTACTGGAAACAGAAAGCATAACCTTTGTGCTGACTGATTCACCAAATTCGCGAGGGAAATGGCCACAATGTTAACTTCAAGGATGACTGTAACTCTTAAATCAGGTCTCTAAATTGCAGGACCTCAAATCCGAAGCAACAGGCCGAAGCAATTGTTCTTCAGCGTTTTTAGCAACTCTAGCAAATGAATTTCAGAATTCAATGCACAAACAGTAGTATGGAACTACGAAAGGGCTGTAATAAATAACTAAATAATAGACATGAAAGCAACACGAAGAACACCAAGGTAAGCAGAAAAGAACAGAGCCTAAAACGACAACCTCCTTTCCCCATTCTGAGCAGTTATAGCTGTACCAACAACTGGTGTACCGAACACAGAAAACACGACCTTTGTGCCGAGGTTGATACAGTAGCCGTTTCAAGGATCACTCTGATACCCGTTACTAAATGCGCCACGATAGGATTTTTACTGATCAAATCCGCGCAGGAACACACGTGGCCGGCCATCGGATCCGAACTAAGGTACTCAGTCAAACCGCACTGAGGGTTAACAGGGGACGCGGTGGTGGCCGACCGCCACCGCCGGGGAGATCCACCGCCACGCAGGTAGAAACCCTCAGAGGATCTCCATATCCTGGGGCGAGGAGAAACGCGCAGAATCCGAACCGAGCAGCTGTGAGCGCCGTAGACGAAGCACCAGAGCCGAGCACGCAAGTTGGAGAGGCCAGAATGTCGGGCGGGCGGGGCTAACCTCCTCGTGGGCCTGCGCGCCGGACGTCGGCGACGCCGGAGATCGCCGCCTGCCGGCGAGGGCGCAGGCGGACAAGAGAGACGGGGCGGGAGTCGGACAGGACAGGACGCCGGCGAGCGCGAGCGAGAGAGCCGCTCACAGGTGATCGAGATGCGGCACGGAGGAAGAGGGGCAGGTGACGCGGGGTCCACTTGCCATCGACCCGCGTGCGCCGGTTGTGTGATGTGGACGTAGCGAAACGGGCCGATGCGACCAGCAAGGTGTCGGCCCATGCGGCTCTGGCTGGAGCCCGTTTGGTGCCTGGTGTTCAGTCGACGGGACAAGATCATTGCTACAACATATAGTCGAACGAAACGTGAAAGGCACGTGGTGGTCGGTGGCTTGGTGGTTCTTTTTCCTTTAAGTTTTCTGCTGCTCATGTGCGGTGCCTAAAATCTTACAAATTCATAGGTCATCAAAATTTTAAAATAAATTATTAAGGCTAAAGGTTTAAAGATAGGATTAGAGGATTTACAAATTAGGGTTAGGAATTACTCGATATCATTGTGCTTATAATCAGTTCATCAAGGAAGCTCGTCGACTGAGAGGTTTTCTGAGCTTAAAGATCTATTTGTCGAAATTTTATTATTTTTTCTAAAAAACTGAAAAGAACGGTGTTCTGAAAAAAATAGCTTTAAATAGCTCAAAAGCCATCGTTTGAGAAAATAAATTAAAGTTGAGAAAAGCTTTTTGAGGGCTTCTTTTCTGACTTTTGCGGGCTGGTTTTATGTCTTTTGAGGTGTTTATAAGCTAAATATTTATTATTAAAGCTAATATTAAACACACAACGACCAAAAGCCAAATAAAAACAGAAGTTCTAACCCCAAACAAACATAACCTGACAGAATGACATGAAAATGATTAAATTTATTATTCCGTAACGCATTATTCTGTTACAGTCATGGATGCGGCTAACCTTGTTGTTAGTCATGGTACCACCTTGCTTCGTTTCCTTCAGAAATCTTATGAACCGGCGAATTCTGGGTGCGAAACACCCAACTCCCTGCTTTAACCTGCCAACCGCTTTCGTCTCTTCTCCAGGGGGTACTGTCCTGTGTCCCTGATTTGAACCAACAGCTTTTGAGTTTTTGATACGGAGAAAATCAGAATAACTATAGTTGCAGCAAGTGGATAGCCACGATCAACTGCCATTATACCAATAAACAGTGACAGATCGTTGTTACGGCACCTAGAATTACTGTTGTAATACCGTTTGCTACAGTACTACAGCCGAGAGATGCTCATCCGCTCATATTTACTGTAGCGATCGATACGTTTGTCTGAATTTTCTTCTCCACGGTGGACTATACGGATCCGGCATGCAACTATTCTGCCCGATCATGCAGCAAAGCGTATGGATAAACCTGCGCACACAATACAACCTCCAGTTAGCCAACGGCTGTCAGCTTACCACCAACAATGCACGCACAAAGTTGTTCGATGTAATGACTCACTGCCATCGTAGAGTGGATGCTCTTTACCTCCTCCTGAAAATCCTTCTCAGAAGTCAGTAGCCTGACCTGCCACTTTTAACAACGCATACGATTTTTGGCTTGGACACGCATGGACATGGTTCAGTTGCAGTGTCCAACTCCTCTCGACCTCAGCGGAGGCCTGTGCTGCATCTGGATCATCAGACATGTCAACCAAGGATCAGACTCTGCAACAAAACACCATAGGCCTTTGGAAATTAGTGGTAGGATATTGAGTAACAACTAGCTCGGTTTGTCGCATTCATCGGTCGTGGCCAATCATTGTGGTGGCGGGTTCCAGAAAAGTTGCCTATGCATTATTATTTTGACCTTCCAGAGGATTCCAGGCACCATACCATCAGTTGTTGCGATGTTCTTAGTTTGGAAACCCACTACGCAAAGCCATTTTGCCTGAGTGGCAGTTCTGCTTTTGGTAGATTGTGTCATATATAGAACTTGTACCTTTCATGTTTCTCTCATAAACTCATGGGTCCACAATTGTGAAGAAAAGGATGTCTGAATTCCGGCAACGTGAGAAGAAATCAATCATATCCCATACGGGAGCTAGACACTAGGATTAACACAATGCAATAGAGAGGGAAACATAAGCCTAATTTAGTAACTAAAGTTAAGAAGCCAGGTAAGTTGGAAAGGTATTTATTTGCTAGATGTAGAGTCGTTTCAATTATATAGTCTGTCAGTTCCTCTGGTCAACCGTTATGAAAAGAGTGGTAGCGAATTATTCCATTAACAAGTTCTACCTATTGTGTCATCACCTCGTTATTGAACAAGCAAATGTTTTAGTGCTTCTTTCTTCCTGAACGGAACACCCTCTTTCATTATTAGAAATATACCAGAAACATGTGCTTATTACAAATAAGAGTGAAGATTATACGATGTGTTTCGGGAGTTTGGGTGCAGCTGAATAGCAGAATACGCCTCCAACCAGCCAGTCCTATTCTTCTTGTTTGAAGATACGTTGATCAACTCCTTTTCGCAACCACCAACAAGTTCTGCGCTAAGGACAGATAAAGAATTTCTTTGCACCAGATTCCCATTTGCTAGTGAAGCATAAAAAAGAGAACTACAGAAAAAGGCTAAATGGTTTCCATAAGTTCTTGCTAGAGGAATATGCTACAGACATCCCTCCAAGTGCGAGCCTACAAAAAAGCCTGATGCGTCCATTGTCTTGCAGCAACACCACCACATCTAAGACAGCCGTCAGCCTCACAGAGAAACCTTGCAATGGAGGCGAAGAATTCATTTCTCATGGTCTTCATCTTCGTCGGATGTTTAAAAAAGTTCCATTCTACGGCCACTGTTAGTTGGAGAAACCATGGGCGATCGGAGGTTTGTGGTGCCTGAAAGACTAAAGCGCATAGGGCAACCTAGCATCTTTGGCAGTCTTGTATTGTATGTCTCCTTAAATTGATTATGGATCCTGGAGCTTCTCCTGAGTTTATCTGTTGTTGCCAACTTCTATATTGGAAAGTTAAGATCGTTTTGAGTACTTGTTCATTTTTATGAGTACCTACCTTATTTCTAGCCAAACGAGCACTTTCTCACTTTTTAATCTGCTTAGAATCAGTCAGAAGTAAACTAAATTTTCTACAGTTCATTTTTACTTCTGCGATTTGGACAACCTCTCACCATATTAATCTCCCAGGTTCAATCTCATCTCATTGATGAACGCGACGCTCGTCTGTTGGCTTCATGTTTTCCTTCTGATTTTTAATCCAGAACGGGACATTTTCTCATCACAGTAGCACTGATATCTCTTGGAACATCATAGTAGAACACTTGGAAACCATTCATTTCGAGAATCCCGAGCGCAACAAATTCACCACGGCCACCACCAAACAGCAAGTTCATACAACACAGTTAGCTGCTATTGACAAGCTAGCAAGCGCGGCCACTCCACTATTCTGCCGCCACGGCCTCAGAGCTCCGGCGATGTTCGCCGCTGGCGCGCGAACCATGCCTCCCAGCTCCTCCCGTCGTCGTGCTTGTACTCGACGCGCTGGAGGGTGCCGGGGCCGACGCGGGCCACCGTGATCGACACGCCGTCCGGGTTGGACCTCGAGGTGTAGAAAGAGGTGATGGCGCAGACCTTGCAGAAGGTGTGCTTGCCAGTGTGCGTGCCGAAGGTGTAGGCGGGATGAACTCCTCGGCGCCGAGGTCGAGCCGGAACCTGGCCCTGGGCACGCCGAAGTGTGTGTTCCCGCGCATGGAGAAGTCGGAGCAGTCGCAGGTCCACGCCACTACGCTCGTCGGGGGCTTCCACTTACCACCGCCGCGGTGCAAGGTGCACCACCTCGGAGTCGGAGGCCATCGAGTGATTTGGGAGCGGAGGAGCGTGGAGATCGTTGCGCCCGCGCGCTCTGACGTGGGTTGCTGAAATGTGAAACGCTGAGCTGAGGTTGTGAGGTGTGTCTGAAAATGTTCAGCGCAAGATGATTCACCGTGTTGATCTCGTGGCCTTTAAATAGGAAGGCAGTACAGCACGTAGAGTACAACATAAGCAGTTGAAGATACTGACTAAGTGCCGAAGAAGACGTGCACGACGCAGTCGTGCGAACTACATGCAGGATACGCGGCGCCACTAGTCCTGTGAGTTAGTTAGGAGAGAGATGTTTACATATGTGCATTAATACCCCCTCGATCAGAACGTTCTCGGACGTTAAGACTGCTCTTGAACTCATGGAACAAAGATGACAACAGACATTTTGTAAAGATGTCCGCGAACTGATGTGAAGAAGGGACATAAAGAACCTTGATCTCCCCGAGAGCAACCTTGTCTTTGACAAAATGAAGATCGATTTCTATATGCTTTGTACGGTGATGGTTTACTGGATTAGTAGATAGATAGATGGTGCTCACATTGTCGCAAAAAACAATTGTGGACTTCGTCAGTTAGCAGTGTAGCTCGCTGAGGAGATGTCGAAGCCAGGACACTTCAGAAATGGCGTTGGCGACTCCCCGGTACTCTGCTTCAGCACTAGACTGGGAAACTGTCGTCTGACGCTTGGAAGACCATGAGGTTATCCCCATAATAGATACAATAACCAGAAGTTGATCGCCGTGTGTCCGAGCAGCCAACCAGATCTTGTGAAGATGATTTTGTTATGTGTAAACCATACGTGACAGTGCCTTTGACATAGCCAAGTATCCTTTTGATCAATTGAAAATGGGGTTGTCGCAGTGCATGCATAAAGAGACAAGCTTGTTGTACCGCGTATGTAAGGTCCAGCCGCGTCAAGGTCAAATACTGTAGTGCACCTGCTAACTTGCGATATTCAGTAGGCTGGTCCAACAGATGTCCATCAAAGGCCGAGAGTTTGGACTTGGTGTAGATGGGAGTAATAGCTGAGTTGCAGTTTGTCATGTTGACACGGTCCAGAATATCCCGAGCATACTGTTTATGATCTAAGAACAACCCTTGACCAGTCTTTGTAACACGAATGCGCAAAAATGGTTTAACGGACCGAGGTCAGTCATGGAGAATTCCTTGCAGAGACTGGAGGTGATCTTGTGCAGAAGGCCGACTGAACTTGCAGTGAGTATTATGTCATCCACATAGAGGAGAATATATGCAGTGTTGTTGTCTTGGTGAAAGATAAACAAAGAACTGTCGGTCTTTGATGCAGTGAACCCAACAGATTGAAGAAACCTCGGAAAGCAAAGGAACCATGTCCTCGGAGCTTGCTTAAGTCCGTAGAGGGACTTATTTAATCTGCAGAATGGTCAGGCTTATGTGTATCAATGAACCCTGCAGGTTGTGAGCAGAAAACTGTCTCTTGAAGATCACCATGCAAGAAGGCATTTTTGACATCAAGTTGGTGAATGGGCCATGAGGATGAAACTGCAATGCTGAGCATTGTCCTTACTGTTGCTTGCTTAACAACAGTACTGAAGGTTTCTTGGAAGTCAATACCAGGTTCTTGTGTGAGTCCTTCACAACCCACCTTGCCTTGTGCCTTGCTACAGTCCCATCAGGGTTAAACTTGTGCTTAAAAATTCACTTACCCGAAACAATATTTGTACCTGCAGGTTTAGCTACCAGAGTCCAAGTATTGTTCATCTTCAGTGCATTAAATTCCTCTTGCATAGCTGCATACCAGTGAGGATCTTTCATAGCAGTTTTGTAATTAGAGGGTACTGGAGAAATAGATTCTACAACGTGTAAATTCAGTATTTGTTTGGGTTTGAAGATACCTTGTTTGGCTCTAGTGACCATATGATGTGTAGGTGCCAAGGGATCAGGCGAATGAGTTTGAGTGGGAGCACTACTCTGTTCACAAACAGGTGAGGCGGGAAGGTTGTGTTTTGAATTATCCGGTATAGGGCAGACAGTGGATTGAGTGTGTGGGCTATGATTGTCCGGCGATGGGGGTCCGGGAACAAACAGGGGATAAGGAAAGGATGGTGCAGTGGATATTGGTTTAGAGGGACTCGGTGATGATGTAAAGAGAAAATTGTGCTCACAAATACTACATGGCGAGAGATGATAATCTTTTAAGTTTGTAAATCCATGCACCGATAACCCTTGTGCTCAGCTGGGTAACCAAGGAAAATGCAAGCTGTGGACCGAGGTGACAACTTATGAGGAGAAGAGGATGAAATGTTGGGGTAACAGAGGCACCCAAAAACTTCCATGTGATTGTAGGCTGGTGGCTGGCCAAATAGTATATGATAGGGTGTGTAAAGATGCAGAGGTTAAGAGGGTCGTCGGTTAAGAATGTATGTAGAGGTGTGGAGAGCTTCTACCCAATATTGTGGAGGCATGGAGGTCTGGAACAATAGGCACCGAATTACATTATTAATGGTACGAAGAGAGCGCTTAGCTTTACCATTTTTTGGAGAGGTATGTGGGCAAGAAAAACGATAGGTGATCCCACGAGATGCAAAGAATTGTCTCAGATTGGTATTGGCGGACTCGGTGCCATTATCGCATTGGAAAGACTGAAGGTGTGGAACTGGATGTTTATGAGTGCAAGAAAACTATGAATAGCTCGAGATGCTTCAGATTTATGCCGTAGAGGTATGGTCCATATGTAATGACTAAAATCATCAAGAAGAACAATATAGTATTTAAAACCAGTAACACTTTCAACAGGGGAAGTCCAGAGATCACAATGAACTAATTGAAAAGGAAAATAAGTTACAAAGTGGGAATGTGAAAAAGGAAGCCTAATGTGGCGCCCCTGTTGACATGCATGACAGATGGAAGTATTATTATGTCTGACAGGAATGGAAAATTCAGAAAGTATGTTGTCCAAGCACTTGTGACCAGGGTGTCCAAGTCGTTGATGCCAGACAGTTCTTGTGGTTGCAGTGAGAGCAGTAGTCGAAGAAGGTACTGATAAAGAAATGGATAGAGGTCTCCTTGACTATTGCACCTCATGATCTCTATTTTGCTGAGAAGATCCTTTATCGAAAAACCAAAGGGATCAAATTCACAGAACAAGATTTATCGGTAGTAAATTTCCTAACTGAGATTAAGTTTTTGATAAGGTTTGGAATGTGAAGAACACGTGACAAATGAAAGGTGCCATGATCTGTAGGAATAGAAACTGAACCAGTACCTCTAATAGGAATAGAAGATCCATAACCGACAACTATAGTATAGGAATCATGCATAGAAGAAGGACAATAATTGGAGATGTTACCTTGGTCAGCAGACATATGCCCACTGGTGCCTGTGTTCATGTACCAGTCTTGGGAGGATGTCTGTTGTTGTTGTGCAGCGGCATGTAGAGCTTGGAGAAGTCCTGTGATGTCGAAGGACTGCTGATTGATTAGTGGAAATTGAGTAGTTGGTGGAGCAAACTGAGTGTGGAACGCCTGTCTAGTGGGTGGTCGTGCACCCAGGACACCAGGTCCAGTGGCGCCAGTCCACGGCGCGCGCCAAGACTAAGGAGCGGTAGACCACGGTGCGGCCCATCCAAGCAAGTTGGCGGGACCGCCGCACCCTCCACGACCTCTGTTGCCAGAACGTCCGTGACCACATGAGTTAGTCGCCATAGGAGCTCGTTCACCGTCGGAACGTGCAGTTGGTGGGGGATGGGTGGTCAGGCCGCCATTGTTGTTGTTGACACCTTCTTGAGTGTTGAGCGCGGTCTCTTGAGATGGGGTGGCAGAAGACTGCAGGGTGTTTTCGGCAACGATAAACTGGTCGCACGCCTACATAAACGTCGGAAACGTTGGCATAGCAGGGAGCAACTGACTCAGGACGTGGTATTTTGGATTGAGTCCGCGTATCAGTTGGTGCACCAGACCACGATCAGTCACAAGCTGATCACAATCAGCGAGAGAGCCCGCCAGGGTCTTGAGCTTGTAGCAATATGCAGTGGCGGACATATCACACTGAACAAGACCGTGTAGCTCTTGCTCTAGCTGAACGGTATGGCTGGACTTGTTGTCGAGGAAGAAGTCGGAAATCTTGTTCCATGCGCCCTGCGCCGTAATGTCATCCTCCATGACGAAGTCGAGTAGATCGTCGGCGAGGGTGGCGTGTATCCACATGAGGACAGTCAGGTCCTCTTGAAGCCAGAGCGGGCCGTCGAACTGCGGAGGAGAGTCGTCGACGTGATGTCAAATATTGAATCGCCCGAGGACCACCAGAAAGAGTCGCTTCCAGCAACGATAGGCCGTCGAGAACATGTCGAGATTGACAGATTGGGCAGCAGAAGGAAGAGCAGGAACGGTAGTGGTGGTCTATGGGAGGGAGCCGGAGGTTGCTGAACTTGTGGTCGACGATGTCATGGTGCCAGTGGTATTGTTGGCAGAGAAAGAAGTGTATGCCATCATGGTGATAGGTTGTCGGACGTGGGAAAAAGGAAGGATTAACCTAGCTCTGATTACAATGAAAATGTTCAGCAAAAAATGATTCATCGTGTTGATCTTGTGGCCTTTAAATAAAAAGGTAGTACGACATGTAAAATACAACAGAAGCAGTTGGAGATCCTGACTAAATGCCGAAGAAGATAAGACGACACAGTCGTGAGAACTACATGCGGAATACGCGGCGCCACTAGTCCCATGAGTTAGTTAGGAGAGAGATGTTTACATATGTGTGTTAATAGTGTCGGTGTGTGAGAGTGTTGACGAGGTGTGTGTTAATAGTGTCGGTGTGTGAGAGCGTTGACGAGGAGTGTGAACCGGTTGGGGAAGACAGAAAGGAGCCGACAGCTGGGCTGGTTAATCCGGCTAACCAACCCAACGCGAGCCCATATTTCCTATTCAGTGGTAACATAGATTGGGCTGGGATTCGCTCGGATGCGGCCCATCCACGAAACTGAGGCGGCGGCCGCGCCGCACCAGACCCCCCGCGCGGCGCTCAGTCGCCGCCACAGCCTGGCTGGCCGACGCAAGCCCGCGCGCTCGCGTCCCTGCCGCCGGCTTCCAACCGTTTCGATTCTAATGAATCGGAGTTGTAGCAGGCCGATGCAGACCATTTGGAAAGTGAAGGAAAACAAGTGAAAATGTGAAATTTGACAACTCACTCCATTTTGAAATATTTGATCCGTTGTCTTTTACCCTACAGAAAATATTAGCCCGTTGCTAAACAATTTTATCATCTTTGTTCTTCTACTGATGTACTATGTATCAATTTGTGTCACTCTAACTGAATAACTGAAAATGCGGTTGTCCAATGACACGGTAGAGCCAAATTTACTGTCAGAACCAGATTTCTTGTTGTTTCTGCAAAAAGACTATATGCGCATCAGACTTAAGTGTACATTGATACCGTATACATTTGTAATTTCACAATGAAGTTGTGAAGGAAATATGTTAATGTTTATGGGTTTTTAACATTTATCAGTGTATAAGATGTCGGAATCTTCTTACTACTAGTATGTCACTAGAGGCATACGATGACTTACGACGGCTGGAGCCGTCGTAATCAAGTCATAAACTGTCGTAAGTAGCTAACTTACGACGGTATTTCGTTACTTACGACGGTGACAAGCCGAGGTAATTATTTTATCGTAAATAAGCTAGCTTATGACAGCTACCGTCGTAAGTTAAGTAACTTACGACGGCGTTGCGCATCCGTCGTAAATAACGGCCCAGGCCACGTGGTGGTCTAAGTCACTTATTTACGACAGCTTGGTCAGTGCCGTCGTAAGTAACTAAGGCTAACTTACGACGGTTCTGGTGACCGTTGTAAGTAGCAGAGGCTAACTTATGACGGCTTCTAGTCAGTGGCTGTCGTAAGTTATGTTTGTAATTTAAAAAAAAAAACTGACTAACCTACCTCGATGGCCAGCTCACAGAACAGACAATAGAGATAATATATACTCATAGTAGCAGTAAACAGTCTTAAACAGAGGTATACGCATCAAATACAACACAAAACACAAAGGGCTACACACTATCCCCTCGACTACCTCCGGAGCCGAAGAAACCGTCTCCGCGCGTCCCTCCCGGAACCGATAGCTGTGGCGATGGAGTCGAAACCTCCGTCATCGAACCCTGCAAAGTACATGAGTAGTTAGACATATTTTGGATTCAGATATCTATGTATTTCTCTTTTTTCTCACTCTCTTCATCTCTCTCTACTTTTAATCCTCTCTCTCACTCTGTTCCTTTATCTCTGTACCATCCATCCCCCTTTTCTGTCACTCTCACTCTCTCTCTCGCACTCTCTCTCTCTCTATTGTAACACTCCGTCTCTCCATCTCACTCTCACCCTCTCTCACACTCCCTCTCTCTCCCTTCTGTACCACTATATCTCTCTCTATATCTTCCTCTCTCTATATATTAAATGAATAATATAATATTAAAGAGTTTATTATCTGTACCGGAGGCACCTGTGTTGCGGGCTCCTGTGACGGGGTCGCCTGTGGCGGCTGCCGCAGGAATCACGATCTACTAGTCGTTCTATCGAGCTAAGGCCTATAACTGCAAAATATTAGAACATACATATTATTTAGATGCTATGAAAGTAAACTAAAGTAATTTAAATTACTTTCCTCCATCGTTGTCTGCATCTGGGCCATGTAGTTGGCTTGATACTCCTGGATGGTCCTCATCCTGTCGAGCTCCTCTTGGGTCCGCGTCAACCTCTCCTGCATGGCACGGAACTCCATGTCCCTCTGCGAGAGATGGCCACTCGACTGCCCAACCGACGAAGCTTGCGTCGACGAACTCCATGTCGTTGAAGCAATTATTAGAAAAAAAAAAGTACTTAGACTTAATTACCATAAGTCTAGTCATGAAAATGAGGAGGGTCACTTCAGTGTGTTCATGCAGCGGCTCTTCTGAAGCTTTGAGAAACTTGAAGAACGCTTCAACCTCCGTTGTAGGAGGATCCTCCGTAAACTCTGGTTGTATAACTTAAACCATCTCATCCATCCTATCAACCATCGTGTTATCATCATTTTCCTCTTCCACTTCTTGTACAGTTTAAGAAGTTGTCTCGTCGTAGAACGTCCACACATCATAATGTGGCATGTAACTGTTTGGACACAAGCGTATCGAGACCGTCATTTTGTCCAAAAACTTGGTATTCCGTTATTTCATACATGGGCACCGCACCTTACCGATCATTGACAATGAAAAAGCTCGATCTACAAAAGCATTTGTCTTGGCGAACCATTCATCCGAGTGACCACCAGAACTGTTCTTCCAACCGGTATACATCCAACTACGGTCCTCATCTATGTTTGAATTTGCAGTTTAATGTTAAGGAAATTATAGTTACTTTATAATTTATTTATGTCACGACTCTACATCTATTGGAGAGGATAGGTTCTAAACCCATCCAAGAGTGACCGAGAGGAATATGCTTATAAAAAGACACGTTGTCTAGATTCAGATGAAATTTCGGCAGCATAACCCCGCTGTTCTCCGACTGCACGACAAAAAATTGTGCAGCAGACAATATTAGGGTTACGCTATCAAAACTACGTCCAAATCCGGACCCCACGTCTCATCATAAGCACACCCTCTCGGTCACTCCCAAGCTATCCAAAAAGGTAAAATTCTGAACCTACACGCCTCACATGCGTAACACATATGAGACGGGCCGGTTCAAAACGGGTGACGCATATTGTATAGGTTTACGTCAATCTTCCATTTTTGAATCATTTAAAAGAGAGAGAGGAAAGAACGAGAGAGAGACAGAGAATTGGGTCAGCCGTCCTAAGTTATGCCCCAAGAGGCGGCGCGGCGGGGCGTGGCGGGGGGAGGCGCGGCGGCAGCGCGAGGCGGCCTAGGTTCTTCACCCTGTGCTTGTATAGACGCATACGTTACCACTAAATAGGTTATGTCGGGCTCTAAATAGGCTGTGTCGGGCCAAACCGGTCTAAAGCCTATTTATGTACATATAGTAATTAAACACTGAAATAATCAAAATAATAATTAAATAATAATCAATTAAACTATTAACTCATATGCATTAATCATCTAAGCAATTAACAATTCATCTAAACAAGCATAATTACTATAGTTAACAAGCTTATCAATTCTAAGCAATTAAAAAAATTACACCTAGCTAGCAATTCAAATAAACCTAGGCAATAATTAAACCTAAGCATATCAATTCATCTAAATCTAAACAATTAGCCACTAAACAATCAAACCCAAATAAGCATAATCTAAACAATTAGCCACTAAATAATTTATAATTAAAAACCGAGCTTCCTCGGTTGCCTCCATGGTCGGTAATGGAGGCTGACGTGGGGGGCGCCGGCGGGCGGCCATGGGGGTCGCTAGCCGAGGGGGGGAGAGAGGCGGGCGGCTTACCTCATGGTGGAGGTGGCGCGGCGAGCGGCACACGGCGAGGCGAGCGGCGCATGGCGTCGAGACGGATCGGCACGGCGCGGCGGCGCGCAGCGCGGCGGGCGGCAGGGTCGGGCGGTGCAGCAACGTAGGAGCACGGTGAGGCTAGGCAGCGCGTGGGGCGGCACTGCGGCAGGGCGCGGGGCGGCGCTGCGGCGGCTGCGGCAGGGCGGGGCGTGGCGGCGGAGGCGGCGCGGCTCGGCGAGGGCGAGGCGGTGCGGTGCGGTGGTGGCGGCAGTCGGCGGGTCGCGCGCGTGAGTGGGCCGCGCGCGCGGCCCGCGAGATATAGTGTTATGTTCTTTATTTACGACGACTTCTTAACTTACGACGGTTTAGTTTTTAGCTGTCGTAAATAGTGATTAAATTCCGACGGTTTACTTACTTACGACGGCCAAGGTTCGGACCGTCGTAAGTTATACATTAAATTCTGTTGGTCTTATTATTTGCGACGACTGAGAGCCAACGACCGTCGTAAGTTAGCAAACTTACGACGGCTACCACGGGCCGTCGTAAGTATGTTAATTTACGATGGCTGACCCACGTAAATAAATGCAGTCGTCGTAAAATATTGATTTTACTGTAGTGTGTGTTCGGTGATTGTTTCAAAAGCACTATATCTAAATTATTGATATTGTTTCACGTGTTTTCTTTCGAATATAATAATTTTTATATGTGTGATTTTGATTTTTGATTACCGTGCTTTGATTTCCTCGTGATTATTTGCACTGCTATGTTGCTAAATATTCTTATTATCTTGGCTCTTCCACTGATGTGCTTCTTACCAATTTGTGTCACTATTATTGAATAACTGAAAATCTGGTTGTCCAATGCTTAAATCTGGTTTTGACAGATTATTTGCCTTATTCTGAGGTGCACAGTCTTTTTGCAGACTGAGTGTACGTTGGTCCTGTAGCTTATGATAACTGCACTTAGTTACTATGAGGTCAGGAAGAAGTTTCTTAATTTGTTTCATGGGTTTTCAGCCCTTTATCAGAGTATAAGCTGTTAGAATCTCTTTACTAGCATGTGTCAATGATGGATTCAGAAGCACTATATCTGAATTAGATATTTTTTATAGGGGGGAACCTGAATTAGATATTTTGGTTGTTTGTTGCACAATTTCTGAAGCTAATAGACTAATTGCCATTATATGAGGTTGACAAAGTAATTCTGAGGGGGTTTTCATGCCTTTATCAGAGTTGGTGCTGTGGTTTTACTGCAAAGTACTCTGTATTGACGTTTGGGTCTTGATTTCTACATGCTACTTCTCTCTGTATGGGATTACGATTTCTGAATTATGCCCGTTTGCTGGTGATTTTCATTGGGTCCCGGTGGCTTGGTGCTGAATTTCGTTGTTGTCTTGTTTTATCTCTGGAAAAGAACACAATGTTTTAAGTGTAAGCGATGCTTGGATATGTTTCTATTTCCTTGACACACGTATTACGGCTAGTCTGCTCCTGCCTGGACACTGAATATCAAATATCATATGACCTGCCTGTTGTTTCCATGAATTCCTCCTGCCACGTATGGAAAGAAGTGTTTACGTGTGCAGCTGCTCAAGAAATTTTCTCACAGTTCCTCCTTGCTGTCTCGGGAGTCGGGATAGCGGCGCTGAAAGCACAGGGAGGACGAGGCCGAGGGCTCCGAGTGGCTTTGCCTCGACGATGACAGCTCTAGTGCCAGTACTTAAGCCGGATCCGCGGGAGGCGGCGTTGCAGGACGCAGCCCCTGGATACCGTACTGGCGCGCGGCGTTTGCTGGTTGATCTGACAGCTTGTGCAGTTCGAATCATAAGCTTGGTTAGATATCAGTATCAGTGGGTAGACGCATCCGCCCTGCCCTGGAGGAGAAGCTCTAGCTAGCTCCGGCGGCGCGACATCAGCTGGTGCGCCGGCACAGGCGTTGGCTTCTGGCGCTGGCGGTGTGGGCGCACCCAGAACCGATCGAAGTCAATGTAATCGGTGGGGGTCTGCAGTGTAACAGCGGCAGCTCAAATCCATTCTGTGCATTACATTATACCATGCTAGCTCAGGTCGATAATATGCAATAGTCGAGTTCACCTGCAAATGAAACCAACCCGAGCATTCACTTCACCTTTTCAATGTTCTGCAGATCTGATCCCTAGGTCTCTATAGCTACCGGTGATCCACGACTTACTAGTTTACTGCGATAAAGCGTTCTAATTTCTGCTAATGAGTTGTTAGCCGTCAAACGCGTTATGCATACCAGCTTCGTTCATCATTTGCAGCAGTTTCACGTATATGCCTTAATTGACACAGTCGACGCTTGAATAGAAGAGAGAACGCGCAAATTACAGGACCAGCAGCTTCTCTAGTTCGATCCGTCAAGAACGTTGTTGCTCATTGAACCAGCGGCGAAGATGACATGGTGAGCACACCTGCTCGCGCTCGAGTGGTCCGCAAGTGAATTCTGTGTTGGAATTTGGCCTACATGAGCAGCATCCCAGTTTCTGGGTTGAATTATTTGGGTCAAATCTATTGATATAAAGTCAAGGTATGGTGCGAAGATGTGGCTGAGATGTTTAGTCCTATCTTGCCCACCTAGATGGATGTTTCCTAATATATATAGTGGCCTTTGGAGTGTTTCTTAACATGAGAATAATGAGGGAGATCACACAGCTGCTATGGACATAAACACACATGCACGCACGCACGCGCGTTTAGCGATTTTACGCGTATTTATCGCGTGACTTGCGACGTTGCGCGTTCGCGTCGTGACGAGTTGTGTTCAACTGAGCCTTTGTTTTCTGCCACTTGTATAATTTGAAATATCTTATCAACACCTAGACTCCTCAACTTGAGGAGTAATTGTGGCATAACTGCAGACATACGTTTAATGTGTGTAATGCCGCGTAAATGCAGACACACGTTTAATGTGCGTAATGATGCATAAATGCAGTCACACGTTTAATGTGCATTATTATGCATAAATGCAAACACACGTTTAATATGTGTAATGGTCATAACTGCTCCATTAGTTGCACGTTGAAGGATTTCACGGGGCGGTTTACTGAAATTATGGCAGATCGAATTTGAGGGGGTTGTCAGGCTCGAGTATATAGGAGACGTCTTGGGTACTGGAGAAGACACAGAAACTCACCCCTTCCAGAACCTGCTCTGCGCCGCCGGTTTTTGCTTGTCGTCCCTCCATCCGTCGTGCAACAGATTGAGGGAGAGTTGTGTCTCCGAACCGACGACCGGTGATCTGAAGACCTGCACGGGTGCCGGCGATTAGGTTTCTGGGAAGTGCGCTCGCACGGCCGCTCGCAGCACTTCCATCATCCTCAACATCTTCATCATTTAATCCTCTACTTCCTTAGTGGGATTCATTGTAAGTAATTACTCGATCCATGACTGATTTGATATTTTTAATGAGCGGTCTATTCGTATATGTTTTAATTCATTTTTATCTAATACTAACACTATTCATGTTGACTGCTAGTATATTTGTTTTTCTTATTTCTCTGTTCTGGTTTGTCAAATTAATTGCATGTCATGTGTATTTTATAAGTAGCCACCACACCCTTCATTGTTCCATGCAACGGAGTAACCAAACCATAGCTCGAGCTGATCGTCGCGCACCAAAGACAAGTCGCAAGCTAGGAAACTAGCTAGCCGCTCTCTGCAGAAGACGCGCGATAATGAAGGCAGGAGGCAAAGGCGCGTGCGCCGGAGCAGCGGTGGCTGCTACGACGGTGCTGGTGGTGCTGCTCGTCGCGGCGGCGCAGCTCGCGGACGCCGACGACGCGGTGGCGCGCCGGCTTGGAACTGGTCGCGCGGCGCCTCCTGTCAGCGACGACGCACTGTCGGGTCCCAAGCCGAATCCCTGCACCCATGACCCAAACAACCCGGGCCAGAAGTGCCACGACAGGCCCGGCCAGCAAGAAGCGGCGTCGCAGTCATCTCCGGCCGTGTCTGTGAACAAGGCGACGACGTCGGGGCATAACAACTGCACCTTTGACCCGAACGATCCTACGGGCAAGAAGTGCCACTACCCTCCGCTCGCAGCTCCATGATTTCGTCCGCGTGCCTTCGTCAGCAGCTGAGCCGTTTCTAGTCGTTTAGACCAAATTCACGCGTGGAATCCATCGATATATACACAATAATCTAGCTAGGAAGATCATTCGTTAATAAAACAATCTGCATGTTCGTATCTGTCGTGCACAGGTGACAGATGTAGATGATCAATAACTGTACTCAGGAGAAGGCGGTGATCGTCCAACCTGATCAGTAGTTAACACAGTATTCTGTAAATGTAAGATCTCAGAAAATAAATAAAGCTTCAGGTGTTTGTTTACTGTCTGGTCTTTTACATTTTCTTTCTTTTATTTCCCTGGGTGCACATATGTGGTGCAATAATGTTTGTTGACTTGAGAATATGTGGCGATATGATGTTGGAAGCCCAGTTTTAGGTGCATGCCATTATAACTCACGCGTCAATTGCACATATCACTGATTTGTGGGGTCACATCTAAGTCACTGTGAATGTGACCAAGGTGTTACATGCCACCCGCCTTACTAAAATGAAAAAGAAAAAGTTTATTGATACCCTCATTTTAATATTTTTCCTTCAACTCATTTCCATATCTTAAAAATATACATAGGCGTGGGAGTTAAAATAGAAGATAAAGCTTGGCCACTACGCCGGTGAAACTGTTCAATAACTGCGTATAAGAAGAATAAAAGCTTGAAATTCGAGTAGAAGAAGGATCAAACTTGTCGGTTCTTTATTTATGTCCTTTATTAATATTACTCTCATTAGAGGTACCAGGAGATTTTATAACTTTTAGAGAAACCCTGACCTCCAAATTAATTCATAAGAGAGAGAGGAGTATTTCTGTGCTCTGTTGTATAAATAGAAATATGACTAGTTTTCTATGGGTGCAAGGCTGTCAGCATAGTACCGTGAGAATGCATGCTGCCGTACCTACGCTTCCCTTCCTCCTCAATTTTGGCGCGTGGCGTACTAGCCCTTCCTCCTTTTGATGCGATGACTCACTTGCCAACGGTTTTCTTCATGGGCCCGTTGGACCCGTTTCCTCCCGTGGCGGTACTCCGGCGAGTACACACTTTCAGTTCTGCGAAACTGAACCGAGTCCACTGACAACGTAAGAACTTGACGAGTCAACTAACAAAGCTAGCCAATTAATGCTACAGGTGATGGCCGTTCTATTTGAATGATTGGACTCTAGTCCACTCTCCGTCTCAACAAACAGTGTTCCATGTGACACTGATGATAAAAGGTTTATGAGGGATATGATTGTATCAACGCTTGATGGCGCGAGAGTGGATCTCGATCAGACTTAGGGCATTAGCCCCTTTGATATTTGTTAAGCGTATAATCTATGGATCCATCAATTTAGGATGAATAACTATTGCGACCTTTAAAAATCTATGTGATATTGAGGTTTATTTATAAGTTTATGGTTCTAATAATTGAGGTGGAGAAAAGACTTTGTCAAGTTTAACTGTAATTTTCTTTTCTTTTTTTTGTCTTTGTCTTCTATGTATTAGGTGTTACTCCCTCTGTTCTGAATTAAATGACGTTTAGGACAGCTAATTTAGTTCAGATTAAACTAAATTTTTTATCCTAAACGTTATTTATTTCAGAACGAAGGGAGTATTTTTTTACTATAATTCAGATATAAGATGCCTTTGAGCGTCTTTTTCTCAAAAAAAAATAGTCAGTGCCCAACTAGAAGTCCTTACTACGAACATTATGCGGTTAGCTCTTTAAAAACTCCAAGTCTGAAGTCTCTTCCACCAGCTCTATAAATCGAGATATATATAGCTTGGTGTTGGCGGGCTTTAATTTCAATACCCATGCATTGATATTCCAAGTTCAGTTTTAGCCGTCAAGTGGGTTATGCATACCAAGCTGCAAGCTTCACGTAGTCGTCACAAAAAATAGAAAACCTTGCTTCAGATTCTCGACGAAGAACAACGAACAATCGTCCTCAGCCCACGCTTGAAACTTGGACAGAATGTACGTCACGCGCACAGCTAGCACATATAGACCATTTTTTTTCGAAAAGGCACACATAGACCAATTTATTCCGACCGGTAACAGTTTAAGTTTTGTCCGTCAAAAACGTCGTCCAAAGATCAGCTATACAAGATTAGAAGAAGCAGTGATCTGCTTAAGTAGCCATCGAGGCCATCAGCTGTGCGCCAAACTACACAATCTAATCGGCAGCAAGCTGTGACCGTCGTTGCCTCCTCACCATGCCGTCCTTGTCCGATCAGCTTCACCCGTGCGGAGGACGGCGACATTCTCCACCAGGTCAGAGGCTGGAAGCGTTCAAGATATTCCTACGCGCCTGTACTGATGAAGCTAGCTAGCCCGGTACCCCTGAAGTGTGGCTAACTTCCTGGCTGACCATGTCAAGACTGGACTGCGCGAGAAGCAGTCTCCAACCTCACAATTCGGCAGCCGACTTCCAAAATGTTTGGATTCGAACGGTGGACCAGCTAACCTTCAATCTTACGCGCTGATGATATTATGCGATAATACGGGTTCTGTTCGGTTCAGTACGCGTCTGGGAAAACCTAGGAAATTCGCAGTAGAAAGTTCAGTTCATTAATTCCCGTACACATGTGCCTTCCCAGAATAACGCAGATCGAACCAAGAAAAAATGAACCATGAACATTTCGAAATTAATATTGTTGCAGATCTGCATCCGTGAACTTACTCCACCACACACACAAAACAAGGATCACGCCACCAATCACGCCGATATGTCACGGTGAAATGCTATGGAAATCGTCATCCATGCTGGCCTTCTGGAGCGCGCTCTGGACAATGTGCTCTATCCTCGCCGCGACCTCGGCCATGCCAGGCCGCAGGTCCGGCCGTTGCTCGGTGCAGTCCATGGCGAGCTGCAGGAGCCGCACCATGTCCTCCTCGAGGCGTTCCTCGACGGCGATCGTGGCGTCGAACACCTCGGCCGTCCACTCCTCCTGCACCACGGTGCGCACAAACTGTGGCAGGTCGACGCCGTCGTTGCTCCCTGGCACAGACTTCGACGCCGGCCTCCCCGTGAGCAGCTCCAGGAGCAGCACGCCGAAGCTGTACACGTCCGCCTCCTGGGACGCCCTGCGTGGGTCGGTGACCTCCGGGGCGCGGTACCCGGTGACCCGCTTCAGCGGCACGTGCGCGCCGACGAGCTGGAGGAGGCCGTGGTCCGTCACGACGACGGAGCAGTCACGCGCGACGTCGGTCACTAGAACGTTTGACGACTTGATGTTTCCGTGCCACGAACGGGCGCCGGCGGCGTGGACGAACGCGACGCCCCGCGCGGCGGCCAGCGCGACGCGCGCGCGCGCGCTGAAGTCGAAGCGGGACGGGCTCGCGCCGCCGCCGTTGCTGCTGCTGCCGCCGCCGTGGAGGATGGAACAGAGGCTTTTAGCGCCGGCGATGAAGTCGTAGACGAGGATCTTTTCCTCCCTGCTGTAGAAGTAGGCACGCAGCGGCGCCAGGTTCTCGTGGCGGAGCGCGGCGAGCGCGGCCGCCGCGTCGCGGAACTCCCGCTCCGGGATCGGCGCCTCCCTGAGCCGCTTGACGGCCAGGACGGCGGCGCCGCCCTCGAGCGTGGCGCGGTACGTCGCGCCGAGCCAGCCCTTCCCCAGGATCTCCGCCGACGCGTGCAGCAGCGACTCCAGGTCGTACGGCGTGTCCGGCGCGCCGCCCACGAACACCAGCTTCTTGTTGGCGTTGTTGCCGGACACGGTCTGCGACGACCGTGACCGGGACCGATTCGACGTGTCGCTCTTGGCCATGCTCGCCACGGTGACCAATACCGGAGGAGACCCAGAGACGTCAGCATCTGCCGACATCTCTGGAGACTTGTTATTCGCCGTTCTCCTCTGACGTCGGAAGCAGAGGAAGAAGATCGCGGCGATCAACGCCAAGAACGCCACGGCGGAACCCGCAGCAATGCCAGAGATCGCGCCGGCGGGGAGCTTCGATCTCTTGCTGGTATCGTCAGGAGCGGCCGGAGCCGGCGGCGAGGGCGGCGCAGGATTCGAGCACGGGCTTAGCGGTTCGCCGCAGAGCCCTGTTCCCGCGAAAGCGCTCGCTGGCCTGCCGGCGAGCGACGCGGGCACGGGGCCGGTTAGCTGGCCGTTGTTGGACACGTTGAACAGCTGGAGCTTTGGGAGGTCCAGATCGGCCGGTAGGCTGCCATTCAGGCTGTTTCCATCCAAGTAGAGAGTGGCGATGCGCTGGAGCTTGTTGAACTCCGATGACACCCCGCCGGCGATGCGGTTGCGCGAGAGGTCGAGCCGCTGGAGCAACCGGAGCTCGAACAGCCCGTCCGGTATCTCGCCGTCCAGCCGGTTGCCCTGGAGGTATAGGGACCTGAGCTCCGCGCAGCCCCCGATGTCAGGTGGGATCCCGCCGGAGAGCGCGTTGAGGCGGAGCGACAGCGTCCGCAGCGCCGTCAGGTTGCCGAGCGCTCCCGTTGGGAGCCGCCCCGAGAGGCCCGCCCCGGGGAGCTGCAGCGTGACGACGCGCGTCCCGGTGGTGTCGCATCCGACGCCGCGCCAGCTGCATGGTGACGACGATGACAACGCGTTCCAGGGGAGACGCGGGCCGACCGCGTCCCGCAGCGCGAGCAGCGCCGCCCGGTCCGCGGTGAAATCGGGCGCCGCGCGGGGGACGAGCGCGGAGCACCACAGCGCGAAGAAGAAGATAGATAGCTCGATCGCCGCGCGGCCAGGGGAGCACCGCATTGCAATCGGTGGGATGACGAATAAGGATCGATGGGATGACGACGACGACGCCGCGGTGCAAACGTCAGCGGCGGCGAAGGGAAGGGCTATACACGTCGCGTGTGGTGCTGGTGCAGGAGCTGCTGGTGCAACAGCGACGGAATTAGTTAGGAAGCGGTACGTAGCGGCGACGACGTGGAGTATATAGTAGTCGACCAGAACAAGGCGCGATCGTGATGCCAGGAACGTGTGGCGTCGGAAGCTAGCGGATTGGGAGGAAGGAAACGATACGCTGTCGCGATTACACTGCACGCTGTGTTTACAGCTAACTGATTGATTGATTGATCTGGGTGGCAGTTATGCTGGTGGTGGAGTGGAGCAAGCACGGCGGCGAGGCCCGGCCTCCCGGACCGCCTTCCATATGGACGCCGTAGAATCTGCCGATCTGGAGATGGCGTCAACGGCACGGGAAGACGAAGGACGAAGAAGGTTTCAGTTGCCGGTTCTGACCCTGATCCTAGCATACCCCGCGTTTTCTGCGCTCGCCGTGTGATAATCAACCGCGCCGAGCGCACGTCTGCGCCCGGACGTGCGTCCGTCACATCAGCCGCGCCGGGAGATCGATCACATGGGACGGGGAGCGCGGGGCGTGGGTGGCTCGGTAGTGGCGGGATACGTTGTTGTCGGCCGGGGAATAAGGACGCCGCTGGGGTAAAACGTGGGAAAAGCTCTCGGCGTTTCAGCCGCGCGCGCGGGTAACCAGCCGGCGCGGCGGAGGCGCTCGCCTGCCCCGGCCGTGGTCTTCCTCGGCACTCGGGGTCGGTCCGCCCGCGTCGCGGCCGTATAAGATCACCGGCCGTTTGGGGTCCGTGCCAAAACCAGACACGACACGACATGATCTCGCTGTAGCCGATAGCTGCTGGTGGTAGAACGTACATGCCGTGCCGTGTGTCGTCACTTGTTTCAGTTTACCCGCTTGGGCCGCGTGCCTTGGCGCCTGCTAATCACAGGTTTGGCTGGCCTACTTCTTTCTTGAGCTATCTCCCATCTTTTCACATTCCCATCAGTCAGTGAGAGCGAGAGAACACTCTCCTAGTTGTTCTCTCCCTCTCTCTTTCTATAGGCTAAACGGGCAATAGCTGTGTCCTGCAAGCTTATTAGCTATTTTTCCATCCGTTTTAAATTATTTGACATTGATTAATTTAAAGTTAAACTAACTGACGTCAAATAATTTAACAAAAAAGGTCTATTTTACTGCCCTCAAATATCCATATTGTTCATTTAGCCTACTAAACAAAATTTTGGTCCAATTTACCCCTCCAAACTATTTAGATTGGTTCAATTCACCTCTTACTGAATTTTTTCTTTTTTATTTCTTTTTGTATGGGTTATGTTTGAAGTTCAAATTTTGTACGATGGCATATAACATCATACACTATACTAGAAAAGTTCTTCTATAATCTTTAATTAAAATTTCCTTACATTATTCCTTCCCTCATACCGTATTTGTTCACATGCTTTAAAAAGTACAAACAAATAGAAAGAAACTCTTAAAATATTTTTCTAATACACGGTATGTTATATAATCTCACAAAAAATGTCCTCAGACTATTTACAAAGTGAAACAAAAAAAAGAAAAACTTGACTAGGGGGTGAATTGAATCAATCTAAAAGTTTAGGGGGTAAATTGAACCAAAAATTTCTTTAGGGGGTTAAGTGAACAATACAAATACTTGAGGATACTAAAATAGACTTTTTCCTAATTTAAAAGGGGAGTATAACTAGTGAAGTTTGGAATAGGGACTTGCTACGGATCGACTTTGTATATGGAGAAGTAGGACTTCCGGTTTGGACACGGGCCCATAAACATCGATGAGCATGTGGGCAAGGAAGTCCAAGGCTCATTTCCTCAGTAACTGACCAAGTAGAGAAGCAGGGCCGACACCATTCAACAAGGCCCCCACCATCGCATAGCTCGATCTCGGGCCGCTGACCCGGGGCACCATATATGGCATGGTCGCGCGGCGATAGGGATGGGGGAGCTGTCGGGCATCGGCACGGGTGAGAGCGACGGCATGGTGCCCGCCAAGGAGCCTGGTGGGGTGTACTCCGTCGGAGGGTGGGTGGGGAGGGGGGCTGTCTTGGCGTGCGCGTACCAAGGATGGCCTCGCGTCGTGCGCAGAGGGTGTGACGCCGTGACCGCGAGCGGACGCTGGCGATCATGGACGGAGAGCGCTCTCCCTGGCGAACCATCCTTGAGACACCTAGAATCAAAGTGGGAGGCTGCAAAGTGAAAAGCTTAGTTAATTTTCACCTGCGACGACGCGCATTGCAAGCCAAACCCGTCTCGATTCGAGTAAGTCCGTCTCCTTTTCAATGAATATACACACACTTCATACGCACTCTAGAAAGAAACAATATACTGTATTTCCTTTTCTAAGATAAAAAAGGCAGCGAGTGAGGAAAACGTGGGATAACTAAAGGTGAATCTGGATAGCTCAACAAGCTGGCGCCTAACCGTAACTACCAACAGCTGACGGCAAGAGAAATATACGTGGGGTACGTAAAAATATTTCCGTACACGGCACGTGTTATGCCGCTTCTGAACCATCATGCATGCCTGCGTTTCACGGCCAGACACGGAACCCAAGTCATGTGAAGCTTTTTATTTTTTGTTGCTTCAGTTTTCAGACCCTCTTCCATTCCATGCACGCCACGGCGTCTAGAGGACAGGACATTTTGGCTATACGTGTCTCGGTGGGTTGAGGTTGCCGCCTACTCCCGCCCATCCGTTACATATACTCGGGTTGTTTCGACGGCACCTTCGTGTCCGTGGAAGCAGCAGCTAGCAGCACGTTTAGCGGGTTAGATTATGCGTATCTATCTGGAACTCCTCGCGGCACAGCTAATTGGTGCCCTGAGAAAAAGAAAAGAAAAAAGAAAAAGCCTGGAGACTGTTCGCCGTGGCGTTCCCTTCATTCGCGACCGTTTTGACGACTATTAGCTGCTGGGATGCCGTCCTGCGTTTCCTACCTACACAGCCGTGGGTTCGTCCTTCCCCTTGAAAATAATCGATCGGCTGGTTCGGAAGCGAAACCCAAACTTGGCAGCCCGCCTCTCTCTCCTCTCTCCCGGTCTCGTCCTCCACCTGCAGGCACCAATATATATATACCCGGTCACCAACAGCCTCTGTAGTGCAAATTAAGACCAATTCAGCGAAATCCTCCTCCTGTTTGTGCTTGTGCGCATGGCAAGGTCACCGTTCGTTCCAGCGGAGGCGAGGGCGCCGCCGGAGCAAGGCGCCGGTGGAGGAGGAGAGGCCGAGGGCCAGGAGGTGCTGCTGGTGCACAGCCAGGTCAGGAGGATCAAGAAGGAGGACGAGGAGGTCAGGGAGCGCCTCCTCAAGCTGCGGCTGGTTGAGACCAGGCCGCTGGTGGCACGGCGGGTCACGCGGTCGCTGTCGCCGCTCCGGCGTGCAGGGAGCGCCATCCCGGTCGGGGACTGATGAGCGTGGGGTTGCTCTCTGCCTCTCTGTCTCTGCCCCCGGTCGGTTATACAGTGACCAGCCCTGCCTGACCCCTCCTGTTGTAGATATGTAAGGGCAGTTCATGGGATCGGATCTAGCGTGTGCGTGTGTTCTGTCTTCACATCTTCGTGGTGTTGTATATATATGTGAGAGAACATATACACCTGCTACCATGGCTGATCGTTCTTGCTTTAATTCCCAATTTCGGTACCGTGTCCCTTGATCTGTTCTTGCTTCGTATCACCCTGATGATCTTCGCATACAGATTAGCGTGATACTATACCTTCGGTCCCGTGTACTGTTGTCATCGATGAGTTCATCTGTAACGTGCCCGGCGACAATAAAGGAAAAAAGAAAATCAGAGGAGCATACAACAACATACGGATAGTCATCTTTACTCTGGAGAGCTCAAACAGCGACGACTCTGACCAACGCCGGCGACGCATGCAGCAGTATATGCCGCTGTGGGCAACAGAACAGCGGCTGCAGGGGAGCCACGAAACGAGGTTGACAAGGAACCGGTCCAAGCCACTGGATTTTGACGCGCACGCCCCCTATGACGCACGAGATGATGATCCGCGTAATCCAACCAGCTGTCCACCTGGAGCCGCTGACGGGGGCGGCTAGGATAGGAGGAGGCCCGCTCAGCCTCCACGCAGCGGCGCGCGGTGGTACATGTCAGCATCACAAACGTAACAGAAGCGAAATTCAATCCATCTAGGCTGGCCTTTCGGCCGTAACAACGGCGCCGCTGTTGCTCGTTTCCACAACGGGTTGGGCCTCGAGTCGCGGCTATCACTTTGTGGCGCACACCACACGATCCGTTTCAACTTGTCGTAGCGGCCCATCTCCAAAGTAGCTCGTGCTTCCCAACCGGAACAGATCCTACTCGACTCTGTCGCCCATTAAGCTGATAATGTCCATACAGTTGAAGTGTCCACTCTCGATTAATCGACTTTGTGGAACGGGTCTGATAGCCTTTCTAGTTTATGCTTTCCCGTGACCCCATCTGTGACGTCTCAAGCCCACTGGTAACTTGCACAGTCTCTTTGTTTGGGAACAGCTGGCTGGCATCAGGAGAATAGGCACCCAGCTCTTGCTTTGGACCGGGGATCCCAGTTTGCTAAATTACTATAGATCTTGATTTGCTATTTCATAAAGTCGTCAACTGTCCAAGATTTCAACTGCTTGACTGTTTCACTTGTTTCTCCACAGGTCTAGCGACTTTGACCTGACCTACAATTTCTCCAATACAATCGGGAGGTTTGGTGTGCTCTCTTCGTCGTGTTTACCGGCATTTTGGGTAGCAGTCCAGGAAATCAAAGGTATGCTGAGCGTAGAGCCTTCCTCCGAAGTGCTAAATGTTTAAGTGGAGCAGCTGCATCGACTTGGGGAAGGTGCTCGAAATTATATTTGTGCAGAAATTCCTCTGTTACACTTTGCAATACCTAAGGAACAGAAGTTCCAGCTAAAATTTCTTCAGCCCTGTCATATTCCACTAAGGAGTCCTAGCAGAGTGGAATCAAGGTTCTACTGATGGAGATGTTACACAGGAGAGCACAATTCTGAAGAGGTGTGAGAATAAACTCATTTTTAGACTTTGTACTGAACTAATACCCCAGGCGAACAGAGATTACGTCTCAGCAGAAATGACAAGACATAAAGGAGATTTGGGGGAGGAAACTACGGCTGGTCTGAATTCAGAACCAAAGGAGCCAAAAAGGAGACCCGCAGAAATTCTAGATTCCAAGGCAAGCGCATGGTTGTTCCAACTTCCATACGTCCGACCACCTGTCTTGCCGTGAAGTTAAGTGAAGGGTACTTCTGAACCGGTTACAAATTACGACACTTCATAGTTCAACACTTCACTGCAGTTCCATGAACAAACGATAACTAGGGGAGAATCTGACGTACCTAAGAAGTTGTTATATGCATTACCTTCAAGGACTAACCATGAAGTAAACTGATGCCTTCTACATGGAGACGGATTTTCTCGCACCAAGACCCGGTAACACACTACTTGCGAGCCGGCATTTCTCCAGCTGTCACGTAGCCTTTTAGATAATAGAGATGTTCTGACTATGAGCTTGGAGAGTGAATCAGCATAAGGAGTTGCCCGGCTATTAAGAAATGGTCAAAGGAGTTGCCTTGCTGCATGGCTGTTTAATTTATTGTCCAAGAAGTCTTTGGACCACTTCTATGGCTGTTGACTCTATACAGCCTTGGTTCTCATTTGCTTTGTGTGGATGTGGAAGTGGCTCAGGAGCTGCCAAAACCCAAAAGGCTCGTGTAAAATGCTAGCTACACCCATAATCGTGCAGCAATTGCCCAAATCGATTAGCTGCTCGGGTGCTCTTGTTTTAATTTCAAGTTTGTGCTATGGCAACGTTTCAAGAAAAAGACCAGAACTATGCCGGCAAGCCTGAAACTTTCCTTTTGAGTTGTAAGCCCGAGATGACAGTGGACCGCAGCCACTGACGGATAAGGTGCACAATAGTCATGCGTGTTGATTTACTGACTTCCATTCTGCAACGTGCTCAATTCTACTGGGAATAATATACGCCTACTCTAACTGAATTCATCTCTGCTTTGTTCAATAATTTCTTGATAAGACCACTTCAGAGTTCAGAACTTCGAGTTCAGAGAAAGATGACAGATGGTTTGGTGAAGACATGGGCTTTTGAGAGGGGGAGAACGGAGGAACTGATAAGTAGACCCAAAAAGTACAGAACTGACCAAGAAATTACAAGCAAGCATGTTTTGTTTGATAAGTCAGTCAACAGAGGAGCTGATCATTCTTCGGCATGTTTCTGAAGTCTTGGATTGACGCTTGCTGTTTGCCTGGTTGTTGGTAGCTCATCAGTCAGAAAGGTCAGAGTTATGGCATAGTAAATTTGGCCTTCTCTGATGTTGTAATCAGTGATGGTTTGTTCTAAATTTAAGAACGTGCTCAAAAGGTTTGATTTTTTACACACCCCGTTTCACTACCGGCCATGTATTTTGTTAACAAAACGTTCATTGTTTTTGAGAAATTGCGTGCACCTATGAGCGTTCTTAGTTTATGGCATGAACAGAACATATGAGAGTTGGAGGATGTTCTTCTCACTTTTGTGAGTCGTCTCGTTGTTTTGTCAGAAGCTTCGTGTGCTGGCAACGAAGTGTTTGTCAACCATTGCAATCTTGCATGGCGTCAGTCAACGTTCCAACCTATCAAAATCCTTGTCTAAAAGATCGGCAAGACTGCGGCTGTGGATCAAACCTCTGGATTGTTTGACTGCATCCAAATTATAGTATATTAGTTTATCCTCTATATCTGCATTAGTGAGCAATGTCATGGTTTCACTTAATTTGGTAGATAGTACGCACATGGAGCTCTAAACTAATAGCTCAACTGAATTCTTCATGGTCAAGGTCACAACAACCGCGTTCTTCTCCACTGAATCAAGGAGAGATAAACATAGAGCATGCAGGAAAAGGTCTCACGATAATATGATATGGTTAGCCATACGTGCGTGGTCATTGAAACGCATAAGCGGTTTAGATCGTTAAGGGTTTGTTTGGGTACAACTGAATACTCTCCATTCGGAGTGGATCGAGGAAGATTGAAGTAAAAATTAGTTTATTTTCCACTTTATTCCACTCCAATCCACTCTATTTATTTTTATCCAAACAGACCCTAATTGAACTCGACTGGTGTTGTTCCCGGTCTTCCAAGTACTTACCGGCCGGCTCAGGTTGTTAATCTGGTCCGTCTACTCAAAACTGTTTGAACCAGCATTAGAAGCCTTAACTGTGGGGAAACATTTATGCATGTATGCATGCCGTAGACTGTAGTGAATTAGAGATAAAGGGATGTGATATGCATGCATAAACTATTAGCTACGAACTAACCACAAGTAATTAATCTGTAAAGCGTACACTTGCATGGGTTTAACTTAAAGTTTGCATGGAAGCATATCTTTACAAGTACATATTGTGTTCCCTACCACTCACAACCTAACAAACCAGAAATATATATACATACATATATATAAATATACATTTACTATACTACGAAATGCTTAACTTATTAGTAGCATATAAATCAACGCATTGGTAAAGCGTGTTCGGATTTCAGAGACTAAAATTTACAAAACCATCAACATTATTGATCATGGACTAATTCATTTCCTTGTAAATCTCAAGACGACTGAAACAAACATGTAATCTTCAGATTCAATAAAAAATAAAAAATAGATTCAAATAAAAAGCTCAAACCTTCGCGTTGCAGCGCTTGAGAAGCAAGTGAAAGGGACCCTCGAGCAGAAGCCTGGCCAAGTGGAAGCACCATCTCTGGGCCCCGCGTTCCCAATCTCAGCATCGGGTGACACGTACCCTGACACGGACACAGACTACCTTAACTACCCAGAGCTGCCTCCTCGCCCTTTATAAAGGAAGGTGGCAATGGCGTCTCCACCGTGTAGATGGCATTGCTTCCATAGTAGTTCCCACATCAAGCAAAGCTACGCTCGCTTGTAACTGCTGTTTGCTAACTGATCGTCTGCGAAAACTAGCAATGGGGAGGCAGCCGTGCTGCGACAAGGTGGGACTGAAGAAGGGACCATGGACGGCGGAGGAGGACCAGAAGCTCGTCAGCTTCCTGCTCACTAACGGCCAGTGCTGCTGGCGCGCCGTACCCAAGCTCGCCGGTGAGTGACCAGCACCTCCGTATCGCTAACTCCTCCGGCGACTGGCTTTAACGTTACGTCGCCTCAGCCTTGTCTGCACGCCAGGCCATGAACTCACTCGCCTTTGTGCTCTTTGAACAGGACTGCTACGGTGCGGCAAGAGCTGCCGGCTGCGATGGACCAACTACCTGCGGCCGGACCTGAAGCGCGGGCTGCTGTCGGAGAAGGAGGAGAAGACGGTCATCGACCTACACGAGCAGCTCGGCAACCGGTGGTCGAAAATCGCGTCGCACCTGCCGGGGAGGACAGACAACGAGATCAAGAATCACTGGAACACGCACATCAAGAAGAAGCTCAGGAAGATGGGCATCGATCCCGTCACCCACCAGCCTCTCCAGCCCGCGACTCCGCCGCCAGAACAACCTCCCCAGCAGCCGGAGGATGAGGAGAAGGCCGCCGCGACAGGGAGCGCTGGGTCAGGTGTAGAACTCGGAACCGACACGTTCTCTACCGACGAGGTGCCAATAATGGTGCATCTCCTGGACGACATCGTCCTGCCATGCGACGACGTCATCGGCGCGCCACAGGCACCATCCAGCACGGCTAATTCTCCCGAGTCTTCCTCGTCGTCTTCCTCCTCGTCATTCTACTCCCCCACGGCCCCGGCGTCAAGCGGTGGCGGCAACGTCGTGAACACCGCCGAGTGGCCGGAGTGGCAGCAGATGGTGGAGTGGGCGGAATCGATGTGGCTGGACGACGTGGCCACAGCTGGGCCGGTGCCGTGGCAATTCGAAGACCCCTTCGTCACGGACGACCAGAGGATCGCGCTGTTTGATCATCAGGAGACATGGAACAGCAACAAGCTCGAGCTCTTCTGAATTCATCATCACGTTCTTTGTAGCTAAATCCTAAAATAATCGCATCCATCTATTCCTCAGAGTATGTGTACCCTCTTTCTTTTAAATTTTTTTCCTGATTTGTTTTGCCGCGTGTGTTTGCACACGTGTATCTGCGCGTCCTGGACTGGAGGCTGCACGATGTAAGCCAAAAAACACGGCCACACTTTATAAATATCATATGATTGTTTTGGCAATGCAAGAGACTTGTGTACACGAGGGATGTGAAACCAGCAGTCGTACGTGCATGCTTTCACAAAGACAATCTCGATTCTCCACGCCATAGTCCATCCATGCGTGTTACAGTTGCTTCGGTTATACTTCAGATTGACCGCCAACTAATCTTGACGCAAATGTACCACTTGCATCTCACGATGATACTGTTGTCATCTCCCTCAACGTTTTCTTTTCCTGAGGTCGCCAGTGCTTGTGCCTTCAGTTATTCAGAGCCATTCATGCTTGCTACTGCAATCGGAAGGAGTTTGCGTACTTGGAGGCAAAGAGCGACACAACGAGTGATCCAAGGTTGTCACGGAAAACGCAGAAGTTTTTTTTTCTCTCTCTCTCTCTCTCTCTACCGTGTTGTGGTTTACCATGACTTCTTGTTGTGAGGTAAGACAACTAAACAAGGTGTTCTTCTTTTTCTCACTACAAGAAAGGCAACTCTTAGGTCAAACCCGGCCCATCAATCCTCTCACTCCAGTTCTTACCATTTTCCATGCCTCACTTCGCTCTCGTTCTTTCCAAAAGGTTCCTTTCGAATCTAGCCAAGATATCCTACACCAGCTTACCGAAAAGCACCTTTCGATCTTGGCGGGAGGGGAGGACGCGGTTCTGCACACACATTGCTCGCAGTGCTGCTGCTTCTGGACCCTTCCAAGGGAGCTCCAGCCGATCGCCGCCACTTGTGTGCCCTCCGACATTTGTGCTCCTCATGATGGCATGGAGAAAGAGCCCACAGCCCACTTGACGGCAAGCTCCAAAGCGTGGCTGCGTGTCGATCGAGTTAGGCTTTCTGTCCATGCCAAGCTGGGGGAGCTTAACAAGAAAAGAATCGATCGTGAGCAAATCATCAAAACATCTTTAATACAAGTGTTTCATCTCGTGGCACAAAAGTATAAACCGTTGCACAATTCAACCTACAGATTGTTGGACATAAAAAGGCAACGAGCTAGGCTACCGTCGCAAAATGTCTCCGATGATTTTCTTAAAAAAAATGTCTCCCATCGTAAAACGAAATGGGAATTAGCTATTTGGCTATTACATATTAATGCGCTGTACTGTCGGCATTCTCGGCGACGTTTACCAACTGGATCTTGCCGTCTAGTTAATAGTTATCCTCTCTACCCAACCGCCATTACTAAATAAAACCGAAGTCAAACCGTACATTATTATTCATTATCTCATCACTCGTGATGTCACGCTGAGGTCCTCAGAAGGCCGTCCATCTATGATTAGCCATCGACCTATTGGGTAGTAACTCTCACCCCCAGGAGTTGAATTGCCGCTGCAAATTGCAATGATATTTTTCAGCTACGGTTTATCAAATTAAAGTCCCATTCATTTGTCTGCGTGCATCTGCAGATATCGTTCTTGTTCAAACGCATGGCGGTTGATTTCTTCCGGATGAAACATGACGAACGAACGAACGAATTTAACGCTTCCCGTGGCTTATCGAGGCCAAAAAACGAGAGCGGCGTATCGCACCCACATTTGGCGCCTCGATCTAGTTCTCTGGGTTTCAACGGTCGCATGCAGTGCGTACAGAGGAAAGCAGCGGCGGCCATGCAACTTGCACTCTCGCGACTGTTGTTTTGGAGCGATTCGGCGACGATTGTCGCGAGACGCAAAACACGGACCCTAATAAGTTTCTACTAGCTAGTCACGAGTAATTCTAGAACCATATAGCATATCTTAGTTGAAGAGTGCTGCTAAACTGTCGCGTGTTTCCCGCAAGTGGCATTGGCCTCCCCTCCCACCCCCCCCCCCCCCCCCCCCCGACGGGCGCAGCATCCATCTGCGTGTTTCTGAATCGCCTCCAGTAATTTGGAAGTTCAGACGGGATCGGAATCGGTTCCGAAATGTCAAAACAGGATGCGGATTGGTGCCCTGAGAATTGGTCGGCGGGGTTGGTAGAGTTAGCATGCGTACGTATACGCGGATCTACAGCTCATATAACGTGCTTTCAGCTGATTGGCGACTTTCTGGGTGGCATAAAAAGAAAAAAGAGAGTGTAGACTGAGACTTCGAGCGAAATTTGACTTGGCAGAGGCACAGGAGGGGCGACAGCAATGTTGCCTCTGAAGATTTCAAAGTGCTCAGACATAGGGTTCTACATTCCACACTTGCATACCCTGCATCTGCATGAATGGCCAATGAGGCGGTCAGCTGAAGCCGAACCACCAAAACCAAACACAATTTTGTAACATCCTGTAGTGTGATGCTGGTAGAAACAGCAGTAATGTACATGCGAATTTTTCCCTGCTCGTAGACAGTTTGGATGATGATTTAAATTAAACTACACACAGTCCATTCTCTCCAGTGGATCGGAGGCAAGCACGCCTGTTTTCTGCAAGTCTATTTCCTACAACAAAATCGGCCCAGAATTCACTTTGCTTGAGTACATGTGAAGGTAAAGATTCACAGAAGTGGAGCCATAAACAACATCATCTCACCAAATCAGGATAAGCTCCGTGGCCCCCATGAGATCTCCGAGGCTGACCCACACCACACCCACATTCCTCAGGGACACTGAAACAACATAATATAATCCCCGCAGATTGCATTCTGCAAGCTGCATGCAACTAAAGCACGGGAAAAGAGAGACTGAACTGAGCCCCACCGCAGCACCTGCCGAATTACCTGCGGAGCAGTCGCCTTTCAGAAAAAAAAAAAACTTGTGGAGCAGTCGCAAAAGCGGTGCAGGGATTAGGGATTATTCTGTGCAATAATTTGAGCGCCCCACCAATCGCTTGGTGAGCGGGAACGCTGGCTGAGCTGCGTTGCCCGCTGTCGGTCCCTGGCTGGTGGGATTCATCGAGAGGCGAGTGTGCTGATGGATGATTGACGCGTTGATCCATCAAGGATGGTTTTCGATTCTCGGTGGGCGCCGCCGGCAGGGCGCCTTCTGTGGCGACGTTGCGCCGGCCGGCGCAGGCGCGCTGCCGTGTCGGCCTCGTACGGGCCCGGCGATGATGAGCTCGACGGCCGCTGCCCCTGCTGGGACCGACCGACCGACCGGGCCCTGCTGTAAGGCCCTCCACAGCGTACTGTTCAAACGATGCATAAAAGTACAAAACCGTTATTCAGATTTCAAGCGTCGCTCCCTATGTTTTGTGTCGCGCGATGCCACAAAACTGGGACTAATTAAAAAAATGTCTCCCTTCTCAGCGGCCTCTGCTGTCCGTGGCGCGAGAGGACAGGCGTACCAGTGGCACGGGCAATGGCTTACCGGCACCGGAGACCCACGCAGAAGTTCGATGCGTCGTGGTCGTGCGAGCAACTGTAACACCCTAAGTTAAAAAAATATAATATAATAAAAAATGAAATGATGAAAAAATGTATAGGAGAATTTAAAAATTTACAAACTGCACTGGGACCTAGTTTTTGTATTCCAGAAAACTAAAGGACAAAAGAAACAAAAAAGGGCAAGATCACGGGCCCAAACCCACCTTTTCTTGTTCCCTCAGCCCACCTCCCCATCCCCCAGTCCAGCCCGCGCACCCTCTTTTCCTTTTATTTTACTCCCGCTGACCAATGGGGCCCGCCTGTCAGCCGCAAACCTCGTGTCTTCTTCCTTTTTTTCTTTACGTTGCCCGCGCGGTCCCCTCCTCCTCCTAACTTTCCTCCACGGTCGCCGACCACCCTGAGCCGAGAGCAACCAAAAGTAATCATGTCTCCCGCGACTCCCCCTCGGATCCTCCGCCCTCGCCGCTCTATAAAAGACACTCCGAAAACTCTAGCCCAGTTTGCTCCGCCCTCCCGCCACGAACGGAGCCGAGCTCCCGAGCGTCTACACCTCCCCTCCCCCGTGAGCGTTGCGCCGCTACCTCCTTCCCGCGTTCCTCTCCGTTTCCGAGAGCTAACACGGCTACCTCCTCCGCAGGGACGCGAGCCAAACTCTCTCGGCCTTCCTCGACGCGACCCGACGTGGAGAAGACCCGCTCACTTCCGATCGCTGGTAAGGAGCTCGTCTACCCCCATGCATCTCTCGTCTCTCCTCCTCTCCTAGCTAGCTAACACTCCAAAACATTACACCCTGCTCCAGAACGCATCGGCGGCCCGAAGCACACGAGAAAAACCCCGCCAAGACACCCCCCGTCGAGGACCCAAAGATCTCCGTCGCACTCGTCGTCGCAAGCCCACACCAAGTCGTCTTGAACCCTATAAAACCCCTAGGTGAGTTCCCCGAAGCCCCCTCCATCGTTCACGATGGTTAGCTAGGGATAGAATGCGTTGTAGAGCAAAAAGAACGAGCGCCGGCGAGCTCCGAGCTTCTGCCATGGCGCGCCGCCGCGCGAAGGGGGTCGCCGGTGGCCGGAATCGGCCGAGAGAACCTTGGGCCGCCCGATCCGGATCCGAGGGTCCAAATTAGAACGCGACGTACCGGTTCGGATTTTAAAATCGTGACCCTTGACGTTGAATCCAACAGCCCCGGTTGAATCTCCCAATTCCCGCCGGTGGATTTGCGCTCTAGCCCCTGGATCTTTCAGATTAGAACGAGCAGGACCCTGGGTTTTGCGGGAATGACCTTAGACTAGTCAAAAATTAGTGTTTTAGTAGGAACTTGACCCTGAGGCCCCTGTGCTTCTCTGTTTTCGCGCAAGGCACCCCAGAAGCCCTGGATTCTAACACTTTAGCCCTCGAGATCCCTGTTTCCATGTTTTAACCCCTGGTACATTAATTTTAACACTCGAAAACTTCTAAAAAAACCCCTGGTTGCTCTGATTTGGTGTTTAGACCCATAAAAGGGTGTTGTCTTCACACCTTAGCCCCTAGTTAGTTCTGAAAATTTACAGGAGTACCCCTGAACCTTGCTGAAATCATACAAAACACTTTGTAAATCATGAACTAACATTTTAAACCCCCAAAACATGCTAAACTCTTGCATAAAGGGCATTAGCTAGCCCTGTAAGTACCCAAAATGCCCTTGTACAGGCTGGACTTCACCCTTTCCACCTATCTTTGGTGCTGAAATTTATTTAAACACCCTAGGACAAGTAGTATTGACATTATAACTTAATTACCTTGCTGCATTTTCACAAAAAACCCCTGGACAGTTTTGAAATCACACTTTAGCCCATGTATATTTGCTGAAAATTAACAAAAACCCCCTCACACTCGCTAAAAATCACACCTAGGGCCCAAATAAACCCCTAACATTTACAAAACCACCCTCACATGAATATATACACATGATGGTGCGGGAATTACGTTTTACTTTTGTACTTTGATGATTAACATGACAAAATGTTATGTAGCTTTGCTTACTTGCTCTCTGCTATTTTCTTTTTCCCCTGCTATGTCATGGACCAAATCAGCCCCCGAGCCGACGCTGGACCTGCAAGCTCAAGACTTCGACGACCCCGAGCCGTAGAACTTCTCGAGAGGCAAGTGTCCTTGACCACTTTGCACCTTTTTAGGATCTTTAGTTAGAAATGCATGCTTTAGGTCTTAATTTGAATCCCATGGATTGGATGTTTACTAGTTCTTTCCTGACTTGCCTTATAGCCGGGATTGGGTAGTCTAGGGTTTACATCTTATGTCATCATTTTTATGCTTAGCTCTGCTTAGATGATGGGATGGGAGTTATTACATTTAAAATTTCAATATATCGTGATGATTGTGATGAAATGATGATGTATATGGTGTATGAGGTGAGTAGTATAGGGATCTAGCAGGCTGGTGGGTTTACGGTGGGTGCCAAGTGCACGAGACTCGGGTTTGTGGTTAGTTAGGATGCGTAGATCTTAAGGACCGGTTCGTGAGACCTGTCAACTAGCTTATATCGTGCTGCCACAAGAACTGTTATGGGGCAGTATGGCCAATTAAGTTGTTCCTATCTTTCCTTGTGTACACCATAGAGATGTGTGAGTGGCGCAAAAGGGGGCTTCTGTGGCAGAGGTTTTAGAGTGCCGCAACGGTTAAACCTTAGCGGGTGTGCACGGGTTGGGTAGTGCAATGTAAAGGCCTTGTCGTGTACTCCTGGCCACACACCATAGGAAGTGTGAGATGGCGGGAAGGAGTTTCTTGAGTCGCCGACGGGTGATGAAAACACGACTTGTGGGTAAAGGGTACAAACTCTGCAGAGTCAAAACTGTCTAGACAGCCGTGCTCATGGTCAGGAGTGGCCTGGTAACTCTCTCATGATTAGCGTGGGTCGGTTTGGTTTGGTTTAGGTTGTTGGGTTGGGTTGAGACTACAGAGGTAGTGGAGATACTCGGAGATATGGTTGGGTTGGGCGGAGATGTCACTAAACGAATAGGATGCATAATAAAACTAAAGAAATAGGTTGCCTAGTGCATAAGCCGTGTTTAGCTTTTCTTGATTATTGCCTCATCATGCATAAACTTTCCCACACTTGCTGAGTACATTATGTACTCAGGCGTTTGCCTCTCTTTTCTTTTCCGTGCTGCTCAGGACCCGAGGAGGCCGCTGAGGATGACGTGGACGACAGTTTCGACCCCGATGCGTAGTTCTAGGTTGGCGTACCGCCGGACGGCGCCTGTGGAGCCCATTTTAGATTTTTCGCTGTCATGATGTACTTTTCTTTTGAGTCCATGAGGCATTTATGTACTCGGATGATATAATCGCCGCACTTAGCTTAATTTAATAATAATACATTGCTCTTTAATTATCTCGTGTGTGATATGACTCGATCCTATCACACGCGGTAGTACGTTTGTTGTCTGTTGTTGCAGGTAACGGGACTGACAGCAACGAGCGGTCGCAGCATCACCTGAGACCTATCAGCGCCGTCCCGGCCGGTCGACAAGGCGGCACAACCCGTCAAAGGCGGCGTGCCGCTGCGCTCCGAGAAATGCATGCGGACAGCAGCGAGCAGCTCGGCCGTGGACCTGAAGCAGGGGAAAACCAGAAGAACCCGCGAAGCTCGTGGGCCGCCCAACAAACGGTTTCCCGAGTAAGTAACCCGGCAGGCCGAAGAAGATTTTCTCGGCCTGGTTCGGTGGCATGATGAAATGCTAGTTTGTTTGCCGAGATGCAATTCTCAGTGTCCATCCGCTTAGATGTTGAGATCCACCTTACTACCCCGGGGTTTGCAGTTGTGGCCCGTGGGGCTCTCTTCCATGCTACTGTATACGTATTCTATAATACGGATGCCACATGCCGGCCACATATTTCTAGAGCTACGGTTGATGTTCGGTAAGGTCGTCAGCTTCTCATTATTTTTTATGTACCGCCCACAAATTCTAAGTTGTAAGTCCAGTTCAAACGTTTTGCACTTTGGTTTACCTTTCAGGATTGGTAGGAACATGTAAATTTCTGAGCCAACAGCCATTCAAGAGCACGATGAATGGAGCAGTACAGAGAACCGGCTGATATTTCAGGTCCTGACTAGCCATAAAATGGATTCCGTACCCACATTCCGTATACATGGTACCAAGGGTAACAAGTTTAAGAATAAGTTTTGCTCCTGCATTCTGCAGCTTGGAGGTTCATGATACAAGAACAGGAATAGTACAGTTGCGCCACACAAGGCGAGGAATTTGCAAGCCTATAACTTTGGTACTGCTAAATTAACACATTTCCTTTTTGCAATAGAGTGGTGCTATGGCAAAAAAAATAATCAAGAGTCTGCAAGTGACAGCTCTCTTGTTAATTCTGGTTGGGTAGTACAGACCAGACCGGCATTACAGTAAACTAACGCGAAATACCACCACCCTAAACAACAACAGAATCAACAAAATATATAATTCCTTCCTCTCGGGCACTTGCCTGAATGCAAAAGTATTTTATGGTTTTGCATCAGTCAGCCTGAACAAACCTATGGACATGGATTGTGGTTGGATCAGATCTGTAGTTTCGTGCTAGGGGACTCTTGGCTATGGCTGAAGCTGATGTTCCTGGGCTGGCCTAAACATAGCTGCTCACCACGGTTGCTTGAGAGAGCAATATCTGTGCATGATGATTTATCGTTGGCGCTAGTGCTCCCAAACGTGTCGCTGGTCTCCATTTTGGTCGATGAATACGGCACTGCAGTAGTCACCCTGCAAGAGATGTATGCACGGATGAGGGCAACTTCTTCCTAGAGCAAAAGATGAGGACAACTTCTGAGCACAAATGCACAGTTGTTATGATGAACTGAGGTGCTATACTCGAACAGATGCAACATATTAACTGGTATTTGTCCTAGGACACGAGAGTATGAACACGAATTCTACCTTTCTTTTCTTTTCTCCAGAAACCGAGCAAGGGACGCCTTTCGTGCTTGAGGGACAGCTGCAACCAATAATAAGAGCAAGGTCAGCACAGTGTAACAAGGCAACAAGAATAGCTACATGTTATCATTGTAACAACATCATACTATGCAAATAGTAGACAGGCATCAGTACCTCTAGGCATTATAGCTGCTGCAGTTGTAACGGCTAGTGTTGCCGGCCGAGTTGATGGAGCCTGACTTATAAGAGGAACAGCTAATGGAGCCAGACTTATGGGAGGAAGAGCTAACGGAGCCTGACTTATGGGAGGAACAGCTAATGGGCTTGAAGATTTTGGCACTGTAGAATCGATGTTAGAGCTCGAGGCGCTCCTCGGGATACTTGCAGATTGCAATACGCCAGTGATTGGTCTGGATGCGCTTGATGCAGGAGGCGAAACATGTTGCGGCTTCTGAAATACCATGTGCTTTGCAGGTGAAACCTCAGGCATTGTGATTTTCGTAGGTGAGAATATAGGAGCTTCTGGCCTATGAGCAACAGGGGTTGAGCTCGGAAGAGATCCTCCGCTGGCTAAGAACATGAGTTCCTGAGCCTGTTGTCATTAGAAAAGTTAATTCAAACATATTACAATATAATCAAAATTTTAAAGAAAAGTGCAACAGCTTACAAGCTAGACCCATGCTACAAAATCAGCACGAGAAAACAGCATACATCACAAGAACTCTACCTTCTCAACCGAGACGTTATCAAATACATTGACAGAACCAGCATAGAAGATTGTTAATTGTGCCACCTTCGGCTTCTGCACGTCCCTTTACAAGCAAAACAAGCTATTTCAGTCCAACGCTGTTTTGCAGCTGTTGCCAAAATTCACATGTTCAAAAGAATTGGAGCATACCTTGTTCCATACATACCGACAGTAGAACTGGCCACCGTGTTGTTGATGGCGAACGGTGGCTGCTTGAACGAAGCACCACTGGCCACGCCGTTGGGAAGGTTAGGCGAGCTCTGGACCCTGAACATCGGATTGTTCTGGCTGAATGGTGACGAGACCGGAATAACTCTAGCCCCGTTCAAAGCATGCTGCGGCGGCTGCAGCCGGTGCATGGAATACTGTGGGCTGCCGTGGCTGTCGGCCCCGAATGATCTCTGCAAAAAAAAACACCACGAAAAATCCCCAAAAGGGTAAAAGGACTATTAGCAAAACTTGCAAGCGACATGAATCGGCATCTAAGAACAGGGGCAAGCGCAACGCGCAACCTACCTGGTGGGTCAGCATACGGGAGGCCGGCGTCTTGGCGCCGTCGAAGCCGGAGAACTGAGGGAACGTGGGCTCGTCCTTCGCCGGCGACCTGAACGACATCAACGCCGGCGCAGCGCCGGGCTTGCTGACGAAGGACCAATCCATCGCCGACGCAGCTCCTCCTCCTCCTCCACCTCCAAAGTAAACTGAGAGAGAGAGAGATTACACACAGCTCTCAATCAGACGCCGGCATATAAATACACGCAACACATCTAAGCATGAAGGCAAGAGAGCCGGTTCCGTTACAAGTACCCGTCGTCCGAGCACGCAACGCTCCCCAGCCAGCTCGAAACCAACTAACGACATGCGCGGGTACCAGAAAAATTTGGCCAGTCTCTCCCCGAAAAAAAGCCCCCGCTTCCAGCTTGCTTGACGCATTAACTCACGGCCGAATCGAGCAGGCACGGCAGGCCAGTCGCCAAAAGGAATTCGGCAGCCCCTTCCAAGTGAAGAGGAAAGCAGGGAGGCCTGAACGAATCCGGCAGCGGCGCCCAGGCCATGCGGCATCTTTGCCGAACTCGAGCCAATCCAGCACGGCTCGTTGCGGGGGCAGATCGAGAAGCCCAGCGCGGGAGGACGGCGAAAGGAGGCCGGCGGGCGTACCTGATTCTTCCGTGCCCTTGTCCTGCTGCTGATCCTTGCCGATCGCGGTTAAGAAGTCCCTCTCCATCCGACCCGGCTCGGGGAAAGAGGGCCGCCGATTTTGCCCTCCCAAGTTAGCGGGGTGGAGTAGCGAGACGGAAGACAGCTCGTCACCTCCCCTGCTCCGAGCTCTTTGAACCTTCTCTCCTCCTGCTTCCCTCTCTATCAATTCCTTGTCGCCGTGGTAATGACGATGCGCGGCAGGATTGACCGTTCTCCTCCTCCGTCTCTCTCTTGTAGTGCGCATGTGCGCGTTTTTACTTATTGTGGCGCAGGTTTTACCTTTATTTATTATTTAACGAGGGGATTAGATTAGCAGCTGGAGAAACGGGTGGCATAATATATGAAATAAAATCTTCAAAGAGAAAAAATAAGAGAGAGAGAGAGCAAGAAAGGAGTGGTGGGCATGGCGACCGGGTGCGGTGGGCCCGGGCCGCGTGACCAGATCGGGCGCGTTGCCCTCCGAGGCGGGCCCCGCGCCACGTTTACCGGTTCGCGTTCCCACGTGGCTCCGACGCGAGCCCGCCCCGCTCTACCCGGGCGAAGACTGCGCTCTACCACTGACTCGGCGACCCGTCCAACGATGGTCTCCACCGGCAGCGATCCAAGCTGCGTGGGTGGAAGGAGACCGTGCGCGCTCGATTGGCGGCGAGCGCTCGACACGTGTCGGTGACGGGTCCGCGCACGAGCCGAATCGAGCGGACCTCGTGCCGCTCACCGCGGGCCCGCCTGAGGCGGTGGGGGCCTCGAATTCTCCGCGCGGGAGACGGGGCCCACGTGGGTGAGGGGGGCTGGGCAAACGAAATCCCGTACAGTTCGTGTCGGGGAATTAATAAACAAAAGCGCGCGAAAAAAATCGCGTCACGGGGTGGTGGGTGGCGTGCCGCGTAGGTTTTTGTTTATGTTTCCTCGCCATCACCATGTGCCACCTGCCATGTGCGCATGAAACGTTTTATAATCTGATGATTTGATTCGAATGCATGGTCAGTTCTGTGCTTGGTATACATAAAGTTCGCCGTAATTCCCACACCTAGGTTGAGGTCGGTGCGCGGTGCTGTTGTTGACTTCGATGGCAGAGCTCGCGGGGCTGGACAGGAAGTTTATTGAAAAGTCATAAAGAAATATTTCCTCAGTTCTAAAATAAACAGCTATTTTAGTTTAAATTAAATTAGATTTTTTAACGTTATTTTTATTTTAGAACGGAGTGAGTACTAGTTATGTATCCGTCTCCGGATAGAATTAGAGACTTTACACCGTTTCGAGTTAGTAAGTCAAACCGATACGTACGAAACATTAGGAAAAATAAATACTAGGACAAAAATAAACCATACAACAAACAGAAAGGTCTGAGTGCTTCTGCTTAATAATATCATTAATTTGTTTTTAACTAACTTAAGTATAATATGATGTTCAAACTTATTACTATAACTAAGCCTTTGTCAACTATCAGCGTCAAAAAAAAATCCTTGGCTAGCTACTCTGAGTATGGAACACTTTGAAATAAAAATGCACAATCAATTACTACTCGAGGTAACTGTTCTATATGTAGACACAAGTTAATTAACTATAGCATTGAGTGTGGTAGTAGACTAGTAGGTTAACCAGATATGCTTTTAAACAACCAGGTCTCAGTGCAGCCACGGCCTTCATACACGTGAAATATTCTGGTCCTGTCACTCTTGTGAGAGCCCGTGCCAGTTTGCATAGAGTCCATTTGGATCCATTCCGCATGCCATCATCATTAAATATAGACGAACTTTACTATAGTACGTACATGCTAGGACCGTGGTCTTTGTTGCAAGACATGATTTTTTTATCTTTGCTGTTAAACACTTCAAAATCATGACTATTTTCTGAAACGCGGTGGTCTAATTAAAATATTCATTTTTCCTATGGAGGAGAGAGAGAGAGAGTGAAGTTGTGCAATATCTATTCACACAACTCGCACATGCATCGGTCCTACATCACGAATCACACAAAACACGAATTGCTCGTCGCTACTATCCGGATGGCGCGACACCCACAGATCTCAAACGAGTTGTGAACACCTGGAGGATCACCATCTATGCGCATGGCGCCAGTAACGTTCACGTGGCGGGTAGAAGTCTGGACCAGCGCAATCAGCCGCGCGGTCGACGACGGCGACGTCTCGCCGGCCGACGGAGCCCGCACCCGTGGCGTGGGACGCGGCCCCCGAGCCGGCGCGAGGGCACGTGACGCCCCGTTTCGGGCAAGCCTCTGTCATTCCGGTCCTAAATAAGCAGACATTTGCGCATCTGGAAAATAAAATGTTTTCCTTTCATCCGTTTGCATCCCAGGCCACGAACCGCACTGGCTAGTTGACGAGGTGCGGGAGGGCCCACCTGTCGCCGTCACGGTCCCCGGAACGGGGCCCGCGGGCCCAACGATCCCTGTGCGTCAAGCTGTATTGGCCCAGCGGTGGTTGATTTGATAATTAAGCGCTAACCGAAGGCGTTTTGAATGGCGGTCAGCCTTGTACGGTAGCAGGAGGCTCTTCTGCTGGTAACGAGTAGGCATGCATGAATGGCATGCGATACATTTTAGGCACATCTTTATTTATTAGTAAAAATTAATTCTAGATTGTGACTTTAAAGAATCTGATTCACCAAAGTTGTAGCGGTACGTCGTCGTCCTTTCTTTTGGGTTGAATTTTGACGAAAATGACTTGTGTAATATCTATAAAAATCCCAGTAGTGGCAACGTGCATGTGCCTTATGTTCCTTGGATTTACCTTTGCAAAGCACACCGTACCCTTTATTGATTTTCCTCGCAGTAGCTAGCGATGGCGCTCGGCATCGGCAGCAACTCGTGGTCGGGGATGAGGGGGCGGTGGCGCGGAATCATCGCAATGGCGTGTGCCACGCCCGCAACCGGCCGTCGGCTTACTCGCCTTATGTGCTGCGCAGTGCATCCGGAGTGTACGAGAGCGAATGTCTCTTTCGAAATCATGGGCGCCAATCATGCGATTACCGTGTCGCAATAAGTGACATCCAATATAATCCTTGCAATGAAGCTATCTCCCATCAGTACAGATATAATAGGCGCGCAATTGGAAAAAATGATCGCTCGTGTTTTGATCCCACAAACCATGTCACAGCTAGTACTTCAAAAGGCTATCTTCGAAGGGAGTGTTTAGAATGTAATCACTGTTATGGTTTAATGGTGCAAACTGTTACAAAGTTAGGTGATTTCTTGATTAATTACAGAACATATATATACACGAGAAAAACACTAATAAGTATGAACAAGAATAGATGCATCGTATATGCAAAAATATTCATAATAAAATAATAAATCCGATCACATCGTACGTACCGATTTTTATTAAAAGGGAGCATCGTAATTGTTACAACGCTGTTGTGATCGACAATAATGTTGACGCAGACCGGTTGAAGATGACGACATGAAGTAGCATCACCAGACTTTAACGGAAAGACGAGGAGCGCTTCTAAAAAAACTTTATTCTCCCTCTCCCGCTATAGCATCACAAGAGCGAGAAGTTTTGGAGGTATGCTCTTCAATCCTAGGTGCATGTCGGGTGCTTGTAGTGGGATAGACTGATGACAGCACAAATAATGAGAGGAAACAAAATTTAGATCGTGATGTGTTGTGTATCTAGCGTACATCACACGCCTCTTTAGATACAGTGGATCCGAGAATTCCTATCATGCACGACATGGACTTTGATTCTACATCATTTGTTCCAACAACTAATTTCGAGTAACAAATCAAGTCTATAGTAGACTTTGAGTCTATTAAATGTCGGAGTCGACAGTTGACTCTGAGTCTACATTACATGTTTTTGTTGGTTATAGCAACCCACAATTCGAGAGCTGTCTGAATCGACCCCATTGTTTGTGACGCATCTCTCTTGACTCGACTCGAGGCTCGATCCACGAAACTCATCGCTTGCGTGCTGAGTCGAGGTGTAGCACGCGAAGAGGAGTGTGCGTGTATAACTGCTCCTATTACTCACTTAAATAGTGGTAGATAACTCTCACTAAAAAGAAGGTATCACTCTCCGTTTCGATTCCGTAGTTGGCTATTCTCCGGCGCGACGAGCCACCGCGCGCGGCTGGGCAGTGAAGCAGGGGGCCGGGCCGGAGTCGCTGTTCCCAGCAGCACTACTCCGACTCGGCGTGCGATGCGCTGTCTTTGTGGGGCCGCGGAGAAACTCCCTTGGTTCCTGTGTAAAAACCGAGAACTCAGAACAACAGCAATTCTGAAACTGGAACGGATCGGAGGGCAACGCTCAGATCGAACAATTTTCTCTTTTACTTTGGATCGGCTACGTCCTCGACATGCCTTGTCCTCTCCTTTTCAACCATAATCATGCGTGTGTCACCCAGCAAACCCTAGCTAGGTCTAACATGGGGACCTGTAGGTGATGATGAGGAACCTAGCTAGACCGTCGAAGCCAAGGTCGTCGTCCCCGACCAGCCAGGTAGCCAACCTATTCTCGTACGTGGCCAGCATCCGTAGGTACGTTTTCCCTTTGTCCAAGGTTGGTGCTGTTGGTAGCGACTTGATCGTACAGCTCCGCGTGCGTGCACATGATGCTTTTTATTTCATTCACGCCTCGTGACCGATCGACCGGCCGATGGAGTGTCGGCCTCGTACGTCGATGGCAAAAAGGCTCGGATGCGTACGTGACCGACTACCTGCATGCCTAGCTAGGAACGAATTATGCACCCGGACGGCCCGTGCACTCCATACTCCCATCCCCGTGTCCCCGGCCCTCGTCTTCACTCCATTCAGAGTTTTTTAATTATTACTCCTAGGTGCTCAATTTTGCCTGCACGACAACTTGGGTTATATTTTTCAAACCAAACAGGCAACACGGCTGCCAGAGCAACGTGTGATACGTGAACGCACTTTGCCCAACAACATGCCGCTCTATTAGCTTCCCGGTTACGTATAATATAACCTCCTGGACGGCATGCCAAATACTCGCGATTGGGGAACCAGCTAGCACCTCTCAGAAGAAGTCAAATATCCACAGAGAGCTGCCGAATTCTACCTCCGATGGAAAAGAGAAAATGAACATGTCTGTAGAATAAGACAAGGTGATTTAAAAACCCCTCAACTATCAACATGGTTTCTTTCGAACCGATGGTGCAACTTGAAAAAATAAGGGTCATCACCCACATGCATGTGTGCATGGTCTAGCCGCAATTAAGCAAGATGTAATTTTTATGTCTGTACTAGTACACACGGAGCACACTATATATTTGTGAATTATTGTTGTTGGTGTGTAGAGCATATCCGGAGACGGGAGTGCACGAGCTGAGGTTGGCCTATCAACCGCATGTGGTTGCTTGTGTCTCCACTCAGTGGTCGTTACCACGCACACTTGACATAAAAATCCCACCACGACAACAACCCGTGTTTCCAATTGGGATTTGTCGCTCTGCGGTGTATCTCGATCATGTCAACTTCAAAATGTTTTTTTTTCGAGACAACATCCCTTTCAAAAAGGATGGGAATCATGGGCGACAATCATGCAATCGTGCCATGATTATGAAATCAGACCCTTTCACAATAAAGATATTAGATGCGTGAAATGATAATAGTCGCATCCAGATAATTTTTTATACAAGTACATATATGAAACGGTTATGTTAGACTAACTATCCTTGACATAAAGTTAGTTTTGACAGATGGAATCAAGCTGTTTTAAGCACTCCGTAGTTGTTTCCAAACATACTCAAGGTTGACACTAGTTGTTTGCGTGTCATTGCAATATATATAGAATAAATGTTTATATTACACTTGCCAAAAAATGTTGCAGGTTCTTGATGGAACCCTAATTCTCAAGATTTTAGCATTTCCGGTGATGTAGACTTTGGTGGTCAATTTATTTTTTCCGTTCGAAAAAAAACCCGGAGCATTCCGGCCTGTGGGTAGCAGCACACTTGTGCCTTTACCCTTCAAGTAGAGGAGCTGGATCCAATTTAGACCTGCTCAAGCTACTACGGAATTTTGAGATACTAGTAGCTAACCACATCGCGCGCAGAAGGCCACGGACGCTTAGCTCGTCATTGATCTACGCGAGTCTCAACTGTGAATGGGTACGGTGTGACTAGCTGGAAGGCTCTTTCTGTTTTTATTTAATATTGTAGAATAGTAAAAAACTAGGAGAATTCTGCATGCCCCATAGTCAAGTTCACGTGGCTGACAGTTTGAGAGGACCGGAAAAAATAGACCGCTCAGTTGACAGGACCTCTCACCGGTGAACGGGGCCCACACGAACCCGACCTGGCACCAGTGCCAGCCACGTGACTCCCTGACACGCTGCCTCACCGGCCGGTCGCGAATACTGTGCTGAGCCCTAATAACGACCGTGTTTAAATTTTGATCGACGATCTGCCCTGCATTAGCCTCTTTCAATTCGGCTGCGTCAAAAAAAAAAGAGGTGTATTATATCTCGCACCTGCAGACCTGCAGGTAAGCAACTGACATCCAACGATGTCCCTGTTCCGGTCCGACATCCAGTTTGCCTACCGATCTGTATGCGTGGCAGCATATATATATGGTAGTCGTTCGACTGTATATGCGGCGCAGTGGTCCCAATTAAGTGGAGCGTGCATCGATCTGCGCGCTTCCAGCCACGCGCGGCGTCTTCTTCTTCACCGATGCTGGGACCCTACCCTACCACGACCTCTAGGTAACTAGTACTAGCGAGGAGTGGCTGCCATTGCTGTGATCTAGTAGCATTAGGAAACGTCTATCATGTTCTCCTACTACTAGAGTACTAGACCATGAGTCGAAGCGAAGGTCCCCCGACCAGCCAACTTACTATTATTCTCGCTCTCGGACGTACGTGTCCGCCAGCCGCCGCACACACGCACGCACGTCGGAGCAGTAGTAGGTTCTTCCGCCTTTCTCCTCCTAGGTTGTCGCCGTATCTCGGGACTCCACGTACGTGCGCACACCTCTCGCCGCCATCGAGCGCTTCCGTCGTTGGTAGGTGATCGAGTAAAGCTAGCCAGCACACTGTACCTAGGAGCGAGCTCGATCCGTACGTTCGCGGCCGGGGGCCGTCGTGCTCGATCGATCGATCTCGACTTCACGGCCAAGCAATCGGTACGGTCAGATCCCGGCCAGCTGAGTACTGTATTTTATTTTGATGTAGCAGGCCGGCCGGCCCGCAAAGCCGAGTGGGTGCTGGTCCATGGCCGGATTCCCATCCGCATCATCAGCGGCTCGACCGTGCTACGCGTGAGATACGAGAGGACTACGGGTGGTGGTGGCCGAGCGCGGCGCGTCGATGCGGGGCGGGGGATGGAATGAATCCGCGATGGGTGGCGCGCGCAACGGATGATGGAACGAGAACGAGCCGTTCCCTTGGTCGTTTTCAATCTCGGCTCCCAACATGCATGCTACCACTGCCCAAAGTCCCAACCGCGTGGAACCCCGATACCGCGTCCACTTGGTGACCAGCCTTGCCTTTCCACGTCAAATTCTTATTGGCTAACATAAGTCCAAATGAAGAGCGACATACTGTATTCCTCGGTTTATCGTTACATATCTCGATGGAAACAAGATATATAAATATATAGCAGGCTGGACCGCGAGCTGATGAGGACGCTTTTGCGCAAAGGTGCGAGACTTGCTACGTGATCAGGCCCAGCAAATCCGAGCTTGGTATAACTGTCGGGAACATCCCCTACTCATGACCTGCTCCATTTCGCATGCACGTCAAGCGTGACATGACGTCCTAATAAGTTACTACTTTACTGTTCACAAACGAAATCGGCGACATGCTAACAATATATTACTGAAGAGGGAAGAAAGAAAGGCTGGGTTCTGAACAACGAGCTGCTTTTGCTCTTAACCCGGAGTGCTGAAGATGCCGTTCACGTTCCAAAAAGTCGCCATGATAGCGTACGTAAAGCAGAGGATTTCGCATTAAAAAACGTGATACGATACTAAATTAGTACACCGACTCGGTGAGGTAACATATACATACAGTAATTAACTACGAGAGGTTTGGCGTGGCGATGGGGTTTGGTGCTAGCAGCAGCATGCATGCAACCATGGTTCGGTCAAGTCAAAGATTTAGCAGCAGGCAGGCAGGCATTCTTTGTAGGGGCACTAGTACCTAGTACTACATTTACACGCCATGGCGTCACAGTCTATCAAAGCGACAGCGGCTGGCTAGGAAGCATAAACAGCTTCGCAACTGGCGAGGATGATTGCGCAAGAGGCAGGCAGCTGCCGAGTCACGATTTTCCCTGATTAGTTAATTAATGTACTGAGGTTAACAACGGTGGCCAGTGCGGTAATGGTTTATTAGAGCGACCACGCGTCGTGCGTGGTCAGTAAAGAACTAAAGCGCTGGCGAGACGTGAGAGCATCGCGCGAAGCGTGTACGGGCTTTGTTACTAATTAATTATTTAATTAAACTGTCGTTGTATTGACGCACATATGCAGGTCATGTTCTTATCCTATCATTGGGCATGGTGCTTTGAGCTAGCGAGCTAGGCTTCCTGTACCAAAGAACACGGAAACGTGTGCGCTCCCTCTTTTCTTCTTTTACCGTCTCTCTTTCCTGTCCGTGGGACCGTGCACCAAGTCACCATCAGAGTTTTTATAAAAAAGAGTACACATCAGAGTTCGGAGCATTTTCTATTTTATGTGCCACGAAGAAAAAGCACAGGATCGGCCTGCAAGACTGCGACAGAGATGTATATTAGAGTTAGGAAGATGAAACCAAAAAATACATCATCTTTTCTTCATGTTGCGTTGTACATAAACAGAAACACAATGCTATGCTTTCAAGTACCATCTCATTTAATGGTTATCGAAAATACTGACTTGTGAACAGCGCATCAGTCAGGCAAAGGATCTGGCCTTGCCACCACGAAGGGATTATTAGCATTTTTCACGACACTGAAGTACATGTATCGTTGAGATCCAGTTGAATATGGGCTTCGAGAGTCTTACGAAGCCTGTACCTCACTCAAGCTAGAAAGTATGTAACATTGTATCGGTCTTTCCAAACTACATAGCCTGTTCTAACACTACAAGAAATAGTACAATTTTCGTGTGCCATATGTATTTTCGTGAGCCCTCACGAAAATAGATGTAATTTCGTGAGCCTTTGAGGGGCGCACGAAAATAAAACATATTTTCGTGGGCCAGAAACAGGGCTCACGAAAATAAGAGCTATTTTCGTGGGCTAGAAACAGGGCTCACGAAAATAAAAAAATATTTTCGTCGGTCTCAGTCCCAGCCCACGAAACTAAACGTATTTTCGTGATCTGCTTATCAGCTCACGAAAATGTCTCTTATACTCTCCACCCGAGTTAGGTTTTCTTTTTTTTTTCTCGCCCCCTACGCCTCCCCGACCAGAGCGTCTCCACAATCCCGACCAGCCGCGCCGCGTCGTCCCAGATCGAGCATCGCCGCCGCCCGCCTCGGGCCCGCGCCACCCGCACCCGCAAGGAGGGGGCGGTTCCGGGCGCCCCCCGAGGGGATGGACATGGACCTCGCCAGCGAGGAGGGGGCGCTTCCAGGCGCCTCGCTAGGGATGCGGCGATCCGAGCTCCCCGCGCGGGACCTCTGCCCACGAGCGCGCCATCGTCATCAACCTCGAGCAGATCCGGTGCGTGATCACCATCGACGAGGTGCTCCTCCTCAACTCCCTCGACAGCTACGTCATCCAGTACGCTGCCGAGCTGCAGCGCCGCCTGCTGCAGCACGCCGAGGGCGACGAGCTTCCCTTCGAGTTCCGCGCGCTCGAGCTCGCGCTCGAGGCAGCATGCTCCTTCCTCGACGGCCAGGTCACCATCCGAACTCCTGACTTTTGTTTACACTGGTTATTGATTGAAAATAGTTCTAGTCTGCTGGGAACAACAAGCTTTGCTTGGGCTTTAAGGGCACGTTTAGCTATGTTTGGATTGATTTCTGATACCACTGCTAGTCCAAATTGTTAGCATGACTTCCAGCTACAAGGATCCTTCTAGCTTTCTTTGGGAGAGGTAGGAATTGCTGATTGGGAGAATTGGGAGAGTTTCCGTTTTTTAACAGAACAAGTGATTTCCTGACAGCTCCCCTAGCCAATTCCCTGTGCTCCTATTTAAATTTAGGTTTTACATGGTTACTAGATTGACCTAGAATGAATACCAAGTGATACACGAAAAAATGTGTTTCTACTTTCTATTAACATGTGACATCAGAAGCATTGCGCGAAATGTGCAAGTACTACTTCTATACAAATTCTATAGCTTACCAACCTTTTTTCCAAGCTGATCTGCAAAGCTAAGATCAGCTAAAGGGTTCTCAAACAGGCCCATGGTAAATTTGACTCGAAGGATACGCCTCACGGCATCATCGATTCTGCTCATGTTGATAATACCCTTGTCAACAAGAGATGTCACATCACCAATGTAATCAGTGTAGTTGTATGGCACCATGACCTGGAATCGGTTGAAATAATGTTTTCTACAAAAGGGTGGAAAAATAATCATTTATTTTGGGACTAACCATTTGGCCTATGCAAACTAATCCATAAGTTCTGGGCTCTTTTTACCGATGAATAAGCATGTATTTGTTTGTTCATGTTGACAAATGGATTGAATTGACAGTATAAACAACAAGTAAGGAGGACTTGATATTAAAAGGAGCGGGTTGTGTCATGGACAATTTCCTCTCTGTAGTTAAAACTATTTTTAGTAGAAATTTTATAATCATGTATGCAGTGAAAAGTATCAAAGTAAGAAATAATTTTCTCAAACCAATTCCACATACCATATCAATCCCAGCATTTATTCCAGCCTGCACAGCATAAGTATAGTTTACACCTGGAGGTGAGGTGATACGGTCTGCTGGGAATAACAGAGCTTTGCTTGGGCTTTAATGGCATCGTTTAGCTATGTTTGGATTGATTTCTGATACCACTGCTAGTCCCCAATTTTTTGTAGGATGAGTAGAATGATTGAATTATCATGCAAGATTTCTGAGCATCAAGTATAACTTTTACATTTTGAACTTGAAAGCTAGAATTAAAATGATCAAAATGAAATCCTATAAAATGATCAAGTATAACTTTTACATTGCAACCACTCATGACATGCTCTCACACCAACAATAACTGCACAAATAGCACCGTTTAGTTATCGATTGACCTATGATGCTCCTACTCTTACTTGCATAATTACACTGACAAAAATTTAAGTGTTCATAAAACCATCAAAAGTAAGGATAATTTACAGTATATTCTATCTTGTATTTAGAAAGGTTCCTACTTCATGCCTTCCTCACGAGAGGGGAGGGGTATATGTTTTTAGTACTTGGAGTTTATTTTTTTTCAAAAGGCATGAGTATTTTCGTGGGCCAAATTCTAGCCCATGAAAATAATACTAAGTATTTTCGTGGGCCAAATTCTAGCCCATGAAAATAATACTAAGTATTTTCGTGGGCCAGATTCTAGCCCATGAAAATAATACTAACTATTTTCGTGGGCCAGAATCTGGCCTACGAAAATACTTGTTTTCGTGAGCCAGAACGGGCCGACGAAAATAACTTTATTTTCGTGGGTCACCCACGAAAATAATTTTATTTTCGACGGTTTATTTTCATGGGCTTTTGGCCCACGAAAATAAGGGTTAAACCCACGAAAATAATTATTTTCGTGGGTTTTTTATATATTTTCGTGGGTTTTTGGCCGACGAAAATAAATCGTATTCTTGTAGTGTAAGTCTGATGTAGGGGAACCTTGGTGTAAAATCCTATGATATCTGTGCAACACAATGGAAGTCAGCGCCAACCAACCAAATGCAATTTACAATTCATGAGGATGCAGCGGTAAGTGGTTCGCTGGCGGCAAGTAGCTCATCCAGCAGACCAGTGAACACGGCCGAATCAGTCTCCTTAGCCTTGAATTTGAGGAGCGCAGAAGGGACGAGGTCCTCCTCAAGCAGAGTGCGTGACCGCTCCCCAGGATTTGGAAAATGAGGCACCACACGTGGTTTAGGAACGGCTGGGCAGATGAGTTCAAATTCCAAACCTGGCTGCTTTAGAGTAGATGCAACAAACTGCATCAACACATCACATTAGTCGATGCTATAAACCAGAAACAGGCACGGACATATTATATTGCAACAGCATCAGATAAAAGCAACCAAAATAATACATGTGACATCATAACATGAAAGAAAGGAACAATTAAAATGTTGTGCTAAAATAATCTAGATTACAACAACAGCTGCAACCACAGCAAGCTGATGCTGCAAAACCAGAGGTTGATGAGAGAATCCAGTCTAAGAATGAACAACTCGGAGCAGCAAAGTCGACAGAATAAAATAAAGTACAGAAAACATCTACTGGGTAAAAAGCAACTGTATTTGGCTTTGCATTCGGTACTCTGTAAGAATAAATTTTATTAGGCCTGAATATCAAATGATGCACTTCTATTAGTCTTCATGTCCGGGCACTGCCAGATCTAGTGCCCATAGGGTTTCAGCAAGTGCTATACCCATAAACACAAAATGATACATGAATGCACTGTCATGAGAATCCTCAACTAGTACTTTAGAGGCTACGAAGCAGTAGCACGGACAAAAAGTTCCACTCATTGGTTGTCTGAGCAAAACAAGGTAGTGAATGTGCCAGATTAGCCTTGGAACAAGGGAACGAATGTACATAGTTTGGTTTAAAGGTTTATATCCCAAGTAGGATATGACAAATAGGGCAGTCAAAGAAGAACTAAAATTTGGACAGAAACCGTGAAATTCTTATCAGTATTACACTACTATAACTTTAACTCCTGTACTCTACCGCCATGAAATTCAAAGACTCGTATTCCGTTCTACAAGAACATATCACAACTTTGCAAAGTATATTTAAGGACCAATCCCAATTAAGCTCAAACTGACACCAGTTATTAGTTTGAGGGTGGTACCACCTCAGCTCTTGCAAGCACAAGAGTGGTATAAAAACGAATTATCTCACCACGACGCCATCCCACTAAATCATGTGACCATGCTGGAGCAACTTAGTCTATTACAATGTAATCCCTCAAAACAAACAACCCAATTATTACTCAAAGTTGTGCCATTATAGGCTTCATCATTCAATAATATAAGCTGCAACATATTTCCATATAGAGTGTTAGTAAAATATGCTTTGAGAGTATAGTAAACATGTTCAACATATTTAAATGCCACCAAGAATGGTAGCGGCAGATCTTAGATCAAGAATAATATGGCTACTGAAAACTAAGAAAACCATAACCAGGGACATGGATGAGGCACAAAGAAATTACCTCATATATTCAACGTGTAGTCTCGCCTAGAAGGAATACACCCTCAAGAATTACTCCATCTGGAAACTGAACACGAATAACTACTTGTCTATACTTCCGCCGAGCAGCCAATGCCTGCTTCTCCTTATAAGACTTGGGAATTAGCAGTCGAGATCATTCTAACCTTTCCCTTCTTATCTTTGCTTCATTCCGTACCTCTTCACTGGCAAGATTGTAAAAGGAATCTGGTAAACCATTTTCTACAACAACATTTCCAGGAACAAAGAAGAATACCTGAACCTGTAAAATGACATAGCATAACAACTCAATAAGATACAAGTGTACAACTACGAACAAAAGCAGGATGCAACAACACAAACAAATCCTTTTGTCACAAGCAAATGGAGGCAAGCAACAGAAGCAGAATACATATTAGAAATCAGATCCCTTGTGCATACAAATATGAATTTAGAAGGTAGCGATTCAGTGCTAATTTTCATCCAAAGTTTGAGATTTGGTAGTATTTAGTCAACATAAAACGGTGTTATTAGGGGAATTCACTTCGAATTTGTTTCTCATAGAAGAGTAAAGTCCACAGGAAACTTCATAATTAGTGACTGACCAAAAGTAATTAATGATGAAACATTTGATCAAAAATAAACAAATTTAAGGTAAAAGAAATCCAGATATAGACATACTATAAGTGACAATGACAGTCGGAGTGTCTGACACTTATGCTATCTCACACTGTCACATTAGTAACTTTGATGACCACGTAAACACCTTATTCCAATACATAGTGAAGATGTATTACAACCATAGCTGTGAAGCTGAAATGTATTAATTTTGATTATGTAACTGCAAGAGTGTTACGTGAACATGTATGTCTGTCGTACCATGTTATACGAGATTCAAATATGAAATCCAAATATCTGAATCTGATAATCGATTAGGTATCACATGATGAAGTAGATTTTTTCTGAAAGAAGACCAATATGTAAAAAATTGTTGAATGAACTAGATGGTGTGACAGTTTCATAAAGTTCTGGTCAGGTTCAGAATTCTCTTCTGTTCATTTCAGACTTCTAGTAGCAAACAATAGTATTCATAAACTTTATGGCATTGGCGCATTTGTACAATCCTTGGAAAGGTACCAAGAGTAACCAAAGTTGTTATATGGATGGTACAATAGCGCTAGAACCAATGTAACAAACGGAGAAACATTACATCAAAAGAACGATCTAATGCATCATAAACATATTGAGAAAAAAGGAAAAAACTTTTGACATGTATCTAAAAGAAAATAAAGAGAACATCAACATGTCATACAGTTCAGCTCGTCCGCTAATACATGCTAATGTACACCTTCTGAATTCGGAATAATGAGCATATAAACGACAGGTAAACAATAACATAGCCATATCACCACATTGTAATGTCATTAGCAAATCCTCAAGCTTAATGGCAGAAGAAGAGTCACTATAGGGAATCAATGAACTAAACCATCATAAACATGCATATGAAAAACATAAGGATCACATATCACAATAAGTCAGTTTTCTAGTTTTGTTTCCAATTTGAAACAAACTGTACTATAGTGGTTAACGTACGAACCTAAGCACCTAGTATGATTATATTGAATTAAAACCCAATGTTCGTGAGTCATGCACATTTGAAATGTTTTGGGTCCATCCTTCAACAAATTGCACTGGTTTTATGCACAGAATATCTGCCAATTTTTTGAACTCATAGTTAAAAGAGAAATCAACTAATAGCTCCTAGCAGCGTTAACAAGGTAATGTACAACTGAAATCATGGAAACATATGTACTAGAAACAGGCAAAAGTCATGGCTTATGAAGAGAAAAATATTGTTGCATCGCATTTTGCTAATATACTCATTGATGGGAACAAACCTATATACCAGCTAATCAACACCAAAACAAGCAAATGAAGGGTCATATCACATTGAATACCAGTTCACCTGCCGATCAATGGTCTTCTTAACCTCCTCCTGCTGCTCAACTGCATTACGGCAGTTGTCCTTCAGCTCAGCCTCCACTTGCACTAGTGCCGAGGGATGGTCTGTAAAAGTCCCAAAACTTATAAATGGAAAACTTTAGTGATGAATAAAATTAAGTTTAAATCCTAGAAATGAGACTTGCAAAAACCTTTCTAAAAGCATGTGAGGATGGTCATGAGCAAGCACATATATTCAATTTTCCTTTTTATTTAAATGATCATGTAAATGCAAAGGGCTCATTTTAAATTAAGGATGCAAACTGTGGTGGTAAACCTTCACTTTACAGCCACCAAATTAAAAGTTTGAATCCATATTTGAATTCTCCAGGTTCAAATTATGAAGGATGCAAATTTTGAGCAATTTTGGAGGTGCTTTCATAGGTATATCAAAGAGGCTTGTGAATTTTCCTTAAAATTTAAATTCAAATTTGAACTGAAGTACACCATGTCAAAATTCCAAACAGCTTTTGAATTTGAGCTCTTCAGGGCTGAAATTTGCAGTGTGCCAAAAATTGGAGTTCTTTTGGGAGAGAGGAGCTACGGGACCCACATGTCATTGGAAGGAAACTTACAACTGAAGGAAACTTGTTTTCTGTTTAGAACCCGAGCTCGGAGCAAACAGCCGCAGGCCGACACCGAGGCAACCGGCGCCACCTCCCGAGCAGCTGCTGGAGCCTCCTCGCCCTTATAAGTTTTCCACCAGGAGTGTGCTCCTCACAACACCGAGAAAACGCCCGAGCTACGCCCCTTCCACTCCACAGCGCCGTTCCCAGGAGTTTTTGCCGTCGCCGCGTACACACGATCGGTTCCCCATCACCAAGCGTCTTCCCGATCTCTGACACCCGGACAAACTCGGAAGCGGCATCGCCCACACTCCTTGAAGCCTGTCAAAGCGAGTTTCAAGAGTGCAGCGGGCTACAATAACCTCGGCAAGCATTCTTCTTCTCCGGCGGACCGACCTCGGTGGCTTCACTTCAAACTAAGTATCTTCGGCGTTTCACGCACAACAAAGCCACGAATAAGGTTGGTTACTACCTCCCCTTGCTGTCCACCAAGTTTGGGATCATTTCATAGGACCACCTAGCCGGAATTTAAGTTTTCCTCACGGCGGGTTCTTCGGGTCGCCGGCGCCAAACCGGGAAATTCTCTTCCGAGGTGTAGAGGCTCTCGGTTGTGTTCTAGGGGCATGATACTTAGCCTCCTACGGACCTCCTCGACCAAACAGAGCACGATTCCATAAACTCTAGCCAAAGAACGCCAAGTTTTTATCCGTCACCGCGAAAACCGTCTCGAGCGCATGGTGACGACATAGCTAGCGGCCTCCCCATGCAAATTTGTGCACACGTCGATGAGCTACACCTTCCACTGATGCTGTAGCACCAAGCCTTCGTGTTTTTGGCAAGCTAGAATGTCGGCGCTACGCCGCAGAAGCTCAGTTAAGCTACCGCAACGTCGCGACCTCGGTTAGGGCCGACGTCGGTGTGGGGAAACCCTCCCCACGTGTTCAGCACACGAAATTAGGGGTGGCGGCAAGTTTAAGCACGGGAGATGGACGGACGACCGGGTTCCAAAGTTTTCCGGCGAGCTCCGGCGGCGGGGGTCGCGCGGGGGAGGAAGACGAGGGGGGGGGGGGTCGGCCCCACTCGTCAGCGGCTTGATTTGAACGTGCGGGATCTTCTATGGCCTCGGATCGAACTGTGGCAACGCGGGAAAGACTCTGTGGCCCGTGTGGCTCGGTTTCAGTGGTCGACACGTGGCCCCTGGACCCACGGTCAGAGTTTAAACAATATCCGGCTTATTTGAATTCCCAAATTCGGTCCAAACTTTAGAACCTCATAGCTTGTGCTAGGAAGCTCCAAAATTAGTTATTCAAATTGGGTTGGATTCAGGATGAAAAAACTCTATCCAAATATGCAACCCAATTTGTATGAAAATCAATAGAAAATTCTGGAAAAATCTTTAAATCTTTTCAGCAAAAGAATTTTAGAGTGAGTTTATTTCATCAAAAAATCCTCAAATTTTTCCAGAATATTCTTTAGGATATTAGTGAACTCCTGTAAAAGTTTCAGCTCGTTTGGAGTTTATTTAGCTAGGATAATTCTGATTTCAAGTTTCTGTGTTCAAATAAATACAAAAACAATTTCAAAGAATATCCAAAACTTAGAAATTCAGTTCTGGCCAGTTCCTAGCTCCAAAAATCCTAGGAAAATTCATGCATTCTCCCTGAGCTATGTTTGAAATTCTGGTTCACTTGAATTTGCAGGAAAGTGCAAGTTTTTTCAGAATTAATTCCTTTTTGCCTAAATGCTTAGTGAATTGTTCTGAGTGATCTACTCATTGAAAAATTCCAAATTTTGGTCCATATGACTTTATTGTGACAAGGAACTCACAAGAAAATTCTCAGCACCATTGGAGTCTTGGATCAGTAAGGTTTATTCAACTTCATTAGCTCATCACCACCCAAGTGATGAACCCCCTTATCACTTGATCATAGTACTTCAACCCAAACCTAAACCACTCGCACCAGTTTCATTTTGAATTATTAAACAGCTTCCAGTTTTGAACTTGTCTTTAGAACTTGTTAGCAAAAGATTTACAATTAAACCTATATGCATGTTCATAACGTGTAGTGATTAAACGTGGCAAAGTGGAGAAGAAGTGAAGCTTGGAGCAAGAAGACAGTGATTAAGCTTCAAGTCATCAGCAACTAACTTCACAAATATCTGACATAGTCACCTGCAAAACCAAGGCAAGCTCCGGTTGGCATTTAAGTTATTTTATAAAATTTTTCTTTGTTCACTACTATGGGTCAAAGTTTGTATGTGCATTAGGTCAAGGATGTTTTATACTCCACTTGCATAACTAAAAATGAACCCTGAGGTCAAGGGTAGAAAGGTATCATCGTTGTAGAATAATGTCGTGCTAAATATGCCCGGACATCCAGTAGAAGACGAGTAGTTGGAATCTACTCGCGAGTTGTAGTTCAGGATTTCATAAGTGTAGTGGGAAGAGAGAGGCAAACTAAAGTTTACATTTCTAAAGATGAAACCGGGCAGGAGGGTTAGGCAATGACAAGATGAGGTCTTGATCGAGTAGCTCTACCTGTATCGGTTAAGGACCGATGCGTGTGCCGCATCTAGGAGCAAGTATTGAGTTGTGTACCGGATGCTTACTGCTATATGGGACCCAGAAAACTGATGTATCAGGTTAACTGGATTGTAGAGTCATACCACATTGTCTCATTAGACCTATGAGCCCGAGATGGCGCGACCGGTTCTACAGTCAATTGTCCTGCGAAAGGTTGCCACATACAACGTAATGAAGGACGCCAGATTTGGGTCTTCAGAGTCGAGCGTATGTGTTGAGCTATCCGGGCAGTGTTTGATTCGAATCACTGTCCCTCGCTGTTATTGAGTACCGTTTGCTCCCATGTTGTGACGTAGTAATCAACTTGTGTGTAAACAGTTTGCAAAGTTCTAATTGCTGCTATGATTATAATAAATTGCATGAAACCCCTATTTAAAGTAGAGATAGAGCAAACTAAAGTTATTTTCCACTTTGGGACAGTTACATTGGAATGAAACGTTTCTTGTTTGATTGTGGAGTTCCAATGTTGCTGGGCGCAAGGTCACTACTATGATGGCTAAAATCTGAAGTTTAAGGATGAACTCGTAGACGAGTCCTTTTGCAAATTACATGTTAAGTCTTAAGTTACTTTTATGTAGAGTTGCATGTTTAGAAGAGACGGTTAAGTCTTGCTGAGTCTTTGTGCTCACTCTTGCTATTTGAGTGGTTTTGTAGATTAACACGACGCTATAAATAAGGTTGTCCGGTCAGACTCGAAAACTACCGAGTCGGTAACACATGGAGAACCTAGCCGCTGCCATATCTTCATGTTGCTAGCGAGAGGAGTCCGCGGGCTGAACCTTTTCTCGAGTGCTTCTTAGATATTCGACGTGAGCTGTTTATAGACTTCCGCTATAACTAATTTATGCAAATTATTTACAAAGAATATTTATAAGTTTCCGCTTTGATTTATGTAATACAGTTTTCTTTATATGTGTGCTGTTGGGTGCCGCATAGCACCACACAATACAATTCCCGGCAAGGCGGCACGTCCCGTGACCGGGACCGGGGCCTCTCATGGGCCTCCTCAAGCAGGAGCACGACCCTCCGAGCCTGGCCTCTCCGGGCGTCTCGTGCATCAGGGCAAACATCTCCTCCCCTTGTCCATGACCCTGAACCCAGCGGTCTCCAGGAGCTCCACCCCGCCCTCCCTGTCCACCACGGTCTCCTTGATTCGCGGGTTACCCAGCTTGACCCGCCTAAACTTGTCGTTCCCCGACTCCCTGAGCAGGTTAGCGAGCAGCCGCTTCACCACCTCCACGGCCGCAGCAGGCGGGTCTGCGGCGAGGTACGCGGCGACCCGCGCGCGGGCGCCCCCCGCCGACGCGAGGCAGCCGTCGAGGTGCTCGGAGACGGCTAGCTCGGAAGGGAACGCGTCCCCGCAGCTCGACCACGACACGGCGGCCGCGGCGTCAGGGCGGCGCAAGGCGGAGGAGGAGATTTGGGTCGTGAATTCTGTGGACGCGGACGCGGGCTGCTTGGGGGTGGGCCTGGGGTTAGGGCTAGGATTCGCGGGGCGGGAGGAGGATGAGGGGGAGGGGCCGGAGCCGAGGACGTGGGAGGTGCCCTTGAAGGTGGAGGAGGAAGAGGAGGTGACCTTCTTCATGAAATCCTTCATCTTATCTTTCATCATGGCGGCCGGCGGCGAGGAGACAGCGGTGGAAGCGTGGGCAGGGAGGGTTTCGGGCGTGGAGGCGGACACGCGGAGTGGACTTTGGCGGTTGTGACGATGCGGTCGTTGTCTCGGCAGGGACGAAAGCAAACAACACCTCTCCAATCCACGGGCATTTCGAAGCCACCTATCAAGGCAAAGGCATTTTCGTTGGACAGAAGGTGGGCCGCCGGAGAAGAGATTCATGGGCCGAGTTGGTCCACGGACCATAACCGTAACAGCCTACTGCAACTTCAATGCTGCTTCGTACTATTAGTAGAAAAATCGTCTGCGCGTAACCCAGATCGTGCGGATAGATTTAGCGTTTTAAACGGGTACGTACGGATCCTAACAGCGGGCGGTGCCAGCTGAAGCGAGATCGCTCTTGCGGTATTTTAGTCGAGCGTGCTGGCTCTGATTGCCACAAACTAGATTCCTGGCCAGAAAGTGCTGCTTATTTGGGGGGAGTGAAACGAAGGCCGGTGCTTGCGATCCGTGGAACAAGAACAGCCGAACAGGGGAAGAGATGCTCCACCATGCGGCGTGACCTGAAACCAGTGGAAATACAGCTTGGTTTTCAGAAGGGTGGGCAGCAGACCTAGCGCAGATCGTCAGCACCGTGTCAGCTCTTGGGAACATAATAATCCAGGGGCATACATCAACCGATGTCCTAGCTCATGCATATTGGTGACCAACATTGTGCTCGCTCGGACTGATTGGCTGGCTGTATCTTCTTGGGTGATGGTGAATCGTCGTTCCAGTTTCCCTACCACGTCATGTTCAGGAGGTGCAGGACGAACATGGTTGATTGCTACGTCGAATGACTGGATTGGCTATTATTGAAGCAGATTGTGCATGAACATTGGATTGTAGGATGGCAGTTTACTCCTCAGCTGCAACGGTTAATCATCGCTTTCGGGCAGCCTGCCTACGACTCATGCTCATGCGATGCACGATATCAAGTGGCGCGAGGCGCCGTCACCAGGGACGGGCAGGGCGCGAAGATTCGTGACGGTGGTGCGTGGGAAAGAGATGGATGTTCCTAAGCAAAACCCCGACCGCTGTAGGTTCGCTAGACCGGCCGCTACCACACACGCACACAAGAACGGTGGAAAATGTGAACCATGTCGCCAAACGGCAACACGGGGGGTCGCGTTAGATTCATCCAACACTGCTCTATGATGAACTAGTTGTTCCGATGGAGAGCCATGGACTCGATCCTTCAGTCTTGCTCCTGCACATTTGTGGCTTTGTCCAAAGCGCAACACTCCATGGGCGGGCTAGCTAGTCGTTTGTTAGTACGGCCCAAATAAGTGATGGGCCTCCGTGAGACAACATCTAATACAAGCATTTACATATGTCATATCGTTTTCTCTTTGTATTTTCCCTTCAGGAATTTTATTGAGTTTTTCATGACATGTAACAATTATATTTATCCTCATTTTTTCGATAGGTTTTTAGGGAGAATTTTCACCAATGATTTGTCGATCATGATATATATTATTCCCTAAACTTATGATTTTTCCTCTCAAGGTTTCTCATATCATTTTATAACGAAAAAATAACGCATACTCCTTACGTTCTAAAATAAATGACATTTAGAATAAAAAATCAAATTTAATTTAAACTAAAGCAACTGTTCTAAGCAGCATTTAATTCAGAATGGAGGGAGTATATACCACATCATTTTATCTTAACTTTCCAATTGGGCCGACAACCTGTGCTAGGGCAGGTTAATCCTTTAGGCTCATACACTTATTCCATCTTTTGTACCCCCTACTCTAACTAGCGAAATGATATATCTTCATGTAATATAAATATGCAATCAATTATATATGGAACACAAACTTAATTCGTTCTCGCGAGTCTCTCTACTCATTTACATTTAACATTTTCTAGCTTCCTCTCCGGAATTTCTTAGAGTAGAGCCGCCTCCAGCCGAAACTCTGAAGCAGCCTTCGTTGAGCAGTTGTGCCCCAAAGAGAAGAGATCAGGATGAAAAGCAGAGGCGGCGCCGGCGCAAAACGGCGCCGAATAAGCGACAGGCGAGCCGTCCTCGTGGCGGCTGCGTCCCCAAAAGTTTGGCGCTTTCACAAGCATGCGCGAGCGCGACGCATCGGCATCTTCGTCGCTGCATTCACTAACCAGTACGTGCACGTCAACGTCGCGGCTGTGCTCGTCGCACACTCGCCCCGGTCAAAAAACAGAGGCATGTGAAGCTGCGTGGGACTGGGTAAACCGCACAAGCGTATGCATCCACGGGACAAGAAAAGATGTCACGCCAGTACAGTAAAGCACCACACGACTTTTTTTTGACGAAATTACACATCATGCTGCTCAAGCCAATTAATACACAGCAGTACAGTAAAGCACGACGCGACACTTTTTTTTTGTTGAGGAAATTACACAAGCACGACATCGTTAACCTTTGCTAGCTAGATTTTTTTTTCCATATTTTCTCCTAATTATAAACTACTCCGTACTATACTGCTGCTTCTACCTATCTGGAAGCAGTGAAGTTCATGCTTGCTGGGGGGAGATAGGAAGCCATGTGTCTGCGGCGGCTTCTCGTGTTCTGGACCCCAGCGATTCCTCTTGCTGATGACATCGATGATGGACAAAAAGAGACACCCACCAAAAAGGAAGAGAAGAGTTATAGTATGTAAAATCTCTCCTTTTACCCGTTCTGTCATCCGATGATCTCGTCCGGAACCGTCACAAACCTTGTCCGTTTCTGCAGCGGAAAAGAAAGAAGCACGTTTAATCGGGATGAAAGGTGTGTAGGGACGGGGATGTTTCGCTGAATGAAAGCCCTTGTTGACAAACGAGCCCCTATCCTCTCTTGAAAGGGCAGCAACGGAAGCCCTCTTTTGTGACCCGCCGGCCGGCTCGGGAAGCTCCTCTCCTCACCTCTCCCGGCGGGACACGAGCCGTCTCGGTCGCTGCGTCTGCGTCTATGGTACAGCGCTCGTGGCTAGTCTAACGAACCCGGAATCTTAGGCACATGCCCGGTCACTCTGCCGGACGCGTGTGCACGCCCTCATGTGCCGTGGGGCCGCTTGCAAGCTAGTACTGCTAATCATCAGCGGAGCTGGGTTTGTTAAGCGGAGACCGTAGTAGTTGTACTTTGCTACAAGCTCGGCCGCCGTAACCAGTAGTACCTACTACCAAAACCGAAACCAAACTAACATTTTGTTTTGTGTACCTTCAGTGAGATAATAACTGATGGCTTGACCTGCCTCTTAGTTAATGACTTGATGTGACCTATTTGTTTTTGGAATCCATCTAGTGGGACAGGACGTTACCTTTGCATGCTTAAGTTGGAGTAGATAGTAGTAGTAATAAACAGTGCCATAGATAGTTTCAATTAACTAGCCCCATAATATAACCACACTCTCTGGAGCCTACACTAGCTTACAAATTAGCACAGGTGTTCTGATCGAGATGCCCACTGCACTGTACATGTGTTCATGTTTCGCAGCGTCGTGTTCCGAGCACAGATAGCTAGCAGGAAGGAAGGTTCAGCTGCCCCCTTACGTCGTGCGACGCACAGGCGCGACACGTGACGAGGCGACGGGGCAAGTCAAGGTGCCGTGGAAAGGCGGAGGGGGGGGGGGGGGACGGAGGCCACACCCACAACCCACACACGTCGCCGAGGCCAGAAAAGGTCGCCACGGATCGAAGGTTCCCGTGATGATTCGCCTCACGCTACAGGACCGGTGATCGGATCGGAAGCAATGGCGCGTGCTGTGGAAAGTATCTGGGGCAGAGGGGCGTCGCGTTTCTCGTATGTTTTGGGGTCAGAATCAGAGGGTTCCTCGGGCATGGGCAGTGAACAAATGAGTTCAGACTCTGGCATCACGCTTCGTCTTCCTGGTTACGATACTAGGTCATGTGGATTACGGTACCTAACGGAAGGAACTTAAAATCATACAAACTAATTTCTAAATCGACGGTAGTGGGTAGTACTAGCATTTCCAAACAGGTTCCTAGTCATTGCAAGACGAAGCCAACGCACCTATCGTTATGGTTATTCAGTCCGAGATCATCACGTTTGCGAAAAATTCCGAGATCATCGCTCGTAACCCGTTTCTGCCGGTAGCCTCACGTCAGCAAGTACTTTTCGCATAATACGACAATAAACATCCTTAATCGGCTGAGCCTAATTGAAACTAGTAGAACTCAGAGGATTAGTGCGATATACTACAGGAACAGAACCACGGGTCATGGGATGTAACTGAGAGGTGCAACGTAACAGAGGAAGATCGAAGATGCATGCTCACCTCTTTCCTCGGTCCCGTCCTCCTGCCGGACAGCGCGGAGGCCGGCGCCGCGCCGAGCTGGCGCCCCGGCGCGGCTGCGCCCTGGTCCCGCGCGATGCACATCTGCATGATCTTCTCGGCGGCCTCGGCGGCGTCGCTGCTCTCCTTCATCAGCCGCGCCACCTCGGCCTTGGGCAGGCGCATCCGCAGCCGCACGGCGCCGTCCATGCCGACCTCCACGGACGACGGCCGGGGGTACGGATCGCCGTCGACCGCCCTGGCGGCGGCCGACGACGGCGCCAGGGCCGCCACGTCCGACACGGTGCGGCGGGACAGCATCAGGCTCTGGAGACGCTCCCGGGCGCCAACGTGCAGCGCGCCGGACCACGACTTCCGCGGCGCGCGCGGGTCCTCGTCGTCGGCGCGGGGGATCTGGACAAGGAAGTAGAGCTTCCCGGGCTTGAGCGGCGCGTCGCGGTCCAGCGGGCGGGCGCGCACGCCGAACCGGCGCACCTCCTCCGACTCGAGGAGCTGGTGGCCCGGGCGGCCGCGCAGCGCGGCGCCGGCCGTGGCGGGGATCTTGTAGCGGAACGTGGCGCCGTCCACCGTCATCACCTTGGCCACACGCCGCCTGCCGGCGAGAGCGTTGCCCATGGCTGCCGCTACGAGCAAGCTGGGTTTCTCGGGACGTGGGTGCGGTTGGAACTAGCGATGCAAGGAGCTTGGAGATTGGGTTAACGTACGTGAGGTTGGAGTGAGAGGGAGAAATTGAGACGAGGTTATAAAGCTTGTCCGGTGTGCCTTTGAAGTGTTAGGTGTCTAACAAACCTCCAATGTGTAATGTTTATCAACTTCAAGTTTCGAAAAAGAAATGTATGTCAACTTGCACCAAAAAAATAACAGGCTTGCTCTATTTGTAGTATGAAAATGTCTCATGTTTTATTTTAAAATAAGAGTTGTATAATAAATTGAAATAACCAGTTGGTCCAATCAAAGACTCGATGACACAATTTTGATCGGATGAAAATCAATTGTCCTTAAAGTCTGCCCCTCCTATTTTACGTGGTTTCTGGCACCCCTTCTGTTCTGATCTTAGTGTGTGTTCCTGCTGCCGCCGTCTTTACGCTCGCCAACCCCACAACGCTAGTAAGTAGTGAGTTTAGCCATCTATTATTCGACGGCAGGCAACATCCTTGCCGCTACGTCTATTGCCGAACTCGTGGCCTGCATGCCCTTCTCTTGAGCCTCGTTCAAGCCTAGGATCCCTTTAACTCCCACAAGATATATAAAAGCATGTGTCTGACAACTCGCTTTTGAGTAAGTGAAACTTAACAAAGCATTAGCATATTAAATTTGGATTTTACATATGTGACTCTAAGCCCCTGTAATATTTATGTGATTCTTTACATCCAAACGTTACCAAGATTCTATAATAATAGTGAAAGAGAGCAATTCATGGCCCCTTTCATGCCAGAAGGTAGAGGGAATTCAAAAGTCAAGACCAAAGCGTCACTCCAATGTTTTTTGCTGCAAATTACTATAACTATCTGATACAATAATGCCCCACCAATCAATACCAACCATTAGTTATTGCTCAACTAGGTGAGAAGTGTTGGCACATAACATTTCCGTGGTACGAGTACGGCAATGTGTTATGTATACGCTCGAGAGTGGATGAATGTACAGCTATTTCAGGTCGACGCCACATGATGTACGAGTATTGAATGTGGTAGACTTCTTCAAGAGAAGATCTATACCGGTCAACTCAATGGAAAAATCATGTGATGACCAGCCTTTTGTTTTTCGTTTCTGCGCAAGCCGTGGCGCCCAGTCGTTGCTTGACCGTAACAGAACCCTGAACTATGCAGCACTGCACAGGTACAAGTGGTTCTGTAGTGTGCAGGGCGTTATGTTCGTGTGTGGATTTTTTATTGATTTCCTCAAAACAAATGTGATCAGTTAAGTTGTAAAATAAAGTCGGCAGTATTTCTTAATAATATTAACAACGAAGTAACCTTCACGGGTCAAATCTAGTAACGCAAATTGTCCTTAAGCACCGGTCTTCCCGCGTATATCGTTATGCGCAGGCAAGCGTGTGGCGTCCATTGAGCAGTCGTGTATGTATACATGGTCTGCTGGTTTTTAGGTCCGACCATTTCTTTCTCCAGGTTTTATGCAAGGATAACTTGGGGGTCTTGACCCGTTAGCATGCAGGACCAAGACCCTGAAGATGATGTTTACACTGTGCCGTGAACTTGTACTAAAGAGTTGAGAATAAGTGTTGAGAATTATGTGAGAAAATTCAGTTACGGGTGACAGCTCTTAGTCAAATTTGGCACAAGTTATTAGAACGCTAATTTAGTTGAGTACCGACGTGCTTGCAATGTTTGAAAGACGGAGAATTTGTTGGTGGTCGCAAAAAGTTAAAAAGTTGTAGTATCAAAGTTTCTAAGGACCCTGTAAATATATATGAAAGTATAGGCTATATGTTGCATTTTTGTTATTCAAAACGACATGTATCTGTGAGGATGGAGTAAATGAAAACTTTGTTCCGAGGAAGATCCAAGAGCATGTATATTTTATTAACGCTTCTTTATTTTAGTCAGGTCACCGTTTCGATATCATCATAATACTTTATACTTTAGTATGCGCCTACCGCTCAAATTACATCCTGGAGCCTGGTCGCAAGTCGCATGGTCTAAGTGCATGACCGTGTCAAGTAGTGCACGAGCTAAGGAGTCATGGGGCCTGTTGTAAACCTCACCTACCTTTTCCCTACTCTTTGCCTCCTTGGGTAGGACCTAATTTTGTATCTTTACAGAATTTATTGGATGGTTATATATAGCCCTTTTTCCCTTCTTGAAGGCATGCTAGAACCCATTAACAACGAGCAACTTTTTTAAGTTCACATTATCCTACTAAATAATATTCCCTTCCGTTTTAAAATAATTATTGCTTTATTTTAAACTGGAGCGAGTAATATCTGTACAATTCAAGAGACGAGATTGTGTTTGAACTCTCCCAATGGTATCTTTGCATGGAAGCACCGTGTACGAAAGGGCACGGGCCCGGGAAATTCTGTAGGCAAATTAAAGCAACGCTAATGGTGGTGGTTGTGTGTGTGTATATATAATGGAGCTAGCACTAAATGTTCATGCCTTAGACCCGCGTGTACACAACTGAAAATCGATTTGTTGTACTGTGTGATTTTTTTGCCTTTAGTACGTTTTGCACTTGGGGGCCTGAGATTTTACCTTTTGTCACAACCTTCAACATAGTCCATGGCGTACCCAATGCTGGAAGCTTCAAAGCATGAGGAATAGGATTGAGCGTAACTTAGCCAATTAGATTTTATATGGTGGAATCAACCCATCCGGATTCAAGTACTAAACTTGACACATGTGTTGCATTTACAACTAAATATTCTTTCAATAAAAATGATTACTTTGTTGACACAACACATTTGACTTTGTAAACTCAAGATCAGTTGGTCTAGTTTTTCAGATGCTCTCATAAGGGTAGGATGTGAGTGCATATGTTCATTAGGATGAGTACTTGTGTATGTTTATGAGTGTAATGCATCCGTGACATATAAAAAAAACACAAACGCTATCCTATCTATAATCATGAACATTAGGTAATGTGATCCGCTTTAGCTAAACGAAAACCATGCTTAAAAACTTAGTGCTGGTTAGTTGCACGGTCAAAGAAAAGGATATAAATTAAGCGAAGCCGGACTTGTGGCACGCAACGTGATTTCGGGGATTTTGCCGGTGCGCTGCGGTAGCCGAGATTCGCAACTTGCGTTACACGTTTTGACACACGCTGCACATAACTTGCATTTGGGGAGACAGTTAATTAGTACATGGCGACGAAGCGCACCGTTGCGTTGCTTGCCATGCATGTTAGGTTTGACTTCAGCAGAAATGGGGGACAAATTGCATCTCGTCTCGATCTTCTCTATCAATGAAACAGGTACAGTCTCGTGCAAATCATTATTTAAAAATAATCTCATCGCGACATTTTCCCGCTTTTGCAGGGAAGGCGAAGCGTTTCCAGATTCGAGAAGAAAAGGAAGCATTGGCTTCCATCTACAACATTCTATTGCTGTCCTTTCAGTAGGTTAGTTATAAAAGTTAGACACCGTTGCAACAGGTTATATGTTCAGGTTTTAAGGACATTTTCCAAACTGGAAGTCTGTAATAGTCATATCATGTAGGTGTGCGGTTCACAAATGTTTCTAATCAATAATAGCATCTCCGGTATCTATTTTTTGTTTTCAATTAAATTAGTGATGTGGAGACAAGCCGTCGATGTGAGATTACGGAAGAAGTGATGATACGCGCGCACGTCATGCTCATTCATGCGCTAATCAGACACGTACGGGTGTCTCGTAGCAGCAGCAGATGCAAACATGCTGGTGGACTGGTGGTAGCTTCCAAGATGCAAAGCTGGGTACTTAAGGGTTTATAAGATGTGCCTTAGCCTGGTGACGAGGCAAACAGGAGCCCAGGACTCACGGGCGCACTAGCACGTGATGCGCGTACGTCCTTGTCAACGGCCAGCAACGGCCCGATATGAGATGTGCCTTAGCCTGATGACGAGGCAGACACTGCCTTCACATCCATTTCTTTGCAAATCGTTCTCGTCAGTATCTTATCAACCCGTTAAACAAGGGCCCTTCCAGAATTTCTTAATAAAATGCCAAGCTAATAAGCCCCAGCCCGACTGGTCTTGGAATCTCGCATGGATTGGTCTGGACGGTAGTGATGATATGGTTATTAGTTTAGTGGCTTTGTGAGGTCAGGTGACACGCCAGCGCTTGCCATTTGCTACTACTTCACGATTCGTCAGGGGTTATGCAACTAGGTTGCAGGTTTGGGCGCTGTTTGTTCCTTTGTGTTTTTGGTTTGATGCTCCCAAGCTAGACCTGAGATTTTGCGAGCTGCGTTATGAAGGAGAATGATCGTGAAGACGCTGGCATGTCCTGGTCTTGCGATTTTCGAGCGCAGTTACGCTTTGCTTAGTTGCTAAACATCATTTTGCCCCCCCCCCCTCCCGCGGATTTTCTTTCTTTGTTGGGTGATGGCTGGACACTTGAACTCACGTGCTTTCTAACATGTACTCAGCTGCGTCTGTGTATGGTTGCACAATTGAACTACTCAATCGAGAGAGAAGCATCAGCTTCAACGGACTCGATCGTCATGATGGTGTGCAACAGACTCAAGATACCAGTATATATCGTGGACAGTAGAAGGTCAACAGAAACATTGCACGAGGCCACGATGCTATGGTTGGAAGGGTGATCTTCAAGCATAAGCAAAAACCTGTGTCAGTCAACTCAAAGGAATGGCCTCTGACTCCAAAACAGCTTGTGACTGCTCTTATGTGAAGCTGGGGAGCAGCCACCACTACCTTGCTTCCGTACTCGATCGGCTTACAAGTCCTACATATATAATCTGACATATCTCATCTCCAAATGTAATAGTAGTCATTCTCCGTGTTTCCGCGTAAAGAAAACTTCTTCGATATTCTCCAGTCTCATCAGCAGGATATCACGGTTTTTCACGGAACCCGTCGTTAACGAAAAATCTGCACAATATCCGCTGGACCCCTACCCAGAACCAGAAAAAGTCCAGTTCTACACCGTTGAACGAAGGAATCCAGCACTGTTCCACCGTCGCATTGATCATGCCCGCATGTCTCTGATGACGATCCCAGCGAGCAGCTAATATAAATTAGCTGTAGATTAAGGCATAGTTGGCAGCAGCAGGGCAGGTAGGGCAATCGAAGTTGGTAACCCCGATTAGTCGAACGATACTCGATACCCCCCTTTAATTAAGGCCGGGGTTAGTAAATGCGATCATGTCGAGGAGCTCACGCACCTAATCACATCACGGGCGCTCCGTTGCTCCATCTCCAACTCGTGCGTGGGTTTAAATCACACTCACTTGCAGTCACTAAATGATGCCGCCCGCTTGCTAATCACCCGGCCGGGCTCAGGCGGCAGCCGAACAGCGTAGCATGGTTTTCCGCGAACTGGCAGCTGCAGGGGGTTGTGAATCTTATTATGCCCGCCCGCTATAGCTCGATCAGAGAAGGCGGCTGCACCTGCACAGCCGGCCCCTGCACACCAAAACCAACCACTTTTTGACTAGATATGGCAGCTAACGTTTGATCGCTTAATTATGTTCCACTTTTTTCCTCATTATGGGTTATGTTAATTAATCCTATATTTGGAGGTCCCGCATCGTATCGGCATGTTTAACACCTCGGAAATGGCTGCTGCATGGTCTGGGCTGTTAATCCGAGAATATCTTTGTCGTCGTCGGTGCCAAATGGTGGTCGATCGATCAACCGGCTTTTTGGAAGAAATAAGAAAGATTACAGGAAGATAAAAGTTTGGAGGCCTGATCACACGTATGGGGCAGCGCATTCGTCCACGGGATGACGCGTCTGTTCTCCTTAATTGTTTCTCCGTTTCGTGGTCATCATATCTTAGTTATGTCCCCTGGCGACTGGTAACCGGTATGGATCGTTATCGTGGAATGGCCCGGCCTGGTCCAACAAGTATGCGAGCCAACGACCCCAGGGTTCCAGACTTGGTGGGAATAAGAACAAATATACACCAACCTGCACAAACTGAAAGAAGCAAAGAGATGTAATAATCTCGTACCAGTAGTAAGTTAATGGGCGCTTTGCGCCTATATGTAGAGCACAGTAAACGAGTCCACCACCTACCAGGTACTGATGGAACTCAGTATATACAATACCTGTGCTGAACTTTCAGTTTCATCCGACCTGATCGTTCGGAGTTTTGGACCGTCTCCACAGCCAGCCAGCAGAACGACGGCGCATTCTAGGATTGTTCCTGTTTCTCTTCACCAGCAAACTAAAATCGCCAACAACAAACAAAAACGCGCATCGATTCACGCGCGCGCGCGCGCGTCCTCAATCTGTCAATGGAAATCCTCGTGCTACTGGGAGTCAGAATTCTAAAGATTCGGTGCCGCATGGACAAGGCGCGAACTGGTCCATACTTTTACCTTTCTCTGTGCGTGTTCATTCGACCTTATTGTGATAGATAGACAAGTATAGAATGTGGTACACGGTTTTTGCGACTGCTATACACGCTTTTCTCTTTTTGTGCCAAATACGATCTGGGTTCGACGCAACCTCTCTTCAATTTATTGTAGGCATAAAACTTGTATCATATAATACTTCTTTAGACTTTGTTTTGTGTGGGAGCTTCCAACAATGCGTCTTCTTTTTTATACATGTTTTCCTTGTGGAGGATCAAAAGTGTTTTCCTCCAAAAGAAATCTGTGAAAATCATTGAGAGGCCAGCCTTTTTCTTCCTTTCTTTCAGAGAAAGGAAAACCACTCGGCAAAAAGGTTCGAAATGAAAAAGATTCATTCATCCTGGTCACGTGCATCACCACGGACCTTCTCGCAGCTGCACGCGCCCATTCAGCACAGCCCACGGGACATCGCCACGAGTTAAGCCCGCTTGAATGGGCCATTTATCGTTTTCGGGTTCCTGGGCCAATTCAGAGCAAACGAGCGGCGCCGGTTGGCCGGTGTTCGGTCCGGCAGCAGTTCGGCCCGCAGGACTGCGAGCTGCTTGCAAAATGGGAGACTGGTTGCAAAATGTGTATCAACGGAATTGCTAATCTGGATCGGAACTTTGTTTTTCTCTTGCCTTCCTGTAACCAGCGGCTCTGAACCTCTAGTTTCATTTAACTGTATGTCAAAGTTTCTGAAATAACCTTTGAGTAAGATGATGTAGTAGTAATTACTTCGAGAAAAAAGAAAACGAGAAAAAAGAAAAGACATTAATGCTCACCTAAGCAAATGCAACGATTGTGTATGTGATAATTCTCGTAAAATATTTTATAACTAACTATTCGCACTATGTTGTCTTCTTCCTATTTTTTTAAGAAATCCAAAGATCTATAGAACTTTTTTATGTGTATCCACCTAGCAAACTTCTTGAAGCAACTAAAGGCAGGAAAAAAACTGACCCAGATCAATCACATACTGTTAGATATTTAGGCACTTTACGGTACATTTTAATTCTAAAAGTAATCATCATATAATTGAAAATAAGCAATATTATGGCTCCATAAGGATTGGTTGTGTTCACGCTTAATCTGTATAAGAACAGAAAGAACACAACAAATGAATGTGAAACCATCAGGTTGTACCCTGAGGCAGGACCAGTGCCGGAGGCACCGGCGGTGTCGTTCCCAACAGTTGACATGTTGAGCTGCTTGAAGTAGTCGATCGTTAGTTGAGGCAGGAAGACTGGAAGCAGTGAAGTCTCACGAACGTCCTTCACCAGGTAGTAGTCGTTCGTGCAAGCGAGCAGTCGCGCAAAGTTGCGCTTCCCAAAAACTTGATCGTCCGCCTACCCGTGCAAATATCACAGCTAAACGAGGTTTCGGAGGCCTGCTCTCGCAAGTTCTGTGCGCGCAGAGACTTGCGATGGGAATGTAGAGTGCGCAGCGATAGTAGTCAAGTATGTATTCCAGGGTGAATGAGGAGCGCCTTATATAGGGTGAGGCATACTAAATCAGCTTTATTGCGCGAGATTAATTCTCCTTTTTAATACGTCAGTTATTAGTAACGTCTGTTTTAATACGTCGGTTACTAATAATGTCTATATTTAATTCACCGTCATAATTGAGTTAATTCAATTCTCAGAAACGGTAAAAATATTTAACTCAGCGCAATAAAAATGATGCAGCAATTTCTCCACACACGCACACGTCGCTCGTCGCAAGTCACAAGTCACGCGATTTTCTCACGCGAAAATGCGCGTGACGCGTGCGCGTCGCGCACGGCACGGCTCGGCGCGCGCGTGGCACTCACTTATCTTCTTCCCAACTTCTCAAATAGAGAGGAATAGTCCACCTATTTAAGTTGGTCAGAATCCTCTTCAACTACCCATGTGGGACTAAATAATTTAGTCACATAGCATTAATGTGGGCCTTAAAATTAATAGGATTAATTTGGGTAATCAATGGGCCCAGCCCAAATTATTCCAACAATCCCCACCAATTTTGAGACACACAAAATGCTCTCAATTCCACTACTATTTTGATATACCAGAGTTTCGATGGAGACTGTTAAGTTGAACATCCATCTAGAACAAAGGCTACACTTTGTCTACAACTGATCAATGAACTATGCCTTGAATTGACAGTCTTGTGCAAACAAGTTTTACCGAAGGTCTTTTCTGGTACTAGGCTGCTAAGGCATCCCCGCGGTTTGGAGCATATAAGTCATACTCCAGGCCTTTCATGAGCATCTAGATACCACCCAAATCTCATAGACTACGACTAGTAGTCAAACTCATATAGGTGTAATTCTTATAAGATGTTCTGTAGGACAACATCTTTGCTTAATTAAGCCACACGAATCACATTAAGTCAAAAGCCAACCTGCCGTACAGTTTGAAGAGAAATGCATTTTCACAGGAATGAGCCTTATTCAAAGGTTCTCTTCTCTCAGCCAGCCATGACTTGTTTCATTGTCCTAATTCACGGGATCTCCGATCACATAAGACATGTTGCCGCCATGGCTTGACTCACTAAATGGGTCTCAAGCCCAATTTCTTGGATGCATATTCGATCACAGATCGTGAAAGACTCTTTGTAAATTGATCTGCCAGATTTTCAGCCGTTGGGATATAATCCAAGGCTATCACTCCGGAGCTTCTCAATTTTTCTGACAGATTTTAACCGCCTCTTTACATGCCTAGATGACTTCATGTTGTCCTTTGAACTGTTCACTTTAGTAATCACAGTCTCATTGTCACAGTTCATTAAGATAGCCGGTATCGGTTTTTCAACCATCGGCAGATCCATCAGGATTTCACGAAGCCACTCAGCCTCAACTGTGGCGGTATCTAATGCTGTTAGTTCTGCTTCCATAGTTGACCTCGTTAAGATGGTCTGCTTGCAAGACTTCCAGGAAACAGCGCCACCTCCGAGAGTGAACACATATCCGCTCGTGGCTTTTATCTCATTAGCATCAGAGATCCAATTATAATCACTATAACCCTCTAGAACCTTCGGGTTCCCGGAATAGTATATCCCGTAGTTCGCTGTGCCTTTTAGATAGCGCATTACTCTCTCAAGAGCCCGCCAATGATCATCTCCTGGGTTTGAAACAAACCTGCTAAGTTTGCTCACGGCAAATGAGATGTTAGGCCTTGTAGCGCTAGATAAATACATAAGGGAACCAATGATTTGAGAGTATCTCAACTGATCTCTCATTATCCTTTTATTTTTCTTCAAAATCATACTAGCATCATAAGGTGTTGGAGCAGGTTTACAATCGCTATAACCAAAGCGACGTAAAACCTTTTCCACATAATGGGATTGTAGAAGTTTAACCCCACCATCACCTTCTCTCACTAGTTTTATGTTAAGGATAACATCAGCCTCTCCCAAATCCTTCATCTCAAAGTTTTGAGACGAAAACTCTTTGACTTCCTTAATCACATTAAGGCTTGTCCCAAATATAAGTATGTCATCAACATACAAGCATAATATTACTCCTTCACCCCCACCAAAGCGATAGTACACACATTTGTCAGCTTCGTTCACAACAAAACCAACAGACGTGAGAGTTTTGTCAAACTTCTCATGCCATTGCTTAGGTGCTTGCTTCAGGCCATATAAAGATTTCAATAATTTACACACCATTCCTTCTTGACCTTTTACTGCAAAACCATCTGACTGATCCATATAGATCTCCTCCTCCAACTCTCCATTTAGGAAAGTTGTCTTAACGTCCATCTGATGAACGAGAAGACCATATGAGGTTGCCAAAGAAAGCAGCACTCGAATAGTGGTCAGTCGGGCAACGGGTGAGTAAGTGTCAAAGAAATCTTCTCCTTCTTTCTGATTATAGCCCTTAGCTACAAGCCTCGCCTTTTACTTTTCGATTGTACCATCAGGCCTAAGCTTTTTCTTAAACACCCACTTGCACCCAATGGGTTTGCACCCATAAGGTCTACTAACAACCTCCCACGTTCCATTGCGTATAATTGAATCCATCTCACTCTTGATTGCTTCCTTCCAGTAGTCCGCATCAAGAGATGAATATGCCTCTTCAATGGTTCTAGGAGTATCATCCACAAGGTACACAATGAAATCATCACCAAAGGACTTTGCAGTCCTTTGTCTCTTGCTCTTTTTTAGAATTTCATTGTCACCGCGTAGATTTCCCACAAGAGTTTGTTCATTGTGTTCTATCATATCAGTAGGCTCGTCATTTATACAAGATTTTTGACTAGTACTACAATGATCCTCTCGCATAGGAAAGATATCCTCAAAAAATGTAGCATCTCTGGACTCCATAATTGTACCAACATGCATGTCGGGTACTCCAGATTTTATTATTAAAAATCTATAACCAATGTTGTGGAAGGCATAACCAATAAAAATACAATCAACAGTTTTAGGACCGAGTTTACGCTTTTTATTGATTGGCACACTTACTTTTGCCAAACAACCTCAAGTACGCAAATATGAGAGATTTACTCTTTTCTTTTTCCATTCCTCGAATGGAGTGATCTCTTTATTCTTTATAGGAACACGATTCAGGACATGACATGCTGTCAATATAGCCTCACCCCACCACTCCTTGGAAAGTCCCGATGTATCTAACATGGCGTTAACCAGATCAGTTAGAGTACGGTTCTTTCTTTCGGCTACCCCATTTGATTGAGGTGAGTAGGGAGGCGTCCTCTCATGAATTATTCCGTGTTCCTCACAGAACAAAGTGAATAAATTTGAAAAGTATTCTCCACCACGATCAGTCCTTATATGTTTGATCTTTCTCTCAAGTTGGTTTTCTACCTCAGCTTTATAGATTTTAAAATAATGTAACGCTTCATCCTTTGATTTTAATAAGTATATGTAGCAGAACCTAGTACAATCATCAATTAAGGTCATGAAATATCTTTTACCACCTTTTGTCAATTCACCATTCATTTCGTACAGATCGGAATGAATTAGTTCTAATGGTGCCAATTCTCTCGCCTCTACAACCTTGTGAGGTTTCCGAGGTTGTTTTGATTCCACACAAACATGACACTTAGAACCTTTGACTAAGGCAAATTTTGGAATTAAACTCAATTTTGCTAGCCGTGCCATACAACCAAAATTAATATGACAAAGTCGTAAATGCCAAACATTAGACTCATCAATATTCATGACATTGTTCACAACGTTATTACAATTTTCTGACAAGGATAAGCGGAACAAACCTCCGCTTTCATAACCTTTACCAACAAAATTCCCATACTTAGAAAGTACACATTTATTGGATTCAAAGACTAATTTAAAACCATCTCTACAAAGTAGAGAGCCGCTGACTAAATTCTTTTTAATGGTTGGAACATGTTGCACGTTCTTCAATCGCACGGTCTTTCCCGAAGTAAGCTTCAGCTTGACCGTACCAACTCCAAGAACACGCGCATGTGACCCGTTTCCCATTAACAAGGAGACAGTCCCTCCGACCTGATAAGATGAAAATAAGGATATATCAGCACACACATGGATATTGGCACCGGTATCAATCCACCACTCAGGTGAATGACAAACTGAAAGAACTGTAGGTAATATGTTACCATACCTCGACGTTCCTACAGTTTCGCCAATAACAATATTTGCTGATTTTTTATTGCCTTTCCACTTGCGGTTCTCACATTCACTGGCGAAATGACCAGAATCGCCGCAAACAAAGCAATTTCCCTTCATCTTCTTCTTAAAAGTGGTTGTCTGTTTAGTCTTTGTAGGTTTCTCGTGTTTGTTCTTCTTCTTCTTGTTGTTGGATTTATTAGAGTTATTCTTCTGTACTACATTGGCACTAGAAGTCCCAACAACCCCTTTTCCACGAGTGTCTTTTGCCCTCGCCTTCTCTTCAACATCCAAAGAGCCAATAAGATCAGCGATATTGAACTCTTTTCTCTTATGTTTTAGAGAAGTGGCAAAATCCGTCCAGGTAGGTGGCAACTTAGCAATAATGCCTCCGGCCACAAACTTGTCAGGTAACACACACTTGAAACCTTCGAGTTCTTTTGCCAGTGACTGAATTTCATGAGCCTGTTCCACTATAGAACGGTCATCGACCATCTTATAGTCATAGAACTGTTCCATGACATACAATTCACTCCCAGCATCGGAAACACCATATTTAGTCTCAAGCGCATCCCACAATTCCTTGGCAGAAGTCGCAGTGAGATAGAAATCAACTAAGTTTTCTGCAAGAACACTAATCACCGCGCCTCTAAAGAGGTTATCGGCTGCCATGAAAGCTTGCTCCTCCTCAGGAGTAAACTGTTCAGGCTTTCCGTTCGCAACATGAATGATGTTCATAGCAGTTAACCAGAGAATCATCCTATCACGCCACCGTTTGTAATTTGATCCGTCAAAAGCATTTGGCTTGAGCGCAGCAGCAAAACTAGTGACCGAAAGCCTATTACAACCATCAAGTTTTTGGATTGTTAGATATTTAGGCACTTTACGGTACATTTTAATTCCAAAAGTAATCATGATATAATTGAAAATAAGCAATATTATGGCTCCATAAGGATTGGTTGTGTTCACGCTTAATCTGTATAAGAACAGAAAGAACACAACAAATGAATGTGAAACCATCAGGTTGTACCCTGAGGCAGGACCAGTGCCGGAGGCACCGGCGGTGCCGTTCCCAACAGTTGACATGTTGAGCTGCTTGAAGTAGTCGATCGTTAGTTGAGGCAGGAAGACTGGAAGCAGTGAAGTCTCACGAACGTCCTTCACCAGGTAGTAGTCGTTCGTGCAAGCGAGCAGTCGCGCAAAGTTGCGCTTCCCAAAAACTTGATCGTCCGCCTACCCGTGCAAATATCGCAGCTAAACGAGGTTTCGGAGGCCTGCTCTCGCAAGTTCTGTGCGCGCAGAGACTTGCGATGGGAATGTAGAGTGCGCAGCGATAGTAGTCAAGTATGTATTCCAGGGTGAATGAGGAGCGCCTTATATAGGGTGAGGCATACTGAATCAGCTTTATTGCGCGAGATTAATTCTCCTTTTTAATACGTCAGTTATTAGTAACGTCTGTTTTAATACGTCGGTTACTAATAATGTCTGTATTTAATTCACCGTCATAATTGAGTTAATTCAATTCTCAGAAACGGTAAAAATATTTAACTCAGCGCAATAAAAATGATGCAGCAATTTCTCCACACACGCACACGTCGCTCGTCGCAAGTCACAAGTCACGCGATTTTCTCACTCGAAAATGCGCGTGACGCGTGCGCGTCGCGCACGGCACGGCTCGGCGCGCGTGTGGCACTCCTTATCTTCTTCCCAACTTCTCAAATAGAGAGGAATAGTCCACCTATTTAAGTTGGTCAGAATCCTCTTCAACTACCCATGTGGGACTAAATAATTTAGTCACATAGCATTAATGTGGGCATTAAAATTAATAGGATTAATTTGAGTAATCAATGGGCCCAGGCCAAATTATTCCAACACATACTAGAAAGTACGGAGCAATTGGGCTGATGAATTGATCTTGTCGAAATGTAACTTTCGAAAAAAAAAGATCTTGTTGAACTGTGTCCACGCCCTTGCCCACATTTTTCCTAAAACAGTCTATTGATCACCTTGCTTCAGTCGCCCATGTTAAGGTACCTAAAGTTGCACATATTGTGATACCTATATGCAAAAGTCGCAATGATTCTGCATTACCCGCAAAGTTGACATAAAGCTAGACGACTCCCGCACTACTTTGATCCCGCCTAGTGCATCCTAAACTAAATCCCTAATTAGTCTCTTCTAGCTCATCACGGCTAGACGAAAAAGCAAAGATTTGTATGTGCAAGTTGAGCGCTTAGTGCCAAATCACGGCATGTCAGGTGTGCGACACGGCCGGCGTCCGCCTGTCGCATCACGTAAAGTTATAGCAAGGACACCATGCTGGAATCCTTAACTAATTAACCGCCACGGGTCTTGATTAGATAGTTGCATCGTGCAAACAGAAACGAGTGCTCGGTAATTGTATACATAACAATTTATACCACCACTGTATGGTGCACAATGTCACTGTCAGATGCACGCTTACTTTGCTGTCAAACATTCTCGAATTCAGTTTATATACTATACTGCCTCCAGTCTTAAATTATTATCATTAAGATAATAATTTTAGTTTACTTTTGAGTTAAATTTATTGTTCTATTGATATTAATTTAAGAATGGATGGGGCACCGGGATCCCAAACTTTGGATTCTTGATTTTAAATTTTACTTAGAAAATTCTGGTTTCACTGGGTCCAATAATTCCAGTGACAACATGAACACAGAACCACGTTAGAGTGTATCTTTTATGATTCAAAAAATATATAAACTAAAATCAGTGGTGAAATTAATATTTTCTTCATGACCATGTGGATATCTATTAAAAAGTGTTGATATCTAGAGTGCTAACATATTTTTGGTGGTGGGCGGAGTGGTGTATACATCCCCAGGTTAAGAGATTAAACTAAAACTCATCATCAGCTACGGATCGCCCATTTTGCACAAGGTAAATGCTCATCAGTTTAGCGTAATGTAATGCTGCACAGCTAGCTGAGAGTGAGAGTAAAGAAGAACCAGACGAGGGGCCGGGGATAATTTACTTAGCTGCTAGTGAGATACTCTGTCCGTTTTTAATTTGTTTGAACTAGTAGTTTGTTGCTCTAACAATATCATTTTAAAAATGGAGGGAACAAGATTCCCTAGTCAGTGCTCTGATGTATGCCGTTCCCTGCCGATATGTTAATTAAATGGCGCACATCGCTAGCTCCTGTAATGCGTGTCCGCCGCAGCATCCAACCGATGGATGGATGCGTTCTTTGTTTAAGCCGCCGCCGGCTTTGCACGTACGCCGTGCGTGCCCTGTGTGCGCTAGGACCAGCTTAGCTGCACCGCCGGGCAGGGCGTCGCACGATGAGAGGCGGCAGGCAGACTGGCGCATGCGAGTGCAACTTTGCTAGTGCGGCTCGGCTGGGCGCCTCCAACACTATACAATCTACTGTTACGCTTTCAGTTTCTTTTTATTTAATACTCTCCGTTTTAAAATATTTAATACTGATTAGTTAAATTCTCAGCGTTAAATATTTTGAAACGGAGAGAGTATTTAGATAATTTATTTCTGAACTAATCAACATATAAGTAATGTATGCAATATGTAGTGGATTTTTTACCCTGTTTGAGGGAGCTTGTGATGATTTTTCTTGTCTAGGAAGCTCCAGAAGGTAAAAGCTTCACCGAACAGAATGCCTTCTCTAAATAGTTAAATTCTAAATGTTACAAATAATATGGATTGGATTGGGTGATTGTATTGATATCCAATGCGAGCTTTACATAGAATGAAAGCCTTAGACTAAAAGACTACACTGATACCCTTAACTTTAAAAACTGTTGTTTGTATTAAAAGCAGAGAAGCTAGAGGAGCCTCTTCAGAAAGCGGCATCCCCCCCCCCAAAAAAAAAAATGGAAATGGGGGAGTCATTTTCAATAGACCATTGCACGCGCTGGAGGTTGACATTTGAGCGCTTCGATTGCGATCGGACGATTCAGCAAGATTCTAGGCAACCAAGCTAAATTAGAAAGTAACACGCGTACATTCCCCAAACAAAAGGAAAAGAAAATAAATAACATGTGTACTCTGACAGTTTTGCTGGCAGGTGGGCATCGTACGTCCCTACAATTGTCAGCTCTCATGCTGCTCTTCAGCAGCCAGTATGTTCCTTTGTTGGTTGTTTAATTTTGTTTCATTATTTATACAGCTGCGGTGTTTTGTTTATCTCATTCAGCAACTCTGCTGCTTAAGTCTGAGCTAACCAGCATGTTGTCCTATTCGGTATACCATGCTTCTTGTCACATGAGCTAAAAAACATTTTACAGTCTCTGTTTTTTTTTATAATTGCAATGTGTGCCTTCAGTCCCACCAGCTTGTAACCTGCTGATTTTGACTCTACTCCGTAATCCCATGAGCTAAACGCTTTTTCCAGCATCGTGCCTCGCATGTTTTGTAATAGCCATGAGCTAAACTTTGTAATATGTCAAGTTATCATCTCACTGTTTTTACATAAATATATTAGTTCTCTAGCTCATTACAAAACATGCACTCTATATGAAGCACACGACATCGATTACAAAACCAGCAGGTTGACCCACTGGCTGACCCACATGTCAGTGCCAGGCCTCTGGGGAGCAAAACAGGGGGCACAAAACCTCAAGCTTTCTCTACAGCCGCCGGAACGAGCGGAAAAATGGCGGGTCTCACGGGCGCAGCGGCCGGAGGTGAACGGGCACGCCGTACTTGGGGCGGAGGGTCAGGACATTGACCGGCGCGTGGCGGTAGTTGTCAGAGATGGTGAACCGGAAGTGCGCGAGCAGCATGGCGAGCACGACCTTGGCCTCCACGAGCGCGTACGCCTGGCCGACGCAGTTGCGCGGGCCCGACGCGAACGGCAGGAACGCCGGGCGCCGCGCGGACGCGAACCGCTCCGGTCGGAACTCGTGCGCGTCGGGGCCCCAGATAGACTCGTCGTGGTGGATGGCCAGCACCGGGATCCACACCGACAGGCCGCGCGGCAGGTGGAGGCCGTCGCCGCCGAGCCGGATGTCCTCGAACACCATCCGCGGCAGCAGCGTCGCCGGCGGGTACAGCCTCAGCGTCTCGTGGATGATCATCTGCAGCTGCATGCTCGTAACGAACCAAATCAGCAATGCCGCCGCAATTACGCTCGTTAAGAACCTTTCTGCATTTAAAATACGCACCACGGTGAGCTTGGAGAGGTGGTCGGCGGACGGTGGGTCGTCGCCGCAGACCCGGGCGACCTCGGCGCGCGCTTTGTCCTGCCACTCCGGGTGCGTGGCGAGCAGCATGAGCGTCCAGGTGAGCAGAAGCGCCGACGTCTCGTGCCCCGCAAAGAAGAACGTCTTGCACTCGTCGATCACCAGCTGCGCGTCGTAGCTGAACTGCTGGCCCCCGCCGCCGGTGCCCGCCGCTGTCTGCTTCTTCTCCATCTCGACCAGAAGGATGGCCAAGAGCCCCCGGCCATAAGCCGACGTCGTCCGGCCCTCGTCAGCAATCTCCCGGCTCCGGCGGATGGACTCCGTCAGCACGACCTCCAGCTCGCCGTTCAGCCGCCTGATCTCCCGCCTGTACTTGCTCGGGAAGTACCTGCCCGACGAGTCCAAATACTGGCGTACGTTAACACTGGTGTTCAGATACAGTTGTTCACGGACATGTGTACGGAGATGACAGTGAGCGTGTGATGGAGAACCCAATTCAAAGGCATCACTCACTGGCTGCCGGGGATCCAGAGGTAGCGGCTGGAGCGCGCGGTGAGGCGCTGCAGGTCCTCGAGGAGGTAGAAGATGCGCTTGCCGGTATCGTAGCTCGTGTCGAACTCGGTACGCGAGATGATGTCGCCGGTGAGCCGGGTCATGTACGCGCCGATCTCCACCTCGCCGCGCCGCCCGCCGCCGCGCGACGTCGTCTCCCGGAGCGCCCGGATCGTCTGTTTCGTGCACTCCACCATGTGTCCCACGCGCCCCTGCAACCACGTCCACGCCCGTACGTGCGGTCAGTGATCTGGCTACCCTGGAGGACCAAACAATGCCAGAGGTGGCTGCCGACGGGGGCGCTGTATACTACGCACCTTGAGCTTGTCGGCCATGAACGCAGGCGCGACGACGTGGCGCTGGTGCGACCAGCTGGCGCCGTTGGCCATGAGCAGACCGCGGCCGATGAAGTGCCTGGTCCCCTGCCGCTGCAGCCACGACTTGCCGGTGGCGTGCGCCGCGTACTTGGACGACAGGAACTCCTTGATCATCGCCGTGTCCGTCAGGCACAGCCGCGGCTCGCTCCCGTACCAGTACACGAACAGCTTCCCTGCAACGCAACGCGTCAGAGGGTTTCAACTTCGTCAGTCACGTGCCACAAAAGCGAAATGCGGCGGCGCTCTGGCCCCTCGGGTCCTTATCATCTCACCGTATGTCCTGGACCAGAGCACGTAGTGGGGCATGAGGCGGGCAACGATGTCGTGGCTCAGGGACGGCATGTCGTCGGCGGTGGCCTGTGCCACGAGGGCTGAGACGTCGCGGAGGTTGCCGATGAGAAGCCGCGACGGTGGCCCGTGCACTCCCTGCCGGGCCATGATTCGACGGATTCGCATTGGCGTCAGCCAGTAGTAGGACAGGGCGACCCAAACGGCCCTCAGGAGCAGCACCAGGAGAGGCGAGAAGATGGTGATGAGCGTCACGAGCGCCGCCATTGAATTGAAGAAGAAGAGAGATAAAGATTTGGTGCTCTCCACCAGCTTCCAGCCCCGCTCAATCCAGGTTTCTCTCTGATTCCCGGCCATAAATATCTATATATACACATGATCTCTATGGAGGGGAAGATTTGATAATTGATAAAAAATATCTTAGTATAAATGATCATTACGGAAGACATATCTATTTTAAATAATATTTATGGTGCTAACATGCTAACAACCACCTGTTATCACTTAATCAATCACAAGAGGTCACGATTATGGCTAATATAATATTCACCTATCACTTAAATAGAATAGACTTAAATCTTAAAATATTTAAGTGGTCCTTTCACCACCCTTAATGGTTCGGCAAACGTCTGATTTCGTACCATAATCTGGCGAAACATGCGTTGCCAGTTGGCACACCGATTTTTAGCAAGGTTTTAAGACTTTCAATTTATAATAAAAACAAATAGTCCCTGACAACTTAACCTCGCCGATACAACAATTAAACCAGGTTTTAAGAGTAGCCTTGAAGCAGGTTCAGAGGGTACAACAACTACACAGTTCATTTGCTCGAGCGGTAAACACCACTGAACAACAATTAATCTTGTGAGTCTTTACCCATCTAGGATCTTTTATCTATATAGGGAGCGAATAGAGTAGTGCGGCAACGCGCCGTTGTTCATGTCCCAGTCCACGAAAGCCGACACCGTCGTGGACCCGTCGGCACCCGCCACATCGTGGCCGCGCTGCTGCACGCGCGCGCGCGCAGAGAGACAGTGAAGAGTGAAGCCCACCACTGCACGGACGGCAGAGTGAAAACACAGCCATGCTTGTCCATGTCGTGTCATTCTCGTTCTTCGATGCTGTGGCCACGAGGGTAGAGAGCGTCACGGTACCACCAGCCAGCCCAGCAGCATGCATTGACCACTTTGCCGTATGATACGCCTCGCGCGAGATGATCTCTGCAGATCTGAGAGAGATGAGAAACTAATAATACAACCGACCGAAAAAAGTTTCAGAATCTGGATACTATAAGATCCCACGCGCTGGCCGTGTTGTGGTCGAGAGATCCTTGCTCCTAAATTTTTAATTTTGATCAGTTTTTAGATGACGTTTATTTTGCCAGTGTGTTTCCAGCTCCGGAGGTAAAGTGTGGTCATGCTAGAGTAAGCAAATAAGAAACGGTCGTCGATAGATTATACTCAGCAACATTATATCCAACCAGACTAATCAAAAATAGGAAAATATATATATAGTAGCATAGGTGCAACATCAGATGGATCTCATGAGGATCTCAGACCCTAAGAACAAAGATTTGACCTACGCAAAAGATTTGATTTTCATTCGATGTCCTCTGGACAGCTATTAGTGCTAACCTCTCTCTGCATAATCAACAAGAAACTAGATCGTAGGCTTTATATCAACTTGATTATGCTCAACTTTTAAAAGAAGCTCGCGAAAAGTGCATGAGTTTTTATGATTATAGGAACAAGTTGCAGAAGTATGTGACTGTAGACTTGTCTGCCAGTATCAATTGCAGGGTGTGGGCAACCTGTTGTCGGACCGGAGATTCAGATATGAGTCCCCTTGTTAAGCTTCAGTTGCTCTTTCTGGTTTCATGTAGCAGCCTCTATGTCTGGTAAAACTGTTATTTTTCTCTCTTACTTGTTAGGTCTTTGCAGTTCCACTGCGCTGCTATGCACTCCCACAAATTCTGCTAAAATGTTGAAGCGTGTACAGAAGACTTACGACATGGGTTATAACGTGGAATGATTTTTTTTTCAATTATCAATCTCGTTTTGGAAGCACCAAGTGGGAGACATTTTCTCTTTTGAAGGCAAGTGAGAGGCATTTTTGTTACCTAGAGAGTTGATGGGTTGATTGAAGGCCTACATGGGCTGTAAAATTGGGCCTAGTGTCAGAAAATTATATGTTTGGCACGCGAAAAAAAATCCTGGCCCAGTGTCAAAGGCCATGATGGCCCAGAGGTGAGATTGTTCGCAGATCTATGTCTTGTATAGGTGCAGCCAATTGAGAACTACTAGATGCTATTTCGCAACTTTCATATTCGATCATTCAGTTTGCATCCATCTGATTATTTAGTTTGCATAACCTACACCATCAAGTTTAAAAATGCACCCTCTAAACCACGGCAAAAGAACACGTCGACGCCTAACGGCCCGAAGGCGAAAGCGAGAGCTTGAACAGACGAACCACCCCTGACGCCGGGAGGGAAAAGCAGCAAAAAAAAACACTCTTACCTGCTCAGGAGCGAGGAGCCCCACTTTACGGCGAAGTCGGCGGCGCCTAGCGCGCCCTGGAAGTAGAGCGCGTCGTAGTGCCTGAACAGCTCCTCCACGTCCGGGTTTGGATCCGCGAGGTCCGCCTCCGCCACGGCATCCTCTGCCACCTCCCCCATAGCCCGCCGATCATCCCTAGCTTGCCTCATGGCCTCGCGCACATCGACGAGAACTCCACCCCCAACTAGCCTCTCCCCCTCCTCCATACGGAGTGAGCGGGCGCGGGCGCGAGCAGGAAGAAGGCCACGACGGGGAGGATAAAAATGGGAAAACAGGAAAAAAGTTCATTTTTCAAAGAGGCCTCAAGCATTGAGTGTGGGTAGGCAGTACGCCCGTAGCTTCATAGGACCTGTCAGTGACCCGAGCTCGAGAAAATTTGAAACTATTCCGAGTGGAAAAACTGAAATTCATTTGATTAGTGGTCTAGGTTAAAGTTTAGCTCGTTTATAATTTATTGTTAATTTGAGTTAAGTTTAGAACTAGTTGAACACAAGCAAACTATGATCGTCAAGTTTTATTGACAAACTCGATATCGTAGCTCTTATATACATCTAATACAATTTAATCAGTTGATGTAATAGCAAAGCAGACAATAATGGACACCATTTATTGCTAATTACTAATATCAAAAATATATTTTATGAGTCGTCTTTTTAATAGGATTAGATAGCCAATATAACCATTCAATAGAAAAATAATATAGCTACATGTATTGATTTATTTATAGCCCGTAAATGACAATAACAAATAAGTCTACTCAAGCTCATCAGACTTGAGAACTTATATACAAGTTTAAGCTCGGTTGGTTTAAAATTTGATTTGAGCTCGAACAGCTCTGTAGCTGTGTGGAAGTAACAATTAGAAGTTGGAAGGGCAAGAAGCGATTCGTGTGGCCCCACCAGTGGCCGTGGTCTTTCTTACGCTGACGGCGGGTGGCGCCCGGACTGCTTCGCCTTTTCGGTTCTCTGCTGGCTCGGGCCGTGAGGTGGGCCGAGGGCGGCAGCTGCGATGTTCCGTCGGTTGGAGCGGGTGTCACGCCGGCCGTCAGATGGGATCCCGAGTCACGAGAGGCGAGGGGCGCGGGCCCACGGCGCGTCAACGCCGTCTTCCCCAACTTACGGCGGTTGCGCTGCCCCGCCGGTTCCCCTCCTCGCCGCCGGCGCAGACTAGACCGTCGCCCGGCCTGACCCCGCCTCTCTGGTGTGAAACTAGGCGGCGGTACATTTGGAGTGCCTATGTACATAGCCATGCTTCATGCCTCGATGATCGTGTTTTCAGACAACCATGTCGCCGTATTGGTCAGCAGGTCAGGTATATTTCTGTTGGTTTACCTCTTGCAAGCTACTTCTTCCGGTGCATAAAAAATGTTATTTTGAGCATGTTCTCATATATCAAAAAAGTATTAAATAAACTTTTTTTTATTACTATCGTAGTCACTTTAATAGCTTAATTGATCTACTTCACTAGTTCCCAGACCTCTCATACAGGTTCAATTCCTAGCCACACACATTACCACGCGTTTATTACGTTTTTTCATGAGACAAACTTCTCGATTCTGTTTCAACGTCAATTTTTTGCACTCATGTCTTTTATGTAAAACGACAATTTTTTATGCACTGGAGGAGTATATTACATCAACGGAGAGTCGTACCAAACGGAGGCTAAGAAATTGAAAACCAGAAAATAAAAGCGGCGCTACAGAAGCGGCGCTCGGCTGCGGCGGCGGCCCGAGACGGAGACGCCCGTCCGGCCACAGCACACGACGCCCGGCACTGCTGCGCTGTGCCCGGCGCTACTCCCGGCGGCGAGCACGAATAGTGGTGGCGGCCGGCAACGGCCCTTCCCGACGGCGGTCGATGCACATGCCACGGCGGTCATTTTGTTTCACCGAGGGCCCCTACTTTGCTTTTAACGAGGCAATATCTTGGCATGTCTTCATTGTTTCCTTAAGCTTTTTGCGGTATGGTATCAAATGACATAATATTTTCTTCTAACTCGCTTATGGGTTTAACCTTCTAAGGTTTTTTTCATGTGAATTTTCAAAGAGTCAGTATCCAACATATAATATCAGATTTTCCTGATTTTTTACTGAATTTTAAAGAGTTTTTGTAGCGTATTATATTCTCAATATATCTGCTTATATTTTTCCACAAGGTTTTTGTAGAAATTAACATATAAGCGACGGTATTAATCAAGGTGGGCGGTTATAACTCAATATGGTCAAGCCCAAGAAACCTGTGCTAAGCCCATTGGACCTTTAGGCCCAGATTGTGATCTACTTTACTTGTCTCCTCTAACTTGCTACAAATATGTACTGATCAATAAATGAAAGAATGGATCCTTCTCATTATATTGTGTCTCAATGTCTTCAGATTTCTACTCTAAATAGCCCCGATCATGTCAATGCAGAAAGGGAAGAGTAGGATGTAGAATTGAAACTATTATACATCAATCTCCTACGCAGATCTAATGTCGATAAGGATGCAAAAGAACAGCAGACTGAACAAAAGCTGTGTAGAAGCGAGAAGAAAAGGACCGTGCAAGGAAGCCAGGCTGCACTGCCCACACAGAATCTGATCCCGAGAACGCTCATCGAGCCCACACTGGAATGACTCAATCGAGTGACCATAAAGAGATTTGCAACTCACGAAAGGCGCCGAAAAAGCAAACTAAAGCGGAACTTTCGAAAAAGCAAACCAAAGCAAAGATCAAGCCACGCTTCCCACCCTAATCCCATACTTTCCGCTGCCTATAGGCCATAACACACAGCCGTCGCTCTACTTTGTCCTTTCAGAGTTTCACGCTCTTGAGCATCTCTCGGGCCAGTTGCAGCCGCCTTGCCATCGTCTCCACCGCCGAAGAGCCAGGAAGAGGAGCTCCTCCATCTCCATGGACCACAGGGTAAGTGCCACCACGATTGTTTCTGCCTTCTGCCAGTCATGGCAAAGAAGGGGCTTTTGAAAGTTGAAAACTGAAACACACTGCTGTGTTACGCTGGCAGTACTACTGCATGACCCTCAGGATGAACATAGACTGCAACGGGTGCTTCCAGAAAATCCGAAGAGCTCTTCTCCAGATGCAAGGTAAACGTTCTAGTAGTATTGCTATCAGTGCATGAAAAATCGTAAGCAGCGCCTGCCTGTAGCTTTCTGATTTGCGATCTGTTATTTTGTCTGAACAATTTTTTGCAGAGTTGGAGACCCACCTGATCGACAAGAAGCACGGCCGGGTGAGAGTCTTCGGCGCCTTCAGCCCTCAGGACGTGGCGATCAAGATCAGGAAACGGACAAACCGACGCGTCGAGATACTAGAGGTCAGGGAGGGATCGCCGGCCGGCGAAGGGGAGGCTTTCGGCCACGTGTCCTGATGTAGGCAGCTCCTCTTAGCTAAGCCACCTGGTGTTGAATTCCTCTCTACCTTCAGTTGGTAAGGTCACCTCCAACCTTTGGAGTGTGATCTGCTAGCCTTCCCAGCATATTGTTGAAATTCTACATTTTTGTGCTGTAAATCTTGTTTGAGTGCTACGAGAAAATTTCAGTATCTGCTAAGTGATGGAAAGGCAGTGTTACTTTCAGAAGTGCCAAAAGTTTGAGTTAGCTCATGGTTAGAACTCAGCACAGCGATAACAAAACTAGTTTCAGAAGGGTCGTCCAGAACCATTCTAATTTTTCACCACAGATCAAGAGTATGAACATGAAGGTCAAGCTGGATGCTGCTACCACAGAGGGTATGCTCTTCCTGGTCAGGATCAGCTTTACCTGAACTTGTATCATCCGAGCCACAAATAAGATATTCTGAAAGTTAATTCATTCTCATTACTAATGTTCCATGGAGTGCGAACAAATTCATGCTTTCTTCAATCTTATCCAGGAAAATAAGTATTGGATTGATAACCTGTTTGAGGTGCATAAAGGCTATAAACAGAGTTGTGGGAATATCTCATTATTCTACTTTTAACACCATTACAAATCCCCCGCTTTGTTATTTTATTGGCATCATCTTCCAATGGGGAATCAAGCAAATCAGAGACATGTAGATGGGTCATAAGGAAGTTTTCGTTATAATGTAAGGCTGTTCGGATCCTCAATGATCTTTGCAAACGTTTGTAGGAATGCTGCCAAATCAGCACCATAAATAATCCTGTGGTCAGCAGTAACATTCACCTGAAAAGATTGGCATCAACTTGGTTATTCATCCAAAAAAAGAAAACTTGTTTAAATTTATGACCAGCATTTCTACAAGCTAATCTAGTTTTTTTTCTCTGAAGGTGAAAATCTGGTTTATACCATTAAACAAGATGATCTGGTGATTTTAATTCTTTTACTTAAGAATAATATGATGTGGTACTGTAGAGAAAATGTTAAATGTGGCAAAATTTGAAAGGAATCAGGAGTAAGTATTTTGTAGTAATAGGTAATAAAAAGTACAATTGTATTTCTATGACATTTTTGTTGGTAAGAAAATATTGATGGCAAGCATTATATTGCTTTTAGACCATGGAAGAAAATCTAGCCATAATATAATGAGTACATCATTATGGATTCATAACAGAAACCAGGTCAACATCTAATCAGCACCTTCTGGATGCACCCAGAGTAATGCAGAAGCATAGGTCTAAAACGACAGTAGGTTTACATTCTATTCAGCTACAGATACTTATCAGGATTGCACGTTCAACTTGATATGATGCAACATGACCCAATTATGTGTTCTAGGGCACCACGGACGTTAATCCAGGTGCATGCAAATAACTACAGTTACTGACAGAATCTACAAAATCTAGATGTTACTAACCAGCATTTCATTCTTGATACTAAAGAAACCATCTTTGTCAGCTATAACGGTAGGTCTCGACGCTCCAACTGCCATGATTGCCCCCTGCATTGAGTCATTAACATGTAAATGTTATTTCTTTGGACGTTTGCATAATGCAATCCTACCCGTACTCCAAACTAACTAGGCACCAGGAGAAAACCCACCTGACCAGGTGGAAGGATTGCATCAAATCTATCCACCCCAAACATACCCAAATTGGACAGTGAAAACGTCCCTACACATACCCAGATCAGGTGATTATGTTTTAATGAACAGCAATTGTCAATACACTAGGCAATACATGTTCTATACCTGAGCTGTATTCAGATGGTTGTAGCTGTTTTGTGCGTGCCTTCTTGAGCAGCACTCTCCACTTTTGTGCAAGCAAATATATGTCCAACTGTCAAAATTTTGGAGCTACTTACTAGATTGTATTATGATATCTACCATGCACTGAGCCTAAAATGTTACATTGCTCAAGAGATAACACAGCCATTGCAATAAGCAAGAACCTTATCAGCATCTTCCAAGACAGGAGTAAGAAGGCCACCCTCGATTGCAACAGCCACTGCAACATTGACACTACTGTTGTAAGTGAAGCTCTTCCCATCCCTGCAGCTGGCGTTGACAACAGGGTGCTGGGCGAGCGCCATAGCTGCCGCCTTCACCAGCAGCAGAGTCTTTGTAACCCCCTTCGACTTAACCTGTCCACCCCATTGCAATCAACAATCACTGGATGCATGAACGATTGAGCAGCGTCTCAATTACTGAATTTGAAGCTGTCAGATCAATTTAAACGGCACCTTTTCATATAGTGCGTCGAGCCTATCAGTGATTATGGAGTATCCGACACGGAACGTTGGCACTGACATGCTGTCCACCATGTTCCTGCTCACCGCGGTCTGCATTGATGTGAATGGTACCACAGCGGCACCAGGCACCGGTGGCAGCATTGCACCTGCAGCCACCGGGGTCGCGGGGCCAACAGTGGCGGGGGCTGGTGGCGGAGCAACCTGTGACTTCGGCTTGATTTTTCCAGCGAGTGCTTCAACGTCCGCCGCCGTGATGCGGCCGTGCGGTCCGGTGCCAACAATCCCAGCGATATCCACCCTGTGCTCTTTCGCGAGCTTCTTGGCATAAGGCGTTGCGACGGCCTTCGTCGGCGCGGCCACCGGCACCGCAGCAGGTGGCGCGGGGGTGGCGGCGGCGGCACTTGGAGGAGGGGGTTCTGGGCCCTGGCCTTGGGAGAGGGCCTGGGCACGCGCCCGCGCCAATGCGACCTCCTCCTCGGATTCGGCGAGGAGCGCGATTGGGGCGCCGACGGGGGCGGTCCCTCCGGCGGGGACGAGGACGGCGGCGACGATGCCGTCGTGGAAGGTCTCCACGTCCATGTCTGCCTTGTCGGACTCGACGACCACCACGGAGTCACCCCTGGCAACGCGGTCGCCCTCGGCCGCCGTCCAGGAAACGATCTTACCCTCCGTCATCGTCGAGCTCAAAGCCGGCATGAATATCTCCCGCACCTTCGCCCGCACCACCGGCATCCTCCGCCGCCGGAGCGGTTCCACTGCAAGGCGTGCGCGCCGCGGGGCGGTGGGGAGGGAGAGGGAGGGGGAAGCCAGAGACGCCATGGGTCGCAGGCTGATCGGTCACCGAAGAAAAATGATCCAGTTCCCAGGAAATCACGAAGGATTAAGGGAACGCGCGCGGCGGAACCCGGCGAGCGCGGCGGCGGCGGCGCTAGGTGGGAAGACGACGAATCAGGCGTTAGGTGAAGGCAGCCATGTGGGGCCAGCAGATGATCCCATCCGTTTCATCTCCTTACGAGGTGGGGCCGTTCTCGTCCGTCAAATCTATTTCGGATGGTCTAGATTAGACTGATCGGTGCGGGGTAATGTTCTTTTCACGTACGACTCCTCAAACTATACGGTATTACTGTGAACTCCCACCGAGAACTGGATCGCGATTATTTTAATCATGATCCAAACCTGGACCTCACATAACCGTCCGATTCGAATTGGACGGTTACAGATAAATCATGCAACCGTCCAAAGCATTTTACGTGGAGACCATCAAAGTACCTAGAATTTCAGTTTCAGAAACTTTTGGTCCCCAGCAACATTTCTGTAGGAGTGCCGCTGCCGCCTGCTCCACCTGAACCCCGATCAGATGTTTCTCGGCCAGATGATCACGAACTTTACTGTGTCGATTAAAACTGAATACCCGGTAATGGATAGCAACCCGGCGTCGCCAAGGTGGTCGGCAACCTCTCCGCGCTCGACTATCCCCGCCTCTACGCCGTCTGTTGCCTCTCCAGTTGGTCCTCACTCCTGATTGCCGTGCGCGGACGAGGCGAGGCCAACGCCAGTACGCCGCCGTGCGTTCACGGGTCACGGCCAAGAGGACGCACGCGCGCGCGTTCTGGCTCCCTTCTCTCCCTGTGGAACCCACGCGAAACCGGCAGGCGGAGCACCGGGCGTCCGTCGACGCGCAGTCGCCATGACTTTGCCGCGGCGACACAGAGAGACGGGCTCTGAACAGCGAGTGGTCGTCGCAGTGGTGGTTGCTTGTCCTGCTGCGCCCGTCTACGTGTAGCAGAGACACATACCGCGCCTCCCTCCATTTGCCGCTGCAGCCGCTTGCCGAGCTAAGTCTCTCTCCTCCGGCGCGCCGCACGACAGAATCCACCGCCCGCTCGCCCGCTTCCGCAACGCGCCAACGCCAGAGCCACCCCGCCGCCAGCCTCACAAGCCGAGGAGGCCACGGGAACTCCTGGAGCGCCTGACTAGAGAGTAATTAGGAGTGATGTGTTGGACCTAAACCGCGTAAGGACCGAGTCATATTATTGTGAGCTATGGTATTGTCAGACATTTGCTGTGTCTACGGGAAATATATGAACCCAAGGAAGAAAGCTCATACGAGAAAATGTAAAGGCGATCCTCGCAACAAAAAAAATGTAAAGGTAAAGGACAGCAGCAGCTTACATATGCGAATAATACGGTGTACGTGAACCTGTCAGTGCATGCAAAAGGAAGAGTATGCATTGCACGCAAATTCTATCAATAACAAGTGACATAATGACGTGCTGCAAGGGAAAGATACTGTTATTGTTCATTACTTTATTACATCATCATACGTTTGACCAAATACGACCACTTAACGGAAATACAAATATCCGTAGAACATGGAAGCAAAGCAAATCACACGGAAACAAAGAGCTCAGACGTGAAACCAAACCAAATACTCCATACTCGTATGATGATGCATGCACACGCGCATCTACCAAGCGCAACGCCTTCTTCTTCGGCCGTCCTCAGTTGATCCGCCTGCATTCGCCAACGCACTTTTTGATGCAGAACGCCCCGCCGCTACGCGGGTCGACAATGCAGAGAGTGTAGCACTCTCTAAAACAGACGACGTCGCACGCCGGGGCGACGCAGAAGGAAAGGGGAATGTCCGCCGCCCCCTGGAGTCCCCGTCCTTTGACGAGGCCCTGCAGAAGCCGCCCGTCCGCCGCCGCCGGTGTGACCGCCAGCAGCTGCCCGGCAAACATGACAAGCATGAGAACGGTCGCGGCCCTGATGAGCACAGCACTGGAAGCCATTGTGTTAACGCAGCTAGCAAAACCTAGCTTCTAGCTAGATCAATCGATCTCTAGAAAGGTTAAGGTACGTAGTGTGTGTTTGCTGCTGGACGACGATGCAGCACGGCGGCTAGCCTCTACTTATAGGCCGAGAGGACGCGAGCGCTGGAGCCGTTAATTAACGTGTCGGTGATATGCATGAGGGGGTAATAAGATATGCTAAATTAGTCTAGCATGTGTGTCTCACGGCGATCTCACATCATGCATGCCATGCGTATCGTCCTCGCATCATAATATACCATGATGTACAAATCCATCGACGATCGAATACGTACGTGATAGTTGACTTAAGTGGTATGTTAACACGATTCGACGGTAACCTCTCTCGAGGCACGTTAGCGTGGATCCCTGAAATGATACTCCATAACTGGCACACTTATACAACTAAATTAGTCTATATGCAGTTTCATGCGTAGACAAATTAAATGCAGTCCGTTACTGGGGTAGGGATATTTAAATCAGCCAGGGGATCGATCAATATATACCACTCCATCTGTTTTTAAATTATTGTCATTAGGACACTAATTTTAACTCAAAAATAAACTATACTTATTGTCTTAATTATAGCAAATAAAATTAAGAGGAGTTCTTATGTTACGTTTGTTGAGATGAGGTTGCCTAAGAAAATCGAAAGTTGATCATGCTACCAAGCTGGGGCACACCGCACTCTATAGCGAGGCTTACAGGCATCTTATTTTGTGAAAATCAGGGGCTAGCTACACGCCGAGCACGCGATATATAGATTAACTGTCTTCGCCAGTTGTGCTATCATCGAGAACGAAAATTTTCAAGGTTATTTAGTTTGATTGAGTACAATGATGAGACCATCCTGATCACTTATTCAATGTTAGGACCTATATATAAAGGGTAATATGGACTCACAGTCACACATAGTGACAGAAGAGATTTATTTGGAATTTAACTAGTGGCATACAAGGGATTTTTATTGCGAGCAACACGAACAGAAGATGATCTCGTGCCATAGCAGGCAAGTGACATGCATACCAACAACCTATTCGTGCACACCGGTTAAGGAACTTCTGACCGTCGTCCGCTTTTAATTACACGGAAAACATTCTTATAGGTCATTTGTTCAAGCTAAAAATGTCAGGCGTCGTCACTTCATCATTTAAATACCGGAGGGAATGATAAATTTCATAAATAAAAAACTATATGCTTAACCCTTCATTTTATTTGATTCATCCTTATTAATAGTTGAGCCTCTCAAATCTAACAAATTTACGCTGATATCATTCTCAAAATTAGATGTTACTTGCATCAATGTTCTGAATAGAACTTGGTGTAAATTACAATTTTTTTTATTATGTCACCCAAGTGCTAGTTTTATTTGTATTTTCGTATGTCCAGCCAACTTGAGAAGAGAGCGTTACACAAATCGTGATAAAACAATAACTGGAATTAGTAAAATCTATGTTTACAACTGTGACAGCAAGTTTGGCTCATATATAGAGGGTTATATTTGATTCAGAGGTAGAAAGGCACTTGAAACACCCTGAGAAAGATTAGTCTCGCTGCAGTTACCTTGTCAATATCCTGGTTATAGGCTCCACGTTAATTTTTTTCGAAAGCTCGGCTTCACGTTAGTTATAACATACTAGACTCTCTCTCTCTATCTATCTATCTATAACTAATATATGAAACTTTAGGACGTGTCCACCAAGTATCAACCGGTTGCTTTGAAAAACTAATAAAGTATCAACCCGTTATAGCGTTGTGAGAGGAGGCATATATCTCCTAATATAAGCACAGCAATTCCTCTGGGACTAAGTACTATCTTTTAAGGATTATAATCATGATTAATGTTGATCACTACGAAAGCAGTTCAAACCAAGAACAATACTAAGAAATGCAAGGTAGAATGGTAGATGTTTGAGTTTCAGATCTGTTGCCCTGCTTGGCGCCAATCCTTCACATTTTATCTGAAATTTGAATGAAATAGACCAAAGAAAGTACAGCAGTTGCAGTGTTAACCAAAAATACAAACAAGTACGCGCTCGCACACACACAGAGAGAAAACACTTAGGATAGATTGGAAATATATATACAAAGCCATGCTCAAGATCCAAGCCTAAGCTCAAGATCCAGACGATCCACCGTGCCATCGTGATGGCTGTACACTCCAATACCCAACTCAAAGCTCTTCACCTCAAAGTCCTTATTTGTAGTGGTCGACGTAGTGGAGGTGAAACGGCAGACATCCGGCTTGGTCCCCGCTGCAGCTGAGCCGCCATCGTCGCTGCAGTGCGGTATTTGCTTCTGCAGGCTCAGTCTCGGATCAATAACTCTGCCATTAGGGCTAGCGTTGTTTGGAGGAGAAGGGAGACGGTGTGCGGAACGCTGATGGCCGTGGATCAGCCTGGCTCTGTCCCACCTGTGGACATTCATGTGGCCTCCCAGCCCTTGTGGTGACCTGAACTCCCTCTTGCAGTAGCCGCAGGCGTAGAACGAAGATCTTATCTGTGGAGGCGGCGACAGTGAGAGGCCAGCCAAGCTGAAGCTGTCGCTGCGCGATAGCTGCTGCTGATGGTTGCGGCCGTGATCTCTCTCCATTGCCGCTGTGGTGTGTGCAAGTACGTTTTGGGAAGGGAGGGTGAGGTATAGTTAGTCAGCTGATGAGTTAGCTAAACGAAGGGCATATATACGACATGCAGGCAACCAGAGCTAGCTAGGCAAGAGAACGCGCGGGAGCTGGCTTTCGCGCGCGTATCTAGATCGACGAGAATACGCCAGCAACAGGTTCAGTAATGTAGACATATCGTAGGACGTACAAGGGGCCTGAAAGAGAAAGTTCACTAAGTTTGTACTATGCTTATATGAATGTCGACTAAAGAAAGAAGTAAGGAGCCGACTAAGTAGACCAAAGTGAGTATGCTTTGCTATCCATTTTTCTAGGGGAAAATATAAAAAATGAACATACATAATACAAAATTAAGTAATTTGAACTCGTTGAGTAAAACACTAAAGCGTCATTTATTTTAAAATGGAGTATAATGCAAGAAGATTGTTGCTAATTAACATGAAACAGAGGGAGTTTGGCACAATATATGCAGCTTCCTCACTGAATCAACCGCTAATACAGTAACGAAAACAAGCTAAGTGTTGTTCACAATAAGTGTAATGTATTTTTATTACCAAGCTTAAAGTGTGGTGCAAATAGGCGAAACTTTGCGCATTTGTACGCAGTATATGAATGACGAATCAAACTCCATGGTGATAGATGAACTTCACCTGTGCGGGTCGATGGCTCTGCTACTCGTCCGTGCATCCTGACCGTGAGGATCTTCCCCCGACCCGGCCCCCCTCCCTCCGCTGCTGCGGAAGAGACACACACCGGCGTGCAGTGCAGATGAACTGCACCAACAGATTCTCTGGCCTCCCTCCGAGTCGTGGAATTGGGGCGGGAGATGCTCACACGTGAATTGCGTATGCGTAGGCTGCAAGCTTAGCTGCTCCTGCTCCAGCTAGCTACAGTAGCTGCCTGCACGCCCATGCATGACGGGGCCGGCCGGCGAGCCCGCAAAAGGCTGCATGCGTATATCGATCGGCTGTTTGTTTCCAAGCGACGAGCGAGCGCGGGGGAGCCTGAAACCGCAGATGGCCCGGCCTCGTACGTCGCTCGTCGACCGGCATGCTTATGCGCCTGCTATACGGTGGAGCTTGACTGCACCGGATCGGTGTTATTCTCGTTCCTTTTTTTTCTTCTTTTCGCCATGATCGACGGAGAGGACGCATGGCCCGATCAGTCGTGCCCAGACATCCCATCCATCGGTTTCGTTCCTCGGCCATGTGGGGGCTGCAGAGTTCAGATAAATGTGTACTTGTCTCTCTCTCTCTCTCGTTCGTTCAAACTTACTTTTGGCCAAACTCGTTCGTGAGATCGGGTCCGGGCCAGCACGCGTGCGTGCTAGATCGGCGAGCCCGGCAGCTAGCGCGCGCCTTGTTCGCCGGGCGAAGCTCGCGCGCGTCTGGCCGGCAGTCAGCTGGCCGGCTAGGGAATCGGAAAACGTGATGCCGAGATCAACGATAGAAAGTTGAACTATACTGGCAGTAGTTATTTGTTGCTGTTACCACGACGAGACGAGAGCCGAATCTTTGTTTTTTTTACATCTTATCTTACGATCGACATCCACCCGTTCTCACTTTACCTTTTCGATCGACCGTCATATAATCAGGCAGTGCCTGTTAATTGTGGCACGTACAACTGCACATCCTCCGCACCCCCCTGAATTCCCTGATCCATCATCCATGCAACGAGGGAACATAGAGCACCTAATCTTGCTCAAACGTAGTAGAGACGCTAACGTATATCGGTTCGCCTGAACCCTAACGCTACCTTCATATTCTTCAGAAGCACATATTGAGCGGCGTTCTGCTACATAGTGGGATTACGTGATCGTCGCATGCCTTGTGACCATGCATCTAAACTAAATTCCACTGCTAGAAATGGAACGTTAATAATGTAGAGTTGGCTAATGCAGATTTATACTAATCAACATTAATAATTAAAAACCTGCAGTGGGAACATTTGTTTTTGTCTAAAGTGGCCTATGGGATAGTTTGAGCTGTTAAATAGCTCTTCGTGGGCCGCACCCTTTCGCAGGCCTAGCCCTGCTTTCTTGATCAATAAAGGATCGGCCCATTCGGATAAGGCTTATACTAAGGAAACATGGGCTAACTTTCTGCAGACCACAAAGTCCATCCTTTATTGAGCCAGAAAGCCCAATACTCCAACCGGTCCACTCACAACAGAACAAAGCAAAAGTGAGCGGGCTACCGCAGATCGAAATAAAGTTCCCGAACCCTAGCAACCGTGAAGGAGGTAGAGCGCGGAGGATCTCCGGGATGGCGAAGGCGAGGAAGCAGAAGGGCGATGGCGCCACCGTGCTCCATCAGAAGCTCTGCCTCTCCATCGACATGGAGAACCAGCTGATCTACGGGTGGAGCCGCGCCGCTGCTTAAAAAAATGTGCCGAAATAGCTCCCAATGCCCTCCCATGGTGCGCGTGCCCTAGTCGTATGTGCGGGTTTAGTAGCTCTTCGAGGAGTGTTTAGCGGGGAATGGGTTGAGGCGCGAGGATTAGGGTTTGAGCTCTTCGGTGGAGCAGCCGTTAATGTTGTTCGGGCTTGTGTCCAGGAGTTTAAACGCTTCAGTTGATTTTGTTAGCAACCCTCTCCATGGATCGATCCAATTAACAGCAACACTTGGGTATAAACGGAGAGAGAGTGGAGCAGGGATGGGAGAGCAATGATTCTGGGGTCAGAATAGCAATAACTACAGGGTAGAGATAGTTCTAGCAGGTTCTAGAAGACATGATCTAGGGATACATGAATGAGGAGTTTGGGGAGGAAGAAGAACAGTAGTTGTTTCTCTGAATAATTATCAACGCCATGTCCACCAATGCCTGCTCCATTTATATTGTTGGATGACGGTTCACTTGGGCTGGTCTGCTCCAATACTCCATAATGGTACCCTGACCAATTTGTAAGACGGATCGATTTGTTTACTGTCAGAAACTTCAGATTATGGAATGTCATTGCTGGGTATTAATTGAAGGTGATGGATGTGCCTGGGTATTGAGCTGTGCTATGTGATTCATTAACAGTGTATATCTGATGAAGTTTTAAATGTTGGTTTGCTTATTTTTAGCGAGAATTGGTGCTGCTGTCAAATACTTTGCATTGCAATCATGAACCAAGTGCAGTTTCTGTACAATATGTAGTGTGCCCTTTCTAGTGGATCCCTGCTAGGTTTGATTTTTTGATAGGTTAGCTGAACCGTGCATGCTGTCCTTTATGGTTTGATAGTGCTTCCTAATCAATTCATTTCCTTTCCACATGCCTACTAGATTCATGTAACAAAAGGACGTTACTAGGGAAGTGTGCTTAAACAACCAAGTTGTATTGTATAAATTGTATTAGTATTCACTGACACCCTGAAAAGGCATGAGCTGATAACTGATATTACAGCTGAAACTAGTGCTATCAATGTTGATGGAACAAATTTGACCAATTGAGTCTTTACTTTATTTCTACTGGGTTTCGTATCAATAGGGGCATAGGGCGTGGTAAAGCAGGATTTGAGGGATTGGAATGTACCTAGAGATTTGACTTTTGATAGGATTGTATTGAAATCAACAATTTGTGTGTCAGAATCTTAGTTTACCGGTACTTTGTTTACTCTCTCTATTTTTTTTACTCTTGTATGAAAACAATTGACGACGACTTGACTATCACTTCGATATTCCTTGCTCCACTCCACTAGCCTCTGGATTGTTATTGTCCTGCTTTGAAATTAAGATGCGCTGCCATGTAATTAAACATGACGAAATAAAAGCACCTTCACCTCGTTTGAAACAATACAAAAAGGGCGCCTGAATATCTTTTTTCAAGACATCCATCAATATTTGCATATGTGTTCATCTGTATTCTGGGGGAAAAGAAAAATGAAAGAAGTAAAAACATCCACCTCAAAACGCATTTTTATTACCTGTGGGAAAATCAAACCCAATTTTGAGGAAAGAGCGTCACAGCGGCCGTCCACGTGAATACAACACAGATACAAGATCCAAGAGAGAGAGCCCAACGGGCCCCCGCATCGCTTTCGCCGCCAAGTAAGGCCCCGACACACATCGCGGAGCGAGAGAGCCCGCGGCCACCGTCACGCATCGCATTCATGGCACGGGAAGCAACGAGTGCCACCGCGGCACGGGAGACTGTGCGAGGCGCCGCCGCGCCTACGTGGGGGCGGGTGCGGAAGGCTGGCCAGGGAGCGGCGGCGCACGCGCTGCTGCTCTGCTTCACCGCGCTACTCGCGCTCAAGCTCGACGGCATCTTCATCCGCTCCTGGTGGTGAGTGGTCCCCGACCCTCCCCTCATCCTCCTACCCAAGTCAGACTGCGCGACTGTGAATGTCCCGGCGGAGGCACGTCTGGCTAGCTCGTGCGGAGAATTGTGCCGGGCGCTTGGGTGAAGTTGCTGATTGATCGCGAAATTGCACGTCATTTTAGAGGTGTGTGTGTGTGTGGGGGGGGGGGGGGGGGTCTAGTCTTGTGTAGACGTGTTGGCTGCGAAACTTAAGAGTCTGTGGACAGCGGGAACAAAAATTAGCCGGTGCGTGTGTAGTTTTCTTTCCTTACAAAAGGTTAACGGGGACAAATTGGACTGCAGCTTATTCAGTGATTGAGGCAATTGCGAATTTCCTAGCGGGAACTGGGATCTTAAGTTTGCCTTCACATGTTATCCTGTGTCAGGGTATGCATAACCGTTCAATGGTTGGATTTTGATCAGCCAAGAGCTATGTTTTCCGTAGTGGCAAGGTTTGTTCAATGTTGATGCATTCAACATCTGCCACACGTAATCTTGTATGTTCAACTCGATGGCATGGCATCAGTATTGCAGAGTATGTTCTTAATTTGCTAGGAACACTAAAACAATCAAACAGCTAATGCACCCATTCGATGTCACTATGTCAGTTTTTCATGTCGTCGTCATGTGTTATTGGCTTCTCAGCTTAGTTCCAGTGTTGGCCCAGATAGTCTTTGACCAGTAATCAGTTAACATGGATAACTGTCCAGAGAACAGTATGGGCATTAGGTGAGAACTGGTTGTTGCCCGCAGCTAATTTTTTCAACTTTCAATAAGAATATGCTGGACAAGTTAACTTTTGTATTCACGCCAATTATATCATTGGAATATACTTTATATGGCGACGATAGATTTTATTGGACATTTGGATGCATATTGGAATCCTGAAAAAATCGCCAAAATTGCAGGGTGATTTTCATCCCTCTATGGTCATTCCATGCTGTTGCTGCTCGATGTAGATTCTCATTACCTGCTCCATCATCACTGCAGAGTTATCATGTGCGTATGCTACTTTTGCTTTCCAATTTACATCCTTTTTTCCTGAAGCTAGATAACAACGGCTCAACTAGATCATTCTTTTGGACAGCATGTTCCATGGCATTCTATTGTCGCCACACCTTTGCTTGTTGCTTTTGAGCTTCTTCTCTGTGTTTACTTGGAAGGAATCGATGGTGAATCTATTGCTTACTGGGCATTATCCAAAAGCACATTCATTTGGTTTGTTTCTTGCCTTTTGAGTTGACTGATTTTCATCTGCCAGCTGATTTGTTCATTTTTCAGGTCATGATGAACCTTTCATAGACTTGAAGCTTGTCTTCCTTCCACTCTTAGCTTTGGAAATCATTACACTGGTTGACAATTTCAGGTGATGAAATTATTAAATTTCATTATATCAGTAATGGAATTATACAATACAACCTTTTGACATAATGCACCTATTACAGTTCTCCTTTTATGTTATTAAGTCAGTAATCCAATCTGTACGGTGCGCCTAATCGATGAGAATTATTCAACATTGCAATATAATATTGTCATGGTTTTAAGAAGAGACAATTGTGTGGATTTATCAGTCTTCACTTTGTAAGTGTGGATTTCTTTCTAGGGTTTTGTATATTTTTATATAGGAAAGTACGTACATGAATAAAGCAATTATTGTGGCGCTACCACAAAACCAGGCGTCTTTTAGGTCTATGTTTCTTGTCCGTCACATGACAGGAACTCTTCTGCAAAGAATAGTTCAGTTAATCAAACATATTAGTGTTGCTTGTACTAGTTGTTCGTTGTAACTAATTTCTCTTTTTTCATTCTCATAGGATGTGTGGTGCTCTAATGCCTCGACATGGAGAAACTATAACAGACGAAGCAATTTGGGAGAGGCTTCCCGTAATAATCTTATAATTGGATCACACATCTAGTCCCTTCCATTTTAGCTACATCAATAGGACCTAACCTTTCAGTTTTAGTTCCTGTCCAAATGTTTTGACTTCTGTATAAAAGTTGTTGCATGTCCCAGTGAAATGTGATCTTTTATTATAGTTCTAACAAACCCATACATGCATTATGAGTTCATGATAACGTGTCTGATAGTTGAGATGGTTTCCCTTAGTGACATCGGAATACAGGGCTCCAATGTAATACCTACTTATTTACATTTAGAACCAGTTTGCAGATGTCATGTTTTGTTGTGCTATGTTGTTGAATCTAGTTATGGGAATCCTTACCAACGCTAGCAATATATATCAGTCATGAATTTATAAATGATTTTATAAGACTACAATGGTTTTTGTGTTCAGAAATGGCAGTTACAGGGAGAAGCTCAGATCTACTAAAAGATTTATGGATATGATATCAATAAAACTGAAGAATTTAGATGCGTGTAGGGTTACAGTTTTCTTTCTCTTTTTCTTCCATGCAGGGCTCCAAAAGGCGTTAGGCGCTAGGTGGGCGGTGACCCCCCGCCTAGAGCCTAGGCGTTACACACTGTAGCAACTAAGGATTATAAAAAATTTTCAAAATACATAAATATATGCATATCTCTATAGTCCTTGACTGATTTTTTGGCTCACTTGCCCTCTCCTCTTTGAGCCCACCTGCAGACCAGCGGCCTGCCTCCACAGTGGCCCATATTACTTTATCTACGGCCCCCACACATGCACCGAGATGCCCCCCTCCCCGATGCGGATCGGCTCGCCCGTCGCCGCTGGATATCTCCTGCCGCGGATCGACTCACCCGCCGCTGCCCCTACTCTGAAGGATGCCTCCACCATGGATTGGCTTGCACCGCCGCCGCCCCTGCTCGGGAGGATGCCTCCCCCTGGATCGGCTTGCTCCGCCGCCGCCCCTGCTCGAGAGGATGCCTCCCCCCCCCCCCCCCCCCCGGATCAGCTCGCCTTGTCGTCGTCCCTGCTTGTGATGCCTCTACCCACATCTGAATCGGCTCTCCCCACCGTCGCCCCTCCATGCGGGCTCGCGACCCCCCCCCTCCGCCGCCGCCCCTCCGAACATGCTCGCACCCCCCCCCCCCCCGGCGCTTCACGACCACCTCACCCCTGAGGCAAGGCGGAACCCCAGCACAGAGCGCTGAGGCGTGCCTAGGCGAGCGCCTAGAAACGCCTTTTGGAACACTGTTCCATGTGTGTTTACTTATTAGAGGTACTCCATTTGCAATAATTTTCCATTTGCTCTTCTGTTATGAAATTATTTTTAGTATCATCCAGCACATGACTATAGGACCATGTTTATTGAATAACATCGATGAATACCCATGATGGATGCCTTTTCTAGGCCTTTAATGTTGATTGCTAGATGTCTTATGTTGTGTGTAGCTATTAGCCTATCACTAACAACTTTATTTTCTTCATAGTACTTCTGGGTTGCCATTTCCATGGTATTTCTACTAGCGGGTACTTCACTCATGCTCCTTAAGTTATGTGGTAAGCTATATGGATACTATTGTACTTATCCTAGATTTGCTATTCAGAAGCTCCATAGATGACTGATTCGACCTAGCTTTACTTATCTCTTACTGTAAATTGGAGTACTAGAATGAATTCTTGAGGATTCACGTAGTTCCAGTAAAAATGTCCCCTTGCATACAAGTTTCATAGTGCTTAGCTGTTGATGAGGTTACCTTAGTGCTAATTTACTTTGTAAGTAATCACGTTACATACTTACATTGTATGCAACAGATGATGCAGTAACTCTGGGGTGGTGGGATTTATTCATTAATTTTGGGTAAATACTTATTTCTCCATGAAACTACACATGTAATCCCTTTGAACTTTTCTTGCTAAGTTTTTGACAATTGTTTATACAGGATTTCGCAGTGCTTTGCTTTTCTTGTGTGCACAAGATGGTCCAATCCAGTGGTCAGTAGTATAACAATAAATTTACCTTGCATGGACAGACAGTACAACTGGAACAACACATTCCATTTTTCTTGAAAAGGGATGCTGACACAGATTAGTTGTGTGGTCTGCAGGACCTTGGTGGCCCCATATTGATAATTCCTATAATAGTTTTCCAAGTTCTTCTGTGTATGCGCCTTGAGGTCTGTTTGACTACTTCCAAATACTTTATTTTGCTTCGAAGTTGAGTTGGTAGACTGTCTATTTTTCTTTGCTGTCTTTTGGACCTTGATAGCTTGTACTTAGCATTGTATACTTTACCATTTTACTGTAGAGATATTTAGTTCTCTTCTTGTGAACACTTCAGCTGCCAACTTTTTCTGGGAAAACATTACGAATCCAATTATAATATGAGATGTGAATGCCAAACTGTACGTGTATGAAACTGTTATCCTTACAGTGCTAGTCTAAGTACAATTTGTCTGTGATTGTAGGGCACTCCATCTAATGCACGTTTTATTCCAATTCGAGCTATCTTTTTACCAGTAATTTTGCTGCAAATGGCTGGTTCATCTTTTGCTCTTTGGAGATTTTTCAATAAACTTGTTGTTAAGCTACAAGATGGAACTATCAGTGAAGGACATCTCTCGGTCTCATCAAAAGTCGACGAGTTATCTATGATGATACAATATGGTTCAAGGTTTATTTTGCTCTCTAGTGTACTATATTACACGGGTATTCAGCACAGGGGCTATACTCAGGATTCTCATTTTTGTCAATTGTTATTGTTGATCAGGCTCCTTTATTGGTGGTCTATTGATGAAGATAGTAAAGAGGAACAGGCTCAATCATGCTATGCAAATAATACTGGGTATCTACTGCAGAATTCTGTTTATTTTTTAACAAACATTGAAATATTTGTATGTGTTTTTATTTTTCCTCAAATAAGAAAAATACTAATGAGGTATGAGGCAATTTTGGATCGATGGGTTCTAATCACTGAACTACCCGTGCTGTTTGTTATATATCTTATGAATCATTGACAAGTTTAATCTATTGAAAACAGTAGTCTATGGATCATGAATATCAAACAATTAGGGAACGTTTCAGGTAAATGGGAAAAAGAGAAAAAAAGGAGGTCTAATAGAACAGAGGTAGAGATTTATCTATTGGAACAGTAGAGATTTTTTTGTCTAACAGATGGAAGAAAAAACAAAATCAGTGTTTAAGAGAACATATATATTTTGAGTCCATAAAAAATGAGAAATCAAATAAAGAAGATCCCGTTTATGGTGGATGGTCCAATATATTGAAAGACAGCTGAAAAGATTTCTATACAACTAATTCCTTGAATTAGTGCAGCTTCATAGTCACCCTTTTGAATTTACCAACCATTTATGGATGCTTTTAGATAGCTGAACACTTTCATGTTCCGTTGAAGGTTGTCTTGTTCTTTATTCGCAGTTATAGTACCTTTTGCAGCTATCCACCAGCTGTGGTAAAAGATATGTCAAAGAAAGATCTTGTCAAAGAGGTATTGTGTCGTTCACATTGAAATAGCTTCCTTATTCGCATGATGTTAATACATCATTTGTTCATCCAGGTACAGAGACTTCAACAAGCCTTGGAAGAGCAAACTGAAATGGCAAATCATAGCCAACAGCAATGTGATAAGCTTAAAAATGTACTGCCTGCTATCCACTTTTCTATCATACAACAACATTCACACTTTTTAAGTATAGATTTATAGAACTCTAAAATGGCTATCTCCGTATGGACCTCTGGTTTTGGAGTCTGCTATGTACTGTTACTAGAATTATTTCCTTTCAGGATTGTCAGTTTATGCAAAAAGCTGAACCATGCTCATATAGATAATAGATTGAGGTTGTTCAGATATTATCAGTAAAGGGGCAATACTCCATAGTTTTCCTGTTAATTTCCACGGAACTTTTTCCTGAATTAATACACCCCAAAAAAATTTTGCGTCATTGCAGGAACGGTTCTTGTGTCGAATTTGCTTTGAAAAAGACATCTGCATTGTTCTGCTTCCCTGCCGCCATCATGTTCTCTGCGAGTAAGCTTAAATGATCATACTGATATGTTAGCGTATTCTTTATATGTTTGTATTGTCTGTATATCCGTAAAAGCTTAAGTAATCCATTTAATTGTTCTTGCAGGACCTGCTCTAACAAATGTCGGGCATGCCCAATTTGTCGGTTGACCATTGAGAGCAAGTTATCTATTTATGATGCTGTAATGTCATCCAACCCATTATGTGATGCAGTTTAGAAGTTTACATGTTGACTGTGGTTCTATGGCACTACCAGAGTCGGCAAAGATAACTGTGGTGATTCCGAAAAGAAAACACATGTTCTGAAATTATTGGTATAGAATCGAAAGGAAGCGACATTGTACATCCTTGTGCGGTGATATAACACAAAGGAAGTGGGAAAGTGTATGGTTCTTCAGTCATCAATCGTGTATATAACTATCATGAATAACCCCCCTAAATTACTGAGTGTTGTGTTCAAAAGCTGCGAGTTCAGTTGGCGATGTATGACATCTTACCAGTTTTGATTAGATTCCAGTCGAGACTTTTTAACCGTTATATGACAAGGATGGCAAAATGAAACTCAGATTGTTAAGTTTATCCTTCGAAGTTACAGAAATAGGAAACATCTCAGTCTGTTCTAGTTTGGCAAGTTTATGAATTGGCACCTTAATGATAACTTGTGGTTGTGGAGAGTTTCAACTTGTAATTGTGGACATGCATATATATACAGAGAGACAATAATGTATATCCGCTGATCAGTTTGTCTGAGGTTTAAGAGCATTTGGCTTTCTCCTGGTCACGTCACGATTTGTCAAATTGGCGCTAGGGCCTTCTAAATCAATGAGCCGGCCAGAAGAATACGAGAGAGAAGGCTTCAGACAAGTAAACATATTCAAAGGCTGGACTGGTGGAGGTTTGCAGAGAGCCGCGAGCTGCATGCATGCGCAGAGATGAGATTCTCCCGGGGGCGGCCCCGGCCGTCAAAATGACTCAGGAGGGTACGGGCCATGTCGAGACCTGAAGGTCGGCAGGGTACGGCCCTCCGCTGCCATCGATCGAGGATACAGTGCGTGTGCGCAATGTAGGTGGCCCCTACGCCGCTGCATGCAGGACCGGCGGCGGCGGCGGCCTCGCCGGCCGGGATTGCTCTGCTCCCTCCCACCCACCGCCTGACGTGGCGTTGCTTTCAAGGAGGTCCATAGCTTTATTCTTGAAGTGTGAGTGGACGTCGACCGTAATCATATGCTGGCTCGTTTGAGGTCGTATCTGTTTAGCCACCTTATCTGCCGCTGTTAATATCTAGTACTAGCTAGCAGCTAGCTATAATAGTCCAGGCCAACGGCGGTGACGTATACGTGTGCATGTCGAGCGCCCGGCCTGCTCTCCCAAAGACGACGCATTCGACAGACCGGCCGCCGATATGCAGGCAGCATCAGCATGTAGTGTAGTGCGTCGTTGTTGAAGGAAATCAACAAGATGTCACATGCCTGTGCTAATTCATACTACTTGCAAGTACAAAAGCTGAGCATGCGTCGGCATTGTAGGCTTATAGCTACTTATTCTAGCTATAGCAAGTACAAATCATCTCTCTTTTTCATTTTTGGAACAGTTCCTATCACTACAAGAGTTTTATCTTTATACAGTTGTCTACAACTTTTACAGTATGTGACGACAACTTCTGCAGCGGTGTGAGGGCATTATTTTGCATGTCCTTAGTTTGTACAATTGAGGAGACAAGTAAGGTTGCTTCACTGCTTGATCTTTTTGACCTAACCTAGTTGTAGGTTATGACTCCTCTCACCACACCTTTTAATCTGAAGAAAGCATAGAGTTAAGGTGGTAGTACCATATAACTGTAATCGCTCTATCTCCTTTTCTAAGGCCTTAATTTGAAAGTGTGTCAAACTTGATAATTTGACTAATAATAAGCCATATCGTATGCATATGTCACTACAGGAAAAAGACAAATTTACGACGCCCAAAATTATTAACGATGGCACCGACGTTAATTAAAATATTCACGACGGTGTCCAATGGTCGTCGTAAATAAGCACATTATTCACGACGGTTGACCCAGACTGTCATAAATAAGCACATTATTTACGACGGTAAGCCTTGATCGTCGTGAATAAGAATAAGGAACTTATTCATGACAGGGCCAGTTCCCGTCGTAAATAACAGTTTATTTATGACGGCCAGGCCCCTGGCCATCTATAATAAGGGGTATATACCCGCCCGGGCTGAGGTCGGTGCGGGCATTCACGCCCGCGCCAACCCCGACAGTTCCGCCGCCGCCGCCTCTCACGCCACCGTCGCCGCCCTAGAGCGCCGCCGCTGCCGTCGAACAGCGCCGCCGCCGCCCCGTCCTCCCAGGCCCGTGCGCCCCCGGCCCTGCGCACCCCGGCCCGTCCCAGCGCGTCCCTGCCCCCCCCCCCCCCCCCCGCGCCCCTGTGCGCCCTGGCCGGCCACCCTCCACCGGCTCTGCCCCGACCCGGTCGGCCCGACCGCCCCCCCCCGCAGACCCGGCGCCGCCTCGCCCCGACCAGAGGTTTTTTAATTAGGTTTAATTAATTAGCTTATTTTAGTTTAGTTTACTTTAAATATATAGTGGTAATTAGGTTATTTTAATTAGTTTAGTTGATTTTATAATTAGTTTAGTTTGTAATTATTCTTTAATTAGTTTAGTTTTGCTTAATTACTTTGAATTAGTTTAGTTTAGCTTATTCAACCCGCCCGAGTCGAGGTCGGCGCGGGCATTCACGCCCGCGCCGTCCCCGGCCGGTTCCGCCGCCGCCGCCGTCCAACCCGGCCTCCCTACGCGACGCCGCCCACCCCAGCCTACCCGCGCGCCGCCGCCGCCACCCACTCAGGCCTCCCCGTGTGCCTTTGCCGCCGGCTACCCCGGCCTCCTCGTGCGCCTATTTGGTACCGCCGCCCCGGCCGACCCTCCCGCCCCCGCCCCCGACCGCCCCGCCCCGAAACGGTCGGCCCTGACCCGACCCGCCGCCGCCCCGCCCCGACCCGGCCCATTGAGGTTTTTTAATTAGTTTTAATTAATTAGCTTATTTTTTATTAGTTTTAATTAAGTAGCTCCCTAGCCGCTAGGTCCTAGCCCGTCCCGCCCGCCGGGTCCCTCCCCTGCCCGCCCCGCCCACCGGCTCCTTGCCCGCCCTGCCCGCCAGCTTACTATTGTTTAAATTATTTAATTGTTTATTTTGTTTCGAATTCTCAATTAGATTATAATTAGTCAATTGATTGATTATGAGTGTGTACTATTTATACGTACACTAACGAGTCTCGCGCCGACCCGACACAACCCAATCCAGCCCGACCCGGCACGGCCCAACCCGGCTTGACCCGGCAAGGCCCAATTCGGCGCGATCAGACACGACCCAATCGCGCTCCGACCCGGCACGGCCCAACCCGGCCCGACATGGCAAGGCCCGATCCGGCACGGCCCAATCCCGCCCCGACCCATCACGGCCCAAATGGTTTTAGTCGCAACTTATGTGTCGAGACGAGCACAAAGGCGAACGGCGACAATGACTTGTAACTTTCAACGGTGACGCGTCGCCCCTTTGAACTTTTAACTCTGACCAACTTACCCCCTCTTTCTCGTTCTTTCCTATCTTGTAAATGACTGAAAAGTGAAAATGAGTAACATAACCTATAAAATTTATTACCCGTTTCGAATTTGTACGTCTTACATGTGATAGGCATGTGAGGCGTGTAGGTTCAAAATTGTCCCTTTTTAGACAGAGTGAGAGTAACTGAGGACGTGCTTTTGACGAGTTAGGTACGGGGTATAGATTTGGATGTGATTTTGACAGCATAACCCTAATGTTATCTGCTGCACCATTTTGGGGCGTGAGTTAGAGAACAGTGGGGTTATGTTGTTGAAATTTCGTCCAGATTCGGACACCGTGTCTCGTCATAAGCACGTTACCTCGGTCACTATTAGGTGGGTTTAGGACCTATCTCCCTAGTTGTAGTGGCCGGGACAAGACATAAAAATGTACTAATAATGATTTGTCCACTTTGAAGGTATAACCTTAGGCATGGCTGAAGACCGAACTTGGATATATTCTGGTTGGAAAAAGAACGGACATCACTCAAAGGAGTGGTTCACCAAGACAGATGCTTTTATACAATGAGATTTTTTGTTGTGCAACAGCAACAAGGTGCGGTCCCACTGTACCAAATGTCAGAATGCAAAATTTTTCGACAAGATGACGTTGATGTTTCACTTGTACGAAAACGGTTTCATGTAGAAGTATGAGGTATGGTACTTTCACGGTGAGACACGTTTTGAAGCTGTAGAAGATGAACTAGTGGATGATAGCATGAGAGTCGATAGGATGGACGAGATGCTTGAAGTCATAGATCCTAAGTTGACGGGGGATGCTCCTACAATGGAGGTTCAAACGTTCTTTGAGCTTGTCAAATCTTCAAAAGAGTCGCTGCATGAACACACAAAAGTGACTCTTCTTAATTTCATGACTAGACTTATGTCAATTAAGTCTAAGTATTTCTTCTCCAACAACTGTTACAACGATCTCATCAAATTGATCGGCGATATCCTTACTCAACCGCATAAAGTGGCGAAAGATATGTACCAGTCCAAGGAATCTATTTCTGGTCTTGGTATGAAATATGAGAAGATTGATGTCAGCCCAGACCACTATATGTTTTTTTAGAAAGAGCACGCCAATGAGAAGAAGTTCTTACAATGTGGCAAATCGAGGTTTGTCGAGGTTGATAATGACGAAGTAGAGTGTATACAGACTGAAGTTGCACATAAGCAACTTTGTTACTTGCATGTCACACCTCGGTTGAAGCGTTTGTTTCTCTCGAAAAGAACTGCCAGACATAATGATATGACACAAATAAGGTGTACATGAGAACCTCGGAGTCATGGTGCACTCGTCCGACGGTGAGGCATAGAAGGCGTTGGACCGCTTCGATCCAGATTTCACCAACGATGCAAGAAATGTTCGCATCGGGTTAGCGACAGATGACTTCTCACCGTTCAGTACAAACGCCACACCATACTCATGTTGGCCCGTGTTCGCTATTCCGTACAACTTACCGTCATCTCTCTGTATGAAGTATGAACTCATGTTTCTTTGCCTTATCGTTCCTGGACCAAATCATCCTGGTTCACTACTCAACGTGATGTTCAAGCCGTTGATTGAAGAGTGTAAATTGTTATGGGCAGGAATCGAAGCGTACGATTGTCACAAAAAGCAAAAATTTAATTTTCGAGCTGCATATTTGTGGTATGTTCATGATTTTCTATTTTCTGGCTGGAGTACTCATGGTCGTTTGACATATCCGATATATGCTACGAACACAGAATGTTTTTGTCTTACTCATGATGGCAAGATATGTTATTTCGATTGTCATCAACGTTGGCTACCTCCGAAGCACATGTTCAGAAAACAGAAGAATGACTTAAAAAAGAACACTATTGCCACAAAAGGACCACCTCAATGTTTGAATGGTTCAGAGATATTATCCATGTTGGACAAGCTAGTGCCAGATGAAAATCATATTGGATATTTTGTTGGTTACGGAGAGGACCACAATTAGACTCATGTATGTGTATTATGGGAACAACCGTATGTGAGGTCCTTAATTTAATGCATAACATTGATGTTATGCATGAGGAGCGTAATATGAGAGAATGCATCATAACCACATGCTTGGATGTGATGGGTAAAATAAAAGATAATATTAAGGCGCGAAAAGATTTGGCAGAGGTTTGTAACCGTCCAAGTGTTGAGCTCTCTGAAACTGGTGGTAAACCACACACTACTTTTTGTCTTAGATCTAAAGAAAAGAAAGAAGTGTTGCGGTGGTTGAAAAAGTTGAAATTCCCTGATGGTTATGGTATTAGCTTGAGACGAGCTGTGAATGTTAAGACGGAAAATCTCACTGGATTAAAAAGTTATGATTACCACATAATCATGGAAAGACTTTTGCCGATTATGTTTCGGAGCTATCTTGACGATGCAGTGTGGAAGGTGTTAGCCGAGATGAGCTATTTTTATAGACAGCTTTATGCTAAAAAAATCACAAATGAGATGATTGAGAAGTTGGAAAATGAGATACCAGTTTTGGTATGTGAGATGGAAAAGTTTTCGTTCCAGGGTTCTTCAACCTAATGCAACACCTCCTAATCCATCTTCCATATGAAGCTAAAGTAGGCGGCCCTGTTCAATACAGGTGGATGTACCACACTAAAAGAGCACTCAGGTGTCTTAAACCAATGGTTCGCAATAGAGCAAGGGTTGAAGGATGCATCACCGAAGCATTTACATTTCAGGAGATAGGCTACTTCTCAAGTGTTTACTTTGCAGAAGAATACAATGTTAATGCTCCTACGTTGCGATACAATATCGATGAAGCACCCCCTTGTAGCGACCTCTCCATATTTCAAACGAGAGGCACTATCGTTGGTAGTAGCATGATCTATGACGTAAAAATAGAAGAAAAGACGGCGGTTTCGTTCTATATGTACGCTAATATAGACGGGATGGACAAATACTTCAAGTAAGTGTTTGTTCACCAGCTATACTAATTGGTACAAATTTGCCATACATATATTGTAATCGTTATTTTTTATTATATATGTAGTGAGTTCGATTGCTAAAATTGGAAATCTAAGTATCAACCTACGATCAAGCAAGTAGAAACAATGTGACATTATGGACTAAATGGAGGACCTAACTTTCAATCTTGGTTTAGAGATCATGTAACGTTTTCTTGTCATTATTCTAATATGACTTACGAGTATTGCTCGATATAGTCTTCTAACATCTATATTTGGACAGCACAAAAAATATGTCGGTGTCTATGAGTACTTGTGTCAGCTGTCCTATGGATCCATTAAAGTTAGAAGCTATGGTCGATACGACGTTAATGGTTTTCAATTCCGTTTAACTGAATTTGAAGCTCTTGTCCACTTGCGGCAACTTGTAATGCCGGTGTTGTGACTACGGCACGTCGAAGGACAGGAAACTAATTTTTATGGGATCATTAAAAATATTCTTGAATTCAGTTTTGTCTGGAAGTAGTTTAAAGTAGTCTTCTTTGACTGCGAATGATTTGACAATAATAACGGAACTCTACATAACTCATTTGGCATGCTAGAAGTAAGACACAACGAACGGCTACGAGGCCACGACACCTCCGTCCTTAGATATCAAGTCCAACATGTGTATTATTCATATTATCCATATAAAAGTCTACATGCTTGGTGGGTTGTACACAAGGTGAATTCTCGTGAGCAGTTATATACACCAGATGATGTTAGGTATTAAGATAGTTTGTTGAACGTCGAGATTGATGAGGTTTACCAAGAAAAAGAGATGTCGAACTCTTTTGTCATTGAATCTAGTCTAGGTCTCGATGAGTTAGTTGGAGATGCTCGAGATTTAGAGACTCGTGAAATGCGAAAAAGAAAACAAAAAATAATCACGACAGAAGATCGGTGGTCCGGATTAAGGAGTAGATTTCATGATCAAGATACCGATCAATTTTGAAACAGATTTTGAGTAATATCTTATATATTTTCAAATAACATCTTATATCTCTTCTTTTGCCTTATATATTTTCATTTACATTCATTAATGATTTTTCATTCAATAGGATGTCGTCGAGCAGTGGTAGAGGAAAGCGAAAGACGAGGAGTCTAGCTAGAGGTTTCTTGCGTAGGGCAGCTGACGTCTTTTAGGGCAGTACGTCTAGCCAACTTTCTGCTAGACGGCCTGCTTTGATGAGTCAGCTATCAGACCTGAGAGGTGCAACAGTCGCCTTACAGCGGTCAGAAGAGATAAATAACATTTTGTGAATCTTATAATAACAATATTACTTCATTCATATACATTGCGGTTCTTTTAAATTATCCAGAGGACTCTAGGTCCGAGGACTCAGAGACGAGAGGTCCTCTTCAACCAGCACAGGTTGACCACCCTTTGGGGTCGAATAGCCAGCCTGTGGACCTGCATGTGGACTCTTCCGGTGAACACTCATCCGGGTCACCTGACGTCAAGCCACTTCAGAGGCGTCGGACTAGGAGTCATTATGTGGCTCCTCCTCCAGCTCCTGCAAACCTAGATGAGCGAATAGTTATTTGTCCGGTTGGTGATATGTAAGTAAATATCTAACTCTTCAATTTAGATAATTTTAGCATTTTAGATGTATATATTTATCAATCTTTATTAGGTCTTGGTATGATGGCTCGTTCACGGGTCAAGGACGCCACAAGCAGGTGAACAGTGTCCTCGGACAGCTTATTCGTTTGCACTACCCCGGTGTAGTGAAAGGCGTCTCCGCCACGTCGTGGGATTTACGCCAGCTCACGACAACCACGAGGAGGCTGTGTGGTCCGACTTCATGGTAAGCATGAATTATATATTTCTGTAATATAAGTCTATAATATGGTTAATACCAATGATGTATAAATATGTTTTTAGGCACGGTACCGTTTGAAGGACGAGACCGAGGTTGACTACGCCCAAGCCGTGTTCCAGAATAACGCTCGGAAGCTTGTTACACAGTCGCTATCAAACGCAAGAATTCAAGTGAAGAGAGCGTACATGAAGCTGCATCGGGAAGAGGGCGAGCTGGGGGCATTCAGAAACGTGGCTTCGAGGTACTCGACGGCAGAGCAGTACGTAGAGGTAAATTATAAAAATATTTATTTTAAAATGTAGAAGAAGCACAATAGGTAAATAGTCTATAACCTAATAATAAATGTATGCAGGTCAGTGTAGTGTGGTTAGACGATCGTCTGGAGGACTACCGTACCGTGTGTGCTCTGTGGGGGAGTTAAGGGTTCCAGGAAGTTTCTAGGACCCGTCGACAGAGCAGAGGACGGATGGGAAGCACATGTTTGATGCGGACGGCTACTTACGTCTGGCTAAACGCATGGTAAGTGTGATTACTATTATTTTAAAATATGTTAAAATTATTCATTGAACTAATACATATACATAGGAGTGCGAGAGCGGTCAGGAGCCGACTCCGATTTAGATCTGGAAGAGGGGTCACAGGGGAAGTGACCAGTCACAGCGTGGTCAACTGTGTTCTCAGGCGGCGTTGGACGCACTGGTTAGTTGTTTTGTATTTGTATTGAGTTTTGTTAAATGGTTTTGATAATATTATCTTTCTGTCTTTGTAGGCAAGGTATGGACAGGAGGAGGAGCGGCTTCATAGTGAAGGCTTCGATTGGCAGAGCGCGCCAATTATCCCGGAAGCCGCGTATGCAACTAGAGGCGGGAAACCTCACGGATGGTAAGTTCTCTTTTTTATTATTTAATGTTAATAAATTTGAGATTCAAAAATTTAATAATCTTTCTTTTTTCATAGGTTCGCCATCTTCCATGGAGTTGTCGACTCGAGGAAGGCACGACCTTCCTCGAGTCGCTCTTCATCGCGACAAACGGGATCGAGATAGCCTAGCTCCCTAGAGCTCTAGAGTGTTCGGGACGAGCTACGTAGGACAAAGAGGAGCTCCGGCTAGAAAGGGAGCAGCTCCGGCAAGAAAGGGAGCGTTAAGCCGCGGCAAGTAGGGCTCGGGACGAGTTTCAAGTCTCGTTCATGCTACAAATGCAAACGGCAATGCAGATATGTAACAGTCGTTTTAATTAATATTTCTAACATAGCAATGATGGTTGTATGATAACGTTTTTTGTTCACAGGCTATGGCGGTAGAGCAGCCGATCGTCTTTCCACAGTGGCAGCTCCCACAGGAGCCACAGGCCTTGTTTACAGGAGCAGAGGTACAAACATAGCCATATTTGATGAAATTTAGTCAAATTTATTAGAATATCACCAAACTTAGTCAAACATAGCAAAAACTAGTTTAACTTAATTAATTCTAGGTTATAATAAGCTCACTTATGCAAATGTGCATTTTAAAATTTATAACTTGTCTAACTACACTTATACATAACAGGAGTCCACGACCGAGGCTCACACGCCATCGCCGCAGCTACCGGAAGGACGAAGACTGTTGGACGAGTTCCTGGGTTCTGGAGGTAGCGCACGTGGTAGTGTGTAGTGTGGTATGTGTGTCTAGCTAGTGTAGATGTTTATAATATTTTTACTGCATATTGTTGTTGTTGTTATTGTCTGCCTGTGTGATCTGGTCATCGAGTCAGGACTGACCTCGAAGCTAGGGCAGTATTTTCTAATTTTTTCGAAAAAAATTACCAAACTTATTTACGATCATTTTTTAGTGCTAGCCGTCGTAAATAAGCCATTACTATTTACGACGGCCAAGACCAGTCGTTGTAAATAATCCACTAGTATTTACGACGGCTAGTGGCGGCCATCGTAAATAATGGGCCTATTCACGACGGTCCGTCGTGAATAAATTATCCCAGCCACGTGGCACTCGGGGGAACTTATTCGCGACGGGATTATTTAGCCATCATAAATAATTTTATTTACGACGGGAGTCGTCGTTAACAACCTTATTTACGACTATTTATCGGTGACGGACAAAAACCGTCATTAATAAGGCTTCCCCATCGTGAATAACTTACTCACGATGGTTTGCCCTTTATTAACGACGGTTTCCAGCCATTGTTAGTTGTTCATATTTCTGTAGTGTGTAGAGTAAAATATATATCAATATCGTCATATTTCAAAGTTTTTTAGCGTGATGTCATTTTATACCACGGATAATATATAGCAAAGAGTGAAAGATCTAAATCTACCCTTGCACTCAGTTGATTAGGTATGTGCAGTGGAACCTCATCCATGTTCGATTCGCCAACTTAATTAGCTTGAATTCCTAAATTTTGTTGCGCGTAGGAGACCTTATTAGTCTCTATTTTGTAAAGGAAAAGAAGATTGAAATCCACATTTAAAAAATACATACTAAAATACGCTTATGTAAATTTATAAACGGAGGGAGAGTACTACATACAAGCAGTAGAGAGCTCGAGTTTACACGTACGTGAGTCCTACATAATCTTAAGTGTACCAACACATACGTACTCCCTCCGGTGTACAAAAAATTGTCTTTTTACACAGAAGCCATGAGTGCACAAAAAATTGACGCTGAAGCAGAACCGAGGAGTTTGTCTCGTGAAAAAACGTAATAAACGTATGGTAAAGTGTGTGGCTAGCAATTGAACCTGCATGAGAGGACTGGGAACTAGTGGAGTAGAACAGTCAAGCTATTAAAGAGACTACAATAGTAAAAGAAAGTATATTTAATACTTCATTGATATGCGAGAACATGTCCAAAACAACAGTTTTTTATGCACCGGAGGAAGTACTGTAGTGCGGTTGATATACATGCTTTCTTCCACGCCGCCACGTATTCATACAGTGCGGCCTTGTAGCCGCCCTAGCTGCCTCTCCATGGATCAACCACATCACCACAATAATGCCTTCATCATTCCCTTCATAACTCTTCCGATCTATGCCGCGCACACCAACGCCACGCAGCTAGCAGCTAGCTAGGGCTAAAGGCTCGTAGTATTACTCTACTTGTGATGCAACAGTGATCGAGCTGCTCGATCGTCAGCGACGCCACTGCTCTCTCTCTCTCTCTCTCTCTCTCTCTCTCTCTCTCTCTCTCGCTTTCGCTCTCGCTCTCACGCACTGCAATGTCACTGGCATAAAAAACCAAACCAACCAACATGTCGTAGCAAGCTTCACTCCTCACTTCCATCTTTCTGCTTCCTGTGCATACACACCCCATTCGCCGTCTCCAACTTTGTCGCCCCTTCGTCTTTCTCTAGCTTAATTTTTCTACCCCTTCTAAGCTTTCATATGCACGCATAATGGATATATGGACTCGACCCTCTCTTGATCTGAAGACCTGCCCATTTCCAGGTGTTTGAGAGGAACTGAGAAAGAGGAAGCTGGAGAGATCAGGAAATAGCGGTGGCAGTTGCACTAAAACTAGCTAAAGCTAGATCTCAATCTCTCACTTGGAAGCTTACAGATGTTACCCTACCCTAACCCACACCATCTCGGCTTCTCCCAAGAACCGCCACACCCAAACCCTACGGCCAGCAGCTTCCCCATGGCGCCACCGGCAACGCATCTGGATCAGCAGCACTACGACCGCTTCTTCCCCAGCCAGGGACAGGGCCAGTACTTCAACTCCGAGACGCTCGAGGCGGTGCTCGTCAGGCCACTGCGCGCTGCTCCCGAGAGGGAGGCCGCCGTTCTGCCTGCGTGGCAGGCGCCGGCCAAGGGCAGGGCGCGGAAGCGGCCGTTCCGGACGGACAGGCACAGCAAGATCCGCACGGCGCAGGGCGTCCGCGACCGCCGGATGCGGCTGTCGCTTGACGTCGCCCGCGACTTCTTCGCTCTGCAGGACCGGCTCGGCTTCGACAAGGCCAGCAAGACGGTGGACTGGCTGCTCACCCTGTCCAAGCCAGCCATTGACCGCCTCTCCGAGTCCGCCTCTCATCGCAGCAGCGGCGACGCGGCCATGTCGTCTTCCCCGATGTCGGCGGAGATCGTCAAAGACACGGCGGCGGCCGGATCGGGGGGTGCTGGTGTGAAAAAGGCGGCCACAAGCAAAGACGGTGCGTCTGTGTTCATGTATCACGGCTGCGAGCTGGACCGCCCCGTGGCGGCCGTGCCGGTGCTCGGGGATTACTACTACGAGTCCGGTGAGATGATGAGCGCCAACGGAGGAGAAGGCGACGATGACGGTGAGTACGATGAAAACGGTGGTTTCCTGGACGGTATGCAGTATTAGTACCGGCTGCTTTTGCATGGTTTCTACGTACTAGCTCGTAGCGGCCACTTAAAATAGGCCTGATCTGTCGAGTACTTCGATATTGTTAGCTATAGTGTGCGTGCGTACTTATCTAAGCTAATGTATGCGGCAAATATTATTTTTTTTTTGACGAAAACAAGCAGGTGTGCTGCCATTGCATTAAAGAAGAAAAGGGGACAAGTTCAAGTACAGGAGGCAGCTTGTGCTGCCATAAACAGAAAAAGGAAAACAAATCAAACACCTGTAATTCAAACACTAGGATGCAGGGGGGCTTTCAGTTCTCTAAGGCTAGCTGCGTAAACTGCGTAAACACCTGTAGTTCAAGTATGCGGCAAATATTATGCCACATACATTTGATGTTCTTCTGCTTGGATATTATTAGCTACACATGTGCTCTTTCTTTGACCGCAAATCCACTTTTCAATTTGGGCGTCCGTAGGTTCTACATGAAGTCCAACATATCCAGGTGGGACAAAGTTACTTGAGTTGTTCGCATCATCTCATGAAATGTGTCGATTGTCTATTTCCAGATGGAAATTAGAAAATCTTAGGCAAAGCAAGAATTTTGTATAGTCTCGGCTACGCAATATTGTCTATTTCCAGATGCAATCATTTGCTAGACCCATTTGTTAAATTGGATGGTACGGTGAACTCAATGGTAGAACACAGGGCAACAAGATAAAATGATACATGTTGATTTAATGAACAAGAAAATGAAGTTAGAATTATATTTGCTAAATTTTTGAAGGGCCAAATTAGTTAAGTTAATTTAGGAGACAAACTATTATTTATATTCATGACCTGGTGAATTTGATTTCATGGATTCATATGAGAAATCTACATTATAACATCAAATAAATATTTAACAACCACAATTAGTTTGGAATAATTTGAAACAGAGGATAACAGAGATTTAGCCAGTTAACTGCTTACAAAACCATTATTTCTAGAGACTCTGTAAACAGATCATAATTTACTCAATTTCCAGCTTATTAGTGACTTTATTGGCATGAACGTCAACTCAAGTGGTAGTTGAAAATGGAATAAAAAATATACTCAGCCTCAAGTAATTAATTTTTAATTTCATCTTTCATCTTCTGGACAACATTACATTCTGAAGCAGGTCGTTTATATATTTGGAGTTAATATCATGTAAGTTTGTTTCAAGGGTCATAGAAATGTCTTTTTCTATCATACCATAGGTGCATTATTTAAGTCAACGCGCCATATAAATATGTGTTGGAAAGGACACAGTGCGCTATATATCATCATCTGTAATGATGTTATTGATTTAAAAATGATTAGAAACTCTGCATGTGCATGCAAATTCTCAGTTCTTAATGCGAAGAACCATCAATACGTGATTCAATGAGAAATGAAGTCTTCTATATTATACTCCATTTTAAGATCATATATGTGTTGTTAGCAAAAAGGCAGAAATAAAAGGAAAAGAACTATTTTCACATTGAGCATGCAAATAGATTCCACTATTGCACTCTTGGTACCACGCAGGAGAAAAGGGGGGGGGGGGGGGGTTATTGTTTCACACATATGTTTAATCAAGTCTGGTATCATATAGGTACTGGATATATAAAAATTGTTTTATAAATTAATCCCAAATGAATTTTTCATGTATTTATAATTATGCTAGTTTTATAAAACCGTTTAAAAACCAGTGACTGAGAGGGAAAATAAAGATAGTGAGCATGTATACATAAGGAATATGCAATATATGCAATGAAAATGATGCAGCTCGATCATTATGATCCGGTCAATATCTTAGTAGTCATCCCAGCTTTGGAGCAAAAATAATTTATGGATTAATATACCTAAAGAGTTTTTGTGCATGTAACTGATCCAACAGATCGATCACACATACAAGGGTCATTATGATTATATTCTGGATTGACCAGCCTTGGTCCAATTAAAAATACATAATCCACCTAAGGGCTTGTTTGGATACACTAAATATATAGGAGTGGATTGGAGTGGAATGGAGTGGAAAATGAACTATTTTCTGCTTCAATCCCCCTCAATCCACTCCAAATGAAGAGTATTCTCCTCTATCCAAACAAAGCCTAAAAGATTTAAGTGTTTGCCTCCAACAACCGGATATTTGAGGGAGAAGAACGAAGCGAAAGGCGGCTCCTGCAAGTCATTCAGGAGGAAGCAGGAACATGGTCTTGGACGGGAGCTCGTAACCAGGCAATATTACTCCACGGAGTGAGACGAAGTATTATCCACTAGTCTCCAGTTTTCTTTCTTTCTCATTTTCTACATTTAGTCATTTTGCATCACTGGTGCTGAATTTGTAATTTAACTCAAATCCCTTAATGCAATGATCCCGGCTTGTCCGGCTTTCGAAAAAAAAGTGTTTACTCCAGCCATGCAAGAAGAAAGATAAAATCAAATATGTGTGAGCCTTTTTAATTTGGAACTTCCTGATCTCCCATAGTTCTTCGCCTTTGCCATTGTACTCCAGCTTACATGCAGTAGTCTAGTACTCCAGCCAATCAACCCTCGCACGTATACACTGCATGCACGTTAACTCTACACCACTGCTTCAACTTAGCTAGGAGCCTAGGAGTCGCGCTGCTAGCCTGCTGCTACTGCATGCAACGCAACAGGTTTACAACATGACTAGGATTGGTATCGATCCAGGTCTTGGTTTGATTGGGCTGCAGCCGAAGCACTGTACTGTGATCTCCCTCTCGGATCATCACGACATTGCTCGTGGCCATTGATCGCCGCGCCTGGGAAATTATAAAATGCGCGTGGCCGCCGGCCGATCACGTAAGCTTCGTCTTTGACAAAGCCAGGTCTCCCGCTGATGAGGCCGAGAGGACATGTGTCGTGTCGGCGACCTATATAACAGCTGCGGAACCCTAGCTAGGTAGTAGAACACGGCGACGTGCGTGGGCTCGGCCTTGTTCACTGGTGTAGTGGCTGCTGCTCCTCCTGTGTAGTTTGATCGGCTTGCCATGCATGCCCAGCCCCGGCGCGCGAGCCAGTCAAACTGATCGAGCGCAGCAGGCTGCAGGAGCGCTGCTGACAGCTTTGTCCGTGCCTCTTCCCTACTGTATGCTTTACCCTCCGTTGGTGCTTCGTGTGTTTTGTGCGACTATATCATCCCAGGACTGTTGTGCAACCGGAATTGAGATTTGATCACTTCCATCGATGTGGTAATTTTACAAGTTACGAAGTACTGTAGTGATTTTTTCCTTTTTTAATGAACGACGTCAGGCAGCAGCTGTTCTATTGATTTAAACGAGCGAATAAAGGAATCGCGCCAATAGTAACATGTAAAATCCAAGGGTAAGCAACTTTGTGTCTGTGCATCTCATCAGAGAAAAAGAATTATTTATATGTTGATTCCACGTGTAATACGCGATCTGGTCCCTCAACTTAATTTCCTTCAATAATGCTCGATTTCGCCTCTCCTTGGAGTATCAAACCGGCCTCCACTTGAAACCCCCAACTTTCCGGCGCCTACGTACAGTACAGTAGCGCCGCACAGCACCGGTAGCAAAACACCTCAACTCAAACGAATCGGCGCCTCGTTGGCGTACGTGCCGTTTTTACCTGGTCTGCTCCCGACTCCATGCAAGTCGTGCGGCCGCCTCAAATCGCCTTCGAGCCGACGCCGTCGTCCCCCGCACGGCCGCACCGCACTGCGACGTCGTTGGGGCGGGGACCGAAGCCGCCGCCACCACCACAACCGGCCCAACGATGTCCGGGAACAACGCGTCACGCATCCCCGCGTAGTTGCTCGGCCTCAGGAGGACACGATGGGCCGCCGGGCCGAACCGCGACCAGGCTAGGCTACCCGAGCCGAGCTGACGCGCCCTTCGCGTCTCCCGCACGCCTCACGGCCGCGCGAGGTTGAAGAACATTCTCCACGGACGGGGCCCGCCGGATCCACGACGCGAGACGCATTTTCGACTTCTCGGGAGCAAGCGGCCACGCCATGCGCACGCACCCGTCGTTTTCTCCGGATCTGCCGTGCGATCCTGGCATCCTGCTCGATCCCACCGCCGCCGCCGCCGCAGCCGCGTCGTTGAACGGCCGGCCGGCCGGCGCTCGCTGCTTTGCTTCTACTACCTTCGAGCACGACGACTGCGACCACGCACCACCCGCGTCAATTCCTCGCTTCCGAGTGCCCCCGTGCGTCCATGATGCGACCCGCCGCCTTTCTAACCTCCTTTTGACCGCGCCCATTCACACGGACGGTGCTCATACGGACGCGCGACGCGATGCGTCACCTTTACATGATCAGCCGAAGACCCCAAGTGTGGTCTCTCGGCGCATCTCTGAAGTGTGGCCGATCATCACGCGCCGCCCTGTTGTTTGTTTAGAGCTCGACCAGGTCTACCTACCCCGCAACCACGCTGCCTTCGCTCTCTGTCTCTCGGCTTCTGGTTTTGTCCCCATGTTGTCCTGTCTCAGCTACATGATAGTCAAACTAACCCTTGTCCGAAGGAGACACCAGGATATCTTTATCGACTTGGACATTATGATGAGACAAAAAAAAGCGAAATTTTGGATCAGAGGCATTGAAAAAAGAAGATGGTTCATCTTATCTTTATCGTACTTTGTTGAGACAAATCGATGATGATACCTGAGCATGGACTCAGCTAACCCCATCACAGGGAAATGGAAAACTCTCTTCCGTAAACATGAATTTTACATCATCAAAAAAGTTTTCAATAAATTTTATGCATGGTGATTGCCAAAAAAGTTTCTAAACTTTCATGGTAAATGTTTTGTCTATGGTCGTACCTTGTGTTTTGAAAATAAAAATAAAAAGGACAAATATTTGGTCCAAAAAAATATGTTCTTGAGTGTTTGCGTTCATACCATGTTTTAAAAAATAAGAAAAAGTGAATATGTGACTGCTTCTTCTGATACGGAGGTGCGTTGAACACACAAGGATTGTGCGTTAAGAACTTTTTCATGAAGTTTTATATGTTCATCAGCGTACTAAAGTTCACCAGCAGTATGAAAACAAGGTGCAACCTAAAACTTCAAATATGCATTATACCAGTATACCATGCATAAGGCCAACGTTAATTATACCCTCGTTTGGAAGTCCACATTTCACAGTAAAGAAAAATAAAATAGAAGGACAGTTCGTCAAGTTAATTAACATGTCTAAACGGAAAGCATGCCGCCATCCAATATACCACCCCAGATTGCTTGCGCTCGTTTACTCCCATGTTACCTACTCCCTCCGTTTTAAAATAAATGACGTTTAGAATAAAAAATTTAATTCAATTTGAACTAAATTAGCTGTCCTAAATATCATTTAATTCAGAAAAGGGAGTAGTTCCCAATACTACAACTCTGTAATCAGTCACATAATTGATGGTTCCATAAACATACAACGGGATACACATAAAACATACCCCCTCTTCAACCTTGGAGTTATCCATTCCATCATCATTGGGACCTGCATACACCATTATACTTATACCCAAAGAAACCTGGACCCCGAAGATTGCAACGACTGCAAAAACTTACGCTAATGGTAAAACGCACGTGTACGCAAGCATCCATCATGCTAATGCGCTGGAACTCACACTACACCGAGCACTGCGCCTGCGCGTCGTGGTTCATGCGCTGCCTCTTGATGCTCCCGCCGCCACCACCGCCGGAAGACGACGTTTCGCTGCTCGCCGGCCTGCGGTCCATGACGCCGCGAAGGGCCTCCTGGACCGACGCGATGCACTCGTGCCTCCGGTGCGAGGCGGCCCGCTCGTGGTCATCAAGCACAGCGTTCGAACGGTAGTCCTCGTCGTCGTCGCCGGCTTCCGCGTCGGCGGTGATGAGGAGCACGCTCCGGACGCGCCCGCCGAGCGTGGCGATCTCGGCCCTGCGCGCGCGCATCCGGAGCGCGGCGAGCGCCCGGACGATGTCCGGGATGAGGTCCGGGCGATCCTCGCAGCAAAGCGACGCGCGCATCAGGAGCCGCCCGTCGCTGCCGACGGCCGCGTCCACGGCCAGCTCGTCGGCCTCCGTCGGCAGCAGCTGCGCCGGACCGGCAGCTGCCTCGTCGTCGCCCGTGACGGCGGCCGCTGCCACCATCATCGCCGAGGTCTGGCGCTTCAGCTCCTTCACGTGATCGAGCACCTCGGCCAGCAGCGACGCCTTGTCCGTCTGTACGCAACAACAATGCAACCACATACAATTACACACGAGCCAGCGAACAAATTATCTGCATGGATATTATCACCGGACGCATTAATATCCCTTATTAGAGCCTTATTAGGCCTTCGAATAGGGTGGCGCACTCGCGCTAGCGAAATGATCGAGTGTGAGCGTGGAGGAAAAAGCTTACAAGAAATGCGGTCGCGGTGCAGCTTTTCCCTCTGCATTCGCATGGCCTTTTGAGCTTTTACACTTTAGGAGCGTCTAAGGTGGTCTTGGTGTGGACGTGTGGTTGTGCCGTCATACTAAAGGGGTGCTATGTGCATAGTTCCTGAATTCTGACTTCTGACATGCACGATACATAGCGCATGCATTCATATGGCGGAATATATGGTGAGTTGTTTCATTTACATGGGTTGCCTAAGCATAAACAGAGGCTTCCCGCGTGAAAGATTTTTTCTGCTTCCTGCCCATGTCTTCTCAGGAGTTCGGGGATACAAGGCGTGCATGCTATGTGCTGCCCATGAATTCTCTCTTCTTAAAGGGTTTTCTAATTAACCTAAATGTGTCTCAGTGTCTGCAGGATAACAAGATTAAATCCATGCTGTTCAAATACATAGATCTATTCCTTTACCTTACCCTCGATTGAATATATATTGAAGCTAGAAAGTAGCTCAGCTTATATACTATATGCATGTCGTTAGCTAAAGAGAGACTTCAAGCCTCTAGCATAGATCCTTGGACCCTCGGTTGATGTAATGATACAAACTACAGCTTTTGGCAAAGTTTAATCCCGTTACATGCAACTGAATCGACTGAGACTAAAGTTAGCTTGCCTTTCTTGAAAGAACTAATCAATCAAAATATGTGTAGGCGTGTGCGTTTAAGTCCATGCTCTTATTACCTAGCCATGAACCAAACTTGACTGTGCTCTCTTGCTTGTGATCGCTGATGCGCATCGGTCCGTTACTTTGATCTATTTAACGATTATTAGCAAGTTTATTTGCTGGTGGTGCACTAGCTAAGATAATCAATTTCATGCAGGTGCAGTACGAATCAATCCAACGATCACCTTGGTGGTGTTGGGGAGGAGGCTCCGCAGCTTGGCAAGGTGCCCGTTGATCCGCTGCCGCCGCCGGCGCTCGGCCTCGCTGTGGCTACGCGACGCCGCCAGTGCCTTGGCGTCCATCATCTCACGCGCCGTCATCCGCCCCAGCTCCGCGTGCAGGCTCCCCAGCAAGCCCGACACCACCGCCTTACCGCTTCCCTCCGCCGCGCGCTGCTGCTGATCATGCTGCTGGTGTGGCTGCACCGCGTCGAATCCGAACCCGAACACGCCGCCAGCATGGCCGAGGCCGAGCCCGCCAAAGACGTCGCAGGCGTACTGTCCTGCGCCCGCGGCGCCGAAGGCCCCCACGGCCGGCTCGGAGAACGGCGGCGCGGCGCCGAGCCAGGGGAGCAGCTGATGACGATGCGCGCCCTCTTGGCTCCCGTGCTCGACGCCTCCATCCCACATGGCTTTGGTGGCTTCGGCGCTACTGGCTTCGGCTAGGTCCTAGCAGGTTGTGGCGTTCTTGGCTTCGTGGTTGGTGGTGTGGGAGAGTGGAATGGGTGGTGACTTCCGGTTGCTCTCGCTCTCGGTCAAATGGGCGTCGCCTTTTAAGCCCCGGTGCTCGTGGCGCGACGGCTTTGGGAGTGGCTTTTTATCGTGGCCTTTTGGTGTTGCAGCACGGTAGAGCCAGGGGCTCGTCTCGAGTACGGCACCACGCTAGTCATGGGGGCCCGTCCTGCTACCTTTCTAGAGATTTTTTTTTCGCTTCCAAATACTAGTACTAGCTAGATGCCTGATGGTTGCCCGCACCACAGTAGTACGAGCATATGCTTGCTTTGCATAGATCAGGAATGTGACTAGGCCCGTGGGTACTAGAGCCTGTATGTCGTTCAGGCCTCGTTGGGGTTTCCCGTTAATTGGTATTTGCTTTGGTATTTTTCTTTCTTCAGCTGCGCAGTCGAACCAGGTTGAGCATGTCCTGCTACTCGTTTCAGTTTTGGATTGTTTCAACAAAATTGCATTTTTTGTAAAAAAAACTGAAGAATCCTAGAATGAGAAATAATATGAGACGAGTGGAGTAAATAATTTCAGCCTAGTGCTTGAAAATCATTGCTCTAACTAAGGTGTAGTACGTACTACTGAAGAACCCTAAGTATCGACACATTTGGCATTCTATTTATAGCTCAGGATTATCTAAAATAACAAAATGGAACGGAACCGCAGCAAACTCGCCTCGGAACAGCCGCATAGATCCTCGGACAGATGCTCAGAACCCCGCGATTTGACAAAGCAGTGAGGCAGTTTGAAACCGTGAATCCGTGGACCCAAACCCGGCAAAGCTGGAGCACGGATCCGACCAGCGCTGCCGAGCAAGCCGATGACTCGATGGGAAAGGGCTCGGCGTGCCACCGCCGCAGGGAACAGCGCGGGCGCTGACGCCTCCGCCCGCTCCGCTCTCCTCCTCGTATAACTAAAGAAAAAGCGGGCCGGCCGGGACGGGAGGTAGGCGGCGTAGGCGCGCGGCGAGGAGCCACGGTTTGTCCCTGCGCGCGAGCGAGCGAGCCAGCCAGCCGCGTGATGGTGGTGGTCTCACGCGCGGGCTTTTGACAGGCCCACGCCTCGTCGGCTCGCGCGGTGATTTCCCACACTTTCCGTGGTGCCCCCGCGGCCCGAGGCGCGACCGGATGATTGTGTCCTGCAGGCCAGGCCAGGACAGGCCGCCCCTGCCCTGCCCTGCCCTGCCGTCGACCCGATCGCTGCTGCATGCCCCGTCCTGTCTCGGCACGCACGCACGCGCGCGCGCACGCCGCCTGAGGAATATCGCCCGGCTGCCCCCGCGCTGAGATGCTCGCTGCGCGTCTCCGGACTCAGGCCCGGCGCCCCCGCCGCCGCGCTCTCCCTCTGCCGGTGACGCGCGGTTAGTTAGTTGGTTCGGTGCGCTGCTCGATGGGCGAAACGGACGAGCGGAAAAGGGTTGCCGTGGTCGCGAGAGTTGGTTGGCCCGGTCCGGTCGGGTAGAAACTTGGCCTTTGGTGCTCCGTCCTTCCTTTCGCTCTTCTTTTTTGTTCCGACTCCCGAAGTCCCGTGTGGCCGTGTCAGGTTACCGGGCCGCGACCAAATAAAAACCGCTCTCGAGGCTGTCGAGCAGCAGGTCTTGCGGCAGAACGGATCCGCCATAGCCCAGCGAAGCCACTATCTCTAGGTCCGACTATCCACGCACCAACGCCGCTGCTCAAAAACATTGGTGGAGCACGCTCCAATGTGATTAGTTCGACTAGTCGACACGACTCTTTAACGAACTGCTAATAGTGCCGGCAAGTCGTATCGCAGCGTTCGTCGTGGGCAGTGCGACGGACTACCGATCCACCGCAACCACAGACGGATGGTATTACCACTCGCATCGTGGGGTGTGAACCGGAGATGAATGATGATGAGCGCCTCGCCTCGCCTCGCCGTCGCGCTCATGACATGTGTCCGCTCGCTCCACCATCGCAACGGGGCCCGCGCGCGCGCGCGCGCTTGAGATCACCGCCACGCCATGATGAACCGACCAGAAACTCCCTTTGCTCCTCCCCGACGGAGCAGAAATTCCTAGAAAGCGTATGCTGCCTTTTCCTCGGCCAGAAAAGAGGGGACAGTCATAAACAAGCATGGCGCTCTCCGAAGGTTTTTTTACAGTGCTTACTTGAGCTGTGCACCAGCTAGGCTCACGTGCTGCAATTATAGTACCAATTGATGATGGATAGTAGATTCCGAAAATTCATCTCTATTGGAGGAAGGATAAGGTATGCTAATTTAACCGATCTTGCTTGAGCATAATAGGCTTTGAATCAAAGGAGATATGATCAAGCGCAAACGCTCATATACTTGGGTAATATAAAGTTGTATGCCACGCCTGGTCCATATGACCTTATATATATACCCATCCAAATACTTGTGGAGCTTTAGTCTTCAACGACATCTTTATTTAACACTGGCCACGTTCCTTTAAGCGTATAATGTGAAAAAAAATTTGATTTGTCTCGTTCACCGTTGATCCTAATCTTTCCTCGAGCATAGAACATGCTTCGAAGCGTGCGCGTACCCTGTACAAAAGCAAAACGCGTGGTTCTTCCTTTCGACGCGTGAGATCGATCGGTATCACTGCAATCGTGAGTCGATTCTCCAGAGTATACTGTCCCATGTAGATCGCGATAATTGTTTTTTTTCACAGATTCAGGTAAAAGAAGCGCTGCTCGATCGTGATGCACGCATGAGCCTATATGCGAGTAGTACACGCTACTTGTACGATTGGATAGGCGGGTATCTGTCCTTGAACAGCGGCGTGCCCTCCTTTGGTTTGGACCAAGGGTACTTCATGGTAGGGTCCCTCGGGAACTTCCTGAAGTTGACGAATGGCGCCCAGAACATCAGCCTGCGAAAGCAGATGTATCAGGATTATTTTCTTTTTACATTTACTTAGCAGTATTAGTGTTAGAGGATACTCCTAGATTTGTAGCCTCGTTAGGCCAGAGGTTGATATAGAGGATTTATTCATTTCGAGATTTGATTAGCCGGGAAAACAACAAACGCAAAGCAGATTTGGCCAGCTCAGGCTCAAACTTTACTGATAACTAAAAACAGAGACCACGTAGAGTACTCGTAGTAGATTAGCAAATTATAGCAATCCAAAATTAGCATCCTTTGTTGGCTAAAGGTGACCTTAACACGATCGCAGGAAAGCGCTACGCTAGATTCTCTGCTGACAGCTGACCTAGTAGTCTTCAAGGTGACCTCAACACGATGGCATGTCAAGACTAGTAGACGACCCTAGCAGTGTCCGAACGATTCAGCACAATTCATTACGTACGGTCCACTGATGAAAGCATTTATAGTTCACAACCACACAGATAGGGCGATGTCGAGAGGCAGCAATAAGTACTCACGCGGGGTAGAAGATGTAGGTGAACATGAACTGCAGGTACGTCTCGATGAAGCGGCGCTTGTACCACCTCAGCCTCATCCAGTTCATGAGCAGCGGCTGCATGCACGCCACCAATTTGCAAAAAGCACGTGTTAATCATCAGAGACCCTCTGAATAACGGGGTAGCAAACGGTCAACCACGCACAGGAGCAACGAGGAAGTAGAGGAAGGCGAACGCCGCGACCGGCGGCAGGATCCCCAGGATATCAATGTCCTCCTCCCCGGTCACCGCCGCCAGTGCTGACGGCGCCTCAACCTGCGCACGTACGCCATTTACAGTGCGGTTACGCCGGGTGTTTCCACTGGACCTGTGAGACGACCGAATCGAGCAATATTCTTGTACGTACAGCTGCCCAGACGGCGCCCCACTGCAACGCCGATGCCAGCCGCTGCAGCTGCGAGCTCTCCCTCTCCGCGGTCGGCGCCGGCTGCGCGTTGAAGGAGCAAGCAAGAGATCACGAACATGGATCGTCACAGATGGAACTATAGTTTGAGGTGAGATCGAAGGAGATGAGATAGTAGGTATCTTCCCAGCTATGGTGGACCTTGTCATGGAGGAGGCAGAGGACCCCGAACTTGGAGTCGGCCGAGTGCCGTGGCGACGCGGCGAATGTGGCCCGCCGTTTGGGTAGCTGCAGGGCGCGAGGCGGCGAGGAGGACGCCGGCGAGAGGAGGAGGCGCCATGAGGCGGTGGTATCCATCGGTGGCCGCGCGGGTACGGTTTGCGCGGCAGGCGTGGCCGTGGCGCGCACCTTATCTGAACTCTGGATAGGTGGCGGTTTGGGGTCACCGAGCCCTCTCCGAACCGTATGGTACTGAAGAATTTGGCCTGCCTGGGCCGACGGATAGAGATCCAACGACCATCCTATGTGGAGAGCATCCCTTTCAGCATTCCGATAACGGATGGTCCTACTGTTCTAAAAAAACGGATGATCCTAAACTGATACTCAGATTTTTAACAGTATCGTTCCAGTTTAGAGTCTGCTCTGCGAATAATGAGCTCAGTGGTCAGAGCGCAGCCAATCCTGAGACGACATGACAAGGCGCTCGTGTGAGTTGAAAGCTCAGTACTGACGGACCTGGGGTGTGAACAGAGGTGCAAGTACAAACACAGAGAGCAAGCAATTTTGTTGTCGAGTAGATGTTTGTAGCGAGCGTGCAGCCGACTGTCAGGTGCTTCTTGCAAGGAGCGGAGCCAGACGTCTGTAACGCTGCCATTGCAACAATTACCAATGGACACGCTGCCGGGCGTGATCTGACATCTCCAGGTTTGCCGGTCTGCAGGCACGAAGTCGAAGGGACAGCGTAACGCTGAAATGAAATTTTTTATACATCGGGGGAGGTTTTTCTTTTTGAGGTGGAGGATTATTTTATTTTGGTCGAGAAGAGATGATCGATGACGAGCTGAAGACTGACGATTTTGGTTCCTCGTTTTGATGGGCCGACCCGTTGAGCCTGTGGTCTCCAAGTCATCTTAACGGGCTGACAGAGTTAGCCTGTCACGAATCCTCCTGGGCCCCTAGGTAGAGAGCGCCGCACACCGGAGAGGCAGCGGAGGCGGCGGCGGAGCACGGCGCATCGCAGCGCCCGGCCGGCCGTCTCGCTAATACTGTCACGTGGCCGGCCGCTGCTGGTGCGCTTACTAAAGTCTCAGCCACTGTTCCAGCCGTCCATGTGTAACTTACCTGGAATGCAAATCGATAAATTTAGAGGTTCCGCTGAAGCATCGAGCAGGCTACCTCTAGGAGATAAGCATGCTGGTGAACGGTTGCTAACGTTGTAGCCTCTCTGCCCTTCATCATTAATTCTTGGAACCAAGGCAAGGCACCTACTGAAAAAGATGATTCCCTTTTGCTGACAGCTCACAATACAGAGTCTAGTAACAAGCCACAAGGCATGCCATGATGCTGCAGGAAGAACTTGAACACGGTTAGCTATGCAAACTCGCTGGTTGGGGTCGGAATAGCTTCAAGCTTATATCATTCTTCCACAGGAGAAATCCCAAAGTTTCTGCGGTAGGCAGACTACTATGATTGCTACCACTACACTAGTAAGGTCTGGTTTGCTTTGCAAGAAGGGCATCTTACTGCTCCTAAATGCAGTTTCCTTTGCAAGGAGGACGCTGGGAGGAGGGGGCGGGGGGCGGAGTCGGGCGGCGGGGAGGACACCCGCGGCGCAGGACTGCTGGGAGGAGGGGGCAGCTGGGAAGGAGGGGAGCGACCGGGCGAAGACGAGCGGAGAAGAGGCGACAAAGAGGTAGTTGGAATGGGTTGCCTAGGGAGCGCCCCTATTTTTGGATAACGAGGGAATAAGAGCTTAAAATGGGCTCCAAGTATGAGGAACCTGTTGGAGGGGGTTTGGGCTCAGTCTTAAGGCCTAAAATGGAGATAGGCTTCTATTTAGAGCATCTGTTGGAGATAGGCTAAGGTAGTCATACTACTACGATTGGAAATCTTACTGCTCCTAAATGCCAGGTTTCGTTTGCAAGAAGGGCATCAATTGAACCAGAGCTTAGGATGCACATAACCTGCACAAGATGTCAGGTTGTTAAGGCATCGCTTAAGCGCTAAGGCACCCACAGACCCTAAGGCGTCCTGTCGCCTTAGAATCCGGCGTAAGGCGACACGCTGAGGAGGATCCGCCCGAGAAAGAAGGAGCGGGGGTGGCACCACCGGCGGAGAAAGCCAATTGGGGGGGGGGGGAGGGGGCGGGCGCACTGACCTACGCCTGGGGAAGAACCGCCTGTGGGAGGCTGAGCGTCGGCAAATCCGCGCTGCTGTCACACCTGGTTAAGGAACACCCGAGCGTATACTCACATGTATGCCAGGATCAGTTAACTCATACATGTGTCGACAAGAGTGAAATATCATTATATTACAAGCTAATTACAACGGATATCATAATAATACAACATAAAACATAAAATACCAAATAAGAGTACCACTACACTATAACATAACAGTGGAAGACTATAGCGTGGTGCTCCAGTTCACAGGCGTTGCCCGGGGGTTTCGCGAGCCTAGAACAACTCTTCGGGATCGAAATCCTCCTCATCAAAGTTTATATTTTCATTTGCACCTGAGCAGCATATGATATCCAACAAAAGCAAGTTTGAGTAGCCAAAGGTACTAAGCAAGTGTAGGAAAGAATGTTATGAAGGCTATTAGTAAGGAAAGGCTAAATGGTTAAGCACTATGCATTAATCCTAGGCCTTAGCTTTGATTAGCAATCCATATTACTAAGTGATAAATCCCACCAACTTCATAATTAAGTCATTAATGTTAGGTTACACCATCCAACAATACTATTTAAACTCACATTCATGTTTCTCTAATCATGGACAAGTCCAAGCCGCTCTTGGCCGTGAGCACGACTGTCATGACAGTTTGGTTCTCTGCAGAGATTGTACCACTTTACCCACAAGTAGTGATTTCATCCCCTGTTGCCAGGTGGACTAAGAAACCTCCCTCATATCCGTGGTTGTAAGCCACATTACACACTTCCTTTGATCTGCGATCAGAAGATCACTACATGGTTTTTACAAAGGGTCTACCGGCAAATACAAGCCCGCTGAGGTTTTACCGCTGCAGTTCCTGGGAGTAAACCCTCCCCTGCAGAAGCCCTCTCTTGAGCCTTGCAATTCTCAGGGCGGTCAAAAATGAACTCCCATTCACCGCACCATCGAAACACTCATACTATACCGACAAACTACTAATTAATTGACCAAACTGCCCTATCTCAGTCTTGTGGTGGCACTGTAAAGCCGAGTTAACTGTTCCATGAACCGGTCCTTAGAATCTAAGACAGCCACTAACTCATTCTCGAGTCTCGTGCACGAAGCACCAACCAAAACAACCAGGCTGTCTAGATTCATAAACATGACACACACTTGTGTCTTTAATATAATCCACAAGACTAGTATTAACTAAGTTTTATTCATTTCTAAAGTTCTAAGCATGACTAAGCATATAAAATGATAACCATCAAATCCTATCTAATTCTCTCCATGGTTTTGCAAGGAATGATAAAGGAATGAAACTAGGAAAACATTCTAAACTGGGTTTCATATTGAAGATATCATGCAAATAATTTAACTATTCATCCTAGAATAGAAACAAAGTGGTCAAGGAACACTTGCCTTTTTCTTGCTTCTCAGAAATTTCGAATTTTTGTTATTAAAGATCGACAACTGATTTTGGGGCTGGTTCTTAATCCAACAATTCCAAGAGGCCCGCATCGTCCCAACCGTGACCGGCAGAGGCGCGCAGTGTCGCTCAACGGTGGCGACGACTTTCTTGCCGGAGAAATGCGAGCACACAAAAAAACTCACTAATTCTCATTTTTTCTACCAAATTCAGGGGGGGAACACGACAAACTCACCTAGCGCGGTTTCTTTAATCGAAACAGTCATGAAATGTGTTGGTGACGGCGAGAGCGGTGATCGTCGGGCTTCATCGCAAGAGTGCTAGAACCAAGGATCTTTGATGGTTTCTTGCCGAAGAGTTTTCCAAGAAAATTAGTGTGCGATCGGTGAGGAAATTTTGGGGGTCTCCAGTTGTTTAAATAGAAGGGAAGGGTGGTAGTTTTTCTGGTGCTAACATACACAACACGGCGGCCGAAACACGCGAGCAGGCGCGGCCGTGCATGCGAGCGGGTGTGTCCTTGGGTGAAGCGCACGTGGGTGTCCCTTTCTCCTATACGGGATGTCACAACTGCGGGAGCATGCATGGAGCCGACAGTTCCACGCGGAGGATCGAAGGCCGAGCGCCGGCAGATCCGCCACTGCGGAAGCACGCAGGGAGCCGCCGAGGGGTGGGGACGAGGGGGGAGGAGGAGGGCAGTTCCGGGCGGAGGATTGGAGGCCGAGCGCCGCTCGGGTGGAGGTGATCGAAGACGAAGTTCCGCCTAGGGGGCGGCGGCGCTGGGGTATCGGGTGGGTGGTTAAGGATTTAGGCTGTGGAGTTGAGCCGGGTTTAATGGGCCTGTGGAGTTGGGCCAGAACTAGTGGGTCTAGCTGGGCAAGTCTTTCTGTTTTATTTTTTATAATATACTCCCTCCATTTTGATTTGTTTAACATTGGTTAGTTCATTTTTAAACTAACCAGCATCAAATAAATCGAAACGAAAGGAGTACTTGTTAATATAAAATAATATTGTTAATAACATTTTTTATATTTCTATATTATTAAGGCGTTGCTCCGTCTTATCGCTTAAAAGGTAAAAAGAGGTAGGTCCGCTTTATGTGGCCTAACCGCCTTAATATAACTATGACAAGATGTCATCGGCAGGTGTGCTGTTCATTGCCGATGATTGCTTCCTAGGGCCTCACTATATCCACGCGGCATGGCATCTTGCTGCCAGGCACTGCCACATGCAACAAGCTTCTTGAATGACTGCAAATGATCCAGCTGATATCTACAAGCATATGATTTCAATTTTATCAGGAAAATAGGGTGCATCCAATAGCAGCATGTCAACATATAAAACAGTATATATAGTAGATCTATATGGGAGAGGGGATTGAAAGGTTCATCGGACTGATATCAGAATAGTCTCTCTTTACATGTCACAAACGATTTGTAGGTAATATCATTAGACGAGCTAGGCATCTAGGTTGGCTTATCTAAGCATTTCTGCTAGAATTTTGGCCTACCTTTCAGCATTATTGTGGCAGTGAGGTGAGCTTGCGGTCAGTTTTCACCGCAATAAGTGTAAATGAAAAATTGTGAACTGGAATAATAACACGGTGACCTATATTTTTTCAATCAGTTATACCCTTTAAGTACTATAAAAAATTCAAAACAGGGGATTATTTGCTAACCTGAAAGGGAGCAACAATGGTGCACACTGTCAAGGGTTGACCAGAAGGCATGAATATTGCTGAGGACAGTGGACTAATCCTTTGGTCATTTATATCCGAAAGTCTTCCACCACAAAATTTATACTGCTGCGAGGAACATGTCCGCTTAAAACCTGATCGCCTCATAATTGCGAGGAACCTTATGTCAGTGATCAATAAGTCGAGCTCATACGACGGCCACGCTGGACTGGTCGGGATCGGGATTCACCCAGCTACTTCCAGCAGGCTTTTCAGCATTCAACGCAGACACTCTCTTCCTCACCAACCAAGCCTGCTCCCACTGTCCAACGTCGGCGTACATGTTTGACAGCAGCACAAGGTACCCAGCTGCCCGTTCCGGCTGCAATACAACCAATTTATCAGTCACTTTACCAGCAAGCTCAAGATTGCCTTCCCTCCTGCAGCCGCTAAGGAGCGCACCCCATGAACTCTCGTTAGCCTGGAACGGCATCTTGTCAACAAGCTCAAATGCTTCATTCAAATGTCTCCAGCGGCACAGCATGTCAACCATGCACCCGTAGTGCTGAATCTCTGGAGTGATACCGTAAACTCTTTCCATGCTCTCGAAGTATCTCCATCCATCATCAATTCTTCCGGCATGGCTGCACGCCCGAAGAACTGCAAGCAATGTGCCACCATCAGGACGCTCCTGCATTCTGTGAAACAAGTCCAGCGCCTCCTCAGCACGACCATGCATTGCAAGCCCTGAGATCATTGTTGTCCAAGAAACAGTACTCCGTTTTGGCATCTGATGAAACATGCAAAGCGCATCCTCCAAGGCACCGCACTTCACATACATATGGATGAGTGCATTATCCAGCAACACCGTCCTCCGTTCCTGCCCTTCCCAGTCCACACGCGCATGCACCCAGCGCCCAAGCTCCAGGTCACCCAGCTGTGCACACGCCGTCAGCAATGCGACCATCGTCACCGCATCATCCTTGACCCGCGCCTTCCTCATTCCCCAGAACAGCTCCACCGCATCCGCGGCCCTCCCGGCGTTCGCACACCCACCGATCACCGTCGTCCACGCCACCGCGTCCCTCCGGGGCATCTCATGACCAAAGAACCGCAGCGCAGCGTCCATCTCGCCGCACCGCACGTACGCGGCGAGCATGCAGTTCCACGCGGCTACCGACCTAGCCGGCATCTCGTCGAACACCTTCCGCGCGTCCTCAAGCTGTCGGGCCGCGGCGTACACGCCCACGAGGCTGGTCGTCACGTGTCCACCGGACGGCGCGAGCGTTCCGGCAGCGAGCGCGCGGGCGTGGAGGGCGCGGCCGTGGGGGGGCGCCCGGGCGCCGTCGCCCGCGGCGGCGATCGCGGCAAGGAGGGTGGAGAAGGAGAACGCGTTGGGCCGCAGCCCGTGGCGGCCCACGAGGCGGGAGAAGAGCGCGAGCAGGGACGACGGCGCGGCGCCCGACGCGGCGGCGGCGCGGAGGAGGAGGTTCGCGAGGGTCGGGGACGCCGGGGAGGATGGGGTGGAGGAGAGGAGGAATAGCGACTCGGCGCGGGGGAGGTCGGCAGCTGCGGCGGCGAGGGAGAGGAGCTTGGCGAGGAGGAACCGCTTGCGGGCGAAGCCGTTGAGGAGGAGCTGCGCGTGGAGCTGGTCGAGGCCGCGGCGGGCGGCAGAGGGGGCGCGCACGCGGCGGAGGTGCTGCGCGAGGAGGTAGAGGCGCTGCTGCAGCGCGCGGGAGTACGGGATGTGAGGGGGCAGGTCGGGCGGGAGGAGGGCGGCGCCCGGCATGTCTGGCCGCGCTTGCTTCCGTCCGCCTCGGTGGTTGACTGATCTGATCGTGTCTGCAGATGTGTAACATTCCAAAGTATGTAAACTTAAATTTCAAAGCAAATGGATGTGCTGCATGTGAAGGAAAATTTGAAATTCGAACCAGAATTTAAATTTGAAACGAAAACAGAAAAAAAAGGAAATGAAAAAGGAAAAACGGGTTACTGGGCCGAAACTCGACTGAAGCAGCCCAACAGCACGCGGAACTCCCCCCTCCTCCTCCTCTCACTGCCGCGCGGGCCCCACCTGTCAGCACCTTCTTCTTCCAACCGCCGCCCCTCTTTTCCCGCCTCCGAGCGCTGCGCACCCACCCCGTCCGATTTCCACGCGCACGAGCCACGATCTCCGGCCGCGTAGTGCTACATCGCTCCAACCAACCCCGCCGCCCTCCCTCGTCCATTTAAACACTGAAGTTCGCCCGTTTTCTTCCCCCGCTCGACTCATTTTCATTCCCGGTGAGAACCGAAACTTCCATCGCCGTTTCCTTTCGGATTCTTCTCTGTTTTGTTGATCTAACAGGCTTGTCACGTTTCACCGCTGTCGGGGAGTCTTGCAGGTGAAGAAGGCGCCGTGTTTTGCGCTCTAGCCACAACTCCGGTGAGAACCGCCGAGCTCCCCCCTCGGATCTCGTCGTCGACCGACTTCCAGGGCCTCCGAGCTCAAGAAAACCACCGAGGTGAGGCCCCCTACTCCCCCTCCTTCGAATTGTGTAGAGAAAACATTAGTTTAGGACCGGTAGACGAGAATTCGTGAAATTACGGCGAGCCCGCCGCCTCCAGCCGCCAGGCAGCGCTGCCCGCACACGGCCAGGGCGACGTGGCCCTACGTGGCCCGTCCATTTTAAATCGTGTGGCCACAGTTAGATCTCCCGCATACCCATTCGCGTTAAAATCTCAGCCGCCCGTTTTAAATCCAACGACCCACATCAACCCCGCATAATAAACCCCGAGAAACTTACGCACTACCCCCTGGATTTGTTGGAAAAGAATAGCTAGCCCCTGAAACCTTCTTATCTAACCCGTGGGCTCTCTGGAATTCATGTAAAGGCATTTAAAAATCAGTTTTAGCCACTCGACTTAATAAAAATTAGGAAAACCCCTCCGTTTTGCACACTTAGACCCCTGAAAATTTATAAAATAAGAAATTGGACCCCACTGCAGTGTGGATTTGCACATCAGCCCTTGAGGATTACCAATTTCAGGAAATTGAGCATGTGAATAGAATTTAAATTCAAATAAGTAATTCAAACATTTATGTAATTATAATTCAGATCCTTTTTGCACCTGGAAAAGAGTTAGACACAAATTGAGGACTGATTTTAGGCTGCAAGGAAAATTTGACTAAGGGTTATTTATTTTTATTATTGCTGAAAATTCATTTTTAGGCTAGGAACAATTCTGAAAAATAGGTAAAAATAAATTTAAAGTGATTTCATCAGAGAGGAAGTCAAAAGATATTTTGTTGGACATTTTAGATAAAAATATATTCTGTGTAGGTGATATATTTTGCTATTTTAGTATTGAAGTTCATCTTTAGGTATGGAAAATAAATCTGAAAATATAGGAAAATAGGTATACATAATTGGAAAATGTCAAATGAGGTCCCCAAATCTAAAACATCAAGTTAAGAATTGTGTAGAAGATCTTAAAACCTATTTGGAGTAGGAAATTATCTTTCATGTAAATTTTGTGGCTAAGAAGTGTATTATCTAATATAGAAAATTTATTCAAATTGGAAATTCATATATAGTGTGTACTTAGAAATTTGAATATTAAAGTTAGAAGTACAATATATGCTTAAAAGTGCATGTATGCATAGAATCAACATATCTAGGGTGAACACCGAATTTAAACATGAGTATGACTTCCATGTATATGTATGTGTGGACTATTGCTTATGGAATGTTGTTTTCTTTTGCTATGTGTGTGTTGGCATGAGTAGAACCAGCCCCAGAGCCGGTTCTCACCTTTCAAGATCAAGACTTTCTATTCCCGGAGTAGCAGGAAGAAGGCAAGTGTCCTTGACCACTTTGATCCTATACTAGGATGTGTAGTTAGAATTTAATTGCATCGTCAATTTAGAATATGATACCCATACTAGAAAGTTTCTCTACATTTTCATTATCTTGCTTCCTTGTAGCCTGGGTTGGGAGTTATTTTATCATGTCATTCATACCACTCTTGCTTAGCCATGCTTAGAATGGGATAAAATGGATATGAGATCATCACCTTGGCTACTTTACCTTTGAATGGATTATTATGAATTATGTAGAGGTAGGAATCTAGACAAGTTGGATGCTTTGTTTGGTGTTGTGTGCACGAGACACGAGTTTGTGTTTAGTGCTTGCCTCGATCCTAAGGACCGGTTCATGGAGCATGTAACCTAGCTTTACCGTGCCAACCACATGCTGAGATGGGGCAGCTTGGCCAATTAATTAGGTGCATTTCCGACGTAGTATGGGTGTTTAGATGGTGCGGGGAATAGGTGTCAGCTGGTCTACCATATGAACCGCAAGACTCAAGAGGGGGCCACTGCAACGGGGGTTGGAGCCTCCTGGATGCTGTTAGGGGTGAAACCTCAGTGGACCCACAATCGTCGAGAATCCCTTTGTAAATGCTTCGTAGTGATCTCCTGGCTACACACCTCGGAAGTGTGAACGTGGTTCGCGACCACTGGCATAATGGAGGTTCTTCTAGTCCACCCGGCAACGGGGGATAAAATCACTACATGTGGGTACAATGGTACAAACTCTGCAGAGTCAAAACTGTCATGACAGGCGTGCTCACGGTCAAGAGCGGCTTGGACTTATTCATGATTAGAGGATGATGAATTGGGAAGTGGTGGTTGTTAAGCGGGAAGCTTAACAATGAAAATGAAGTTATTGTTACTTTATATTGATGATGGGTTAGGGGATTGGGACCATTTCACTTATGTAGTAATGTAGTGCTTAATAAGCTAAGGTGATAGGTATTAATTACGTAATGCTTTAACCATGAGTTCAACCTTTCCTTGATCTAGGCTGCATGATATTCATTTTCCACACTTGCTGAGTACCAACGGTACTCAAGGTTGCTTTTCTGTTGGTTTTAAATTGTTGCTCAGGCCAAGGGAATGACGTGGTGTACAATGATCAAGACTTCGGACCAGAAGAAGGATTTTAGGTTCACGGAGTCCCCCGGGCAACGCCTGTGATGGAGCCCAAAAGACTTATCTTCCGTTGTTTGTTTATTTACATTATTGTGAACATATTATCGTCCTTCGAGATGTAAGACTTATTTATATTTGAACATTTGGCTTATAATATAATGATACTTCACTATTTGTCATCACATGTATGAGAAAATGATCCTGGCATACATGTGGGAGTCACTCGGGTGTTCTGCGGAATAGCCGGTGTGACAAGATGCCCGGGAATTTCATGTTCGTTTGGGGAAAGATTTTCCACCATGTCTATTTTAGTTTATAATTTTGGCGTTGCAAATTTGTTTAGTCCGTCCACGGGCCACCGGGAATCCTCTTTTAGTCGCTTGATGGACGAAGCTGATTCTTATTTTAAACTAAAATAAGATCTGAAAAAAATTAACTTATAGACTCGAAATCATCTTAAAGCCGCACTTCTGCCGAATATATCCAAAATTGAGTTGCTTAATCCATTACAATATGACACCGTTTCATCGCCGCTTGCCCAACCGGTGGTCTACTACCGCCCGCCCCCTCCACTAGGCTTTCCGTGGAGAATGAGGCAGCCGAAGGTTAGTGAAAACCTGCTGAACCAGCAAAATGAAAGAGAGGGAGTATGTGTTATGAACTTGTGCTGACTATATATTTCTTTTACTTTGTGACAATGGTAGGGCAATAGACAGAAATTTGTGTTGTACCTAGTGCATTAAGAATTACAATAAGTATGTAGGAAATAAATTTGAGTGCACTAAAGTTATAGTTCCAAATAAAATAAAGTGTATAGTCGGTTCTCATTTCTTTCGAGGTGTCATCTAACTTTTCAAACTCTTATAATTTGCACATTCACGTCCCTAAACTTGCTAAACGTTTCATTCATGGTCTAAATCTTTCTAACTTGCATTAATCTGTCTTTCTTCATAGTATCATTAACCAACTCATCACGTGTATTACTATTTCACTCACTTTAAAATAAAAGTTTATGTTTCCTAAACAGGTCTAGAATATCCTATTTTAATATGATCTTTTTTAGTTTAAGTGTGTGCTTTAATAGTAATGTAAATATTGAGTTCATACACATACACTCCAGTGAGATGATTGCGATGAGGGCACAAAGTAGGTAGATCAAGACAAATTAAGATGATTTTGACCGCGAGTGAACAACTTAGAAAGTTTGAGATTCTGTATATGTAAATTAATAGTTTAGAGATTTAGATGACATATGAAAAGATTTAAGACTGATCATGCACTTCGCTCTTCCAAATATTACATCTGAAAAGATTTAAGGCTGAATCGCTGTACTTGTAAGCTTGTAAACAACTTTTGCATCAAATTACATAGAAATAACCCCTTTTCCGATCATCCAAGACGTTAGCACGCCAATATACTCCTCGTACAGTCTTGACGTTGCGACTTGCGAGATGATCTGAAAATATGCTGTGGTCAAATACAGCAGATTTGCCGCCGCCCCAATGCCAGGGCCCCCATGCCGCCCTCCTCCCCGTCGCTCCGCTTCCTCCTCTCCTTCCACCGCCGCCCTTTAGCTCTCAACCACCACTGCCGCCGACGCCACAGCATCTCCGCCTCCGGGCACGCGGCCGCCGCCGCCATCCCGCAACCCTCCCGCGACCGCACCGCGCGACTCGCCGCCGCCGTCCACGGCTCCGCCGCGGCCAATAACTTCGCGCACGCCATCCGTCTGACGAAATCTCTCGTCCAGGCCTCCTCATCCTCCACCCCCGGCTCGCGCCCCTGCGGAGGTGGCGCCGCTGCCGCTGCATTCGCCGCGCTTGCCTCCACCTCCAGCACCCCTGCCCCCGCGCTTGGCGTGCTTGTCATCGCCCTCTCCCACATGACGCTGGTTGACGAGTCCCTGTCCGTGTTCCGCCGCCTGCGAACCCTGCCGGCTCTGCCGGCGTGCAACGCGCTTCTAGACGGGCTTGTAAAAGCCCGCAGGTGTGGGTGTGCATTTGAGCTGTTCGACGAAATGCTTAGGCGGGGAATGGTGCCCAGCGTGGTCACATACAACACGCTCATCAACGCGTGCCGGCATGAGGGTTCAATTAAGAAGGCGTGGGAGATGTGGAATCAGATGGTGGAAAGACAGTTTGATCCAAATGTGGTCACATACACAACCATGATATGTATACTTTGTGAACAAGGATGCATTAGCGATGCTGAGCAGCTGTTTATTACGATGAAAGAAGCAGGAATGCAGCCAAATCAATACACGTACAATGTGCTGATGAACAGCTGCTGTCAGAGGGATAACGTAGACCGTGCATATGAGTTGTACCAAGAATTGCTCAAGAGTGGTCTCGTCCCAAACGCTGTTATATTTACAACGCTGATTGACGGTTTCTGCAAGGTGAAGAGGTTCAGTGAAGCAAAAAAGATGTTTCTTGACATGCCCAGGTTTGGGGTTGCTCCTACCGTGCCTGTGTATAACAGTTTGACGGATGGAGCTTTCAGGTCTGGAAATGCGCAAGAAGCATTAGTAATTTATCAGGACATGACTCGTCGTGGGTTGTGCCCTGACGAGTTCACCTGCAGCATAGTTGTGAGAGGCCTTTGTGACAGAGCGCAAGTGCAGGTTGCAACCAGGTTTCTTGAAGGAGTGCGACAGTCCGGTGCAAATGTGAATGCTGCCGCTTACAATGCAATAATTGACGAGTACTGTAATGATGGAAACTTGGAGGAAGCACTGGCAATGTGCACAAGAATGACTGAGGTTGGAATTAAGCCCAATGTGGTGACATACTCCTCCCTGATAGATGGGCATTCAAAGATGGGAAAGATGGAAGTAGCAAATGCTATATACACGGAGATGGTTGCTAAAGGGATCGAGCCAAATGTGGTGACATATACGGCTCTTATTCATGGACATGCCATGAATGGTAGTATAGATGCTGCTTTCCGGTTACATAGGGAGATGATGGAGAAAGGCGTTTATCCTAACGCTATCACAGTGTCAGTTCTCGTTGATGGTCTCTGCAGAGAGAATAGGGTTCATGATGCAGTCAGGTTCATCTTGGAGTTCTCTGGGAACAAGTACAATGATCTTCGTTCTTTTTGCTCAACCTCTACAACTGACGAAGACCATCCTGTTACAAACAGTGTGACTTATATGACCCTAATATATGGCCTCTATATTCATGGCCAATACAGCAAAGCTGGTGAGATCTTCTCTCGCATGAGAGAATTAGGTATGGTTCCTGATAGCTTCACTTACACAGTACTAATCCGTGGGCAGTGCATGCTTGGCTATGTATTGAATGCCATGATGCTCTATGCTGATATGATAAAACTAGGTGTTAAATCTATGCGACACAAAATAGTCTGCCCAGAGATTTGGTCATATAAACCACTGAATGGCTTCTGAAACATTCGAAAGATAGCAGTCATCTTTCGGCTCTAAAGTCAAGGTTCTAAAGCAAAGCTGATGCGACACAAAATAGTCTGCCTGGAGATTTGGTCATGGAAACCACTGAATGGCCCCTGTAACACTCGAAAGATAACAATTAGCTTTCGACTCTAGATTCAAGGTTCCAGAGCATTATAACACAAGCCAGTTCACAAATTGTGGAACTAGTGGCTTGCCATCCGTCAATACTCGTTGATCATTCTACTACAACCAAGGAAACATTGAAGGTGGCTCACTATAAAAACGGGCCTTCTATGCACCAGCTTCAGAGTGGAATATTCAGACAATTTTGACCTGGTTCTCAAGGAAAATGAAGTTCAGCCAATTTGACTTTAATTGGCATCATTTTAAAGTAGGTGCTCTGTGGCATGCTGACTTACAGGAATTGCAGAAAATATTCTGATGAACAGAGCATGAGACCCGAAGTCCAAACTGTAGAGATTCATGAACCTGCCACCCATCAAGCCAAATTTCTATGCCGCTAGGATCGGCTTGTTGTGTGCCCTCCGCCTGTGATTGCTTTGGTCTGGTCTGAGGGAAGATGCAGCTGCAAGTATGCGACAAATGGTGCGCTGTTCAGTTGACTGCGTAGTCCGTACACATTTATAGATATTGTACAACTTTACTGGAATAGTCAAGTTTTGCCAGACACGTCGTGAGAAGATGCCCACTTTGTATTTAGGTGGATATTAACACAGTTATTCACCTGAGAGTGATAATTGATGATCTCGGCATCTTGTATTTTTTTAGATCTCGATGATGATTAAGTTTATTCAAAAAATGAAGTGGTTATATAACATAAGCATGCATACATTTTAGCATGCAGTGCTTATTAACAGAGACAAGTGTAATTTTATCATTAGGCCAGTACAGAGAAGCAACACTGTAAAAACCTGCTCTAGGATTCCCAAAAGATAATTTCACCATTGTCACCAACTAAACCGAGATCCTTGAGTCTTCTTTCCTGGTAATACTCAAGGCCATCCAATTCTTCCTCCCTCTGCCTAAAAATATCATCAATCTGCTGTAGCACTTTCTTTTCACCGACCCTTACTCCAATAGCAACTTTTAGTCTGGGTGGCAAATTTTCTCTTTTCAAAAGTTCCTCATCCTGAAAATTTCATGCATTTTTCATAAGATTGTAAGAAGACAACAAAATGTAATAAAGGAACAGCATTGTGCACTCAACAGACAAACCTCTTCTATTTTGGTGTGATACGCAGCACGGGCAGATTTGCAGGCATCTCGGATGACCTGACATATTGATTCTTCATTGTCAGGACTCACTGGCAGTTCAAGGTGGCCCCAAACTGAATTCCTAAAGAGTGCTTCCAAGAGAAATGCATCTGTTCCGCCAATGCAAAGTAGTCTCAGGTAAGGAATCATTTGAGGAGGAAGGGGTTCATCGAGGACAACATCGAAATATGCAGTCTCTCCCAGTCCGTTCAACTCAGCAATGTCGAGCTTGTCTCCATAAAATGGGTCAGATTCTGATATCTCCAGGGTTACAGTATATGAATCTCTATAGGGATTCGATTCAATGAACCCATAGTCCAGTGCTAATTCAGCATTACTCTTGTCCAGGTCGTATTGGATATATATCTGTCAAAGCAAAGTTTAGTTATAAATTGCACATATGCAGCTTATTCACGCTATACATTATGAAAGCAACATAAATTGCGCTTATATAATGCAGAAATGTGGAACTTCATCTGCACCTGTTCTCCAGATTTAACGTCTACTGGTGTTCGCAAAGAGAACATGGCTTCCCTTCCGAAAAGACCCTTCCCTTTAATCTCCCAACAGGACTTTTCCGAGGTAGCATTAAGACTGTGATTAACCTGATGCAAGGTACTGAAACAATTATAAAAGAGTGTATTTCCAATCTTCTAGATGTATTATATGTCGTAGGAAAAGAATACAGAAAATATTTGATCCCTCGTAGCTTGATCACAGACATTGCAGGAATTCACATTGTAACTGTCAGTCTATTCAACTAGAGTAGAAAAAACATTGATCGACAATTTATGCATTTTGAACTTACCAAATCAGCAAATGGTACGAGGGCAAGCTTATCTCCGCGGAGCTCCGGAAACACCCTAGATCTGAGTATCCCAAATGCCCATAGGAAATCATCATATGACACGGTACTGGGGAAGAGGTCCTTGTTTGCGCTTATGATCTCAGCTGCAACACTATCAAACTCACTCTGCACGTAGTCTTTCACACCCATCGTTGTGCTCAGTAGCTGTGTTCCTGGGGTGACATTGAACATAAATGCGATGAGAAACAAACCCACCACCAAACTGATCAATAGCAAGGGGCTTTGGATTTTTTTTTCATGTGGCGTACTCACCTTGTATCTCCAGGAGCTCTTCTTCTGACCTGCACTGGAGGCACGAAACAACCAGTCAATGTGACGTAAATCTTTTTCAGAACCATCAGAGCATTTGGCTGAACACACGGCGCGCTGCTGGCGTCAGTTCGCTCACCAGAAGATGGTGGAGTCCGTCTGACGCGGTAGGATGGCGAGGTACGGCGCCCACGGCGAGTTCGCCCCGCGGGCGGACTCCCGGAGAAGGAGCAGCGCGACGGCGACCCACGGCCGCAGGTCCACGCCGGCGCAGGCGCGGCCGATGTCGGAGGCCGCGACGGCGTCGGCGTCCATCCAGAGCCTCTTGGGCACCTCCGCGACGACCTCCCCGCGCGGCAGGTCCCGCGCCGCCACGAGGCCGAGGCCCTCCGGCACCGCGGCCGGATACGCCTTCCCCTCGCCCGCGCCGTGGGACGAGAGCCAGCGCCGGAAGTCCTGCAGCGGCGCGGACTCGGCCACGGCGGTGCTGCTGGCTGCCGCGCGAGGGACTAGTCGGTGGTGCCTCAGCGGCCTCCTGGGCAGACAGAAGCAAGGAGGCGGCGGCCGATGCCGCACGGAGAGTAGAGGGTGGAGATGGAGAGTGGCCATGGAGCGGTGGCGCGCCGGAATAGGTGGGATCCCCTGTCGCAGCGAGGGGATAGACGGTTTGGACGACCACGACCGTTGGTTTGGTTATGGCGGGAGTGGATATGATTAGAGCTGAGCTGGGAGGTGGGGGGTCGTACTAGTGCAAATGCATGCGTGAGCATGTTTGTTCGAATAGGCTAGACACCGAAGCTCGCATATGATCCTGTACTACAACTCATGGTGGAGACGGAGCTTTAGACAAACGCTTAGAGTGGGAATGTGGGATTCGTAGAAGAACTCGCGAGATGCAAGAGTAGGCGGCGATTGATGCGACGAGCCGTTAAGGGGCTCGCCTAAAGCAGCTTGCAGGAATTGGGGCTCGTGAAGAAGCGAGGACGATGCATGGGAGAGTGGAGACTCAGGCGCAGAGCGCTCCGCGACGCGTGATGAGATAAGGCGCTCGTTTTTGGACGCCGGAACCTGGTAAATCTGCCTGAGTCAGGCATGTAACCAAACACCAAAAGGTAGTTGTCAACCACGCTGAGGCTCAAACAAAGCCTAAACGAGGGCAGCGATCAAGCATGCGCCTGTAGCTGTCGAAGCACACTGTAAAATAAGTACACATCGAATTCATCTAAATAGATACGCATCGAATTCACAAAAAAAAAAGCATCCTCCGACATGTCCCTACGCCCCCATCGCCTATTTCATTTGTTTGTTATGGTACTGGTATTGGACTATTGGCACGTGCGGTGCCATCCGCTGCTCCATATCCGCCCTCGATCGTCAGTTCGGGCATGACCTTCTTCCAGAACCAGTGCTTCCTCCAGAGCAGCACCATCTCCTCGATCGGCACGCCCTTGGTCTCCGGCAGGAAGACGGCCACGAAGACGGTCATGACGGTGATCCACCCCGCGAAGAAGAGGAAGATGCCGAACTTGAAGGCGCACAGCAGCGCCAGGAACGCCTGCGCGATGGCGAAGGTGAAGAGCAGGTTCACCGCCACCGTGATGCTCTGCCCCGCCGACCGCGTCTCCAGCGGGAAGATCTCGCTCGGCACCGTCCACCCCAGCGGGCCCCACGACCACCCGAACGCCAGCACGAAGAGGCAGATCACCACCACCACCGCGATCGAGAAGCTCCGCGACAGCTGCTTGTCCGTCCCGAACTTGACGCCGAGGATCACCGCCACGATTACCTGCGACGCAGTGCGCGTTTTCCGAGAACTCCAGGCCTTAGATATCGTCCTGTCGGTGAACCTGTGCAACCGAAATGATGTCATGGTTCTGGCCGCCTCACCTGGCAGACGATCATTTGGATGCCGCCGCTGATGAGGAGCTTCCGGCGGCCGAGGCGGTCGACGGTGCCGATGGAGATGAGCGTGGAGCCGAAGAGCACGGCACCGGTGAGCACGGAGGAGTAGAGCGACGCGTCGCTGCCGAACCCCATGCTCTGGAACAGCACGGGCGCGTAGAAGAGGATGGAGTTGATGCCCGTCAGGATCTGGAACGCCGGCATGCACACGGCCATCACCAGCTGCGGCCGGTTGCGCCGCTCCAAGATGTTCCGGAACGGGTGCTCGACGGTGTTGGCCAGCTCGCTCGCCTCCACCATGTCCGTGAACTCGGCGTCCACGTCGGCGGTGCCACGGATGCGCTCCAGCACGCGCCGGCCCTCATCGACCTGCCCGCGCTCGATCAGGCTGTTGGGCGTCTCGGGGAGGAGCAACCCGCCCACGGTCATCAGCACCGCCGGAACCGCCGCGAGGCCCAGCGACAGGCGCCACCCCCACGGCTTGATGTTCTGCGTGCCGTAGTTGATCAAGTTCGCCGTGAATATGCCGAGCGTCGTCGCCAGCTGGAACATCATGTTCAGCCCGCCGCGGAGGTGCGCCGGCGCCATCTCCGACAGGTATAGCGGCACGGCCTGCGACATGGCACCAAGAACACGCTGTTAGTCAGATCTCAGCCCACGTAAACACTGGAACTAGTACAGAACACCGCCGTCGTCGTTATCTTGTCGTCAGGAGACCAAGAACTCGGCCATCTCACCTGATTGCCGAAACCAATGCCGACGCCGAGCATGATGCGCCCGATGATGAGCATGGGCAGGTTCCTGGCGGCGGCGTTGAGCGTGGCGCCGATGAGGAAGCTGATACCGCCGCATACAATGCTGGCACGGCGGCCGTAGTTCCTCGTCACGGGGGACGCGCAGAGGGTGGAGACGAGGCCAGCGAGGTAGAGGGAGGAGGTGAACGCCGCGAGGCCCTGGTTGTCGTACTTGCAGTAGTTGTTCTGGCCGCCTGAGTTCTTCCTCCGGAACACCACCGGGAAGAACTCCTTCAGGAATGGGTCCATCGAGGTCACTCCTCCTGTAACATTCCTCTGTCAGACTGGCAGAACTCTCCTCCATAGGATAACCCACATCGTGAAACAGCAACTTTAGTGTTCAAAAATTCTAATACGTAGTTTTTGAGAAGTTCTGTCAAAACAAATCCACGTGACACGTGACATGCCTTGTGAGTTAACTAACGCACAAGGGAAGGGATGCAACAGGAAGCTGGGAGGAGATCGTGCAGGGAGGGGGGAAATTGAATTTTCTTTATTATCTATTACTTATCCTGATAAAAAATCAACGGTCGAGATCCAATTATCGTTTTTAACCTCTTAGGAGGTAAGCGGATTTCTTCTATTTTACTGAAGCCAACTGAGTCTTGCATGTGACGATGCCTCGACTTCCAACTCACTACTATATTTGTTTCTTAAAAAAAAACTTACTACTATCTATCTTCCGGAAACAATTTTTAAAGATAGGATATTTACAAGTTTTGTCCTCACACGAGCAGTGCTCACCACATTCGTTCAACGACGCCTCAACCACCCTCAAATTAATAACTGAAAACAAAAGATTTGCTCATCGTGTGGGGACGCCTCTTGCATCTACTGTTTTCCTACTGCGTGTCCTCGTATCATTTGAGCCACTACCCTCTAACATGATTTCTGCAACTATGCTGCGGCAAATAGTGTACAGAAAAGTTTGTCCATTGGTTTATCGATCTGTTCCTCAGCTCTGACCCGCAACCGACGTTTCACACTGAAAATCACCCCGAGAAATGCAAGCCAAGGATCGCACATGCATATTCGAAACACACATCGTATAGATGGTGATGAGAAGAGGAACTGAGCAAGTCGGCTGCAGCAGCCAGCAAGTGTGCCGAACATACTGCGACCGCGAGCTTGAAGCTTCCCCGTACGTGTGGCTTTCTCCTGCGGGTTCTGCTCCTCGAAGTCACGGATCGCTTGTTCACTCTAACCCGAGTTCTACTACTGCTCCTGCCAAACTACCACTCATCCAGTTACTGGCGACGGGTACTGGACGAGTGAACCCACCAATCGACCCCCCAATCACCTCCCGCGGCAGGGGAAAAAGGCAACGGCGTGTCGTTCGGAGATACCACGAAATCCAGTTTCGGGAAAAAGTCTGTGGATTCCATGTGTCATGTGCTGACAATCGAGCACATGCCAAGCTCTTGCCGGAGCGAAGAGACAGACACCTCGCACCAAAGCTAGGCGGAGCAGATGGACCAGCAGGCCGATCAAGAACGCTATAGCCTATAGGTGGTGGCGGCCAGTGCCGCCAAACCCCCGAGGAAACGAGCTCATCCGTGGCGGAGAAGCAGCAACAGCCACACAACTTAACCGGACGACGCGAGCACGGGAATGAGGACGTGGTGCGTACCGGAGATGCCGATGTCGTAGCCGAAGATGGCGCCCCCGACGGCGGCGACGAGGCAGGTCATGGCGACGTACCACGTCATGCGGCCCTTGTACTGCGCCGCCCGCTCCCGCTTCACCCCCAGCGCCGCCACGCCGCCGCCCGCCATCGCTGCTCCTCTGTTCCCCCTCTCTTGGAACGACCAAGTAGCCGAGTTCACCACACCCAAGCAATGCTCTAACCAACACCGGACACACGATTATATATAGAAACCAATCCCCCCTTCTGTGGTTTGGCTGAGGTGCCCTGCTCTTCCCACTCGACACCGGCCTTGACCTGCCTCGCGCCCGGCGCCTCTCCCCCTTTCGGTTTCGGGTACTGACCCAGAAACGAAGGGAACGGGGAGGAGAAGGCAGACTTGGTAGTAGCGGCCACTAGCTGGGAGATGGGGGCTGGGGTTGCTTACATAAGCAGCAGCCAGCAGCACAGACTGGGTAGTAGCGGCCGCAAGCTGCGAGATGCGGACACCAACGACGTTGCGTTGGAGCCTCGACCGTTGTTTGTTGACCCAGGCCCCGCGGCCGAGGCCGAGCAGCAGGCGCGAGCATCGCTCCTCTCACAAGTTGCTCGCGCTCGCTGCGGTTTCAACTTTCAAGAAAGAGAGGAGACGTGACTGCGGCAATAAATAACATGACGAAACGGGATAAGGAGCCAGCCGGGGTGATGACGCGCCCGCGTCTCGCTCCACCGCACGGCACACCACGACACGACTCGTCACCCCCACACGGACACTCGGCGGCCGCCGTGTATCATCACCAGCCGGCCATTGCCTCCCACAAAAAAAAGAGCATTTTATCCGACCAGTTTTGGCGTCACCAGTTTGCAGCGTGCTCTGTGCTCTGCGACCGCGTCGAACCGGACGCACCATGGGGCTCGTGTGCTAACCAAACCGTTCTTTAATTTACACGAGTTGCCTGTAAGTTGCAGTCGCCGTCCCGATTTGCATTCGGGGATAGCCATATGTTCGTTCTGTAAACCTGAACGTGATGCAAAGTTACCAGGTGCCGTGTTGATTGGGGAGATAAGCATCGATCTACAGCTCTTACACGAGATGTGCTCTGCCACACGGCCGGCCCGGGCCCTGCTCGTAACGCGAGCCTGACCGGTAGTTGTGGCGAGAGCACATGGGGGATCGTGTGCTAATCAAGCCATCGTCCCTAGTTAATTTCTTATCACCATTCACCAGCTGGAGTCAAGGACTCGGCGCAGCTTGGCCCATACCGTTTATGGCAAATTTTCGTGCAGCAAGCATCGTCGGCTTCTGCAGATCGGTCAGCGAACTACACAACATGCAACCAGGTCTCAGAATATATGCACCCGTTTGGCGCCGATCGATGACGCGGCGCCGTGCGGGGCTGCTCGCGCAACGCGCCAACGCTGTTCACATCGTGCCCTATCAATCAATCCGGTCGCGTGATTCGGTCCGCAGAGAGCACAGAGCTAGTAGGTAATAAGATCTTGTGGTCAGCAAAACCTACTCAAAAGACGGTTCTTCTCTAGTTCTCCTCGCCAGGGAATTCTAAGACTCTGCAGTGTTCAGTACCCAGTAGACACTCGTTTCTTCTTTCCCTGACCCTGGAGGCCTGGACGGAGCGAGATCGCAGGCCGACACACCACGTCGCCATACACACGTCAATGATTCATGGAGCCTTGTGATCCCTGAGAGAATTGAACAGGCCGGCCGACCGGGCCGGCGTTGCTTGTGAATCACACACTCGTCCCGTTTTGTGTCGGGCGGTTTGTTCGTTTCATACTTCTGAACATGGTGCCAGCTCGCCGGCCGGTTGCCATTGCGTACAACGGTAAGCATGTATACAGAAACGGCTGTCCTGTGTCACGCAAGTACTGCTAGTTTGGGACTTCATCACTGCAGGGAAATGCAAGAAAACCAAACTAGTGTGTTAGGTCACCACCGTACGTTCCCATTGTTTTCTTTCTCAGCGAAAAAAGAAAACAGGTGTGTGCATGATAAAATCGCTCACCAAAAGAGAAGCGCGGTAGCTAAGCATTGACTAACCTGAAATTTTCGGTAGTGGAGAGGGCATGCAATCATCATGCATGGAGACTAGCTCGAGCATGTGCTACTAATTAGCGGCGCGTGCGTGCCTGCATGCTTTGTGCTTTCCGACTGCTGCTGAAGCTTCACAGACGGATGACCGAAGACTCAAACAGATCAATCTCCCTTTTGTTTGGAGCCCCCTTTCCGGTTCGCAAGACTGAGAATAAGCGGCACTCGTGCGCTGATGATGAGTGCCGTGTCCTTTTCTAAGAGCCCAGGATATCCCGAACCCATGACCATCAGCACCTTTTCCTACTCACTTTTACACGTCCGTCTCGAAGTGATCCCCTTTCCGTCCTCTAAATTCTTCCCTGTTAAATTAAAACTCTCGTCTTCGTCGTAAACTATGTGACACTACATACAGCCGCGCACGATCCTAGCTTTGGTGACATGTCGAGAGGATGGAGCAGTACGTCGCTGTACGCGACCACTGACAGTTTCGTCCCAGAGTACGTCTGCGTTTCTCCAGACGCGAAGGTTCTGCACAACTGATTACAGAGCTTACAGAGCTGCCTGCGGGTGGCATCCTTGTGGCATGACCTGATGTACATGTACTAGAAACATCAAGCTCGCATCAACCGGCACATCCACCACTAGAGCTAGAGTGGTCTACAAGCAACGGAAAGCAGATCAGAGTGGTTGACCACCATGCTCCGTGGCGAATCACAGGCCAGCCCACGCTGCCTTCGATTCGCACGGCCGTACGTAAATCGCCACTCCTGCCACTAGCCAGCCATCCATCCGAATACCTCGTCAGACTGGCAGTCCGCTCGTCACTTTTTCCAGTGTAGCAACGCCATCGAAGGAGTAACGCTGATCCAGCGTCATCAACAACATCAGGGCCCGTCGCGGTCGCGCGGCAGCGAAAGTCTCCGGCCTCCAGTCAAGTCTCCACTCTCCACGCCCGGGCCGGGCGACGGGACGGCGCCGGCCGGTAATTTGCCTGCGCCGTGCGGCCGGCGGAGCGTGCGTGTCTGGCGCGCCAAATCGGCCACGGATGCGTCAGAAATCTTGCGATTCTTCGAGTGGATGGGTCGGCGTTGAGGGGCACACGTCTCTAGGCAGACTTCCCCGCTGGTCTGCCGGGGGTGAAGTGTGCGTGAGCTGTGATGTCGACCTCAACTGATGCCGTGTTTAGTGGATACAGATGGCGCGTGGGTTAGGCGAGGGCCTCATGGGTGCCTTCTTAAGATATACTTCCAGGAGGCTAGGGCAAACAAAATGAACCACTTGGAGCTTAATTTTTCTATCCTAACGTCATCACTAAGTGAAAGGATGGGAGGGAGTAAACAAAACATAGGAAGGAGAGGACTACGTTTTCCTAGAAAAGGCTACATAGCGACATTGCTCGACGCTGACATTATATCTTGAGAGATTAGCAAGGTGGCCGGCCGGTGCATTTGCGCGGCTTAGATTCTTATATTTATATTGGGCATAATTACATAAAAAAAGCTATTGCTTATGCGGTAATTCCATATTACAGAATTTTTAAAGTTTTGTAGTAAAATATTGTGAATATGCGCATGCCAAATTTGTTCCAATTCAGTGGAGAGCTCTTGAACGTGTATTGGATCCTGAAATACACATATTTACAGGTTATATTTTAAAAAAAGTAAAATATTGGCTCAGAAATGTTGACTTGATATAGATAAGATAGGTTTTATTGATTAGTTGACGCCTTCCTTTCCCCTTCTCTCATTTTTCTTTTCTTTCAGTCTATCTTCTATGTCCGTGTGGAGCTGCACAGCGGCCGCCCTGCTCCTTCCATGCACGCCTCCGACCAGCCGACACATTGATCAGTAGAAGGGATTCAGGATCGATTTTGGACTCTATTTTTCCCTTTTGTTTTCAGTCCTAATTCTATGGTATTATTTGACTTGGACGACCATCAGATAATCATTAGAATCAAACGTGATGGCTCCTTTTAACCTTTACATATTAATATAATATATACATATATTTCATTGATTTATCTGAACTTGTTTACCTGTTTTCTTTGTTTTCGTTTTAGGTTTCTTGTGGGCTTTATATTTCTCAGATCATTTTTTGCAGACTTGACCTACACAGGGGGGCCGGAAGGCCCAGGCCCATACGTTCCATATCAATTCCGGCCCAGCTGCCCGTTTCTTTAACAAACCTTATCGAACGGCTGACGAGCAGCGAAATCATGGACCTACTCATCCGCGCCGTCGAGTCCCCGACACACCAACCCCCATCGCCCTCCGGTCCGTACACCGCGCCCACGCTGCGCTGCCTGCCTTCCTCCACGCCAACTGGATCCTAGAACACCCCCGCCTTTCTGTCCCCACTCCACTGGCGCCTGCCTCTGCCTCTGCTTCTCCGCCGCGCCCAGGAGTCAAACGCTCAAACGGACCAGCAAGCTGCGAGGCATCTCGAAGCCTGAAGGAGGGCCGGCGCGGAGCGGAGCACGCTCGAATCCCCCAATCCCTCTTGCCGTCGCAGGTACTCAGGTATCGTGCCGTTCCCAACCCGTCCCGTACACTTCGCGGTGCGCACCCACTCTCCGGATCGATCCGTCCCCGCCCTGGGAGATCGATCCATCCCGCGCCCGCTTGATCTGTTGGGTCCGTGCGGACGCCGCCGTCCCATCCACGCTCGGCGACTGCAATGCGGTTCAGTTTGCACCGCCCGGCGTGGGTTCGCGGGATTCCTCGCGCTTTGACGATTCGTTTCCTTGCTGCAAAAAATAATTTGCCATGAAGACTAATAATGTTCGCGAAGGTTCGTGTTTGCTTCGGATGGAACAGCAAGGTGTGGACAGTGGACACCGCACCATGACTCGCACGTTATCAGCTTTGGCAGTTGACCCAGAGTGTTCGTGCCGCGATTGGTTGGGGGTTGTGACTGTTGCTCGTCGTTTAGCGCAAAGTTACTGCCTCATGGTAGCCGGATTCGCCTTCTGAACTGCGAGGCGCTGCTACTGTAGATGATTTTCTGTGCATGGTGGTGCTTTCTCTCATCATGATACGCTGGAATTGGAGCCTGTCTTATTCCGGGTGACTAGTGAGTGGTGAAGTATAGTCAGTTAGCCAGATACCTTTTGCAGTTGATCTATGTATATACTGGTGTTTCTATTTTACAGAATGCCAATGTGTGTAAGTGATCATGTTCAGTGTTAATAAATTGAAATAACTGTGCTTGAATGTGGCTCCTATACATGACAGAGCTGGATTCATCGTGTTTCTGTCATAGCGATTAAAAACTACAAAGTGGGATATTGGCAAGGTTTGCATTATGCATCCTAGGAGTACATGTATCCTTGATAACCTGGGCATTTCATGTCGGTTACACCAAGTGTTTTGTTTTGGGTTAAATCATCTACTATATGAATTTCGGTTGTTTTTCTCTATTATCACAAGCATCGGCTAGTATTCAACTTACTGAATTTATGCTGCAGGTTAGTGGGTCTACTGTAGTCTTTCATGTCCTTATCTGGAATGGCTGTTGCCTTCAAAGCAAGTACAAGTTCTACTAAACAGCAACAGTGGTTGCATCAGCCTAGGGACCAATACCAATATGGTTTTGCTCACTTAATTCAAAGGAAGTGCAGAAAAGGATCTGTGCTACTGCACGCCAGAGCTACCCCTGAGAAGTTAGACCTAGATTTCAGCGACCCTTCTTGGAAGCAAAAGTATCAGGAAGACTGGGATAGACGTTTTAATCTGCCACATATTACTGATATATATGATTTGAAGCCAAGGCCCACTACATTCTCTCTGAAGAAAAACAGGTTTGCTACATCTTTGTTTGTAGTAATTGGTTTGAATACCAACAGATAATACTGCAGCTGACTCCATTAATAATTTAAAAATACACATGTTAATCTGACAGAACACTCGTGGCTGATGGTGATGGCTCATTAACCGACAAGTGGAATGGTTACGTGAACAAGGATGATCGAGCACTTCTGAAGGTCAATACCAAACACATCTAGTGTGAAGTATTACTCGTTCAGCATTTGTAAAGAGGCATAGTCTTGATAAGAGGCTCCACTCTTTCTTTTTTCCTCTTCCAAGTGAAACTGACACTTAAATGGTGTGTTTCTTTAGGTGATAAAGTATGCATCCCCTACCTCTGCTGGAGCAGAGTGCATCGATCCTGATTGTAGCTGGGTTGAACATTGGTATGATCTCATGTAACATATTATTTATATTCCTTTCTTCTACATGATTTGAGTTTTTATGCTAAAAGTCTGTCTCTTTCCGTGAAATGCCCCGTGTGTCATTAAATTATGCCATTATTCACCTTTTAGGATTTTATCATGTCATGAGCATGCTCAATGGAGAGTAATAAATAGTCTCTGTATTCTTTTTTCATCGGTCTGGCTAACTGTGTAGTGCTTACTTTCTTACTTCTTTGTTTCATTTTTTCCTCCCTTCATACCTTTCAACTTCTCCTGTTAACAAAATACTAGCAGGTGTCAGCTCTCTTGCTATTGCTTAAGAGAATAATATTATTTTAAAAAATAGGAACTTGGTGAGATAGTAATAATTGCTTTCCACAGGGTTCATCGTGCAGGTCCACGCAAGGAGATTTACTATGAACCTCAAGAAGTAAAGGCTGCCATTGTCACCTGTGGAGGACTCTGCCCTGGTTTAAATGATGTCATTAGACAAGTATGATTCTTTTAACATTGCTAGACAGGCATTTATCGCACATTTACACCTCAGAAGGCTACAGGTTAATACAATTTCAGGAGCAAGAGGTGTTTACGGGTTATGATAACCCACTAAGTCAGATGCCAACCAGAGATGTGGGAGACAAAATGCATGTGAAAATCGTATAGTTTAATGAATGTTTTTGTTAATGCTTATACATTGAACGTCTAGGCATTGTTCTAATTGTAAGTAGCTCCCATTTTCTAGTAAGTGCTCAATAACTGTGTGTTTTCGTAATTCAAACAATTACAAACCCATTATAGGACGTTTGTCCAAATTCAATCATGTTTGTCTTGCATCAAGTTATTTCATTTGACATGTCCTTTAAGCAATATGGTAAAATGGACATATATGTTGCATATTACTAGGAACGTAGATTTGTGTCCATATCTAGGCGGCACTTACCCTATGAAATGACCAATGTAACTTATATTTTCAGATAGTATTTACCTTGGAGATCTATGGGGTGAAGAATATAGTCGGAATCCCGTTTGGTTATCGTGGATTTTTTGAGAAAGGTTTAAAAGAAATACCGGTAAGGACACTTTCCATATTTTCCCAAGCGTTAAAGGGATTAATATTTATGACATTGTTGGATCATCGTGTGTCAATCTTCAGCTTTCTCGTGATGTGGTGGAAAACATAAATCTTAATGGCGGAAGTTTCCTTGGTGTTTCCCGTGGAGGAGCTCAAACTAGTGACATTGTGGACAGTATACAGGTAAGCAACCTGAAGTAAATGACATGATATTCTCGGTTGCAGCTTGTATATTATTCACATGGTCATCTTATGTTTGTAGGCTAGAAGAATTGATATGCTCTTTGTGATTGGTGGAAATGGTAGCCACGCAGGAGCTAATGCTATTCATGAAGAGGTTATTGCTCTCTTCTCATTTCATACTTTTAGGAGTTTTGAGCATGTTTGGATTACTTACATTTAGTTCCATTCATTGTGGCCTAGCAATCGTATTCATATATGACCTACTCGCAAACTTATATATGGAAACATGTGGCTGCATACTGGGGAAGTAACAACCCCTCGGTGATTTTTCTCTTTTGTGAACTAAAAGCTATTGAGTTTCTTGAATTAGTTGAAAATTTTTGGAGCCAAGTACATGAGTGTAGATTAAACTAAGGCAGGAGTGTTTTTCTTCTCATGTTTAGAGATCATCCTGACAGATCCTATGGGTATGGTTCTTTAAGACTGTCTGGAACTAAATGATCTTCTGTTCTGCGCACAACCTTCTAGAATGTAGGAAGAGCTCAAAGGAATCATCTCCGCTTAACCACATTTTATGTTCCATGGAGTATGATTGTCCATGCTCGTTTGTCCATGTGATCATGACTTTTTTTCTGATTTGCAGTGTCGTAAGAGAAAACTGAAAGTTTCAGTTGTAGCAGTTCCTAAGACAATTGATAATGACATACTTTTTATGGATAAGACGTTTGGTTTTGATACAGCTGTGGAAGAAGCTCTGCGTGCTATCAATTCTGGCTATATAGAGGTAGGCCAGTATCGCTAAGTTGTTAGCATGTTTTTAAAACAGGTAGGTGCATACCATATACTTTTATTGTTTCCTCTCTGTCTTTAGGCACGTAGCGCATACCATGGAATTGGGTTGGTCAAACTAATGGGGAGAAGCAGTGGTTTCATAGCCATGCATGCTTCCCTTTCTAGTGGACAGATTGATGTCTGCCTAATACCCGAGGTTTGTAAAACAAACACTTTGACTATGTGGCTTCAAACTTGTCCGTAGCTTCACATCAACTGACAGAAGCTTACTATATAAATGAAGGTGTCTTTCACACTTGATGGAGAACATGGTGTCTTGAGACACCTTGAGCATTTACTGAATACAAAAGGATTTTGTGTGGTTTGTGTTGCCGAAGGTGCGGGGCAGGTAAGATGTGGTGTTGTGGCTTTATGGCTTTGGCTTCTTGACTGTTTCAAAGACTCTAGTATATATGGATCGATTTTTTAAGATGAATTTTTTTTCTCTTCACGCAGGATTTACTTCAAAAATCAAATGCAACTGATGCTTCAGGAAATGTGATACTTAGTGACTTTGGTGTCCATATGCAACAGAAGGTATGCTCATCCTAAACCCCGTATGCAAACGGATTTTGTATATAGCATCGATTATCAGTATAAAGGGCTTGGTGTAACCATCTGGTCCCCAGACATACATGCTAACAGGATCAGAATTTTGTGAGAGGGTAACACTGGTGGTATGCTGTTAGATATAATCCTGTTTTTCTAGAATAATTAGTGTTAGAGATAGAGTCCAAGTCAAATAAGAGTAGGAGTCTAGATAGTATTAGATCAGGACTCTGTAAATCGGGGCTATATATACAGCCCCCCATTGAGAATAAAATCAAGAAAAAAGATTAGAGGAAATTAATCCCGGATTTCCAACATTTGGCATTAGAGCTAGGTTTAGTTCTAGGCGAAGGCGTGAAGGAGCAGATCTCGTCGAGATCAGGTGTCGGTCGCACCTGGTTGGCGAGCGCGAGCTCGGTGAGGCGGTGGAGGCGCCCAACTGGGGTGGCCATCATGGATCCAAGGTGGATCGGGCTCAGTGTGGCGCACGGGAGGTAGGGTGGCGACGCCCGGTGCCGCTTCTTCGTGGGCGAGGCGGAGACGGGAGAACGTGTTCCTCCGAGGGGGGCGACGCCGACGCGGAGGCCTACCACGTCGTGGGGGAGCGCCTGGCCAGCGCCGGCAGCACGAAGGCGTGCTTCCTTGCCGAGCTCACGCTCGTCTTCGTGGACCGGCGCGCGTGGCGGGGCGCCTAGTGCCTTGCCCGAGCGACCGCGACTGGCACAAGGCGGCGGCATACGCCCTCAGCCTCATCCGCTGCGTTCCAGCGAGCGGCGAAGGGGACAACGCGACGACTGAGTTGGAAGGGGCTCACGGCGGCTGGGGCGGCGCAGGTGGCGGCGACTGAATAGGAGCTCGGCGGCTGGGGAAAAAGGAGGAGCGGCTGATTAGGGTTTCACTGAGAGGGCCGGTTGGGCTGGGCTGCTTGGGCCTTCAGTGGATCACCTGGCTGAATTGAACTGAGCCAGCTGCTGGTGTTATTTGCTAAAATCACCCGTACTGTACCAGAGATTGTTACTGATTTACTAAAAGTACACAAGAGGTGTACACAATATGGAGGGTAAATCAATGACACTGCACCATCCCTTGTTAACGAAGACCAATTATACAACATGGGCAATTAAGATGAAGGTTTTTCTAAAGGTACAAGGGATATGGGAAGCTGTTGAGGAGAAAAAGAGCAACGTTGATCCAAAGCAAGATCAGTTGGTCCTTGCGGCCATCTATCATGCTATTGATGAAGACACTCTCATGCGAATTTCTGAGAAAGAGACGGCTAGAGAAGCGTGGGAGTTGATTAAGACCAAGTTCTTGGGTGAAGAACACGTGATGGAAGATCCAAACTCTTCAAAATGAGTTTGATCTAATGAGCATGAACGAATGAGACTCCATCGATGACTTTGCACAAGAGTGATGATCATTGTCACAAAGATCCGTGATCTTGGAGGAAGAGTTGAAGAAAGCTACATCGTGAAGAAATTGTTGCGAGCTCTACCTTCGAAATTTCTTCATATTGCATCCACCATTGAGCAATTTGTGGACTTAAAGGCAATGACTGTGGAGGAACTCGTCGATAGGCTCAAAGCACATGAGGAACGTGTACATGGCTTCAACAACCAAGATCATGAAGAAAGACTCCTTTTAACAAGAGAAGAGTGGAGATCAAGAGAAGCAAAGGGTGGAGAGAAGCTTCTTTTGACAAGAAAAGAGTGGAAGGCTCCAGAGGGTGGTCAAAAGAAGAACAAGAAATTTGACAAATCGAAGATTCGATGTTTCAATCGTCAAAAACTCGATAACTTTGCCAAAGCATGCTCCAAGAACGAAAAGGAAGATGAGAATGCGCTTCTTGCGTCAGAAGATACTTTGTTTTGATCTCACAAGCAAGGTGTGCTCGAGATGAAGATGTGACCATCTCGAGTGTGTGTGGTCGGAATGAAGATGCGTCCATTCTGAGACTGAGTGCAGGATGAAGATGAGCCCATCCTGGGGTTGAAGATGTGACCAACCTGAATTTGTGTGCAGGATGAAGATGCGACCATCCTGGTTGAAGATGTGACCAATCCGAATGCGTGTGCAGGGTGAAGATGTGACCATCCTAGGGGTGTAGAGTAGTGGCGTCCATCCCAAAATTGAGTTGTGCAGGGTGTAGATGTGACCATCCTAGGGGTGTAGAGTAGTGGCGTCCATCCCAAAATTGAGTTGTGCAGGGTGTAGATGTGACCATCCTGGGGGTGCGGTTGTGTCCATCCCGAAAATGTGTTTAGGTGGAAGTATGTCTCCATCCTAATTAGTATGATGTGATCTAGAAAAACAAGATTAGGGGGTGATTGTTAGATATAATCCCGTTTTCTAGAATAATTAGTGTTAGAGATAGAGTCCAAGTCAAATAAGAGTAGGAGTCTAGGTAGTATTAGATTAGGACTCTGTAAATCAGGGCTATATATACAGCCCCCCATTGAGAATAAAATCAAGAAAAAAAAGATTAGAGGAAATTAATCCCGGATTTCCAACATATGCTGCATATTGAAATTAGATGGAAACATCCAAATGTCGGCATGCTTGCTGGCAGTGAGTTTTGGGGTGGGTAGTTCGATTTTGACCAAAACAACAACAACGTAGAGCATGAGGTTCTATGAGCCTTCCCCAATGGGGCATCCTTTTCCCATATCCATACTAAATAAATTATTAGTTTTTTATTCTCATTTTCATGTTCATACAAAAAGTAAGCAGCAGATATTGCTCATTTTACTATGAAGCAAAAGTGTACTAGACCCTTTATGGCACTCCAACTTTGCTATCATTGTGCTTACCTAGAAAATTTTCTTCTACGTTGGATAGTAATTCTGTGGCATTTTGGTATCGCCTTTCAGATTAAGAAACATTTCAAGGAAATTGGCGTTCCAGCTGATCTGAAATACATCGATCCAACATATATGGTTCGGGCCTGTCGGGCGAATGCATCTGATGCTATTTTGTGCACTGTACTTGGGCAAAATGCTGTAAGTTTTATTTCTTCCCAATGTGTACAATTATCGCATTATTGTAGAAGTAGAATCCTCCAGTTAATCAGTTTGATTGTAAGAAAATTGCATGAATGTTTTTCAGGTTCATGGAGCGTTTGCTGGGTTCAGTGGCATTACATCAGGTATTTGCAACACGCACTATGCCTTCCTTCCCATCCCGGAGGTCATCACAACACCGAAGCGCGTGAACCCCAACAGCAGGATGTGGCACCGCTGTCTCACGTCCACTGGCCAGCCAGATTTCCACTGACGACTACACCGCAGCGTAAGGCACGAGGAGAATCATCGACGTCACTAATGTAATGCTAACAAGAAAAGGAATAGATTCTTGTGGCACCAAATTTTATCTATAAAATTGAAGCTCACTTAAATGTACCAGATTTATTTGGATTCCTCTTTCTCTTATTTTGTCCTCCAAGGGGATAAAGTCTCAATGTAATACCAATAGGAAAATGGAATAAATCCTTGTGACAACAAATTTTGTGTATGAACTTCATGGACCTCATTGTCAGAATTATTCTCAGAAGGGGTAATAAATTCATAAAATGCTCTACTCTTTGCTTTCCTCGTCCCACTTTAATTAAGTTGACCATATTATGCTACCATAAAAGAACATAAGTTATTATCTGAACCAGACGCTCAATACAACTGTCTGTGGTCTACTGAAATGTTTTGTTAAAGATAATTTGCTCACTACACCAATCTGGCTGGGAAGTTCTGTTTAGTAGCAACATGTGGCAACGACAGTGCCATAAGCTCTCCTTTCTTCAGCATCAATCAAAAGCTGACTACAGATATCTGGACTCATTGCTGTGCAAATCAACGAATTCCAGAAGCCACTCCTGAAAAGGCATGGAGATCATTGTAACGTACGCAAGCTTTTAAACAGTCTCCAGTTTACATTTGAGATTGACAAATTAAATTACAAAATTGTTACAATATTTTACTGCTGCAACTATCACCAGCAAGCTCGGTACACTGGCTACTTCAGAGCTACCCCTAGAAGGGTAGGTCGTTTCCTTCCTGCAGGATGGCTCCCCAAAGCTAATTCCTGCTCGTCAGGTCAAGATTGGACTGTAGCCAGAGTTCCCTTTGTTAGACTCCGAACGTTCTTGCTTCAAGCTGAGGCTGTTTGGTTTCCACCAACCCAATATTGCTTCACAGCATACAAGATCTTCTCACGCACCAGGGGTCCATCCTCATGATCGACCAACTTGGTGCTCCATCTCATGCCCAGAGCAAGCCTATTCACCTTTGTTAAGACATCGAGATCGTCCCGCATTATGACAGTACCTTCTGGCCTCAAGATGCGATCCATCTCCAGGAGAATGTCTTCCATGCTACACCTATAACAATTGCAACAAATAAAATACATCAGCATGGGCAACTGACGCAAAGAATCAATACTACAAGACAATAATAGCTTACTTGTTTTTGTACAAGGTGAAAAGACCGCTAGCATGGATTAGATCATACGTCCTTGGATAAGTAGAGAAAGCTTCACACCTGGCATAGGGTCATGTTAAATTGTAAGTTGATGACCACCAGCACACCACTTTATTAAGTGGAAGATTCAAGAATAAAATGTCATACCAGTCATGATATATGCCAATCAGTCCCCGCTCATAAACAGCACCTAGGCTTGATATTTTCGCAATAGTTGGCACAACATTCATCACCCAAGATTTTGGGGACTCGATTGCAGCAGCAAATCCTCCAAAACCTGCATTCATGTCCATAATATTTCTGTATCTTCCAGTAAGTAGATACTTGTTAACGATACTATAAGCCTTCACATGTTTCTTCCACATTTTATTGTCTTTCTGAAAGGCCTGAGATGAAACCCCTGGAATCAAGCCATTAGCAATTCTTGGAGGAACTGCATTGAGCCTGCCAGGGAAGGGCTTGATTGCTCCTCCAGCTACTCCACTTTGATCTTTTACATCTGGAAGGGAAGTCACACAGGCCTTCATCTTTTTGTACCTGTTGTAGCAGATGTGAAATGTTATGATCCAAAAAATGCTAGCTAGATCAGCACATTCTGTTCAAAGGGTTCCTTTTCAACAAAATAGTAGGAATAGCATACCAGACATCATCTGGGTTTGTTGATTCACATATCTGCACAGTAGATTCATCTTGCCGAGAAGGACAAGACTCTGTGTTGACTCTTTTCCTCCATATTGCCATCTCACCCTTCTCCGCAACTTTTTCCCAACATAAAAGGGAAGCAATTTCCTCTATTTTGTTCTGTTCTGCCTCAAGATCCTTCTTTGTGCGCTGCCAACCCTTGTAATTCACCTTCCAATTAATTGGTGGACCTGACAGAACCCAGTAGCCACCAGGCCTTAGAACTCTATCAACCTCCATCATGTACATTCCATCTACAAAACACAAGTGGTTATGAGTTGTTAAAATAAAGTGCAAAAACATAATACAAATATTGTAAGTATTACTTAATTGTGGATTCCAAATATCTTCACTTTGATGCAAAACATAAAAGATGTGTGATCATGCTTACCGTTTGCTCCCCATGGAATCAAACACCTGGAACAATGGGCCATATCAAAAGCCCTGGATGGATAAGGAAGCTTTATTGTACCGAAAACACCAATAACCGCTGGAACACCTCTCTCCAGAGCAAACTGCACCTGTGCCTCATGTGAATCTCTAGGTGCAAAGGACATGGCCAAGACATTTCTCTTCAACAGATAAGCTCCCCAGCTAGCCACCTGAAATAGTTCCAGCGCATCAAGATATGGACTAGACTTTGTAACCTAGCTTGAATTAGCATCAAGAATTACACAGTTTGGCATTTCCTCTTACCCCACAGCCAGTGTCAAGCGCAGTCCTGACAGTTCCATTGGCGATAGGAACTACTGATGCCAGCTGATCAATGTACTTATCTGCTCCTTGAGGGAACTGTGTCCCTCCACCGGGGAACCTGAACACATTGCCCTCATACTGGACCCAGTTCTGGATGGCCTTCTCGACTGTCAAGCTCTTGTACGGACAATTCGCAAAGGGAACGTAGTCTCGACTTTTTGGCCATGGGAATGGAGCTACATATCCTTTCGGCGGCGGTATCAGACAGTGAAGCTTCTCTTTCTGGGGCGGGCAATGTCGTTCTCTGTAATTCATGTTCTCCCGAGGGAACTTCATCGCCCTGTTCTGATCTTGGCAAGGGGTGTAATCTGTGTATTGGTCCGGGCAAGGCTTGAATTTCTTCACGGGTGAAATGAGATCTCTAGAGCTACCACCTTTAGAATGGTGGGTGTCAAAGCTCAGGTTCGGCAAGATGGTGCAGTCGGTGCGCTTGGTGATCTCCAGCGCGATGCTGTCCCCCTTCCCGAACCCACTCTTCTGCCACGCTCCTAGGATGTAGAAGAAGCAGCACATGCCAATCACTATGCATAGAGACACAGTGCTTCTGGTCCTGTTGTCCACAGAGGTCGCCTTCACAGCCATGGCTTTCCCTGATAGATCAGACACCGACTCTTAGTTTTGACTAGCCTCTGGAGCCTAGACAAAAATAGCAACCAATTGGAAAAAGGGTAGATTAAGACTAGATCCAGGCCATGCCCCCTGATGCAGTCAAGGATAAGTGCACAGGAAAGCGCGTGACGTACAATCTATCACATCTGTGCTTCCTAACTACCGAACTTTGCCAGAATTGCAAGTCATCAGGTCTCTATTACTACCATGAAGAGCGCGACATCAACGAAGCATAAGCCCTGCAGCCACCAGCCCGCCAAACGGCAAAGCAGACCTCACATTGCAGGTTCAGCCGAAACCAGGAGATATGGACCCAATGCGAGCAACCTAAAAGCGCCCAAGAACTCCTGAAAACGAACTCAAATGCTCGAGAAGCCAACGAGCGGCGGCGGCATCGGATCTCGGCGACGAGCACGAGGAACCCATCCGAAAAGAAAAGGGAAGCAAAGCACGGCTCACCTCGGATGGACGAAGATGGATGGATCCGGAACAGCAGGCGAACGGCAGCTCCCGAGGGCGGCTGGTACTGCGACTGCGAGACCCCGGATAGCTCGGCCGGAGGTTTTTGAGGCTGGGTGTTGAGATTTTGAGGGGTGGGGGTGGCGGAGTGCGGGCTCGCCCAACCCCGCTTTTACAGACAGTTCGCCTCGCACTCCACCGACGGACGAGGACGGATACCGTGCGCGGGCCGGGGCGGGGCGCGGTTCCATAGAGAATAATAAAGCGGAAAAGGACGGGCTTTGGCGGCTGTCGTCAAGCCCGTAGATCTGGCCCTGAGCTGGCCGGCTGCCTGCTCTGGCTCTTCTGGCCTTTGCCTCCAGCGAGGGTGTTAATAACTGTACCGCGGGTCCGGCTTGGCTTCACGTGGGGTTCTGCACCGACGCGCGTTATGGGTTAGATTCGTGTCAAGAGTTTCGCTGTTCACGGCCTCTTTTTCTCATATTTTTTAATTCTTATTCAATATTAGACTAAAAATAAATATAAATTTTTTGGCCAATCTAAATTCGGTCTGACCTTCCAACTCATTAGTTTATTCCGTTATCAGGCCTAATTCTGCCTGGCCCGCAAAGTAATCGTGCAGGTTTTAATTTGCACGGACCCTCATCACTGGGTACTTGAACATGGCAGGGAGTACGGCGGGAGTTTATGATGATCCTCCTCCCACGGTCCTCTGCGCGGCCGGTCGGTTACGTCCAAAATGGAGTACTACTTAGAGCCCGTAACCCGATCTGCGGATATTTCTGCCCCCCTTCGCGCGGAGACGGAGATCGGGCACGGCGTCCGTAGCATGGTCTCTAGGGAAAACGAATACGAAGTCCTCGTAGCGCACAGATTTCCACTCCGGAGCGACAACCAACGACGTCGTGCGTGTCCCCGGGCCGCCAGACCGGCGGGCGGAGGAGTACGTGGGATAACAACCCGCGCGTTTGGTCATAGTAACTCTAGTCGCGTGGACGTGGAACTCCCGTTAGGGGTGGCGCACCAAAACAACCGTGTCGTTGTTAGTTCACGGCGCACCGACGGCTCTTCAAAAAAAAGAAGAAGGAAAAAAGTCCACCGGTTCCAGTGGGGGGAAGCCTTCATCCGGGATCGTGGCCCAAACCGAACCCACCCGTCCGTCGGTGCGAGTCTCCTAATTTCACGAAAGCGAAGCGAAGCGAAGCAGAAACCTCAGCGAATCGATCCCAGAAACCTCCATGTGCGCGACGTCGGTCGAGCAGATCCGAAGAAGCGGCACTGCTACCTCACGGGCCGCGCACCCTGTTACCGTACGGCCCGTGCTCAGGTGACCTACAGCTACCGCAGTTGTAGTCACGTGTAGAGGCCAGGCCAAAGATTTCTATAGCAGATGCAACTTCCGAGATTCTATAGCAGCTTCCGTGTCAAAGAATTCCAACTGGAGCAAGCTTACCATGATACGATACGATGTGGAGCGTGCAATGGCAGTGCAAACTGCCACAGGTTCAGGCGGTGCTGAGACGGCACTTTGGATGGCAGATCTTAAAAGTCACTTAGCCAGCGGGTGACTCCACAAGATCAAACCTGGCAATGAGTCGCCCACTGACTCAGGTGACTTATCGATGAGTCGCCTAGCCATTGGACGACCGGTACCCGTTTTTATTTTTTTTTTAATCGATGCCACAATTTTGTAAATTTTGATTAAAATATTATTGTTATTGAAAAAATTCAAAACCCCGGGCAATGGAAATGACGGAGATTGGGCCTACAGCCCCAATTTCTAAGGAGAACACAGTACCGGAAAAAAGCCACATCTGATGGAGCTGTTAAAGTTGCAGAGCACGAGAATGCAACAAAAGATTCTAAGGCACTTAAGGATGATGTATGGAAAACTCATGATATGGATGCTATGGACAAGAAAAGAGAGGAGGATGTGGATGCAGGAAATAGACATGTTCAAAGAAGCAAATATAATGATAAGGAATCAGATGACAATGGTGCTGAAGGTGCTATGGAGAAATATAAGGACGTTTTTGGAAGTGTCCAACGCAAGAGGATTGCACAACCAAGAGGAGGCAGTCAAGCTTCTCAGCGAGAACCTCGATTTCACTCCAAAATGCGTGATGGTGAGGGGTAAGCTCAACAATGCTCGTTTTGTGTTTCTCCTTTTTTCCCCTCCAACCAAAATGATAAAAGTAAATGCAGTTGCCTCTCATTCACCATTTCAGGAAATTTAGTCTGTACTAGCTAGGTTGGACCATGCTGTTTAATATGTTAGAGCTTTTATTGTTTGGTGATGACTAGTCAGTAATACATCTCATTACCTTTGTTCTGACTTGCAGGTCTCAAGGTTAGTCAACTATTAACATTCTTGGCTGAATACAATGGATAGTGGTGCTTACCTTTGGGACGGGATTTATCAAAAGACCAGCTCCTGTAGCTTATATATGTTCATTCACGTCCATGTCTTTTCATCCTATCGAAAGCTTAACCTCTACATGAAGTGCATGCAATAATTTATGGGATTGCTCTGTAAGTGTACATTTTTGTTTTATTATCAATGTATTTTATTGATTGCAGGTAAATCAGAGGTGTCTGCCATTGTTTATAAAGCTGGGGAATGCATGGAAGAGCTTCTTAAATCCTGGAAAGAGTTTGAAACAACCCAGGATGCTGGAAGTTCTGAAAGCCGACAAGATGGCGATACTCTTGAAATTCAAATACCTGCTGGATTTGTTACTTCAACTAATCGTCAAGTAAGATTACTGGCTTGGCAGACAATTCCCTATTGAAAAAATTCCTTATCTACGATCCAAGGATCAAATTCACTGTGGTGGCATGAGATGCATGAAATTTGGATCCTATGCCAGATAAGGAAACGTTAAAAATTCAATGGTGCATAAGGCATTACTGTATCTTTGGATGACAAATAAGAAAATTTCTCATTCCTATTCGAGTCACTGTAGCTATCTTCATGTTGCATTGCGACTGAGGTTCTGTCAGTCCCTTCTACTGTAGTGCTGCTCGAAATTTCTTTGTTATGGTCACATTTGCTATTTGTCGTACAACTATGCCTGTGCTCTCCAGCCTCATTCCTTTTGTTTTACACTTCTGAAATCATATGGTGGGCTATAAGTAGTGCTGTTTTATATGAACGATGCAAATTTTGTCATCTATCTCTGTCATTTATTTGCCAAAATCATTGTTTGCAGGTAAAGGGTGCTCAGCTGTGGGGAACAGATATTTATACTAATGATTCAGATCTTGTGGCTGGTAGTTTCCTGATCACTGTTCCAAAACATCTAATATTACATCATGAATAAACTCTAAATAGTCTAGAAGCTTCTAATGGTTATTCGTGTGTTTGTTTTAGTGCTAATTCATACTGGTTACTGCTCTCCTACATCGTCTCCACCATCGGCCATCCAAGAATTGCGTGCAACTGTTCAAGTTTTACCACCACAAGACAGTAGGCGCTCTTTTGTTTTGTGTCAGTTAACACAGAGTTGGTTGGAAACAGATGATTGAATGAATACTCATAAATTTTGGTATGTATTCCAGGTTATTCTTCAACATTAAGGAACAATGTCCGTTCTCGTGCTTGGGGTGCTGGGATTGGTTGTAGCTTTCGCATAGAACACTGCTGCGTTGTTAAGGTATTAATACTTGATGAGACAGTGTAAAGTGTTACAATGCCTTCTTTTGTTCTTATTCATGTGTCTACACAAGCAAACTATTTACTGATAACTGTTTCTTAACCTTTGGTGGACCACTTCCATAGAATTCCTTCTTACGATCTTTTACATGCTTTGAAGAAAGGTGGTGGCACCATTGATCTTGAGCCGCGCCTAAGCCACACATCAGCGGTGGAGCCTACACTTGCTCCAGTTGCAGTTGAGCGTACAATGACAACAAGAGCAGCAGCTTCTGTATTTTTATGTCATTTATATTCAGTTGAATCATATACATTCTTTTATGGTTTATTTTTATCTACCAATCCCTTTTGCCTTCTGTTCGAATAATCCCTAATATGATTTATTCAGAATGCATTACGTCAACAAAGATTTGTTCGGGAAGTCACAATACAGTACAATCTCTGCAATGAGCCATGGTATCCTTTCATCTTTAGCTCACTTAAAGATCTGTCAAATACCTGTTGTCTTTTGTATTGTACTTTGTGTTTTTGATCCAGTTGTCAGGAATATGTTGTCATGTCTACCAGTTAAAGCTGTTACAGTTTTATATTATCTCTTTTGGGGGAATGTTTTATATTAACTTCATTCAGGCCAAAATATAGTATAAGCATTGTGGCAGACAAGGGTCTGAAAAAGTCTCTTTATAATTATGCACGACTGAAAAAAGGCTAGGTCATATATTTGGAGACACACTTTAATAGGTATGAAGCATTTGCCACTTTGTAGTTATTATTTGTTTTGTTTCGCTTTGCTTCTACCAAAATCTTGATTCGAGTTTCATGGAGTTCACCATTTTCTGGTTTTGGTACAAGCTTCAACAGGTACGAGTTGTGCTTTAGCGGAGAGAGGCCTCGTGGTATTGGATCAAACTCCAATGCATCTGATGCTGAACCTGGAAAACACCAGAACAGTAATCACCATTCACAAAATGGGGATAGAAGCTCTATGGAATATGGACTTCGGGATGTGTTCCGGTGGTCTCGCTGTAAGAAGGTCATGCCTGAAAGTGCCATGCGCTCGATCGGTATTCCACTTCGAGCGGAGCAACTTGAGGTATTTCTGGTTCCTTTCTGAAATCTCGTCCTGTTTGCCATACTGAAACTCAGTCAAAATGTGCTTTTTGTTACCTTGGTGATGCAGGTATTGCAGGATAACTTAGAATGGGAGGACGTGCAGTGGTCGCAGACCGGTGTTTGGGTTGCTGGGAAGGAGTACCCCCTCGCCCGAGTGCATTTTCTTTCGCCAAACTAGCAGTAGCTGACGTCGTAACCAACAAGGGAAATGTTCTTTTTCCTGGACAAGGAAGTTGTCCCTGAACGTTGTATGGTACAATGTATGATGCAACGTTGCCATGTGTATGAAGAAAGCTCCACTGTTGTAGGCCGTGTTGTGTGTAGCCTTTACCTTGACCGTATATTTGTAAGTTTGCTTGTTCCGCTTCTCGGAAGATGTATTTGTTCGAGTGCAGTCTGATTAAACAATCGGTGCTCTGTATCTAAACTATTATTGGATATTTTATCGTTGTAGCGTTCCATGAGTATAACTGAGTCTGTCGTCTGCCGTCTGCTAAGCTTGTTTGTTTTGTGATATTCTAGTCTACCATTGGGTTGATGTGATGTGGACTATCTGGCCCATTTCTGCAAGTCCACGATTGCTTGCGGAATCCAGCCCGATGTCGGAGACCGGCGTGTGTTGTAGAGTAAGAGACAGGTGTCACAGGTCGGGGTGAGCTCTGGGTCAGTTTTGAAGAATTACTCTGGTTTTCATATCGGATCGGGCAAGGCTAGTCGCTTTTACGCCAGCGGAGACTCGCCGGAGCGATGGCCGCTGGGCGGACAGAAGCGTCAAGGTGACTAGCTTCCGTCTCTTTCCGCCTGCAAGCGCAGGTGTTGGGCTGGGCGTCGCCCCCTCAAGACATTGCCGTCGTCATCGCCGAGCTGCTGCTGGCGGAGAACGTGGATGCCGTGTGCGCGCCCTGGCGCACGTGCAAGGCTTCCACGAGGACCTACAGCAGTACTAAGCCGCAACAACTAGCTCTGCCTCACACTCTCCACCATTCAACAGCCACGGCACCACAAAGGCTAGACGCACATCCGTTCCATCCTTGCCGTCGTCGGCCCGGCCGGGAAGCTCCGAGGAAAGAGCGCAGGCTGCCTCCTGGCAGCGCCTTTTATTACGAGCCCATGCTCCGGCTCCGTGCACGCGCGCCTACCTGAGAGGCCACGGCCGGGACCCGGCCCCGGGGCGGGGCCGAGAAGAATGCCATCGACTATCCCGGCATTCCTCGCTCGCGACCACGTGCTGCCAACAAGATCGAGTACATCTTCGAGGACACGGAGCAGCGCAAAGAGATGGAGACCGGCACGCACCGCTACCTCATCCGCCGACTGTAGCAAGCAATTTGTGTTTCTAGTGCGGCGTTAGGGTTGCAGTGGATCCAAAAGAGGGCAGGTGTTTTGGTTCTCTCCAGTGTAGCAAGCCGATTGATTGGTTGTTGCAACATTTGATAGCTCATGACAGTGAACAGGAATGGCGAATGGTGAATGTATCGACCGAACGCACGCGCCCCATGCTTACGTCAAGTCATCCGGCGCCCTTGTACTCACCAGTGGTGCGAAAGGAAGGACGTGGCACCATTTCGAGGGTCTATTTTTAATAATAGATTTTTAGATAGTCCATTTGTAATTTTTTTCAAAAGGGCAAAAAGCAAAATCCAACGTGTGGGTTCGTTCGATGGGCCCAATCCCCCGTATTAACTAACCTCGTCGACGGCGTCAGGGGAGGCCCGTGGCTAGAAGACTGACATGGGCGCCCATCTTTTAGCCCATTTCGATTCAACCAACTGCGGAATGGAACCATGTTTTCCAGTCGTCGCGCTCGGTGCACTGCACAGCCGTGTTGTTTGCTTTGCTTGGCCGGTCTCTGATCCCCTCTAGGTAAACACGACGATCTCAGAAGGGAGCATCAGCACGGGCAGGGAACAGTAGTGACTCACCACACCGATAGAAGAAGCAGACGTACCGCTGCTGCTGCTGCCGCCGCCGCCCCGTGCACACCACAAGACCACTGCAAATCTTATAATCGTCACGAATCTAGTAGATAGTACTACAGCCAGCACCGAAATCTCGTCCCCGTAGCAGTAGTCCCTGATCAGTCGCATCGTAGTTTCCGGCCGAATTAACTTCGTCCCTCGACGTGGTCACTCACCCACTCTCACAGTCACGGCCGGGGTTCGTGATGCCGGTACGCTCCACCGCGAGACGGCAACAGCATTAACCCGGTCACGTTGCTCGCGCGGCGTCAAGGGTTCCCACGGGCCACGGCCCGGCTGCGTGCGCGTGCGCGCTGTCAGCCGCGATAACTCGCCATCAATCAGGCGTTGTGCCAGCTCGCCGGCCGGCGCCGGTGTCAACCTGACACGCATAGCGTGACCCTGTCGGCCCCGTCCTCGAATTTTTTACCTGCTGGACTCCGTTTGGCATCGTTTTTTCACTGCTCGTGATTGTAACGCGCGTGCGCAGAGTAAGCACGACCTGTAATTAACAGAAGTGTCTGTGAAGATGGAATCGAAGCGGGGACGAGTTGACACGCTGTTTCTTCGAGTCTTCTGTACTGTATCCGTTGTTGGTGCGCGCGTGTACGGCAGGGCGACGTGCATCTCCTTGACGTCGACCGAGCTATCTTCTGTTCGGCAAGCTAAGGGTCGCTGCTGCTTCAATGCTACCCGCCGCAGCAGCTGTAACTGCAAATCCATCGTGGGCTCGGCGAGAGTAGCAGCATGGATGCGTGCGCTAAACACAGTAGCGTTAACTAGCTGCACGCACGCAATGAATACCGTCGTCTTTGGAAATTTACTGCGCGACAAACGGGGCCATCGGGACCCGGGACGCATGCACGTAACCTCCCCCCTCCCCGTTCCCGTCCGTCTTTCCCACCTCCAACCACCGCGCCATCAGCGGAGTAATGACGACCGGATTTATGGCCTCCGCCGTGTCGTCTGGCCCTGGCCTCTTCCCTTCCGCGACACGAGACGATCGAGAGAACGAGAGCAGAAGGCCGCCTAATATGTCGTGACAACGCTCTCTCTCCCCGTTAAAACGTGGCTTCACCCGGCGTACACTTGTACGCCCCTCGCTCCGCGTCACACCTGCACTGCGGTGGCCGGTCGGATCGGCTATACTGATGGTTGATGCCAGCTTGAGCGCGTGCGCGCGACCGGTGATCGTGGACTCCGGTCATCTGGTGCCGCAGAAATTCGGTTTGGATCGAATCGAACGGTGTTCCGGAGGCACGCACACGAGAAGCTCGGTAACATTACAGTAGATCGATACGGTCATTATAAGATGCATTCCTAACCATATGCCGTGCCGATGTCAAGTTCAACCGATGGTCAAACCAGAACAACCACTAGGACCGCAACTGACCGTTCGGATCAACTTTCAAGCAGAAAAAAAAACAACCGTCGATCATGGTTCTCCGCTGTGATCGAAGTGGCTTCCATCTAGGTTCTTCTTCAGAGGCCAGATTAGTCCGCACCTGCAAAAACCCAACAAGCCAATACGCTGTCATCATCTATCTCCAAGATATAGCACGGCAGCTTCCATTTATTATTATAGCTGTGTGAGATCGGATTGAAAATTTGAATGTGATACGGTTGGTGCCAGCCGCGCGTATAGCAATGCTTACATATGCCAAACGACGACGTCTCGTAACAAGCACCCCACGCCGAAGATCCAACAACAAACCGGCGTCACCTAGTTTGATTTTTTTTCTCTTCTACGGTCACAGGCTCGAAGTACCTCTTGATCCTCGATCGGACGGGCGTTTCGTTGACATGTACGCGCAGCGCTCCTGCAAAATTCCAACGGACTGCAGTCCATGTCGTCACTGATCTATCGCTAAGATGGAGGATCGTTCGAAAACTATACTTCTTTTTTTCCTGGGTCCTTAATTACCTGGAGATTTATAAGCTCCCCCCTCCTACATGTGTTCGAGCTCACGCTCTCACTCACTGCCTCTCCCATTAGTCACTCTTCAGCTGCTCTGCCTCTTTTCATTCTTATCTCCTCGCCTTCGCTTCACCTCCTTACCTGTTGTTTTCTCCCTCCTCCATTGACCCGTTGTCCCATGCTAACAGCCCGGGGTTAGGAGCTTGGGGTAATCTCTCTGTTCATCCCATCCCCGGGTCAAGGCGGCATGGACGCCATGGACATCAAGTACAAGATGGTCGTGTTCCCAAACGGCGGCGCCGCCAAGAAGGTGAAGCCGGCGGCCGTTGCGCCGGCGGTGGTCGGCGAGCCGATGTACCGGGAGTGCCTCAAGAACCACGCCGCGAGCCTGGGCGGGCACGCCGTGGACGGGTGCGGGGAGTTCATGCCCTCGCCGGGGGCCAGCCCCGCCGACCCGTCGTCGCTCAAGTGCGCGGCGTGCGGCTGCCACCGCAACTTCCACCGCCGTACGGTGGAGGGTTCTCCCCCGCCGACGACCGCGCCCGCGCCGCTCGCGCTGCCGGCGCCCGTGCTCCACGGCCATCCGCAGCGCCGCGAGGGGACGCCGGAGGACCGGCTCCCGGCGGTCGTCGACGGCGACGACTCCGACTCCGACTCCGACACGGACGCCTCGGAGTACGACGAGGAGCGGTCGCTGTCTCCTCCGCAGCCGCTGCTGCACCACGTCCCGGGGCCCATGGCGCAACCGCCGCCGCCGCCTCCTCCGCCCTACTCCCCCTCGGCGCCGTACATGATGCTCTCCCTTGGCTCCGGCGCGCCGGGGTCCGCGTTGGCCGCCGCCGGGGTCCAGAGGCTCCCCGCCCAGCTGACCACGCCGTCCAGCGCGCCGCCCCCCGGCGCTGCGGTGCCGAGGAAGCGGTTCCGCACCAAGTTCACCGCGTTGCAGAAGCAGCGGATGCAGGAGCTGTCGGAGCGGCTCGGGTGGCGCCTGCAGAAGCGCGACGAGGCCATCGTCGAAGAGTGGTGCCGCGACATCGGCGTCGGAAAGGGCGTCTTTAAGGTCTGGATGCACAACAACAAGCACAACTTCCTCGGGGGACACAGCGCGCGCCGCAGCGCCTCCGCCTCTGCTGGCGCCCCCGTCCACACTGCTGTCGCACCGCTCCACACCCCGACTCCCGCCGGCTCCGCGCCGCCATTCCACCGGTCGGCAGCAAGCCCTCCGCCACCACCCGTCCTCACCTCGTCCCCGCCCGGCGCCACCGGCTTCATCAACATCAACGGCGCCGCCGCCCCCTCCGGCCAGCAAGAGAACATCAACAGGTCCTCGTCGCCGCAGTCCGCATAAACTCTAGAGAGGGAGAAGGGAGGGTGGAGAGAGAAATATGTAGCTTAATTTCAGCGATCATTTCTTTTCTTTTAGACTTTCCATCCAAGAATTAACCCCAAGAAAGCATGCCGTGCCGTGCCATGCCATGCCATGCCTAGAATCCCAAGCTTCCTTCTTCCCCTGTATGTTCGTTCTTGGGATCTGATGATGACGGTGATGCTGATTTAGGATTAGATTATCTCATCCCGACCAAAAGTGGTAGCCGCCTTCCTAATATCTGTTTTTGTCCTCCATGAGCTGTGGTCAGAGGAGCAAGCAAAGCAGGGAGAGGGGGTTGTTCCTTCTAGACTCCTAGGATCCCATGCTGCTGTGCAGTGACATGTTGCGCAAAATGGAAGCAGCCTCCCGTCTTGCTCCTCTAAGCACTGTTTCCGCCATAAATTAATTGACTTGCTTTGTACTTGTTGTTGCTATTAAGAGTAGGATAATGGATAAACTCATGATTAGCAGGGAATATTATAACACCCGCGCTTAAGCTGGGCGAAAGCTACCGCATTTGTACTTCTCGCCATGCTTGGTGTGAGTTCTTCGAAAGTACAGTACTGGTCACATTCGTCAGTTCTTCTAGCCTCATCAATGGCTGCTCCCCAACCCTTCCTAACTCTTTCCACCAAGGCATACGTTTACGCCATGAAAAAGTGCTTTGCTTTGCAACAACTCACCGCCAAAAAGCGCAGAGGCAGACACGAAGACCACCATCTCGGACAGCTCGACAGAGTGATACTACTGGATAGATGTATCAGATCCATATCCAGCCGGGCCAGGCAGGCAATTAGGCAGCGACGCTTTGTCCTACGAATGTCTACTCCGACTCCAACGTGTCTGGGATTGGTCATTTTGTCTTAAGGATGTTCTTAGCGCTAAAAAGGGCAAACTAAATGGCCGGCCCCGTTGTTACTAGTACCGGCGGCACTGTGCGCGATGGGATGGAATATGAGGACGACGATGGCTTCATGTCGCGCCGGGACGCCCCCAACGAAAAGCTGGGCGCCATTGATGCTGAAAAGGCCAGCTCGCTCGGCCATGGCCGTGACAAGCCAAATCATGCAGAGGTAGCTAGCTACCTGCTCGTGATCGTGATGGCGTTAGGCTAGGCATGGCGCCCTGCCTGACAGAGCAGGCAGGTTAAAAAAAAGATGTGTTCTTTTTTCCTGCTTCTCTCTCTCTCTCTCTCTGCTTGGGTTCGGTCCCGTTTGCTTTGATAATCTTTCCAGCCCAATTCCCAAGGAACGTAATCGATGGAGGCACCTGCGCGCGCGGCTAAACAAACCCATGATTTGCTCTCTCGATGCACCGCATTGTAGTGCCACGCCCTTCTTTTTGGTTCTTTCTACAGAACCCTCAATTATTACATTATATATCCTGGATAATTTTCCGAAGTGATCGTTTATATAGTTCTATGGATTTTTTTGTTGCTACTCCTACATGAAAATGAAATGAGCCGTTATAAAAATTTTATCTCACTCTCGGATGAGAACCTAACGCTACCACGGCGTACGTTTCACAGGTCTCTATTTTAAGATGCACTAGTATCTTAACGTGCTTCCGTGATGTACGTTGGTGCCTCTTCAAGGGGGGCTCATCATATGGATGCTCCTCATGATCATGCTTTATCCTGTGCTCGTGATGGGCTTGAAAGATTTGCCTGCTGGGTTGTTGGGGCTCATGTAACGGCGAACAAAACCCTAAACAAACAAATAAGATGCCGTGCCCTGCCCTGCCTTCCTCTTCCTGCATGATGGGATGGATGCATTTGCCAGCCTAGATTCTCCGTTTCCCGATCTTGATCTACCTTTGGTTAGGTTCCCCAGACGTATTATTAATTGTTAATCCTGTGGGGGGGATGTTTCTACTATTAGAAGGAGCCTTCCCAGGTAATCATGCTATACCTGAGACTAAAATAGTTTAGATATGCTTAGCATGCATGGGTCATGGGGATTGCACATGGAAGCTCGATCTGCCTTTGATTAAGGGGATTGGAGCGTGTCGCTTTGTCCTCCTCACTTCTTTATTCCTAAGGTTACCCCTATCGTAGCAACATTTCTCTCTTACTATGATCGTTGCAATATACATATTGTCAAAGTTGTGCCCTCGAGCAAATCGCGGAGGTTCTTTTTAGGAGGGACTTAGTGGTTTCGAGTGTCCGAGCACGATGGTGAGGATGTACACGAGAATTTACGTGGTTCGGGACGCCGGAACGTAATACCCTACATCCACAGAAAGATTTTTGTATTGCTTGCGCGTATGAGTGTGTGAGGTTGCAGGGTTGCGAACCCTTTGACCGAAGGCTGTCCCGATACTTTTATATCTCAAGGTCGGGGCAGTTACAATGTGACCGGGCCCGACAGGTGACCCCACTGATGTCCGTACCATATACATGAGCTAGAACATTTACATCTACATGTAATGTCGCTGTCGGAGGAGTGAAGGCGTGACGTCTGACACGTCGGCCGCCTCTGACCGGGTAGCAGGTGATGATGAAGATCCCGTCTTGTCGCCGCGTCTTCTCGCTTTGTTGTGCGGCTTTGTACCGTTGGACGACACTGTTCTTCCATCACGCCTCGCCGCCCTGCCATGTCATCGTAATGGTGAGCAAGCGGAGGACAGAGGTGTGCGTAGTGAGCCATGCTTTTGAGAAAGGCGTGAGCATTGAATGCACGGCCTGACAGCGCACCTTCCTCTTTACTCTTTGGCTATCTGCCTGTTGCTTGTCGGTGCGACGTCCGAGTGGATGACCCCGGGGACGCGCGTCGTCACCAGAGCTGTCTTGCGGAGTAGCGAGACGTCCGGAGTCGCTGGACACGTGGCAACATCGGAGCCCTCCCATGTTGGAGGTCGGGCCTGGGGCCGTAGGGCACGTGGCACCTCCGAAGCTCTCCTTGGCACGAAGGGACGCGTGGAGTTTTTTTCCCACGTGGCAGCACTCCATGCTGGAGGTCGGGCTTGAAGCCGTAGGACAGGTGGCACCTTCGAGGCTATCCTTGGCGGAAGACGTGGCCCGGAGGTTCCGGACACGTGGCAGCGCCGGAGCCCTCCCTGCCGGGAGGTTTGGTCCAGCACCGTTGGACATGTGGCGGCTCCGGAGCCATCCTCGTAAGACTCAAAGCCTGAAGACACATGGCAGTCTCGAAGCCCTCCTTAGCAGGTGGTCAGACCCGAGACCCAGGACATGCACCTTCTCATGAGTGCTTCTTAGCTGACGGTTGGACGTAGCTTGCAGGCTGTGTCAATGTCTTCGGCATACGTGATGACGTATGACTTCTCTTGCTCTTACACGCGGGCTACCCGGTATTGAGGGTACCGACACACATATATATCTTTGGTGTTTTAAAGTTAATCTATGGCATTTTCATGAGACTTAACACAGGAGTATATTTTGTTCCATAATACTAGATCAACAATAATGTTGCACACAACAGAAGTATATTTTTCTCTCTCCTCTCTATAGGTGAAGAGACTAGTCAATGTTTTTGCTCCTCCGTCTAACGGTGAAGGTTAACGACCTTTTACACCGCCAATATTTCCTATTCATAGATAATACTATATGACTGAATAGTTGAACGGAACAGAATATCTTATCTGCATAGTTACAGCGCACACAAACACTCCATCAATGGAATCGATGCCACGCGCTTTTGACCTTTTTTCTCATCCTCCATCCCCGGTTAGCAATAACATATTCTAATGAGCTCCAAGACAAGCCCATCTCAGAGAGATCCTCACTTTCCCGATTCGTCCACTGAAACGTTCAAGCAGAGATTAAGGCTACTTGATGAGGCAATTAGGCCCAACAACTAACTAACTAACTAATCTTTCCTGTCCGGTTGCCGTGACGTCACTGCATCCTCTTATTAAAATGCAGTACTAGCTGCTAGTGGTGCTACCACTCAGTCACTGCCTCAACGGTTCTCACAGTTCGATTTGATTAAGTCTTGCCTGCCCGTTCTGTTATGACGGTTTCGTTTGTTTAAGCTGCTTTCGTTTGGCTGTAGCGTCATGCTCATGCTCTGCTGCGAGACGCAGTGATGGAAGCGACGGTGGTTGTAGTGCCTTCCAAGAAACCACACCAAATGGTTTTTTAATGAGCGGTGTGGTTTCCGAGGAGGTTAGTTAACCACACAAGGGTCCAACGTGTCTTTTTTTTTCAACTGTAGAGTAAAACCGTACAGTAATACGGGTATTCTGGCCGGCAGTTCACGTGCTGTAATGGCAGGACGCAGAGGACGTGTGCTTCGTGGTCAGGCTTCGGCACCCTGTTCTCGTTGCAAATAAGCCCCTGTAAACGCGCGATTTTTTCGCCCAAGTATGTACTCGAGAAATTCTCGTGAGTTTCCTGCATTTTCGATGGTGAAGTTCTTAGTGCGCCAAGTTGGCATCAGGCATGGATGTAGTAATCTCTGGCAACAGTGACCTAAAGTTTTTTCATTCCGTGCGTGCTCCCTGACAGTCCTTACCTTTTGTCCAGTGGAAGGAATCGTGCGCACCGATCATTCCGTGGAGAGGACGATTAGCCGCTGGCTTAAGCGATAGACTAGACTAGCGACGGTTCATGCAAATCTGGAAGCGAGACAGCTGTTCTTGCAAGTCCGGTTGTTCGATTGATCCCGTCGATTGAATTCGCCATCACCGCGAGGACGGAAAAGGCTAGAGGGATTCCATCCTTTTGGAGTGATGACAAGCCCGCTTTTTAGCACCACCATCGACGTGCCTGCTACAGTTTGTAACTTCCTTTCACGTTTCGCGTTCACCTCCCCCTGTTGATTATACTGTGCCGTCGCCATGGGCACAGCTTCACGCCACATGCTCTCGTGTACTTTTTTGCAGCGCCCGTGGGTTATCCGATCCGTTTTCGCTGGTTGATTACAAAGCTTTTTAGACGGGCTGGTCTGTGCAAATGGGAATGGGAAACGACCCAAAACTGATGCCATCCTTAATTGTGCATATGTCAGTGAATATCTCTCTAACTAGTAGAGGTTAGCCCGCATATTTTGTGGCTTATAGTTGATACTACATCATTTTAGAATCTCACACTAACTTATTATTGAGTTATCGTCGCTATTATTTCTTTCATTACTGTCTGTGGATAAATATATTTTGGACTAATATTCAGATGGAACATTTACGTAATGATAGTTGTGTGTAATTTATAAATTTATATACGGATACTATTTGATTATAATGTTAATGATGAGCTACGGGTAAACCGAGGCAGCGCAGCGACGTGTGGAGGCCCGCCTGTCTGTCACCGATCAACTTTGTGAGATGTGGTGACTGATGAGGAGTTGAGGACTCAGAAGTCAGAAGAGCGCCTGTTCTGAAACGGATCTGGTGCAAACAGATGCCGTTTTGACTTGAAGGCAACGTGCGTAAATGCACCACCGGAATGCGATCAGATCAGTGTGTTTCGAACAAAACAGCAGCAAGTGCAGGTCGCTGTGAAAAGCACCGCCTGCTTTCAGACTTTTGAAGCCCAACATGATCGTCTCTTCGGATGGGTACCACACTTTGTCAAACTAAAAATTCGACAAGCCACAAGTATTTTGGTTATCATTTACTTTGTCGTTAAATTTGTATTGTGTCGCAGTCATTCTCCTCGCGCTTTTCAGAATGCCAGCATATCAGCTCAACAACCCTAAACCCTACATAGGAGTATATAATATGCATGGATTTAACCCATTCCCATGGAATCTAAATGAAATTTTAAAATAGGTACACTTCTAAGGAAGGGATCAAATACAAATCATGAAGTTCAAGCAAGAAATAACTACAAAACAATAGTACATCAAGCAATTCCGGCTGGTTAATGCTTCCCCTGCTGAAACCATATGCACCATCATCCATTCATCCTCCCCATTTGATGCAAGGGTGAGGAATGCATCTGGCTGGCAATGGCACAAAATCTGCATGATTCCATTTATTGGGCGCGCCTGCCGTTGCACGATAATAATGCCAATGGAGTATAAAGGGTAAGGGGTCTGGTGAAAGCTGGGATTGGGAGAGAGAGAGAGAGAGTATCTATCATATATGGTGCACGGGGCAACGAATTATGAGCAAAAAACACCCTTCCAGGAAACGAAATTATTACTCTCATTCTATCTTTCCATTGTTTCGTTTTTTTGGCTTGTAATGGTAAGATATCTCTCTCTATCTCTCTCACTGGACAACTTGTTATAGGTACCCCAAGTGGAGTAGATGTCCAAAATGAACCATCATGGAAGCGTCTATGTGTAATTGACTACATACAAGCATGGATGACACTCATATCATATCTGTATTGTATTGGGGCTTCGATGTCCTCCACAAAGATTCCCTGTGGATAAATATGGAGATGGAGGCATAATTGTGAGCCTCAGGTCACCATGCCCACTTGACACCATTCTTTGCTCCGAGTAAATTCCAACTGGGTTGTGTGGGCTTAGCATAACTAACCCAACGATCAGTTGCAACTATAGCTACGAAGTCAAGTATTAATATATTTATTTAGCATGCGGGCTGTCACAGTAAACCTTAGGTTTCAGACTATCAGTGTTAACAGAATTACTGGTCTCAGGGTTATGTTTTTGGGACTGTGTTGCTGTATCACTTTTTATTTGTGCATGAAAAGGAGAATATGCGTTTACTGAGAAATGTATTTGTACATTTTAAGTTCACTATCCATGACAGTAACACTACATGGTCTGGGTCCACAAAAGCTTTTGCACCCAATAATTGAAAAAAGTAGTACTAAATATGAGGCATGGGGGTGGAATGACACATGGGGATGGGGGATCTTAATCTTATCTCTGAAAACTCCATCAAAGTTAGCCGAAGGTGGCTAATCCTTTCCATCATTCTCTTTCTTTATTCCAGAGATGATAATTATCTAAGCTAGCAGCATGGACATAAACTCATCAAAAACAGTTGACGCAACTAACATCTAAATCACAATAAAAAAGAGTAACAAATATCTCTTCTAGCTAGTATAGTAGATAGGCAAAATAGGGTAGGTTAGCATATGTTACTTCAGCTTTCAAATTTGCTGGAAATGATTTTGCATTATGGTGCAGGGTCCTTTGAGTGAGACACAGTCTCCTAATGAGGCATAAGTATGGATCTGAACTCCTAATTGATGCTGTATTTGAAATAAATATGGTTAAAGACCAGTATTAATTAAAATCAATCTCTTCTCACAATTGGCGTGTAATTACTATGAGAAGCATGATGCCTGTTGCTCTGGTATTGTTTACAATGCATGATTATATAGTTTAGTTCAAATTTTCAGCTTAGACCGTCTTGTTTGACACTGACGTGTTTCTTGTCACACGATCGAACTTGGTTACGCTGTACGCCATAGACGTGGTTTCTCGCACAAGTGATCCCCGTCTCTTGTCACCTCAGATTCAGAAAAAAAATGAATAAATTCCTCCTATATTATCGAGCTTTAATACGACATAGAAGCATAGATGCTATTTACACGATACAAGAAAAGCTAAGAAACGCGTATCCGTAAACAATACAACGTTTTCACAACAAAGAAAAGGTAGAACAAACATTTGTCGCCTTCTTAGAATCTTAGTTCTTGCATTTTTGTTTTTCATAAGAGGGATGTGAATATGTTTTTTTAGACAGCCTTCTTATGTGGACGACCCTCTAGGCCTTATATTATATGGGCCTCAGCCTTGTGTCTCTTCCTCCAGGCTTTCTTACTAATGGATTCCATGATGCCTCGTTAACACTGTTGGCCCTCTCTTATAAACACCACAAAGCAACTCTTCTTTCTGGGCCACTTGTCATTTTTCCTGGTTTCGCTCAAACTTCCGCTGATGTTTGCTTTTAAAAAGCCCACGCATTTTTCTTTCTTTCGCACGCTGCGTGCCGGTATACACCTGCATACTTCCTCCCCGCTTTTGAAATATTTGACGCTGATTAGTTTAAAATTGAACTAGCCAGTGTCAAATAATTCGAAACGGAGGGAGTATCAATTTTCGAAGGAGTTTTAGATGAAATGAGTTCAAAATTTCCAGTACTGTTCCAAAATAAATCCTGACATGTGGGACCCAAACGAGTCCGGCAGTGGATCCACCAGCTCGTCTAGTAGCTCTCACAACTGTGTTCTCCACTAACCAGTATGGCAAGGTTCATGCGCGCGAGCTGTCATGCCCCGCAGCTCATGAAGCCCGTTGGGAAGGATCGCACGGCAGGGACCCCGATCGTTCCCTGAAGCCTGGGGCACTGCTGCATGTGATCCTGTTCTTCCCAGCATAGTGCTCGCGTGCATATCCTCTTCTACTCAGCTACAGGCTGGTTCCAATCTGAAAAGCCTAACCATCGGGTGATCTTGAGATCCATGCTCGGAAGGATTGGTTGGTCTGTACGAAGTTCTTCCAAGACGGATAGCATAAGGGAAGATTGGATCAAGGACGAACGAGGTCAAAAAGACTGGTGGAATGGAACAGGAAAGCCGTTCCAGAGAGGGCCAAAAGGCGGAACAAAAGGAAGCCTACCTATTCATGGTGTGTATCTTTGCGGAATAACCGCTATAATTGTTGTCGTGCTGCACGTTTAGGCAGCCTCAAGAACGGAACCCAGCTAACTTTCCTTCCACATAAATGTCAATGCAACACTCGTGTCGATCGACAAGGGAACTGAATCTCCCGTTCACTGGCTCCGAAAATCGGGCGGCAGAGATGATGTACTTCGTACGAGTGCTTCTAGCCGGAACCATCTGTGCCATCTACTCGTACCTCGTGTGCTTCACAAATATGACTCGATTTCTGTATGATATCGCAAGTAGGCATCGAGTTCGAGCTCGCTTCCTATTTGGAAAGTAGGACTTTATATGAATTTTGTAGGAAGCTAGGAGTATTCGATATCTGCAGAAACAGAGAGAAATTTCCAAATTCTGAGTTCCAAACAGGGCCCGAATAATCAGTGGAGAACAGTTTGCGCACTGATGATGATCATAGAAGCTTATATTCATTGACTTCACTCGAACAGTGAAATTTCTCCGCGGAACGAACGTGGCTATATATATTTCAGACGCACAAGCTGGCAAAAGGCAGCAAGGTGACAAACTACATTCATTCTGACACAGTGACCAACGACACGCTACAGTATTCTCACTGTTATTATAGCCACGGGGGATTAAGAGATAAACACAATTCTGTCTAATGAAACTGAGAGAGACAGGTCCAAATCGGTACTTATCTGGTTTGAAGTCACCCACAAAGAGATTCAGAGTGAACGAACAAATAATAGATCTTTTGGGGCCGCCTGAAGTTACATTATAAGTGGATGGCAAACAATGACAATCGATTAAAAAAATTGGAGGAAGTCAATTCAGGATATAGAAGCTACTAACAATCACAAGGCCACAAAGGTCCTACAATGCACTGGGCAGCTTGGTGGAGGAGGCACGGGAGAAGGGATGACTTGCTGAAACTTTGCCGTTGCGGTAGCAGTAGTCGAAGCTTGGAGCACCCCTACTCGGTCGACGACGTGTCCGATGCGTAATCCCATGAAACCTCGTAGACCTGTACCCGGCGGTGGAAGCTGCGGTGGCAACCGCAGGCTGCACACTTGAGGGCACCGCCGGTGCCCTCCTCCCCTTCGGCTATGAACTCCCTGCACCCATCGACGGCGTAGCCTCCGGTGCTCGCAGCATGGTTGCGACGACACTCTCCGTAGCGCACGCTGAAGCAACTGAATCGGACAATAGGCTCGTACCTTCGCAGGATCAACAGCTTCTTCATCACGAGCTTCCTCCCGCTTTCGAGCCAGCCGAAGCTTTCTTTCAGCACAAGGAGGAGCACCTGCATCAGAAACCATATTTATAGCCATCTTTTCTCACCAGCACTCCACCGCTGCCTAAAGCGCCGTTATGCATGGACCTAGTGGTAGTGGTAAGGCACAAGGAAAAGTTCACACGACCATTCATTCATCCCTGTGGAGCAGTAGAACACCGAATTGGGCTGGCTGAATTGATGGTCCAGCAAATTCCACCTCACGATGCAGAGCTGAATAATTCTTGGGCCATCAAGACAACCTTAGATTGGAGTCCTTTTCTGCCCTACCTCATTCAGTGGCTTGCCTTTCCCCTTTATTCCGTATTTTTCCTCCTTGTCTTCCTTTCATATAATTGGAGTGATCAGTGAAGGATACTTGAATCCTAAGAATCCCAAAGGAGTAGGCCCCTTTGATAGAAAACGATGTCATCAGAACTGCATGCCAGCATATAGCAATCTAAACGAAGGCTTTGCCCAATTCTTTAGCACGTTGCAGCCTCGTAGCTACCTGTTCCTCGTCTCCATTCCCGTTTAATGGACTTGCTTCACTGTTTCAGCATGTGAGGTGGTGTATGCACAAATTAATTTATAAACCGATGTAGACTCCGAAACAAGAATTACTGAGCATGGCAACAAGTAGGTAGATCAATCATACACAGGCGCAAGAAAAAGGAGTCGAAATCAATCTATCCATGCAAAAGAGAAACATATCATGATCAACCACATAACTTTTTAAGTTTTATCTATAAAGATAACTGATCTGGTGATGCAGCGACGCATGGAGTCATAAGATGACATGAAGCCAATGTAGGCTTGAAAAATGTAATGAAACAATATACTTGGTTCAGGACCAGACGTACCAGAAACATTAAGATGTCGCAGGGCAGCACAAAATGCTATCACAAATGGCTGGTCCTAATTCAAGCCATTGAGTGGGTCCAAGCCACCAAGGCTACCATGCATCAAGGTTTCTTAGGTACTACATCCACTTCAAAACTAGAGGTTTCAACCATCTGCCAAATGGAGAAAACAAGCTTGAAATCAGATGATACAAAACAGTTATGATAAGGACAGAAAGAGTGCCAAATGTGGCCACGCGTATTTTAGTATGTCGAGTGTTAAAACGCAAAGCATATTCAGAAGGACCTAAGCATTCCGCACTAAGCTTGACAAAATATAGAAGTGCAGAGAACAATGCCCAGATGGCTATACTAAAGTGAATCACATGGACAATACCAGACTATCAGGTAGCCGTCGTAACGTTTGCTTATAGATCACTGTTTAACTTCACCTAGGCTTTCTTTTCTTTTGGATCAGCCTTTGACCAAGACAAGATTGGCTGTCGTGTGCTACTGATCAATAATATATGGTCGTGGGTGACAAAAGAAGAAGGGAAAAAGTTGGTGCGAAGAAAGCAGTGACGTTCGCAGGTAGCATTAATAATTTAATGATCTCAACGAGATAGCTAGCCCATCAGAGTCATATTCGACATGAAAGGCAAACAACAACCCTGTAAATCGTATAGCCAGTCGATTTGCTATTCTGGAACCCAGATCAGTTTCAGGTCAGCAAGTTAGAGAGAGAGAGGGGAACATAAATTGATATACATGGGTCTGGAGTTATTCGATTAAACATCCAGTTTAGGAAGTCAATTAAAGCAATCAATAGCACAACAAGATGATCATGCCACCGAGAATCGTTGCCAACGACACGCACACGCATACCAAGTATGTAGACTGATAGCGTTTACGAGCGTCATGCGAAATGTAGGGCCTAACATACCGCTGGGAACGGACGACTGGGAGCGATGAAGCGCCGGCGGCTCGCTCCATCGGGCTCCACCGCCGCCTGCGGCGGCGCCGGAGACCGATGAGAATATGAGATACGGGTGGGCGAGTCGGTAGTGGGCCTTCCGGAGCAATTGGTTGACTCGATGTGGTTTTGGGTTGGCCCAGAAATGAAAAGGCTGAGGCGGGAAATAGTTGAAGAGGTGAGCCCAGATGCCTACATTTGTATGGGCTGTAGGCCGTATTAGCTAAATGGCTGAGACGATTCCTCCCTGAATAGCAGCACGAAGAGCGGTAGCTATTCTTTCGCCTTTCCCTTTTGGCTACTCAAGCTCCCAGCGGCAGGTAGCGCAAAGTGACCACAACCACAAGACGAGCCAAAGTTTTGGTGATTTTTTATTTTAGCATGATTTTTAAATTATTTAATATTAATAGTCTGCAAACCTTTTTTTGCAATAATAACCACCTTGTCATCCATGTCGTAGACGATTTGTCTACGTGGACAAAGTAATCGTCTATGCCGTGGGCAATTTGTTCACGTGGATGAAATTTCGTCACGGTGGATTTCAGTCATTCGTAACTCCATTATATTCAGTTTTCAACAGTGATTTAAAAATACTTAGAGGCATATTTGGAAAGTATTGATATAGAAGTAAGTATCGAATACAACGTTTGCTACATTAATTTACATAACAACACTTACCAAATATGTCTCTAAGTATTTTCAAATCACTATAGAAAACTGAAAACAATAAACTGTATTCAGTCGTCTGCGACTCTATTGTATATTTTATAATATATTTGCTTCTGTAACTACACTTCTCAAATATATCCCTAAATATTTTTAAATTACTGTCTAAAACTAAACATAATAGAGTCAAAGACGACTGAAATCCAATCGTCCACGGTGTGGACCACTGGGAGATGTGGCATGCCACGTCATAAGTCGTTCACGCCGTGGACATCTCGTCCACGTAGATAAATCGTCTACAGCGTGGACGATTACTTGTACACGTGGAGAAATCGTCCACGCGTGTACGACAAGGTGACTATTTTTGCAAAAATAATTTCGCGGGCTATTAATATTAAACGATTTTAAAATCATGCTAAAATATATAAAAAATCAAGTTTTGGCTACTCAAGCACATGCGCATCAGACCGTGCGTGCGTGATGATGACCTAACTAATATAACCGTGGCGTACTTGCAAGTCTTATTCAGGCCACGTACAGCCCATCCATAATGGGCTTCGATCACTTCCATCCCACTGTCAAGATAAGATCGGGTACGTCGTTCCGATCTTTCCAAGGACGGCTGCTGCTGATCCAGCGCCGGACCACGTACTTACCGGCGTTGCAATCGGCATTTAGGGTTTCATGGGCGCCCATCAATGGCGCAAGCTAGCAAGCATGTAGCGATGCAATCGTCGGCTCCAGTTAACCTCCATGCCGTGCACGGTGATGGAGCTAACAAGCTATAGCCCATCCACGCAGGCATAGGCTTGCGCTGATCTTACACTGTCGCTCGGTGCGAAGAAAATTGGGGCTGACTTCAGCTACAGCGCATGCACACAAGAACGGGTAATCAGTTATCAGTCGTCGCCTGGTTGAGGCGTGTCCTCAGCAGGAATTCATGTGTTATGGGACAAAAAGGGCCCCCGATCGAGCTGGATTCTCCGTCAGCATCAGGCAATCATTCCTGGATAGTGAATAGTCGCGAAGAAGATGTCACATACAATCCCCGGCCGTTTCAAAAGAGATCTCTCACACACAACGGATGGAGCTCGATGCGTGCATGTTCAGAAGAGTTTCTCTGAAGAAGAAGAAGAAGCTTTGCTTGACAATCCGGCTACTAATATATTGTAGTACTTGTGACGGGGATTCGTCCGGGAAGCGTGCCCGTATCCTTACGTAAGAGGTTATTTTCCTTTATGAGTGGCGCATATACACAGCCACACCTGTATACTGGAGTAGTAGCTACTGCTACGTAGTAGTTTAATTTGCACACAGTAGTGCAGTTCAGTGTACAGCGCGCAGTACCCTGCGCCTTCTCTGCGCGCTGTTAAGTTGCAGCGTAGTAGCTCTGCATACGTAACAGCACCGATGGTATCCATCCATATCTGTACAGAGCTGGTACGTCCGTACGTACGCGAGATTGACGCGTACGTACGTACGTACGTACCGCGCTGCGTACTCGCGTCGTCCCCGTACGTACCCGTGCGCTCCATTCAGTCGTCGGCAGAGAGTATTACGAGCGGAACCGTACGCGCGCGCGTACGTATCGTGGCGTGCCCTAGCTCGGCGCTAATTAATCAGAGATCACGCGGCGCGAGTTAATGACGCGCGCTTGATGGTTGACGTCACGGAGTCGATCAGCTTCAGGAGGGAGGGGGTGGTTAATTCCATTCGATCCGTGTCCTACGTCCTCTGCTACTTGCGATTAGCCCGTATCGTCCACTGTGATTGATGGTCAGCCGGGGCAGAGACGTGGCTTCAGCTTTGACAGGGAAAGTTCCCCCTAGGTATATATGAGATCGATCGATGTGATTACTCCGTACGTGATCGGACAACGCAAGTTTCCCCACATGCCTAGCATGCAGTGCTGCTGCCCATTACACCCATGCACCCCACCTCCCCCCCCCCCCCCCCCCCCCCACACACACACACTAATCAGCACATGCCTATGTCCGGTGAGGATAATGCACGCATGATCGATATCCAGCAGGTCGAGACGACTCCAAAGTCCAGTCAAGCAGCTGTTTCCAATGGGATGACGACAACGCCACATTTTTCCATGGCCTGGGCCCTGGAGGCTGGACTCTCTGAAGAACCGCGACACTGTAACCAGCACAAGTTAATCGACATGTTAATTACTACTAGAACTAGTAGCACCAGGAAGGATTATCAATGGAACCGTGTGGTTATTTTACTATCAAACATTATTACTCCAACCGTATCTACCAATACCCCCCTCTGATAATTTATCACAGCTTGAGTCTTTCAGTTAATTTCCGTCCATGTCTGGTGCGCGTGTGCCTGATTTTTTCTCAGCCTCTTTACAGTCGATGCAGTTACCACACGTCACCAGCTAGCGAGCGAGGGAGTTGACTAGTTTGTCAATTCATGTCGTTGCTGCAACATTGATGGGGAACAAGCAATGCGGTGAATGATGATCCAGCTCTGTATGGATCCCTTGAATGCTCTACTAGCCTATGGGCATAACTGCTGCGCTGGGTCCTGTACATTCTGAAGAGAAATGTACACGAGGCCAGAGCTCTAGTAGTATACTGTACCAGATCTCTGCTTGCTGATCCCTCCTTGCCTTCCATCAAAGCATCCTACACGCTACGTTGTGTTCCTGTTCAGCTGATATCAGTGACCTAGCTAGGAAGGAGAGAGAGCAAGATAAGTACGTGATCTTTAAAAAAGAAGAGGGGGAACACACACACACACAAAAAAGATGAGGTAGCTGGAGGCGAGCACAAGACACATGTCGCGAGTCCACCACCTTCTTGTGCTCTTCTGCATCTTTACAGTTAAGCGAAGAGTAAAGAGATCGACGGAGAGGCATGCATTATTCAGCTGACGGTTCATCATATCTCTGCTTAATTACTAGTAGAGTAGTGCTGTAGCTAGGGTACCGAAACTCACATGTTCAGTGGTGGAGCCGTGGAGTGGAGGGCGCGCATTTACGCCTCTTCGTTTCCTCCCTTGCTCGGCATTCAATTCCATCACAGAGAGGTCTTCTGCCTGCCTGCACTTTGTTTTCTTGCCATCCTCTCTTCTTTTGACCACCACACCTCGTCAAATTTCTTCAGTAAACTATATATACATATACCAGCAGCATTCAACCGTGCGCGCCTTCTCCATGCAGCTGCGCTGAAACTTTTGAAAATGAAAAACAAATGTAACATGGTATACTAGTACCCAAAGTTCAGCATTCACATGCGTCAACTCTGAACCCTGAACAAGCTTCCATGCAAAGGTTGAACCGAACCTTTCGGCCGTGAGGTCATGGCTCGCATGAGAGAGAGAGAGAGAGACAGATACATGGACACTGTTTCGCTTGCCTTCTTTTTTTTTGTTTTTTACAGCTTGATTCAGGTTAGGTGTGCTGCATGCAATGCCTGCATGATGCACGAAGCAGGAGGGCAGTGGTGCCCTTGGGACGGCCGGCCTGAGCGTCTGAGCGTGCAGGAGAAAGGCACGGAGAAAAGAAAAGGTCAATGGCGCCCTACAAAATCTGCAAGCGAGAGAGCCGGCATTTAATCTGGTCTCTGTACGTTTCCAAGGCCACATGGCGCTGCACTCCGGGTCTCAGGTCTCTTGTTGCGTCGCTCTTTACTGATCTCGCCATCTTTTTCTTTTCTTTTTCTCCCTTCTCGGCGGGCTATGCCTGCTGGTGCATATCCATAATCCATGGGGGCCGGTACATACGAAACAGGCATGCGTCGTCATGGCAGTCTCACTGTCTCGCACCAGACCGCCATGCCTGCGAAATCCAACTGATGTTTGGATGTGTTTTCTGCGAGTTCAGAACCGACGACTTCAATGCTGAAAGGGTTCTCAGGCTGCTTGTAGCTGAGGCCCTCCTTGGCTTGGACGGATCTATGTTGGACTTGGAAGAGAGATGGTTCTCAGCTGGATACAGCGCGCGTCCTTGTCAGTTCTATTTTCATTTGTTTCACCTGAATCAAAACAGAAAGCTACAAAAGAGCACGTATTCATAGCTAATATGGTTGTTCTGTAAAGATTTGTGATTCTTCATTTCATCAAGCTACTGGTATTGTTTTCTTTATTCTGTTCACATCCACCAATATTAAGAAGCCATAGTCACTTATCCGTCTATGAAATTTGCTTTCATCTGTGAAGAACAGATTACACACCACCTCACATGTGTAGACCATATCCTGATCAACCACAACAGTGAAAGTATGTCAGTGAAAATAGTTGTCGCAGGCACAATTTGTGGAACGCTGTCTTGTTGTTCTCGCGTCTCCAAAAGAAGAGGGAAGGGGGGGGGGGGGGGGAGGGGGAGTTTGTATGCAGGCAGCAACTCCCTTCAGCAAACAACCAATGTCAATTTGGGGGGTCTTGGACCCGAATCATTAGCTTCCTAAAATTACAAGAAAATGCAGATCTATCTATTGCTCAAACACCCAAGCGCGCGCAGAAAAATAATAATACGCATCAATTACTTTCGCCTATTCACTAGAAGGATACACACGGCACTACCCTGAAGATCTTTTCATGAGCCACCATCGCAAAGAACCGAAGGAGGCATTGCGACTTAAATGTAGTGCCGGATGTAATTGCAGTCATGGGTCACCATCCATCAGAATGGAAGGAAGGAAAATTAGGTCAAGTGTCTCGTGTGTCATATACCGGGTGAGCTATCTAAATGCTGATGTCGAATTAAATTAGTCACACATGGTCTCCAACTTTTATGGGGATGATAGGTTGGCCACTACATGATTTTCATTTTATTTCAAATTCTGATTTCTCTATGGATGAGTATCTCTTCATATCAATTGGAGTTTCATGTATATGTCCTTATCATACTGTAGGAATGATGGGTATATCACGTTTAATAAAAGCTAGACGATGGTCATTTTATTGGATTTAAAATTTGTACGTAGTGATAGGAAACTTTGATTAATTTTTTCGTGAAATACCTAACCATACTCACTAACTTATCTCTTAGAGTTGTCCTGAGTTTCATTGTTAAATATTATAATAGTTTAACGAAAAAGAACTTGTATGTTAGACTTGGCAGAAGAAGAAATGCAACACATCAACTAGTAAATGATCTGTTGCCATCTGAAGCAAGAGAATAGACATACCCAACAGATATAATCAAGAAAATACTTTTTCTCTAAAGTTTGTTAGTAAACTGCAGTAGTTTCTACTGCACCGAAAAGTGCTGTGTAAAAAGGTTAACTTTCAGACTTTCAGTTATATAAGAGTAAATTGTACTGCAAAGAGATTAGCTGTATCATGTGATTTTCATGCATTGAATCGGAGCAAATAAATGCAAGACAGCTCCATGTTCACAAAAGCTTATAAATTTTCATGTACACATAACGACCACAATTTCGATGGACGTACAAGCTCAATAATTCTTCTTGCACTTACTCTTTGTACCACACATGTTTAAAATGGCATACAATTCATATACAAATGATTCACGAACAAGATCAATCATACTTGGAGCTTCAGCTAATTCAGTTTCGGAGCCACTCGCTAGATCGTGAACAAACATCCTCTGTATATATTATACCTAACATGCTTGAGTAAGTCAAGTCATATTTGGGGAAAATAAATTATTTGTATTTAGATATTTGGATATACCAAAATTTCACATGAATTCCAGAAGCAAAGTTGCAGGAAATTAAAGCATCATTTATACAACAAGCCCAATCTGAACCATGAGGAGAACAGATGAATTTCTCATCATCCCCGCGCTTATATTTTGTGTATAAGCAAACTTAATAACAGAAATAACTACAAACATAGTAATTGGGGTGATAAATTTAAACATCTATAACATCTAACTTATATAAATCTTTTTAAGATGTACACTTCTTCTTTCTCTCACCGTCATGCTTCATGCATGGTCCATTTAGGAACCTGTCATTAGTACAAACTTACATAATCAGCTCCAACTCTAACATCAGAGACACACACAGCACTGAAGAAAGATATTGAACAAAGTAGACCGATACCCAACTTGATGACGGAACTCAAAAGACATTTACTTTGTTTAGACGGTGCTCAACTAGTTAATTTTAATTAACTCAGTGACTTTTGTCATAATTTGTCCTTGCACCTCTACTGCTTGATTAACTTTTGGTTGTACTTGTACAACGGCCTTATAATTAAAAGAACTCACTGGGGTCCCCTAATGGCACCACGTCAATGAGCCCCACCTCGCCGTGCCCCATGCCGTCGTCGAGGAGCCAGCTCTCCAGCATCGAGAACGCCGGCGGGGGGCCGGCGCCAGCCGCGCCGGCCATCATGCTCGTCTCCGTCGAGCACTCGGGGGTCTGCACAGCTGCCGCGGCCGCGCCGCCGCTATGGCTCGCTGACGCGGACGCCGCACCTTCTCCGGAGCACTGCGGGCGCTGCTGCGTCGTCCCCGTCGTGGATGTCGACCCCGACGCCTCCGTCCCCTTGCCGCCGCTGCCCGGGCGCAGCCAACCCTCAAGCAGCCGCGCTATGTTCTCGGCGCTGGACGCGTAGGTCGCCGACCCAGCAGGCGTCGGCAGCGACGACACCTTTGCCGGCGGTGAGGGCTCGAGCGAGAGCGCCTCTCGTAGCGCCTGCCGCGCCGTGTGGATGTCCGTCTGCAGCCGCCGCTCCCACTGTCCCTTAAGAACGGTTGGGCGCTTCTCACCACCGACCCCGGCGCCGGCGCCGGCGCTCTCAGGGGCGCCAACGCCGTCGTCCTCCCCACCGCCTTCGCCGGCCTGCATCTTTTTGAGCTTCTTCTTGAGGTGCGTGTTCCAGTAGTTCTTGATGTCGTTGTCCGTCCTCTCCGGCAAGTAAGACGCTATCGCCGCCCACCTGTACAGAAGATCAACAAGTTTGACAGAGTCAGCACACAAACACGTCGCCGGTGATTGACAAAGGAACAAGATGAGACGCGATGGATCACCGGTTGCCGAGGAGCGCCTGGAGGTGGACGATGAGCTTCTCCTCCTGGTCGGTGAAGTTGCCGCGCTTGATCCCCGGCCGGAGGTAGTTGGTCCACCGCAGCCGGCAGCTCTTGCTGCACCGCATCAGCCCTGCACGCACACGCACCGGCAAAAAAAGTTCAATCAAAGCTTCAATATTTGAAGGCAATTCGATCTCATCAGCTTTTGCACAAAGCACGAACCTGTGTTGGTGGGCACGGCGCGCCAGTTCCCGGGGCCGTGCGCCTGGACGTAGGAGACGAGCATGAGGTCCTCCTCCGGCGTCCAGGGCCCCTTCTTTACACCCACCTTGTCGCAGCACGGCGGCCTCCCCATGCTGCCTCCTTCTCTTTTCCTCTCCGGCAGCTATACTAGCTCGCTGTGGTCGATGAGCTTGCTAAAAGATAAAAAGCATCCGGCTAGCTACGCGCAGAGGCCGGCCGGGGTCCAATTAAGCAGATGAGGTAAAAGAGAGTGAGGGCTAGGCGCATATATATACACGAGCGATGGCGAGAGGAGGAAGACAAAGAACGAACTATAAGTGCAGTGGCAGTGGTGGCACTGGAAACGGTTTGACCCGGGTAGAACGCTGAGCTAATACTCAACTGAGACGTGAAATGTGTTACAGGCACTCGAGCAGAGCACAGATGCGCACAGCGCAGCAAGCAAAAGCGATATAGGGAAATAAATAGATAAATAATAGCTGATCTGCATCTGATCAACGGGTTTGGTAGCATTTTCTGCATTGTAGTTTTGCAATTGATTGCCAATCCTTTTTTATATTAAACGTGTGCATCTGCTTCTAAGAAATTGTAATACTAGTTGGGGGCTGGCGTACGATTACTGAGTAAATTTTATGAAATAATAAATGCATGAATCTCTTTCGGTGAGTATAAATGAATTTTTTGCCCCTTTATAATAAGGGATTTTTATTATCAAAATTTTATTTTTTCCTAAAAATTTAACTGCTTTCTATGAAATTCCTATGCTATTTCTATGAATTTTCTGTGTTCCAAAGAGAGCTTTAGAATATAGTCATGCATGCGTATCCTTCTAGTGAATCCATCAAATATTATGCACTAAAAACAGAAGGTTCAATATAATGTTTTCAGAAAAAAAACAAAGCTAGACAATCAACGGCTTTGGTCTTCCTGCTTGATTAATGACAAGGTATGCGGTAGATTAATCAATCATATTTTGATGTGTGCTTTTTAGTTTATCTACGATATTAAGCAGGGTGGCATACTTTTTAATAAGATAGAAAACACACTGAAACCATCAAAGCTAACTAATCAAAGTGGCATATTAAGTTGGTAAGCATATAGTTATTCATTTACCTCATACTGAAATCTCCATTTCTGATATTTCAACAATGATAGCATGTGCTCTATAGTCTATAATCAATTAATATCGTAACAATAATAGAGTTGTTGCTCATATAAAAACTGATGAACTCTAAATTTTAGTGTAAAACACAAATTGTTAGAACTAGACTTTTCTAGAAGGCTTTGGGGCTAACTATTAGATCTCTCGTTAATTTATCAAGCGGTTTCCTTTCACATGTTTTGTTTCTTGCACCCCCAACATTTGATGCATGCCTATGTGAGACAGATGGTTAACCAGTGCAATAACTCTAGCTAATAATCATCTCGTAGCATCCAAGTTTAATTTCTTGTTGGGAACGACGTTGACGACCCAAATGATGTTTACCACATCTTTTGTAAAAGGTGCCCAACATTGTTATTTTCTCTATGTGATCGATCCATAAGACAACGTCTATGAACGGTGACACAATAATTCTATTGTTTATAGCGACGTGTAACAATGAAATCAATTCTCATTAATCTGTGGTTATATGGCTATCTGCTTTTAAAGATTTCGTTAAGCACAATGTTTCCACAAATTTTTTTTCAGGGATGTTGTTTTTGTTGTGAAACACAAGCTTAATGATCAATTATCCAAAATAATCACATAATTAGCAAATAGCTAGCCAAAGGACACCTTTCGAGAAAACGCCACCCCAGGGACGTCCGTTCGAGCACCGACATCCCGAACGGACGCTACTCTTGACTGTTGGCAGCATATAAATTATAAACATCGTTCATCAATGAAAATACATTAATCGTTCGTTCTCTCTGAGTTACAATCCTAAACACGTAATCCTGCTACACGTATTTCGTGGACTGACCCTAATCTCGGCATCTGCTGGAGGCACCGACCTCCATCCATATAGATATAGGTCAGAATTGATCCCAGAAACTGACCTTTGATCCTGCAGCTCGCCGTTCCTGTTCTTCGTCGTACAGGCTTTCTTCAAGGCCGTTGCCATTTTCACGGCCGCCACCACTGCTTCGGTCGCCGTCAGTTCGACCGCCGTGGTCATCGTCCTGGCTTCTACGATGGTAGTCGTGGTCGACGTACGTCCATCCTAGGGTCGTCGTTCGTTGGTGGTCGCCGTCTCTTCTGGGGCCGTGACAGCAGCGGTCGCCGCCTGAGAGTCTTCCGCCGCATCAGAACCCCTGCCTGCCGGGGGCCAAGGTCCCGGACGCCATGGCGGCTTCCACCGTACGTCTTGGAACGCCGGCAGGACCCGTACGTCGTCATCGACTCGGACGGCAGCGGCACGTCGTCGGAGTCGACGCGCCCAACAACGCCGTCGTACAACACCGGTCTCGTCATCGGCGACGGCCGGCTGGCGCGTGTTTCCCCGCCCCTGCCAACGGCCGGCAGACCCGGGTGAGGGCACTTCTTGCGGGGCCGTTCGACTGACGTGGCCGCCGCCGCATCGTCTTCCGCATGTGCCGAGGGGGAGGGCCCTACAACGGCGAGATATTGTTTGTGAAACACACGCTTACTGTTCAATTATCCAGGATAATCACGTAATTGTTAGCAAATTGCCGAAGGACACCTTTGGGGAAATGTCACCCAAGCGGACGTCGTCCGAACACCGACATCCTGAATGAACGCTACTGCCGACTGTTGGCGAGATATAAATTGTAAGACAAATTTTGCTTTGGAGACTTTGTGGCTTTTGGTTCTAGACACGGCAGAAGATGGTGTTGGCAAAAACATGATATTTTTTACTTAGAAGTCACCATACCCGTTAAAATATTCGTTTCAATCTGAAGAGGAGAGAAGAGAGAATAGAACGAAAATGTCAAAACTGCCCTTGAGTGGGCTGGAATGGATGGCGCGTTTGATACTGTAGACGATGAGCATTATTAGATTAGATGTTCCCTGCCGTAGGCAGAATTCACCAAATTGTAAATATTGTTCATCAGTAAAAATACACTTCAATCATTCGTTCTCTCAATTACAATTATGAACAATTTGCACAAGATTTACACTTGAAAATATACCGTATATACGTGGCTTCTTCTGTTTCTTTTCTTTTCCTTTAAACAAGCTCATTTTTTATTTTTGCGGTGTGAACTAATAAGAGAGAGAGAGAGAGAGAGCTGAAAACAGGACAGCAGTGTGCATTTAATCGGATGGGGTAGCGAAAGTCAGCTTGATTGGAGTGGCCTGAGCCGTGTGCATTTATTATTTTCTTGAAGCCCTCATGACTCCCATCCCATATACTTTCCCCTTTTACGGAAGAGGGAGTAAACGGTTGAGGAGTCAAAACTAAAAGGATGAAGGTTAAAAAACTAATTTTACACATACTACTCTCTCCACTTCGAATTATTTAATATTGTTTAATTTAAAATTAAACTAACTAGAGTTAAATAATTTAAAAAAGAGTGAGCACTCCAGTACTCTAAAGAGACCCTACGACTGGTTAGTTTTTCACAGCAAGAGCCATCAACAAATAGGGATGCTGTAGCTAGGTTATATACAGATAAACAGGATATATATATACACACAGAGACAGAGCTTTTCAGAGAGAAACGATATACGATTTGCTCGTAACTAACACCAATCGATTCTTTGTCATATCGCGTGGATTCACGAATTCGCTACCGTGGATTCCTTATCATATAGACTCGCTGAAAGAAGAACTTAACCTTGATCTTTCGGAAAAAAAGAAAGAAGAACTTAACCTTGTCAGAGGTTGGGGTCCAAAGAATGCACCATGCATGCATGTCAGTCTCTCTGGGCTTACGTGTACTTCGTCCTTCACCTCGTAGATTGATAAAGTACTAATACAGTAATAATACCTGGAGTCAATACTATTTAATTATCTGAGTGTGTCCCGGTACCAAACTGTTACGCTCAACCTCAGTACGTAGTACAGTATATAGCCCGCGCCACAGCTGATACAGTAATAACACGGCTAGCCCATACGGACGACGCGCGTTAATTAATAGTAGTATATACTGAGTACATATAAATGCAGCGTGCTTGCGTACATATCGTGCAGATCAAAGTATATCTGTTGTTGTGGCTGCCCTTCTCATCGAATCTCTACTACCAAAGTATATCTGTTGTTGTGGCTGCTTCATATGTTTGCATTTATACACGGACGTAAGTAAATACATACGTGTGTACCATGAAGCCATATATTGTACTATAACATATAAACGCATAATAAGATCAATGGTTCCCGGTGTGGTCGATGCATGCACATGCGTGTGTGCGGTATTTTTTCGTGCGTAACAAATTTTCTACGGTTACATTGAGTAATGAAATAATCGTTAGCCTCCACAGACTTGATGCGCATGGAACTTTCGCTTTTCTAGCGTTTATATCACCTCTTAGAGTGTCCCTAATGGTTTTCTAATTAAGAGTCAGTCCACTCCACGAAGGATCTAATTAGTCCTAAATGTGGAATAGAAGAAGAGGGGAGAAATATAAGAGCTAGTTCTTTGTCCAGAGTTGTTTGACTCTAATATTTATTAAGCTGCTGATAAACGAGACCAATCATTAATATAGAGTCAGAATTAACCCTTGTATTAGATTTTAAACAAAATGAGAGTCAATAACTGAGAAATAGAGAGAGAAATAGAGAGGTACCTAAACCTAATTTTGCTCGTGTCTTCGCTGCAATATACATATATACATATATATATATATATATATATATATATATATATATATATATATATATATATATATATATATATATATATATATATATATATATATATGCTCTTTTGGTGTACCTAACATCCATAAACCGTCAACACAAAGTTTGCTCGGTCGGTTGCTATGTGCGTAGCGTAGCCCGCAAAAGTGTGCCCGCTTTTATGTTCTTGCCAACAGGTTTAGAAACCATTACTCTATTTTTCTTTGGTACAGATATAGTTGGCCTGCCACTTAACATTGTAAATATAGCAAAATGCATATTCTTAGTCGACTCTAAGCCTGTGCAAATTATAAAACTATATGTACTGTTCTTCATATGCCAAATTATTATATATGCCGATTTGATAGATCGAACTTCGATTAGTTGTACCTCATGCTTCCGTTGATTTAATCACACCAACGTGGGCCTTTTGCCCATTTCTACTTTTCGATGATATGAAGCATTCGATCATGGGTATACTTTCTCATATGACGAGTCCGTCCATATATCATCGGTGTTTATGCAATAGGGTCTAAACTCATTTTTATAATGATTTGCATGCATTCTTGCTAAATAGAGATACATCATATATTTTGACTGGAAGTAGCGTGGAGCTAAAATAAGAAGGAAAGACGGCTAGAACAGTAGCTCATAAGTAAGAAGAGGCTAAGACTGCCGAGGTACGTACGTACAACCATTGGTATTAAGAGGCGATTCAAATTAGGCGACAATTTGCGCTTCCAGTCAGGGCAAAACACTAAATTAGATGTTGTTTTCCATATGCTACAACCGATTGAATTAGCACCAAATTTAATTCGAGCCAACAAGAACAGCCTGTTGGTATAGAAGGGAAATGTAGAGCTCACATGTGGATTCTGTTTTGCGCACGTGAAAAACGACGACAGTGATATAACGATGTACGGATTCTGAGCCTAGGTTCCGGGAGGGGGAACCAATGTTTAAAATCCTGTAACTAAAGTCTTGTACATGAAATAACTTCCTCCAACGCATAGTTTTATTTTAGTGTTTTATACCATTTAATTTTTTTGGTTTCATTGGTTGGCTACGGAACAAAATGAAACTCTTATTCAACCAGTGCTATTTTTATATTATTTTAAATCTTGGTAATCATGTATAGTTAGTTTCATTTAGATGAAACCCTCTGATCTCTCATCTATCCCCCCATACATCTGTCGCTATGTTGTCAAAATTGATCATATGACACTCTATTTAATAAAAATAAAACCTCTATCGGAAGTAGTCTTGCTCCCAATAGGGGTTTCATTCTTATTAAATAAGATGTCATGTCGACTTTTTTGATTATGTGACAAATAAATAATAAGAAAAGATATGAAAGGGGTTTCATGTAGATGAAAAACTATGTGTACACTATTTCCAACACAACTTGTTTCTTTCATGTGTTCCTGTGAAACAATACAAATAAACCATGTATTAAATGTACGGTGCATTTTCATCCATCAAATGAAAGTCTTATTGCTTTTATGGTAACCTTGGAAACAATAAAATAAAACTCTACATTTTTAATACAAATGGTAACCACAAAGGTGGGAACCAATCCTGCCTAACTTGGGGATAGGTCTGGAACGACTTGAAGAGTGTCGGCATGACTTTGTCTTAAACACATAGATCTAATTATATTATATATTAGCAGTTATTTCGTTTTCATTTAAAAAATAATTCACAAATAAGAGGATGCACACCACAAATTATAGAACGAGACACTGAAAAATATAGCTCAGGCTACGAGAATACGGTAATACATAGATTAATATGTGGGGAAGAGGGGACAGAGGCGTGAGCAAGTCATGTTCATCTCTGCATCATCAGTTGTTCTATAGTATTAATACAGACAGGCCCATTTGACTTTTGAATCAGTAAGTGACCTGCACTGTATAAACCTCATATGTTCTCCAAATTTAATGCCCATTTGACTTTTCAGTCAATAAGAAGCACCGCACATCACCATTTATTGGCCGGAGAAGGACGAAAACGTTAAATTTTTAAATAATTTAATTTTACGGTATATGGCGTCATCGCTGATGGTCGCACCGAGCTCAATGCGAGTGAGCCTACCGAGTCGTGAGTTCTTGGTACTAAGCGGTAAAATCTTGCCGAAGAAAGATAAAAAAAAGTAAATTACACCAGTATTCTGATTATTAGTTTAGGACGCTTTCCCATTTTTTACTTAATCCCCGTATAATGCGTGGTTCATTGTGCTATCACATCTGCTTGTGCTTGTCAAGACAGTGGGAAATATTGGTCGACTTTTAAGGTATTTGGTTCTAATTCCTGCTACAAAATTATCAATTGGTAGGGGCTTAATAGCATGTATTGGTCACTAGAATTTCAAAAAGTAAAAAAAAATGTTTGGCCTCTTCAAATTTTCTGAAACTTCAATTGGTGCTTTCAAACAACAGAGTAAGAATTATTTATAGAAAACTTCATTAACTTTTTCGCTGTAAGAAGCACGACACAACTTAATATCCGAAAGGAAACCTAACCACAGTTCTAAAATAAATAATATTTAATACTGCTAATTTTGTTTAAATGAAATTAGATTTCTTGTGCTAAACGTTATTTATTTCAGAACAGAGGGTGTAGGTAACAAACATATATTAAGCCGAGCTACCATAGCTATAGATATGTTGACCTCTCAATTAATCCAAGTGCATGTATCGTGATCTCATTTTGTTCGTTAGTAGCATGAAAATGGACGTGTTATACGGATGAGCTCGGCCCGGTGAGACCAATAATTGTGATAAGGACCCGCATTAGACCGATATATACGAAGTTAAAGGCCTGCTCTCATTTAAGCACGGCATCCCCATGAAGCTTAAAACCATAACAGCTTGCTCATGTTGCAGGAATTTCACATGAAACGATTCGGTTTCAGCAAACCAAAAAAAAAAGGAAAACTTCTTTGCATTTCGACCGGAGCTAGACAAATAAATAGACCTCTTTTGTCAACAGAATTTCAATAGCGACGCTTTTGAACTGACGTGTCGGTAGGCGAGGGAGGTCCCTGGTGTGAAAGAGGGGGGCCGCCACGTACGTGTCTGTTTGTCAAAGCTGCGGCTCGGATGTGACGCTGCGAGATCGTGCGATGAACGCGGCCGTATTCTCCACGGGCACACACTGACTTGTGCGCGTCATGGAGTCCACGGTGAATGCAACACTTCCTTTCAATTTATTCGCTGGGGTCCACGTCCTGTTCGGTTAGTCTACTATCGTTTGGTTACGGTTCTTGGGATCTCATCCGTCAAATTGTGTCGTTATTGGATTATCCAAAATATGTGACAGTTGAAATAAGATTTTAGTTTCTTTGGAATGCGAGAATCTCACTATGAAGTTCCAAGAAGCAAAGTGTTTTTTACACAGCCATCCTGTAAATCTCTTGGGTTCATTATACCTCATGCGATGGTTTTTGGTACTGGATTCAGCCGCGGAAAGTGGTTACGAACTTTTTTTGGATACGAAACTGAAGTCTCTCGATGGCAAGGAAGAGCTCAGAACCTGTGTTAGATGAATAGGTCACCATTTCCCGGCAAGGTGATGGAATCAACATCGGAAGGGTTAAGGAGATAGCGAAGCGACATGGATTTGTTGGAGTTGGTGGGACTTGGCAGTGAGCCGAGGTCACTGCTGCAGGGACGCAAGCTGCAGCAAGTCTGTTATCATACGGCCCTAAACAGCTCATGCTTTGTCTGCATGCACAGGAGAAAGCAAGGACAAAATGATTCATCGAAACCCTTCCGCCACCTGTTGATGTGGAAAAGATGCCACGTTGATCTCGTCCTTCGCTCAGAAATGGGCTCGACACGCTGCCACCAAACCAACGCTTTTTGCTACGGTTATAGTATGCGTCAAGAGGAGGGGGAAGAAGAGGTAAATCAGAGCCACGATTGCCTTCCCCGTTCGGTTTGGAAAGATAGAAACGGATCAGCTGATGGGGAAAAGTTGGAGATGGAGGCTCAAAAGATTGAAGGACTACATTCTCTCAAAAAGAGGATCGGAGAACTACAGTTCTACACTGAGAGCCCCTTCCTATCCGGAAAGAAAGATGGAACATTTCGAGAAAAAATGCAAATAGCAATTTAACAGAACTTTACTGCTGGTTTAAACGGGGCCTTAATAATTACCTGCTTGCACAAAGGAAGTATCGTTTTCAAAACTTTTAAACAGCTTGGGCATGAATTTCTTTGTGGACGTGTTCAATGACAGCTTTCACGATATTCTTTTCCTCGGTGTAACGCTTCTGCCTCGCCTGAGAAAGACTGCAATGGCGATTGCGGGGCCCTGATCCTTCACCGGCTTGATCCTCTACACAACCACAAGATTGTAAACCGCAACGCTGCCACTTGGACCAGCGCTGCTGTAACCCGTCTGCCCCCACGCAATCTTAAAACAATGAAGTACCATCACCACACGTATACGCCCTGTATCCTACCAATTCATTCAGGCAAATCAAGGGGCCTATCTCGCCGCATTTAATCGGCGACGACGCGGCGGTGTCCACTCCCATCTTCTCCTCCATTGAACCTCTAGAACCCCCAGCTGGTTGTTACACTTCAGCAAGGTTTCAGAGAAAGTCCACCTCCAAACTCGGACACTTCGCTTGCCACTTAGACTTCCCTCTCCCTCCCTTAAATGCCGTTCCCTCCCCCACCCCGCGCCGAGCTCAACGACGAGGTACGTGCCACGACACGAGGCTACCTGGGGCGTCGACGGTGACGTCGCGGACCATGCCGCCGCGGTAGCTTTCGCCGGCCGGGGCCACGCCGCGCCACCACCGTCGGTGAGTCGGACGAGGATGTAGCAGCAGTGCGCGGCGAGGTTGCGTGCCCGCGGCGACCGCTGGGCCGGGACGCTTCACTAAATGCAGCATTGATAGCCGCGGCACGGCCGGCCGCTGGAATCATGCGCCAATTATTGAGCAGAATCCGTATGCGCCTCCGCAAGTGTTACTGTGCCAGCTTCCAGCGGCACAGGAGCACCTCTCGGCCTCAAAGCGTAGATGCCCCCAGTGAAAGCTAAGCATTCACAGGTTCACAGAGACAATTCATTTTGGGCGAAATGTCACAGGGGAGAGGTAAGCAATGTTCATCTCAGAGTCAGAGACTCAAGCACTAACGAGTCACATAGTTAACAACAACACATCGACACCATGGTGAAATAAATGTACGGGGGAGGAAGAAAAGTTTACCTCAGGAGATCAGGTTCTTCCATGCCTTGGGTCCATCAATTGGAAAGAGCCAGAACCAGGGGCTGAGAAGAGTAGGAAGAACTGCTGCAACCATGTGCAATCAATGGACAACACCAAATCAAAGGGTTACGCTCCGATGCGATCAGACTGGAACCACGATGTGCCTGATCGAAAACTGCAATTATTGATCAAGGCGACATGATTTACACACACGGGCGCTGTATGGGATGGTTGCTTTGTCAAAAGCAGGCTTGAGGGTATGGCTCTCGAGAAGTGAATAAGTGATGCTCGTTTATTGCGCTAAATCCTTTTAGTACAGGGCGTTCATGAAGTTACTCACAAAGTATGGGACTGGATCTCAAAATGGTGTAATTCTGCACACGCACATTCATCTTCTTGCTGAGAATGATTCCTGCAGAAACTTGTAGAGTTCCTCTGCAACTGCTAAGGGGTACTCTTCCTGCGGCAGAAGAGCACCTGGCACTTCCACAAATTTGGTCACACCCTTAGCGCCTCTGAGAGCCTCCATCTCAGCCTTTGACCTCTTGGGAGCATTGAGCGCTGAAACAGTCAGAACTGGTACATCTCCTTCCAACTTGGCGAACAACTGCAGGAATTCTTCCCTTGATTGAACAGGATCAAGAAGGCCTGTCAGGAATGCAGCAGGGACAAACCGTGCGCCTTTTCGTTTTGTTAACTCATATCGGCTCTCAATAATATCTGGGGTCACATTCTCAGGGTTGGCATAGACATGAGACTTGTATTGAGACTGGATGGACTTCTCGTTGCTCACCAAAACATTGTACATCATCCAGCCAATTGCTGGAGCCCTGAGGGTTCCTCGTAGAAGCCCGTACCTATTAATAGGAGTTGATGAAAAAGTATTTTCAGTAAAATAAATTGGAATATTAAGCATTCGTAGGCTAAGGTATCTGTATCCTAGCAGGAATGGAGCATGTCACATAATTTCCTTCATCGGTATCTTTGTATCATTTAACTGACGGTGCAGAATAGTGCTTAACTCAAGGGAAACTCCATATGAATTAGCTAATTAGTTAGACATACATATCATAATAAGTTTAGTAAATGATACAGTCTGATATAGACATGAAAAGAATGAGAATCATTGCAGGAAAACAGAAATGGAGAGTGTTTCCCTTTATCATGTTAAGCGTTGAGCCAGTTTGGAGAATGAAGTGCCTGTAAAACCATGCTACTGCCACTTTCTCTAGACAAAAACATAGACAGATTCATTGCACCCAAGCCATGATGCCTACTCTTCATGGTGTGACAAGCTGTATATATATGCTGAGAAACAGGGAGGGGGAGACCCCTTGGCTGCGCTTAGGGCTGCGCAGGGGAGAAACCAGCAGCGAGGAGGCGTGGGGGCAGCTGCGCAGTACGTAACGTGGGGGACAAAGTAGCTGGTCACGGCGGCTAGGGTTAGGGTTCGAAGCCACCGTGATCCAAGGAGAAGAATAACCCTCAACGGGGATTCTTATTTTTTCCTGGATGCCCAAAACATGAGGGAGGGGGGCTGCTTATAAAGGGGGGACAGGACCCCCCCCCTTTGGCCACAGCCTACTCCTAGTCGGTTTGGGGATAATCCCCCAAACTGACTAGGATTCTTTTCTTCCCTTTTTTTAGTCTATTTCTTTCTATCTAAACTGATTCAATCTATAACTCCCTTTTATTCCTAAACATTATCTAATTAATTCTTCTAAATATTCTCCTGGTGCGGCTGCAGGGCCTGGCCGGCCTAGTTGTGGGCTTTGTGGGCCCCACGCCGACCATATTGGCGGCCCACAAATGCATCCACAACATTTCCCCCCTTCCCGACAAAGAGCTCGTCCTCGAGCTTAAAGGAGGGGTGCTTCATCCTGAAATCTTCTAGTTGCTCCCATGATGAATCAGCTTCAGAATGTCCTGCCCATTTGACGAGTAGCTCCCAGACACCTCTGTTCAAACGCGTCCTTTGTACTTTTTCAGGCGTAGGTACAACACGTCCATGCAGAAGTGGTGGTAAAGGCACCACCTGTATGGGAGTAGGATCTTCAAATTTCTTTAACAGGGACACATGGAAGACATCATGTATCCTTGCTTGAGGAGGCAGCTGAAGTTTATATGATACAGTCCCAATGCGTTGAATGATCTGATATGGTCCAAAATATTTTGGTCCAATCTTTGAAGAAGGCGTCGTCATTACTCCCACAGCTGTCCTCTGATGAAGCCGCAGCCAAACCCAATCACCGATCTGAAATTCCACCTCTCGGCGGAACTTATCTTCATAGCTTTTCATAGTGACTTGTGCTTGTACCAGTGTTGTGTTTCTTGCGTCGGGAAGAGTGGAGGGGTGAGTGTAGATGGATCTAAGATGAGGGAATTGATCGCAGAGGGTAGGGAGCCCTGTGCGGCTGCTGCTGAGAAGAACCCCCTGCGTTGGCAGAGGATCCAGCCAGGGTGAACAGCCGCCCCACAGGGAAACTGCTTCTATTCTAGATCATCCTCCTAGTACAGATTAGGCCTGGTTTTATAGCTGGCCGGCACCCAGCGTACAGGAGTAACAAACTCCACAAAATCCTAACAATCCTAACAGATTTATTCTTCTAGAACAGATGTAACAAACTGTTCTTATCTAAACAGCAGTGGCTGGCGCCCTGCTGGTGGACCCTTTGTGGGCACGCCTGTGGTACTGGCGGCCCACAAAGGAGTCCACAACATTACCCCCTTTCCCGACAAACAGCTCGTCCTCGAGCGTTACATCAGGAAATTGACACTTAAAATCTTCCAGCTGCTCCCATGTAGTATCCGCATCAGAACGTCCCAGCCACTTGACCAAAAGCTCCCAAACGCCTCTGTTGAGTCTTGCTTTGATGATATGCTCCGGTGTAGGGACTACTTTCCCATGGAGCAGAGGTGGAAGAGGAACAACTTGTGCTGGAGTAGCGCCTTCAAATTTCTTCAGCACTGAAGCATGGAAAACATCATGGATACGAGCTCTGGGAGGTAGCAGAAGCTTATAAGAGACTTGCCCAATGCGCTGCAGCACCTGGTAGGGGCCAAAAAATTTGGGACCCAACTTGGAGTTTGCTGCAGGTTTCACTCCAGCTGCTGTTTTCTGCTGGAGCCGGAGCCACACCCAATCACCAATCTGAAATTCTACCTCCCTTCTCTTCTTGTCTTGATAATTCTTCATGGTGACCTGCGCCTGGATCAACCTGTCCTTGATTTCAGAGAGAAATTCATCTCTGTTCTGCAATTGCTTATCCACCGCAGCCACTTTAGAAGCCCCTGGCTGATAGGATAAAATTGTAGGAGGGTCCCTACCGTAAACCACTTTAAAGGGAGAGCATTTAACAGCCGTCTGGTAGGACGAATTGTAGCAGAATTCTGCCCAAGGAAGCCACTGTAACCAGGACTTCGGTCTGTCTCCAGCCAGGCACCGTAGATACATAGTCAGAACGCGGTTCACCACTTCAGATTGTCCGTCTGACTGTGGATGGAAAGCAGAGCTCATGTGAAGTTTTACCCCTGCCAGTGAGAACAGTTCAGACCAAAACAGGCTGGTAAAAACTGTGTCACGGTCACTGACAATAGAGCAGGGAAAACCATGGAGTCGTACAATGCCTTCAAAGAATGCCTTGGCCACTGTTGCAGCAGTATATGGGTGGCCCAAGGCAATGAAGTGGGCAAATTTTGAGAATCTGTCCACCACAGTTAATACCACTGACTTTCCCCCAACTTTTGGAAAGCCCTCCACAAAATCCATAGAAATGTCGCTCCAAACTGCAGAGGGAACCGGCAAGGGCTGTAGCAGGCCTGCTGGATGCAAGTGTTCAGATTTATTGCGCTGGCATACTTCACACCCACGAACAAACTCCCGAACACGGCGGAGGGCCAACGGGCTGTAGAAGGAGGCTCGCCAGCGATGGAGGGTCTTCTGAACACCTTCATGTCCTGCTTCATGGGCGTCTGCTAGCAGTAGCGGCCAAACAGAAGAAGTGTCCGGAATAAATAGTTTACCCCGGTGCAGCAGCAACCCATCCACCTGTGTCCAATTTCCATTGGTTGTTCCTGCTTCAATCTGCGCCTTTATTTCAGCCACCTGAGAATCTGCAGCCGCCTCCGCTCTCAGAGTATCAAAGAGCTGAAATGTCGGAGCTGTGATGCTGTGAACCTCTAGAGTGTGTTCTTCTCTTCTGGACAGTGCGTCGGCGGCTCCATTTAATCTTCCAGACCTGTATTCCACCGTCAAGTCATACCCAAATAATTTGCTTACCCAAGTATGTTGAGGAATAGTGGACAGCCGCTGGTCCAGAAGAAATTTGAGATTGTAATGGTCTGTTCGGACCGTAAAATGCCGGCCCCAGAGGTAGGGACGCCAATGCCGCACTGCCTTGACAAGTCCAATCAATTCCCGCTCATAGGCCGGCAGTTTCTGGTGATGAAGAGCCACTGCACGGCTGAAATAAGCGACTGCACCATCGCCTTGGTGCAGAACAGCACCAAATCCAGAGCCGGAGGCATCGCAGTCAACAATAAATGGCTTGTTGAAATCGGGCATTTGGAGCAGGGGTGCAGAAATCAATGCCTGTTTCAGCAGGTTGAAGGCGTCCTCCGCATCTTGAGTCCACCGAAAGGACTCTCTCTTGAGCAAGGCAGTGAGAGGGGCAGCCACGGCGCCATATCCCGCAATGAACTTGCGGTAGTAGCCCGTGAGCCCAAGGAAGCCCCGAAGTGCCCGCAGCGAGCGGGGCGGTGGCCAACTCTCCACTGCGGCCACCTTGGCGGGGTCCATGGCCACACCACTGGAGGAGATGATGTGTCCAAGGTAGGACACCGACTTCTCACCGAAGAAGCACTTTGATTTCTTCAGGGCCAACTGGTGTGTACGTAGGACCTGAAACACTTGCTTTACATGTTGTAAGTGTTCTGACCAGGACCTGCTATATATCAAGATGTCATCGAAGAAGACCAAGACACATTTGCGGATGAAGGAGTGCAACACTTCATTCATCAAAGACTGAAAGGTCGAAGGAGCGTTAGTGAGGCCAAAGGGCATCACCAGGAACTCGTAGTGGCCACGGTGAGTGCGGAACGCAGTCTTGTCGATATCATCCGGGTGCATGCGCACCTGGTGGTAGCCACTGCGGAGGTCGAGCTTGGTGAAGAACCTCGCGCCCCGTAGTTCATCCAGCAACTCATCAACCACCGGAATAGGAAATTTGTCCTTGACCGTCTTCGAATTGAGCTCGCGGTAGTCGATGCAGAAGCGCCACGTGCCATCGGTCTTTTTGACCAACAACACTGGAGACGAGAAGGCCGACGTACACTCGCGGATGATGCCTTGGCGCAGCATATCTGCGCACTGCTTCTCAATCTCGTCCTTGAGGAGTTGTGGGTAGCGGTACGGTCGGACGGCGACGGGGGCTGTTCCGGGCAACAACCTGATGCGGTGATCTTGGCGCCGAGGTGGGGGCAAGCCATGTGGCTCCTCAAAGAGGTCCTGGAAGGAGTCTAGGAGGGCGCCCATGAGGTGGTCAGGGCTGCCCAAGGAGGCGCACAAAGGGTTGCTGGTAGTGAGACCCCTCCAACACACCTCCTGGCCATGGCGCCATATCTTCATGCTGAGGTCGTCGAAGTTCCAGAGGATGGGTCCAAGGGACCGCAACCACTGAACCCCCAACACAATGTCGAAACCGTCGAGAGGAAGAGCATAACAGTTGATGGTGAAGGCCTCTCCTGCAATTGACAAAGGAACATGGGGGCATAGTCCAGTACAGGAGAGCTTCTCACCATTGGCGACCTTGACCCCCACACCCGGTCGAGGGTGCATCATCAAGCAGAGCTCCTGGATAAGAGGCTCTCTGATGAAGGTGTGGGTGGAGCCCGTGTCCACCAAAGCCACAAATTGTTGTCCTTGAATCTGGACAGCAAGCTTCATCGTGTTGGCGACGTTGATCCCGGTGAGGGCATGGAGGGAAATGCCCAACTCAGCCATCGCAGCATCCTCACTATCACCATCATCAAGTTCCAGGAGATACACCCCCTTGTTGGCACACTTGTGGTCAATGGTGTACTTCTCCGTGCAGTAGTAGCATTCACCATTGGCCCGCTTGGCTGACATTTCTTCAGGGGACAGACGCCTGAACCGCTGTCTGGAAGGTGCAGATTTCTGCGCCTGAACAGGGCTGCGCCCAACCGCCAAGGAAGCAGCAGCAGGGGCTTGCACAGGAGCAGACGGGCGGCTGACCAGGGGCGCAACAGTAGGAGGCTGCGCAGGAGCAGGAGGGCGGCCAGCCAAGGCTGTAGTAGCAGGAGCGGTTACTGCCAGACGACGCTCATAAGCCCGTGCGAGGCTCATTGCTGTCTGCAGATTGGAAGGGAACTGTAGTTCCACATCAGTCCGAAGCGGTTCGCCGAGGCCTGCGGTGAACATATTGACCTGTTGGCGCATAGACAGGTCCTCGCAGCGGCAGAGCAGCACCAAAAATTGGCGCTGATATTCCTCAACGGTCCCGTTGCGACGCAGCTCCTTTAACTCCGCCAAGTCGTTGGAACGCAGCAGTGGTCCGAAGCGCATGTTCACAAATTCTGCGAACCTGGCCCAGGAAATAATGCCGCAGTCCCGTTCCAATGCGTAGTACCACTCAGCAGCGGCACCGTCCAGATGGAGAGATGCGAGCCAGACTTTTTCCTCTGCCATTGTCCGCATACCTCGGAAATAAGCCTCACACTTATTAATCCAAGGTAGCGGATCGGTCTCCCCATCATATTTAGGGAAACTGATTTTATGGCGGCGAGAGGGGGGATCCTCAGTACGGTCATGGTTCCAGGGACCACGACCGCCGGCTCCTGGTCCTTGAGGGAAGGTACCAGTAGGGCCCTGATCCTCCTGCGCAGATCCCATCGTCTCAGGGGCCTTCTCCAACTTGGCGAGGCGTTGATCATGCATATCCAGCCTGGAGTTCATGGTGGACAGCTGGGCCAAGATGCGAGTCATCGTGTTGTTGACATCGCCTAGCGTGGTGGAGATGGTGCTGATCTTGGAGTCCAGGCAGGCCAAGGACAAGGTCTCAGGATCAGTCTCGGGGCCAGACATGGTCGATGCCCCAAGTGAATCTGATACCAAATTGTTGTGTTTCTTGCGTCGGGAAGAGTGGAGGGGTGAGTGTAGATGGATCTGAGATGAGGGAATTGATCGCAGAGGGTAGGGAGCCCTGTGCGGCTGCTGCTGAGAAGAACCCCCTGCGTTAGCAGAGGATCCAGCCAGGGTGAACAGCCGCCCCACAGGGAAACTGCTTCTATTCTGGATCATCCTCCTAGTACAGATTAGGCCTGGTTTTATAGCTGGCCGGCACCCAGCGTACAGGAGTAACAAACTCCACAAAATCCTAACAATCCTAACAGATTTATTCTTCTAGAACAGATGTAACAAACTGTTCTTATCTAAACAGCAGTGGCTGGCGCCCTGCTGGTGGACCCTTTGTGGGCACGCCTGTGGTACTGGCGGCCCACAAAGGAGTCCACAACAACCAGCCTGTTCTTGATTTCAGCTAAGAACTCATCTCTATCCTTTAGCTGTTTATCCACTGCTGCTACTCTAGATACGCCCGGTTGGTAACCAACAAGAGCCGGAGGGTCCCTGCCATAGACCACTCTGAAGGGCGAGCATTTGAGGGCCGTCTGGTAGGAAGTGTTGTAGCAATACTCAGCCCAAGGAAGCCACTGCAACCAAGTCTTTGGTCGGTCACCAGCCAAGCAGCGGAGGTACACAGTGATGATCTTGTTGACGACCTCAGATTGGCCGTCAGACTGCGGGTGGAAGGCTGAGCTGAGCTGAAGTTGGACACCGGCTAGCCGGAACAAATCTGACCAGAAGAGGCTGGTGAAGATGGTATCACGATCACTGACGATGGAGCAGGGAAAGCCGTGTAGTCGTACAATGTCGTCGAAGAATGCCTGTGCCACTGATGCAGCACTGTAAGGGTGGCTTAGGGGAATGAAGTGGACATACTTGGAGAAGCGAAGTCAAGATCATTGATTTCCCACCAACTTTCGGAAAACCTTCAATGAAGTCCATGGAGATATCACTCCAGACTTCCGACGGTATAGGCAGCGGTTGTAGCAGGCCGGCTGGATGAAGATGATCAGTCTTGTTGCGTTGGCACGTAGCACACCCGCGGACATACCCACGCACCCGCCGTAGCAAGGACGGGTTGTAGAAGGAGAGGCGTAGCCGATGCACTGTCTTCTGGATGCCTTCGTGGCCCCCATCATGCGCCTCAGCTAGGAGAGAGGGCCACAAGGAGGACTTGTCGGGAACGAAGAGCTTCCCCTTGTGAAATAGAAGGTCGTCGCGTTCGGCCCAGTCAGCAGGTGCGACTCCCTCTCGGAGTTGGGCACATAGCTGCTACGCCTGCTGGTCTGTAGCGATCTCCGCGCGGAGCGAGTCGAAGAGTGGAAAGACTGGCGCGGATATGGCGTGAATAGCTATGTCTTCCTCGTCGCGGCGGGACAGGGCGTCAGCTGCCCCATTCAAGCGCCCCGGTCGGTACTCAACTTGCAGATCATAACAAAAAAGTTTGCTCACCCAAGCATGTTGGGGAATTGTCGTGAGTCGCTGATCCAGGATATATTTCAGGCTGAAGTGATCGGTCCGAACAGTGAAGGGACGACCCCACAAGTAAGGCCGCCAATGACGTACGGCCTTCACAAGACCGATTAGCTCACGCTCGTATGCCGGTAGCTTATGATGGTGAGTCGCTACAGCGCGGCTGAAGAATGCTATGGCGCCGTCGCCCTGGTGTAGAACCGCCCCAAAGCCGGCGCCGGACGCGTCGCAGTCGACGATGAAGCGCTTGTCAAAGTCCGGCATTTGAAGTAGAGGCGCTGTCATCAGCGCCTGCTTGAGTTGGGAGAAAGCGTCCTGCGCATCATCAGTCCAGCGGAATGCTTCCCGCTTTAGGAGGGCGGTGAGTGGTGCGGCCACCGCACCATACCCTGCAATGAACTTGCGGTAGTAGCCGGTGAGCCCGAGGAAACCTCGCAAGGCTCGTAAGGACCGAGGTGTAGGCCAACGTTTCACGGCCTCCACCTTCGTCGGATCCATTGCCACGCCGTGAGCGGATATGATGTGTCCTAAGTAGGACACAGTCTCCTGGCCGAAGAAGCACTTAGATTTCTTCAGGAACAGCTTGTTTGTCCGTAGTGTTTGGAACACCTGCTTGACGTGCTGAAGGTGTTCGACCCAGGACCTGCTATACACCAATATGTCATCAAAGAAGACAAGCACAAATTTTCTGATGTAGGGGTCGAGGACGTCGTTCATCAACGACTGGAACGTGGACGGCGCATTGGTGAGGGCGAATCGCATCACCAAGAACTCATAGTGGCCTCGATGAGTTCGGAATGTTGTCTTTTCAATGTCGTCCGAGTGCATGCGCACTTGAAAGTAGCCGCTGCGGAGGTTAAGCTTGGTGAAGAACCTTGCGCCGCGAAGCTCGTCCAATAGCTCGTCAACCACCGGGATCGGGAACTTGTCTTTCAAAGTTCTGGCGTTGAGCTCGCGGTAGTCGATGCAGAAGCGCCACGTGCCGTCGGCTTTTCGGACCAACAGTACTGGCGAGGAAAATGCAGATGTGCATTCTCGGATGATGCCTTGGCGAAGCATCTCGGCGCATTGCTTCTCAATCTCGTCTTTAAGAAGCTGGGGGTAGCGGTACGGCCAGACAGCTACTGGAGTTGTGCCCGGCAGGAGCCTGATTTGGTGGTCGTGGCATCGTGCAGGAGGAAGCCCGCGTGGCTCGTCGAAGAGGTCCTGGAAGCCATCCAGGAGGGCGCCCATCATATCAGTAGGTGGTGCTAGAGAGACACATACCGGGGCTGAACTTTGCAGCCCCGTGCAGATCACCTCACGGTCCCCGCGCCACAATTTCATCGTGGGGTCCTCAAGGTTCCAGAGAATGGGTCCCAAAGATCGCAGCCACTGGACTCCTAGAACAAAGTCGAAGCCGTCCAGTGGGAGTGCGTAGCATGTGACGTCGAAGCGATCCCCTGCAATCATCAAGGGCACACGTGGACAGATGTCTGTACAGGAGATAGAGTCGCCGTTGGCGACTCGGACGCCGACGCCTGATCGTGGCAACATCATCAGGCCGAGCTCCTTGATGAGTGGTTCCCTGATGAAGGTATGAGTGGACCCTGTGTCGACCAATGCTGTCAGTAGGTTGCCGTGGACGTAGACTTGGAGCTTCATTGTGTTGGCGAAGTTGATGCCGGTCAGGGCGTGTAAGGAGATGCCCATATCAGCTACGGTCGCGTCAACGTCATCATCGTCGTCAAGCTCCAGAAGGAAGATTCATTTGCCGGCACACTTATGGTCCGGTGTGTACCGCTCAGGGCAGTGATAGCACTCGCCGCTTAGCCCGCGTAGCAGCCATCTCATCGGGTGTAAGGCGTTTGAAGCGCGGGCGAGAAGATGCCGTTGTTGACGATGTCGGGGCGGGTGCTGTAGAACTGCCACTTGAGGCCGTAGTAGAGGCGCGGGATACAATAGAAGAGCGCGTGGAGCGTTGAGAGGCGGCGCCCTTCTGTATTCCGCTATCTGTTATTGCCGCAAGTCGACGTTCAAAGGCTCTGGCCAGACTCATGGCGGTTTGTAGATTAGTGGGAAACTGCAGCTCCACATCCGTTCTAAGTGGCTCGCCGAGGCCAGCTGTGAAGAGGTTGATCTGCTGGCGCTGGCTGAGGTCCTCGCAACGACAAAGAAGGACCAGGAATTGACGCTGATATTCCTCAACCGTGCCAGTACGACGGAGATCTTTAATTTCCGCCAGGTCGTTGGAGCGGAGCGGAGGCCCGAAGCGCATGTTGACGAAGTCCGCGAACCGCTCCCAGAACACGATGCCACAGTCACGTTCTAGAGCAGTGTACCACTCGGCCGCGACACCCTCCAGGTGGAGAGACGCGAGCCACACCTTTTCTTCTGGCATCGTACGTGTCCCTCGGAAGTATGTCTCACACTTGGTGAGCCAGGGCAGCGGATCTGTTTCCCCGTCGAACTTGGGGAAATTGACCTTGTGACGACGCAGCCCGCTGTCGTCGAAGGTCGGGTGTCCCGGTGGGCGCCTGGTACTGTAGTGGTCGTCGTTGCCGCCATGGCCGCCGCTGCCACCGCCGCCGCCCTTGCCGCTGCCGCAGCTGCGGGGAAGGTTGCTGCCCTGCGGTGAGTTTTGTTGCAAGTCCTCGTCACCGGAGAGCTCCCGCTCCGGTGCCTTCTCAACGCGCGCAAGGCGCATATCGTGGCGGTCCAAGCGCTTGTTGATGGTGTCTATCTGCCCCATCATCTTGCTCATCATGTTGCTGAGATCTTGGAGGGTGAAAGTCCCAGAATCGTCCACGGGGCCGGACATGGTCGCTGCCCCGGGGTCTCTTGATACCAAATGCTGAGAAACAGGGAGGGGGGAGACCCCTTGGCTGCGCTTAGGGCTGCGCAGGGAAGAAACCAGCAGCGAGGAGGCGTGGGGGCAGCTGCGCAGTACGTAACGTGGGGGACAAAGTAGCTGGTCACGACGGCTAGGGTTAGGGTTCGAAGCCACCGTGATCCAAGGAGAAGAATAACCCTCAACGGGGATTCTTATTTTTTCCTGGATGCCCAAAACATGAGGGAGGGGGGCTGCTTATAAAGGGGGGACAGGACCCCCCCCCCCTTTGGCCGCAGCCTACTCCTAGTCGGTTTGGGGATAATCCCCCAAACTGACTAGGATTCTTTTCTTCCCTTTTTTAGTCTATTTCTTTCTATCTAAACTGATTCAATCTATAACTCCCTTTTATTCCTAAACATTATCTAATTAATTCTTCTAAATATCCTCCTGGTGCGGGCCTGGCCGGCCTAGTTGTGGGCTTTGTGGGCCCCACGCCGACCATATTGGCGGCCCACAAATGCATCCACAATAATATATGACTACATTTTTATGCCTAGTAGTGCTGCATTACTAAACATAGAAAATACAAAGGAAGTTTCAATATTTATTATTTAAATGGAACTTTTGGTTCTCATAATGATTTTTAAGAGGGAGTATTTCTCCTACAGACAATAATGTTGTCTCAACAACTTCACAACCAACACAAAGTGGTTTTACACAAGATATGTCTGGCATACTTTTGTGTAGTCATATGTAAAGCTTATGCATCCATGACAGATGATATACATTGGGCAAAAGGAATGTTATGAAAGAATTGAGAATATGCTAAAGGCATGAGGCATGCAAATAGAACGTGTACTGAATAGACAAACAAGCACAGAGTGGAAACTAGCAACGAAGTTAATTGAATAAACATTAGCATTATCTTAAGTTCTCTCAGCGAACAAAGTGCTTCAATGAAATAAGACATGTCATAGGTTAGAAGATTTTCTGGGCATTCCTTGACAAGTATGTGTAATAAAACATTTCAATACTTTGTGCATATCATTTGGCATGTGATTTAGGATATTGCTTCAACTCTAGAAATCTTCCACCAAAAGATCTGTTAATTAGTTATATATACATGTCATCAGAATGAGAATAAGTTGCATAGATGAGTGATAGCAATACACATGAGAATGGAATATGGGCTTGAAAGCGGATTTGGTGATCTCCTTCATAGGCTTAATTGATTAAACTTTGTAAACAATTTGGAAAATAAGGGGCCAGTAAAGCCATGCTGCTGCCACTTTCTCTAAACGAAAACACAGACAAGATCATAACTGTATAGCAGGCCTTATTGCCTGCTATTTATTTCTTGACAAGTGGTATATGAAATAAACTATTTGTATACAAAGCAGCATCACACTAGTAAACAAAGATAAATGCACTGTTCATTGATGCAATAGAGCAGTAAGAACATGCAATTTAACTAGTAACGCTTTTGTGCAGTCACGTGTACAGATGAATGTGCCCATGCGAAACAATAATCAACATATTTCAAAGAAAAAGATTGCAAAAATAGTGAGCAACGAGTTCAGGTTGTTCTATAGGCATGTGGCATGTAACTACTTCATATACTGTATAGTATATAAGCAGTGTCCCCATGAAAATGCACGGTACTGGTGAAAAACTAGCAAAGTAAGCATATAAATACTAGAATTATCTAAAGTTCTATTGGCAGGTGAAGTGGTTCAATTCAAATGTCAAGGACATCATAAAAGTCACAGCTTAAGAGTCGAGAGGATTTGCCCATCATCTGAAATGCAACAACAAAAGAAGTTCATACACTAAAAGTAGTACCTTGTTTCCATATCAGAACCTCGCCCAAATACAATGGGTAGAGGTCCAGCCCAAGTAGGTGCAACAGCAGCAATGGCAGATGGTCTGATAAGGCCCTTACCAGCTGCGCGGACTGCTATAGTTGCGGCATGACCACCTCCAACTATGACCAGTTCACCATCTGATCATGGAATAGACAGAACAATTTGCCATTTAATTAAAAATGAAATTCAAGGGAAAGGGAAATTTCAAAAGTATTACCTGGATAATTGCAATCGTTTTTAACAAAAGGAATAGTTGCAGTTTCTTGCTTGCAAAACCACAGTCTATTGCAGTAACAAACTGGTGGAATTTGTTTATTAACGTTAATATATGATTAGCTCATAAATACATCATAAGAGATCAATTCCTGTGCGAAATACTGTTCTGGCTGATATATAGCCTCTATTTAAACTGAATATTTACTCAACCTTTTTATCTATGTTTATTAGTGTTCAGGATCTCATTAGATGCTAGTTTCCATATGCCAATAAGTAGCCATTGACCAGCAAAGAAAGATTTACCAGGAAATAAGAATGGATGTACTTGGCCTCAGGCATAGGCATAGTGTTTCTGGCTGAACCACAACCACTGATGGTCTGAATGTTGACCACATATCTTTTACCCCGAAAATAATAACAAGGATGTGCAGGTAGGATAGGAAGCTATAATCCAGGGTATATAAGGAAATGGAATATTCATCAACCAAGTATCGTTAATTGAGCATATTGGAAGTTTCACTGGAAGAGTAAAAACTTGGTTTACCTGCATTTGCCACTGAAAAATCTGGTGAATTCATTAGCTGAACTAGAAAACTCTCCATCACATCAGCATTGTACTTAAGAGATGGCCTATCTGAATAACCAAGACCAGGCCAATCAATAATAGTAGCACGGTACCCTATCTCTCCTTTTCGCCCCACAATATCTTTGGCGACCACCCTCCATTCCTCCACTGTGCTGACGTCAGATATTGTAGGGATCATCAGGATGTTCTTCACATTCTCAGCAGTTTCTTGCTCATGTTCCTCGTAATATATGTTAACTGGCTGATTCTCAAACTTCCACTGCCACTTCCCGGTCTGGAAGTACATCAACGGTGTAATAGAACCAATAACATCAGAGGGGAAAAATATGGCCGTTGTTGAAACTTGAAACACATCATGCCTTAAAGTCTAGTGCTAGGATATTTCCTGCTGTAGTAGCTGATTAATGTTAATGTCATTTTTTACTATCTTGAACAGTACGACAGTTACAGGAGGCGGGAAAATCTAACATGTTTAGAGGGGGTGATTTTCGAACAATTGCATTTTCATATTTGCACCTACATGACAATTTCTTCATTATCTACATCTCTACACATTTCAAAACCGTGTGCAGGCTCGGAATGTCGCAGAATCTAGCCATCGAGTTACTGATTTTGACCGTCACGGACATAGAATATCAAACCATAGTACCCGAAAGCCTGATATTCAAACTCCAAAGCGCATGGAAGCAGTTCGCATCCGGCCGCGCTATCATTCCCAGATTATTTAGATAATTTTTCAGTTGCCAAATTCAGCGGTCTCAGTAGGACACTCAGAGCAATCAGGATAAAATCATACCATCTTACAGCAAATTATTACTAAGAAATGAGTAAGCGCCGGGCGATCGCACCTTGGAGGGCGCAGCGACGGGCTTGGAAGCGGGAGGGGATGCGACAGCGCGTACGGCGAGGTGCCTCGCCCGCCGGAGAGGGAGCGCGCGGCTGGAAACCGCGACCGCGGGGGAGAGGACGGCGGCTGCCGGGGGCATCGCGGTGGGATGGGGCGGTGGTTGGAGGCGGAGCCGGGCGCGAGGTGTGAGGGGAGAGGAAGCCGCGACGTGTGCAACAGTGGACTGGGGAACTCTGACTGGACCGGAGCTGTGGAGCCTGCCTTCGCTGTGTTGCATCAGTTTCTTCTCCATTTTACTATCTGGTAAACAAAACGTTCAGATGCGTCCTCTTAAGATTTTTATCTTTGTTTTCTACCGTTTTTTTTTGAATCATTCTCTGATATGAATATTTGGATGTACTCCCACCATTTCGAAATAAATGATATTTAAGACAAAAAAATAGTTCAATTTAAACTAAATTATCTGTCCTAACTGTCATTTAATTCAGAACAGATGGAGTGGTATATAAGGATAAATTTATGATACGCGTATGTCTGAATGCTCTTCTTATCTAGCAAAGTAACGTAACGGATGCACGCGTTGTCCCTAGAAAACCATGGGAGACGAGGAGCCGTTCTTGTCTGTTCGTGTCAGCTTTGCAACCACATTTTTTTCAGAGGGACTTGTTTTTTTCTAGAGGATTTAGAGGTGGGGAATTGGACATTCACGTGGATATTTCACAAACCACAATTTAGGTGCACAAATTCGGAAACAAACAAACGACGGATACGGGCCTACAGCCTAGTGGACTAAATGTAGCCCAAAAGCCCGTACGCAACGAAATTGAGTTGACAAAAGAAAACAAGGCGCAGCCCTACAAAATCGAAGAAATTTGCTGAGGTTGATCGACGGGCTTTATGAGCAGCGTTGAACGCCTGCTGAGGCTCAATCGATAGGCTTGCGAGCCCACATGTACTAACTTCGTTCTTTTTCTTTAACGTCATTAACTTTTAACATTATTTTAATTGTGCATCTTATTTAAATAAAAGAAATTCAAATATATATGATTTTATGAGTCAAACTTTAAATATATTTCTACAAAACAGATCAAAATAAATATATAATGTACTATGTATTGAAATAAGACAAATAATCAAACATAATTTGAAAAGTTAACTGTGCTAAAAAAAAGAACTGAAGGAGTATGTGCTAATCTTATATATACTGCCGATAGAAAATTTCGCAGCATATCTAGAAGACTCCGAAACTGAGAGGGCCACGCTTCGGATCACGCGAAAACCACACGGAACGGATTGAGCAAAGCAGCAACCGGAACGAAAAAAGCGTGACACCAGCAGCGTAACCGACCCCCAACAAACTGAGATCGACACACGCTAGCCGGCGTCGTCGCGCCCCGCCGACGGCAGCCTTTCGATCGGCCGTGCGAGCGCCGTCACGTCCCGGGCTTGTCCATCAGATTCCGCATCCGAGGACGGCAGCAGCCGCACCGCGGCGCAACGCCCGCCCATCCGATCCAGCTCGCCCACGGCCGTCTCGGCGCCTCCTCTGATGGGCAAGCAAAAAAAGGAAAAAAAAAACACGGTAGCTGATGAGAGCGCAGGCCGTCCGTTCTTTTTCCGCGCCAGCGCCCCGTGCCCGGACGACGACGTGCGGTGCGGCGCGCTTTCGGCAGCGCGTAACCCTTATCGCCCGTTCTTTTTCTCCGTCCCCCGCCCCCGAGCAACTTGCCCGTGGCCCGTGGGGTTCACGGCGACCGACGGCGGGGAACCGATCGAGTCGGCAGCTCATCGCTTCCCTCCGCTTTCTAGTTCTGGCCGCCGAACCAAGCTCGTCCAGCACAGCAGCGCCCGGCCGTGCGCTTGGAATATGTGAACTTGTAACCGACGGTGCGGCTCCGTTGACCGGCTTGTTCAGCATCTGAGGAAGCGGGGGCGGTCGCTCTCGCTCTGCCGTTCGTTCCATGAGGAGAGGAGGCCACGACGAATATTTCAGGCGACCAACCGAAGCACACGGCAGGCAGGCAGAGAACACACGCCCCGTGCTCGTTCCCGTCCGCCTTGTTTCCACGCGCAACCAGAAAAGCAGCCATGAGAAGAAAAGGAAAGCAAAGGAAAGGAGGGTAGCCTTTGCTGGTGATGCTCGACCCTGCTCGCGACGTGCAGACTAAAGCTGTGCCTGTGCCTATGTCCGCACCTCACATCAGGGATCCACTAGCGTTTCTACGTGACAGTTACGTCCGGATCCTCCACGTACACGCCTGCTCCTCCTGCCTCCTAATGTTGCTCTCCGAAGAAAACCTTTTTTTCCTCGTGCGCGATGCGCGTTGATCGGTAGCTGAAAAACGACACAAAGCTCCCAGCTCTAGATCGTATCTTCGAGCTGCTGCGACGTGCCACTCGCACCTCCTTTCTGGGACGGCCGTGCCTCGTGGCACCCTGAAAACCTCGCGCTTACTCACCCATCCCATTCTCAAAACAATCCGCGCCGCGTTTTCTAAAAGGAAAAAAAAATCGCGCCAACAACAAACAGGGGCCACTGAAATCCAACCTCACCTCTTGTTTTTGGTCCAGCCTGATGAGCTAAGCTCAACGTAGCTGACCAGTGTTCGGTGCCTGAGGTCGGCCACGTCAGCCACAACAAACAGCACCAAAAAGATTTCCTCGAGGTTGGACGAGCCGTGCGCCATCCGAAATACTGCAGTTTTCCGGACGAAATCAGATCGGGTCACGGTCTGATGATTAAGTTGGCTGGGATCGAGCACCGTTTTATATCTCTGGGGCCGGCACGATTGGACAGCTACAAATAAATCTGCTGCAACAAATGAATACGACGATTCGGGAGTGATTGATGGCTTCGGATGTGCTTACCCTCTTTCAACAGAATAATAGTAGGTGTATTAACTGGTGACGCAAACAATCGAGCGACCCTGATTAATTCTCTGGAGATTTCAGATGGAAGGACGACAGCGGTGGTTGTCGGCTTCGATCGGTGGTCGGCGTTGCTGGGCTCAGCGTCGTTTCATGGTTTTGATTTGGTGTCAGCGTAATTCGGTACGGAATTTCAGGTGAAACTGCATGCAACGCACGGTCCCAAGAGTTTGACGTTTCAAAAAGAGATTGTCAAAAGCTTGCGGTGTTGTGAACATTGAGCGTCGGGCACTCCCCCCCCCCCACCCACCACACACACACACGCGCGTTGACGAAAAACTGGAATTTTCCATCTGTTTGAAACTCGATATAAAATCGTCAAAAACTGGAACTTTCTTTGACTAAGTTTAAAACGCTCGCTCCTGTTTTTTCCCCTTGTTTTCAATCGACATTAAGTCGTCTACTTTTTTTTTGGGGGGGGGGTGCGCTCCCGGCTGATCATGCTTGTTTTCTTTTTGTCCCACTGGTACTTATAGTTTCCTTTCTTCGCTTCATCCGATTGATCATGCTTGTGTTTTTCTCTGCAAACGCCTTCAATATTTTATGCTCCCTTTCAGCAGTCCCTATCTCGTCCCATGTGGCGAACAATTGCCAGTTTTTACTCCGTCATATAGGAATCTTTTTCCTCCGTATGAAAGCGAAGTTCCCTGTTCCTGCATGCAAATGTTAATTCGAAGAGAAGATCAATCAGCTATTCCCAAACAGCAAAAGAACTGCAAGTGAGCAAGAAGAGCGCTGCACCCATGATCGCGACATGACTGACGCCTAAAGTTTGGAACTTCTCATAAGCGTGAAACGCACACAAAGGCAGTGCTTAGCCCTAATGGATCCCCCTATCGATGACCCATCTATACTAGCAGGTAAGCGCCAACGTAACTGCGAAACCAAACCCCCTGGCAAGTCGTTGCTCTAGAACTAGACGTTCCGAAATCGAAACCACCTCGATTCCAAGCACCACGAAGAGAAAAGAAATCCAAATTGAAGGTGACTTGGAGGCCACCTCCACTGGTTTCTTTCCGGTCACCATCGTAAACCACCTCGCCGGCCGTGGCACGGGTGTGTTTAAGTTTACCCGAAGCAACCTCCCGTGAAAGGCGAGACCTTACCTTCGCTGATGGAGGCGTCTCGTCGGTCGAGGACGCGAACATCGTTTTCTCGACACGTACAAATCGCCGTCACGCCGTGGATCAATTTTCGACGAAGAGGCGCGGCCCTTCCAAAAACAATACGCCGATGACGCGATCGCGAAACGTTCAAGTTCACAGCACATACGTGCAGTGCAGAGAGAAACGGCCGGCCGGCCGGCGTCTCGTTGTCCTGGCCAGGTCGTGGAAGACTCGTCGCCGTGTGAACGTGATCAGGTACAGTCCGATGCATATCCTTTTTTTTTTCTTTTCTCCGTGTGGCCAGCGGGTTAAGCGAACGGCGGACCAGCCCCGCCGGCCGTACAGCTCCGGCCAGCTTCGTCTCGGCCTCAACCCTCGCTCGCGGCCAAGCGACAATCGAAAAGCCATGGCCCGCGCGCTCGCGGACGCTGGTGCAGTGCAGGCCCCTCGCCGCGATTTGGACGGATCGGTGGCGCTCCGAGCCTCCGATCTGGTGGTTTGCGAGGCAATTAAGGACCACTTGGACCGGAGCAGTGGAATCGGGCGTGCAGATTTGACGCCACGTGACGACGATTTTGCCTTTTCGTTTCGTCGCGACGGGATGGAGTGCGGTGTGAGGTGCTCCGCTCCTGTCTTGGCGTGCGTGACCGCTGCTCGTCCAAAAGGTGGGTGCTTTTCTTTTCGGCGGTTTGCGTGGCTGATGGTCGTGTGTGTGTGGTTTGGACTTCTCGCAAGTTTTACTTGCACTGAAGTGTCTGTGCAAATGCTGGGAAAAGAGACTCGAAGCATTCATTTTCAAGCAGTGGGGGGACTCGCCATCTCCTAGTGCTCTAATGATTCAGTGATGTAGTTTCCTTCACGAAATTCCTTAGCGCCGGCCGGTGCAACACCAGGATTCCGAAACAAGGATATCCGTGTCTCGTTCAGTGATGACTGGGAGCGCTGACTTTGTTTGTAGTGACCTAAAGTTGGAGACGAAGAGTGAATTTCATGGCAGGCCTTTCCAAGCCCCCACCGGGTGCACCATAAAAAGCAGCGAATCTCACATCAGGCACGCATTCGATGAGCCCATTATTGGTGGGCAAGAATCTCGGCTATAAGAAAGGCAAATCATAATAGAATACAGAGCACGTAATGGAAGGCTCCAATGCAACCACTCCGCAAGAACGAGCAAAAAAAAGGTAACAAATGATGTTCTGCTAAAATACCCGGTGGTTATGTTAGGACTGCTCTTTTCTTTTTTCGAAATATGTTACGACTACATGCAAATGAAAAGAAGAGAGACAAATAAAGGGGGTATTTGTGACGCTCCAAAACCTTCGCGTGTTGTTCTCTTGGCTCGAGATCGTCTCAGCGCCATGGAGAATCCTGCGATGACCCTGCTGCGATCGAAGTTGCTGCTCTCCTTGAGTTGGTCCAGATAGACGCCTTCGGCGGTCCTGGTATGGTAGCTGCAAAACAAAATATGAATCATTTACTTAGTCTTTGGGTGCGCGCCGCGCCAAGATGAGCAGTCGATGGAGTGGAGGTCCCCGGTTGAATCTGCAGAAAATTCAGTTCCGTCCGTATGAAGATCCCACCCGTCGTTTTGGCGCCTGAGGTGGACTCCGCTGAGATCAACCAACCAACGTGGTGTTTCGTCTTCCGTTCTGAGGCAATTAAGTATGGTGCCAGGAAAGAATAATAAACCCCAGGGTTCGAAGACGACGGCGGCGCCGGCTTTGTTGGCTGGCCGCGGCCGAGGCGAGCCGATCCACACGAACCTAACCTAACCCCCGCGCGACACCTGGTCGCACGCGAAGCGGACGCCTCACCCGTTCCCCACCCCCCGTCGTCTGGTGCGCGCTCGCGCGGGAGAAAAGCTCGGAACTGCCTCGCGGTAGCGCGACGCGGTCCTTTTGAAGAGCAAACGCCCCTCCTCTGCTCTCGCCGTCGCGGCTGCACCATCCGAATCAGTCACTCTCCCTCTCTCCTCTGGTGCCCCGGAGCTCTCATCTTCCTTCCTCATCCCGTCTCGTCTCGGCTAGCTGCTCGATCCATACGGCCGCTGCCGCGTTGTTTTCTTCGCCTCGTGTGTGTGTGTGTGTGGTAGAATACAAAGCGGGGCGGGGAGGCAGGATCGGTAGTCGTTCGTCCCATCGCCCTGCCGCTACGTACCTCTTGGTGGTACCCGGCGGCTCCGGTACGGCGTGCTGAGTCGGACGGTGAATGAATCGGCCGTAGGGCGGGCGTCTGGTTGTGGGTCAACCCATGGACGCCGGAGGGGGGGATGGTGCCGGTGCGGGGGCGAGCGCCGCCGTCAACGGCTCGCGTGGGCTCTTCCGCGCCGTGGTGTGGTGCTCCTCGTCGCCCCTCTTCTTTTGGCTGCTCACCGTCGCGCTCGTCGCCGCGATCCACGCCGCCTCCGGGCTCATCTCCTACAGGTAAGTAACACGCTCGCCGCGACACATCTGATAATTCTGAATTTCGACTGATCGTGGTTGTGTTCTTTGACACTTACCGATCGACGGTGTTCGTTCCTTGGTCCCGGCAGGAACGAGGACAAGGAGAGGGAGAAGAGGAAGGCGCGGCGCGGCGGGTTCGCCGCCGCCGGCGAGGAGAGGGAGGTGCCGGAGAGGAACGATGACAGGATTCTGGAGATGATGCGCAGTTTCAGCTTCGTGCAGGCGACCGAGGAGGATTTCCTGGAGGGCGTGGCGGCATTCGATCACGTTGCCGCCGTCGAGGAGACCAAGCCGGATGCGCCGTCGCCGGCGTCCACCTTCAGCTTCAAGTTTCAGCATCAGATGTCCGAAATTCCGCGGGAGACTGCGGTGGTTTTGAGAGAATTGCCACCCCGAGAAGAGGAAGAACAAGGTCAGGAGGAGGAGGAGGTTCCATCAGTCCCGTTGGAATCAGAACAAGAGGACGGAGCAGAGGAAACAGAGCTCGCAGTTGAAGAACGGGTGCAAGAGCAGAGGAGAGAGGTCGTGGTGGCAGCGCCGTCTAAGGTTGTCGCGGCCACGCACAACTACCGGTTCTTGACGGAGCGCGACTTCCGGGGGTTCATCAGGGAGCCCGAGGCCATGACGGTGCGCGTCGAAGAGTCCTTCGTGCCGTCGCCGCCGCCAGCGGTGCAGCCGGAGGAGCGAGGTGTGGTCGAAGTCGCCCCCCGTGGCGGCGGCTTCCTGACGGAGACAGACTTCAGGCCCGCAGACGAGCCCGACGTGTGTGAGAGCATGGCGTCATTCGGGAAGAGGACGCCGTCCCGGACCCGGAAGTCGGTGACCTCCCCGTCCTACCTGTGCGAGAGCGCGGCGTCGTCCGGGAAGAGGACGCCGTCGCGTACCCGGAAGCTGGCGACTTCCCCGCCCCGCATGTGCGAGAGCGTGGCGTCGTCCGGGAAGAGAACGCCTTCGTGGACCCAGAGGCCGGAACAGTCATCGTCCGTCGCGTCTAACGGAAGCGCCGTCGGCTCGAGGATGAGTTTCGCGTCAGAGTTCTCCGGCTTCGGCGACTCTGACTCCGAGTCCAGCGCCAGTGACGGGTACTCGGTAAAGGAGCTGATCGTCGACTCCGACAGCGACTGGTTCCTGTCGGAGGGCTTCCAGGATGCTACGCGCGACGCCGGCACCCGCAGAAGTTACGAGGCCAAGGTGCTCAGGGCCATCGAAGCCCTGGAGGTGGCTGCCAAGCTGGAGCATTCTTATGAGAACTCAGCGACTACTTTTTCGCCGAGCTCTGTTCGGCAGGGCTCGCCGGACAGCATTCCCGACGGCTCTGTCAGGTACCCTGAGGACATGTGGTCTCGCAGTCCTTCGCCGGACATGGAGTACAAAGACGGTGAGGACAAATTAGCAACAGAAGCAAAAGAGGCTGGGGAGAGGAACATGGAGGAGGAGGAGCAGAGCTTCGACACGAGCGACGACGAGCACTCATCGAGCAGCAAGAAGTTAGCATTCGTACCAGTGTGTGATTCTGCTTCTGTTGCTGACAAAAGTTTGGATCTTTCAGAGAAGGAAACCATCACTATAAATGATCACTCAGGTGAAGTTATTTCTGATGTTCAGAGAAGTCCAGAGACTGTTTCTGAGAGAGGCTTTGTTGTTTCATCAAATCAAATTGATGGTCCTGATGCTAGGAGAAGCCCAGAGTCAGGTGAAAAACTTTCTGATGTTCAGAGAAGTCCAGAGGCTGTTTCTGAGAGAGGACTCGTTGTTTCATCAAATCAAGTTGTTGGTCCTGATGTTCAGAGAAGCCGGGGGCCATCAGAGCATGAATTCGTTGAAACAATTGATCAGTCACTTAACCACATTTATGATGACATGGGAGAGACTGCCAGTGAAAGTGATAAATCATATGAAATAGTTTTTGATGACAAAAGACGCCCAGAGCCATTGGATACAGGATTTGTCGGTACGAATGATCAATGCCACGAACTCATTCCTGATGTCTGGAAACATGATCAGCCTGGCGAAGTGGATTCTGATGATAAGGGAGGCCTTTATGGAGCAGATAAAGTATTTGTTGTCGAAAATGATCATCCGGATAAGTTTATTTCTAATTCGAAGAAAGTGACTTTTAATATTACAAATGATCATTCGTATGAGGTACTTTCTTATGATAAGCGTACTCCAGAGACGCCAGAGCAAGAATTCAGTGCAAATGACCATCCATATGGAATGGTCCCTGACGCCATGCACAATTTAGAGTACAGAAAAGAAGAGGAACAAGCTAATGCAAATGATCATTCAGACAATTTTGTTCGACAAGCCTACGTTTCAGTCACAGGAAAGGCGAAGATGTACGAGGACAATGGGGAGGACTCTGATGTCAAGTCGAAAGATTTAACTGAGGAAGAGGAGGACGACTTGGAATCATTGTGGGAACACCAGGACCTGATAGAGCAGCTGAAGCTTGAGCTGAAGAAGGTGCGTTCGATTGGACTTCCGACGATACTGGAGGAGTCTGAGACACCAAAGGCGCCAGTGGAGGACCTCAAGCCATGGAGGATGGATGCTAAGTTCCTCCGCGAGGACCCGATGGACGAGCTGAATAAGTTTTACAAGAGCTATAGGGAGAGGATGAGAAAATTTGACATATTGTGCTACCAGAAGATGTATGCAATAGGTATGCTTCAATTTATCAGTTCCATTTTATTTACTTTGACTTATCTCCGATGCCAGTATTTTCTATCGCTTCATTTAGCCGAGTGCAAGCGCAATGATATCCTTAATTGACATGTTTAAATCACTGAAATGAATCAAAAGTCGGACATTAACAAAGCACTGCATTTCCTTAGAAAATCGAAGGGTTACTGAAAGTTTGAAATGCTAGTCAAGCACACTGCTGACAACTTTTTGCATCAACTAAGCATCGAATTGCATTTTGAAAGCTAGTTCAGGACTGATATAGCTATATACTCAAGCTTTGCCTAGCCATTTTTTCTTTCTTCAACTGAACATGCTCCAATAAAAGGAAGCTTCTTCAGGCACTGATTTTGTACTGTACTGAATTTGATCGCAGATTTCCTACAGCTCAGAAAGTCGAATCAGTCCAATTCTATAAAGTCCTTGTCGCCGACGGTGTCGTCCATCCTGTCACACAACTTCCGGCCATCGCGTCGGAGATCTCCAGAGGACCCATCGGAGCGTTTTCTCAAAGAGCTCCGGTATGATCTGGAGACGGTGTATGTCGGTCAGATGTGCCTGTCATGGGAGTTTCTCCGGTGGCAGTATGAGCAGGCCCGTGATCTGCCGGAATCGGACCCTTACCACAGCCATCAGTACAACCAGGTGGCTGGGGAATTCCAGCAGTTTCAGGTGGTAGTGCAGAGGTTCGTCGAGGATGAATCGTTCAAGGGTCCAAGGTTACCAAACTACATCAACAATCGATGTGTCCTCCGCAATCTGTTGCAAGTACCTGTAATAAAAGGTTAGCATTACTTCGGACTTCATAGGTGAAAAAATAGTTAGTCCATCTTACTTCTGAATTTTTAACCAAAAGAGTGACCTCGACATGTGCTCTGTTGGGTTGCAGAGGACAACTTGAAGGATAGGATGGAGGATCAGCGGAAGGGTAACTATGTTATATCCAGTGAGGAGCTGGAGGAGATCATGGAGGAGGCGATGCATGTTCTGTGGGAGTTCATCAAGGCCGACAAGGTCGAGACGACGTCCGTGCTCAAAGGCCTGTCGAACACTCACGTCGAGCTCCAGGACCCTTCAGACCATGATCTTATGGCGCAGATCCATGCCGCGTTACAAAAGGTAAGTTTAAAAGGCACACTGCCGGCAAGAGCTGATTTGCTACAGGGCAAGAAAAGTACATGCATAACACTGAGGTTTGAAACGTGTGCAGAAAGAGAAGAGGCTCAAGGATCTCCTCAGGACTGGCAACTGCCTCGTCAAGAAGTTCAAGAAGCCCAAGGAGGACAGATCAAACCAGAACCTTTTCTTCTCGCAGGTTGACATGAGACTCGTGGCACGGGTGCTACGGATGCCGAGGATCACCAGCGATCAGCTACAGTGGTGCAAGGCGAAGCTGGACAAGATCATACTGGTAGATAGGGTCAGGATCCACAGGGAGCCTTCATTTTTGTTGTTTCCCTGTTGAGAGAGTACGTATATATATGTTTCTTTTGCCACTTTTCTTTATCATCACCATGTAATCCACGGTGGTAGGATTTTCTTTTAACCATTAGTAATCCAGTTGCTTACACAGACCAGTAATTATAAACTATAACCTCAACCTGTCACATGTTACAGAGTATATGCCATTATACTTACATCGACTCTTCTGCATGCATGAACTGTTCTTCTGCTGTGTCGCCACATTCAGAGAACCACGCATGTTACATTCTTGGATGTTAGTTGTCGAGGCCGCTGCAATTCAAAGAAAACGATCAACAAGGACTGCACTCAAACTAACACCAGCGAATCGCATGCCCAGTTTCAGCCGTCGGGATGTACTGCTGTACCACTGACCTTCAACGTCACCATTAACTTGACTGTCATTTCTGAGTTCTGAACGGGCGACAGTACTTGTGTGCTCGTGTCCTTGTGTCTGCCACACGAGTCATCTAATAATGGCCGGCCACCTTGCGAGCTGATCCTAACAACCCAAGTACTAACTGCAGACAGAGTTCACTGCTGCTACAAACAAACATCCCAATTGATGCAGCTGAGTAGCTAGACTGAACAGTGCTGCTGTGCTGGCTAGATCTTGGGGCGCAACCTCAAGAGAGGCGCAGGAGCTTGAGCAAGAGGCTGTGGTCAGATACAGATAGGCGGCATTCAATGTGGCGGTACGGAGTGAGGCTGCGGAAATGGTGGAGCTGAGCTAGATGAGGAGACGAACCCACCGAGATCCCGAAACGGCAGCAGCTCTACCAGCTTGTCCTTGTGTGTGCGGGGCGCCGGCCCGCCGGGGACCTGGCCTCCATTATCGGTAGGAAATGCGAGCTCGGCGCCACAACGGCAGATGCAAAAAGATGCACCAGCTATGTCGGGGAAGGCATTGACGCGCTTGGTAGATGTACTATCTACCATCTGGAACGCAATTCGAATGAATTTCGAATCGAACAGTTTCATCTTTGCAAGGTCAAAGACAAATTCTTCTTTCTGACTAAAAGGTCAAAGACAAATTCATTTGTTCCAAAAGGGCAAAGGGGCCTCTACGGCTCTACCTTGTGCAGGAGGGATTCCAGGGAATGTGTAGTTCTCACAAAACCAAACGCCGGTTACCGGCTTTTCAAAAAAAAAGATAAAAAAACGTAATTGCTAAACAATAGGTTGCTTAGAAATTTTTGTTATTTCGCTCACAAATCTGTACAGTGCACGGGTAGAATTGGACATGGAACCGATGCGACCACCAGCCTTTAATAGAATTTTTCTATTTCTCTCACGCGATGGAGATAATGGGCTGTAACCCAGTAAACAGAGGCCCATACAATCTACCCGTTCATGGCCCATCTATACCGGCCCGTCCTATTATTGCATCAACCCGATCCCAGCCGTCCGATCTAGGTCAGTTCCCTCGAGGTAACCATTTATAGTCCTCGCCGCCGGCGCACGCACGTTTCCCTTTCCCCCAGCCTCTCCACTCCCTCCTCCTACCAGGGTTTATCCATCGGCGCGTGCCTGGCGGCGGCAAGATGGTGCAGCGTCTGACCTACCGGAAGCGGCACAGCTACGCCACCAAGTCTAACCAGACGCGGGTCGTCAAGACCCCAGGTCTATATCGCCTTCTCTTATCCCCTCGTTTCCTCCATTTTTCGGTGGTTTCTTGTTCTGCTTTGGATTCGATTCTGATTCCCACGATCGGTTTGTGTTTTGTACTTGCAGGTGGCAGGCTCGTGTACCAGTACACCAACAAGAGGGCGAGCGGCCCCAAGTGCCCAGTGACCGGGAAGAAGATCCAGGGGGTGAGTGGACTCTTAGCTTATCCTGGCTCGTGTGACACTGATGTCAACCTGTGTGATGTAGTTCTTGATTGCTTGGTTAAGTCTTGGTAGCGCGGTTTGGGTTAGACAGTACTCAGTGTGGTGTTGGGGGTAGGGGTGGAGTTGTGAGGTTGCTGGCAGGATTAGTTCATAAAATGTATTTGAGTTATTTCTTAGTCTGCATCATAGTCTGAATCTTCCTTTGTCTTTTCTAGTCTTCATCGGTTGATGTAAGTATCACATAAATCAATGCCAACACTACAATATTAGTCTCTATCTCCGCCCTTTAGAAATGTTTTGTTGTTCAGTGTGGTACGCTGTGACTCAAGCTATGCTATGATCTATAGAACACATGCTTACATTTTGTGGACAATAGGTTCACCATTAAAAATAGAAATAACAACAAAGCCTTTGTCTCAAGCACGTTGAGGTAACATACATATGAAACCCAAACTGGGTTTCGTATCTGTAGGAATGACTGGTTTTGATGCTGGCTCGTCAAGCCTATCAGAACCCTCCTACTTTACCCGGGCTTGGGGCCGGCTATAACTAGAAAGGCATAGGCGGTGTTACAATAGGTGCACTAATAAAGGGCGTACCCAGTGCCGAAGGCTCCCACCATGTGGGGTCTGGGGAAGGGTTATTTCTAGACAGCCTTACCCCTGCTTTTGCAGAGAGGCTGGTTCGAACCCAAGACCTCAGGACACACGTGGAGACACACTACCACTGCGCCAGGTCCGCCCTTCTTTTGTTGTAAGAGCAATCCATTTGCTCCTTTGTGGTGATAGATGTTATGAATGCTCTTTATTCTTTTTCCCGTGGAGTACTTATGTTGGTTTTAACCAGCTTTTTATTAGCTTCCTCAGTTTGCATTCTGGTCCCTTAGCTGGCTTATAATTACCTTCATGCCTTGATTTTTTTTCTTTTGTGATACTTATATGTGATGATATCCACTCCAGATACCCCACCTCAGGCCTACTCAATACAAAAGGTCCAGGTTATCTCGGAACCGCAGAACTGTGAATCGTCCCTATGGTGGAGTGCTATCTGGAACTGCTGTTAGAGAAAGGTTAGCATATAGGCTCAAAATATTGATGCAATGTTCCTAAATGAGAAAAACATGCTCTCTCTACAGTCTCATGCCATCTCACTATCTTGCAGGATCATCCGTGCTTTCCTGGTTGAAGAGCAGAAGATTGTGAAGAAGGTGTTGAAAATACAGAAGACCAAAGACAAGGCTGCCTCAAAGTAACTGTTTGACTTGGAAGCAAGACCGTTCTGTAAACAAGAGAGGACATTTTTTGTCTGTCGATGATCTATGCCTTAGTCTCTTCTAGTATGTCGAGATGGCAAGTGTTGAATTAGAGTACTTGAATTCTGTCTACTGCTGTGATGTCAAAGATTGTGAGACAAAATCTAGTCACATGTTGCTTTGGTTTCCCGAATCCAATGTCGAATTCACATAAGGTTGTTCAAGTAGCATTTGATTTTCAACCTGCTGCAATTTAGGTCTCATTTTATTTATTCCTAAGCTCATTGTTCGTCAGGTGTGTGCTGGGTATGGATCTTTACGCTGTAGTGCCTTCTGTTTATACATGTGTTTCCTGTTGTTTGAACACTGAGTACCTTCAGTGCCAACACACTACTGCGTGGCAGCTCCATGGCAATTGTTTAAGGTTGTCTAAGTACAATTTCGAAGGCAAATCTATTCCACTCGGGATCGTGAGAGATGGGAGTTGAGAAACAGTTCCCAAGCAATGGCGCGCGCTTAAGCGGCTTCCCTCTCCCCACCCTGCCTCTCCGATCTTCCACGGCTACACCGCAATGCCTCCATCCCGGCTCCCGCCTGCCCACGCCCGCGTCCTCTCCCCGCGCTTCTCCTCGTCGCCCCCAGCCCGCACACCCCACCCGCTCGACGGAATGCCGCGCCGCGGCGCGGACCGCCTCGCGGGCCTCCCCGCCACTCTGGCGGGCTTCGTCCGCGCGCGCGCCGCGGGAACCGCCGCCGCCGCCCCGTGCCGGTTCTTATACGGGAATGCGCTCGCCGCCTCGGCCGGGACGCACCACGCGCTCGCCTTCGCCGAGCAGCTCTACTGCGCCGCCTGGAAGGACGGGCTCTCCGGTGACGCCTACGTCTGCAGCGCCGCGGTCGACCTGTTCGCCAAGGTCGGTCGCCTGGTGGACGCGCTGAGGGTGTTCGAGGACGGGGACCAGACGAGCGCGGTCTGCTGGAACGCGGCAATCTCCGGCGCGGCGCGGAACGGGGATCACGCGCTCGCCGTCCAGATGTTCGGCGACATGGTGAGGGGCTCGTGCGAGCCGAACTCGTTCACTTACTCCGGGGCTCTCAGCGCGTGCGCGGCGGGCGCGGAGATGCGGATTGGTACGGCGGTGCACGGGATGGTGCTCCGTCGTGATCCCGAGTACGACGTCTTCGTAGGTACATCCATCGTTAATATGTACGCGAAATGCGGTGATACGGGCGCGGCCATGAGGGAGTTCTGGAGGATGCCTGTGCGGAACGTGGTTTCATGGACCACCGCGATCGCTGCTTTTGTGCAACAAGAGGAGCCGGCAAGCGCGCTGCTGCTGCTCAGTGAAATGGTGCGGAGTGGCGTGGGGATTAACAAATTTACGGCTACTAGCATACTGCTTGCTTGTTCTCAGATGGCTATGGTGCGAGAGGCTAGCCAGGTGCACTGCATGATTATGAAGACGGAGCTGTACTTGGATCAAGTTGTCAAGGAGGCTTTGATTTCCACGTATGCATATATTGGGGATATTCAGTGCTGTGAGAAGGTGTTTGAAGAAGTTGGCACAGTTAGCAACAGAAGCATCTGGTCCGCCTTCATCTCTGGGGTTAGTGACCATAACCTGGAAAGATCAATTCAGCTGTTAAGGAGGATGTGTTGGAAGGGTATAAGACCAAACGACAAATGCTACGCCTCTATTTTCAGTTCTGTCGATTCTATTGAGCTTGGCAAACAGCTGCATTCGTCGGTCATAAAAGATGGGTTTGTTCAGGGTGTTCTTGTGGGAAGTGCTCTCTCCACTATGTACTCTAGATGTGACGATCTGGATGACAGCTACAAGGTTTTTGAAGAGATGCAGGAACGGGATGGAGTGTCATGGACATCAATGGTTGCTGGTTTTGCAACACATGGTCGTTCAGTCGAGGCATTCCAGACGTTCAGGGATATGATTGTTGATAGTTTTATGCCTGATCATGTGTCGTTAACTGCCATTATTTCAGCTTGTTATGGACCAGAGTGTTTGCTCAAAGGAAAGGAAATTCATGGATATGTCCTTCGCATCTATGGAGAAACCACATTCATTAACCATTGTTTTGTCTCCATGTATTCCAAATGCCGAGATGTACAGACAGCTCGAAGAATTTTTGATGCAACTCCATGCAAAGATCAGGTGATGCTATCATCTATGATATCTGGATACGCTATAAATGATTGCAGTGAGGAGGCAATCTCAATGGTTCAGCTTATGGTGGCAACTTGTTTCCACATCGATAGGTTTGTATGCTCTTCTATTCTTAGCCTCTGTGCTGACATGGCAAGACTATTATGTGGTAAGATATTACATGGGTATGCAACTAAAATAGGAATACTCCATGACCTATCTGTAAGCAGTTCGCTTGTGAAGTTGTACTCCAAAAGTGGCAATCTGGATGATTCTCGGAAAGTTTTTGATGAAATAAGTACCCCAGATTTAGTTACCTGGACAACTATAATTGATGGATATGCTCAGCACGGGAGTGGTCATGATGCTTTGGCAATGTTTGACTTGATGATCAGATGTGGAGTAAAGCCAGACACTGTCATACTAGTGAGTGTTCTGTCTGCTTGTGGCCGTAATGGATTGGTTGAGGAAGGCATTAAACATTTTAATTCGATGAGAACTGTGTATAGGGTTGAGCCTACATTGCACCACTACTGTTGTATGGTTGATTTACTTGGTCGATCTGGGAGGCTTGCAGAAGCAAAATGTTTTATTGAGAGTATGCCTGTGAAGCCTGACTTGATGGTATGGAGCACGCTGCTTGCTGCTTGCAGAGTTTATGATGATACTGAAATTGGACGCTTTGTAGAAACTAAGATCAATGAAGAAAATTACGATTCAGGATGTTTTGCAACTCTTTCAAACATTCGAGCAAATTCTGGAGACTGGGATGCAGTAGAGAAAATTAGAAAATCAGTCAAAAGTGTGAAAAAAGAACCTGGATGGAGTATGGTGTAAGAATAGAAATGCTTGAGAAATACATAGGAAAAAGTAAATGCAGCACAGAACGTAGAAACATGTGTTTTGTGCATTGGCACAAATCGACTACATAAATTAGCCAAAACACACTGCAGAGTATGTTCTTAAAACTCCCCACCCTTGAAATATTTTAGAAAAAAATTATGTGATCTGATTTTACTTTCTTTTAACCTATCTTTCTCTTGCATCCCTATTTTTTATTCTCATGGGTTTCATTTCTAGCCTACCCCAACTTGCTTGAGACTCAAAGGCTTTGTTGTTTTATATGATCCAATTTAAATAGTGAAGGTATTCCATTGGTGTTTGGCTTGAGGGACAAGCTTACAAATCATATGGTAATGAGGAATATACTGTAGGTGGTCTTATGGTATTTCATGCTAAAAGTAGCAGGAAGGAGGCTCTTAGTTGATATATCTAACTATGTATACTACTTTTTAGTAGATATATTAGACATTTTGGTGTGCGGTGAGGGACAAGGCAGAGAATCACTTGGAATGTTGCTTGTCCTATCATCTGGTAAATCATCCCCTAAATCAAATGAAAACTTTATTTTCCATGGAATTCCACTCATTTCCTGGACTGTATTCATTACCAGATTTTCTTGTGCGTGGATCGTCATCTGTGTCCAATACCTACATTTCTATCTATATCCCGATCAACTTTGTATCCGTTGGATGGTTGAAGCTGTCTAAACTCTGTGTTTGGCAAAGCTTCATTCACGCTGTTTATTATTCCAGGAGCCATGCTTATAAGCACTGATGTGATATCTGATGATTTCTGCAGAGTTTGTGTTTCAAATGGCAACATTATTGGACTGCTATGAATGCCTTCTCTATCGGAGGAGCTACTGATGGACTGCGGTTGAAGTTTATGACTTTATGGGACGAGCCATCTTGTGAACCGGTGAGCTCTCCTGCCACCACCTGCAAATACTGTTCGATGTTGAACCGATTTGCTGAGCAAGTGGACCTTTCCGAAGCGACCTTGTATGAGATGATTAGAAGAGTGTGCTACATATGAGACAAAGGTATGAGATAATGAGAAGAGTGTGATACATGTAAGGTGTTTTCTGAAACTTCCTGTTATATCAGAATGCTCCGATTAAATAGCTTTGTTTGTGGTTCAACAGATGACAAAGGTCCTATAAAGGACAGCTAACGCCGGCTGGTCACCGGCGGCCGCAGCAAACGCCGTTCATCTCCTTTAGCAGCTATGCACCCAGTTCTTTGAGAGGGGATTTGCCTCCGCTGCTTCGAGAGGAAGACGGGTCTGCATGGGAGCAGACTCAGGAGGATAAGAGAAGCCGGCGACAACGGCGGCGAAGCCGTCGGTGAGACCCTTCGTTCTGCCTCCGCAGTGCTAGCCGATGAAGTCCCACGGGATAAGGTGGGGACCTTTTCGAAATTATAAAGTCTCCGGGGGAAGAGAATGAAATGTAATTAGGGAACTGACAAAATATTGTATAGTTGGGGTGCACACTAAAAAGTTACCACCCTGCTTTTGTTTCCCGAAAGCTGTCAGTTATCACCCTGCCTTCCTTCTAGTGTTTCGAAGCATTGGCGGCGGAGCAGCACCGATGGCGGCGTCGGCGAGCACGTCCGGCGAGTGGCTGACGGGCGCTCTGCGGGATCTTCGGGAGCGGAAAGAGGGCGCGCTGGATCTCGACACCGATCTCATCTCCGGCCTCGTCTCCTTCTGCGAGCTCGCGCCTCCCCCCGACGCTGCCGACTACCTCGCGGTTTGTGAAATATTGCCTTAACCTTGAGACGACCCGTACAGTACGCGGATCCTCTGGCTTGACGATTTAGATTCTGATCAGGCTTTTGTTTGTGCGCGCGTGCTTAGCAATGACCTGATCTGATCGCCAACGTTTTGATATATGATTAGGGTTTGTGTGCTATTTGACCTCAAATGTTATTAGTTCTTAATAATATGATCACTGCTGTGTTGTTTTCGTTGGTGGGAAATTCGCTAAGCTGTGCCGCTACCAGTTGCTGTGTTTTTCGTTTTTTTGTGGGTTTTGTTGCTAGGCAAAATTATGAGGGTTGAAGTGTTTTATCATTAAAAAGGTCCGTCGTACTAGGAACTTTCTGGTGAGTAGAAAATTTGTTGCATCAGTGGATTGTGTATCATAAATGTTCTATAGGGGAAAAACAGTAGGGGAAGCTCCTGCCATCATGAATAACTTTTTTACAACCAGGTGCAGTTTCATAAGTGGCAAGCACAATTGTGCATCAACTCGAATGCTTGAGGGCTGTCAATGTCAGGTCGAGCTATAGATTATCAGTTATGTCCTTATACAAATGTTAGTGCCCAAAGCCTTACAAGATGTTAATTTTGGTTCTGCTATTCTTTGTGACTCTTGTTCAATGGATGTGCAGAATCTTTATAAGCCATCCATTTTCCATAAAAGGTGGAGTAGGATAGCATATTGCGAATTCTAGTGCTGTTTTGCCTTGCTTTTTTGTCGATGCGAAATCGTGTGCTGTGTGTCTGTCTTGTCTGACTGATGCATATGTATTGTTCTCTCAGTCAAGATTTCTGCATTGCTTGCTGTGTATGTTGAAAATGTTTTGCTTTCTAGTGAATGTTACCTTCAAAGTTGCAACTATAGGGTCAAATTTGCAGTTTTACATATCTCTTGTTCTTTGCAAATTTGATGTGCTGAGATATACACATTTAGGCCAAATATTCATGTGGCCATGGTCGTTGAATTAAAGTGCACTATTTTCTTTTTGCTCAAAACTACTTTTCTCAATCCGTCATGTTGCATTATGAAGAGTCACTGATTCCATTAGTTTGTTTTTGTTTTATTATGTGTTCCATACTGTTTCTTTCAAAGTGACAACATTAGTTATCGCATTTCTGGTTCCATTAGTTTATTTTATTTTGTTAAATGTTACCTTCAAAGACCCAAAGTGGGTCGGACCCTTCCCCGGACCCTGTGCAAGCGGGAGCTATATGCACCGGACTGCCCTTTCTTTTCCTTTCTTTTTCAATACTGCTTGGTTCAGTGACATCAATAATTATCACATATATAATGTACCAGTACATTAGGAAACTGTTGTTAGTTAGTTGGTGTTATTATTTATCGTGACCTGTGCATTTTAATGGTGCAGAATATTATTGGAGCAGAAGCTGCTCAGGACCTTATTCAAGAGTACTTGCGGAGGAGGGATCACATTGCTCCTTCAAATGGAAATGAAAGCTTGCAATCGCCTAGCCTTCTGCCCTATATGAAGTTATCTGCTGGCACAGCGACCAGCCAAACAAAGAAACAGACCCGTACACAAAAGGATGCAGCGTCTTCTTCCAGTCAGAGTTCCAAGGGTCAATCAGAAGTTGATGAATCCCGACTTGCCTCTAAGAGAGGTTCAAGAAAGAAAGGAGTAAAAGCTATCTCCCTTGCTGAGGCAGCAAAGGGTTCTATTGTTTTCAAGCAGGGCAAACCTTGTTCATGCCAAGCACGGCAGCACAACCTTGTTAGTAATTGCTTATCGTGTGGCAAAATTGTGTGCGAACAAGAAGGCGAGGGACCCTGTAGTTTCTGTGGTGCACTAGTCTTGAAGGAAGGTAGTACATATGCCGGTTTAAGTGATGTCGGGCTACCTCTTTCAGAATCAGAAGCTGCAGCTGAAGCGTATGCAAAAAGGCTTGTTGACTATGACAGAAATTCTGCTGCAAGGACTAAAGTTTATGATGACCAAAGCGACTATTATGAAATGGAAGGAAACAGTTGGCTCTCTTCAAAGGTAACCTGCCTTAGGTTCTTTATCTGATTGGCCCATTTCGTTTATTATCTGTTCATACTCCCTCTGTTTCAAATTATTTGACGCTGGTTAGTTCAATTTTGAACTAACCGGCATCAAATAATTTGAAACAGAGGGAGTATTTTAACAGCATTCCATCCATTAATTTTTATTGTGGCTGTGCTAACTTTCTTCTGATATGAGGATTACATATTCATTACAATATTTATGGCTAAGTGTTCTTGTTTGTACAGTTTCAATGATTTATGTAGAACTGATTCTCATAGTTATTAACCTTGACATCATATACATCTGTTGTAAGAACATGTAACTTCATGGGTAATACAAGATTTATCATATGGGTGTTTTGTGATAATTTTGGCACTACAGGAAAAGTCAAATCTAAAAAAGCAACAAGACGAAGCTCAGGAAGCAGCTGCAAAACAAAAGGGCAAAGCTATTGTTACGTTTGATTTGGTGGGACGCAAGGTAATTATTTGTTCCTGCTCTACAGAAGGTCATGTAGGCTTGGTTAAATTATCAGTTAACATATTGAAGCTTCAGCAGAACATATGGAAGCAAACATAATTTAACAAGCGTTTTTTGCAGGTGATTTTGAACAATGATGGTGCCACAGAGCTGGAATCTGAGCACTCGATCTTGAGACCATCTGAAGAGAAGGATCAGAGCCACCGCATACAACCCAACCCGACAATCAGAGAACAACCAGTGTTTGTCGAAACAGGTCCAGTGAAGCCGAAAACCGACAGAGCAAGGCAGAGCAAGAGACTTGGCAAGAATGGCCTGTGCCTGGAAGTGACCGGAAGGGTGCAGCATGATGACAAGGACTTGCAGAGGATTCAGAGTGGCAAGATGGAGGGTGACCACTTGGCGTACAGCTCCTTTGGTCAACGGCGTGAAGGGGATGACTACGAGTGCTCGCCAGATTTTGATTGAAACGCGCATACTTCGATGAGTTCGTTATCTTTTCGGCAAAGAGGCAATCTTGAAACAGCATGTGAAATGCCATGATACCCGTACAACTATGTTTGCAAGAATATGTTTTGGACCTTTTATAATGTAAAAATGTGAGAATGTTGCATTTCGTCCTTGTGAATGAGACGCAAATCAAGAATTCATTTTTTGATGAAATCAAAGGAACTACTTACTCCCAACGAAAACAATAAATTCATGGTGGGCTTCGGATACACTAGGGTCCTTTTGGGCCCATCTGTACCGTCTTGAATTGGGCTAAACTGGATTTCTATGGGCTTTTGAGATCATTGTGGCACGGGATCGTGAATTTTTTTATTATTAACACTGTTGATAAAGAATTTAATATTAATAACATCTAATTTTTTTTAAAAAAATAATCACTCTCTTGTGCACGTGGACATCTTGCATTCACGCCGTCGACGATTGGGTCACGTAGGCAGCTCTGTCGTCCACAGTGTGGACGACAGAGCCACGTGGACCCTCCTGTCGTCCACGCCGTGGATGACAGGCCACGAAGGCAGAATTCTTCCCTATAGCAAATATTTCAAGATTATGTTTTTAGCACCCATTTAAAAATGCTTAGAGATATTTTTATAATTTTTTATAGAATTTAATATAGTATATTGTGTTATGATTTTATGTAAGTTGGTTAATATAACTTTTGTTTAATAGATTCTATGGTACGTAATTTTGAATTATGTAATACGATCACAAATTTGATTATGACTTGTTATAGAAGTAAATGTAACTAAATTTATCAAAATAACACCAGCACTTGATTAAAAACATTCATCATTAGATACATTACGAAGTTTATTAAATAGCAAATATAGATTCTACTAAGTGCAACGGAGATATTTTTTCTTGCGCAATGCATCCGGCCTGGCATCCCTTGCGCGACGTGCTCTCTCCTGTAAGCGCTCCTGTTCATCCTCTCTCGCCTGACGAGCAATGTGTTCTTCCACCTGAGCCTCACCTGAAGTTTGCGTCGACGCTCCGCCTGTTCAGCCGCTTCCTTCCTCTCCTGCTCAACCCGCTTTTCGTACTCCATCTCGTAGTGGAACTTGTCCCAGACAGCTCTATGCATTGCGTGTACGTACTCGACGTCTTCCGCTGTTTATTCGTTGTCGATGTACCGTGTGAACTCATAAAGTGGCGGTGGGATGCATGATTAATTATCTGTTGTTATGAAGATTTGAGATAAAATGTCAATACAATATTCATAGATTTGTGAAGTAAATATGTTACCTGACGTCTATCATTTAGAAAAATGGCGTGGTCCTATGCGGGGGGTCATATTCATAGCTCTTGCACATCCATAGGCTCAAACTGTAGGTGACCCAGTCTTAAATCTTTTACGAACCAACGATCAGTGCCACATAGACACATTGACGGTTGTAATCCCTCTGGAACGCGAACTCTCTCTGTTTGATGTGGTGGTGAGTAGGTGAGTCCATGTCCACGAGAGTTGGGTATGTGAAGTGTAGTTGTGGCGAATGTCCGGAGTGCTCTTAAATGGACAATCGAAGCTGGACGATTCGTCTAGTAGGTGGACGAGTCGTCGAGTACGTGGACGACTAGTCCATCAGTTGTATGACTCGTCCATCAGTTGTACGACTCGTCCACCAGGTGAATGAGTCGTCCAGTACGTGGACGACTAATCCATCAGCTGTACGGCTAATCTATCAGTTGTACGACTCATCCATCAGTTGTACGACTCGTCCATCAGGTACACGAGTCGTCCACCAGGTGGACGAGTTGTCTAGTAGGTGGACGACTAGTAAATCACTTGTACAGCTAGTCCATTAGTTATACTACTCGCCTATCAGTTGTACGGGTCGTCTATTAGGTGGACGAGTCATGCAGTTAAAAGTCCCTAGTGATTTTTGGCAAAATAAATAATTTGTATTTCTAACCACCAATAACGGTTCATTTCACTTTAGTGCGAACATCATAGAACACTATTAGTTACTCTCGTCCATATTTATTAAAATTCGAAGTAGAAGATAATACATTATAAGGATACATTGCGCGCATACATGTTGTTGCATATTAGTGAAACCTAGTTTAACGGTTAGGGTTTGACTTGTGGTGAGGACATTCGCAATCCCTGTTATCGTAGACGGGCCTATCACCTATGTACTCGAATAGCTGAGAATCCATTTCCGCAAGTTCAGCAACCATCTCTCGGTTTTGATCTTGTAAATATTTAATGTAATCTTTAGTTGGCTTTAATGGCGGTGGGTCAACCCAGAGTGTGTATCCGCAGTTATCATCATCGAAGTAGCACTAGTTAAATAGCAAAAAAGGTCAAAAAATAACAATATTGTAGCTAAAAATAATATGTATTTTGAACTTACTCCACTGTTAGGACAACGAAAGAATCGACGACCGCTGCCCTCTCTTCCATCCTTCATTTGCACAACACAATCAAGGCCACAACGGCATTTGGGCTACTCTTCTTTCGTGCTATCATATGGACAAAGAGGATTAAACACACCAAAATCAGTCTTGCTTAGAACCGGAGACCTGTCTACCGGTGGTTCATACCAATCAGGACCACCCACCAAGTAGTTGGGACGCACCGAACTAATGTTTTCTACTCCTATCCTACCACGACCTCTGCTCGCCATTGTTTTAGTACTCTCTTCGGTCACTCTCAGTTCGTAATGGTGACTTTTGAAGGCGCTACACTTTTATAGGGCTAATGTCGTCCACCCTATGGACGACTCGTCCAACTCGTGGATGATTTTGAATCCGTCATCAGGAACATTTTGCTTATTTGTAGTTTGGTCTTTTGGTATTAAAAGAGTTATTATTTACGGTAGAAAGTAACGTGCAAAAAGTAGAGATGTAAATTAATTATCTTAAAAGATATGATACATAGAGTGAAACAAAGACCAAAAATAAATTACACAATATATCAATGCCTAGCACGCTTTCCACGTCCACCACTACTAGCCTTACGCGCCGCTCGTACGTGGTCTGCATCATAAGTTAGCGGATTAGGCGGGTTCCTAGGCCTAGGAGGTCCCGGCGGGGTCGCGTCCTGCACCGGCTGCGTCGGCTCCGAAGCTTCTTGCGTCTGAGGAAGCGTGTCCGTCATAGCATCAGCGACATACGCTTCCCAGTCAAGAAGACTCCCAAATCCCGCTGCATCGCATCGGGACCGTAGGAACCGTAAGACGGGTCCTCAAAACCTAAAAAAAATGTTATTTGTTAGATTTATGAATAACTATTAATATTAATAATATGAACTAAACTGACATGTATCACTGCACCAGTTGGATATCCCAACAATGTCATCGGGACACGTAGGACAAACGTAGGACGTCGAAGGCACTACACAGAAAGCTCGTACCTGTCAATCCACTTATCGTCCAGGTGTAACAACGTCTTCGGCACCCTAGGCCGCAACGTGATAAGTTCGACTCCTTGAACACTGCTCAAGTATGAGCGGTGTCGAGCGTCGAACTGAGTGTCCAAGAGCTCGTAAGTGGCACTGTCACTCGCAGCCATGGCTGCAGGTTTAAAATATATTAAATTGTTAGTCATTATGAACTTATGTAAATTCTTAACGAACAATATTATTTTTAAAGAACAAAATCCGTAATACATGATGACGTTACATCGAAAAGATTACAAACCAAATCATTTATCATCCCGCTGTGAGCGACGAGCACGAGGACGCCGCCCGTCATATGGATTTTCTGAAGGTCCCGCTTTTGCTGCTCCCGTAACATTACGCCGAACGCAATTCCTGTAACTATGGCCAACTTCGTTACAGTTGCTATATCTCACTTGTTGCGATGATGAGCACTCATCCATATCATTTCTTATACGTCGAGTCTTACGCCGACCACGAGTCTGCTTCAACCTCAGATAATCAGAGCCTCTTTCGAATTGTGGTTCAGGATCGCTGGTTAATGCACCAAAAATACGGTAACCAAATATCTTTGCGTACTAGGTTGTGTGTAAAGTCTCCTTGAAAAAATACTGTGACATATATAAGTTGGAGATAATTGACTCCGACTACACGCAACAATGATATGAGAACAAGGTATATGGAGGAGTTTTGACTTCATACGTGTATATATGGCAGAGTTCTAACGAAGAACACACTCAGGCACAGTCTGTTCACTCGTGGCACAACGTGCGCCTCTGTCTACGCATGTGATCTAAAACCTGTTCTCTATAGTTCTAGTTTGTTTGACACTATGCAAGTGAGTCTTTTTAATCTTTTCGTCCATGTAGTCACAAACAAATTTTGAGAAGATTAAATTAGGATCAACCATCAATAGAGAAGCTTCTGCAAAACGCTCACGAAAGTACTTCATCATTCTATTCAAGATTCCTTTAACAATACCAACCAGTGGTAAAACTCTTGACCCACGTAGGACAAAGTTGTAGACCTATACGAAACTTTCATTAATTTATAGTACTACCATTGTTAAGATAAATTTAAAGTATAACAAATAATCGTCAAATGAATCATAATCAGAAATATTATTATAATCCCTATTCTCAGCAAACATCTGATGAACTATATGTTCTATATGCTCTCCTTCATCTGCTTAACTAATTGCCTCAGTAACAACAGTATGTGACAATTCATTATAATCACCCTCTTCGCCATCACCATCATCATTATCTTTCTCGTTATCATTTTTGTTCTGCGTCTCATCGACTACTTTCTTGTCTTTAATCCGAATAAGAAGTATTAGAGACCACCCAAATTGAAGAGCCCTTGTAACATAAGCACGCTACACGGATGTTCACTTTAGCGGTAGTAGTTAACAAAAATGGTCCTAACTTGAACGACTGATAACTCCGTTTATTTTCAACTCATATTAATCTCAACTCAGTTTAAAAAACTTTCAGCAACTATCTGTATATACCCATAAATATTCGTTCCCGTTGGACTAGATATTCACCGATTTATAAAAGAGAGTCGTGACAGATCTACTCCACTCGAATTATAGCTAATTTGGCCATCTGCATAAAATATCTGAAATTCTAATTTATTCGACATACCTAACATACATATATACGCAATCTAATAATTTTAAAAAGAATAGTAATGAAAAATTGAATTACGCATAATGTAATATAAATTATGTTAAAACAGACTATACTTAACTATAAACTAACCATAATTCTTAAATCCAAATCAAAATTATAAACAAACTTAACAGTATCAAATTAAACTAATCAAAATTATAACTAAACTAAACCTAATCAAAATAATAAAAAGTTTTAAAAAATTATAACTAAGCTAAACATAAAATAAAACTAAGCTAAAATTCTAAAAAAATAAATTAGACTATAACTAAAAGTACGAAACGAGATCTCAAAAACCAATTACAAATAACATAAACTAAAATTTAAACTAATATAAAATCTAGATTATAAAATAACTAAATCCTATTAATAAATAAAAACTAAATTAAACACTAAAATGTAAAACAGAAACTAAACTATTACTATAAGTTTAAACTATTATTTAAATCTAAAATATCTAAAGTACACAATTAATATAAGTAATTTCAAAATCTTAATTTATTTTTAAAAGATTATATCTTTTCCTTTTTTTCTTTTCTTCTTTTCTTTTTTCTTCTCTTCCCCTTCCCCTCTTTTCTTCTCTTGTTTGTTTTGTTGGATGTGGGAAGAAGGCCCCCGGGTGACTAGTTATATAGGAAATCCCTGTCGCCCACGCCGTAGACGATAAGACACGTCGGTCCAACGGTCTAGTGACCGTTGGGTCGATGTGGATTCCACATGGGTCGGTGTCGTCCACGGCGCGGACGACACTGGCCTGTCATCCACAGTGTGGACGACAGGATGTCCACGTGGACAAATCATCCACACCGTGGACGATAAGGTGATTAGTTTTACAAAAAAATAGATGTTATTTAAATTAAATTCTTTATCAACAGTGTTAAAAATAAAAAATTCTGGGATCGCTGGAACGGAGCTTGTCGTAGACACGAAGAAGCCTCATTTTCGCCTGCACCGCCCTCCCGTACAAGGACTGGGCGTCCTTCGTCTCCGACCTCATCGAACTCGTCGCACCGCACGTTCTGGCGGAGGGTGTGGTGGACTACCGTGTGCGCTCGCTGGCGCGCGAACAACTAGGGTTGCAAACGGATCGGATATATTCTAATCCATCCGGTACTGTTTCGAAAATATCCGATCCATATCCATTTTTTGGATATTTTTTGGATTCGGATTCAGATATTTGGTTTCGGATATCGAATTGGAAATGGTTTTATAACATATCCGTCTGTTTTGCCAGATATCCGTTTTTTATCGGATATATCCGAATATTTCTAAATCGGATATCTGACCCAACTAGTGTTTTGGGCCTTAGCCCGTTTTCTCCCTAACCCTAACCCGGTCACCCTGTACGCTGCAGCCTCACATAAGCCGTCGCCTGGCCCCCGCCCCCAATTCTCGAATCCCCGCCCCCCGCCGCCGTTCTCCCCCGGCCGGCGCCCACCGCTTGCTGGGATGCCGGCTGACCGGCCCCGACCCCAAGAGCCTCCCGTGTCCCGCTTGCTGTCGCTGAGCCTCCGCCCTCCGGCCCCGACTAGCCTACTCCTCGAGGAGCGAGGACCTCGACGCGCCAGGCTCCCTTCCGCGGCCCTGAGGGCCGAGGCCCCGTCGCCGGCCGCCGCCCCTGAGGCCCCCTCGTCACCGACCGCCGCCCGTGAGGCCCGCCCCGTCACCGACCGCCGCCCCCGACTCCCGAGCGGCCGAGCCCCTATTAGCTGACCGGTGACCGCCGCCCCCGAGCGGCCAAGCCCCTGTCGCTGACCAGTGACCGCCACAATGCCGCCCCCGAGGCCCCGGCCGCCCCTGTCCCCTGAGCCACTGAACCGAGGCCCCATCACCAGCCACCGAACCGAGGCTCCGTCGCTAGCTGCCACTCGCCCACTCTTCATTCACGTGTGCCGGACTGCCGGTGAGAAGCCTCTACATTCTCCTCTCTCTCTCTTGTTAAACAGTTTGCAGTGATGTATATGCTCGAATGCATTGTTTGATACTTTGATCAATCAATTAGTAGTCGAAAGATTTATAATGGCCTCTAATGCACCCACTAAAGACAATGAGGTACCCAGCAATACCTCGGCTCCAAAATCAGCTCCAACACCTCGTCTTTTTTTAGAGCCTCCACCACCTCCACCGTTCGTGAATTCCGAACAACAGGTAATAACTTAGATGTTTCATGTTTGATGAGTGACATAATGAATAATTTGAAGATTAACTATATGTTCACACGTTGCTATACTATTGCTTGGTCATGTGCAGGAATATCTATTGAAAGTAGCAATGTAGCAGCATCTTCTTCAAGTATAAATGTAGTTGCAACGGCACCGACTAGCGGGAGCAATGATGAAGTTAATCTTAGTGATGATGATGATGAAAAAGATGCAAAGAGGCCTAAGAAGAGCACATCACAAGTGTGGCAATATTTTATCAAAGAGGATAAGACTATAATAATTAAGGGCAAGGAGTATAAAGAGAAATGGGCATCTTGTAACTTTTCGAAGTGCAAGTCAAAGTATAGATGTAAGAGCACCATGGGAACATCTAGGTTTTGGACACATTTAAAGAATGCACATAGTGTTGTGAAAGGTCAACAACAGTTAGCAGCTGGAAAGGATTGTGAAAAGGGCATGCATTATGTTGAACCATACAGGTATGATCCAGAAGTGAGCATCAAGAAGTTTAATTTTGCAATTATCATGCATGAGTATCCATTTAATATAGTCGAGCATGAATATCTTGTGGACTTCCTCAAATCTTTGCGTCCTAGCTTACCAATCAAATCTCGCATAATTGTTAGAAAAGAAATCATGGATATATACTTTGATAAAAAGAGTAAATTGTATGCACACCTTAAGACTTTTAAGGTGTAGATTCAGTACAACAATGGATATGCGGACTTCAAACCAAAACAAAGGATACATGTGTGTCACGGCGCATTGGATAGATGATGATTGGCATATTCAAAAGAGGATTATTGATTTCTTTCATGTAGAAGGACGACACACAGAACAAAAGTTATATGAATCTTTTACTGAATGCATGGTTAGGTGGAATCTTGAGAAGAAATTGCTTTCATTGACTCTAGACAATGCATCAACAAATGAAGTAGCGATGAAAGATATAATTACTGATTTGAAGACAAATGGAGATGCTTCTTTAGTGTGTGATGGTGCTTTTTTTCATGTGAGATGTGCTAATCATATTCTAAACTTAGTTGCTAAAGATGGTCTAAGTGTGATTTCTCGGACAATTGAAAATGTTAAGTCATTAGTCCTAGTTGTCAAGGGGTCTCCATAACAATGGGAGGAATTAATGAAGCATGCAATTGAGTGTGGTTTGAAAACCGATAAGGGTATTTCACTTGATGTCTCAACAAGGTGGAATTCAACTTTTTCGATGTTAAGGGATGCTTTATACTACAAGGTCAAATTCTTATACTCTTATACTCGTCAATTTACTTGAATTATTATATCATTATATTTCTTAATTGCATGGTGTCTCTTTTGTAGGGTGCTTTTATGAGGCTCAAGACAGCTGATCGACGTAGGTATGAACACATATGTTCGTTTAATGCTGAGTGGATCAAAGCCAATACATTGTGTCATGCCTTAAAGAAATTTTATGATTTAACTGAGCTTCTTTCTGGCACTTTATATCCAACTGCAAACTTGTTTTACAAAGGCTTTTGTGAGATTAGAACAATGCTTGTCGAGTGGACTACACATGAAGATGTCACTATTTGTGAGATGGTCATTCCTATGAGTAAAAAATTTGAGAAATATTGGCAGAAATCAAATGTGGCTCTTGCAGTGGCAAGTTTTCTTGATCCAAGGTATGTTAGAATTCATCTTTTATCGTAATATTAAATATTAGGAAGTAAAAAACTAGCTGAAATGAGATATATCTTCTTCTTTCTAAGGTACAAGAGAAAACTAATAGATTTTACACACGAAAGTTTTATGGTGATGTGCTATACCATGTTAGGGTTGAGGAATTTGTTAATATATTGAGGCAAATGTATCAATTTTATGTTACACACTCACCTGCAATTGCAAAGAAGACACCAGAAACTAAGACATGTGATTTGTTTGCGGACACTGAAGATGAAGAGTTAGCACAATTCCTATATTAGTCATATTCTGCTGATGTAGAATGCTCAAATGACATGGAAAAATATATGGTTCAACCACTCTTAAAACATAATGGACATTTTGACATTTTAGCATGGTGGAAAAATCAGACAAAAGAATATCCAATTCTAGCACAAATGGCTCGTGATGTGCTAGTCATACAAGTATCAACAGTTGCCTCAGAATCTGCCTTTAGTGTCGGTGGACGTGTGGTCGATCCATACCGCAATCGTATTGACCCTGAAATTGTACAAGGTTTGATTTGTACTAAAAATTGGGTTGCAACAGTCAGAAAAAGGTGATATGAGTTTATTACTTAGTCTTTTGCATTTTGCGCGTTTTTAACTGCTTAGTGCTTTGTTGTATGCATCTTTTTCAGATTATAAGAGTATTGCTTCTATTGTTGAAGATCTTGAAGTTGTTGAGACAATGACTACTGTTACAGATCAGGTTTGTTTATTTAAATAGAATTTGAAACATCATTACCGTATATCAACTGACATAGTTATTTAATTGTTCTCTTCATTGTTTTATAGAATGAGGAAATAGAGAGCGATCCGGATGTGATAATGAAGACGATGAGTTAGGTAAATTATGATTTGAACTATGAGTAATCATTTGAAGTATGTATGAGTTATGAACTATGTGTATGTGTGAACTTGATGTAAGACATATATGTCATTTCTAGACTTATTATTTGAATTATGTGTTATTCTTTCTAAACTTCAATTATATGTGTTATGTGAGTATGTTCGTGTGATATGTGGATGTATTATTTAATGTGATGAATGTTGATATTATGTCTTATATAACGTGGTATTAGAAAAGTTGTTTCCAAAAAAAATTCCGATTCCGTCCGATATCGATGTGTTTCCGATTCGATTGATCCGTTTCCGATATATCCAAACTATCCGATATCGAATCCGATAATACCGTTTCCGACTCTGATTCCGAAATAGAAAAATGAATATATGAAAACGATTTAGCTTTTTATCCAACCGTATCCGATCGTTTTCATCCCTACGACCAGTGTTGCATCTCTCTCTCAAAACAACTTGCCCATTTGTTACCAGCGGGGCATCGTGCTCGCTCATGAGACTTTAAGCAGAGGATCCGGCCTTCTGTGCGGCCCTTCACCCTTGCATATAGGGCTGGTAAAGTGACTTAAAAATGACTAAAAATATGAAGGCCCAGATCGGATTAGTGTTAGACCGAATTTATATTTATTTTTAACTAAAATTTAATAAATATTAAAATAAATTATAAAAAGGTCTGTGGGTCGAGCCCGCAAATAATCTGCACACCTATTGCTACCATCCATATCGGTAGGTTTTGCCTTTCCTTTAGCTTCAGCCCTTGCTGTGGTTTTCCTTTTCGTGGATCAGAATGTTGCTAATGGTTTCTCTCATAGTAATGCAGGTCAAGAAGACTCATTCCCGCAGTGGTCTTTGACGCTATTTTCAGAACCACATGTCCTTGCAGTTTTATTTGTTAGCTTTCCCTGCTACAGATGTATTGTTTCTCAACTGTTAAGCGCCTACCGCCTGAGAATTTTGATTGGGATCCAAAGGATTTAATTCCAGAAGTCGCATTGCAATCTCACTCTGCGGAGAGGTTAGCATTCATGTGAATTCCTGTTTGATTTGCATGCACAAACCACTTGAGGAAGCACTAGCTTTCACCTTTCGGGGGCAGGAGAACCAGATAACATTCTTATACACACTCCATTACTTCCTGGCGGACGCGCAAAACGCGGCAGCAATATCCAACCCACGAATGGGAGAAATCCCCATATATCTTTACACTCAGTATACACTGATATAACAATAAACTTGGCACAAATTTATCTGGTTCTGCACTACACAGCCACCATGAATCCTTGTGAAAACCATGCAAATGAGCAATCTGAGGTCGCCACGGCTACTGTTGCCGACAACCTCTTACACCTCAACGTACCTTTACGGCTGTGGCTCATGCTGAGGTGTGGCAGGAGAGTCCGGTGCGATGGTGAAGTGCACTCCCCTTCCTTGCCCCGACTGCAGGATGAATGCCACCTCCGTTGCAGCTAAGGCAGCTGCCTCCTGAACATAATAATATATACAGTTAAACGTGACACACATGTCAAGGATTTACTGAAGGCCTAAAGAGACACTGGAATGCAGCAATCAGGAGATCTATTGCACAACACGAAGGCACGATTAACAGAAGCAGTGCGACCCCCCCCCCCCCCCCAAAAAAAAAAAAACTGAAGTTTGTTAGAGCCATTTCTAATATAAATTTCCATTTTACAAGCCATGCATGCACCGACTCCTTAGTTTCCACTTTCCAGCATGTTTATGATTCCACTATTGAGAACCAAGGCATTGCATTAATAGCATAATCAAGTTCTTGGCCTACTTGCAGCATCACAATTCACAGGAGTATGGCATAACTAACTACACAAAATGCATAAGATACTATGTAGGTCAATAACACTTCAAGATAGTATAGCAATGGAGAAGGTAAAAGAAAAGAAGAATGCCAATATTCATTTGAAAGGAGTACTGACCTGCCTCTGCCTACGGCGCTGCAAGATACTAATTGCCCAAGCCATAATGTAGAACGGTAGCAGAAAACCAGCAGCGCGCAGCAGAAAAAGCTGTCGAATATGAACCATCAATACCAAGTGCTAATGGATGCCTCTAAAGGTGCTAGCAACCTATTTTCAATGGTATTATTTCACTTACAGAAAACATCGCAGAAGTATCGTCGTCATCTTCATCAGTTAGAGTCAGTGCATGTCTTAATAATAAGAGGGCCATTAACTGAACACACAAAAAGTAAACATTTGTCATGCATGGATAAGCAATCCCTATTGTGCACAATGTGATTTTGTGCACCTGCAAGGATACTAAATGCATAGTCTGTGAGGACTCACAACAAGAGCAGCAGAGCGGCAGAAGTCAGCAGTGCTGGCATTAGTGGCAGAGTAATCATCATATTCAGCTTCCATGATGTGGTTTTGTGCCACTGCAAGGATCCTAGGATCACGCAAGTCAAATGCGGTACCAGTAATGGTCCAGCCGCCACTATAAACCACAAAGAAATGAGAGGTGACTTGCAATTAGATGGAAATTTATTGAAAAAATAAGGAATGATATTATACTAGTATTCCTTATGAAAAATGGCAAGTATCAATTGAAAATAGTGCTCTTCCATCAAAAGTTTGAACAGTAAAGGCACTATAAGAAAAGGCAGCTTGGTGCACGTAGCTCCTGCTTGCGCAGGGTCCAACCCACTTTGGGTCTTTTGTATGCATCCTTTCCCTGCATTTTTGCAAGAGGCTGTTTTCAGGACTCGCAGTAAAGGCACTATGTCCTACCTTATATCAATGGTAGTTTCGTCTGGGTGAGCTCTGGGAGGTGCTGTATAGCCATGTTCGTAAGGCTACAAACAGATTTTTTTCAACAACATTTCAGGATAGCTGTCAAATTAAATAAATCATAAATATTTTATTAGAATGAAAATTTACCTCATGACAGATTTCACATGTTACATCTCCTTTCTCATTGCACCATCGCTGTACGCAAACCCGATGAGCATACTGCACGGCACAAACTACAGATGTGTTAGAACAGCACCCACAGAAAATACTCTTTAAAAGAAGTATCCAACGGAAATGCATGATTTCATGCACATAACATGAAAAACTTAAACTCTAATATTTTGGTTTTAAGGAAAAAAAAAGAAGGAAAGCATGATGCAAGAACCAACTTCAAAAGGTTTTTCAACTAGATGTAAGAACAGGGGTAAGATTAGACACACAATTCACTAGGAGGTGATTTCCAAAGAATAGTCCACAACAAGAACAAATCAAATATTTGCACTTTACAAGAACTTTAGTCTATCATGAACATAGTTTTATCCCATTGAGGTTGCCAATTAAATAAGGGAAATTACATTTATGTTTTCTTCCAGATCTTTGTTAGGCATTGTGTTTTAAACTTTTAATATGCAAATACCATGGTATAAAATTTTACCACTTCTAATAAATACTTGGGTCATACTTATAAACTGCAAACTTGGCAATGCTTCTCTGGACAACAGACTAAATATATGGTACTCAAATGATGGTAACGCTAAGAAACAGAACATAGCTTTTCTGATTATAGTACCTTGAACAACAATCATTTTAAGCCACTACATGTTACCCGTGATTATGTTACTGGATCCTGTGTTCCTGGCTACCAAGTTCCATTCTATTAATTAGTATTTGATTTCAGATTTTTTTTGAAATGGAGACCAAATCAATCGAGGTGCATATCAAATTGGTATAATTGAAATGGCGAGAAAAATTCCATATCCATTATGATCTATGCACAAGGTTCATAAGGGAGGAAAATGAAGGTGGAAGGCCCAAGCAAAACACCACAGAATAATACAATACAAGGCATCTGTCAACAACACATTGATGCCAAAAGTTAACTAAAACTATAAGATCATCTTACATAATACGCAGAGTGTTTTGCTTTTTAAAATTTTAAGAGACCAGATCAATGAATAATAACAACCGACCATAACCATTTGACACTAATAATTAGATACGAAGTAGAATGTCCACTGATCTTATCTATCCACTAGTGCTCCCAGTTAGACAGTAAACCCCAAAATTTAATGTTGCAGCACAGTAAAAGAACTTAGTTTGTAATGTGAACCTTTAGGCTGCCAGTGCAAGCACATGGACTCTCCAGATTTTTTGTGCTGTCTTCCTCCTGACAAATGCGACACTCAACCATCTGTAGAAGAGGTTCTTCAGAATCCATTGTTTCTCCAACTGCCAAAAGGGCATGAACTGAAGCGGATGGCTGTGCAATGGCCGCCCCAGATACTGTGTTCTTGAATGTCCCAGTGACCTCAGTGGGCTCAGGAACGCTTAGGTCATCAACATTGACCATCAGATGATGCTTCATTGTTGCAAACAATTAATAAATTTTCCGATAAACGAGTTTCATAAAAGTCGCTAGATCAAACATAGCATCCTGCTGAAAAAAAAAGGATGGGTCAGCTAATGTCATGATTATTAGTTCTAGTGCTAAAGTCTATAAAGGAACTTGCCTAACCTCGTGAAATGAGGCACCACGCACCAGAGTCCTTATTGAGGGAAAAAAGAGGCACCGATGATCCGAGCTCCACCTTTCTGTAGAGAAGTTACGGTCTCAGCATAAGTGGGCATAACATGAACCAATGATAGGTATATAAACAGCTTTTATCAAACGCATTTCAACATAAGCAGCCCAGGCAAGCTATCTTGAATGATGGATTGTCTCCACAAGCCATAATGTCCCTCCCAAGAAATAAGCAATTTGTTCCTGACACAAGCAAACAATATGTTCGCCCCCACCCCACCACACATACGAAAAAAACGTTGATCTAACATGCAGACACTTTTCTCACAACGGGCTCGCTGATTCATAATAAACAGAGGAAGCTAATAATATTATCATAAATTTTACCAACTGGGACACATAAATTTTACCCAAATCATACCAAAACACCATATAGCACTAGAGAAGAAAATTGTACACATGTAAGTCAAGAATAATATCTTTAGAAAAACAGATGAAAATGCAGCAATGTGGGGTTCGAACCTAAAGTGAGCCGCGGAAGAAAATATCATTCCCAATTAAATTGCGTTACTAACTCATTGTTTCGCCTCTCTTATTATCCTCAATTCCATCAATCCCAAAGGAGGTCATACAGCAGGTGGACAAACAGAACCAGACTACAAAACTTCCCCCTAGCGTATTGCAAGGAAATAATCTCCAAAACGTTCCAAACCTGATAGGTTACAACCTATTGGAATGAAAACCCAAATGAAGCCCGAATTCCTCTCTGATCCCAAATCCTAGCGCGAATAGTCAATTTCAACGAAATAGACCTGTAGAATCCCTTGGTAATCACTCGTTGGAAATACAAACCAGAACGACGGATTCCAAAGACGCCTCGCAATCCTAGACTAGCGCAATCCCAAAGGCAAATCGATTCTAATCCACAAAAAGGACGCGCCTCCCCCGCACGAAATGCGCGAACGTTTTCGAACAGATTAGACGCCCCAGGAAAATCTACAGCCTAATCCATCCTCTCCTACTCCAAATCCTGGCGCTATGATCCGGAGCCGCGACGAACAAACCGATCAACAAAAATCGCGAAAATAAATAATTGGGGGAAATGCGGTAGGAGGAATTTTTCGTTACCAAAGGTAGAACTCAAGTGCGGCTCTGGCCTCGTCCTCGATCCCGCCGCGTGGGTGCCGCTAATATATGCCAGTGGGAGGCTGCCGCGCGGGACCCATGGGGCGGGTAAGTCGCCCTTCCTCCTTGCGTGGGCCCGGGATCCAGCTAAAAGCGAGGGGCATGGGGAAGCGTAGGGTCTACTTGTCAGAGACAAAGGTAGCACTATACGAGGTTCTCCGTTTTTGTTCTCACATTCCCGTTTTTCTTATTCTTTGTAACAAAACCTTTTTTTGATGGTAATAATCTTTATTGCAACCTTATTTTGGTGATTGGTCACGGGATTGTGTTTTACTCGTTTCAAACTTAGAGGGATTGAGAAATCCATGTTGAATTTCAGTTCCATATTAGTTTGCCAGTGTTAATAGATCAATTAGATGGAGAAATTTGCCGTTTTTAAGATTAGATTCATGTGACATCAAATCTTTTGCAGTCCGCCTTGTTGGCTTCGCCAAAATGACATGGAGTTGGACTTCATGACATTTGGTCTTTTTCAAGTTACTCCCTCCATTCCTCCATTCTAAAATTAATGTCACTAGGATGACAATTTTAGTTCAAATTTGAACTAAAAGTGTTGTACTAATGACAACAGTTTAAGAATTATTTTATTTTGCAGACTGAACTGAACATAAGCACATAGCCCCTCGTGTCTCTCAGAGGGTCCTGGAATGTACCTGAAACATTCTCCTGTCTTGTAGCAATTTCAATCAGAATTTGGGCTCGGCCTGTCGGCCATATAGCACGTTCGATCAGAAACAAACGCGACATCAAACTACAGTACTTACAGGTCAGAATGTATAAGCAAAAGTCTGTCGGCAGGTTCCCATTTTCTCATGCTGATGTTCAGTTCATGAAGAATCCTGCAAGCCCCATCAAATCCAGGACAAGATTCATCGCCGGAGATGAACCGCTGAAAATGCCCTCCAACCTCAACGCAGCTCTCGCCCGCTGTTTTCTTCATCCCCCCTTCCCTCATCACCCTCCTCGCCCTGGCCGCCTTATCCCACGACCCGATGTCAGAGTAGATGTTTGCAACTATGACGTAGTTTCCACTTCTCCGGGGCTCCAGCTCCAGCAACCTACTCTGCACCTTGTCAACAATACCAATGCAGTCCTTGGACGTGTGCAGCTGACAGGCACTCAACAATGTCCTCCAGACGACGGGGTCTGCCTTGACCGGCATGCCCGCAACAAAGTCATAAGCTTCTTGGAGGCGGCTGTTGCGCCCCAGAACATCAACCATGGCGCTGTAGTGTGTCATCATTGGCTTGATGCCATACACATGCTGCATTTCATGGAAGAACTGGCGCCCTTCGTCGATCAACCCAGCATGGCTGCACGCGCAGAGAAGCCCGAGAAATGTCACATAATTGGGCGCAACCGACGCACCCTTCATCCTCTCGAACAGCTCCAGTGCCTCCCGTGCCATTCCGTTCTGTGAATACCCCACGATCATGGCACTCCAAGTCCATACATTCCGCGCCGTCATCCTCTCGAACAAGCGCATTGCATAACTCACTGAGCCACACTTGGCGTACATATTCACAGCCGTCGTGCCGAGCTGAAGCTTCATGTCCAGACGCCGGGCAACGACCTGCCCGTGCGCCCACTTGCCGAGCGCCAGGCTGCCCAGCTCCGCTGCGGCGGAAAGCATGACCACGAACGTCGTCTGGTCGGGCTCGAAGCCAGCCTCTACCATCTCAGCGAACAGGCCGGCGCAGCGGTCGTGGCAGTCGTTATCAGCGCAGGCGGTGAGCGCCGTGTTCCAGGACACCACCGTCCGGCGTGACATTTCGTCGAACGCCCGCGTGGCGCGACCGAGGCGACCGCAGGCCGAGTAGGCGGCCATGAGGGCGTTCGGGACGTACACCACGGCGCGGTCGAGGCCGCTCTTGACGGCCTCGGCGTGCGTGGAGGCGACGAGTGGGAGGGAGCCCGGCGCGAGGCGCGCTAGGGCCTTGAGGACGTGCGGGAGCGTGTGGGCGTCCGGGCGCAGGCCCCCGCGTCGGAGATCGACGAGGAGGTCCGCCGCAGCGGCCGGGTCCTGGGAGGAGGCGAGCGGGGGCAGGAGAAGGTTGAAGAGGTCGAGCGGCGGGGACGGGAGGGAGAGGAGGAGGCGGTGGGCGAGGGGGAGGTGGAGGTGCGGGGAGGGCAGCGAAATGAGGCGGCGGAGGAGGGCGTGGCCGAGGGACGCGAGGCGGCCGGAGGTGAGGAGGTGCGCGTGGAGCTGGAGGATGTGCGGGACGGTGGTGGCCGCGGTGACGAGGGCGCGGACGGCGGCCGGGGTCGTGGCCATGCCCTCGTCATTGAGGTGGTGTTCGACGCTGGCTCGCTTCAGGTGGTAGACGGACCGAGATAACTGATACTGGGCCCTCAGCGCTGCTTGGCCCAGAGGCCCATCTAAATCGAGTAGCATGCCCATATCTTTCACCCAGGTGGGCTCCATTTGTCAGCCGCAGTGACTTCGAGCGGCACGGAGACCACGCCATGCCGAAAGCCTCATTTTAAAGCCCACGGAGACCACGCCATCCCGCACATCCCTGTTCGTCCTCTGTTTTCTTCTTCATCCACATCCCTCGCTCTCCCGAGTCTCCTCTCGATCCCACTCTCTCTGACCGGCGGCGATGGTCAAGCCGCGGTTTCTCACTCTTCTCCTCGTCACTGCCCTCCTCGCGCTATCATTCTCGCAAGGTACGCGTATGTAGTCGGGTTCGATCTCTCTGCCGTTCTAAATTTATTTCTCCACTTCGGCGCGACCGGCCCTTTGAAGCCGTGCCGTGGATACGTGTGTTGCAGGGCCCGCGGAAGGGCGGAAGGTGCGGGTGATGCGGGAGCCGTGGCGCTACGGCCGCCTGCTGCCGGAGGAGACGGCGGCCACGGTGATGGACTACGGCGGCCCCAAGCCTAACACCAACACCCGCGGCGGCATGCTCCCTCCTGACGACCGTGATGAGGAGCCCCCTTGGCCGCCGGCGCGCTGATTCTGTCGACCGACGGAACGCGCGTAAATCAAAGCATCGTTATAGTAGTTTGGATGTGATGCCGTCGGTGCTGACTTATCTGTTAGCACCGACGATACTATTTGGCGCGGTGCCAGCTACACAGGAATCAAGAGGCAGTTTATCAAGATGGGAACTGAATTGATTAGAGCCGGTCTAAGGCTTCGATGTCAGGATCTGAGGCAACACATACCATGGTCTGAGCTCATCTGAACGATTGGAGTAGAACTGTAGATGTGTTCAGAATTCGGGCGCATAATGATGGTGTGTTAATCAGGTGTCGCACAGCACTCCATCAACTTCAGTAGTACTAGTTGTATCCTACTTTACGCGCGTCGCCTAAATCCCTTTTTCCCCGATTCCTTCATCTTGGCTAACTCATGGTTGAAATTGTGAGCGACCTGCTTGCCGCCAGCCAGCCAACACCGGCAGCCAAAGGCAAAGCAAAGCTAGGAGCGCGAGTGAGCGAGCAAGCACTGTGCGGATGACGCTTGTCATCGGTTGTTGGAAGAACACGCCATGCCAGCCTCGTGATCGCCTTCGCGTCGCTCGACACGGCACATGCCTTCGTACGTGGGCACTTGTCCGGTTCATCCAACGTACGATGCCGGCATGGGGATCGGAGCAGGGAAGATCAGAGCAAGGTCAGCGCTATTGGGGAAAGAGACGTGGGCAGGAGATCGACCTTTCCTTCCTCTGAGATGCTACAAATGGTTTGCAAGAGATAGCAGAACTTGTAGACCAGCTACTCCTACCAAACAGAGGAGTCCATGTGAGTTGACGCGACAAAGCATCCGATCCATGAGGAACTATCAGAGTGCCAATCACATGCACGCGTCCGAAGTCGGAACAAACGAAGGTTGGCAAGCCTTGGACTTTGCTACTACAGCTGAGGCTCTGAGCTGTGCCCGACCTGGATGCGCTGCTGCCGAACCAAGAGTCAGGTGAAGAGATCGACGCCTTTTTTCATGCTGCCGACCCGTCGCCTTCCATTCCATGCATGTTCGGGTACATGTACACGACCATCATGATTGCTTCGCGCATGTGTCATAACTCAAACTATGGAGCGAGTCCATATGTGATAGACGGGGCTTCGGCTCGGCAGACCACAGACACCGTAGATTTGCGCTTCTTTTGCTACACGTTCGTGCGGGGTCATACGATGCTCACGCCATCTATCCACCGCGTGAGCGTTTTATCTGCTTCGCTCTGTTCGCCTACGATCTTGATAGAAGAGTTGTTTCAGATTCAGAGCAGAAGCAGAAGCAGCAGGGATAGACTTTGCCCCATCACGATCGGGCTTTTCAGGAATCAGGACACGGGCTGATGTAACAGAACTGGGTGCTGGCCGTAACATTTTTCGTTCTAGGCCCACGGACATGGCCTGCCTTGCAATTGCATCTACGTGCTAACTCTTCATTTACCATATTTATTTAGATGGTACGTGAAAAGTGTTGGGTGTGGTTTCGATAGACATTGAATCGAATAATTGGGAATGCCAAGGTTCAAATGAGGACTTACTACGTGAAAATTTTGAATCGGCTATTCTTGAGATATTGAATCAGTACACGAAAGGTATTGAACTTTGTTTTGGTACATAAACTTGAACCAAAATCTTTGAAAATGTTGAAAGGATGTTTGGAACCCAGCTGATGAGCTGATCTTGGGATGACGGTTGACCTGACAATTGGATCTGATTCTAACTTGATGGGTTGTTGGGCCGGACTTTGCCAAAACTAGGAGTAATGCGAGTCTCATAAAGATGACCCAGTTTGCCTCAATTTTTAAGACTTCATAAGTATCCCTAGCGAAAAAAAAAAGAGGAAGACGAAGCGGCTCTAGCTAAGTCAGTCTACAACAGAAAGAAGCAAGCATTCCCTACTTACTAGTTTAAGTGGTCTCCAAAGCAAGCAGCTAAATACAATGAACTGACCCGTCAAGCATGCACATGCACGGACCGACTGGGTGAACGCCGTGGCGTCAAGTTTGCTGACGACCGAGGAGTCGAGGACCGACCTTCAGCAGAGCAGTTGAATACATCTTTGCTTGTTGAGCCCGGCGAAGGCGCGACTCAGTTTGTTTTATGTATCTGCAGCTACCGAGTACTACCTGCCTGCGGTTCTTTTTGTTGCATGTTGGTACAAGTCTTTGCCCGACTGCCTGAGGAACTGGTATCGTGCACAGTTAATTAAACGAACTGTTCACGGGTAAAACTGACTGATTCCAGAAGAACGGCCGAGTTTAATTTCTCACGAGCACGGAGAACTCTTGCCTGGGGAGCAAGTCACGACGCGCGTTCCGATAAACTCTGTAGTCCATGAGGAAAGAACACGGATTGTATAACACGAAAGAAGCTGTATATATGGTTAATTACTTGTAGAGACTTCTTGTTACTGCTGCTTTTGGAGACACGAAACCACAAGGAAAGTTCCTAGAAAAAACAGCAAGAGAAGACCAAATCAAATCAACCCCTCACCTCACTCGATCGAGGAAACGGGAGCAAACAAACTCCGACGAAGGGGGGAAAGCAGCTCGATGACGACCGACGGAACCACGCGAAAGCCAACGGAGCAGGAGCCAACGCTCCTTCGGCGAAGTCACACGGCCACGACCAGCGAGGCGAACCCCCTACGCTTTCTTCCCTCCCTCACGACTGCGCCTGTCCTGTCGTTCCCGTCCCGGTTCCTCCGTCCGCGCGAGCCAATGCAAGTTCCTGCTGCCTTCGCGCCGGCCCGGCCGCGGCTATATATTCTTGCACCAGCAGACAAACACCCAAGACGCTGGCAGAAGCAAAACACCAAAGACACCGTGCTGCGCGAGACAGAGCAGGAGAAGCGAGGAGGAGACAGAAAGAGATCACAACGCAAGGAAAGGAAAGTTTCTCAGCCACACGGCCACCATATGGACGCCGCGCCGAGCACGTCATACCACAACCTGTCCCTGGCGCAGGCGGTGGTGGCGCTCTCCGTCGACTCCGTCCTCGCCTGGCTCTCCGCCGCCATCAACCCCTCCACCTCCGAGCGCGGCCGCCGCCGCGGCGAGGCGCCTCCGTCCCCGCCGCCGCTGCCGGACAAGACCGTCGTCGACATGGACGTCGTGCTCGGGGTGATGGGCGCCGCCGCCGGCCCCGCGTCCGTGGGGTTCGAGGACGCCGCGGCGCTGTTCGAGGAGGAGGAGGCCACCGTGGACGAGGCGCGGGCGGCGTTCGCCGTCTTCGACCGCGACGGCGACGGGTTCATCGACGCCGGTGAGCTCGGGAGCGTGCTGCGGTCGCTCGGGTTCGGGTCCGGCGACGCCGAGTGCCGCCGCATGATCCACGCCTACGACGTGGACGGGGACGGCAGGATCGACTTTCGCGAGTTCCTCAACCTCATGGAGAGGACGCAACAGTGAAGCGGATCTGCGGATCGGACAAGCCGGACGGCCGGACCTGATGATGATGATTTGTTAGAGCAAGGAATTCTTTGTCTGTTCGTTCATTTCTCTATAATTTTATTGGCCGGATTGGGGGCGGCCGAATCGTGTACATACAGTATGTGAAATATCAAGCCTACGAAGAATACATTTCTTTCTTGAAACGGAGATCAGCAGTATTAGTATGTGATGCGATGTCATTTATAAACAAAACCATTTGAATCACCAATACGATCGCTAGGGGTCGTCTGGAACGATGTGCACAGCGTAACGGCGGCTCAATGCATCTCATACTCCCACTATCACAAAACTGTCAAACACAAGGCGAGGACGAAGGCGTTCGTTGCTGTCGTGCTTCCATCGGGGTCAACTGGCGCCAAGAAATCCTGGAACTCAGACCTCGCAGCCTGGTGCTTCGAGTTTAAAAGTTTAGCTGAAATTTGCGTATCTTTTGAATTACAGAACTTAGGTATGCACGCTTTTGGACAAATTTGGTATTCCAGTCAATTTATTCACAAATTTCAAATAAATTTCTCCCGCAAATTAGAGGTGTTTGTGTGCAGTTAAAGAAACAAGAGGTCTTTACTTAGGTAGCTGCGGGCGGCAGGCGGGCAACAAGTGGGGTAGGCGGAGGGGGGCGTCACGTCGGAAAATTCAGCGAGGGGTACGGCGTGGCTTGCGGCAAGGGACCACCGGATGTTGTGGCGGGCAGGGCGTGCGGCAGGCGGCGGCGACGCTGGAGACAGCATAGGTGGCGGGCGGACAGCACGGCAGTCGGCAGTGGCGCTAGAGGATGAAGATGATAACTGTTCATCTAACGCTAACCCGTTGTAGATAGAGAAGGCCCCCGACCCGGGTGGGAAACGGCCTTCCTAAGAATCTATTCTGGGCCGAATTGTGACATTGAAGTCCATATTCGTCTCGGCTCAGCCCACACTTCTGGGTAGCCTTCTCTTCTTCCCGAATCCCAACCGAGGCTGCGAGATGCGGAGGCCGTCGCCTTCGCCGCCTCCGGCGAGGGGCCCGGCTGCCGTGGCCGCCGCCGCCGTGGTGATCCTGCCGGCCATATTCCCGGGGTTGTTTTCTCCGCTGGGGCACGCCTTCCCTTCCCTCTTCTCGGTGAGTCACCCTTTACACACCGCCGCGCTCGATTTTAGCAGGCGTAGTGCCATTTCGACAACTATTTGGGCTGCTTCTGGCGGTTTCGATTGCTATTTTGTGTGGGGAACCCGTTTTTAAGTGCGCCAAGGCGCTTCATTTTAGGCTGGCGACCTTCCGTGATTTTGAATCAATATATTTGTGGGAGAAAGGCGTGACAAGATAGTGAGAAATTTTACTGTATTTAGTTGTGACACGCAATTTCATAGACAGTACTGTAACGAGCTATTTTGAGTGATAAATCATTCTGAATCCAGCATACCATTGTACCTGTGTATGTTTCCAATGATCTTTAAAACTCTTTTGGAAGCATTGCATGGATCATGTATACTTACAATCTGTTTACTCAGATTACAATAGAAGTACATTTCTCTGATAATGCTATATTATTTTTTACATGAGCTTAAAATTTGTCAATCTCTTGCAGGAGTGGAATGCTCCTAAGCCAATGCATCCTTTGCTTTTAAATGAGGCCTTGAGGTGGACAATTGTGAGTACATCCTCCCCTTTACTACAAGGATTGTACTGCAGGGTGTTTTAACTTTTTGTTTATGTACAGCCAGATGAACAGAAGAGAGATCTCTGGTCACCTTTGCCATATCAGGGGTGGAAACCATGCTACAAGTCATCGATTTCTCATGGTAATTTAATGATTTCCATGGTTATGGAACACCGTGACTCTTTCTGTCATAGAATAAGCTTCTTAAGAGTTGCTTTGTAAATGATAGCATTACCTCTGGAGCCAAGTGGATACATCCAGGTATTTCTGGACGGTGGACTGAACCAGCAAAGAATGGGGGTAAACTCTTCTAATCACTGATGTTATGACTCAGGAAATGAGATAACTTGCTGAATTGAGGGTCTGTACAATCCATCTGTCATTTTGTTATTTAGATATGTGATGCTGTTGCGGTTGCAAAGATTCTTAATGCTACTCTTGTCATCCCACATCTTGAAGTAAACCCTGTTTGGAAAGACTCAAGGTGCCTTTGGAGTTTTTTAGAGTACTATATTTTATTTTGTACTGTCCATCAAATAGGAAGTGAATTGTTTCCTTGTACATTTGTCTCTGCAGCTCATTTGAAGACATTTTTGATGTGGATCATTTTATTAGCACCCTAAAAGATGAAATTTCTATTGTCAAAGTGCTTCCAAAAGAATTTTCATGGAGCACAAGAGAGTACTATGGAACAGGCATCCGTGCTACAAGAATAAAAACTGCACCTGTTCACGCCTCAGCAAATTGGTATCTGGAAAATGTCAGCCCTATCCTGCAAAGGTCTGTTAAAAGTTGAGTTTACAGTGTATCTTTTTGTCATGCATGTGATTTGAATTTCTGAAATTTCTTTTATCATATATTCGACTTTTCAGATCTTTCAGATATTAGTATTGCTGATTTTGCAATTTGCTTTGTATCTGTTGCTGTTTGACACATGGCATAATAATACTAAGAAATGTGATCATGTCTTTTCCAGATTGGCACCTATTGAGCACCTATTGACACGACATCTTATCATTTTTTCACTTCATGAGGGTAATTCTTTACAAGCAATCTTACCTATTTCTTGTTTCAATGGCAGCTATGGCATTGCTGCTGTTGCCCCCTTCTCTCACCGTCTTGCATTTGATGATTTACCTGTGGATATTCAACGCTTGCGTTGTAAAGTTAACTTCCAAGCTCTGAATTTTCTGCCTCATATTATCTCACTGGGGGAGAGTCTGGTGCAGCGCTTGAGGTCTCCAATCAAGGGGAATTCCAATGAATTTATCCATGAAGTTGTTGAAGAGAGCACAAATCATGCTGGAAAATATGCAGTTTTACATCTCCGTTTTGACAAGGTTAATTGAAGAACAGTACTGGATACTGTGTCTTTGTACCTTTATCATTTTGTGGACTTCAAGGAAATGCTTCCTGGAACATTTTAAACTGCCATATACTTTTCAGGATATGGCTGCACATTCTGCCTGTGACTTTGGAGGCGGGAGAGCTGAACAATTAGCTCTGGCTAAATACAGGCAAGTTATCTGGCAAGGGAGAGTATTAAATTCACAGCTGACTGATGAAGAGCTTAGGAACACAGGACGCTGCCCATTGACTCCAGAAGAGATTGGGCTATTACTTGTAGCCCTTGGTTTTGATAGCAAAACTCGGCTCTATCTTGCTTCTCACAAGGTTGGACTCTTCTGTTTGCCAAGTTATTCATGCAAGTAAAACTAGGGAGATCTAACATTTGTTACCTATTCAGGTATATGGTGGGGAAGCCAGGATTTCTGGCTTGCGCAAGCTTTTCCCTCTAATGGAGGACAAGAGGAGCCTTGCATCTGAAGATGAACTTGCTCATGTTGAAGGGAAAGCTTCTGTACTAGCGGCTCTTGACTATTATATTAGCATGCATAGTGATATTTTCATCTCTGCGTCGCCTGGGAATATGCACAATGCATTGGTAAGTTTTGGGGGTTTTAGTACTTGCTATTGCATCTTTGTTACAAGATCTTTACTAGGACAATTGGTCATTTTAGTTGGCTCATCGGACCTATGAGAACTTGAAGACCATAAGGCCAAATATGGCCTTGCTTGGCCGCATCCTTGTGAACAAGAGCATGGAGTGGTCGAAGTTTCAGCAGGCTGTACAGGCAGGGCATAAAGGTAGATATGGGCAAATCAGGCTGAGGAAGCCAAGGCAATCAATCTACACTTATCCCGCCCCAGATTGTATGTGTCAGGGGTAGCTGGTTGAAATTCATATCAAACATGAGACTCCGGAGAAAAAGCTGAAAGATTTCTGTTTGATAACACGAGCTACTGTTACAATGCCGTTGCCAAATACTGGATTGCTCCATTGTATATGGAAGCTGCCAATTAGTTGTGAAGTTTTGTTAGTCGAGTAAATCAGCTCAAACAATTGAATCTAACTTACAAAATTTTGCTTTCAAAAAGAAAAAGTTGAACTTTGGGACTGATGTACATTTTAGATTGGTAATATGTATTGTTTACATGTAAGTATCGAGAATTCTTTATTATTTTCGGTTGTGACCAGTGATAGTAACATCTGGATTAGTAACTTTCTTCTGTCCTATATCTACATCCAGCGTTCTTCATTTTGACTTCATATATCATCAATGACATCAAACTGAATTCAAGGCTATAAACTTAGAACTCTCTTGCCATTTGGCGGTGATTGATAAATATTATTGGAAATTCAGCTTTATTCCCTCCGGTGCACAAAAAATTGTCGTTCTACACAGAAGTCAAAAGTGCATAAAAAATTGACGTTGAAGCAGAACCGAAGAGTTTGTCTCGTGAAAAAACGTAATAAACGTGTGATAATGTGTGTGACTAGGAATTGAATCTGCATGAGAGGCCTGAGAACTAGTGAAGTAGACCAGTCAAGCTATTAAAGAGACTACGATAGTAATGAAAACAAAGTTTATTTAATACTTTCTTGGTATGTGAAAACATGTCCAAAACAACAATTTTTTATGCACTGGAAGAAGTAATTGGAAGCTTGGAGCGTCCCGCAGGCACACAGCTGCCCCACATATATTACTGTACGTAGTAAGCATTCTGCTTTCGCCCACCCAGTCCTCCGCTGGGCATCTCTGCACCATTCATTTGGGTCTAAGCTACCTTGAAATTGGTATGACATGCACAACCCTCCTGAATCTTGATTTGTTAATGGTGTCGTTCCATGGACCATCGGTTAAACATTGTCTGTCTTGCGAGCGTCGTCAATCATCACACACGCGAACTCTAATCAGATGCGGCCCATGTTAAACTCCGGAACAAAAGAAAGCCTAGCCCGCGAACGACAGCCCATCCAAACCATACCGCGAAACCCTAGAACGTTCTAGGATTTCTATATATACGTCCCACGACACTATCCCTCGCCGCGCCGACGCCCTTCGCTCCTCTTCTCTGTTTCGCTCCCTCATGGGACTGGCGATTATGTTCTTCCGATTTCCGCTTGTTTGTTCTTGGTTCGTCGTCTTCTTTGTCTAGTCTACTTGCTTGCTGATTTTCGTGCGATTTGGAAGGGATTCGATAGAAGCAGGTGATGAGATCAAGACAGGGACATCAGAACCCTCTTCTGGGAATGATAGACTAAAGTCTTCAATGGGAATCTCTCTGATGCTTTTGCTCTCCCCACACGAAATCGATATGTTTCCTCTTTTCCGTCCGATCTATTTATGTTTTCGGGGTTCATTGTTCGTTTGCACCCAGCTGCCTATGATGCATACAATATGCACGTATTATCGGATTGTTCCATGACCCGAAAAAAATTGTCACTACCACCGAGGCGACCTTTTGGTCGGATATTTTTGCTTGGAAATTTGTTGGTTCGGCTTTTATTTGACGAATTGCTGTTTCTGCTTACACTCCTCACTTGCTGTATTGTGATCTGGAGCAAATGCCGGTGATGGTGTTAAATATACTTTGTAGCTTTTCGCTGTGAAATAAACCTACTACTGAGGCATTTGCATCGATTTTCAATTTGGACGTCAGTACTGTTTATGGTTTTAATTTTTCGATCGAAATTGATTGTTGAGCCGGCCGGTTTATGGTATTTGCTTCTATGCCACTATCAGCACTACATATTTTAATATAATTTGAACTGAATTAAATTTATATAATCGCATCGAAATGGAGTTCAGACGTCTGAATATTGCCAGTCCTTATAGAGAAGACAAGGGTATCAGTCGACACCGAGCGGCTACTGGACCATAATTACAAGCGTCCAATAACTTTCAAACATATAAATTAAGTACACTGAATTTAAACCATTTTATTCACCAAACGTTCTTCAATTTGGAGCAAATGTTTTAACATTTTAAAAAATTCAAAAAAATATTAATGTAGCGCATATAAAATATTGAAACACTAGTTAAAATGATAGTTTTCTGAATTTTAAATTTTTCTAAAAAATATATTTAAATCTATTTTTAAATAATATGGAAGAAAATATGTTTAGAAATTGATTCTTTCTCTCATATCCTGCACCCGCCCCAGTCAGACTGCGGTAGGTGACTGACTGACAGCTTGTTTCTTTCCACTTTGCTTGCTCGAATCTTGAGAGTTATACGTGTTGCTAAATGTGAGGTGTACTTTATGTATAAATTACTACTCGAAGAGCACGTACGTTACGAGAACCCAAAAAGTCTCCCAAGATGGCCGAGGTGACGGGGCCACTGAAAGCCGCTTGAATCACGGGCAGAATTTGGATGTCCTTGATCACAGCTCGGCCGGAGACCGAGAGCAATTGGGCCGTTAAATTAGAAACGCCTCACCACAACAAATCCTTAGGCTGTCTTTGTGCAGCAATGTTTTCAAGTCGTCTAGTCGATCCTAGTCGTCTGAGAGGTGATTAGATTGACTAATTGTTAATTAGGGTGACTAGTTGATCCTAGTGACCCTTTAGTCGTCCTCTCTATTTTTTGTTATAGTTTTCTAGTTGACCTTATATATATATATAATTATATATTAGCAGTTTATAACATATTATATATATATATAAATAAAATCATTCTCCATTAGTATTACACAAAAGATATATAGACTAGATGGATAAAACAGTTAATAGTTGATTAGGATAAACATATACTGTTATACTCACAACACAAAGGCAGAATTAGAACTTCTGTTTCTAAACAATTCAACAAACAACAAGAGTTAAAACGTAGACAATAAAAACACTAAGAGTTTACATTTATGCACTATGCTAATAGTACGAGTTTAGAAAGACTAAAAAATAGACAAACAATTCATAAGTTAGTTTATAAAAACAAGATTTCAGTTCAGCAACAATTTATTTTAAAAAAGCATGTCATTATCAAGTCGGAAGCCTCCATTTTTTGCTGGGATCGAAAAGAGCAGAGGAGTTAAACAGAACAAAGGAGAGAAGGTACTGAATCCTAATGGGCTAGCAGCAGGAGGCCTATATTTTTTTCCAGCAACTCAGCCTGATCGCCAGACCCCCTAGTCGCCCGACTAGGACGACTAGGTTTCTAGTCGCACTGATCAAGTCGATAGGCCTGATCGTGATCAACTGGGCGATAAGGATGACTAATCGCGACTAATCATGATTAGTCGGACGACTTGAAAACACTGTTGTGCATAACGAAGTTTGTTGCTGGTCTAGTGAGTACATGGTCTGACGAGACGGTTGGAAAACATTGGGCTTGCATCCTTTGTAAAACTAGGAAGCATTTTCACCATAAGACATGCTCTCTTTTGTGACTATAATTGTATTGTTTTAAATTGTATTAGAAAAAATGATATGTATTATGGAACAAATCATAAGCAAATTAGAACTCTTGGGGACGTAACTATAATGGGCTATGCAATGATGAGAATGGGAGCACTATGGTTGAGCTGGATGACTCCTTTGATGATTCTGGCGGTTCGTGCGGAGGATACAAGAGTTTGAGTTTAAGGAGACCTTAAAAAGGAGGAAAGAGCCTCGACCCTGATGATGTCTCTATTTAGATGTGGAAATGTATTGGGGACGTGGCAATAGTATGACTCACAAAGCTATTCAACCATATTTTTAGTCAAACAAGATGTGTGAAGAATGGAGAAAAATATATTAGTATATATCTTCAAAAATAAAAGAGATATTCATAATTATACTAATTATCAAGGAAAGTGACAATGTCACTAAAAACCAGCTTGATTTTATGCCTGGGAGGTCTACTATGGAGGTGATTTTTTTTGCTTCGTGAGCTTATGGAGAAGACCTACATATGGTGTTCATTAACATGGAGAAGGCGTGCGACAAGATACCAAGGTCAATCATGTGGTGGGCACTAGATGAACATAAAGTGCCAATAAAGTACATTACACTTATCAAGGATATGTACAATAATGTTAGCGCAAGTGTGCGCGTAAGTGATAGTGAAACTGATGCATTTCCTATCACGATAGGACTACATTAAGAATTGACTTTAAGCCCATACAATTTTTCCTTGGGGATGGGTGAGGTGTCGAAGGATATACAAGGGGATATCTCTTGGTGCATGCTCGTTGCCAATGATGTAGTGCTAGTAGATGAAACTGGGGTGGTGTTGATAAAAAAATAGAGTTATGGAGACAAACCTTAGAGTTTAAGAGGTTTAGACTTAGTAGAACCAAGACCGAGTATATGAGGTGTGACTTTAGTGGTATTGGTCATGAAGAGAGAAATGTTAGTCTACAAGGATAAATCGTATCTAGAAGGGACTCTTTCCGATACTTAGGATCATACAAAGCAATGGTGACATTGATGATGATGTTTGCCACAGGATCAAGGTAGGGTGGATGAAATAACGACAAACCTCTAGAATTCTATGTAATAGGGAAACCCATAAAATTTAAAAAGGAAGTTCTATAGGATGGTGATCAGACCCACAATGCTATATGGGGTGGAATGTTGGCCAACTAAATGGCTACATGTCTAACAAATGAGTGTCGTAGAGATGCACATGCTACAGTGGATGTGCGGGAACACGAGAGAGATCGAATAAGGAATAAGAGGATTCACGATAGGGTAGGGGTGGCGCCAATTGAAAAGAAGTTACTCCAAAATCGACTAAAGTGGTTTGGACATATACAACGGAGACCTCCAGAAGCACCGGTTAACAGTAAGATTTTAAGAGGTAGAGAAAATATTAGAAGGGGTAGAGAACGACCAAGGTTGACCTAGGAGGAGGCAGTAAAATGAGATTTGAGAGATTGAAATTTGTACAAAAACTTATCTCATGATAGGACCGCATGAAAAAGTAGCAATTCATGTGCCACAATCTTTGTTTTTTTCTTTTTTCTTATTACTCTTTTATATCTTCCTCTCTTTTATTTTATTGAAATATATATATATATATATGTATATAATTATTGGGTTTAATGTCTAGCCGACCCAAAATGATTGGAATAAAGACTTGATTGTTGTTGTTGTTGGGGCAGGTAACTATAACCATGAAAAGAATCGTAGCAGTGGGTGAGATGAATTCAGTTAGGCCTCCTTTGGTATCAAGGGGTGTAAATCCTAGGGAAAAGAAACACCATGAGGTATATTTCCCTTCTATTTCTATTCCCTGTCATCTGGGGAATTTATTCCCTGTCAGTATTTAGTAACCCAGGGTTAAAAATAAAAAACAACAACAAAACACAAAAAGTAGAAAAAATCAAGAAAAAATTTAAAAAATGAAAAATGATTGTAGTATTAGAACTTAAGAATACGAACTCTAACATACAATATCATCAATACATTAATCCCAGTCATCTCTACCTAATTCATAAAGATCTGCACAACCAAAAGTTACAAGAAAAGAACATATCAATCTCAGTTTCAACAAATACATCTCAATCCAATCCTCTCACAGATATGAGCTAAAAGAAAAGACAATATCATAGATAACACGAACTACAATGTCACAGATATCTAGCTGCAGTCACAAAACAAGGGAACACCCTCTTTGCATCTATCAAAGAGTGGCTCTGGTTTGAGCCTGAAATAGTGTCATCTGTGCTGATAGAGTAGTAGCCTCTATCTGAAGAGTTTGAACCTTCCGCGCTAATTCTGTTATATATCGAGCCTTTCTTCCCTTGGAGCGAGCTGCAGATTGTCTGTTTGCACCAGGCCAAGCTCAGGATCTCAATAGATATTCATGAAATACAGACAGCTAACAACAAACAGGTTAGGATATCTAGGCGATAATAAAACTGAAACAGTAGAGTGACAAATGAAAGTTAACTTCAAATATAATGAATTTGAATATAAAGATCATGATATGATATGCACAAACGTTTGCATACACTACAACTAGCTTAAGAATCTCCTCTCTGTAAGTGCTTCTGTCTTTCATGTTAAATTGAAAGCAGTTGAAGGATTGTTGTTCCACAACAGAAAGCCCAACATCGATAAATTTCTTGGATATATTTTCTCCTTTCTTGAATCCTAAGGTAACTTGAACGGAGCATGTTTTTACCCAGATTTAACACACACGAGGCATCCCAAGGTTTAGTGCAAAACTAAGCACTAGCTGGGTGTGACCATCCGCCCAACTTGGCTAAAAAGAACGAAGTATAAATCTCTTCTTCCTCAACTCCCGCCTGGGAAAGAAATGGCATGGATCTGAGAACGGAGACGAATGTATGCTCAGTTGCTTACTGGGGTGTGCAGCGCCCAACAGCACGGGTGTAGAGGTACCCAGGCCAAGCCCACGCGGCGCCGTGGCTCCCGTCGGTGCGCAGCCGCAGCCTCCTGCTCTCCTCCGGTGCAGCCGTCGCACCAGCCCTACCGTACACCAAAAATCTTGTGTGCGAACCCCAAAAAACATCCCTGGGGTCAGGAACGAACAAAACGTTTGCCAAATCGAGCGGATCAATGCACCCTGCAAGCTCTAGACCTCAGATCCTGCGAATCAAAACCATACCACACCAGCCAAGAACATCAAAACTGGCCAACCCTAACCTTCCGGAGACGTTGGAGAAGAGCGCGCGACAGTGCTTGGGAGCGATGTGGGCCGTCGTCTTCTCCTTTGTGTGCGTGTGTTTGGGGGGATGCCAGAGCTAGGGGCGAAGTCGGGCCGGGGCGGGGGAGGTGAGCACGGTGGCGTGGAGTCGGAGGGGGGGGACGCAAGCGAAGTCGAGGCGGTGGCGTGGGGGACGCGAGTGACGCGGGTTTTCCTGCCCGACCTCACGAGGCCGGGGCTGAAAGCCCGGTGTTCCCCCGTGGATCGGACGGGTAATTCGGGCTGCCAAGTACATCAGGAGGAAATTTCGGCCCGTGTCTTTTGGGGCTCGGGATTTTGCATGGATCCCACCAGGTTTATGGGCTACCAAATGGGCCCTTAAGTAGAGGTTCAGCCGCGCTGGAGACGTCGTCTTGATTCGGCCGGTCAGGAAGAACACTGCCGCAGTGATCTGCCTGTCCGGGTGACCTGCTGAATGGAGGCCGCGCCCCTGCTTCTGCGGCTTTTCGTTCAAACATTTTTTACTTGTGCCATGCAGCCACGGCACAAACAGAGGCACTAGTACACCATACGCCATGGGAGTCTTACCGGGGAACAGTCGGAGGTTGAGCTCGCATGTACCGGCTGCCGGCCACGCAGCAACGACCAATGCCTGTACGCCGAGTCGTTGCCATCCCAACCTGTGTAGCAACAGCAGCTTCCCACTGTTCTGGCCGCAGTTCGCCATCGAAGCAGAGATTTACAAAGCTCGAGAGCGGGGTTCACTTCCTGAAGGTGCAGCATGTGTTAGACTGTTGGAATCTCCATCCCTGGGTTTTCTTTTTCCTAGAGGCTAGTATAATAAACTTGTCAGCCTTGGCTGCACTGTGGATAGCTGTACCGAGTTACATTGCCTTTGACTAATGTTATATCTCCCACTGTTACGGCACGGCGCAACGCGAAGCATGGAGCCTATAAGCATAGGTGATGGTGCTGCATGCTCCTAGCTAGCTAGGAGCCACCCAGTTACTACACGTACCTACCTAGTGATGGTAAGCCCCACGGCTGCCTGTCCCACGTCAAAAATTCAGAAGCGCGCGTGGGCCGCCGGCCGGGCTGCTCCGATCCTCTACAATGCACCACAACAACAACCGTCATCTTCTTCCTCGTGAGCTCACTGCGGCGCCGCGCCGCGCCTTGAGCTTCTCTCAGAAAGCTCCTGGTGCCTGCTGTGAACGGCGGGCTCGAGCTTCCTCTGCCCGCAGCTGCAAGTGGCGACGGTTGAGTGAGCGTGCGCGCGCGTGCATCTGTGCCTGCGTCTAGCTAGCGTCTTCTTAATTAGCTCTTGCATGTGGAAAGGATGCGAGCTGTGTGTGTGCATCGTGTAGCCAAGGATGACTTGCCGGCGTGTTCTTCCTGCTGAGTTAAACTCGACGCGGGGACACGCGTGAGCCAGCGAGTCATCAATGGCTACGCGTTCGCCCCCTTTTCTCATGCGAGAGCAGTTAAAGATGTCGTTCGTCTCTTCAAGGTTTGAAGCGGCCGCTGGACGAGAACAGATACAGGGACAGACTGCCCACCTGCAGCTGCAGATGAAACAACAAACTAAGGTATGAGAAGTTCGGAGGAGTCTTTCAACAGCATTATGTTGCTGTTTAGTACGTAGATATATGATGTGGTTGTTTTGCCTCGGGCATACATATCGGTTTCTTACTTTTATCTTTGTGATTTGTTTGAAAGCATGGCTCCTAAATCAAGAACAGTATCGATCTCTCCGTTTTTCTGTATCTGACGGATCCAAATCGCAACCACTATTTAAGGTATATGATAATTTTTTAAAAAATAATAGTTGCATTCTTCAACATGGCCTATTAGCTCAGTTGGTTAGAGCGTCGTGCTAATAACGCGAAGGTCGCAGGTTCGAGACCTGCATGGGCCATATCTATTTTTGCCTCTGCACGTTTTTTTTGAGAGAACGGAGCCTACCTGTGTTTTTTGTTTTGTTTTGTTTTGTTTGAATTGATCCTCTGTGTTCTGTTGGGGCACTATAACTTGATTTTGATCCATATAGGGTTCAACAAATTCGTAAATTCGAAACCAGCCGAAATGGTGCGCTTTCGCAATCGCACGCCCCGCACTCCTGCATTTTGACATGCTTCGGTGCCAGCGTTCGTATAATTTGAGATTTTGAGCTAGCTGCCAGCAGGTGCGAACGAGTCCTGTGCATACGTATCCACACGAGCGTGCAAATGTGCGACGTCACCTTCGCAATTTGGCCAGATCAGCTCTGCTTCCCGCCGTTATAAATTGCTCTCAGCAGCATCGCTCGATCTCTCGCCGCCGATCGATCCGTTCCCTCGCCGCCGCTCACCTCTCCGCAAGACGAAGCCCTCAGCCGCGCTCGATCGCCTAGCTCGCTCGCTCCCGGATCGCACCGTGCGTGTCCTCCCTTTGTTTCCATCAAGCACGATGGCACATGCAAGTTAGCTCACACATGCGACGACCAGCGAACACATCTATATATGCAAATTAATTAATGTGCATTTCATCTAGGTATATATCCGGATGGGAAGCGACCACCGCGACCGGTGGATGGGGTCACCGCCGCCGCTGCCGCCGGGGTTCCGGTTCCGTCCGACGGACGAGGAGCTCCTCACTCACTACCTCGCCAGGAAGGCGGCCGACGCCGGATTCGCTCCCGCCGCGGTCCGCGAGGTCGACCTCTACAGGACCGAGCCGTGGGACCTGCTGCCTGCGGCGGCCGGGTCAGGAGGTGACGGCGGCGAGGACGGCTGCCGCTACTTCTTCTGCGCGCGGCGTGTCAGGTTCCCGTCCGGCCTGAGGACCAACCGGGCGACGCGCGCCGGGTACTGGAAGTCCACGGAGAAGGACAAGGTGGTGATGGTGGGGGCGCGACGCGGCGACGAGGGAGCCGGCGGCCCTCTCGGGGTGAAGAAGACGCTCGTGTTCTACCGAGGACGCGCTCCCAGAGGCGACAAGACCGGCTGGGTCATGCACGAGTACCGGCTGGTACAAGGGCACTACGCCTCTTCTCCTCAATCGTTCGCAAGAGGAGGAGGATATCAAGTACAATGCGCTACTCGATCTCATCGTCATGTGCACTTGGCGCCCTTGTATCGAAATACAATATCGAATCTAATGCGTTTTGGTAGATCGAGTGGGTGATTTGCAGGCTGTTCATGAAGAAGCAGCCACCAGGTCAAGCGAGCCAGGAGCAGGAGAAAGTTCTTCACCCACCTCGTGGTGACCATCTACCGATGTCAACCGACGACGGCAAGACGCCAGCGGCGGCTACAGCGGCCGCCGGCTCCGAGCACCCTACTAACTGCTTCTCCGATGCAAAAGCAATGGCGCCGGCGGGTGACCACGAGACGACATATCAAGGCTTGCTGCAGCTGAATCACGAGGATTTGCAGATGAACTGTCCGGCGACAGACGACCTGTTTCCATCGGCGCAAGCAACGCAGCTCGGCGAAGAGCTGGCCGCAAATTCATCGTTCGACATACTGCCACAGCTGCTAGACGAGGGTTTTCCCTTCGTCCATGACTTCTGAGTTACGATGACATATTCCAGAATGATACAAGCTCACAGATGACGATGCAAATTTGTTATGCACGACCAGGCTCGTAGTAAACTCTGCTGAATTATGTGCTTTTGTTCAGCAGCTACAAAAAACATATATAAGCCCAAGCCCCATATGTCATTCTAATAATAAGTCGTAGTACTCTGCTGAATTATGTGCTTTTGTAATCATTGTTTATGTCATGCATGCATGCATGTATATACGTCCTAGTGTGTACTTACACTAATCATTGTACGTATACTACAGTAATGATTAGTGCACCTATACTACATATGTGGTGTATCATTACTGTACATCCGTCTCTTCAGATAGATGTGCTTGTACAATAATGGGATTTCATACAAAATGCATGCATATCAATGTTAGACTACAAATACCAAATGACGTTACCTAAGAAGCATCAGTTTTTAATGGGATTCATGTACCATGAACTTGGACAGAGGTCGGTATTGCTTATTTGATCTTGAATCCTAATTGAGTACCGAACTACGTCACAAATATTTTAAAGTATGACATATGGCTACATTAATAATTACTATATTGATCCTTTATGTCAACGATCAGCTGTTGCTTCCTTATGTCAATTTTCCTTCAACCTCAGCTTGCGTCACTTAACGACGCACCGTCGAGTTACGCGCTCTGAGATTAGCTATTGCTTAAGGCGGTTTACGTCCTCGTCGGCGGTGAGCAAGCTGAGGTTTAGGGATGCCTAGTAACTTCGTGACTATGCAACTTTGTGTGGTTCAGGGATCGAGCATATATATAGCTAGCTGAAGTGTCACAGTTGATGATATATCAGGGCCTTTTTGGACAAGGCTGATAGATTGTACATTTTTCATATCACATGCATGTTATTTTAGCCTGTTCTACCTTGGTGTCATTAGGTTTCAAGCAAATTGGAATTCTCTGCTTTCGTCGTTCCATATCCGATTCACGAGTACACTGCTTAGACCTTATCTGAAACTGTGAAACACGTGTTCGATGGCTGTGAGCTCAACACAAAGCACCATGCATGCATGCAACCATGAAATGGCACAGCGCCCCCAGCTGGCCGGACGATCTGTCAGCAGCCGACTTCCTCAGGCTTGCACGGCACAGCCACCGTTACCCCACGTTTGCATTAGCTAGTGGCTACACCCTGGGATATCCATATATATGCAGATTTGTATCTATAATTAATCAAAGATTGCTTGCACTAAAGGTTGTGAACTCGATGCATGCAAGTGTTTTCAGTTGGGTCTCGTCCAGATCACCCCAGGTCAGAGAGCTAGATCGCACGCTGGCGGCATTCCATTGGTCCAGGCAATGGGCGCCTGCTGACGGCAGCACAGTAGCCAAAAGGACACGAGGGCGGCTGCTGAGTAAGCTGCAGGGCGAGATTCAGTGTTTCTACCACGCCTGCGGTGGTCAGATTACGCGGTGGCGCGCGGAAATCTCCCCTAGATTGCAGCTGGCGTCACGCTACTCTTCGCAAAGCTTCTAGCCGCAGCATACAATAAGAATTCCGATCAAAATTGTCAAAAACACAAGTATAAAAATGAAGGTAAGGATCCGCAGGATTTTAACGCACATAGAGGTGTTTACACCCATTGCCCAACCCTGAATTGAGTGGTTGTAGCAACAAGAAGAGAATTTTGGAAGAAGATTGTGAAGAGAGTTTGCATTTGGCCTTTAGTTTATGCATCTTAGGATGTATAAATTCATTTTTAGAATTTGAATTGGTCATACATATATTCCGATCGAACAACATATCATTATAGGTTCCAATGCTAATTAACGATCCACGTATAGAAAGCAACAACTTTAAACACTCCGCTAAATCTCAAAGGTATCTGTAGAATTAATAAAATAAGACGGGGCCGTTTTATCACTTGATATTGATATAGGGCCATTCTGCGCACAACGAGAGACTCCTATTTGTCAGAAATCTATACTGCTTTTAGCTTGCACTTTACTACTTCATTAACTACCAACTTGTGACATTAAGTCAAGATTTGTCTTTTATTGGTCGAAGGCACAAGATGATCAGCAAATGCTCGAGCCTCATCGCTTCCTACGGAAAGTTGGATCTGCCGGGCCTGCCCTTTCAGCTTGTATGTGGCTGCTCGAGTTGGCCTGCATAAAGAACTCGCATACTTCCTAAGCAAAAAAAAAAAAAAAAAATCATGCACATGATTCAGGAACACAGCTACTTAAGCTGAAAACACAGAGTCCATTTGACAGCACCAAGGCTGAACTATAAAGAACAGGCATTCCATTTAAAACTCCAGCTTTAAGAAATCGAATTAGTCCATCATTAAAAGTTTTTTTCTTCCAATATGAATCGGCATTCTCAACATAAGAAATCCAAAATGTGAATAGGATCATTAATTGCATCAAGATTGTCACACCAAACTTGTCTCCAACTATCGGTGTTTATAGAGCCAAAGTTGTAACATGTTCAGTATCCTTAATTCCTTATCAACTGTTCCTTTACAAAGAGCAAATAATTATCAAGAAGAATCTCCTTTCTAAACTGCATCTACCGAGGGACTAGGCCTGCAAGGCTAAACGGTCTTGCTATGAAGTTATCCTCTTATCGTCACTTGATGGAGAGTTTCCTCTATCCCTACTAAAAACTGAAAGTTTGACAACGGTCGTCATCATATCTTCATCCATGCAATCTTGATCAGAATTACCAAGTTTTGGATGGCCTTGATGCCCTCGGCGATCAAACCCCTCGTCATTCTGCAGACAGGTACTCCTAACGTCAGAAGTTTAATTCAAACTTCTGTGGTAGAAGTTTATTCAATGAACTTCCGATTTAAACTGCATACCATTACAGAATCTTGGTTCAAGTCAAGATCCGTGTTTTTACTGGTTGAAGGCACTCCAGTACCTACACCAGGATCAGCAAGTGCCGAAGCTTCATTGATTCCCACCGGAGACTGCGTTAGCCGGCCCTGCCCCTTAAGTTGGCAATTTGGCTGCTGCGAGTTGCACTTCACGAGGAACTTGTACTTCCTTCGCAAGAATCTTGCAAAAGCAATGTAGTTTCACGGTTATGAGATGAGAAGTTGCTAGCAACGATGCCAACAAGAAACAAATAGATGATAGCACAGTAAACACGGCGCGGTGAAGCATCGAACAAAAAGATGTCATACTTGACTTCAGCAAGCAGGCAAAGCTTTCTCTGGTTCGCGCTCTCTAGTCTCCTCTTCTTTGCGTCCGTCTCCTGCATCAGATGGTATATCAGCTTCAGGTGCAGCTAAAGTATGTACTTACCACCGTATCTATGGCATTGCATCATGCCGAACTAGACCAGATTGCTAGGTTGTTGACATCAGGTTGTACGGCAACGAAGCAGTAGGGCCAAACAGTAAACAAAAACCCTTGTTACGAACATTAACCGTACAATCAAACCCCCGAAATCTTGCTACTTGCAAAACACAGCAACAAGAATAGGGACGGCACTAGAGCAGGAAAGGTGAAGCAGGCGCAGCACCTATGACATCAGGCAGGTGAAATCTATGACGGCCGTGAACATATGAACTCGTCGTAAGCAATAAGCAACACGAAAGCGGAAAAGAGACTGGCGTTGGAATTGGGTTGAGGAGGAGCAAAGAGCAGGGGAAGAACCGGGCGCGCTCCCCACCTGAAGCAGGTCGTGGTAGTCCCGCCAGAGTGCCAGGAACCTGTTCCTGCCGCCGAATTTCCCCCCTTGCGCGTGGGGCGCCGCCGCCGGCGCGGGCCGCTTCTTGGCTTTGCTCCTCCGCACGAGCAGCGCCTCCCCGCCGCCGCCGTCCATCGCGCCGGCGGCGCAGGCGTGGGAGGGCGGGGACGATGGCGGCGTAGGCGGGGGGAGGGGAGGGGAAGGGAGGAGGCTAGATCCAAACGGGGAGGAGAGGAGACCGGGTCCGGGTCCGCTTGGTGTGAGGGCAGGGAAGGAGACGGAGGAGGGTGGTGGTGGGAAGGCGTCCGCTTTCCTTCTCCGGTCCCCAGGAACGTCACCCTTCTATCCGGCGCCCTGGCATCGCGTCGCCATGCCGTGGGCCGTGTGGGCGCGTGGGCGGGGTGAGGAGGTGAGACGAGGAGACGGAGGCGGACCAGGGCTCCTCCAGGAGTCCGGAGACGCATTGGAATAGTGCCGCTGGGTTTTGGAATCGGATGGCCGATGGCTTTGGAGTTGGAGACTTGGAGATGGGGACGGAGCTGCCGACTCGCAACGCCGTTTTTTGCGTCGCGGGGGAGGTGCAGGTGTGTAGCCACATCCATGCCATGGTCCATGGAGCTTAGCTGAGGATTCTGGTCGCTGCTGATTGGTCGGGAGCGCTTGTCTTCCACCTTGGTGTCCATGGTCATCAAGCTTAATATAAATACTTGTACTATAAAAATACTTCAAAATTAAATGCGAACACGAAGCGCGGGCAACATAAACCAAGCTGTTGGAATTTAGAGCTAAGCTCAATAGAAATTCTGAATAATTCTAAATAAATCTCAAAGGCCCATTAATGCCAAAGTAAGTGGTGTTGTGTGTTTAGTCCCACATGGGAAGTTGGAGGGGAGCAACTCCTGCATATAAGGGAGGTTGTTCTACCACTACTTGAGTGAGTGAGAACATGAGATGAGAGGGGTGGCCCACGCGCACTCCTCCTCCTCCTCGTCGCTCGCCTCGCCACGCGCGCGCGTGGGTGGATGGGTGTGTGTGTGTGTGAATTCGAGCCTCGAGCCGAGCCCAACTTTCATTTTTGCTGCAGAAGAAATACGAGTTGGACTTTGGGCTTCGAATTGGGCCGGGTCTACTCCATCCCGAGTGCCGGCGTGCACCGACGATCCTGCACCGGGAAAGGGCGAATAAGGTTTTTGGGAAGCGCTTCGCGCGACTGCTTGCGTTTTCATCATGGGTCGTCTACCGCTGAGATCGGGCACTGCTGCCTAATGACGCCACCAACGCCTGCAGCGACAAGTCGTCGTCAGAGTTACAGCGATTTCTCCGGCTTCCAATCGGTACGCAAATATTCTCGTTCCGATTATCGAGCAGTGTTTCTCGCTGTTGGATTTGCATATTTTTTCCAGAATTACTCAGTAAATTGCCTTCTACATCTAACAATCCAAAAACCTTATTTAGGCAATTTCCTGAGTTGAACATGATGACTTTAGCCGATGCACTGAGGCCGGAGAAGTTCTCTGGTGTGCACTTTAAGAGGTGGCAAGTTAAAGTCACGCTCTGGCTCAAGGCGCTTAAGATCTTCTGGGCAACCGAGGGCAGGCCTCAAGGTCCTTTGACTGTTGAAGAACAGACAAAGTTCGAGGAAGCCAATTCTGCCCTGAGAGGATGCATCTTAAGCATTCTTGACAATAAACTCTGTGATGTCTATCTGACAGTCACAGATGGGAAAGAGCTCTGAGATGCATTAAACGCTAAGTATGGTGCAGCTGATGCACGCGGTGAACTGTATATCATGGAGAATTTTCATGACTACAAGATGGTTAACATTCGTCCCGTAGTGGAACAGGCTCATAAGATACAGTGCATCGCGAGAGAGCTCCACCTTCTTAATTGTACTTTACCCGATAAGTTTGTGGCTGGTTGCATTATTGCAAAGTTGCCTCCTTCATGGAGGAACTTCGCCACAACTCTCAAACACAAGAGACAGGAAATATCAGTTGAAAACCTGATAGCATCTCTTGATGTTGAGGAGAAGGCTCGGGCTAAGGACGCTACTGAGAAAGGAGGTGACGGTCAATCTAGCGCCAATATGGTGCAGAAACCCATTGTCAAGAATAAAGTAAATAACAAGCCAAACAAAACCACTGCTTTCAAGAAAAGGAAGAAGTCAAACAAAGCCAATGAGGGCTGCTATACCTGTGGCGAGCACGGACATTTTTCCAAGGACTGTCCCGAGAGGGCAGACCGTAGAGGGAAAAAGAATGTCAACGTCGTGACATCTAGCAATGCAGATGGGTACGGTAATTCTTTTACTGTTCTTTCTGTTTCTCAAACACCATATTGGTGGTTTGATACGGGTGCTAATGTTCATGTATGTTCTGACATGTCGATGTTTACTTCTTACCAGTTCGTCCGGGATTCCTCCGTGCTGATGGGGAATGGGTCACATGCTTCTGTTCGTGGTGTTGGCACGGTCGATCTGAAGTTCACTTCGGGAAAGATTGTCCAACTGAAGAACGTGCAACATGTCCCTATTATGAACAAAAATCTTGTTAGCGGGACCCTTCTGTGTAGAGATGGGTTTAAAGTAGTGTTAGAGTCCAATAAAATTGTTTTGTCTAGGCATGGACAATTTATTGGTAAAGGCTATGAGTGCGGAGGCTTGTTCCGCTTCTCCATTTTGGAGTTTAATAATATGTCAGTAAACCATATTTGTGGCAGTGTTGATGATGATGCAAGTCTTTGTCATTCTCGTTTATGTCACGTTAATTTTGGTTTATTGAATCGGCTATCTAGTCTCAAATTAATTCTGAAATTCACTATTGTCAAAGGTTCTAAATGTCATAGTTGTGTGCAATCAAAGCAACCTCGAAAGCCTCACAAGGCAACCGAGGAGAGAAACTTGGCACCACTAGAACTCATACATTCTGACCTTTGCGATATGAATGGTGTGTTGATAAAAGGTGGAAAGAAATATTTCATGACATTAATAGATGATTCTACCAGATTCTGCCATGTTTACTTGTTGCAAACTAAAGATGAAGCGTTAGACTATTTTAAAATCTATAAAGTTGAAGTAGAAAATCAGTTAGAGAGAAATATCAAACGTCTTAGGTCAAATCGTGGTGGAGAGTATTTTCCCAAAATATTTGATGAATTTTGTGAGGAACACGGTATTATACATGAGAGGACACCTCCCTATTCACCTCAATCAAACGGGGTAGCCGAGAGGAAAAACCGAACACTGTGTGACTTGGTGAATGCCATGTTATACACTTCCGGTTTATCTAAGGCATGGTGGGGGGAGGCTCTATTGACTTCATGTCATGTCCTAAATCGTGTTCCAAATAAGAATAAAGAGAAAACAACTTATGAGGAGTGGGTTGGGAGAAAATCATCACTTTTATACTTGCGTACTTGGGGATGTTTGGCAAAGGTCAATATTCCATTTACCAAGAAACGCAAGCTTGGACCAAAGACAGTGGATTGTATCTTTCTAGGCTATGCTCAGCGGAGCATTGCATATAGATTTTTAGTAGTTAAATCTGAGATACCTGATATGCATGTTGATACTATTATGGAATCTCGTGATGCAACATTTTTTGAGAATATATTTCCTATGAAAGATATGCATAGCATTGTTAGGATTTCATATGAAATTTATCCCGATTCTACCGTAACTAGTGAGTTTCTTGAAACATTTGAGAATATCCTGGAGGAGGAACACAATGAAACAACCCAGTTGAGTAAGATATCAAGGATTGCAAAATCCTTTGGTGATGATTTCATTGTGTACCTTGTGATCGATACTCCCAAATCCATAACAGAGGCATATGCATCACCTGATGCAAATGACTGGAAAGAAGCAGTTCATAGTGAGATGGACTCAATTCTTTCTAATGGAACTTGAGAGCTAACTGAACGACCGTACGGGTGCAAACCAGTAGGTTGTAAGTGGGTGTTCAAGAACAAGCTTAGGCTTGATGGTACTATCGAAAAGTACAAGGCAAGACTAGTTGCAAAAGGCTATACACAAAAGGAAGGTGAAGACTATTTTGACACCTATTCACCTGTCGCCAGAATGACGACAATTCATGTACTACTTTTCTTGGCTGCCTCTTATGGTCTGATCATCCATCAAATGGATGTGAAGACAACTTTTCTTAACGGAGAGTTGGAAGAGGAAATCTATATGGAACAGCCTGATGGGTTCGTAGTAAAGGGTGAAGAGAGAAAGGTGTGCAAATTATTGAAATCCTTGTATGGTCTGAAACAAGCACCTAAGCAATGACATGAGAAGTTTGACAGTACTTTAACGTCTGCGGGCTTTGTCATTAATGAGGCTGATCGGTGCGTGTATTATCGCCATAGTGGGGGCGATAGTGTTATATTATGCTTGTATGTGGATGATATACTCATTTTTGGTACGAACATTAATATATTTTCTGAGGTTAAGTCGTTTCTATCAAAGTGTTTTGATATGAAAGATCTGGGAGAAGCTAATGTTATTTTAAACATTAAGCTAAATAAGGATGAGAGTGGAATTACTTTAACGCAATCCCACTATGTTGAGAAAATCTTGAGTCGCTTCGGCTTTTTGGATAGCAAGATTTCTCCAACACCTTATGATCCCAGCGTGATACTCAGAAAGAACAAGAGAGAGCCAAGAGATCAACTTAAATATTCTCAGATGATCGGTTCACTCATGTACTTAGCAAGCGCAACGCGTCCTGATATCTCATTTGCTGTGAGCAAATTGAGCAGGTTCATGTCAAACCCGGGTATAGATCATTGGCATGCACTTGAAAGCGTTATGCGCTACTTGAAAGGTACGATGGGTTTTGGAATTCACTATACGGGGCATCCGGCCGTGCCTGAGGGTTATAGTGATTCGAACTGGATCTCTGATGTTGATGAGCTCTATGCCACGAGTGGATATGTGTTCACTCTAGCTGGTGGCGCTGTATCATGGAGGTCTTGTAAACAGACCATATTGACGAGGTCAACCATGGAAGCAGAACTCACTGCTTTAGAGACAGCAACTGCGGAGGCAGAATGGCTACGAGAGCTCTTGATGGATTTGCCTGTGGTTGAGAAACCATTGCCGGCAATCCTTATGAACTGTGATAATCAGACTGTCATTGTCAAAGTGAACAGTTCTAAGGATAATGCAAAATCATCAAGACATGTCAAGAGACGACTAAAATCTGTCAGGAAAATGAGGAACTCCGGAGTTATTACTGTTTCGTACATACAAACAGATAAAAACCTGGCAGATCCCTTTACGAAGGGACTATCACGTAATGTGATAGAAAGTGCATCGAGAGAGATGGGTTTGAGACCCATGGATATGACACCATAGTGGTAACACAGCCTATGTGATCGGAGATCCCGTGAATTAGGATGTGGGATAAACAAGCTAGTGATTCACTGAGCAGAGTACTTCGTTGAGACCCTCTCTATGTGAAGATGCACAAATGTACTCTCAAACTGTAAGGCAGGTTGGTACTAAGCCTTAATGTGTTTCTGTTGGCTATGTGTAGCAAAGATGCCGTCCTACAGGGCAATCTTAAAAGAAACACACATATATGAGTTCCGACTGTCTAACGTCGCAGTCTGTGAGATTTGGGTTATTTCTAGAAAAACTCATGAAGAGACCAGGGAGTACGACGCATATGCTCCACCCGCGGGGTAGACTACTGGTAGTCAAGTACTAGTAATGATCTTTGAGTGAAATTGGTTCGCACAAAACTTGCAATTCAAGGCGTAGTCCATTGTTCAAGTTGTGAATTGATGTAACTTGAAGATCTAGGCAGAAGTTCAACTTAACAGTCTCTGCTGAAACACTAGTATATCAAACAAGGAACAAGAATGATGTCTCTCCTAATGGCTTTGAGATCTAGTGGGGGATTGTTGGAATTTAGGGCTAGGCCCAATAGAAATTCTGAATAATTCCAAATAAATCTCAAAGGCCCATTAGTGCCAAAGTGAGTGGTGTTGTGTGTTTAGTCCCACATGGGAAGTTGGAGGGGAGCAACTCCTACATATAAGGGAGGTTGTTCTACCACTACTTGAGTGAGTGAGCACATGAGATGAGAGGGGTGGCCCACGCGCGCTCCTCCTCCTCCTCCTCGCTCGCCCCGCCTCGCCCCGCACACGCGCGCGTGTTCGTGTGAATTCGAGCCGAGCCCAACTTTTATTTTTGCTGCAGAAGAAATACGAGTTGGACTCTGGGCTTCGAATTGGGCCGGGTCTATTGGAGACGAACGTGTCTACAACAACCGAGTCGGTTCAGATGCGGATCCTCCGAATTGCAACCGAATTGCCTCTCCAGGACTCTATAAATAGCGGGCGTGCGCGGCAGGGAGGAGCATCCACGATCACGATCTCACGTTCGAGTTCCTTGCGCCGCCTTTGTAGTCTACTCCATCCCGAGCGCCGGCGTGCACCGACGATCGGGAGAGCAGGTCTCCGGAACCTCTCGCCCTTGCGATCCTGCACCGGGAAAGGGCGAATAAGGTTTTTGGGAAGCGCTTCGCGCGACTGCTCGCGTTTTCATCACGGGTCGTCTACCGCCGAGATCGGGCACTGCTGCCCAACGACGCCACCAACGCCTGAAGCGACAAGTCGTCGTCAGAGTTACAGCGATTTCTCCGGCTTCTAATCGGTACGCAAATATTCTCGTTCCGATTATCGAGCAGTGTTTCTCGCTGTTGGATTTGCATGTTTTTTCCGAAATTGTTCAGTAAATTGCCTTCTACATCTAACAGAAGCATCAGTTGGAGTTGGCCGTCAGTGTGAGACAAGAAATCGACAAGAAAGGTGTGATCTATTTTTGGTGGAATTCGCCGAACAAACGAAATAGAAGAACAAGGCGCTTCCCGAGGCTTATCCTGCAGCAGCGTCAGCCGTCAGGCAACCCCTCAGACCGCAGTACAGGCCGGACGGGGGGCGAGCAGCATCCGACGTGGGCATCACTTGTCTAACAGTATAAGGACTCGCTGGGGAAGATGGGCTAGGCCTAAATCTTCTGAGAGGTGGACCACACGCATAACGGGCCGTAGGAGCCCAAGGCCTCTAGACCAAAGTTCTCTAGTCACTTCTTCGTTCTTTTATCGTGGTTAGATCCGACCATGACAAAGCTACGTGAAATAGTTCGCACCTCTAGTGTGAATCTTCCACCTACACTTATCATGAACTAAATTATCCTCAACTCAAACTGAAATACTATTTGGAAGAAGAATATGTCTACCTCGGTAATGGAAAGATAAGAATGATTGGGTTCAATTAATATAGGCTAGTAAAATTCGAGGTATCAAATTTTTATGCTAACATGCATACTCTACACACCCTGCTAACTAAGCTAGACTCAACTCATGTGGTCTTCTACCCTTGAGGCGAGAGGAAAGTTGTAAATGGGCATAAAGAAACAAAAGTTTCGTAGCTGTATGGCTATGTTTTTTCACCGACTTGCCCGTTGTGGAAGAAGCGTCAGTATGTGTGCCACTGAAATTTGTTGCCGGCTCGTTTTTTCAAGTCCATGCTCTATCTAGGAGGCGTGGTGTTGTGGATTTCGCCGTTACGGACGCATGTTCGGTACGGCAACGAAGATATTGTTGAGTGCAGTGCCTGCCCATTCATCTGGTGTGTTCTGTCCCGAGTTTGGAAGCGGTTACACTGCGTATGTTTGTGTTGGCAGTACTCTTCTCCTTCCATGACACGTGACATCATAAGAATCAAAAGAGCCAGGCATGATCTGTTGTCTCCAGGCATGCTGTAACTGACGTCTCATTTGAACAAATTGGGTCTGTAACTGGAATGTTTCAGTGTAAAACCATGAACCGAACAGCTGCGTGTTTCTAAATTGATTCAAATATAAACCTCACTGCATGCAATTAGTTTTATAATTGAGGTTCAAACGGAACTCTGGTTAAGCTAAAAATATTCTCTCTTTTTTCAGGCCACCGTGTGATGCATGCCGGCTACAATGGAGTCCGATCGTGTGCCTCCGCGCCCGTGGTTCTGTTCCTGCTTGGACCGCAACGGTTTTCATCATTAACTCGTCCATTTCTTTTTTTTTGAAACCGAATTAACTCGTCCATTTCAAGCTGCCAGCGCTGCTGCTTCACCGATCTAAGCAATCATATTCATCACTGTTTAATGGGTGGAATTCCGATTCAAAATTCTAGATTCAGTTCGACAGAAACAGTAATTCTAGATCCAGTACGATTTTAACATATAAAACCTGTGCTTACAAACTGGCACTGATGCGAAGGGATTCAGGAAAACGTCGTACTGCAGCGGAGCTTTTTCGAACAAGTTGCATGGCCTTATTATGCAATGTATATGGCTGTCTACCAGGTGAATTCCATGGAATTCCTATGCCTGGTTGGAAATTTGGTAAGTATTAGTTTTGCTGCTGGGAACGCATAGACAAATGGTAATGCTGATGGAAAGGCGCTAAATCGAGCGCCAAATGCCGGTTCCTTTCTTCACTTTGAAACTTTGCCAAGTTGGAGCCACGCTATATAATCTCAGAGTCACGCCGATGAGGAGACGGCAACGAGACGAGCATGCCAGGCAGCATGAGTTCTCAGCAGGAAGACGCCGCCATCGCCGCGACCCCTGGAGACGTCGTCTACCTCCACGGCGTCCTCGAGCTGACGGTGTTCGAGGCCGAGCACCTCCACAACGCCATCCACGGCCGGATCATGGAGGTAATAATTAAGCTGACAAAACTTGCCGTGCGGACATGCACGGCTCCCCTGTTCAAATCTGTTATGCAATGAGGTAGCAGAAAAAAATGCTTCTTTCTCGGTCGAGCTGTCTTTGCTTCGGCCTCGTGGTTTGCTTCTGAGCTAATGGATTGGCCGTTAAGGATGCCGCCTCTTCGCAGTTTCTGGTCACCAACTGCCACTGACTGTTGGTCTCTATGTGTCAATTAGCCTGACGAAACATGACGACATGCTGCACCGTTTTTTTAATCAACAAATCTTCATGTTAAACTCCGCACCGCAAATGAGATATTCAAATGTGCATGTGGATCGATGCGTGCCTTGTTGATGTTAAAAAGAGAGCAAATGTGCATAAAGAAATAAACTTGGACAAAGTTTGTGCATAGTGATTGATGCTGACACGCGATTTGGTGACGAACAGGCCACGGAGAAGATGGAGCAGTCCGCTGGCGTGCACTGCCTCCAGCACAGCAGGCTCTACGTCGACATCGACGTCGGCGCAGCGCGGGTGGCGCGCACCAGGGAGGTGGAGTTCCACCCAACCAGCCCCGCCTGGAACCAACTGTTCCGCCTGCACTGCGCCTACCCCGCCGATGCCGTCACCTTCAAGGTCAAGAACCAGCACCTCTTCGGCGCGGGCGTCCTCGGCGCCGGCTCCGTGCCCGCCGCGCGCATCGAGTCGGGGCAACCGCTCGAGTGCTGGCTCGACCTCCGCGGCGGCGAGCACGCCCACCAGACGCACACCCCGAGGCTCCGGGTCCGGCTGCGGTTCTTGGACGTGGAGCGCGATCCGTGCTGGGACGCGGGGGTCCGTCTACCCGGGTTCGCGGGCGTCAAGCCCGCGTTCTTTCCGGAGAGGACCAACTGTAAAGTCACGCTGTACCAGAACGCGCACCTGTCGGACGGATTCGACCCGCGGGTCAGCCTCGACGGCGGGCGGGCGTACCGGCCGGCGCGGCTGTGGGAGGACCTGTTCGTCGCCATCCGCGACGCGCGGCGCTTCGTGTACGTTGCCGGGTGGTCGGTGAGCACGGGGATCACGCTGGTGCGCGACGCCGGCCGGCCGGTCCACGGCGCGGCTCCGGGCGTCACGCTAGGCGAGCTGCTGAAGCGGAAGGCGGACGAGGGGGTGGCCGTGCTGGTCATGCCGTGGCAGGACCAGACGTCTGTCTCGTTCCTCGGCAACGACGGGCTGATGAGGACGCACGACGAGGAGACGCGGAGGTACTTCGAGGGCACCAGCGTGCGGTGCTTCCTCTGCCCGCGCAACGCCGACCCAACGCTCACCGTGGTGCAGCACATCGAGGTGAGCGCGCAGTTCACGCACCACCAGAAGACCGTCACCCTCGACGCCGCCACGCCGGGCACCGAGGACGGCCGCCACGTCGTCAGCTTCATCGGCGGCATCGACCTCTGCGACGGAAGGTATTCCACTAGCAGTTCTTCTGCACCAGCTCCTCTGTCTGCTGCTAGCCTGCAACAGAGTCCAGCTCTGAGCTAACGAACGCGAGGCGTTCGAGTTCGACCAGGTACGACGACGAGAACCACACGCTGTTCCGGGACCTCGACACGACGTACCGCCACGACTTCGTGCAGAACAACTTCAAGCACGCCAGCCTGCGCTACGGCGGCCCGCGGGAGCCGTGGCACGACGTGCACTGCAGGCTCGAGGGCCCCGCGGCGTGGGACGTGCTCGTCAACTTCGAGCAGAGGTGGAGGAAGCAGGCGCCGGGGGACATGCGCGGCTGCCTGCTGGAGCTGAGCCCGGCGACATTCCCCAACCCCGCCAAGTTCGACGACGCCGACTCGTGGAACGTGCAGGTGTTCCGGTCCATCGACGACGCGTCGGTTGTCGGGTTTCCTTACAACCCGGCGGAGGCCGCCGTGGCGGGCCTGACGAGCGGCAAGGACGTCACGGTGGACCGGAGCATCCAGGTCTGCTACGTCGAGGCCATCCGCCGCGCGCGGCGGTTCGTGTACATCGAGAACCAGTACTTTCTCGGCGGGTGCGCGTGGTGGGCCGATGACCGGGACGCCGGGTGCCTGAACCTGGTGCCCGTCGAGATCGCCCTCAAGGTTGCCGCCAAGATCCGGCGCGGCGAGCGGTTCGCGGTGTATGTCGTGACGCCGATGTGGCCCGAGGGCGAGCCGGCCGGGGAGGCCGTGCAGGCCATCCTCCGGTGGAACCGCCTGACCGTGGAGATGATGTACGGCGTCGTCATGGAGGCCATCGATGACGCCGGGCTGCGTGGCCAGGTGCACCCGTGTGACTACCTCAACTTCTTCTGCCTCGGGAACCGGGAGGCGCCACGCCCCGGGGAGTACAAGCCGCCGAAGACGCCGGAGGAGGGAACGGACTACTGGCGCGCGCAGGTGAACCGCCGTGGGCCCATCTACGTGCACGCCAAGCTCATGATCGGTAACAGCCGCTCTCTACAAACTCTGTTGCGGTTTCAAATTCGCTCTGCGTGGGAGCTATCGGCAACTCACTTTTTTTTCCTGGTTGTCGTGCAGTGGATGATGAGTATGTCATCGTCGGCTCGGCGAACCTGAACGAGCGATCGCTGGCCGGCAACCGGGACACGGAGATCGCGCAGGGGAGCTACCAGCCGGCGCACCTGAACGGGCGGTGCGGGCGCGCGCGGGGGCAGGTGCACGGGTTCCGCATGTCGCTGTGGCACGAGCACTTGATGGGCCGGCACGCCGGCGACGCGAGCGTGTTCCTGGAGCCCGAGAGCGTGGAGTGCGTGCGCGCGGTGCGGCGGGCGGCGGAGCGGCTGTGGGACGCGTACACGCGGGATAGGGTGGAGGACCTGCCGGGACACCTGCTGCCGTTCCCGATCACCGTGTCGGAGTTCGGCGAAGTGGGCGACCTGCCCGTAGACGGGTGCTTCCCGGACACGAGGGCGCCGGTGAGGGGGCGGAGATCAGTGAAGCTCCCGGCTATTCTGACCACCTGAGGGCTGAGGCGGCTCTGCTGTTGCTTCTACAGTCGTGTCATCTGTAAGGTTTTTCTCTGATACGTACGACCTAAACTAAGAAAGGAGATTCGCCATGTCAAAGAAGTACACTTTAGACACATTTCCTATTGATTATTGTATTGCTAACATGTTGACGCAGTGTCAAGTGGAAGATCCTACTGGCTAAAATTGTATCCGGTGTCTCAGGGCGCCATTGTTTTACTGGATATAGCAAGCCGCATCACATATCAAATTTCTCCAAAAACAAGACGCGGGATATCTTCCTTCTGAGAAAATATTCTACCCGTTCTTATTTTCATTAGTATTTGAAGTATTTATTATAAGTTTCTTAAATGCGTTTTAGGAAATGTTTAATCAGAGTGACAGAGTCCTACAAAACATGCTGAATAGAAATAAAAACAAAACCCAAATCCCCGCCGCGCAGTGGGCTCGGCGTTCGTGGGCCGAGCGCGACACCGCCCTTTCCAGCATCATATGGCCCCCTCATCTAGCGGGAAAAAACTAAAAACCGAAATCCCGCCGACCGCCGCGCAGCCGTTACCAGACCCCACCGCCGCTCCCCCACGTCGTCTCCCCGACCGGCGGCGGCCAGCGACCGGCGATGAAGCGGGTCCACGTCGGCAGCTTCCCCCGGACGACTCGCGGAGCAGCCCTACACCCGCTTCGAATCTGGTAAGCCAATCTCCGCCCTTCCTCCCCGCGAATCAGCTTGCTACCTATTTTCGCTTGAGACGGCGCGTTTCCTGATAGGTTGCGCTCGATGCCCTCAGACAGGATCTTCGGCGAGGATTGCCGCACCGCCGAGGCGTATGAGGCCCGCACCAAGCACGTCGTCGACTCCGTGGTGCGAGGATTTTTAACGGTAATTCACTCCCTCTTCGTCTTGCGGTTGCTATTTCTGTTCCTGGCGCGAACTGGGCGGTATGAATTGCATTGCATTATGGGCTCAAGGAGTCGATGTTCTGTGTTGATTGGGTGTTTTTATCGCATATTGTGTTTCGTTGAGCACGACATATGTTGTTCTGTAATGCACGTGCAACAGTTGACAACACAGGACGTCAAGGCTTTATTAGAAATTGATATTAGCAACCCAGATTTCCTCAAGCTGAATTGCGGTCTGGCGTTCTAGGCTTCTAGCTATCACGAGCCACTATATCTGAAAACTGTAGACTTAGCAACCAGGAGATTCTGGAGATCGGTTGGGAATTTAAGGAAGATTAGATGGAGAAGGTAGCATTGTGTTGGAGAACATGTTAGAGTAGATAATTATGTGACTGACACCTCCTCTGTTCTATTCTCAATTGTATATTTGACTACAGCCACAATTCGATTTGGACCCCACCTAAGTGCCACACACATCCTTTAGCTATAAGAACTACCCTGATCCCAAAAATAGGCGAATGTTTGGTTTTGTGATGCCCTTCCTTCCCCGGCCAGATCACAGGCTTAGCTCTGGATCCTTCCTTGGTATTGTGGTCTTGCTCTACATCTGGTACATCAGGACTTACTATACCCTTATGACTTTTGTAAGTTACTGCAGCGTTCAGCATATCCGATACTGTTTAACTGAACATTTATGTTTGCATTGTTTTCTTCAACAATCCTGGTTGCCCATGGGAGATAAGACTTTGTTTTTATAACATTCTGACCGCTTATTCTAAAAGGCAGCCGTGACGCAGTAGTAGTGTGTATCTACTTGTGTCATAAGGTTTTGATTTCGAAGCAGTATCTTTGCGAAAGTAGGGTAATGATGTCTAGAAATAACCTTTTTCTAGACACTAAAATATGTGGGACCCTTCAGCACTTGCTGACTTATTATTCACATATTAGCACTATTGAATTTTTTGAGAAAACAGGAGGGGCATGCCCCTACTGATTATGATATATTAAATTAGAGTTAAAGTGTACAAATTAAACAACAACAACAAAGCTGTTGTCCTAAGCACGTTGAAGTAGACTAGATATGAAACCTAACAATTTTATTTTAAAAATAAAGAAGAGATAGATAAAAGTAACAATTTAGAAAAACTAAAATTCTGACTTCTATCATGCATACTGTGTTTTATTACACTAAAAGTACGTATAGTTATCCAAGAGTAATATAAGCGGATATTTTACCCGTTGACATAGTTACTCATCAACAAGATGCAACTGCAAATTCATTCATTAGTATCACGAAGCTGGAAAATGGGCCTACACAGGGAAGAATGCGGCAGCCGTCAGGGAAGGTATCCACCAGCTTCTGTTATCCAATCACCCCTCCTCGATGATCTTGAAGACAAGGGTAAGAGCACGATAGGGCTGCCGGGCCGTCGGTACCAGCGAGCGTGGGCCGGTGGGCGGACGGCCATCATTCGCACAATCACGCGTGCTCGCCTGAACAATTTCAGCGGCGAACAGTGCGCACTCATCGAGGATCTGCACAGAACAGGCTCGACCCCAGCCTGACGAGTGACGCCTGTAACGCGTCGCCGGTGGGAATAGGCGGCTAGCCCAGCTCTGGAGCGCCAGCAACGGCATGATTCGATCCACCGGCGTGACCGCGCGTACGAGAAAGGGGGATTTTGGTGCAGATCCTGTACGGCTCAGCTAGGGACTGACAAGTGGATCATGCGAGCCCGCGTGTCTGCCTGTTGCCGGCGTGCCTTGTTCGCACGTGAAGTTGCTGCTGCTCGTCCCAAGCAAAAAAAAAAAAAGCGAGCGAAGCCATGGAGCCGGTACAGCACTCGACGGCTGATCACGGGGTTACGGGGGACCCTAGAGGATAAGCCATGATGGACGGGTTCGCGAGATTCCACGGCTCCGGCGATGAAGTGGGCATGATGGCGTATGATGCCGGCCGGCAGCGAGCTACTTGCAGCCTCATCTGAATCCGGTGTGGAGATGACCATCATCATGCATCGCGGCGCGGATCGTCGAGCGTCTGATCTGAACCGCGTCTGCCATAGGTTGGGGTGGGTTCGAGGCTTGGCCGCGCGCCCGGGACCGGAACCCGTGCATGCCATCGCCGGCAATCATTGCCGGACGGCGCGCCCGTCGACGATCCTGGTCGGGTTGGACCGTCCCTTTCCCGAGGCAAGACGAAATCGAGTATAGGTCGCTCGTCGGGTCACTCGCCGCGCCGTGCTCGATAGAGGCGACCGAGGTGACGGAACAGGCGGCCGGACTTTGGTTGCGAAACCAAGAGAGGCCAAGTGCGCGACGAAACTCCGGAACCTTAGCTACGGCGTGATGTAATCGGTAGGCTTCGCCGACGTGACAAGTCTAGAAACAGGGAAGCCGTCGCCGCCGCCGCGCGCGAGCTACGACGGTCACCTCCCACCCACCATGCGTCTTTCCAGCGAGCGAGCCGTGGTTTCCGACACGGACAGCCCCCACGATGCCCGCCACACGTGTGGGGAGGAGCGGTAGGCGATGTGGTCTGTTCAGCCAGCAGTTGCGCCTGATCTTTCACCGTGTGCATGCACGATCAAAGCTGTAAGCCTGTAATCATGAAAATTTAAAACACGTTGCCGGAATGGGATGCCCGGCGGTTAGGCGGTGACATAACCACAGCGGATCGACAACTCGACACGGTTCCTGCTATGGTTTGATTCCTGGATCTGGTTCCTGTTTCTCAAACTTGTGCAAGAACAGAGCCACGTTCGGTTTACACAGCAGAAACGATGTGCTGCCAACGCGATGTGGGGCAACGCATTCCGTTGGGACGTCCGACCCTGCCCTCCTCCATGACACGCAGCTCTATCGAAGCCTAGATTCTAGACAGGGGCAGCAGGGCGCTAGCTGGCGCGTAGCCAGGCGAGGTGAGGTCCCCGGCCGGCCGGCCGGCCGGAGGGGCGAGAGCGACCGTCCCCGTCCACGCGACGGTTTCATTGGAGAAGTGACCCACCGAGCGGCGTCGGCTTCTGCTTGTCTCGACCGCAAGCTCCAACCGGCTAGTGTGTCCGGCGCGCGCGAAGCGACTCGTGACCGAAGACGACGGACGGCAGGGTTTTCGCCTGCTGGAACGGAAAGACGGGACGCGGAGCACGGGCGGAGGGCAGGCAGGCTCTTGTGCGGGGATGATCTCAGCTCTGCTCAGCCCAGCCCAGACCCCAGTCCCCAGAGGGATGGATGGGTCGTCGTCGCGTGCGCGCATCGCTCACGCCACCCGGCGCTTCTTCCGCGCCGCAGAGACCGGCGCCAGAGCCCCCTGACCGGCCATTTATGGCCTGGCGTCCGTCCACGCCAAGCAACGGCTCGCCTGTTCAGCTTCCCAAGTCGGAGCTAGGCGAAGCGCGTCGTCGAACCCGAGGGGGGGGGGGGGAGCGAGGGTACGCGCGTGCCGTGCCACTGCCACCGCTCCGTCAGGCCCCTGGCACGGTCGTACGAGTTCCCTAATTAAAAACAAACAGGTGATCACAAAATCACGCTACTGTATGTGCACCGACCTCGGGCTTCTAATTCCCTCCGAGGACAACGACGTGATTCGCGGCGCTCGATCTTGCACAGGAGGGGACAGGCGGTCTGCCGGTGAGATGCATCTCGCGACGTGCTTTGTCGAGGCAATGTCGCTTCAACCTGCTGTCCGGTCGACTCGCACATTGCAGCTAGCTAGCTAGCTAACTCGTTCGTCTTTCCATTTTTCCCGTTCCCTGAACGGAGCATGGTCTCGAATTCGATCGTACCACTAGATAAGATCTTGTTTTTTTTTGAGGGGAGAGATAGATAGGATCTTGTTATATGTTTAATGCATACTAATCGAGCTAGATACTAAATAGTACTAGCAAGTTAAAGTCCGTACGACGTACACTTGCTCGTGACCAAACTAATCATGATGGCCGCAGCGCCAACTTGTAGCTTGATGAATGATGGTTGGTCTGGATAGCTAATCAACGTGTGTCATGACTGATGAGAAACGGTGTGTGGTCCAATGCACACGCAAATGCAGCTCTACAGAAAAAGAACCAGAGGGTTGCGCTTTCAGTTTTTAGGATGGTTAACATCCGACTTTTTTTTTGCTCGCGACGGGTCGAGTGGTGCATGATGTGACCTACTAAGTAGAGTATCTTTAATTGGTTGCGGCAACAATGAGATGTCACCTTTTCTGATAATCTACGAGTGATCATTAGCAGCAAATGATTAGCATCTGCATCTACTCCTTGACATGCCACTTTGGCCTATCGCCGGCCAGCCGGCCGGCCGGGATCATCCGCCGATGCAGACGTGGAAACGGGGAGATTTTATGAGGGCGCGGGACCAGTTGATACTTAACTGCACCGCCAGTGGCCGAGCTGGTCATCGGAACAGAATCTGGTTAGTATGTTACCCTTCCTGCTGCACGGCTTAGACGACACCACGCCGACACGCACATGACAATTCTTCCTCGCGGAGCTCGAGGCGTGTTTTATTTACTTATTACAGCCGAAATCACTCGCTGATCGCAGCGTGTAAAAGGAGATGCTCACCTCTGGCTAGGAAGTAGAATAATTTGAGAGGTCCGTCAAGCTCCAGAATGATTCTACCGACCGCCTACTACACCAACAAATTAAAAGTTGGTTCTTCCCAAACTTGTAAGCACGCTTAGTTAGCTTTACGGCGTGTCAGTACAAACTTTTACAAAAAAAAAGGGTCGGCACTCACACGGCGTTGGTTAGTGACTCCTATCAGCGTGGCGTGCGTGCATGGCCGTGTTATTATGCTCCCATGTTACACCGCCGCACCAACCGAGAAGAGAGCTACCCAAATGCATGCATGCATGCATGCGTTTGTGTATATAATTCTATATCCCTCTCTCCTCTTCAGCGCACCGGGATACCTGACCTCGATCTGAGCTAGAGGATCGGCATCTAATCGTACCTTTCCGGAGGCTAATCCGTTTCAGCCGCAGAGCTCGCCGCCCCGCGGCCCGTTGTTTGACCAAGATTCTCCACGCTAATTAACACAGCGCGCGCCCATAGTCTCCTCTCCTACCCGCGATCTGACGCGTGCGCGCGCCTCTAGCTAGCTGGCGGACGATCGATGCATCGTTTAGATTGTTTCCGCCGCCCGTCTCATCAGCATCGATCGTTGACACGGGAAAAACCTCCAGCATTTCGTGACTAACATGGCGTGCGGGTCCGTCGATCGGGGCTTCTCGATCACCAAGCTAATTAAGCGAGTCTTAGCTACCAGTAGCGTAGCTAATTAGAAACGAAGAGCACCCTGCCTGTTCTTCAATGTTGTCACTAGCACAATAAATTTTAGTTCAATTTAAAATTAGATGTATCGTTCTAACGGTATCAATTTAATAGTGAAGTGAGCAATAATGATGAAATCGGCCGAAGGTGAAATGCATCCGGCTGATATATGACGGGGTGAATTCTAGAATATTAGGATGGTAGCTTTAGTCTAGCACAAAGGTAAGTCTGAAAGAGGACTACTACGACGCCTTTAATCTTATGCACCCGCAAGACACACATGTTCATCCGATGCGGGCGGGAAAAGGTCGTTACAAGGTCTGTTATGGACGTTCTTCGGTGTACTTGACGGGAACTTGAGGACCGTGTCTGCACAAGTGCTTGACATATCTCGCCTCCCGCTGACGACGTGGCACGCGTCCGCGCTTTGGATTTCACCAACCAACTCCATTATAGTCGATTTAATTCATCGAGAAAGACCAAGCCTTTGACAGCAAGGGAGTTTGATTCTTGGTGAGTTTGTCTAAAGTTTACAGGCCCCTTTTGAAACTCTAATAGACGGTCAGCAGAGAACCAATGGCATTTTCGTTTTATAGGGGCCACGAGCAGGATGTTCTTCCTCGAAAAACACGACGCGGAGGGCGTGGAGAGGCTTCTAGATAGAAGAGGGCACAAGGCAGAACAGAGTGTGGTCCGTGGATGCTGTGGTGCTCGACGTCGCTGCCTCGTTATGCCTGCCGCTGTAAATGTAATGCTCTTTTTCATTCATTGTCATCAGAAGGAGAAAAAAAAACACTAGCGCTCCTTCCGTGCCCTGAAGCGCGCCGCACAGGAAAGTGACCGCCGCTGCTGCTCTGCATCCGTAATCTCTGAACACGGACCTGCCCACACATACAGATGGCAATGATATATATTACCCGCATACTCGCGAATATTTGATCTATGGATATGGATTTGGATAGAAATTTATATTTGCGGGCACGGGTTCAGTTAACGGATAAAATCTAATGTATATTTTTTATCGGGTAAGAAAATATCATATCCATATCTGATTATCTGTACTCTAATAATAAACATATGGTTCCATATAACATGTGGATTAATAATAAACTAAATTTCTATTATCACAGGAAAAAACTATTTTGTAGACATTAATTTTTTAATATTTAGATGTAGCAAGATTATATATTTTTTGTTACTATTTGATCATGAACATTGATCAATTAGATCTAGCAAGATTATGTCTTGAAAACAAATGTTGCATAAATCTTTCTGGTTTGTTAAAGGATTTCGGGTAATGTATATGCCCGCGGGTAAAAAATGTCCGCGAATAATGGATACGAATAACTTTTTTACTGCTGCCGATAACATGTGTGGGTAAATGAGGGCTATATCGCGAGTATTTTACCCGTGCCTACTCACGCACACAGAGTCACGGATGACGCAGCCGACCCCCATCTGGCATCTGAACAGCCGAAGGCACCATGAGACGCGATTAACCCGGCCGGCTAATCGTGGCGCAAGCACTCCAATAACGAATTGACTTTATTTTGCAGAAAAAGAGTCGCGCAAAGCCACAGTCCACAGAGGCACAGAGGGAGGGTGAAAAAGGCTACGCCACAGTCTAGAGAGGAGAGAGGGAGATACCCTTATTGACATTGCAGCAAGCAAGGAGAAGAGCGGCTTTGGCAGGCAGAGGCCAGAGCGCAGCAGAGCATAGTAGGAGAGGGCACCAGTGCCGCAGAGGGGGACGGAGGAGTTAATAACATCCCATCATCCACACGCCACGGCATCATTGGGACACGGCTCTGGGAGAGAAGAGAAGAGAAGGAAGAGGGGGCCGGCCGGCCGGCGCGGAGGGAGAACGAAAGAAGGAAGATGAAGTTCATGAAGCTGGGCTCCAAGCCGGACGCCTTCCAGTCCGACGGCGCCGACGTCCGGTGAGCAACGACCTTCCTCCTTCTACAGGCTCGCGTGTTCCTTTGGCAACTGACGGTGCTTGCTAGGTCCGCTGCTCCGGGTCATCTGCTATGCGAAAAATCAGAGCTATCCTTCTCCTGCTGACGTTCCCTTCCGGTTTCTGGTGCTTGGTGTTTTCACTAAGACCGGCGTGTTCGTCTAGCGTTCGTGCTTTCCGGATTCCTTCTGAGCTCCCGTTTGGATCAAAATCCGATCTTTTTCATCGTTTTGAGTGTGAGAAAAATCTCTTTTCACCGAAAGGAAAATGTGTGTTCACTTTGCTAGGTTGTCTGTGTCTTCAAATTTTTTATGACGTAGCGAAGGTGGCGGCGGGTGTAGCACATGCGGCTCGTTTTGAAACCAGCGTAGCGTTCTTGCATCATGTCCTTGGTTGGACTGTACCGACTTTCGAACAACTGACTATCTTGTCCTTCTTTGATGACCCGGTGCATGATTTTGACTTGACATTGTACTTGGGTTTTGTTTACACAAACCCCCTGCTTGATTGCTTACACCATTAAACTTGTTCGTACTTTTCGTTTCCTTCAAAATATGGTCCTTTCTATTTTCCTTTCAAAGGACACTATGTCCTTCTATTCTATCTAAACTCTCCGTTTTAGTTGACTATAGATTCTTGGGAAGCGCTAAGCTGTGTACTTATGGCCTGGGCGCATCCACTGCAACCTGTTTATCTGTTGTCTGCTGCGGTTTTCTCAACTGTAATCCGTCATAGAATCAAGTAGTTTCTTTTCCTTCCCCGTCTTCTGTTCTTCGGAGCTGCCATTCCTTGTTTCTCTTGGGATTAGTTGTTTGTGCCCATCTCCTTGTCGCGATACTACTGTCTAGCCGTTCGGCGATTTTATTTTACAGTGATGGGCGGCCCTCTGGTTAAAGGATTACTCGATCTTATCGAGGTGCGGTGCGTCATTAGGTCATTGAGCTCAAGCATAATTTGCTTCACTGTCACTAATTTTATCATGGGTTTCTTGGTTTCCTTTTGTGCTGTGCTTGTGTTTGAATTACTAGATGTTTCTATACTATTTCCTGGCTACAAAGCATGCCTTTATTGTAGTCTTTTCGGGCTGAACCGGTACTTGCCCTTCTCTCCTCTTCATGGCTAGCGGAGAACAGATCTGAGGGGCTACGAACATTATGCTTTACTGTGCTATTATTATATGGTAGATACCACTATGTCTTGCTGCTTGATTTGGGCAACTTGGTAAAGTTGGTTGGGTTAATTTATTATCAAGAAAAGTAGAAAACGATAGTCATCTCACCATCCTCCTAATCATTGATCATGCTCACTTTTCCTTCAGTTAAAGAATCCAATGCAAGTTGCTTCATCACGACTTGTCTTTTGGAACAATCTAGTATTTTGTATCACTGCTGAATGCAAAGTGAATGGTAAGTGGCATAAAGCAGAATGTGATATGGTATCTTGTGGCCAGACGCTTTCTCAATCAGTTAACTGCATGAAGAGGTCACAAGCAATCTGAGCTGGAGTCATCCAGGTGTTCGAGGAAAAAAGATTGAGCCATCCAGATGCGCCGTGAACTTGAGAAAGCGATAGTGTTATGTCAAGCGAGGTTAAAGATTTTGGATTTTTAGTGGCTAACCATGTTGCATACATCTCCTGCTTACCTACTCTGGTGGTGCTTTGGCCTGCTTTGCTTAGTTAAACTGGAATACCTGGAAAGCGAGTGTACAGTCTAGTAAACAGCTACCACATGTTTGCCTCCATTATTGATTGATAGCGTGGCTCTTTGACGGCTCTTTATAGCCCAAGATAGTTTGATGCGTTTGTTGTCAATATGTTTGAGTGATTACTGATGGTGTACAAATAGCTATACATTTGTCTGGTACGCAACTGACTGTAGAGATATGGCTTATTAAGGCTCAAAGTGGTTGGAGGAACTATTGCTAGATTATCTGCTTAAAATATTTATGTTCTTCCTCAGTATTGTTAGTGACATGTATCATTATGCAATATGTTTTGCTTACAAGTTGCTGATGCACGCAGATACGTGGTTTCTGACCTTGCAACAGATGTTGTTGTGCATGTTGCTGAAGTGAAATTTTACTTACACAAGGTCAGTGTCCTAGTATTCTGCATGGTTGCACTGATGTATAACTGTACCTGTTTAGAATAACAACAAGGTGGTCTAAGTAGGTACCGTTGGATTAAATAGAATACTATAACAATAAAACATCAGCAACATTTATTTTGTTTAGGACTCTTATTGAGATGCCTTTTCCTGTCTACCAGATATGCATTCAGTATTTTACTTCTATGATACCGATTTAATTGAACGCAATACTAGAGGCAAAAAGAATCTTTGGAATCGCATAACTAAATAGTCCAACCATCAGTTGCTGCACCTTATATCCATTTACCTTATGTTTTACTTTGGGTGTCTTGGATATGATTCATGAGCTTTCGTGTTTTATCACAAAAATGACTGAAGGTCTAAATAAACTATGTTTCACTTGGCTATCACATACAGTTTCCTCTTCTGTCCAAGAGCAGTAAGCTTCATAGATTAGTTATTAAGGCCACTGAGGAGGGGAGCGATGATGTTCACATAGATGACCTTCCAGGAGGAGCAAAAACATTTGAAATTTGTGCAAAGTTCTGCTATGGGATGGTTGTTACCCTAAGTCCACACAATGTTGTTGCGACAAGATGTGCAGCAGAGTATCTTGAAATGACTGAAGACATGGAAAAAGGGAACTTAATATTTAAAATTGAGGTATTTATAAATTCTAGTATCCTTCAAAGCTGGAAAGATTCCATCCTTGTTCTCCAGAGCACAAAGGCATTGTTACCCTGGTCTGAAGAGCTTAAGATTGTGGGTAGATGTATTGATGCCATTGCCTCAAAGACATCTGTGGATCCTGCCTATGTTACCTGGTCATATAGCCATGGAAAGAAAGGAGCAGCTTGTGCTGAAATAGTCGAGGCTACAGGAAAAACATCAATAGCTCCTAAAGACTGGTGGGTTGAGGACTTGTGCGAATTGAATGTTGACCTCTACAAGAGAGTTATGGTTGCTATAAAATCCAAAGGCAGAATGTCACCCGAATTGATAGGAGAAGCGCTTAAAACCTATGCAGTTAGATGGCTGCCAGACTCCTATGATGCTTTGATTGCTGAGGATTACATGAGGAGGAACCAATGTTTGGTCGAGACAATAATATGGTTGCTGCCTTCTGATAAGAGCTCAGGTTGTTCGTGCAAATTTCTCTTAAAACTGTTGAAAGTTGCCATATTAGTTGGATCTAGGGAGCATGTGAAGGAAGAACTTATGAGAAGGATCAGTTTCCAGTTGCACAAAGCTTCAGTTAAAGATCTCTTGTTACCTGCTTCTTCGCTGAATGATGGTACATATGATGTTCGGTTGGTCCATAATCTTGTCCAAAGATTTGTTGCAAGAACTGCATTATCTCATAATGGTGATTTTGTTGAAAAATCTGATGAGAAGATGATTGAGCTTAACTTTGAGCAAGAGTCTACTTTATCATTAGGAGAGCTTGTCGACGGCTATCTTTCTGAAGTAGCGTCAGATCCAGACCTTTCATTGTCTACATTTGTTGAACTAGCAACAGCCGTGCCAGAAGCAGCTAGACCTGTTCATGACAGCTTGTACTATGCAGTTGACGCATATCTCAAGGTATGCTCAGAAGTGAAAACACTTCATGCACCCATATCTTTTATGCTGAATGCTTGCAACTACACATAGCTTGAATGTTGATATCATTAATGCATAGTTGCTGACTAACTAGTTATGCGACTATTACTGTCCTGCCAAGAGTTGTGAAATGGTTCAGTATATGATGTAGTTGATGCCTGCACGCTTAATAAAAACAAACCCTAATAATTTTCCTGTTTCTCATCTTGGAAGCAGCTACTCGGCCTCTCTGTGTTATAGTGGCAACTGATAATTTGCTTCTCTCTAATCAGGAACACCCAGACATAAGTAAAGCTGACAAGAAGAAGATTTGCAGTCTGATAGATGTCAAGAAGATCTCCATAGATGCGTCCATGCATTCCACTCAAAATGACCGCCTACCTCTCCGGTTGGTGGTACAGGCCCTCTTCTTCCAGCAGCTGAGGGCAGGGTCAAGCAAAGATCTTGCTCAGGCTGATGAAAGCGCACATGCTTGTTCAAGGCCTATGCAGGATCAATGTTCAAGGCCTATGCAGGATCAATGTGAACCTTGCGAAAGGCAGATATCAAAGCACCCAAACTCAATGACTAAGCCTAAGCAGGTGACAAGCCTCAGTGCAAGGGAAAGCAAACACCGGATCAGCGAGCACAGGGGTGCAAGAAACAGCTTCAAGGACCATCTCGGAGGTCTCCTGATGCCGTCGCGGTCTAGGAGGATATTTGACAAGATCTGGAGCAGCAAGGGATCTGGAGAGAATGGCAAAGGTTCGGAGACTTCTGGCAGTTCACAGAGCCCGCCATTGTCAGCAAAGCCTGCTGAAGCGAAGCCCTCTCCTCTCCCCCCTCTGAGGAACAGGAGGTATTCTATCTCATAGGGTCTCCCTTTGCTCTCCTCCTAGTTTAGCTCTGGGTTAACTTGTACAGAATAAGGAAGCTTATTACCTCCTGCTCATCCTTTTTTTGTTGGCTCCTCTATAAATGGAGAGGAGTAGCACTAGCAGATCGATCTGCTGTTCTCTATGTAATCATACATGCTGTAGCGTCACTGTAATGTAGTTTCAACTGGAACATAGATTTGCTAGGGCCATCCTTGAAAATGTTGCTGGAGAATTAAAGTGAGCAACTAAAGGTAAAAATGTTCACGAGATTTGTGTAACACATATTGCTGTTTAGATTTCACTGGACTTTACAAAAACCAAAAACCTGCCAGGAGTATGTTTCACTTGTGCAACCTGCAAGAGTTTGTTGCTACACTCCGCCATCTCAATTCAAAATGCAGTCATAACAAAACAGCGAACGTTTTCAGGAATTCAGCTCTTGTTAAAAACTTGACAACTTAGAGGATCCATCCCTAGCAGAAACCACATCCAAATGTGAATTGATGGATGCCACAAAAAGATTCAGCAAATGGGTAAATTTGACGCAGATAAACATGACCCAATTTCATCAAATCGTTATAAGGTTATAACATGGAAGACAGTCCCTTCCACTGGGCAAAGGCACAAAGCTAAATTATCTCTTTGCATGTTCCAATTTACCATGTCTGACTTTTTCCAGCCAAGGAAATAGATTTATCTGACTAGCTCTTCAGCTTTACTAGTAGCCACCCCTAAGGGCGAGCACAAGATGGAGGACAGAGCCACCTTCGATGTTGTAGTCCTTCGCAGTCTTGTCATCAGCGAGCTGCTTACCAGCATAAATGAGTCTGCAAGGAGAGAAAAAGTACTTTATCAGCCTGGGCAATCGGGCAATCCAAAAAAGTCTTATTTCGAGCAGAAAATGCATTGCGAAGAACCAAAGGGTACTAGTTGTGCAATTCAAAGCTGACCTTTGCTGCACGGGAGGAATGCCTTCTTTCTCTTCGACGCGCTCCTTGATCCTATCAATCGTGTCAGTGGGTTCGATGTCAATTTCGATTTCTTTCCCAGTGAGAGTCTTGACCTTGATCATAGTGCCACCCCTGAGCCTGAGGACCAAATGAAGAGTTGACTCCTTCTGAATGTTGTAGTCAGCCAGTGTGCGTCCATCCTCCAGCTGCTTGCCAGCAAATATCAAACGCTGTTGATCCGGAGGGATCCCTTCCTTATCCTGAGAGAAAGAAGAAAGTTACATGCCAGCTCTTCTGCATCCAACAGCCAGTAGCTGCCACTATGGTTGCACACCCAACACAATCAACCAATGATCTAACTCGCAAATTTCAAGGATAATGATTGGAAATGGATTTTCCTAACCCACAATTTGTATTAAATTTGATAAACATTGCTGTGACTGGAACGAAAGAACTGAACAACACACAGCTTGCATGAAACTCTGCTAGATGAAGGCAATTCTATTGGTGCTCAAGATGTATATTTTTGGTTGAATTCTTGAAAGAACTAGGTAATTTTGATCCAACCCTGGGCGTGAGGTAAAGAAATTATACGGAACAGGACAGCTCTGTTTGCTCAAGGGACTATACTAATGTGCGCTCAATTTACTCCCCTCGAGCAATCCAAATAGCACTAATATAATTTCCCCGGAATAACCTAAGCAAACATAATTCTGACTGGCTAAAGAACCAACAAACGCAGGATGAACACTATCGGAGCCCTAATGAAACGCGCAAAGATAAACAGCACAACAACTAAGGGTAAACTGGAAAACTAAAGAACCAACAGTTACAATACATCTCGATTATCCAGCGCGAAGCTAGCGCACGGCTTCTACACACCAACTCATCAAGGGAGCAACAAAGAACCGTGAGCAAGAGCCGGATGGGGAGGCGCGCACCTGGATTTTGGCCTTGACGTTGTCGATGGTGTCGCTGCTCTCCACCTCGAGGGTGATAGTCTTCCCGGTCAGGGTCTTCACGAAGATCTGCATCTTCTCTTCTCCTCTCTCTAGCTCTAGCTGGGGGTCAAGGAACCCGACGGCGTCGAACTCGAGCTGCGTGAGAACGAAGCGAAAGGAGAACCTAAAATTCCTTCCTTTCCTCGAGACGATTGCTTTTCCTCGCGGGTTGCCTGGATCTATAGGAGGGGGGGGGGGACGGCGGCGTGACCCGGCACTCTGACTCTAGTTGAGTTCTTTCTAAAGCGAATTTTTAATAATTACTCTCACGAATTTTAATTAATAAAAGATAAAGAAATTTCAACATATTTATTAATTATTTCACTATTTTTCAAAATAAAATAGATGTGAAGTTTTTTGAAAAAAATAGCTTCTAAATCATAAATAAACTATGCATGACACTTCAGTGTTCTTAGTAGTGCTTTTATCCAAGTACAATGTATTAGTAGTATGACAAATAAACCCTACATGGTTCTGGCAAGAGCTGCCATGCATAACCTCTAGTGGACTAGTGGTTATTGATGCTGCTTGAGGCCAAACATTAAGGATAACATAAGTGAGATGAATGACAACATAACTTCTCGTTTGTAAGTTGTATCTAAAACGATGTTTAATATAGTTGGATCGCTCTAGTGAGAAACATAATAAGTACTTCCTCCGTTCTGAAATAAATGACGTTTAAGACAAGAAATTTAATTCAATTTGCACTAAGTTTGCTGTCTTAAACGTCATTTATTTCAGAACGGAGGGAGTACTAAGTTCTCTTGAAAATTTAGCAAAATAAGCCTCAAATTTTCTTGAAAATCCAGCAAAACAAACGAATCGTTGGACTATCTCCGGGAGTTGGAGTTCCAGACGCTTAATATTTTGCGAACATGTGGCCGTGTGGCTTGATGCCTTGATGGTCCTACCTAGCATAAAAATGGAACACAAAAATCAAGTAATCCACTAGCATCGCTGGAGAAAAGCTGCAAAGATAAAAGGAGGGCTGCAGGCTTCAGATTCCCAACAAAATATGCGCTTTTATTCCACGCAACCCTGAACCAAAAAATGGTTTTGGCGTGCAGATGCAACGGCATCCACACGACGCGAACACAGGTACCAGGACCATCGACCAAAAGTGCATGCTGCTTGTATTGAACCATCATCGGCAGACCACGTGGTGCTGGTAAATGGAGACATGGAAGCAACAGGCGCTGGCAACAAAACTATAATGTGTGGTCTTCTCCATGAGTAGACATCAATGGAACATGTCACTAGAAATTTTAGCAAGTAGCAGCCGTTGTTCTGCTGAGGTGCTAAGTCTCGAACTCCAACCAGTCGACCACAAGAAGCAATTTCCAGCTATAAAGTTTCTTAAGTATCACCAATAGATTACAGATATGTATGGTGCTGAATGCTGTGAAAAAAGGCATATACCCCTCTTGCAAAGTGGCATGCATGGCGAGCATTCTAAAAATCTGATAAATGGAAGTGAGTCCTTCCTTCCTATCAGCCTTACAGCCTGCCGAAAATTTTTATTCATCAACGTGATGTTGTTTCATACTCAAAATCCAGCTATCACAAAAGCAAGTATGAAGTAACCATGACGGAACAGAAATTATACGTTGAACCCTTCAGCTCTTAGGCATTGTAGATGCGCTTCGATGAACTTTCCACAGGCATCCTCGCCATTTTGCACGATGCAATCGTCTCTCAACTTCTTTGTATCTGGGCAAGCGCAGCAGATCTTCTTTTTTGGCGTTGTTTCAGGTGCAGGAGCTGGAGCTGCAGGTTGCTCTGCTGAGTCCGAAGTCTCAGTTTTCACAGATGTAGAGTTGCCCATCTCTAAAATGAATTAAAACAGCATTGGATTAGGGATGAAGTGGGACAGGAAGACCAAAAGTTGAATATTTGTAACCAGAGAGTTTTGGCTAACAGGAAATTCAGTTACACATGTTCTAGAGCATTGATTAGCAAGAGAAATTTTGAATGATCACTGTCGTTTTGGTACTCATACAGCAGAACCTACCTGATAGCAACACAACTCTTTTAGCAATAAAAGACTGTTCAGACACATATAAACGGTCAAGGCCACTGAAAAAAAGAGATGTTCTACCAGACCTACCAAAAGTGGCTCTGTGTTGTGTGCACATCTCAAGATATTGATATAATAAGCTACTACGGTTATGGTCAAAACTACTGAAACCTACAACCTGCACCAAACTAAAGCAATCAATGCTAGATATTGCAACCGGTAAAAGAAAAGAAAGAACCACTAGAATCTATCAAGGTCCTACATCAGTGGTTCAGATATGTCTCTAGTCTAGTCTATAGATACCCATGATTAACAGCCACAGATCTTTTTGTAAAAGAGCTGACGCTATTGCAAGAAATGCTGCTGCATTTCTTGTCCTGCACTCCTGATTATGTATTTTGGATCTCCTTTTAATGGATTTGGAGGGGAGCTAGGCTCGGATGGGGCGCAGCACAGTGTGCCCCTTACATTATCAGTAGAAAATCTTTCTCTAATTTGGCTTCTTTAAAACTATGAGAGACATCGGTTCCCTCGAGAAGTTAAAAATTATGGTTCCTACCACTTGGTTGTCTGTGCGATCATAACGTGAAGATGTGGGCCTGTTACAAGTTACTAAACGAAATGCAGCCTACACATTTGATTCGCAATCTCACACACAGTTTGTGCGTTGCAATTCGGTCTTCCACGGGCAATCATCACCCTTTCAGGATTAAACTAATTTTACTACATGAACCAGTGATCCCAAAGCCAATCCTGAAGACGAAATAGACAGCAACCACTAGCTACCAGTACTCAAACCAACCACCAACAACGGGGAAACACTCCATGTCTTAGGCTATTGACAACGAACAAGCGCTACACATAATCATCCTCATCGCAGGGTTGCTTGCAACATGCAAAGAGCTGGCGAAGGGGGCAGGGTTACCGAATCGGAGCGGAAGAGGAACTGAGCGGGGAGTGAGGTGGAGCTTGCAACTCGGATCTGAGCCCCAGAACAATATTCGCGTCGAAAGGGAAGAAGCAAGAAGCCGCCGCCGCCGCCGCACGCGAGACGGGAGGGTTCTGGAAGAGACGCCGCGGCGTGGAATGGTCGAGCTCGGGCCGCCCCCACCGTCCCGGTTCGTACAGGCCCTGTGTTGGGCTTTGTCAATTGGCACCGTTGATCGTTTGATCCAATGGTTCAAAACCGCCTAACCGAACAGTTTTGGACTCGAACACGATCCACAGACTCGTCCCCTTCCTCGTGGCGCAGTAGCGAGCGAGAGCCGAGAGAGAGAGATCATGGTGGGGCGGAACGTGAAGTCGGAGACGATGGGCCTGATGGACCGGAGGGCGGCGCTGGAGGCGGAGATGGACGCCATCATCTCGCGCCTCACGGCGCCCGGCGGGCCGGGGATCACCGGCCGCCTCGTCGACGATGAGGTACCGCGCCGCCCTAAAGCCCTAACCTGAGCCTGAAACCCCTCCCCTTTCGCCGTTCGTTTGTTTTCCAGTTTATTAGCAGCTGATCCTGGTTCTCTTGGTGCGGCTGATCTAGGGCTTCCCCAGGTCCGACATCGACATCCCGAACGTCCTCGCCCAGCGCCGCAGGCTCTCTGGTATGCTCGTGCTTGATTTCCGTTGCTACTGTGACTAGCTAATTACACAATTCGTTTAAACGTCTGATTAATTTCTCATTTTAAGATTGTATGAAAGCAAATTTCTCATTGCAAATACATCGGCGGCTTGTGTTGTAATATCTCTGATATACTTGACTCGGGATTTTGAGTAAAATGGGACACTTCTGGGGACCAGGGGTGGTTGTCTAAGGGTTGTGGAATGGGTTCCCCAGCAGTGGTGTTGCGTTTATATTTCACATCGGGTTACTGCAAGAGTGGTTTCTGGTTAACAGGGCGCTACTCTACCTGTCACGGTGTGTCCTCATGATGCAGGCTGTGGTCTAAGTACATGAGATGCTCTTTCTTTTTACCAAACGGAGTTGTGGTTTCCTGGCCTATGAGCTTGCTACTTGCTAGTGATATGGACCCATGGTGCTTAACAAACCAAAGCATATGGTGGACTGATGGGCTTACCGTTTAGAGGTATACAAAACCATCGTATAAACATCAAGATAGAGAACGTTGGAGCAGTGGTAGGCAAATGTAATGTTGTTAAAGTTTCTTCGGAATATTTGACGTGCGCTTAAATCTTCTTTAAGTGTGTTGAGCCAGTGGTGAGTAGGGTTTTGGCTTGTGGTTGATGTTGAGTAATTTTGAATGATTTGAGTTGCAATGTTTGTTATCTGAAATTTCCTGTGTTTATGCATTATATGTATGCTCTAAATTCATTTTTGCTCATTATATTGTATTTGGCAGTCATCATTTGCCCTTTTCAATGTTTTTTCAGAATTGCGAAATGATCACAACGATATTACTAGCAAAATTGAGAAGAACCTGGAGGTTTTACACTCAGCAAAGCTGTCAAGAAATGAGCAATCAACCTCACGGCAGTCTGGTAAGTCTTCAAACACTATCTTGTCAAATGAATTTGCTATTACTGGAAGTTTGCAATCAAGCTGTTACATCTTTGGCCAATTTTATGTTTGTAAATATCTGGATTGGAACAGAAAATAATGTACACTCATGATTTTCTACAGAATATGCTTCTGTAAATATACTTGTCTTTGTATATGCAGTACCATCAAAGTTGTGTCTTGGAGACAATGAAAGTTGGAAACATCTTTCGTGATTGTAGAAATTGACAATTTGATGGTGATATTTGAGGTGTAAGGGCAGAAATATAAAATAAGCAAGTGATAACATTATTTTTCAATTCAAATATTTGGAATGACCCAGTTTCTATTGTGCGTGCTTAGGAAGTTGTTTATATAAATTTTTGTGATCAACTTCAAGGCCTCTAGTACATTGAAGAAGGCCCAAACATACTAGTTAAATCATAAACAAAAGGAGGTTAGGGTTTTATTATCTATGATACTTGATTTCTTGCAGATACAACAACTTCATCACACACTGGGTTATCTCAGAGTGAACCAATGGAAGAAGATCCCGTGACCAGACTTCCTTTTGCCTTGATTGATGATATCACAGATGGTTCTCCTGCTGCTGTGGATGGTTTGCAACTTGGAGATGAGATAGTAAAATTTGGGAATGTGGAAGCTGGTCACAGATTGCAAGAAAGGCTCGTGTTGGAAGCTCTTTCCAGTGAGGACAGTCAAGTATCTCTAGTCATCATTCGTCAGGGTTCAGCTATGAATTTAACAGTTACACCAAGAAAATGGCATGGAAGAGGGCTTCTGGGGTACGTTTTACCTATCTTTCAATTTTGCCATCGTTCTTTGTATTATCTTTCTAGTCAGTAAATGTTTCTGTAGTTGATACAATTGTGGAAGCTGCAAGTCTCCTGCCTCTAGATTTAACAAATCTATTAACAACAACAACAAAGCTTTTTTCCCAAGCACGTTGGGGTAGACTAGATATGAAACCCGACAGAAACGTATGGAAGATTTAACAAATCTGTACTAATGAAAAATATTGTTGCTCAGGTCTTTAATATCACCAAGTTGCTATGATACATCAATGTCTCATGCCTGACAAGTGACATGGCCACCTGTGGTACACTGCCCGAAGGATGATGTTATGGTTTTTGTACTTTTTTTATTTGGAAAAATAATCCTTTCACAGAGCTATTTTGGCTATATCCCTGGAGGCATTTAGGGGAATCAGAATAACTAGAAATTGGAACAGATATAGCTAACTGCAGAGAAGTGTTGCTTTCAATCTATTGCCACAATTTGAAACATTTTTTCTTTCTTGTTCTCCTTTTTTTTTCTGTGGGCATCACCACAGTGTGCTAAATGCCAAGTTATTAGCTTTAGCTTGTTGAGCATAGCATTCAACAAACTTGCTTGTACATTTGATTTGTAAAATCTATATGGATATTTTGACGTAGGCCTCTTGTCTACTTATGATGTGAAGAGTTCATCCATAGATGTGGCACATTAGACTACTGATTACTACACCTACTTTTTTTCATTGTGTCTTTTCTTTGTTAGTTTTTCTTGTATTTTAACTTTTACAGGCTGGCGTGGTACTGTAGCAGCCGATAAAAGGCCAGCTACTACCAATAACATTTACTCCGTTTGATGCCACTTGGAATCAAGCATATAATTTTGAGCTATCATGTTAGTAACTTGTGCACGAGCTAACTGATTCTTGTTTCTTTGTGGATGACATGTTAACTGCAACTTTTCCGTCCTCCCTTTTTCTGAATCTGGTTTCTTGTTCTTTGCAGATGTCATTTCCGGATCTTATGAAGCATATTCATCATGAACAAAATGAGATGGTTTCATGTTTGCGCCTGTCGAAAGAGCTCCAGCAGAAGTGAAATTTCAGCATCAACTGAATGTGCACATTACAAAAAAAACGCTTAATGTGTATACTTATCGCCTCTGGCAGTGTTTGCAAGATACCCTGTAAACCAGATTAGTGTGGTCGAGAGTTGAAGTTTTAACTTTGTACATTGCCCCATCTCATGATTTGGAACTTACTTCCATGTTCCTCTCCTTGGCAAGATCTCGTTGACAGTAATTATTAGAAATCTTGAACAATGTGAGCGAGCTAAACGGCACTGAATTTATTTTCTAGAAACGTTTGTGGTAGATGCATAGTCATATTAACATTTTTTTCATCGCAAAAGAATGTGGCACCTGAAACCTGTCAGTAGCTGATCTGAGCGTATGTCTTTTGTTGATGCTTATGTGTGATGTAACGTTTCAACAGCGTTTGTGCGGTTACAGTAATGCTTTGGGGCGTGGTCGTGGTCTTATTCAGAAATTACAAGTGGTTAGGAATTTCTGGAGATGTCGGTTCCTTTCTCCTTTTGCTCTTCATCAATAATAAACTCTGAAAGGGGCGCCGCTTCCAAAACAGTCAAACTCTGTTTTTCAGTAAGAAAAGTTGGAGCCTGTGATCAGGATAATCAACCTGAACTACCAAGTATGCATTGCAGTTGAAGTGTTCAGACACTCTAACGACAACTACTCAACCCAAAAAGATATGCTATGTATGATTGTGTTCGTCGCCCGATGAAGTAAAAGAGAACCATAAAATGATATGATTGTGTACAGACTGCAAATATATAAACACAGGCGAACAGCCGTCGTAAAGACCGGCGAACTAACTGATGTGAAGGATTGGCCTACTGGATTCCTCTTCTCTACTCCTGTATCAACACAAAAAGAGTTTTTGTCGCAGAAACGGCTACTCATTGTTGTACACAGGGTTTTCCTAAGAAACTTCTGTTCAAATGGGGGCCAATATCACCTACTCTAAGCAACAGATTCCCGGACTCTAGCCGTTTGTACAGAGAGGAACAATCCCAGCATGCCACGATGTATTTTAGGCTCAAATCGATGAATTATAATCACACGTTCTAAAAGTAGTCAAAACGTGTATCAGAGTAACAAACCACCAGCATTTCACATGCCATGATTGCTTATTCCAACACGCTCGTGGTGCCGGATCTGGCCACCCAGAGAGATGCAAAATCTTAAGGGGACCCCCCCTCCGAAACTGAAAGAGGCATGTCGCAACTCCTCCAAATGATTAGAGGGTACGGGCCGGCCAAGATGTGGACAACAGGACGAAGAACAGGGCCAGCCAAAATATGGTTTGTGATAAACAAAAACGTCAAGAGGAACACGACGTCAAATGGAGAGCATCACTCGCTAGGAACGCAACTCAACGTGTGTATGATGATGTGGGTCACTAGCTTTCATACAAAATCAGTATAGCAGTGAGTCATCCGGGCATCCAATCTAGAGCAACGAGAGGTGATTGATCGATTTAGAGCGAAGATGCCAGGACGTCTCGCGGATGTGTCCACATGTTTTGGAAATACATCTGCGAAAGCTGCAGGTCCTCTGCCTTTCAGCGTCACCAGATATGCAGGATGGTGAGATAAATATGACCTGTCGACACCACAGGTGCGATCGCCCACCTGCCCCTGCCCGTGGTGCGCCGCGCCGCGCCGCGCCTTATCAGATCGAATATACTGGTGATTTCATGGTTTTATCTCCTGTTCAATTTTTTTCTTTCAAAAATCACATTTCTTTTGATAGAACTTGATTTGCTAAATAGATTCTTAGAACTATGAATTTGTGTTCTAGCTAGTAATATAAAACTCTTGGTGCAGTTTATCAGTCACCGGTGGCGTCTCAAGCCCACCAGCTATTGACCTAATTTTGTGGGACAAGAAAATACTTAGCAGGAGCTTAGATTAAGCCTGAACCGGTGAACATAATTTGGGACCAGGAGCAGTGTCCTACAACTAGAAATGAGCTATGCGACCCACATTATCCTTTTGAAGAGACGTTTCTGTCACGTTTGATGATAACGTACGTATAGAAAAAAGAAGTAGAACCTGGGGGCTAACGACGCGTAGTGTCTGGGGACAGTCGAAATAGAAAAAAAAAACGCCATTTGTTTGTACAGCCATATCACAATCGTTGAAAGCCTTTACATACCTGCTCTTCGTCTTCTAATAAAATTCAGAAGAATGCTCAATGATGTCGGTTCTTCCTTTTTTCTCTGTACTGCTTCTTATATGTACGTATTGCTTGCTAATTCTAAGTCTATTGGTTGCGTATTGAGACGAATGCATGTTTCCAAAAATATTCCAACTTGTTCATATGGTAATCAGCTGGAGCTGGACTATCCAACATGCAGATATCTTAATCTGTTGTCTGTTGCATCCAAAGTTCAGACCTTACCAACGACTGTTTGGTATGGATGACGACACAAAATAATCCTCGGTTCATGTACGGCTACTATATATGTTATGATACGATGGTTTGTAGATTATTCCCGACACACGGTTAAACTAAGCCGCCGTCGTCGTTAGACTGACGAACTAACGGATTGCCCAAACAATGAAGAGGTCATCCGCGATCACGGGTGATCGCTCGAACCCTCTGCAGAGCTTCACCTATAGAGCAGACTACTACGGAGCCTTCTTCACCGTTCCGTCTCACACGTACGGGTAACCGCGCGCCGCTTGACTAGCCGACGTCTCGCCGGCGTCGACGAGGGGTCGATCTGCGATGTCACAGAGCTCGCGCGCGGCGCGGCTTGCATATATTGGCACGCAAGCGTCAAGACTCTATCGATCTGCCCACGACGACGACGTCGGCCGGTTTGGACGTGGCACCAACCGTACCGCGCGCGCACCCGCCACCGCCGCCCCGGCTTCGACGCGCGTCCGTCGTCCGCTTCTCTCTCTTTCTTTGCCTCCCGTTCCACCCACCACCCACTCTCTACTCCAACCCTACCCCCTGCGCTGCGCTGCGCTACTTAACCGGCTCATCATTTGCTCTCGCCCTCCGATCGCCGGCCTCTCTCGTTCACTCATCATCATACACAACTCACTTTACTCGCATCGATCGCTGACCGAGCTAGCGCCTCCTGTGGCATGTCGGCCGTGGCTCATCCCCGTGTGGGTGTGGCGCGGAGGCTGTCTCGGTCTCCTGCTGGGCCGGCCTGCAGCGGCAGGGACAAGCAGGAGAGGGGCATGCTGTCGTCGTCCCCGGCCTCGCGCGATCAGGAGGCCGATGACAAGCCCAGGAAGAGGCTGCCCGCGGGTGTCCCGTCCTTGCTGCTTCGCCGGCAGGAGCTGCTGCTGCGCCGTGGCGCCGCTGCCGGCGGGCGGACGGGGACTCCGCGCCACCCGCTCCCGTCGTCGCTCACCGCGTCGTTCGCGTCGGAAGCGTCCGCCGACTCGTTCTGCAGCCGGGCGTCCACCGGCAGGATCGGCCGCCCGGCTGCCCGGCGGAGGGCGGCGGGGTCGGCCGGGCCTCCTGCTGCTCGGCCGACGATGACGGCCAGGAAGGCGGACAGCGCCGTCGCCGCTGCTGTGGCCGTGGTAGGTTCCGTGAGCGGCGATGCAGCGTCGCCGCTGGCGGGGCCGGCGAGGTGCCCGTGGGTTACCCCTAATACTGGTAGGTGCACGGTCAAAACTAATCAAGTGCTTTTTTGTGACATTTGCGAGTAAAGACAAAATAAACGCTGATACAGACACATAGATACATGAAAATGGCGCATAGATGCAGGGCTTGGACTTCTGCACCTTGCAGTATATATGATCGGTTAGCCATGCATCACAAAGAATATGTTCATAGATGGCCAATAGTAAGTAGCCCTCCCTCCTTTTTGAAATAAATGATGTTTATGACAAGAAAATTTTAGTTCACTTTGAACTAAATTAGCTGTTCTAAACGTCATTTATTTTAAAACGGAGGGAGTATTAGATTTTGGTACACAAAACTGCAAGCCCACTGTTTGGATCCCGGTCTTTAGCTCGAATCTGGATGCTTGCTAATTATAGTAGTTCTGTCCACATATTACTTGTTTGTGACAGACCGATATATTTCGTCAACTTACGAGTATATATGCTTCTCAAAAGATTCTGCCTATTTATCTGCAGCCATAGATAGCATTCTTAATTAGATGTTAGGTTATGCCTGGTTATGATTTGTGATGTTTGCTTCTCTCAAAGTATACGCCCCTTATTATGAGGTTTCTAGCTGTTTGTTTGCTAAAAACTTCCGTCTCCTTCAGCATAGGTAAAATCTTTCAAAGCATAATGTGGATTCATGTTCATGCACCTGAATCCAGTCAGGCACACAGTTTCCTTTACATCATAACTATAGAACAACAATGCTATTATTTCTTTTAAATAAGCTGGAAAATATATGCTAGTTTCTGCCATAAAGCATTGAACAAGACACAGATTGCTTCATTGATGTTAACGTTTTACTTTCATCTCAAGAAAGTAAAGCAGATCCTGTGGCACTACATACAGATATGTATCGGTAACCGATGATGGTAAGATCATATGACATCACGAACGTTTGGTAGCATAAAGGGTACAATAAAAGATGCACTGAAATGTTGGGTGGGCTCTCCGTTATCTAGCAACTTGTTAATTCTATAATCCAAAGGGATCCAATTACTCACTGGCTACATGATGTCGGTACTATATTTGTTCAAACGTACGTATAGTTCATCCAGCACTTTCAAATTATAAGTATTAAACTCTGAACTGAATAATAAACAGTACCATTGCAATTAACCAGAGTAATCATTCTGCTAACCTGTCTACTGGCTACCATATAGAGAACTAAATTTTAGACTACCAACAGCAAACAGGACTACCTCCATTTAAAAATTACCCTAAAGGCATCATCTCAAAAGAAAGTTCTATTGGAAAGTGCTACAGAGATCAAAGATCACCTTTTCTTTAAGGATATATGCTTAGGGCACTTTTATGGTCTAAAATAATGGTCGATATTCTCTCAAAACTATTGGCCGGTATTTTGATCCAACGGTAGATCTGTTATCTTCTACCTACGAGTACCGACTAGTATTTTATTAAGCCAAAGGTAACATCAGAAAAAAAAGTGATAGACTAGTATTATTTTTTACAAAGTCACATTAGTAATCTGATTAATCTATTATGTTCATTCATCTAGTAGATAATTATGACTAAATTATGGCTAACAGATAAGTGCCCTCCATAGAATTAAATGCAAATTGGTAAATTAATACTTCACTTTCAAAATTACCCTCAAAATTCTAGTAGTAGTTTTAATAGAATACCCTCAAAAGTCATCTATGCGTAATCGTTATTTTTCATACTTCTTAGTTTACGTACAACTTTGCATCTTTTCTGTAAAACCGTAGGCAGCTGGAAGTGCTACATTTGGAGTTCCTCTCTTCTTACTTTTGCTTAGTTGTTGCAGTGATTTGCAGTTGCACCATCTTTTTGTCCCACATACTGTGAAAGAACTGTATAAATCGCTTCGATGTGTAGCTTGGATAGCTTCAGAACAGAAAGAATAAACTAGGATGTTCACTGTTCAATCTCTTTTGCTTCTTCCTACTCTGCTACTCATCAGTCCTACCTTCTGCCTTTGTTCACACATCTATAATCTAATAGCCTGTTCGGCCGGGATCCCTTCCTTCAATGACAGAAATGTTCAACAGGTAGCCTCTGAGTCTAGAGAAGAGTCAACGATAATTTTGAATCATAACTATTCAATCTAATATAATTCTGAATCGTTCCTTAAAAAAAATGGTTCAATATTTTTTTGCAGGTATAAAATCCTTACTGTTTTCGTATAACACTAGTCGACTCTAAACCAACATCCTTTTAATCTGACAACCCTTAAAATTATTCAGTTTTCTTTCCGTTGATTGAATGGCCAGTTGCTTTCAGCTGATTCTAAGAGTTCTCTGATTTGACCTTCCAACAGATCCTTGCTATGCAGCATTCCATGACCAAGAATGGGGAGTCCAAGTACATGATGACAAGTATGCTCTAAAACTGATAACATCGGGTCCACTTTATTTCTCAGACCTATGGACTATGGTCAGCAATAGATTATGAAGTTACAATTTCCAGTCTTAAACTGCAGGAGACTGTTCGAAATGCTTGTCCTGTCGGGTGCACTGGCTGAAATGGCATGGCCCGTGATTCTCAGCAAGAGGGATACCTTCAGGTATATTGCCCATTTTTCTGAAGATTTCTTGACAGCTGACAAAAAGAAACACTTCAAATTATGGCCCTGAGATAAAAAAGCATTACACTCCACAGGGAAGTGTTCATGGATTTTGACCCCGTGCTGGTGGCGAAGCTGAACGAGATGAAATTCTTGGGGCCGTGCAGCCCTGCTAGTTCCCTGCTGTCAGAGCACAGGGTGCGTATAATCATCGAAAACGCTCGCGAGTTGCTCAAGGTACCTTGATCCTATCATCCAGTGGCCTGTGATATGCTATCCATCTGTCTGCACCTAAGATCTTTATCCATAGCACTTAATGCGTTCTGTTCACAGGTCATAGATGAATTTGGATCGTTCGACAGCTACTGCTGGGGCTTCTTGAGCAACAGGCCCCTGATCGGCCGGTTCCGGCACACGCGGGAGGTGCCGCTGAGGACGGCGAAGGCCGACGCCATCAGCCAGGACCTCATGCGGAGGGGGTTCCGCGGCGTAGGCCCGACGGTGATCTACGCCTTCATGCAGGCCGTCGGCATGGCCAACGACCACCTCGTCACCTGCTACCGCTTCGAGGAGTGCTGCACCACCGCCACTGCCGTGTGTGATGGCCATAGTGATAAGCCACCGCCGGCGGCGGCGGTGAGCGATCAGGAGGTGAGCATGGTCTGCGGGCTGGTGCAGTGTGTCGGTTTGGAGCCCCCGAGAGCGGCCACCGTGATCAGCATCTCATAGCAATCAGCTGCTACAGTTAGCTGGTACTAGCTATGGCGACTGAATAGGGAGTTCAGTTCACTTGTGTGCCACTGCCACATGTATAGTTCTTGATTGACGTGGTGGCCTCTTTTTTGTTTTTCTTGGAGTTGTGAGAGTGTTGTGTGCAGTGTACATGATGGTCATTGATTTGACGTTTGGGCAATGCGTTTGCTTCAAATTGACACTACTAAGAAAGAGGTTTTAGTGACAAAGTCCTACAGTTGCGGGCATAGAGTACAGCGGGTCCCACTACTTATGGCCTGGGCTTCCATACTTTTTTTTTTCTAATTTCTCATGATCGATTTGTAATGGCATGCGTTAAGTTCACTTCTGTTTTTTTCTTAAAAAATACTTATAGTGACGGACGTTTGTCCGGTGTTGTAAATATACTACTCCCTTCGTTCGGAAATAAATAATGTTTAGTACAGCTAATTTAATTTAAATTAAACTAATTTCTTTATCCTAAACGGTCAATTATTTGAGAACGGAGGGAGTAGTTGTCAATTGCTTTTGCTTAATGGCGATCCCTCGGTGCTCCACTACAAATGGTTATGGCTCGTCACTAAGAACCTATTTTATAGTAGCGTGAGGTGATAAAAAACTATGTTTTCCTTTTAGTTTCAGATGATGTGTAAACGTGTTCATATATCACATTACATGTTAGATTACAGATAAAGCGTGGAGATGGTGCAGATCCTGTAAAGTTGTAAGATTGTTCTGTGAATTGATACGCGACATCTAAAAAGTCCCCTCCTTGGTCTTTTGTTAGATCTCAGATGTGACCGGGAAGTGGAACCGGAGATTAAAAATATGTCAAACGACGTGATTAAAGTCGAGTCGTTGCGTTGTCCTTCTCATTGCTTTAGACTAAGTGAAAGCACGGGAATTAGACGAAGACAAGAGCTAGCACGGTTAGGGCGCATGCGTGACGACTGAAATTCAACAATACTGTAATTCGGCAATGAAGTGCTGAAGTTATGATGCTGCCAATCATCCAAGCAACTGTCTTTCTTTTTAATGTAGGGATAAAGCCTCCCATTAAACTATGAGCTATTCTAAATATACTCTCTCCGTTCTAAATTAGTTGACGTTTAGGACAAAAAAGTTAGTTCTAATTGAACTAAATTAGCTGTCCTAAACATCAATTAATTCAGAACGGAGGGAGTATATAACAAGGACAATCTAAGAAAGCGGTGATAGTTTAGGGCAGTGTAAAAATATTGTTCTTTGTAACTGAAATGAATCTATACAACACCTATTCTTCAATTGTCATATGGCTAGATATACATTTTTCTTCTAATCTTACTTGTATGTAAGGGTGCCATATATGTCCAATGATTGGTTAGAAATTTATCAAAACTTCCTTGGAGCAAGAGCGATCTGTAAAGGGAATGACTAGAAGGCAAACTGCTCACTGGTGCAATCGTGTAAAAACTCTTCTAGATCAGACGATCTTCATGCTATGAACACTGTATTTTTATACTTAAATCCTCCCATGTTCATACTTTATTTTTTTTAGTTTAGAGGTTATATTTAGAGGCACACTAATGCCAATCAGGCTGGCATTTTCAATAACAGGATTGAAGATTAATAATGACTCATACATGGACTTTGTATTTTGTTTATTCGTATATATGTCTGCTGCTGTTATTATTCGTTGGAGCAAGAGCAACAGAAGGAGCTCTTTTGAGATCCCTCATGTGCCTATAGTTTTTATTTTTCATAATGTAATGTGTCAGTAATGAATCAGAAAAGCTGCAAAATGTAAAATACACCATTAAATATTCCCATTAGATTTATCAGAATAGGAGGCATCACAGAAGAAGATTTGGGACTTTACACGTCTTTCAATTCAGCAAGATTACGGACTGAAAGTGGTACTTTCTTCTGCTACAAAGGGATCCCTACTTACATATTGCCTACAATACAGTTGGAATTCGTGAAAGATCTTATTCTAGTGCCCGCAATTATTACAATAGTGAATATCCTTTTCCATTGGTGCCGCACAGTTGTAGCAGAAGTACTGTTTACACCTTCAAAACAAAAGGGGAGAGTATATCAAGAAAACATTTCATACATATGTCATGGCTATGAAGACGGTGAACTTAATGTAAAACGAGTAGGAACAAAATTTCTTGTGGAAACTCAACTAAAAAGAACAAACGCTTCAAATTAGAACTAGCCAAAAGAAGGATTACGCATGTTAGGATATGTAACCTCATAGTTTGATTGAAAATACGCTTCACAGTTTGAATAAAGAAGCATACCCAACTGGCCAACCCACATTCTAATCTCGATTTACAAACCTACTGTTAGTTTCGAAACTTGTTTCCATGAGGAAATATTCTTGTCTAGGCAGGGGTGGCGATTATATATTGACAATGAGGAATCTAGCCTAGATAGGGGACAGCTATGACCCCAAATGGGTCGAACAAACGAAAATAGAAACAACCACAAAATAAACAACATTGCTAGTAACAGTAAACAACTGACGACAGTTTGCATATTGAACTAAAAACAGGTAAACAATTTTTTGCCAACCTGCGCCCCTAATCCACCTTTTTGACATAATTTTAACTATTACCATAGTCGTCTGAAAGGGTACAAGTTCCAATTGGGACATGGGGAGATAGATATATTACCTGCAGTGTATTAGCAAGCACCCAGACTTTCTCGAGACATACATCTTGCATTTGGGACACCTCTGCCATTTCTTCTTATTAGCCAGATTCTTAAGCGTCAGATCATCCTGCCCCCTCTCGTCATCCCCAAGCTTCTTGAACTCCTGGCACTTGATGCCATGGTGCCACGGCACGCGGCAGGATGCGCAGAAGAGCCGATGGCAGTGTGGGCACTCCGTTTCCCTAATCTTCACCGTGCTGTCGTTGATCAACAGCGCCGAGCAATCCTTGAACGGACAGTAGAACTTATCGCCCCCAACGACGTCCTCACAGAGCGCGACGCTCCACAGATCAAACAGCTCCGACGGGATGATGCCCCGGCACAGATCGATGTCCACTAAACCCTGCTTGCACTCAGGGTCAGGGCACCCGATAATGGCCACATTATCGGCGATCTTGGCGGCGACGTACCTCCCGACGCAGGTATTGCAGAACGCGTGGACACAGTGGTTCACAAGAAACTTCTCCGCGACCTGAACCTTCTCGAAGCAGATGGCGCAGTCGAAATGCTCGCGCCTGGAAGGCTTCTTCTTGGACTTGCCCGGTTTGTCTGCCACATTGCGTCAGATCTGAACAATCAGGCAAAATACCTAGATAACCGTTGTCGCATCTCGCATCTACCTACATAACCGTGGCACATTGCGAACTCAGGATTCGAGTGGATAAGTGTACCTTCCGGTGACAGCTTGCGTTTGCCCTTGGGATCAGGTGGGGTTTCTGGAGCGCTGGATACATTCTTACAAGGAGAGGAGGCCGAGGCGATGGTGGAAGCGGTTGTTGCGGCGCGAGATTCGAGGGAGAGGAGGATGGCCTCCTGGATCTCGATGTCATCGGGGCCGTAGAAGTCGTCCAAGGGGGCGCGCTCGTCGTCCTCGTCGGAGGAGACGCAGATGGAAACGTGCGAGCGGCCGCCGCCGCCGCCTTGGAGGCCGCCATGACCGGCGAACATTTTTTTTCGACCGCGGAGCAGTTTCGCGTGCGGGGTGGCGGCGGCGGCGATTTGTTTTCGCTTACAGTCAATTGGGAACCGTCCGTTTCAACTTTCTCAGTCGCCGGAGCTTCGACGGTTAGGATCGCATGATGCGGGCATGCGGCCGGGGAAGGAGGCTGCACTGTAGGATGGCTTATCCGTTTGGGATCTGGACACATAGCCGAGCTTGCAAGCTGCTTCTCTTTTTTTTTCTAGGGGATTTATGTCCAGATTTGTGTCAAGATCTATGCTATATGTATAAGTAAATGAAAAGAAAATTTTGTGTTATAAGACGTCACAACACCTGGATTTATTTACACCCTAGTTACAGTTGATTTACACTGGAATTATAGTTACGTCACAAAAAAATTACACTAACTTTTTTGTGTAACCTTTAGTAATGATGGTGTAGCTATTAAATAATGATTATGTAACTAAAATTCAAGTGTTAGAACATATAGAAATACTTTATTTTTCATTAGTACCAAGTAGATCCAGTCACAAATCTAAAATTGAATGGCTAAATATCCAAATATTGAAAGCCCCTAAAACACTCGGTGGTGCATGGACAATCTCTCTTTTTGAGTCACAGACTTTAGAACACACTTGAATTATGGAATCTTATATTTTTACATAGCATAGTATTATGGTAACAATTTATCCCAACAAAACTCTCGATATATTAACTGTATTGGCAACGTTATGGTCTTTCCCAAGAACCATGTATGTGAGCAGGAGTTAGATGTTAACATTGCAGCCGGATGTGTTATACTACAGAAATAATGGGTTAGTTGTTTTTTTAAAAAACGACTTACTTCCTCTGGTTATTAAAATTTATTTTGGCCACTAGTAACTAGGATTATTAAACTACTATTCAAGATAAATCTAGATACACCTTATTTTAAAGGAGCATTTTGCGTTTTCACCATAATTTTTTCACTCAAACCTCTAAGTTGCCACAAGTCCGTTTAGTGCCGTAACTGTTTTAACTTTGACGTTGAAAGATAAATTTACTCTTTGTGATTTTATATAGTTTTAATGTTTAACATTGTGTTTGTACAATTGTTTTGACATGTCGACAACAACAACAACAACCAAGCGTTTATCCAAGCATGTTGGTCGGCTATACATGAAACCTTATTTATATATATATATATATATATATATATATATATTTCAATAAAATAAAAGAGAGGAAGAGATATCAAAGTAACAAGGAAAAAGAAAAAAAAGACTAACATTCTGGCACATGGATTATCGATAAAAATATTTTTCTCGGCATCCGGTGGCTGGATCAATTGGGTGGAACGAAAAGAAGTGAGGGGTATTTTAGGTTTTTTTAGTTACCAAATTTTTTTCTTTTTTATTCTATTTATTCCACTTCAGCAGACGGTGTTAGAAAGTTGTGGTAAATGGCAGGTTCAGATGAAATAAGTTATGATAAAAATGCAAAATTTCAAAATCAGGGTCTAGATCACATTTGGACTTAAAAACTATAGTAAAACACAATTGTCTCTATTTTAAAAGTCGGATGCTCAAAAGTAAAAATTTAAATGTGTTAACAGCATGACATTCAACATGACAATTATGTGTGGCTGGAGGACGTACGCTGCATTTGCTATATTTTGTCTATTTTACTCTTCTTAGCAATTCACTTAGACCATTTTGATCCACTGAACAAAATTTATACATGGTTACAACTCAAGTTGATGCAATGCACTCCTAACTGTATTTTTTCTCCTCAATATACAAGTTGAATTTCAAGCTTAAAATTTAAATGATGATAGCTCACATAAAAACCTATATTAAACTAATTATAATATTTTTTGTTACCTATATATATGCACCATTAGTTGCTACTAAAGTATTAAAATAATATGAAAAATATGTTGTAATTGTTTTAACAAAGGTTTTTGTGTGAATTATCATCATGCAAATTTTAAAGTTCTTCAACTTGTATGTAGAGAAATAAAAAGACAAACTTCAATAGGTGTATATTGCATTGACTTGAACTGTTCAGTGGAGTAAATTGAGCCATGATTTTTGTTTAAGGGGTAAGACGGACAAAGTAAATTGTTCGGGGAAGTAAAATGGATTTTTTTTCTTATATTTTTTCTTTGTAGGGAATGTAATATTTATTTAGATATCTTTTATCACGTTAATTTGCACAAATATCTCTAAAAAACAAAGAAGATCTAACCTACGAGGAGCTAGGTTAGGTGGTAGGGGTGCACACCCATACTTCCACCCCCTAACTGCACAAATACGTTCTAGAAAAATACATTTCAAACTGATTTTTTCTGTTGCATCCACACAAGACGACGTGTTCTTCCGGTTTTCTCACAGAATCAACAGCCACGCTGAACACTAAATAGCCAATGTCGGGAACTCTCCGGTCAAATAGTGCAGTAAAATTTGTTGCCGGTAGGCGTAATCGACGACGGCAATTGCTCTGGATCAGCGCCACGCCAAAGAATTACGATCAGTTTTGCAGCAAAACATCAACTTTACTAGGCAAGTTGGTTCTTTTCAGAAGAAACATAGTAAACTGATCTGACGCTGTTAGTATGTTCTAGGCAGACCGGCTAGAACAAAATGTTAATGCAGATCTGTATATATATATGACTAGATTCATTTGACGCTACGCTAATGCAAAGATTGTCCAATTGCGACGGCTGTTTACATGGAGGTGGCATAAATGTTGGGCCGTCTTTCTCTTGACATTTCCTGCTTAAGTTGTAAAAACTACGATACAAAGATTAACAAGTAAAACTGTCGGTACCCTCAAGACCGCATACCCCGCGTGTAAGAGCAAAAGAAGACTTACGTCAGCATGTATGCAGAAAACAGGGATCCAGCCTGGAGGCTGGACCCAACCGCCGGCTAGGGAGCACTCATGAGAAGGCGCGTGCTCTAGGTCTCGGGTCCGACCACCTGCTAAGGAGGGCTCCGAGACTGCCATGTGTCTGCAGTCTCTGAGTCTCACTACCGATCGAGGGTGACTCCGGAGCCGCCACGTGTCCGATGGTGCCGGACCCGACCTCCCGCTAGGGAGGGCTCCGACACTGCCACGTGTCTGGAACCTCCGAGCCACGTCATTTGTCGGAGAAAGCTTTGGATGTGCCACGTGTTCTACGGCTCTGAGCCCGACCTCCAGCATGGGAGGGCTCCGGTGCTGCCACGTAGGCAACAACTCCAGGCGTCCCTTCCAGCCAATGAGGGCTCCGGTGCGGCCACGTGCATAATAGCTCTAGACATCTCCTCCTACCACAGAGAGCCCCGACGTTGCCACGTGTCCAACAACTCCGGACCTCGCTACTCCACAAGAAAGCTCTGGTGGCGACGCGTGTCCGGAGGCCAGCCACCTGGACGTCGCGCCGACAAGCAACGGGCAAATAGCCAAGGAGTAAAGAGAAAGGTGTGTTTTCCTATCGCACATTTAAGGTTTGCATGTTCCCACGCAAGTAATCCAGCGTACCCCGATACAGACATGCCTAGCAGCAGAGGGCGGTCGCGCGGCGCCCTGACGGAGCCACAATGCAGCGCCGCGGGACAAGACGCATTCCTACCGCCTTTGTCAGACAACATTCGAGGAAGTCGATGTGACAAGGCGATGCGCTCGACGGCTTCATCAAGTACGCTACTACTAGCGATGGCCGTGCTAGCCATGGTAGGGGTTGCTGCCAATACCGGGGCCGCCTGTCCAGGCCACGGGCCCACTTGTAATGTATTTCGGCCTTGAGCTATAAAAGTACCAGACAGCCAACGGGCAAAGGCATCTCGATTCTATTTTCTCCGACTCGATTCCTGAATACCATTGTAAGCTCGCAAGCTCGAGCCACCCATAAACTTAAGCAACAAAGAACAACCAACACTCCGTGGACGTAGGATCCTGAATTACGCTCAGGCGGCCCGAACCACGTAAATCCTCGTGTTCTTCTCGCCATCGTGCTACGACGCTCAAAACTATTAAACCCCTCCTAAAAAAGAAACTCCGCGGGCCGCTCCAGAGCAGACCGGAGAAGTGTCGCAGAAAACACTTCGACAAAAACGAATGTGAACACGAATTAAATTTTAGTGCTTCTGAATAGAACTGCACGAGGTAAGAATTATGGGGAAGAATATAGACACATGGACAATATCAGTAATGCTCTAGAGTTACTTCTGATCAGAATTGCATGAGCTAATGCAAACCAATACAGCCATATAACTATTTGAACGGCTTTAATGTAGAGTTAAGAACTTCAGAGTCCTGCAGCTTCAGGCCATTCACCAGGTTCGCTTACACGTGCTGCAGTGATGGTCGCCCTTAGTCATCGGGGATCCACAGAGGTAGCAAAAGCAGTGTCGGCACCTGAAAATTCGAAGAAACAAGAACGCCGTTAGAGTTGTGCTCGGTACACAAGGATGTTTGGACTGCAAGCAGCGAAACAGTCAGAACCTGCAGACAATATACACGCAGCCGTCGACCCTCTCCACGTACATCTTGCACTTGGGGCACCTCTGCCACTTCTTCTTGTTAGCAAGGCTCTTAAGCGCCAAATCGTCCTGCCCCTTCTCGTCATCCCCAAGCTTCTGGAGCTCCTTGCATTGAAACCCATGGTGCCACGGCACGCGGCAGGACGCGCAGAACAGCCGGTGGCAGTGCGGACACTCCGTTTCCTTGATCTTCACCGCGGCATCATTGATCAACAGCGCCGAGCAATCCTTGAACGGGCAGTAGAACTTATCGCCCCCGACGACGTCCTCACAGAGCGCGACGTTCCACCGGTCGAACAGCTCCGACGGGATGATACCCCGGCACAGGTCGACCTCCACCGAGCCCTTGTCGCATTCAGGGTCAGGGCACCCGATAATGGCCACGTTCTCGGCGATCTTGGCGGCCACGTACCTCCCGACGCAGGTGTTGCAGAACGAGTGGGCACAGTGGCTCACGAGAAACTTCTCCGCGACCTGAACCTTCTCGAAGCAGATCGCGCAGTCGAAACGCTCACGCCTGGAAGGCTTCTTGGACTTGGTCGGTTTGTCTGCCATATTGCGTCAGATACTCAGATCAGAACAATTAGACGAAATACCTAGAAAGTCCTAGTTAACCGTCTCGCATCTCGCACCTACTACGTTTGAAGTATTATGAACTCAGAGGATTCGAGTGAACAAGTGTACCTTCCATTAATAGCTTGCATTTGCCCTTGCGATCAGGTGCCATTGTGGATACATTGGTATGCGGCGAAGAGGCGGAGGCGGTGATTGCGGCACGAGACGAGCCGAGTGAGAGGAGGATGGCCTCCTGGATCTCGATGTCGTCGTGGCTGTAGAACTTGTCGAAGGGGGCGCGCTCGTCGTCCTCGTCAGAGGAGATGTTGATGGGATTGTGCGAGCCGCCGCCGATGGGGGCTGCTGCGTTGGACGCCTCCATGGCCAAGCGAGCAGTTGCGCACGCGGCAGGGACGGCGGCGGCGATTTGTTTTCGCCAGAGCAGAGGACAACGGCGATTTGTTTTCGCTTTCAGTAAATGGACCACAGCCGTTTGTGTAAGCGGTCAAACTGCTTCTCTTTGAAGTTTGAGGCTCTCTTTTCAACAATTTTTTTATAGAAGTAAAGTGAGGTTGTGCTAAATAGTAAGCTTCTATAACATTTTTATTAGTTCAGCAGTTTTTCGCCGGTGCTTCAAATAAGTTGTTTCTTTAACAAGTTTAGCTCTTCAAAGAGGGCCTCAACCTAGGAATCCGAGCTTGCATTTTCTCCGTCCTAAATTTTTGAAAAAAGATCTGAATTATGGAACTTTATATTTCTAACCTATTAAAACATAATATTATGATCACAATAGTTAAGTCCATTGGTCACCTTATGGGTTTTGCTAAGGCACATGCCCGCGATAGATGATAAAATTGTAGTTGGGTGTGTTATAACACTAAAATAATGGATTAAAAACTTAAAAACTGTTTGAATCAATACCTCCGGCGGATATGGATAGGGTCACTAAAACGCTACTACTTTTACCACTAATAATAAGATTTTGAAAGTTCAATATTCAAATAGATATATTGTTGTTAAGAGTTTAGATGTGTTAACAGCACGAAACCGAAAACGGGCATGTGTGTGGCTGGAGGACATGTGCTGCACAATTTTAGTTTGTCTAATTTTGTTTCAATACCCATGCTAAACTATAAAGCAGATGTGAACGAAAATTACACTTAAAGAGAACCATCTATGATGAAGTCAATATCGGAAGTTATCACAAAATTCCATCGCATGATCAGTGATTCAATAAGGAACATGCTTAATTACCATCTAAGGTAGCACATTAGATTGCTCAAGTCATCAGCTGCGCTATATATCACTGTTACATTAGATTGCATGAAGACACATCCTCTAATGTCGTTTCCTAAAGAATACCTACTTTCCAGTGCTTCTATACTGGTGCTACATCTGATCGGAAGGCGCGAGATAATGCTAACCGATAGCGTCATACAGAACTGCTTTAAAGCTAAGAACTTCGTAGTTTTGCAGCTTCAGGTCATTCACCAGGTGCGCTGGCACTTGCTACAGCGATGGTCGCCCTTAGTCATCGGGGATCCACAGAGGTAGCAGAAACAGTGCCGGCACCTGAAAGTAAGAAAAAAGAAGAACACCCTTAGAGTTGTGCTCGGTGTACAAGGATTTTGGACCGCAGGCGGCGAAATGGTACCTGCAGACAATGTACACGCAGCCGTCGACCCTCTCCACGTACATCTTGCACATGGGGCACCTCTGCCAGTTTTTGTTCTTCGCCACCTTTCTCAGCAGCAGGTCATCCTTGCCCCGCTCATCGTTCCCAAGCCGCTGGAACTCTGCGCAGGTGACGCCGTCGTGCCACGCCACCTTGCACTGTGCACAGAACAGCCTGGAGCAATGTGGGCATTTGGCTTCCGTTATGGCAACCTCACCGTGACCGTGATCGTCGACCAGCAGCGCCGAGCAGTCCCTGAAAGGACAGTAGAACTTGAGCGCCCCAAGAGCAGAGTCGCGGAGCGCAGCACCCCACCTCTGGAACACCTTCAGTGGGATCACATCACGGCACTCCTCCGGGTGCAACGTGCCATCCTTGCACCCAGGGTCAGGACAGCCGATAGACAATACATTCTCCTCCACTTTCGCAGCGATGTACTGGCTCACACAGCCGACGCAGAAGGTGTGCCTGCACCCAGCAATGGGGAAGAGCTCTCTGACATGCACAGACTCCAGGCATATGGTGCAGTAGAAGTCGATCCCACCTGCAACCATGTCCTCTTGAAGCATGCCATTGCCATCCCATGATTCTTTACCCTTGCCGGCATCCATGTCCTCGAACGAGGTCAAGGCGTCATGGAAAACATCCATCTCCATCCTCTGCTGCGCCTCTGACATGCGCGAAGATTCACAAGAAGGCACCGCGCACCTGGGCAGCCCACTGGCCCCTGTCTCTGGCGCGTGCTGGCAGAAGCAGGCAATGCAGATAGCATGGTCACAGTCATCGGGCTTCCACGAGGCCTCCAATGATAGGAACACCTGCTTGCAAACCGCACACGCCCTCTCAGACTGTGTTGAGAACTGCAGAACCTCTTGGACCTGCATATCCTCGGCCAGCGCCCGATCATCGGCAAACGTGGAAACTGGATCGACCATAGCTGCCGTGGTGTTGCGCTCCGGGTTGAACTGATCGATCAGCCAGCCGAGTCCCCTGTTCCAAGGAAAGAAAGATCCAGTGCACAGTCCACGTGTCGAACAGATTACAAAGCTTGAGATGACTGAATGGTGTAAACAAACAGGTAACTGCATGAAAGATGAAATTAAGATGCAGCGACAAGTGACTCTTCTATCGCAGAGTAGAACGAGGGGGAGAAGACAGAACAGAAGAAAACTCCTCGCACCCATTTCATCGACCACTTGCCGTGCACCGCGTGCACGCACAAAACCCCACCAAGAGAGCCCCCTCCTGCGTCTAGGAAGAACCACCGCGGCAGCGCGTACCAACATCTCGACGCACCTAGACAGCCCCGCTCGGACTAGAGATTACAGCACAAGCAGATCGCGGCTTCGAAATCTCGATTCACGTACCCCAAGGGGGCGGAATCAACGATCTCGCCGGCATGTGGGGGTTTTGAGTTTCTTACCGTTCCGCGACGGCGCCCTGGGCTTGCGAGTAACGGCGGGGCATGGATTTCTCGCTCCGCAACCGTGCGCGACGGCGATCGGAGGAGTACGGATCAGGGCGGCGGCGGGAGTGGAGAGACGGGGGTGGAGAAGGGCTCGGCTCGGCTGCCGAAGCGGGCCGGCTTTACGCTGATTGGTCGCCGCTTTACCAGCCGGCGAACACTTATGATTTGGTCCACAGTCAATACATTAATATTTTTAATAGTTAATATATAATTATATAAAAATAAAAACATATAAATGTCAAATTGTATCGGACGATGGTGAAAAGACCTTATTAAACTGAAAATTATCATTCGCAAATAATAATACACCCTCGAGAACAGATTTCCAATCCAAAAGGAAAAGGAAAAGAACTTTCCTTTTAAATACCGCTTTAGCATGCTGTGATGCGCGTCAGATGAGAATGAGATGATGCGCGTCTGATGAATTCATAGGAAAAGGAAAGCGGCATTTTTGTCGGATCTAACAGACTGGTGTTGGTGCGTTCGTGCGACGCCGACGCCCCCTGCTGAGTTGCTGAATTCTTTTTTTTTTTCCGAAAAGGCCTCCCTCAGCTGAATCCTGGGTAAATTAAGCCCATAAAGTCCACCAAGGCACCCTTGGCCCATCAACAAAAGAATATGGCCCGTTGCTATTTCTTTTTTCCGCTAGTAATTCAATGCTTACTGAATATGTACTATTTTGTCTTTCCTTTAGCGTTTGGTTCCGCAACGGTTCTGTTTGGCACAGCTTAAACTTGTTAAAAAAGCAGCTTGTCTGAAAAGCTGATGAACAGCAGCTTAAACTTATATACTGTTTTTAGTTCATTCTGAGAAGCAGCTGAACTAATAAGTTGTTGGAGAAGTTGACTGTTTGGTACACCCGCAGCTTATTTTTATAAAAAAGCTGGTTAAGAAGTTGTGCCAAACAGGGACTCAACGGCGTGGATGAGGAGGGCGGCGACGATGGCGCATTGGAAGATGAGGGGGTCCCTTCGTTCTCTTCCTACTCCGATCGGACATAGATGAAGATGAAGGGCCAGTGAGGATAGGTTCCATATCTGCAGATTCACTTTAGATCTTAGCAGTTGTTATTTCAATCAGGGGCACAGTTGGTTGTATTTTGATGCGGCGACTTTGATCTCTTCTATTAGTTTGTTATGTGGTAAGGTTCAGTTTCTCCAACCCTTCGTTCTTTCAGTGGATTCTAGATTTCATTGCTAGCCGTGATTATTACAGTCTTCAAAGCCTTGTGTTTCGAGTGTGTCTATAGTTGTCCTTTTCCTTTGCTTCCTTTTTCAAGCTATGGTGGTCTGCGAACAATCAAAGGAAGAAGACGACTAAAGGGCCTTCAGTGTAATTTTATTTTTTTTTGTCGACCTTTTGTATCAAGTTGTCCTTTTGTGTTGGCTATTATTTCCTTGATAAATATCATATATGAGGCACCTTTTTTAGTATCTCTCAAAAGAAAATAGCAATCAGGAGTAGGGCCGCAAGGAAACCCAAACCTAGGCAAAATACTGTACGCGTTCATCCGAGAGATTCGAGCGATCACAATCTTTCAATCCCATATATCTTGTAACACACATTTGATACACAAGGCAAGTTCCAAACGGAGACCTCCACACCAGCGACACTGAGGTTCACAATGTTGGCCATTTGATCCAAGAAACATTAATCTAACGAGGCACTACAGGCATGGATGATCCCCAACTAATAACGGGTACGCCTGGTTGATCCGGCTTAGCTAGTTCAGGCTTCACCATTTGTTGTACTACTCCATAACAGTCCTCTACATTACGTGTGTGAATTGCATGTGCACTACAAGAAAAATAGCTTTGACTGACCAAGGTCCTTGGTAGCTAAATTTATTGCTCTAGTCACCAACGTACCTTGGTCACACTGTGGTGGCAATAGCCTTGTCGCTGCAGACATTTAGCCACCAACAATTGTGTGAACACACAGGAGTTAGGCACTTGCAACCCGCAATTGTGAGCACCAGTCTGGTATGCCATCAAACCTCATATCAGTTGAGATTATTTCAACTGAATTCATGTATCACACGAACCAATGTGGGGAAATTGAACATGTTATGAGATATTATTCATGCTTCATGCTTCAAACAAAGCCTTGCAATGTTATGCAAAAGCTTTCTTCTGAATAACTCATATTTTGTCCGGAATGACTGGAACAAAAAACGGGAAGAACGCAATACCTGAAGCGCCACATGTTTTGCGTCCGTCGTTCACAATGTACAAACTTATCCTCCTCGATCACTAGTAGTTCCCCACGAAGTTTTACAAATGAACAATCATCAGAGTACCCACTATTAGACCAGAATACTTTCTCAAAAACAGTGAATATGTGACATTCTGAAACATGGGACATTCAGATATCAAACAATACAACTTCACCATTTTGAAGTGCTGGGATAGCAAAAACTATTTATTCTCACAGCACAAAATCAAGAGGAGGATTACCTAATACAAGTATATAACTTAAATATTTAGTGTCATTAGAGAAAAATGTCAAAGATCACCCATTTCTTCATACATAATCTGAGAAGTTGTCTCCTCTTTCGAAGTTGCTAGCTCTTGTGGATCTGTCACAATTTCAGGTGGAATGTCGCCTTGACGCAATATATTAGCCTGAAAATTATCATATTAGCAAAACGTCACTAACCACTTCATCCTGTAGTACATCATCCCCACCAGCAACATAGTCCAAATCTCTGACGAACAGGGCTCCACATATTTGGGTCGAAAAAATGGACTAGTGAACCTTCTGCACCGCATGCCAGTTTCCTTTTAGTTTAGTATCACTTTAAGAAATGTATAGAAGATCATATCACCACCTCCATTGTTCTAGTAAGCAACTGAACTAAATGTATCCATCCAAATCCTATATTCTTCTGAAACCCTGCCAAGGAACTTCTTTCAAGCCTTCCCCATATTGTATTTTACTCTTGCAGATCACCTCTAAGTACCAGTTAACTATAGTTTATATAAACTAAATGAACTAAGCCGAGTACATGTAACTTTTGAGTTTAACCTAGTAAAAATTGAGTGCAGGAGAGTCAAATATGGACTAGTGCTCACATTTTTCAGAATAAGATAACCACAAGTGCATCCTCAGATTCCCAAAAATTGCTATTGATTCAAAAGGGGACAATGAGTTCATACACATTCCAAGGATAGGGTACCTAAGTGCTGGCTAAAACTCAGAGAATCAAATCAAACAACGTAATCAATTCCCTCACATAGTCAAATAGAAATTCTTAAAATACCATTTTAGTATGTATATTGCATCATAAAAATTATTAATCTAGTAGCTACATCCCCGGACTCTGCGCAAGCGGGAGCTATATGCACCGGGCTGCCTTTTTTCTTAGTAGCTAAGTTTTTCAACGTTGTTGTGTTCCATATATAATACATGGCTTGTTTTAAATTTTCCATCAATAACAACAGTGAGTAAACAACGAATACCCTGAAATGCTCCTCCAAGTGCATCTTTTGCAAGACTCATGTTTTTCTCAGGGGCAGATTCCCTTATATGGTTACTCAAGTTCAATGCGTGTGATAATCTGAAACAAAAAGTGCATATCAGACTGGATTTCACTCAATATGTCCAAGTTTTACTTCTAAATTAAATATTCAGTCTCTAGTGCTGTGGATTTCACAGGCATGCCAGATAGTTAATTTCAATATAATTTCCCAAGAGTTTCTTTCATAGATGTTACTGCCTCTCTTACCTTGGTCCTAGTAAAAGGGGGTTCTTGCAAGGGCCTATCTTTTTTCCCTTAAATATAAAGATACACAACTCTCCCGCGTGTTTGAGAGAAAATATATACTCCCTCCATCCCATTTGATATTTATTTCTAGGATGGTTCATTGGTCTTCCTTCTTATCTTTGACCAATGGTTTCAATAATTTGATCAATTTTAACAACATGAGATTTATATTTCTATACTCATCATGAAAAATATTGTCATAAAGATATAGTTTATTTATTGTAAAATTTGATCAAATTTATAGAAACCATTCCTCAAAGGTAAGAAAGAAGCAAAGTAAACCAATCCTAGAAATAAAGTTTCAAATTGGAAAGGGGGTAATCATTACAATCCTCAGCTGCCCAAATTAGTACCCATGACATTGATGTATTAGTTGAAGTGTCTATAACTACACGTTTTCATTCATTGATTAAACGGAAGGGTAGGGTGAGTCAATGAATAATGAACTTAATTACAATGATCGCACAAAATACATAAATGATTGAGCCCCTCAACCAAAAACGTAAATATTTGAGATGTCGAGAGCTTCTAGAATTATTCTGACGCGTTTATTTATACCAAACGAAGGTTATCCAATGAAATTGTCTGGTCAGATGCATAATGTGGACAATCCAGGAACTATTCTCACCTATGAAAATATTATAATGCACTACCCTTCTGAAGAATGAAGTCTCATCACATGCCTAATAAAATTGGCTGTTCATTGTCAAATTATTAAAAGACAAAGCACTGATAAAATGACAGATCTATGTGAGGAAAAAATATATATCTATGTATCTTTACTCTACATTGCTAGAAACATATTAGGCATCGGCACAAACAACAAACTATTCAACAAATCATTAGAATGCTACCTTCAGGCATAAATATTCAACTACAATATTCACATTAGATGTTTATACGCAAAAATACATATAGATTTATTTTGTGCCTTAAAGAAACGTAAGAGTTAGCAAAATGATCCAGCAACTGGTTCTCAGTTGAGATTGACTATATCTGATACTTTTTTGTGCTGTCAATCACCGCTATATCTTCTTCTTGATTGAATAGTTTTTCCCTGTTAAAGAATTAGTCAAATTATAACTCAATATAGTTTTAGATAATGCATCCAAGGCTTGAGTTGGCTTGAGAATTAACAAGAATGCCTGTAGTTTTCATCAGATCCATAAATAATGTAAGAGACCACACATTATATTGTCACTGTTATCATAACTTACAAGATATGTTGCCAACACAATTTGCCAAACTAAGTGACAGATACGCAGGAAGTTGCATCTAAGCAACGGTATCAGGTGTTATCCAAACACATGTATATATGACATGCAATTATATAAAAATACAACCAAAAACAAAGATCTAAACGCATGATTTTTTGTAACTGTAATTTTCATGATCAATGACCTCAAGTTAGGATTACAAGCTGGGACTGTGTAACAACTAAGAACTTTTTTTACTAAACCTCTGTGTCTTTTACCCTAAAAAAAGAAACTAAACCTCTATGTGGCCTGCATACAGAAACAGCACGGCGCGAGGATCACAACAGATGTATTCTGCACTCAAGGCGGCAAGGAGAGATGGATGCATAACTGATGGGTTGCAAAAGATATGGCAGCACTGAAACCGCAAATATATGCTTAGACGTCCGGAGAAGTTACAAGGTTAGAGCAAAATTCAAACAGGAATCCCAATCAATGGTTAATCGAGCGCTCTATATATTCTGCATACAATAAAACGACATGTATATTACTGTGCTGTTCCCGATTTCCCACATGTGGAGATCATAATATAGGACTGGTAAAATCCGGCCACGCGGAAGTTACGAAAACAAGTGTGGGTATGCTTGGGCCTAACAGTACCTAAACGTTCGTATGATATCGTAGATGACAATGATTCTCTAAAACTAAGAACTAGAAACACCCATGAGCTAGGCTGGTCAAACTGAACAGAAAACAAACAACAGAATGAACGAAACTGCCAGTTTAACCACAAAAATAAAACCCATACTACTTCATATAGCAAGTGTTATCAGACGCAAATAAGTCCCGGAATTTAGAGACGGAACCGTTCACAAGCAAACTCCAAGACAAAGCAAGTAACAAAATAAGAACCGCACCACCGGTAAGTCGTGTACGAGGACGCATGCACGCTTTAGCAGAAGGTAAGCATGAGGGGAAGCATGGACTCACTGGAATATAAAGATTTCCAGATCTGGCAAATGCCGGCGGCCGATGCCCCCGTTTTTCCACTTGCAACCAGGCAGATCTGCCTTCCACCACCACACCTCCATGGCTGGCTCCCACCGGCCTCATCGGAGACACGTGATATCAGCAACATTGAAAGGGGAAAGAGATCCAATTGTTTTTCTGTGAAATCTGCAAGGAAAAAGAGAGGAGCAACCGAGCAAGTAGATAAGAGAGGGAGGAGGACGGGAGAGGGAAGAGGGGTAGCAAGGACTGGTCAAACAGTGTTTTCCGTTAAGCAGACCTGGGGAGATGAGCAAAGATCGGTGTTAATCAAATCATCACGCGTCCAAGCTCGTAATAACCCAACCTCGGAAGGTACAAAGACGGCAAAGAGCAGCTCGCCGAGAAAAGAAACGAACAGGAATTACTACCCGGCGCGAGGATCCATACATGGCGTGCATGAAGCGCAGCGGCTGCCATGAAATCAAGAGTGCCTTACTCCAAAGCGCGGGGGGGGGGGGGGGGGTGCAGGACATAGGAACCCGAGCGGGAGACAAGATAAGGCTTCAGGTCGGGACGCGACCGGCCGGGCCGGCAGGCAGCAGGCATATCAACAGTGCGCCGCACCATGGCGATCGACGAGAGAACGGCTGCACACGGCGCACTGGTGCGCGGCGATGGAATTGGTAGAGGGGGAGGTGGGTGTGGCGGAACAAGTCCCGAGGGGAGAGAGAGAGCTGACAGAAAGAGAAGTGAGCACGCAACAGCAGCTGCGTCAAGGCATCAATCCTTCCGTCGTCTTTATCGCCAGCACCAGCCGTATTTAGATGCAGTCTGGCCGCTGCGTGCTCACTCTCTTCTGTCAGCCACACCACCACCATCACCAGCGCCCGTCCTATCCCATCGTCGGCCACAACCTGCTGCAAAAGTGCATGGCGAGCAGACGCACCAAGAACTCGACACGCAGGAGAGAGGAGAGAGAGAGATACCAAACCCCGTTATGCAGACGCTTCATTGTCTTCTTACCCGAATTGAGGAAGAAGAAGAAGACTAAGAAGCCAGCGCGGCAGCAGCCAGATGGCCCAGATCTGGGAGGTTATCCTACTGATTGGGCTTCCTCAACCATTTTGGTGGCATAACCCATCCAATGGAGGGGCTTATATATAGCAGATGGTCCCATGTTACCTTTCATCATCGCCGTATAGCTAGCCCTACAGTTGCTAGGGTTGGACTCCGCGAGAGAGGGGTTACGTTCATAAGGATGGGATTCTGTTCACTTTTGCATTTCGACTACATACGAATATACTGCAGGAAGGTATTGCTTTTTAGCACTACTAACGTCAGTTTTTAATGTTCGCCGCCTCCTACGTGGTTATATTCTCTGTCGAATATATCTCAACATTTGTGATGTTTTTTTATTATTTCTAGCATCGCATATATTCGCTCAGATTAATTGCCTAGTCCGTCTGAAAATCAGCACTTTGTCTGGATACATAGCCAGAAGACACTTTTTTCGAAGGAAGTATTATTGATTATATATGAATAAGTATATCTCCTTAATTATTCTTTGTTTATCCTATGGTTTATATGCGTGGTCATGCCTATTGTCTTTGCCACTATCTCTTAGAGCACTTGCATATATTTATGTCAACCAATTAGAGGTCGACACAGTTTCTTAGTGGTCCAAATATGACACTAAATAGAAAATGAAGGGATTGTAGTTAAATATGCCTTGAGTACAGTTTTAATTTTTTTATTTACTGTATAATTTTTAAGTTACATAGAGTTTGTTTGGTAGAGCCTAGCCAGACTTATGAATTGTTTTTCTGTTTGTGTATTTTTGTCGTTGTACACTATAATATAGGGATTTAATTAGTGCTCGGTTCTTAGTCTGAATAGAAAAAGGAAAATAACTCATCTATCATATCTCAATCAACATCTGTGAATGTCAAAATCAGGATTCTTGGTGTTGAAGCTAAGCAAGATCATACCCACATGTGCTAAAACTTTATCATACTTTTTGAGAATATAGATAATATTTTTTCTAGACGCCATATAATTTTTCTTTAAGATGAGGATAGACTTACTTTCACTCAGATGAAACGGAGACAAAAGTTTTTACGTTCACACTGGTGCAAGCAGAGAAGATAACCCTGTGTTATTCTGGACAACATTGTCTCACCTGCTCTTTTTGTATGTCCTATTGTTGATAAAAAAATTAGGGTAGGGCATTTCCCTGTCTGCCGCTCACCCTAAAAGATATTTTCATGTCAGGTAGAACTGTAGAAGTACGTGCAGCGAAACAACTCTGGCTGTCTTCTTTCCGAGAGCGCTGGACGCCACAGCAACACACTGCTGCACCTCACAAAACTGTAACCAAAGTACTGCGGCGAGCCGCAGAGGATCAAGGCCTATTGACGTCAGGGTCCTATCAGGAGCGAACACGTATGAGACCCGGGCGCTCGGCGCATTCGAGTACACGAGGCAAAAGCGGCCACTGGCCATCTAATCCGATCAGGTTTACGGAGTATTTTATTGGCCCTTTTTTTGCAGTGATAAAGAGCGTCATAAAAGTTATCATACTTTATATTTATAATAGAGGACGGATTCGTGAGATATTTTAAATAACACTTTGAAATAAGTTGGTTGTAATTTAAATTTAAAGTATTATATATATATATATATTACAAAAAAAACGTTCTAATGCTAGTAGAAGGTGTGTTCATATTATGTTTTGACAGTATATAATGTAATATGGAGTATGGTGGGTATAGAAATTTACGATATAGAAACTAATTAATCTTTTAAAAGATGTGCTAAATATATATAGAAGTATTTCTTTTAGATTACGAATTTAGAGTAAGACAGTGTGGACGATGTGTTTGATCCAAAGCAGGTATCTCCGGCCGCCTTCATTCCTGTGTTGTCAAATGCCTATTATTCCTGCTCGACGAATGGCAGAGCATTAACCATAGTTCTGCTGTTAACAGTGGCCGCTTAGAAGTGTAGGTCACCCGCTAACTCAGTTCATTTCATACTAGGGTAATCTGGCCACCTCTATTGATAGTGAGAACGGAGGATGGGGGACTTGAAATAAATAAGTTGGAAAGAGGGTGCTGAGATTCTCTTGCTCATCAGCTCATGCATGCATGCAAATGGCCATTGCAAAGAACATCACCTTTCCGTAAAGCGAGCGGCCGGGGTGGCTCGCCGGAAGGACCCACGAGATTCGGAGGCACCCGGCGACGCATCGATCGGTGGATGATGAGCGAGCTACCTGTCCTCTCTCTCTCGCCCTCCCTCTCTCTCTCTCTCTCTCCCTCCCTCTCTCTATCTTACTGGCTAAGTACAGACCACGACATATTCCGTTGCAGTGCCGGGTCAATGGAGACGCGCGAGGGGTGGGTGGCGACCGATGTCGCATGCTCGGCCGTCCATTTGTTTAATCTGCAGCCGTCGTCACGCGGGAATCATCTCTCGCTTCAACATGATGACGTGATTAACCAATGAGCCATAGTACTCCTACGACTGCGATGTGTGGACCGTGCTACGCATGAATTTCTAACCTGTGCGCGCGCGGCAGTCGGAAAATTCTCCCGTCGTCTATTTCTTTCATGCATGACCACAGCTCGACATCACTTTTAAGTCAAAGTAAGTCTTCAGAGAGAGAGAGAGAGAGAAATCCACTGCAGGGTGGGTCGCATTAGGAGCAAGGTCAATCTCTCCTGTGCGCCTCGCATTGAGATAGATGCATCTCAGGCATCAACGACGTAGCATTGGATGTGATGCGGATTTGTTAGTACTCTCCGTTCTGAAATAAATAATATTTAGGGCAGTAAATTTAGTTTAAATTAAATTAGATTTCTTGTTCTAAACATCATTTATTTTAGAACAGAGTGAGTACTAATTAATCGGTGTCGCCCTTTGGCTGCATGGGCATGGCGCGCAGCAGCTGGTGTTCCTTTCCGTCGTTCCTTGCATGGCTGCTGCAGAACTACTATGCTTCCCGGGGATATGATGGGCAAAAATAAATCGAGATAGGTACACAGATTGCGGTGCCAGCAGTCGAGTGCTCCATCTGATTCAAATGTGCCTCACTACTCATGCTTTAGATTTGTCCTTAGGAACCCAGAGCTGCAGAACGTACTATATATTTTTTTTTCATGACAATATTACTTTGATGCATGAAAACTGGTGACCCCTAGCTACTTTGAAACTGCTAGTTCTCGATTTCAAATTGTTGTCATAGAAAAACATGTCTATTTTATTTTTGAGGGCAATATACTTAGTGTAAATGATCTTTTTGACGATAACGTGTTAACAAATATCCATAACCGTACGATCTATTACGAGAGGTTATAACTATAAATGGTGCAAGACATATGTATCACTAAAGTATTTTCTATGATAGAGAAATCCTCTATTTAAGTGTTAGGTGAGTTTTTTATCACCCACAATCATGGTATCACGTTATGAATCAAATAAGTTTTCTATTTTGTTTTTGAGGGCAACATACTTAGTGTAAATGATCTTTTTACTGATAACATGTTAACAAACACCGTAACCATCCGATCTATTACGAGAGGCTATAACTATAAGCGGTCGAAAACACACGTATCACTAAAGTATTTTCTATGATAGATCAATCTTCTATTTAAGTGTTAGGTGAGTTTTCTATCACCCACAATCGTGGTATCTCATTATGAATCAAATGAGCACAGATGATTGTTAGCATGTTAGCACCCAGACACTATTTACACTAGATATATTGTTATTTTTAAATTAAAATTCTTATCTAATCATAATAGTTTTAAAATAAAAGGATTAATTCATTTAATTGGAACAGAGGCGTTCAGGGACGATCCCAAGGCTGTTCAAATTAATTGCAGCCCATCCGCACACATGCACCAAGGAGATAGAGCAATATAGTGGATATCCTTCCAATAGAGAAAGAAAAGAAGAAAAAAAAGGAAAAGAGAAAAACAAAGGACCTGGCCCTGCCTGTTGTGTGAACATGTCCACCAGAGGTTTTCAGACTGGGCCCGGAGTGAGCATACCAAGACACGGAGAGAGAGGCAATAGCCCACCGTGCCCACCGGCCCTGTCATCGGTCAAAAACATCACGGGTCCAGCCAACCCGGCCGCGTTGATGACGGGCCCCTTCCCCACATTATTGCCTGCCAGTCGAGATTCTGTAAGGCGATTACCGCTTGTTGAGAAAATAATTTATTTCAAATACGGTGACAGTTTGTATTTGTATTCTGTTTCTACTTTATTTTTAAAAGCACCTGAACTAATACTAGTTTGTTGGAGAAGACTGTTTTTTAGCAACCTACCACTATGTACGCAAAAGTCACGCCATAAGTTGTGCCAAACAGTAGTTAATACAGAACGATCTACAAATGACAAGTCTAGACTGCTTCAAGATTCATGTAAGAACGATTGGAGGGTGCATGTACGACCCGGGATGGCGGTGGGAATACATCACGGGCACGCTTGTCATGTTTCTAGTGGTGCGGGATGGATGAGTTGGAATTCAAAAACTTAAAAATGTGTCTTCTTTCAATATTTAGAGTTAATCCTAGAGAATAAGGTAAAATATGAATATTTCTGGATTTTTAAATTATTTGCCATCAATATTTTAGATGTATTGTTTCAATATTTAATTTGAATTAAAAAAGGGCGTACCAAGTGCCAAAAGCTCCCACACATGTGGAGTCTCGGGAAGGGTTATCTCTAGACAGCCTTGCCCCTACTTTTATAAAGAGGCTGGTTCGACATTTAATTTAAATTGTGTAAACATTTTCATGTGCACTATGTTAACATTTTCTATGAAATACTAAAAGTTTTTTTATAAATTGTTGAAACATATATAAAAAATGATCAAACAACTTTCTCAAGATGTCGAATCTATATAGAAATTAATACCACGAAGTCGTAGAGTAGTTACTGTTACTATAAAACGAAAGAAAAAAATAGAAACATGTTTGATGTCTAGTCCGGCCCAGATTGATAATGGGTCAATAGTCGGCCGATCTACATTGGATCCTATGGTGAATCTACATTGGATCCATGTGCCGTGCCTTCCGCCTTAGTGTTGCTCTGCTCCGGCACCTTCAGCTCGAACCGCAGGCCGGTTGGCACGCCATTTCGGAGAGAAGAAGATCGGAGGAGCCGACCGGTGACGGAGAGCTGAAAAACAATGCTTCCTCGGACTGCCACTGCAGCGCGTTTGTTCACGTCCCAGGCACGACACGTCCATCCTCCACGTGCTTTCGTGCGGTGGCTGCCGCCGGTGATGTCCGCGCTTGTGCTCCGCCGCATTCACGTTGAGGCCGCGGTCGCGAGCGAGCGCGGCGTCCTTTCGATCGAGCTCGCGCTCGGGATAACATGGCAACTCTCGCCAGCATCGATCGGTGTGCGCGCCGCCGCCGCCGCTGGTACGGCCTTTTTGACGGGTCCGGCGACCTTGACGCGCGCGGTTGATCGGTCTGTCGGCAAGCTGCGGAGCTCGGTCCACGGGGAAGAGCTTTGCTGCTTCATGGCTCCACGGAGCTTTGATGGTCAATAAACTTTCGAGCCTTTTTTGCCAGCTTTAAACTAAGATCCAGCTGCGCTTAAAAACAGGGCCAGTAATCACATATACAAGAATCATCTTACGAGGTTATCTATTACGACGTCACGCGCACGGTCGCTGTGTGCTAGTACTCCCCAATCAATCAGCTACCGATGTGGCCGTGCTTGGCCTTACGCGGCAAAGCTAGACGGTGACCGTTTGGTGGTCTCTTGCAGGCGCCAAGCCGGCAGCGCCACGCGCGCATCATACGGCCCCGCGCGGACAGGTTCGGTCGCCGTCCCGTTTTGTCGCGCCGCGTTACAGCGAGAGCGAATTCAGACGCTGGGTAAAAATGGTGTTGTAACAGCAGTTAAGTATAGTATAGGGCTTTCGAAAAAGCAGCAGTCAAGCCTACGTGTTCGATCACGCAGGGTGACAGGTTGAGCTGTTGTACTCGTATGTCCGGAACATTAGTACCTTTGCCTGGTTCCCTGATCCTCTGCGTGACTTGTTTACGGCGGATGACTGGGCTACGGGCCAGCGAGGCGTTGGGCAGCGGCGGCATCAGATCATCAGCGGCGTGTCGCTGTTGCTTCCTGTGTCCGAGTTAACGCTTTGTGCTAAGGAATAATTAAGCTTCAGGTGAGCATGACTAGCCGTCTCGATTTGCCGTGTGCGCTGCGCAGTTCGGCAATCATAGACGTCTTCAGAAAAGCACGGCGATCCATTGCCCCTTTTTTCCCGGAGGAAAAGGGAGGTTAATCGGTGATACAGATTCGCCCCCACCTATCCTCTGCAGTCTGTACCCTTGGCAACACGTCACGGATAATTCCTCTCTAGAATTATGTGCTCGAAAGAGATGGTAGTGGTACCTGGAGGTTCAGCTAAAAACTGACTTCGATAGTGACGCGCTGTTGGGGGGGGGGGGGGGGCAAAAGACATGATAAAAATTGCAATAATGCAAAACCATCTGCATCCCTCGCGTACCCCCTGAGCGTCTGCGTCTCCAGACCACGTACCCACAAGTTCGAAGGCCAGAAAATCCCCACCCACGGGTACCGATCAGACGGCTAGGGTGACCGGACGTCGCCAAGTGGCGCGGTGCGGACGCTCGATGGAAGAGACCAGGACACTGGAGCAGCTAGCCTGGCCACGCTAACGTAACAGGCGAAGGATAACAACCGTCGCTGTTGCGGAATTCTACGTCTGCTCAGGGGACCAGGGGCGACGCGTGTCCTCCGCCGGCAGTAATGCTCGTCTTTTCCGATGTAGCAGGAGGGCAGCAGCCGCCGGTGACGCCGCGTGGCGGAGGAGGCGTCGCTGTGCAACCGCGCAATTATTTGTACTGCCCCGATAGCCGCGCGCCACGGATTTCTGCCCACCATGCGGTGCGCCGGCCCGGGAAAGGATGCGCGGCGTGACGCCCATACATACGGCGGACGCGACGCGCGTCGGTTGCAGGGATGTCCCGGCGCGGCGCCACCTGGTGCTTCAGCGTTTTTTTTTTACGATCCTTTTGGGTTTTGGTTGCCGTTATGGGCCCGCGTGGCGCGTGGGAGTGGCCATGGTTGGGTTGGGTGGCCGGTTTTTCCATTCCAACCTGGTGATCATGCTTGGCAAGGAATGGAGACTCGTCGCCATTTACTTTTGTTTTTCTTTTTTCCTTTTTTGTTGAATTTTGTACTTGGAGACTTGACTTTTTGTTTATCTCATATAACCAGTAGGGGCCTGGCCCCTCCGACTCTCCCTCTCTCTCTCAAAAAAAAAGAGTTTACCAAGAAAAAAGTCCAATTAATAGTTGTATGTTGTCCCATGGATAGATGCCATGGGACAGATTCGTTGGCACATGATCCTCGAGACGGGTCCTTCCTGGCTGATAGTGCCCCAGCCTAAACAAACCCGTTCTCGCTGGCAATGGCAGGTACACCGTTGGACGTTGAAGGCTGAAGGGGAGAAGCGAAGCAGGTATACAATGTAAAAATCCATTTTTCCGAAGCAGCTGGCCTTTCTCTTTCTTTTTTTTCTGATACCGAGGTAGCTGGCCTTGGCAATCAGCCACCAGATGCGCCCCAATTCGGTGCTCCAACCTGGACGCAACAACCCATCGCTTCTCGTGGGCCCCTTCGCCCTTCCCGCTTCCACTCCTCGGCTGCCACCACATCGCCACCAGACGCTTGTCCCCTCATCTCGCCACCACAAGCACGACGGGCCCCGCCCGACCCCACCTGCCCCTCTCCAATTGGCGCGCGCGCCATCGCATCACGCGCGCGATCCCGTGTGCCCGCACCCGAACCAACAACGTTTCCGGTGGTTAAAGAAAACCAGGTGCCGTGTCTGCGCGCCACTAATAAACCAGCAGCTCCCGGCGCCACTAAACCAGCAGCAGGCCGCGTCAAATAAAACTGGAGAGCGGAGGCGCAGTCGCCGTAGCCAGTTCAGCAGCCAGCAGGTGGACAACACAGGCCGACAGATGGCGAGAACACGGGAAGCAGGGGACGACGCGGGCGAGCCGAGGAAGCTGGTATTGGGCAAGTACCAGCTGGGCCGCGTCCTGGGCCAGGGCACCTTCGCCAAGGTGTACTACGCGCGCGACGCGGGCGGCGCCGGCGGCAGCGTGGCCATCAAGGTCATCGACAAGGCGCGGCTGCGGCGCACGGAGGGGATGGTCGAGCAGCTGCGCCGTGAGATCTCCATCATGCGCCTGGTGCGCCACCCCAACGTGGTGGCCATCCGCGAGGTGCTCGCCAGCCGCTCCCGCGTCTTCGTCGTCATGGAGTACGCGCGCGGCGGGGAGCTCTTCGCCAAGGTGGCCCGGGGCCGCCTCGCCGAGGACCACGCGCGCCGCTACTTCCAGCAGCTCGTCGCCGCCGTGGGGTTCTGCCACGCCCGCGGCGTCGCGCACCGGGACATCAAGCCCGAGAACCTCCTCCTCGACGGGCAGGGCCGCCTCAAGGTCACCGACTTCGGCCTCGCCGCGCTGCCGGAGCAGCTGCGCCACGACGGCCTGCTCCACACGCAGTGCGGCACGCCGGCCTACGTCGCGCCCGAGGTGCTCAGGAAGCGCGGCTACGACGGCGCGCGCGCCGACCTCTGGTCCTGCGGCGTCGTGCTCTACGTCCTGCTCTGCGGCTTCCTCCCGTTCCAGCACGACAGCTGCGTCAAGATGTACCAGAAGATCTTCAAGGCCGACTACCAGGTCCCGCCCTGGGTCTCCGGCGACGCGCGACGCCTCATCGCCCGCCTGCTCGTCGTCGACCCCGCCAAGCGCGCCTCCATCGCGGAGATCATGTGCACGCCCTGGTTCAAGAAGGGCTTCGTACCGCCCGTCATCTCGTCGCCGCCGGTCACGCCCAGCAAATGGTCGGAGGAAGACGGCAGCGACAACAGCAGCACCACCACCCCCAGCATGTCACCGCGCACGTGCAACGCGTTCCAGCTCATATCCTCCATGTCCTCCGGGTTCGACCTGTCGGGGCTGTTCGAGAGCGAGCAGAAGGCGGCCACGGTGTTCACGTCCCGGGCGCCGGCGGGCACCGTGGTGGAGAAGCTCGAGGCCGTGGGCCTGGCCCTCGGTTTCAAGGTCACCAGGGGGAAGGGGTGGAATGTACGAATGGAATCGAAGGCCGGCGGCACGAGCGGGGTGCTCGCGGTCACCGCCCAGGTGATGGAGGTGGCGGCGGACGTGGCCGTGGTCGAGTTCGCGCACGACGCCGGGGACGAGCTCGACTTCAACAAGTTCTGCGCTGTGGACGTGCGGTCCGCGCTCGCGGACATCGTTTGGGCGTGGCAGGGCGACAGCCCTCCGGCTCCGGCCCCTGCCGCTGCTATCGTCGGCTGCACGTAAATCAGAGTAGTAGTTCGATCCCGGCGTCTAATCTGTTTTGATGCAAACGTTCTAGCGACTTTGTTAGGAAGTGCGCCAGTTCAGGCTGTACAAATTTAGCTCTTGCTTCCACACAGCCAATGGCTCGTTCGTTGTACAGACGGAGGAATGAACAGAGCGAGGTGTTCTTAGACACGAGTTGTTTGAGGGAGCGCATGATTTGGTTCACATACAGATTTTTTATACCCAATCAAATTCAGTTTTGGTCCCCCCTTACAGACATATGATTTGGTCATATGATTGTGCTAGCTGCGGTTGGGCGCTTGATGTTTGAACAGTTGATCAGAGGATCACCATTTAAATTTTTTCTTCTAAAGGGTAGGATGATCATTTAAAAACGATGCGATAATTTATTTTATATCGTGGATGGAAGTGATTATTGGGATTAATATGTTTTCTGTGGGCCTGTTCAAATGGTCTCATCATGCCCCTGGCCTTGTTTTTGATCTGATGAAGATGCCTGATTCATGATGTCAGTCATTATCAAATGGCCCTTTAATTTGTGCCGTAATTTAAGAATTATTGCAACTTTGTTTGTTGGAACCAAATTATTGTACGTACCAGTGTATTATTGACAAGAAACTAGACTGCCCCTGCATGCTCCTGGAGAGAAATAAAGTGACTTGAGTAGCACGTATGTGGTACTCCGTATAATTTATGAAAAATGAAAATAAAAGATAAAATACAGTATGAGTACAATGAGTTGACTGGCTCTTTCTCAATTTTGTGCGAAATTATGCACTTTAAAAACTAGTCAGATAAAAGGAATCTTGCCAACAGCAGCCAATTCAGACTGATTGGAGCATCAATAATAATTTTTTAAGGAATAGCATCACTATAATTGAAAATAAAAATTGAGAAACCGCAGCAACCGACGTCGTACGAATGACCACTCTATCAGAAATTGATGGAGCGGATGAATAGTGGGCTCTCACGAACGCTCGTCGGGCCCGCGTGTGACCACCACGAACACCATAGGCGTCGAGAAACAAACCCTCTCCCACGCGGGCAACGGCGACACGCCGGGCGCAGCGACGTTTCTTCGTTCGTCCTCCTCGCTGAAGAACCTGATCACCACTATTGGCCACCGATTCGTCCACGGGCCTTGCGTGCTACCGGAGAAATTCCCATAACCCCAGCCGAATACAGAATCAGCACGTACAAACACTATATGCCGCTAGAGCAGACAACCAAGGAGCAGATCAAAACGGAGACAGGAAAAAATGGTAATTGAGTAAGGTTCTTTCCTCGACCATGTGTTTAATGAGCGCACAGCTGTGCTCGTACGTGCTGGCTCACTTCATGGAGTTCTCAGTATCCGTCACTTTCGACGGTCTTGTTTGGGCAGTTGTGACTGTACTCGATATGCTTCATTCAGACCTCGAAGCTTCAGAATTGCTAGTGCCGTCAGTCGCTCAAGTCTTGCATTCATCTGCTTTGGATAAGCATTAACCCTACATACACTTTTCGACTGGAGTCTGTCTGGATAAGCGCTAACCGTAATTAGCAACCGAGGTCGGCCAAACACGGTGACGTCTGGCCTTTTTTGTTCTTAGCGCAAGAGATGCACGTGGAATCTATCGTCGATTTCGACGCCTTCCTAATGAGTTGGAGGGCGCTAGAAGAGCATGTTACTTTTTTTTTAGATAATGAGAAGAGCATGTTACTGGCACGCGCTACAGTATGCAGTGCCCGCTGCACATGTCCATCTGCATTTGTGAGAGGTGACGAAACCGCACTTAGTCGGTCCCGGTTATGGCTTGTAGTGTTGTCACCTCTCGTGGTGTTTCTGTGAACAACCCTGTCCTGGTTAAGTTTTGGTGGGTCTCTTCTCAAAACAACGTCAGTGAGATGTCTTTTCCCCACTGATCGAGCTTTTTCCTTTACATACACACGCATGCTTGGTTGCCGCTGGCTTACTGCATGCATGAGAATCATATGGTCAAGCAGCAGGCTTCATCGAGCTACTGATGAGCTTCTGAAAAAACACTGATGGATATCAGTCGTCAGTAAAGGAACACGAGCTGGCGAGTCTGGGAAACGACAGGCAGGGTGATCTCTCAATCTGTGGCGAGATTCCAGCGGTCGATGTAGTAATCAACTAGAGATCTGATCTGATGGGCTTCGGCTGGAGGCCTTCCCTTTTGTTCGGCGTGGTTGTTTAGGTAAAGAAAAGATCAGCTCTGGTTAGCGGGGCCTTATCCAGCTATCCTGTTATCGCCTGCCCATGCATGAGGCCGGATCCTGCAAAACTCTAATGCGTTACTGTGGTGCAAACGTTAAGCATAAGCAGAAGAGCACTTGTATTCACTCTAATTAAACGTTCAAGAATAATTAAATGGGCGTAAGTGTGGCTATTTCAAGCACACCACCTCATAGTAATTCTTTTGTGCAGTACTAAAACGAACAGCTCCATCCAGCACTACAGGAAACTAGTAAATTAACGAGAGAGGAAATTATTTACGATGGTGTCGTCGTTAATAAGTATATTAACGATGGTGAAAAAACACCGTCGTTAATAAGACCATTATTTACGACGGTTGACCTAACCGACGTAAATAAGCGACGTATTTACGACGGTTAATGGTCACTGTAGTTATTAATGGCCTTATTAACGACGGTTGACCTAACCGTCGTAAATAAGTCGCTTATTTACGACGGTACAGGGAACCCTCGTAAATAAGAACATAAATATGTAACCGCGCGTGCGGGAGGGGTCGCTCCCCTCCTGCGCGCGCGACTGCCGCTGCCACCTACGCCGCCTGCCGCCGCCCCCGCCACCCCCGACTGCCCCTCCTGTCGCCACCGGCTGCCCCCCTGCCGCCACCGGTCGCCCCGCCGCCCCCGCCCGCCCCCTGCCGCCCCCGCCCGCCCCACCCGCCCCCTGCCGCCACCTGCCGCCCCTTGCTGCCCCCGGTCGGTCCTCCGCAGACGCCCTGACCCGGCGCCGCCCGGCCCCTGCCTATTAAGGTTTGTTTGTAATTAGTTTTTTAGTTTAATTAGTTATTTAGTTTTGTTTGTAAAAGTTTAAATTAAATAGTTTAGTCTAGTTTATAATTGTTTAATTAGATTGTAATTAGTTTGTTTAATTAGATAAGATTTTTAAACTAGTTTGTAATTGTTTACTTTAGATTGTAATTGGTTAATTAGACTGTAAATTAATTAGATTATTTAATTAGTTTAAATTGTTTAATTAGTTATTTAGTTTAGTTTGTAATTAGTCTATTTAACTAGTATATGATTGTTTAATTATTTTTTATTGTTCAATTAGTCTTGTAAGTTTATTAGTTTGAGGTATTTAATTGTTTATTTAGTTTTGAAATATTCAATTAGTTGTCAGTGTTTACTCATTACACGTATATAGTTAAACTTCTCAAATGAAGTCAAAACTACTTCAACTTGCTTAGTTCTAGTAATATATGCTTGAACATGACAGGAATTAGGGACGAAGACTCGCACTCCATCGCCGCACGTGTCACGAGTGGGTAGACGACTCGAGAATGATTTTGCGGACTCCGCATGGATTGGCTTGTGATGGACTTGTGATATATGACTGCTGTCGGTACCTGCGATATGGGGTACCCCCGCGCACAAAGGAAAATGCCTAAGGAACTCGCCCTTCTCCGCACGGAGAGCTCCGAAGGCGCCACGCGTCCGGCGGGGCCGAACCTCCCTCTCCTCAGAGGAGAGCTCCGGGCCCGCCACGTGGCATACAGAGGTCGGACCTCCCCCTCCGCGGGAGAGAGGTCCGAAGGTGCCACGTATCCGGCGGGGCCGAACCTCCCTCTCCTCAGAGAGGAGCTCCGGGCCCGCCACGTGGTCGACAGAAGCCGAACCTCCCCCTCCGCGGGGAGAGGTCCGAAGGCTCCACGTGTCCCGCGGGGCCGGACCCCCCCTCTCCTCTAAGGAGGGCTCCGGGCCCGCCACGTGGCCAGCAAAACGGCGTTGGCTGCCCCCGAGCGATAGGCAGCGGGCGTAAAGACGCCCCATACCTTGCCCGTACAAGGTATTCAAGGCACGCGTCTTCCCAAGGCGCGAAGACGCGGAGCACGCCTCTGTGAGGTGTCGTTGCGCCCAGTCGCATCACAGATTGGCGCGCGGTGTCAGAACCTGCTAGCCAATAAACGCAGCGAAAAGACATCTCATGCCGCCCCGCCGTCATCATCCACTACGACTAGCATGCGGCATGGGCACGGCTGCAAGACGGAGACTCAGAAGCCTTCGCCAGAGACAACTACCGGCATAACTGCAGATACGATAGATCACAGTCAATCTCCCCGGGACCACCTGTCGGGTCCCGGGCCCCCCCTTGTAAGTCACCCGAGTCTTGGACTATAAAAGACTCGGGTAGGCGACGTTAGCATGGGTTCGCACTCTAGCCATTCACCCCCAAGCTGTAACTCACCCTCAAGCTCAGGACTCCGGTTCTGAGCAGCAAGCAATACAGCGAGCTCCATAGCTCGCCGTGGACGTAGGGTTTTACGCTCCGGCGGCCTGAACCACGTAAAACTCGCCGTGTCAAGCTCTTACTAACTCGTCCATATGCTCAAGCTCTCCGCAAGGGACTAGCCCCACCGAAAAAAGAACCTCCGCGGGCTGCCCAGTGCAGGCCCGGGGGAAGTGTCGACTGAACACTTCGACATTTGGCGCGCCAGTTAGGGGGCTTTTCCCCTTGCGCAACGAGTTTCCGCCGATGAAGATGACCAAGCTTCCTTCAGCGGCAAACTCCCCCCCCCCCGCGTCCGCGGCAAACCGCGACCAGGGGGGAGTACATGTCGACACGCTCAGGACGGAGTGTGTCGAAACAAGCTGGGAGCCAGCAAACGGCTCTAGCAGCGCCGACCCTGGCAATGCAGGCTCCAACCAGCGTCAGGTCTTCAGTAGCGCTAGGCGTACCTAGTGGGGGTGCGCTAGCCGCAGCAAGAGCGCTACTGCACAATTCGCCTGCTAGGGACGCGCCTCAGGCAGCGACCCATCAGTGGATTCGCGAGGTAGACCGTCTCGTCGTCGCCGCCGCAAACCCTCGACTTCGGCGGGGACGACGCTCCAGTCAACCGGCAGTGTCGCTGACGCGCACGCCCACGGTTGACGGGCAGACGGCGGACCCCAGCTTCACCAGGCCTCCGACGACAGACCTGAGGGCAGAGTTGGAGCGATGCCACTTGGGCCAAGATGCCCGAGTGTTCCTCGAGCGACGTCGAGAGAGGCGTCGCATCCAAGAGACTGGCGACAGCATGACGTCGGCCTCAACCCAGCCTGAAGGGCAGATCTTCGCCACGCGGGCTCTGCCCCAGGCGTACGCCGCACAGCATATGCCGCAACCATATGCCCTGCAAATGGCGTCCCCGGTCTATGGTGCAGCCTTGCCCATACCGGGGTACACAGTGCCAAGTGCGAATCAAGCGTTCACGGCACCGATACCTGCGGCAACAGGAGCAGGATGTGCGGCTCTTGCACCCCACCTTCGCTTCGCGAAGTGGCCACGCAAGTTTCGGCCGCACCTGCCCAAAAAGTATGACGGCAGCGTCAACCCCACGGAGTTCCTCCAGATCTACTCCACCGCCGTACTTGCCACAGGAAGGGATGAGGCTGTCATGGCCAACTACTTCCCCGTCGCCTTGACCAGCCCTGCTCGGTCTTGGCTCATGAATCTCCCTCAGGGGTCCATAACTTCCTGGGGAGAGCTCTGCCGGCAGTTCGTCGCCAACTTCGGCAGCTCCTACACCCGTCCTGGCACGGAGCTTAACCTCCACGCCGTCAAGCAACAACCTGGGGAGTCCCTGCGCTCTTTCATCTAGCGGTTCTCCCAGGTACGCAACACCATCCCGCATATTCAAAGTGCTTCTGTGGTGGTGGCGTTCCGGCAGGGTGTCCGGGACGAGAAAATGCTTGAGAAGCTCGCGACCAGAGAGGTCCGCGACGTCTCTGAGCTCTTCAGCCTGGCGGACAAATGCGCCAGAGCAGCTGAAGGGCGGAATTGGCACTCTCTGCCGACCTCCGAGTCAGGAGGACAACCCGGGTCCGGCGCTGCTGCCTATGGAGGTGGCAAGAAGGCCAAGAACCAGGGGAGTGGAAAGATGAAGTTATCGTTCACGGCTCCCGTCGCCGCAGCAGCGATGACAAGTGGAGCTCGGGGGCCACGCCCCGACAAAAGGCAGCGACAGTCACCGGCCCCAGATAGTGACCAGGGCGGACTATGCCCCGTGCATGGCGCCGGCAACCATACTACCGCCGAGTGCTGGGATATCCAGAGGCTCGCAGAGCGCTTCCGCAAAGGAAGACAGCAGAGAGCTGAAGCACCGCCCTACCCTCACAGGGAGGGCAAGCAGAAGGTCGATGCTCCAGTCAGCGCCACCCACCAGGTGGGGTTTCAGGAGCCTCAATGTGTCATAAAGACAGTGCATAACGGTGAAGACTCGAGCTCCGAGGTCAGTGGAGGCTGCGCTGCTGCGGCGTCAACCTTGGAGAAGCTCCATGTAGTAGCAGCAGCCCAAGCACCGGTCACAATGGTGCAAGGTCGGGCCAGCCTCACTCGAGAGCACGCCTCCGTGCCTCGGACATACCTCCCGGGGGCCGCCCAAGGTCTGTCAACCCCTTGAAGGCCTTGCCAAAAGGGGAAGACGCCTTAGGTCATCCAAGACGAGCCCGGGTCCACCTACCCCTCGAAGACCTTAGCCAGGAGGGGAGAACTCCCCGGGGGGCCCCAGGAGAAGCCGCGCAGGACCTGATCCAGCGTGAAGATGACAACCTCGTCGACGAGACTCGGCTGCAGGTAACACCCCACAACGCACGGTCTCGGTTGATGCTCTAAGCACTACTGCCAAAGAACCAAACGCGTCAGGGGCCTGCAGGAGGGCAACCTGGTGTCGCGGCACGCTCTTTCCCGAGGAGGACCCATAAACTATCCCCAAGCAGGGAAGGTCCCTTCCGAATCATGAAAGCTGCCGCCCCAGGTACACATGTCTTTCAATTGAGTGTGGTATCCGTTCCCGAAACCCTTGGCATGGAGCAACACTGTAAGTCCTACTCCCCGAGCATCAGTAGAACAGGGTCATTCCCTTCTGTAATGAATCCCATAGAATTTAGGAACAGAGCATGGGGCAGCTATGTCTCAAGGGACGGTATAGGACTACGCCCAGTTTAGCCTGGTTCCGACCCTAAGCGCGTAGAGTCTTGCTTCCCTTGTAGACGAGGCGGAACATTGCCTCCATGTACAGCCAAAATTCCACCTATGGGCATGAACACAGAAACCTGATCTACTTAGCTCTCTCTCATACGCTCATTTAAATTATGTATTAATTTTTATGATCGCACTATCTATGTATGTTCATCGTACATCTAGCTCCCCCTCTCCCGCGCTCATCCATAGTCAGCATTCGCTATCCTACCGAGGGCGGCCGCGCTTGAGGCAACTGCCGATGGCCGAGTGAGTCTCTCGGGCCTCCCCCAGTCAGGTGTTGCGGTGCCAGTTGGTCACCTCCAGGAAAGGCCTACGTTGTGCATGGGGGGTCCAGGGTGCGTATCCCGCTTAGCAGGCCACGAGCCCAAAGCGTGCGCATCCTGCCCTCCGGAGGTACAGGGGAGTACAACCGCTTTGCCTGGTCATGAACCCAAAGCACGTGCACTCTGCTTCCCCAGCGCACGGCCCGGTACTAGGGATCGGACGACCGTACCCGGACCTCGGAGGGAGCCGGAGCTCCGGCGCCTCAAGCACAGAATTGCCCAAGCCCCGTATAACAGATCAGGATCGTAAGACGAATAAGACTAGGAGACGGGAGGGAAGGACCCCCCGAGGAGAATTACGTTTCCTCTGCGTGTGTGCAGGACCTCCAGGTTACGACAACGGGGACTGCATGAAGCGGGGGGGGGGGGAGGAGCTATCAACTACTCCGGCCTAGGACTGGAAGGGTCGGGTCCCGCCCCTTCAGCAGGGGCGAGGTCCGAAGGCCCCACATGTCCAGTGGGCCCGGAGCTCCCGCCTCCCCTGAGGGGGGCTCCGGACTCGCCACGTGGCCGGCGGAAATCGGACCTCTCCCCTGGTGGGAGGGCTCCAAAATCCCTACGTGTCCAACAGGGCCAGAGCTCCCGCCTCCTAAGGAGGGGCTTCGGACCCGCCATGTGGCAGGCAGATCTGGAGCTCCCCATAGGGCGAGATCCGGAGACCCCCGGGGGCCCCTAACACAGTTAGGACTCGGGGGAGGTGTCTGTGCAGAGCTCCAAGATTGGAGAAGGCCTCTGAGTACCTTGCGGAGCTAAGGACTTAGTCAGGCAAAGCCAAGAAGGAGAGAAAAGGCATCACAGACACAAATATCTAAAAGAGTCAAATTATGCGAGGCTCCATGAGCTGGACTACAGACTCGATAAAAAGATAGAAACAAGTCCTAAGGACCTCCCGGCTCACGCCGGAACCTAGCGGCTACAAGGGCGGCCACATCCTCGACTTCAGCCCTGGCAGCTTCCTCCCGCTCCGCGGCTGGGCCCTCTCCCGCTGGTTCCCGCGAGAAAGAGGGGTCGCGGCTCTTGAAGCATGCCAGCACATGTGAGGCGACCTCTAAGGCTAGGCCGCGTCCCTCGGCCTCAAGCTCGCTGGCGACCACCGAGTCTAGCCTGTCCAGCTTGGCGCCGATCGACTCCAGCGCGGGGATCACCTCCACCACCTTCAACGCAGGAGCCGCTGCCCTCACCGGACTGATGCCAAGAGGGATCAGGGCGGACCCCGCTCGATCAACGAAGCTTGAGACCGCATGAGCCTCGGAGGACAGCAAGGCCGGAAGCTCCTCCACCTCGTGATGGGCTGCCTGCAGGGCCTCTAGGTTTCTCTCGGAGAATTCCTTCTCCTTGGCCGCCAGGGAGCTCTCCCGAAGGTGGAGAGTCTTGGCGAGCCGCTCCAACTCAGAAGCCTTGAAGTCGGCGGCCAACTCCCGTTCCAAGACCGCCCGGCGTTCACGGGAGACCTGTTCCTCCCTCAAGTCGAGGTCTGCCTTCAGAATCTCCAACTCCTCGATCCGAGCTCGAAGGTCATCCTCGCCCACTGCCAACTGCGCGACGACCCTCTCCGCCTCAGCTGCCGTGGAACGCTCCCGTTCCTCAACGATGAGTTTACGGTGCTCCAACCGCTGCCGTATCTCCTCAGCGGCAGAGAGGCTCTCCTCGACACGGGCGTGTGCCTCAAGGGCCTCCCTGTTGATCCACCGCGATTCGGCGTCCATGCGGTTGACAGCCCGCTTCAGCCGGTCGAGGAGCACTTCCCTGAAGTCGAGCAACTCCCGCCTGGAGTCGAGCTCGCTCTTGACCTTTGCGGTCCGCAACGCAAAAGGTTCCCTAGGTGAGGAGGCGATCCCGTTCAATTGTATACTCCTCCCGCTCGCGACCTAGTGCAGCCAAGACCTGCCGGACGCTCGTCTCGGCAAGCGCGAAGGCATCTGCCAGGGGCAATGGAGCAGCAGAGGCCAGGGCAGTACCCCCGACCTCCTCCATCACCTCGTCCTCAAAGAGGAGTCGATGCACCAGCGAACGAGACGAGGCGCCGGTCAGGAGAAGCTGGCGCCGGGGCTCTGGCAGCCAGACCTGCTGGACCCTCTTTAGCTTTTGGCTTCTTGACCTGTGGAGAAGGGCGAGCCGAGGAAGGCGGCGTTGGAATAAAGGCCAGGGCGCTTGGTGCAGGGTCGACCTGCGCTGGCCTGGGGGCCGCGGTGGCCGTCCCGGCAGGAAGAGATGACGCCGTCACGGAGTCCGGGCACGCCGGAACAGGAGAAGCTCGCGCTGGCTTGGGGGCCACGGCAGTTGTCCCGGGTTCCGAGCGCAACGGCACAGACTCCCCGCCAGTCGGGGATGGCCGGGAAGCGCGGACACTCCAACGGGCTCTGAACCTCGACTTCCTAGCCGGGGTAGACTCCCCGCCCGCTTGAACTGTCTGCAACGTTAAGATAACTTGCCAACCTTTGGATACCCCAAGGGACGTTGCACCTTACATTTTATATTTTATCAGAAATCTCAGCGATTCCCATCTGTTATGAATCGAATGGGTTGTTTCTGTGTATATCCGGTCAAGTTTTCCTTTTGTATCAAAATCATATCTTCAAGGTCATGAACATATACGGAGGACCAACCATTTAGATGCGCTCGTAACTCATTTCCCTTTGTGAACACCCCTTTGTGCACGCTGCTAACTGAACCAACAATAGCTAACACATGACAGTAAGATGCTATTAGCGTGGGGGAACCAACGTACACGTACCTTGGCTGACATCGCCAACCTGACGCACTGTTGTAGCTAGGAAACCAAGGGAACGGCACAGAAAAGTCCAGGCCGTATGGAATCCGTTGAAGCGGAAGGCTCTTCTGCTCCATGCATCAGGTCCCGGGTCACGCGTGCACCACGACTCCTCTGAAGAGTCAGTCTTAGTAATTTAGTTTATGAAAACGACTATTAGATCGTACAATTAGTGCAACTGATTGGCTCCAACATTCGTCACTTGCTACGTGGGCACGTAGCGTCTGGCACGTTTGCGTACGGCTACCAATTGAGTTTTCTTTTAAGGCAACTGCTACCAATTAAATGAGCTGTTTTTTTCTTGACTTGACATATTTGGGTACCAAATGACCTGGTTGCTATCCTTGTTATTTATGACATCGTACAAGCATTGCGTGTCAAATTTATAAAGTGGAAGGCAACAAATCCTATAAGATTTGGCCCTCCCGGTATGGAAATTCTTATTTTTTCAATGGCGAGTTAAGATTTGCAAAACCAGCTAACCGCTATCACCAACCAGAAGACGAGGACTTGATTCAGGTCAACCGCATTCACAAGGACTCCACGTACGGGAATTGACGAGTCGCTCTCGTCGAGTTCCGTCCGTGTCGGCCGGGCCACCGGCGACGGCTCAGCTCCCTCCGCGTCTGGACTCTGCAGCCGTGGTTCAGCACATGATAAACCGGAGAAAAGAGAGAAGAAAGAAGCTGCCAAGCTGACGGTGCTTCGCACGCCAGATGCAGCAAGGAGAATACGTTTGTAATTTTTATTTCACACGGACAGAAGCTTCCTTCAATGGTTTCGGACCAAGTCAAGTCGGTCTACGAGGAAAACATCAAATTTACCGGCCGAGTAGTACACCCTTCCTTACACACCCTGAGCTGAAGTTTCAGGATTGCAATATTGCTCATGCTTAGAGAAGATTATGGACTGATCACACACTGTGAGTAGTTTAGTTTAAGGACCCAGGTTGATTGGAGCCAAAGACTTTCGTTTCGTCGTCCAGCGACGCGAGAAACTTTGATGTGGACACCTGGTGAACTTGTAGACCCATGCGGAACCAAATACACGAGGAGAACGCGAAGCAATTGACGTGTCGCCTCCGTAACCGTGTGCACACACACCTGATTGCCCGAGCAGGGAGACGACCGTTCGACTGGACGCCCGCTCCATCCATCCATCCATCCATCCATCCATCCATCCATCCATCCATCCATCCATCCATCACCGGCGCTGCTGCACAAGACCATCTTAGCCTGCTGCCATGGTCAACCTCGCCGGTCAGCACGATGAAGTCACCTCGGTGGTCTTCGCAGACGTCAGCACAGACATGAGCCGCTGACGTTTCAGCCCCTTTGCGGCACCGCTCCCGGCGGGCGACGCGTCGTGCCGTGCTCTCCCAAGCTCCGACCGGCAGTGCACGCCGCGTCCGGCTCGTGATCCACTTCTTCCACTCAGTTGCGTCATAATTTTCGCACGCGGCGCCCGTCAGAACCCAGCGACCCCATCACCCCACGGCTCGGCTCTCGCCAGATCCCGCCCCTTATATATTAACCTACAGAAACATATGCGGAAACATCCCCTTGCAAACGAAGGCGCCCTTGAAACAACAAACGATGCTGCTGATGGACTCGGCTCGCCACGCCGGCTGCTCGCCGGTCTGCCTTGATCTCAGCGTCGGCCTGTCACCGCCGCCGCCGCCGAGAGACACGGAAATGGAAGAACATGACTGCCCGGCTGGTGGCAGGGCGGCGGCGTCCGTGACCGACGAGGAGGTAACTGATCGACGATGACACACACCTCTCATGCTCTGCTTCTTGCCCTGCAATGCAACCTCCGGAACGACGTCCCTGAACTGGCGCCGCGAACTCTAAATTTTCTTCCGTGGTTATTCAGGCCAAGACGCTGGAGGCCAAGCTCACCCAGGTCAACGAGGAGAACCGGCGGCTGACCGAGATGATCGCCCACCTCTACGCCAAGATCGCGCGCCCGGTCTCGCCGACGCCGGCTGCTGGCGGGAAGTGGGGACGGGAGAGCGCGGAGCCGTCCGACTCGTGCGACGGCGGCAACAGCAACAGGAAGCGCGCTGCCGACGCCGAGAGGCCCCTGCCGCTGGGCGACGGCGCCTCGTGCAAGCGGGTCAAGGTCAGCAGGGTGCGCACCCGAATCGACCCGGCCGACACGACACTCACCGTCAAGGACGGGTACCAATGGCGCAAATACGGGCAGAAGGTCACGCGCGACAACCCGTCGCCGAGAGCGTACTTCCGCTGCGCCTTCGCGCCGTCCTGCCCCGTCAAAAAGAAGGTGAATTTGTCGACGCACTTCCACCCTTAGCTGATCGATCATGGCGATTCGCATCCCGTGAATCTGCCGTGGCTGATATCTGCGGTTCTGTTCCCCCGGGACCGGGAGCAGGTGCAGAGGAGCGCGGAGGACAGCTCGGTGCTGGTGGCGACGTACGAGGGCGAGCACAACCACCCGAGCCCGACGCGGGCCGGGGAGCTTCCCGGCTCCGCGCCGTGCTCCATCTCCATCAACTCGTCCGGCCCGACCATCACGCTGGACCTCACCAAGAACGGCGCGGGCGGCGTGCGGGTGCTGGAGGCCGCGGAGGCGCCGGAGCCGGACCTCAAGAAGCTGTTCCGGGAGATCGCGTCGCCCGAGTTCCGGACGGCGCTGGTGGAGCAGATGGCGAGCTCGCTGACCAGCGACTCCAACTTCACCGGCGCGCTCGCCGCGGCGATCCTGCAGCAACTGCCGGAGTTCTAGAGTTCAGTGGCCGGTCTCACGGTTCAGCAAAACTTCGGTCTTCCGCGGCTGTTCTTCAGAAAACATACTTGGTAGTGAAAGTGTACTTCCATTCCATTGAGATTCCGGAGTCGTTTTCCCCAATTGTACACGCATAGTTTGAAGGCCTGAGTTGTACTCTCTCTAAATAATATTGTACTACATTTCAAATGTCCAAAGTTCCCATCACGAGGATGTCGCTGTGTGTTTTTGAACACCTTGCTGAAAACCTGAAAAACCGGCGCATTCTACATGTATGCCACTATTGTTTTAGTTCATACATGTAGGACAACTAGACAACTAGTGATAAACAGTTATATATCGAATATAAACGTCATTCATACCATATGTTTCAGATAGCAGCGGAAGGGGAAAAACTTGTTGGCCGTCCACAGGCGAATTGACTGGCAGCTACGTGATCTTCTTCACACCGTCTTCATTTGATCTTCTTTTCACTGAGCAACAATGATAATAGAGGAAAAAGACAAACGTCTTAGTACATAATTTACTCACCAAGTGTGAAAAAGTTTTATGCATGATGATGCAAGAATCAAGGAAGGGTAAACATGGCTTATTCACTAAGCATCATATTCCTTAGTCTTATTAAACATACTATTTGCTAGGTGAATATCCCAACCATCCCAACGAAACCTCCGAGTATCTCCAAACCATATTATCCAGCTCCCAAAAACCACTAACCACATCCCAAAACCAACCAATCCAATCCAAATCATGCTAATCATGAGAGAGTTACAAGCCCGCTCTTGACCGTGAGCACGGATGTCTAGACAGTTTTGAGACTGTAAAGTTTGTACCCTTTACCCATAAGTCGTGTTTTCATCACCCGTCGACGACTCAAGAAACTCCTTCCCGCCATCTCACACTATCTATGATGTGACCAGGAGTACACGACAAGGCCTTTATATTGCACTACTAACCCGTGCACACCTGCTAAGTTTTCACCGCTGTGGCACTCTGAAACCTATGTCGCAGAAGCCCCCTCTTGCGCCACCCACACATCTCTATGGTGTACACAAGGAAAGATAGGAACAACTTAATTGGCCACACTGTCCCATAACAGTTCTTGTGGCGGCATAGTATAAGCTAGTTGACGGGTCTCACGAACCGGTCCTTAGCATCTACGTAGACTATCTAATCACAAACCCGAGTATCACTACAAGAATCGGGCAAACAAATGTCGGCTAGATTAAAATCGTCGGGGCCGTCGACTTTAGGTGGCCTATAAGCGTCGATCTTTTGTAACCGACGTCAATAAAATTAAAATCGTCGATCGGCCGACGATAGAAGTTATGGGCGTCGGTTAGGCGCGCACACCAACGTTCATAGGCATGGCCGTTGGTTTCAGCAACGTAGCCGACGTCTATAAGCTGGGCTCGGCGGTCTCTGAATTTGACTCTCCCGCTCAAAAGTTATAGGCGTCGGCTAGGTCAGCAGAACGACGGCACTAACGTAAAAGTATCGGCTAGGCCGACGGCCTTAACGTGGGGCCTGCCCGGTAAATTAAATTCGTTGGGGCTAGTTCGACGACAATAACTTTATTTGCCACGTAAGCTAAGCTCCTCCCCGTAAACCCTATCGATCCCGCGCTTCGCCTGTGCCGCCGCCAGCTCCCGCCTGCTCCGCGCCGCCGTGCCGCTTGCTCCGTGTCGCCGTGCCGCCGCTGCGCCGCCGCTCCCACCACTTCCCGCGCCGCGGCGCTCCGTGCCCCGCGCCGCCGCTCCCACGGGCCTCCGCCTCCTCTTCGCGCTCACCTGCCCGTCGACGCTCCCCCACGCGCCTCGCCCCTTCCGACAACAAGGTTTAAATTTAAACTTCTAAATTGCAATATATTGTGTTTTATATTATAAAATTGATTAGTCTTTACGCATTGTTATATCATTACTTATGCATTAGTGTGGTAGTACGTAATTTTGTGGATTGATCAGGGTGTGTGTTTTGTTTGACGTCAATGTTAGATTAGATAGGATGAATGGATGAGCCATATTTTTTGTCTTGGATCATCCAAGTCGATGTTTGCTTAATGGATTGGATGATCTAAATTATTGTTGGATGTGAAATGGATTGGATGATCGATCTAAATTTTACACACCCTTAATCTATGCATTGCAATATCATTACTTATGCTATTTTACATTGTGTTTTATCTATATATGTGTATGTGAACTTTATTATCATATATATATATTTTAGTTAGGGTTCAATTATGTTTATTTGAATTTTGTAATGTTTTTGTACTATATGTAGATATAAACAGGTTTCGTGCCGGATAGAATCGACACAACCACCCATTCAGCACCCGGCAAGACCCATTTAGTTGGAAGTTAAATTACGCGTCTAAATGGGCACGAAGGTGAACAACAACGGTGCAAACGACGTATGATTCGCAATGGCTATAATTGTATAGTCGTTCCCTTTTTACTTGAATAACTGCACCGGATAGGGGGTGTAGTGTTAAATAGGCGGCGATATGCTGTTGAAATTTTAGGACCTATCATGTACAATAGATGTAGGGCCGTGACATTAAAGAAATCATAAAGTAACCATGTATATTCATTAACATATATTTATTTGTTGTAGTTTTAAAATGGGTGACGAACGTAAGATGATGTATGATGGATGGAGTAAAACTGGTGCGCACACTAATGAATGGGGTGTTATCGCAATAATGCTTTCTTGAGCCTTGCATTTGCTGGTGATGCTCTTGTTGCGAAATGTCCGTGTATGAAGTGTCGAAATCGTCGACATCTGGATAAGTCTGAAGTGGAGTTGCATCTTTGCAAGGGACGGATTTATGCCTGACTATCTGGTATGGCGCGAGCATGGGGAGATCGCGGTTCAGTATGCCTCGTCCGATGCAGCCCGGACAACAAGTTGGCTCTTCTACACAGTTATAACCATATTTCTTATTAACTCGACTTATAGTACGAAATACTAACCATATTTGTCTCAGAGTTGCCAGAGTGATCAAGCCTGTCCTCCACAATCTCAGGGATTCATGTCAATATTGGCCCCTGGATTGCAGCCTTACCCAGGTGTTCTCCCATCTTCGCTTCGGGGCATAGTCAACCATCAACACCTCCGGGTGTCGTAGCGGTATGATTACTAAATCATTAGCTCTAATTAAAGCGTAGCCAAATTTGAAGAATACTTAGCGACTTATTCAATTACATAGTTGGTAATACCTTTAAATCAATTACAAATGTGAGTTGGTCATTTGTGAATTTAGAAAGATTGAAACATATGAATTGTAACTATTAATGCAAAGTTAACTTTTATTTGTTTCTTGTAGGGTTCCGGACATGTAATGCCTTATGGTTGCGAAAATTTCTCAATTTGAACGCCGGAGGTGCAAGTGGTGGATGTTCAAACAATGATATGGAAGCGGATTAATCTTCACAATGGTCCTTTGGAGTAATTTTGATGTGAACTCATTGTTATATCGAAGTTACTTGTTGTATAACTATGTTAACTCGTTGGTTTATTGTGTTTTGCTTATGACTGTGGCTTCTGTATATGCAATGTGTTTTATTGATGAATGTTGTAATATGTTGTGGCCTGTATGGCCGGGAGGCTCCCCACCCGGGGAGGCAACGAAAGCATACGCGTTTTTTTTTAAAAAAGCCAGTAAGGCCGTCAGTGTAGTACAATCCGACGGTCATAACTGCCGTATGTCCCAGGCGCGCACACGTGTCCTAGCCCAATAAAGACGTTGGGACCAGCGGGCCGTCACCTTTATTGTGTTATGGCCGTCGGTTTGGACAGGCCGACGGTCTTAGTTGGTTTTCAAAGTAAATGAGTCGGTTTCTGTTTACCGACGTCTTTAATATCTAAGTTCGTCGGGGCCGACGGCTATAAGTTCTTAAGAACGTCAAACAAGAGTCGACGGCTATGACCGTCGGTAAACCGACAACTTTACTCTATGGTCGTCGATTACAGTATCTTACCGACGGCTATAGATCCTACATTTCTTTGCGCGATTCCTGTAGTGTCTCGTGCACTCGTCACCCACCATGAACCCACCAGCCTGCTATATCCCTATATTAGCCTCCTCATACACCATATACATCACCGCATCATCACAATCATCATGTTATATTGAAATTTAAATGAAATAACTCCCATCCCAACATCTAAACAGGGCTAACCACGAAACAACGACATAAAATGTAATCCCTATACTACCCAACCCGGCTACAAAGCATGTAATGGAAATTCTAGTAAACGGTCAATACATGGGATTCTAAATTAAGACCTAAGCATGCAATTCTAACTAATAATCCTAAAAGGGGAGAAATATGATAAGGGCACTTGCCTTTTTCTTATATCGTTGCTCAGTCTACGGATTGAAGTCTTGATCTTCAAGGTCTTGCTGTTGTAGGTCGAACGTCGGCCCGGAAATTGATTTTATCCACGCCATCACGTGTGCAATGAACGTAACAAGGGAACTAATAAGAAACGACTCCGAAACCACAAATCCTGGATATTTCATTACATACAAGGAGAACCTATTATGTGTCGTGTGCTTTCTCATTATTCAATTTCTAGATCATAAATTCGCTATGATGTGTCAGATGACATTATATTATATATTTTATATATTATTACGCATTCCTAAAGTCTTAGGTTGGTGTTCTATGTATAAAACAACAACTAATAGGGTTTCAAGTTGTGATATCATCATGCTATAGGGTCATTTTTGTAAAAAACATAACTGACTAGAGCCTAAAATGTTAGTGTGACACCAAACATGACACCAAACAGGGGTATTTTTGTAAACTCAACAGCTACACAAGTGTTGGAATATAAATTTAGCATGCTCCGAGGGGCTTTTTGGTGGACTAAAAGATACAGTGGGCGTGGATGCTAAGTTACTATAATGTCCCAGATGTAAAAATGAAATTTTGGACTATTCCAGGGTGTACCTTGGAATTTCAGTAACGTCCTAGGGGTTTATTGGCTATTTTACAGTAGGTAATATGTGCTAAAATGCTAAAACAGATTGTGCCAGGGGGAACTGTAATTTTCAAATTGCAGCAGGGTGTTTCATGTGGTACAACAGGGTTTAGGGGTGTTTCTGCTAAGATCTAGGGGCTGCCATGTTATTTCATCCAATTTACAGGGTCCTACATATAAAATCAAAGCTATGGAGGTGTTTTTGGAAATTCCGGATCTACTCAGGGATTAAAATGCCTATTTTCCGACAACTGTAGGGGCTAAACTGTCCTATTCAGTGAATTCTAGGGCTGAAGTAATAAAACATAGGGTTATAGGGGCCTATGATCAAATCTACCGTGGATTCCATGTCTACAATCCATCCTACGCATGGCTAAAGACCGGAAAAAGAGAGGGAGGGCTCCGGAATCTCACCTAACAGGTTTTCTCAACCCCGGGATGGCGTGGAGGAGACCTTACGGCGATTTGATGCGGTGAGGGCTTTGGTCTACATTGAGGTCGACGATGGGGTGCTGCCCCTCCGGGGTTCTTGAGTCGGTGACGACCATTAGAGCAAGGGAAAACACCGGTAGGTTAGATAGATGCTTCAACACATGGTCGTGTCGAAACACAACGAGGAGTAGAGGGTTCTCACTGAGACTCGCCGGAGTGGGCGCGAGAGCGGTGATTCGTGCCCGTAAGGCTCGGGAGAGCTTGCTGACGCGGCGCTCGACCGACGGTCTGAAAATAGGGTTGTGGCGGATGAGCAGCGAGATGAACTCCTAGCCTCTCGCCAAGGCTGCCAGCCCGTACAGTTGGTTATCATCCTCGAACTCCCGCACGATCCTGAGATTCTGGAGCTTCTTGTGGATGTCGAGCGCTCGCGGCCTGAACGAGGGCCCTCTCATAGCAACCTGCACCACACCACCAATCCTAGTAATTATCCCGCTTACTAAACATGCCCAAGAACCGAGGCTAATCTAGCAAACACCGTTGAGCAATCCCCTTCGGCAAAATCAGAGCACATAGTGAGGTGCTCACGCCACATGCGCTAACCAAAATCGAGAACAAGGATTCTCACCGTGGGGGGGGGGGGTCGTCTCCTCTGCGGCAGGGCGTCCCGGTGGTGGCGCAGCGAGCGTCGCTGCCGAGCCAGGCCCAAGCAGAGCAGCCGCCAAGGGGACGAGGTGGGGGAGGGAGACGCTTGAATCTGAGCTGGCGACGGGGGTCGAGTGCCGAAGGCGCTGCGTCAAGGGGGGGGGGGGTTCCGGGGGGAGGAGCGGCACCGACCGCGAGGCGCTCGGCCGCAGCGCGAGACACGGCGACCGCGGGTGCGAGGTGAGGCGGCGGTGGCGCGGACGCGAGCGTGCGAAGGAAGGGGGGGCGGTAGCGGGGCAGCAGCGCTGAGGGAAGGCGCCGGCCAGGGGGCTCGGGCGCGGGTTGAGGCGACCCTGGCGGAGCGCGCTGGGGGTCGGATGCGGGCGCAGGCGCAGGTGTGGGGGGTGAGAGAGGCGACGCCTGAGGGAGGCGGCGCGCGAGCGGGAGAGAGGTGCGGCGGGGTTAGGGCGGTTGTGCTGAGGGAGAGGAGCCCGGGGCGGCGCGGTGAGGAGCGCGCGGGGGCTCGGGAGGCGCTAGCGGGGAGGAGTAGCGCCATAGGGGCGTGTCGGGTGGGAAAAGATGGAGGGGCTCGGGCGCGAGGGCGGCGGGGAGGGCGGCTCGCCGGCCGGAATCGGCGGTGGGTCCAGGAGGAGTTGGGGGTGCGCGGAGCAAGGAGGTGGAGCGGGGCTTCTTCGGCGAGGAGGAGGCGCGGGTGGCCGACGAGGATTCGGGAGGGAGGAGAGGCTTATGGGGCGGCTACGTGGGCGACAAGGAGCAGGGGATTCCGATGCCCCTTTTTCTGTTGCGTTCGGTGGTGCTCTTTTGACTGGGGGAGGAAAAGAGAGCAGGAGTTGGGAAAAGAAAGGAGGAAGAAGGCGCTGACAGGTGGGTCCCACGTGTCATGGAGATAAAGAGGAATCCAATGCCAGGATTTTTTTTTGGCTGGGCTTTAATGTGGGCTGCGGGGGAGGCTTGGGTTTGGGCCCAATTTTTACTGTGGGGTCTTTTGAAGTTTTCTTTTTGATTCTAAATTTTCTTCAATTCAAATTTGAATACAAGCAAGTCCCTAAGCAGATTGAATTTGAAAATTTTATTTGCACAATTATAAAGTGGGGTGTTACAAAGACCTAAGACTACTGGAATGATGTCGCTGGGTGTTCTGCGTTTCTAGAAAGTGAAGCAAAAAGACAGAGGAGCAGAAAGGTCTTTCACCAAAATCTGGTTCGTGGGCCCGATTTCATCCATTCTACTAAATCGAACTGTCCCAGCACACAGACTAGTAGCATTCGATCTTATTAGCTCTGTTAGTTGTTACTGACAAGAACCGTCTGCCTAGTAGGCCTATATAGTTGGCCCACGGTGGGAAGTCTCAACAGATAAAACATTGGATGCATCAGTTGAGATGAACCACAGGCGCGTAACTCATAAAAAACGTTGAAGTACTAGACGCGGACGTGAACTCGATTCCCAGATCCCCGTAGTCCTGCTCTCCCCTGCAAGCTAGCTGCCACGAGTCCACACGGCCCTTGGTTCCGTTCGCGAATCAGGTCGCAGCTGGGTCATTTCAGTTCGTGGCCACGGAAAGTCAAGTCAGGTTTGTCCTCACTTTGCTGCTACTGCTACTAGCTTTCCGTAAGTTTTCTCCATGCAGATCACACAATATTGGATGCGGTGGGTTCAACAGTAAGCAACAAGCTAGATCGCTTTCAGTTCGTGCGCGCTCTGTTGCACGCCTAACTCCGCCATACGTCCAGATCTAACCGACCACGGCATGCAGATGCATCTCAACACAAGTTCGGCAGAGGCACAGGTATTGCTCTCTCTAACAAAGAGCTGGAACGGGCGCGTCAGCTTCTTTCGTCGCGTCCATGCATATGGCGAAGAAGACCAAGTAGTAGGAGCTGCAGTACTGCTCCACGACACCGGGCGTTCTTCCTGCGCGGTTGACTTGTGAGGACGGATTCCATCCGCCCGGCCTTTTTCCCGAAAGTCAGCCAATCATGTGCTGCACGACAAACGTCAACCTCGTTGATTTGGAGGCTGTACCTACTGTAAGAAGAAGACAATCGAATAGATATACTCTCTCCATTTCAAATTGTTTGGTGGTGGTTAGTTTAATTTTGAACTAATCAGTATCAAATATTTAGTATAGTTTAAACTATCAAATATATTTTAATTCGTACACTTATTACTTTCCACGTTGTTATGAAATGGCTTGATCCATAATTTGGCCTACCACTGCCAGGATGATACTTCTCTCCGGTCTCCCCCCAGCCTGAAGATGAGGTAGTACATTTCTTCTTCATGCTCCACAAGCGACGCGCATGCCGTTCGCCCTAATGGAGGCTGACAAAGGCGTTGCTACAGAGAAGAGGCACAACTTTCTTCCTTGTTCTGTTATTGCAGTCATCCTCTCTACAAACATGTATATGCGGGTTGGATTCGAGGAGTTCAAGCTCCAACTTCCAGATTTCCCCCCTTTTGAGTAAAAGAGATCATGGCATTTTAAGCACAATCGAGTTCAACTAGTTGCTCAATACACAAGTGGAATACTTGCTGCAGCCAGACAGCTACATGAGTTAACCGTTCTTCTAACTAACGTTAAGTTGTTACAGTTTCAACTCCTCCAATTGCTTTGAGTTTATTTCCTTTTCCTATTTGAAGAAATGAAAAGCTTGATCTGCCGAAAATTCCACAACCTAATCTGATTTTGATTTGACAAGATGCAATTTGTCCCCAAAGAAGATCCATCCCACCAAACTCTACTTCGTCTGCTTTCACCAAGAAAACTGCACAAAAGGAGCTAGAAGAGACTAGACTCGCTGTACTCCATGCTTGCAACCACACGATACGGTTATGGTGCGACTTGCACTAATCTATTGCCTCACGCCGCTGAATTACACAATTGATTGGTCACCCACAGTCAGCCGTCTCACTGCCGACGCTCCTCCGTTCCGTTCCATTCTATTCTGTAATCCGCTCCATTCCATTCCATCCAAGGAAGGAGTAAAACGATGAGACGCTAGCCGCCGCCCCCGCTATAAATAGCCGGCGACACCTACCCCGTATGCTCTTGGTCCTCTTTCTCTTCTCCCTGCATTCGACTCGAGTCACCACCAACAACCTTTGCTCAGCTTTGGCCTTTGGCTAGCAGGGCCCTAACCCTAGGTAACGTGCCGGGCGGACGGCTCTTAGACCCTAGCGGCGAGCGAGCGAGCGAGCGATGCAGCCCACGGCGCGAGAAATGCAGGCCATGGCCGCCGCCGGGCAGATCTCCCTCGACGACCTCCGCGCGGCCGTCAGCGCCGGCGGGGTACACGATGAGTTCCTCGAACAGATGCTCGGCGGCCTGCAACCGTCCGCCTGGCCCGAACTCTCCGGACCGGCCGGCGGGAAAGCACCGGAGGGTGGCGGGCATGCGGAGGAGGTCCAGCGGCAGCAGCAGTTCGGGGGCTTGTACGACGACTCCGCGCTGCTGGCGTCGAGGCTCCGGCATCACCAGATCAGCGGCGGCCCAGGGGGTGGCGGAGACGCCGCGACGAAGCAGATGGCGATGCAGCAGCTGGCCGATCTGAGGCAGGGACACCACATGATGCTCCAGGGAATGGGACGCTTGACGGCCGGAGGCGGCGGCGGGGACGGCGGCATGCTCCTCCCGCTCTCCCTCGGCAGCGACGGATCGGGCGGCGACGTGCAGGCGCTGCTCAAAGCGGCAGCGAATTCCGCCGTACTGATCCATCACCCCTCCTTGCTCAAATCCACTTGATGCCTTCTTTTTTCTCTCCCGTCACGAATCAGGAATATTTTGCAAAAAGTTCTCGCTTTTATTCGGCGTGTCCGTTCCAGGGAGGAGAAGCCGGCGGCGTGTTCGGCGGCAGCTTCGCCGGATCCCTCCAACAGCAGCAACAACATTTCCAGCCCCATACGCAGGTTTGCAGTGTCAGCAAACCACGGGCGTACATAGGCAAACACACACGAGCGGCTTTCTAATCTCCGAACTTGTTTTCTCTTGTCTCGGCTCGCAGCAGCAAACGGCGTCGATGCCAAGCTTCGCTGCGGGAGGAGGAGGAGGAGCAGCGTCCGGCGGTGCGTCGCAGCAGCAGACCGGGGCCGCGGGGGGTGGCGCGGCGGCGCCGCCCAGGCAGCGCGTGCGGGCGCGGCGCGGCCAGGCCACCGACCCACACAGCATCGCGGAGCGGGTGAGCGACGCCTACGCGGCGCTCCTTCTCTTCTCCTAACTAGTTAGCAGTTAATTTGGCGAATAAATCCACGGGGGGCAGTTGCTAATCAGCGCTCGTGTCTGTTGTTGTTTCTTCTATTTGGATTGTTCTTCGTTCCGGCTCCCATCCGGTCGGCACTATCCCCTTGTCCGTTTCTTCGTTCTCATATCCTTCTTCGCCGGGCGCCATACATGTTTACGGCTTCTTGTAACCTGTTTTTTTTTTCAATCGTCTTCGTTGTCTTGCAGCTCCGGAGGGAGAGGATCGCGGAGAGGATGAAGGCGCTGCAAGAGCTGGTGCCCAACGCCAACAAGGTGAGCACAAACACAGATAGAGCTATAGCTCAACTGGAGTACTCGATACTGAGATTACAACCGCCTAGGGTTTTGGTTGTTGGGAGACGCTGCAAATAAAGGTTCCCCAAATCACTCGTCGTGAGTCTGTGCCGAGGAAAACGGGGGATTAAACTAGTACGGAGAAACAGCAGCTTTATTTAGAGTTGAATGCCGCCATGCCCGAGCACGGAGAGAGGGGTAGCTAGGAGCCGGTCCTCAGATTGAGCTACGACTACGATGTGGCGGGCGCATCTACCCGCACGTTGGCCTACTTGACCAGCACCGTGCTCCCTCGGCGACCGCGCAGGGGCACGGCATGGCCTTTCTCCTCCTAGAATTCCTGCCCATGTCCCGCGCGCGCGCGGCGCCTCTTCCAAAACGACCAGAGGCTTTAACGCTTTCTTTGCAGCTGTCTATTTTCCCTTTTTGATCTCCGAGCTTGGCTTTTGCCCATCGATTGGTGTGTGATTTCTTGTTTTCGGAATGGCTGCGCAGACGGACAAGGCGTCGATGCTGGACGAGATCATCGACTACGTCAAGTTCCTGCAGCTCCAAGTCAAGGCAAGCATGAAATGTTGATGTAGCAGGAGGGGACGATAGACGATGCTATGTCGTTGATCAAATAGTTGCTGACATGTACTAATCTGCGTTTACCAACCCACGCAGGTGCTGAGCATGAGCCGGTTAGGTGGCGCCGCTGCCGTCGCGCCGCTCGTGGCCGACATGTCCTCGGAGGTGACATGCAGCTTCTCTCTCTCCCCCTCTCTTCTGCTTTTCCCGCACCCGAAAGAATCGGCTGGGATGTGCACGAGCTTTTCAGCGCCACGGCTGATGCCTACTGCCACGCCACAGTGCCCCGCGTGCCGCACCGCGAAATGACGCGGCTGCCCTCCCGAGACAAGCCGCCAACCACCACTACGCGTGCTACCTAGCTAGGCGTGCCTGCCGTCTCGCTCTGACTCCATCTGTGTCCGTGCATGTACAGGGGCGAGGCGGCGGCGCGGCGCCGGCGGCGGGGAGCGACGGCCTGGCGGTGACGGAGCAGCAGGTGGCCAAGCTGATGGAGGAGGACCTGGGCACCGCCATGCAGTACCTGCAGGGGAAGGGCCTCTGCCTCATGCCCATCTCGCTCGCGTCCGCCATCTCCTCCGCGACGTGCCACATGCGCCCGCCCGTCGCGGCGGGGCCCGGCGCCACCGCCGCGCACCACATGGCCGCCGCCGCCGTGCCGGCCTCGCCGAGCATGTCAGTGCTCACGGCACAGTCGGCCATGGTCAATGGCGCCGGCGCCATCGGCGAGGCCTCGCAGCAGCAGCCCAAGGACGCCGCCTCCGTGTCCAAGCCATAAGCTCTCGTCTCTGGACGAGGTCGCCGTCTCAGCAATGGCGAAACCCTGACGTCAACATCCGCGGGGCCGGGGTCTCGCGATCTCGCGCGCTTGGACTAGCGGGAACCAATCATGGGCTCCACCGCGGGCCCACGGGCCCTTTTGCACTGCAGCGGCAGCCCACGGGCTCCACTTTTTCCTTTCTTTCTAGTGTTATCATTATTTCCTTTTTGTTTTATATTTTTCCTGTACGTTTTTAAAATTCAAGTAAATATATTAAAATCCAGGACTGTGTTCGATCTCCTGGCTTTGTGCCAGCTTTAGCCTTTCTTTCCTCTCCACCCGCATCAACTTTTTCCCTCCTTTTTTGCTGTCTTTGCTTGGCCCCCCGTCCTTGTTAATTTACGTCCAAGTTTGTCCTTTGCGGTTGGACTGGGAATTTGGTCTCCCTGCTTTGGCTACTAACCCATTCTTTTCTCTTACTCTTTTGCGTACTCTATTCATTTTTAAATTGATGTCGTTAAGATAATAAATTTAATTCAAATTAAACTAATAATTGTACTAAAGAAAACAATTTAAACATGAATTGGTATCTTATTATATTCCTCCTCTTCGAGTTGTCTGGCCCCACGATCCAGTGAAGAAAGAAACGTGCTGGTATTCTCGGCGGCCACTGGTTTGGATGGATGACGGATCAGTCATCGGTGTAAGCATGCTTTGGGAACCTTAGGTCGATGATTATTTGTTTTCTACTAGTCATAACCCTTTGCTTAATACGAAGGACAGTCGGACCAGGTTCGTTCGGATAAAGAAGCGGAGAGAAATTGTCTGATGAAGCAGGAAAAGATTGTTAAACTCCTTTTTTTTGTCTCTATCCCTCACTGGATCAGAGTAAATTACTCTCCTGCATCAATTAGCTCACTGGATTTGTTTGATCAATTTCATTTCTTTCTGTATATATATAAAGTTCAGTGTATTGCTCAGGTTGGCACGCGTCACTAGACTTTTATACCACTCAGCGGCATGTGGTATTTGCATCCTGCAAATCTCTTGTAGTTGTAGGATGTGTCATCGATCGTTTCGATCCTGGATAAGACGCTCATGAGAAAGTGGAATCCAAATGTTCGCCAGCATCGTTCCTCGTCGTCGATCCGGATCAATCCCAGACCGGGCGCGGCTTCAATATGTGTCTGTCAAATCGCTGATGGTTGTTTACTAGACTGGACATTTATCCCGTTGACGTGTTTCTTCCGGCGCGTTGACTCCGGAGAGCCGCCGTTTGCAGCACGTCCAACAGCTAGCTAACCAGACTCACGTGCCCCCCAGGTTTCTACGCCGCATGTCACACGATAAGTCAACGCACTAACGCCCAACAGCTAGGCCTGCGGTGCAGCCAATTAATTAAGCCACCGATCGAGACGTTTGGTCGATTATTGACAGCGCGGCCAAGTCAATTGCATGCATGATATTTGATATGCGTACGTCCACTTTGATGCCGATCCGGGTGTAAAAGACGGCAAATGTCTCCATTGCTTTTGCTCGCAGCATCGAAATGAGATTCACGGTTGGTCATCTTCCATTCCACGGCAGATATTCTAGTTGTGACTGATGGCTCAAAGTAGCTGAAGCCCCGTTCCGGAACTGAACTTATTTTTGCGCTCCCTGTTATCTTTGTCCCGTAAAGAAAGGAATGCAACCAGCCACAAAAAAGATGTATTTGGACAGTGACGATTCATAAAATGCAATTTCTCACTGCTAATCTTTGTTTAAGTACATTTGCTTGAGTATCTCAAATCTTCAATGCTTTTCCTCAAAAAGGAGACGCTAGCTGTGTATATTGGAGGGGTTCCATTATCTGATTCGTAACAAACGCATAACTTTCTTTTCTCCCAGATATATACCATATATAGGATCAATGTTTTATACACTTAGCTAGAAAAAGAATATAATGTACAGTACGCTATCATGAAACATCGAAAATGGTCTAACTCGCGCAACAACTTGAACAAAGATAAAGAAAGGCCACAAACTTCAAGTCCTGCTTGTTGATTCCCTGCAATATATATGCTCCATGCGACCCCTATTTACAGAGCTTCGGCTCATTTAACCCCCTCGAATCATTCAAGTTTTTCTCCTCGCAAGCTTTCCAGCCGTTTTTCTATGGTAGCACGGATGAGGAGCATGGGACGTCTCGATATAGTCTATTTCGCTACCGAATCGAATATCCCCGCTCAGGAGCAACCCCTCTCCTCTCCTCGCCCGTTGACCATCCCACTAGAACCACCATGGCCACGGAAGATCGCCGCCCAGAGCTGCCATGTCAAAGGCTGCAATCATCACACTACGGAGTGCCGGGAAAGCCAGCCAGCCGTCAGTCGGCTCGCTAGTGGGGGGTTGAGTAACCCGTACTCCGCACCCTGTCGCGCGCGATACACACGCCTTGCTTCCTTGATTACTCGCTCCAAGGCGGCCAGGAATGATAGATTAGTGCCGGGATTACCTTTACTTAACCCGCTCAATCACGGGGCGCATCGAGCACACCAGCACGCATGCTCCGACATGCTGCGAGCTAAGCTTTCTCCTGGCCGATTCGCATGCCGATTGACGCAAGCGAAGCGAAGGCACGCACGGCGCGTGCCCCGAGTCAACCCGTAATGCGCTTCAGCTCAGCTGGTTCTTGTTAACCTAATAATGTCATTACACAGTCCTAGTGAGTGAGGAGAGGGCCGTGGTCGACAGCAGACTGATGGTAATGCAGGGAGGGCGCGATCAGCTTTGGCCGACGTCGACGTAGCCGTCCGGCAGCGACCTGCGTGCGCAGGCGGCGCAGGCCTGAGGCATTTGGGGACGACGATGATGGCGACGGCCGAGACGATCGAGGATGTGAGAGGGGGCAGCACGCCATATTTCTGTCCCCTCTGATTGATCTCTGGTCGGATCTCTATCTCGCGCGAGATCTCTGCAGCTGCACCGGCATGCCAACCCCTGGACCACGAGCCGCACTAGGCAGGGGGGCCGGTGTTGGTGAGCGAGCGATTTCACACTATCGTTTTTTTTTAAAACGTCAGCTTTAGTAGGATATATTATAGTAGAAAGAGTGATACATTTAGTTTGTTATATATGTGATAGAGAGGGTGGAGAGATGTGCATACAACATATGAGATAGAAGGGGTGGTATACATATGCTCCTATAGCCTATGGGGAGGATTGCCGTCAGCTTCGCAGCCCCACCTATGCACGAGAGAGATATCTGCTCTTAGATGCGGTTGATCAGCATGTGATATGTAGTTTCTTTACCTCAAAAATCCTGGAGTTCCGCTCACACCATATTATCCATAAGACCAGCAAGAGTAGGGATCTAAGCCCTGCGATTCGATTGCTTGATGATGTCCTCCATAAGTTATAACACTATCGTTTTCTGCTGGCCCTATCTAGCTGTCCATCTGTGGGCTGTTGAAGATGACTTTCGTTTTTTGAACGAACGAACGGTGTGGAAGATGACATCAACCATAGAGGAAATAAGATCATCGTCTATCGGATGCATTATTAAATTGTTCCTACAACAAAGTCAATTTTCACTTGTGTTGTCTCGTCGCCCAACATCGGCAAGATTGTCTGGTTTAATTATCAAGTGCTGATTAGGGATGGCAGCTAAAGTCAACCTAGCATATAGAGTAGCCTGATTAAGTAATCGATCTGTTATTGCAGCTAGCTATGGCCTAGTGAGCCCGCAGTACCGCATGCGTCTGTGCAGTGCAGGAGTACCGCCTACGGCGCAGTCAAGGTGATTTTTTTATGCTGTTTGGTTGGGGGCTGCATACGTAATCACCCACGTAGAGAGGAAGATGCACACAAATGTCAAGATCAAACCTGCCGTGGTTTAGACTACTAGCACTCGTTGACCTCTAAAAAATTCATATTTTAGAGTTCAATTATCTGTACTCGTTCGCCTCTAAATCAGACCTCTATATCAATTATCGACTATTTTATATTTATAATACAACTATATTATATTTTATATTATTTCATATAACTATTTTTTATAATATTATATTTAGAACTTATATAAAATTATCAAACTTTTTTCATTTCTTTTCTTCTTATTTTTTTCTTTTCTCTTTCTTTTTCACTCTCTTATTTTTTCTTTCTTTTCTCCTTTTCCCTCCCTTCTTTTTTTCCTTTCTGTTTCCATTTTTTCTTTTCTTGTTTTCTTTCTTTTCTTCATTCTCTCTTTCCTTTTCCTCCCTCTCTCTCTTCTTACAGGCGCTACAGTGCTTCGCTTGGTTTGGAGGTGCTCTGTGCTCACCGCTATTTTTCCAGTGCCCTGAAAATCCCCCACTGCGGACTGGTCTACCGGCCTCGCCCGGCACATGTGGCTGCCCGGTGCCGTTACAGGCGGCTGGTGCGGACAGCCTTAGAAGAGAGATATAAACTTGTCATGTAGCAACGAAAAATAGATAAATACCACGTGCACCATTTTTTGTTTTTGTTTATTCTGATGAAAGTAGATCTAATACAAGAGGCACCATCCTCCAATGAGTAGATGCACCGGTAAGTTATACTTCCTCTGTTTTAAATTATTTGATATTTAGAACGGCTAATTTAGTTAAAATTGAACTAAATTTTTTATGATAAACGTTATTTATTCTAGAACGGAGGAAGTAATATGAAGGTGCATTGCTTACATTTCCAAGATGACAATATGTAGCAAGAATCGTGCTTCGTTCAAAACATGCACGAGGCTCACAGCCCAGTTACGATGCAGTCCGTGCGAGGCACGGGCCCGGCTCAAGAGCGCAGCGCAGTCCCGTCCCTCTTCTTATGTGGATTTTGCGCCCCTAGCTAGCCCACTCTGGCGGCCTGCAGGCGACGAACGTACACGGCAAAGCCCATTCGTCGATCGACATCGCCAAAACCCGAAGGCAGCCTGCAAGCCCATTTTTACTCTTCGTACACGGAGCGCGGCCCCGGGGCGTAAAGGCCCGTTCCGTTGCGTCGACGCGAGGACTGCTGATCGGAGGATCAGCTACCGTACGGCGCAGGCGGTAACGCCGGCTGATCGTGATCGATGCGCGGTGCTGCAGCTAATGCGCATGAATGCGGTTCATGTACACGAATACTAGTCCGGCGCTGCCTGTACTGATTAACAGGTCGGCACGCATGATGGCGGCATCGGGTGGTCGACGCATCATTTCGCTGACGTACTTGTGTCGAGACCGTTGATTGCTGCTTCGTACACAGAAAAAGAGGGATGGAGAGAGAGAGAGAGAGAACGCCAGAAGCAATCAGGTCGGATGAGGCGGACCGATCAAAGCGAGCATAGCACGCCGGTCGGCCCCGTCTCCGGCGGCCGATCGGAAACGGAAAGGGCCGCCTGCGTCCATGATTTTCGCATGTCTACTAGCGTTTCGCGGGACGAAGCCTGCTGGTTTGGTCGCTCGCGGGCGCAGCGGCCATGTGAGCGACACAGTAGTTCTGGGTAGGAAACTGCATGCCCGTCGTGCCACAGCCGGGCAAATACATGATCTATATTACCCGTCAGTCGCATGCGACACATCAGTATCTTCTTATTCTTCTTCTTTTTCAGCTCGCGCGCACGTTAGCCTCGCTCTAGTCTGGCAACAAACGCTCACGACGTTAATCCGGTCACCTACCCCTGAAACGCCGGCACATGATGATGATCACTAGAGTTGCAAAGAATAATGTGCATGGTCCATGGACATGTACGTCAAACACAGCTGTGTTGTGGTGTACAGTGTACGTACTGCCAGTTCTAGACGGACGGGTCGGTGTGATGTGGATCTCGCTATAACGTCCGATCACGCTTACTTCAATTGAGCGATGCACCAGACCCAATGTCGGTGAGAGGATGTTTACTGCTGTTTTGGTGCTACGAAATTTCGAAGATACAGAGCTGGAACAGGTGACCGGTTCAGGTCGGCGAAGACGGAATGACGAATGAAGAAAAAACATCAACGTTAACGACGGACCCAAACGATGACGATGAACCAGCACGAAAGGTGCAGTGGTTAAAATATGGGCCGCTGCGGCATCCTCTTTTCTAGTTCTTCTAAAGCTCCCCCACTACCCTACCACACCCTCCAAGGCAACACAACACATGCATGTGCACACGACTAAGGTCGACTGACGACACGCTAGATTTTTTGTACCACTCAACAAGTTAACCTATTCCATTTACAAAAGCGAAGCAACAGGCGAAAGCGGTTAGGAGAACGTCTCGAAGCCAGCTCCCGCGGTCCCGTCGACTGAACGGATCGGTCCAGGCACGTGGGCACGAGGAAAGCGGCGAGGAGGGGTGCATAATAAACTAGCTGAAGTGTTAGCTTAACCCACCATCTTCTCATCACCCCGTCCGCTGCAGTGCCGAAAGATTCCGCGGCATGCGACAGAATGGAATGGACTGCCACTGGACTTCAGCAAAGTCTCCTCCTCCTCTTCATCATCATCGCCCTTCCCTGCTGCAAAGACAGATTCAGCGAGAAATATTTTACTTTCTGGCCCATCATCAGAAGTACTCCAGATCAGCAGGAGATAGAATAGTGTTCGATGTGTAATCTATTCATTCCATGGATTCGAGTCTTGCAGGAGAAAAAATAGGAACGGTAGCAGTAGAGATGTTAGTTGGTTGGAACTGTGTTTGGAGCTGGGATAAATGGAAATATCCATGGCTGATTAGATTAGACGTCTTGTTAAGTAGCAGTAGCCTTTTTGTGAGAGACAGAACAATGGTCTAGTCAGTGACTGTAGTGACGGACAAGATTCTAGATCATTGTTGATATAGTTGTCGGGCGACCAACTGGTGATGCTACCGGATGCTCAAATGCAGTGTTGTACATCTGTGAAGAATGGTGATGAAGTCGAGCGAGTTTTTTTTACCTGTACTTTGTTGCCTCTGTTCCTGTGGCGATTTGGCTTGGTCTCCTAGAACGGCAGGCTCTTGGAGGTGGAGGACGCCGTGAGCGCCTTGAGGCTCTCCGATGACGTCGGCGCGAGGTCCTGCGGCAGCCGCGCCCGTCGCACGATGCGGCGCATGTTGCTGTGCAGGCTCTGTTGCACCAGCTGCCGCACGGCGCGCTTCTCCACGCTCATGCCGGCGTCCCCCGCCTCCTCCTCCTCATCCTCCTCCCGGCACCCACGCTCCTGCGGGGCCGACACCGCCGCCACGACACCGGACGCGTCCGCAACCTGCTTGCCCTTGTCGGCCCGGAGGATCTCGAGGATCCTGGACGCGCGCTTCTGCGCGAGCGCCGTGCCCACGAGCGTGAGCTCCAGGAGCGCGGACGCGGCGCCGGCCTCGGCCATGGCCGCGCGGTCGCCGTAGCTCCGGTGCGCCAGGACCATCAGCACGTACGCGGCCTTCTCCTGGCATCCCGGCTCGTCGGACCAGCCTAGCACGTCGACCAGGACGGGGACCGCGTCGGGGGAGCGGCTCACCGCGCGGCGGCCCTCGGCGCAGGCGGCCACGAGGTTGCAGAGCGCGGCGAGCGCGCGGTCCGTGGTCACGGACGACGCGTCACCCCCCACGGCCGCCACGAGCGCCGGCGCGAGCCCCGTGGCCAGCAGGTGCGGCGCGTTGGCCGGCGCCATGGAGAGGTTCACGAGCGCGCGCAGCGCGTCGTGCCGCGCCTGCTCGGTGGACGACGCGCCCTCGAACGCGCGCACCAGGAACGGCACGGCGCCGGACGCGCCGATGACGGGCTTGTTCGCGTCGAGCGCGCTGAGGCAGAGGAAGTTGGCGACCACGGCCTGCTCCGTCAGCCCGCCGGTGGACGCGCCCTCTGCAACGCGGAGCATTTTGTGCACGGCGCCGGCCTTCACGATCGCCGCCTTATTCCTGCAAATCAAAGTAAAGAAACTCTGCACACCAGATCTGATCAAGAAACAGAGGAAACAGAAGACCACAAGGAAAGAAACTCACGTGTCATTGCCGATTCCCAGGTTGAGCAACGCGTAGAGCGCGGCGGCCGTAACCTCCTCCTCCTCCTCCCTACCGTCGTCCTCGTCGAGCATCGCAACGAGCGGAGGGATGGCCCCGAGCATCGCCAGCATCTCTCTCACGCCGGCGTCGTCCTTGGCCTTCCTCCGTACAACCATCGCCGCCTCGACGCGGGACATGCACGCGTCGCCGTCGCCTCCGCCGCCCGCCTGAAGCGCTCCCACCACGCCCTTCAGCTCCTCCAGCGCCTCCACCTTCCTTGCCGCGTCCGCCTCGGCCTCAACGTCGTCGACGCACTCTGACGGCTCGTCGGCCCTGAGCAGCTCGGCGAGCCTTTCCGACCGCGGCTTCGGCCTCGGCATCCGCTGCGGCGACCGGTACGAGGTCTCGTTGCGGCGGCACGAGCCCGGGCCCCCTTCCCCTCCTCCGCCGCAGGTCAGGACCTCGAGCGCCTTCCTCCGCAGCGCGGCGGCCGAGAAGATCGGCCAGAGGCGGAACCCGCCGGTGTCGACGCGCGCGCACCTAGACACCATCGCTGACACGCCTCGTCCGTCCCCGTGCGCGCGCGCGGCTTCGGTCGCAAGTCACATTGGCCGGAGGAGGCGGGACGACACCTGGCTTGCGACTGGCGTCGAGAGGAAGCCGTGGCGCGGCACGGTAGGAACGGGGTTTATACGCGTGGAGGGCGCCACGCCCAGTAGGGGCCGGAGCGCAGGTGGGACCACGCGGTCAGTTGGACGAGCTTACATCTTTGAGAATAAAATAAAAGGGTCATATAAATGCTGTTACATTTGACCATCATGTAGTGATTCTTATTAATGTGTGCTTACTAGATTGGATTTTTTATTGTTATATACATAGGCATATGGCATGGTCATATGTGTAGGCTTACTTTTATATCTTCGAGATCCAGATACAAACTTACAGTTGGAGCTTGCATGGACGACCAATGCAAGCCAGATAAAGAAAACGCAACAATTGCTGTCAACTTGGCAGCACCAGGTAATAAGCAGCTGATGTTTCGTGCTCAGTCTTGCTCTTGGTTGGGTTACGACCTTGTGAGCCACACTGCAACTTGATCGTGAATCCTTGTTACATCGGACTATTTTATTGTTGCATTTGTTTCCTTGCCTTTGATTGCCTGGCACCCTGACTCTGTATGATCCCTGCCGCCTTTGCTTGTCGGATTAGTAGCAGCCATTTTTTTGAAACAGAGTAGCAGCTAGTTTAACCGTGCATAGATTTACTGAGATACAGTAAGCAGGGGACACAAGTGTGCCAGCTCGATGTGCACTGCAGTGTCAGCTGTTGATGGAGCAGCATGAACCGATCAGACGATCCATGTCTGAAGAAATTAGCACACGCCAAGGGTGTTACTGATGGCATTCCGACCTCCACTTCCATGGTCTGCTCTGGCACCGCCGATGTCTAGCCGAGGTAAAGATGACCAAGGGTGGAAGCCGCGCGCGACGAGGCACGGGAAGATGCAGGCGTTTTTTGACTGCTGTGCTCATGGAGAGCGGAGCGGGAGCGTCCGAGGCGCGCATACGTCCCACCCGCCGGTTCACAGTTTCGTTCGTCCCTGTCTATTTACGGAGCGTTCAAAGGCTCCCGAAAAAGAAGCCATGGAAACGCGCCGCTTTGACCGTGGACGTACCTCGTCGCCGTGCCAGTAGTAGACGCCTGTCTTGTCCTAGAGGTCAACCAACTCCAAAGGAAGGTCCAGTCCTGGCACGGCAGCAGCCTCCTTTTTTTTGGAACAGGTTCATGCAGATTGCAGCAGCAGACACGTTAGAAGAACACACGGCTCCTGCGAATTGAATATGCCTCCGGCCGGGAAGAACGGCAACTCCCTGCCCCGCGAGGCATTCTTGGGAGTCGCCAGCCACCGACACCGGCACGCGACCCGCGTGCAGCAGCATTCAAGCGGCAGCGAGTACGCAGCTCCATGTGCCGGATCGAGCGGCAGCCGGCTTACGGCCTGTACGGAGCGCGGCGGCACCAAAAGCTCTCTCGTCCCGAATCATCGGAGACGCTCCGGCCCGCCACCAACCAACCCCACGTCGCCGCCGCGCGCGTGACCCGACCGGCGACGTCGGTCGGTTTGTGCGTGCCGTCGGCGCAGGCCCGCCTTCGCTTTGGTTCGGTCGGCGCTCGGCGTAGTGGTTCGGTCCTGCTTTAGAACTGGCAGCTGGAGCGGGAGCGGCACAACACGGTTTGGTTGGGGTACAGCTCGCTACTGCCGAGTCACAATTCGAACCCAAGGTTGCTGGATATAACTGAACGGGTAATCACAGGGTCGTACTTACTTTATTAAGATGATATCCTGCTCTCGCACCTGACTGGCAAAGGAATGTCGCTCAGCTCCGTCAATCTTGTTCTGCAACGCTTCACGGCAACAAAAACATAACATAACATGCAATGCAAAAAATGGTCAAATCTCTGCATCTTAAATGGTTTTCGTCAAGCATGCCTGCAGGGATACAGTTCCGCCCACCCTTCAAAGTTGTGCAAGACCCTGAGGAGCCACATGCAGCGTAAGCCCACAACCAAAATTTTTCTAGCCTTCGAGTGATAACAGTGACGCCACTCGAATCAAGCCACAGAGCTTCAAATGGTATAGCATCCAAGTTGTACCGTTACCAGCTCAAGTAACAGAAAACATAAGGGCGTTTCAATCAGTAGCAAGAAAAGCGAGGATACAATAGGTACGGCATACATCAAGAGAGGAATCATTTCAGACAGCACAATTGACTTTGACATGAATAACAGTAAAGAGGTGGTAACTGATATTCCCTCCGGAATTCAATTCAGTTTTGAGCTAATAGAATTGTCCTAACCACTACATCAATTTTATTACCTCAAAACTCAACTAAACACAAGCAGGAGCAGTAGATAACATTAGCATATAACGGAAAGGTAAGAGGAAATGACGACTTGGCAGTCATACCCGCAAAGCCAACAGAGGGTAATATGATGAAGCATGAACTGTCTATGACAATCCATAATCAAGTCAGATTGCACTTTAAACAACGAAAAGAGGGATGTACCAAAGACGACGTAGTGAGAAAAGTACAATGTATGCAAAGACGCTACAATAAGAATTCATAAAAAGCAAGCAGAACAAAGAACAGAGCAAATAGAATGCAAATCAGAAGCCAAAAACCTAGTTCAAAAAGTAATGTGGACCATTAGTTTCAGAGGTGGAAATTCAAAGCCAATGTAGATACCACTGCTTTGTCCACTCGCCATTATTTCATATGCATTCTTTTAACAGGTGGAACTCCCAAAACCATACAGAACAATAGATGCAAAAATGCATCGCAGTGAATTGTGATAACTGATAACAGAAACAAACATTATGAAAGGCAAGCTGTTTTAAGTTTATGAGAGAGTACTTATAAGATTAAAATCCCTTCAAAAGCAGATGCCAATTCTGTGAACAACAGATGACAAATTACACAACTTAAAACATTATAACGTCTTTGCCTTTATCTCGGAAACTGTACAAAAGACTGCATTCATATACCCACAAGATTGCTTCATATTGGAGGGCAAATTATGCCTTTTGCTATTACAAAGTGGCACTGTACCTGGTTACTTTGTGCAAAGTTATTAGCACCAAGAATCCAAGAGCATTCCACCAAATTCACAGACTCGAATTAGACGACACTTATAAATGGCAAGCAGAGAAAATCATCAGACACAAAATCACTTCATCTTTTATTCAACAGTCCACTACTCCAGGACAGGATTTATTAGTTTAAATGAAGTGAAAGGACACCAGAGACGTCTGATTTAGTAAAGTTTTCAAGATTCACCAACAAAAGCATGAAAAAGAAACAAAACAAAAAAGGCATGCCCCAAGAGAAGGTTCACTTGAGGCAGTACGAACAAATCATTCTCCATGGATAATGAGCAGTAAAGAGATGGTAACTGAAATTAGAACATTCACCTCAGTAAATAAAGGAGAGCTCCAAATAAATGGGGAAATCCACAATACCAAAAAACTACACACATAACTATATTCTTGTGCATACCCCATGGATCAAAGGCTCTATGCATAATCAAGCTACAATTTAACATGTGTGCATCATACAGTATGTTTTAATAATAGTTAAAACAGAAGGGAAAATATTTAGCAGCAAAAGATGAGAGCTGGTACAATGGACAACATATCCCCATAATGAAATTCAAATAGAGTAACTGTTAAGGCATACAGACTACAGTCACAACACGAGTTCAGCAAAAATAACTAGAACATGGTGGAATGATGATCACCAGAATTATGAAATATCGAATTATAGATGCCAGTAGTTCATAGAAATATGATTCCAGAAGAAGTTGAAAATCAAATTACCAGTGAAAGGAATCTTTATAAGCAATCTCAGACACGTGAGGTCATGGTCATGGAGTGTCTATCTGAATTGTTTGGAGGCAGGTAACACCCAGACCCCACTGCACCCACGAGGGCAACCTAAATGTTAAGTTCAGTTCTATTTGATAGAAGCCTTTTTTACCACTCAAGATGTAAATTGCTGTGGACATCCACACTTTGGGTCAGCTCATCAGTTAGTGTGAGTGTTGTCAATAGCTTGAACTCCTAAAATGATGCAGAACAATAGATACAAAGGGTGCACTATGTTTGGTAGTGTTGAAACTGGAAACTACAAAATTACTAATAGATTATAGCCACACTAATAAAAAGATGCAAAGTCTAAGATCAGACATATTACAAGTAAATGACTCACATAATAGGTATTGCTTTCCTGAAAGGGTAAAGAAGTCAGAACAGTGCCTCCAAGCACCCACGATTCAATGGGCAACTACACAAACCATGTAAAACTATTCTATCTTCATATATACCAGTGCCAGATAAGTATTGTTTTGCCTTATAGACTTCAACAATTTCTGAGCCTTCATTAGGTACCGTGGTGATTAGCGTAGCCTCATAGCATTATAGACTTAAGAGGAGCAACTAAAATTGTATCCCATCAAACCACAAAGCAAAAATCATACAGCACAAACGATATCACCATATCTGGAGATAAATTGCAGGGGAAATCACGATTGAGCGAACAGGCAATACGTTTTCCATGGCAAGCAAAGGGAAACCATCAGACACACAATCACCAGACAGATTTTTCTCATTTTCATAAATAGTTCATCTTTTATTTAACTATCCATTACTCAGTGAGCAGAGGTGGTCTCCCCACCCTCAAAGCCAAGCCCATACAACACACCAGCATATTTCTCAGTTATCCCATTGAAGTAGGCCTCCTTGAGCTTCTTGAAGGAGAGCGCAGTCAGAAGCGAGTCAGAACCCGCCTGGTGGCAGATTCCAACCCGTGCAACGTCGAGCAGCTCAGCGAGCTTGTTCAGCCCGCCGTGGAGGCTGTTGCAGAACCTCATCAAGTGCTTGATGTCATATACCACGGGGAAGTATATCTTGATGAGGTTGAAGAATCCAGACATCGTGTCCGGTAGGTTTGTGCCGGTGAGCAGCCTGAGCAGGTAGCCGAAATCGTAGCCGCTGTGGAAGGTCACCCAGCGCACATCGGAGTTCAGGACGACGCCGGAGGACATGAGCAGCTCAGCGAAGCGACGGGCGTCAGCTCCGTCCGCGGCATGGCGGACGAAGTCGATCCCGCTGCGGCGGAGCAGATCGATGGAGTCCGCGGCGGCGACGTCGGTCCTGGGGTCGAACCCGCGAAAGTTGAACTGCCAGACGCAGGGGCGACCGCCCGGGCCGAGGGCTGGGAGCCCGCCGTGCTCGTCGGAGAAGGTAAGCCCGAGCTGAATGAGCTTGAGCATGTCGACGTTGGCCTTGAGCGTGGCGTAGTTGAACTCGGCGGCGGACTTGTAGGTCCCGAGCGGGCGGCATACCACGCCGGGGAACTCCGTGTCCATAGCGACGTAGGGGTAGTCGTCGACGATCTCGCGGATTACGGCGAACTCGGCATCGAGATTGTCCGCCCAAACCTCGCGGATCTCCACCTGGTCAGGCTTCTCTGCTGCGGGCGTGGCCATCGGGTCCGGCACATCAAAGATTCGAGCGTTTTCCTCCCCTTTCCGGTCGCCGGAGGTCTTCCGGCAACGACGGCTAGGGTTCGCGTGGCTGAGTGGGGCTGGGGGCGGGGGGGGGGGCGGAGGCGAGCGATGGGACCCACAAATCAGCAGCGAGGAGTGGGGCTCCCACCGTGGAGGGCGAGGGCGGTGGTGGGTGGGGGCTAGATCCGGCGAGGGAGAGGAGAGCCCGACTGGGGAGAGGAGCAGGAAGAAGAAGAGGGGAGACTCGATGAATGGGGAAAGCGGGTGCCGTGCGCCGCCAGGACGCGATTGGTGCCACGTGGCGGGGCCCGTTTAGTGGGCCCCGCCGGCATGATTGCCGGCCAGGCGTGCCGACGTGGTGGGCCATTGTTGGGTCTCTGGCTGGTGGGGGCCCAGATCGTCGGCCCGCTTCTCGTGTAGCCTTCTTCGGGGCGACACGTCATCGAAGATAGAAACAGAACTGGTGTATCTATCTTTTATTTGTTCTTTCCCCTTCTGCACTGAATACATGTATTTGGTAAAACCCTAACGTGATCAATTCAAGTCAACACGCTGACGTATCACAGCATACAAATCCAAATTATTGAGCACCTATATGCAAAGAGATCAATAATTGCAAGCTCCGAAGTATTATATAGAGACGTATGAGAACTAGAATAGCCTGAAAAGAAAAACAAGAGATCGCCTTCCTTAATTGACCATCACTTAGTGTATCAAATGAAATACGACTATGAAGATTATAGAAAATGGATTAACTACTTCATTCAACGGTTAAAATTCTGAAGATACTGGATCAAGGCCTAATTGTTTAAAAAATTATCGTAGTTTTCTTGCATTAAGAATTTGACTCTACGTGAAGCTTTTTACGCATCAAAATAAATTAGAAGTCCAGTATACAAACATAGGCCCCGTTTGACACAACTTCTGAACCAGCTTTTTTATAAAAATAAGTTGTGGGTGTACCAAACAGTCAGCTTTTTCAGTAGCTTATTAGTTCAGCTGCTTCTCAGAATGAATTAAAAGCAGGATATAAGTTTAAACTGTTGTTCACCAGCTTTTCAGACAAGCTGCTTTTTTAACAAGTTTAAGCCGTGCCCAAACAGGACCATAATAACTCACAATAGTGGCTAAAAACCAGTGGCGGATGCACCGGGGGTCTAGGTGGGCTCTAGCTCCCTCTACCGCTGTGCTAACCATAATAATTTTTTACTTTATTTTCTCCTACTATTTTGAATATAGAAAAGAGACATTAAAAAGTTTGGAGATTGAAAACAACTAGATAAATGGTCGACGACTTCAATTTAAAAACAGTATTTAAAGTTATTAACATTATTTATTTTTTATGTGACATATTGTTCAGCCCACCCTATATTTTTAGTCTGTATCGGTCACTGATGAAAACCATTTCTTATCGGTGACTATTCTAGAGCAACTCCATGAGCACGACATGAAGCACATGTTTTTCTTATAGAAAAAAAAAGAAATTCAGCTCTTATCTGCTCCAACATCAGATGTTTGGTGCAATACCAAACTCTTTCTTTTGGAACCTCCCATTACTGTCGTGGCTTGTAGAACGCATGCTAAGAATTTTCAAGGAACCTTTCATGATTGATTGCAGCATGGCACCGAGCGTCCGGCTCGGCCGCGCCCGACCGGTTGACCGCGCCACCGGACCTGACGCTTCTCGTCTCCAAACACATCGGGTCCGGGCGTCGGACAGCAACAACCCCGTCCCCACCGGTTCGCTCGCAGCGCCGCTCCGTGCCGCCCCCGCCGCGCGCACGAGATCCAGACACCCCCTCCACGCGCCGCCGGGACCTCTGTTTCCCCGACGCGACGAACCGTTAGGACGGCGCCCACGAGGAGGAGGAGCAGGTGGGGAGGAGAGCCATGGAGGCGTCGTCCTGGGACGCCTTTCGCAAGCAGGTGACCCCCCCCCCCTCGCGTGCTCTCTCTCCCTGCCTCATTCCCTCGTCACGGGCCATGTCGACCCTGATCTCCGGATTCCGTAGCCGGCGCAGGTGCTTGTTTCCCTGGGATCTGGCGCATGCTGCTCCCGCGATGCTGCGGGGATCCGGGCGCGCATAATTGATGAGGGCTAGGTCTTGCAACTTAGTGGGGGCCGCGCTGTTTGTCGTCGAATCCTAGTCTATTCACGCGTGTAGCGAATGCCGGATGCAATGGTTTAGCTTTTCGCTTGTACAGCCCCTCTGTCGTCATCATTTCTTCCTAAGTAGCGCAGCATGGAACAATGTGACACTGATTCATTCCACTACTGGATAATTTTTGTTGTCCTGCTAAAATGGTGCTGCTAGAGACTGATTTTTGTGTTGACTGAGTATTATCATAGTTTTATGGTGTATGTATATTACTGGCAATGACTGTTGAATCTCTGATTTGGATGTTTTCCTGGGGTTTCCTTTCTTTGCGCTTCTATGTTCTTTGATATCGTTGCGCTGGAACCTTGTTTCCTAGGTTAACAGTGCCAATGCTACTCTGTACCAAACAAGCCAATTCATACTATATTACCACATTTGCTAAATCTATTTATTTCATGATTTCATAGTGCTGTTCGCAAATCAATTACTCTATAAACTACAGCGGTCAGTTATTGGTCTGTAAGGTTAACCTTGTGTTTTAAATGTGGTGTCTACCATTTCAGGCCAGGAGGCTGGAAGCTCAGTTAGATGATCAAATGATTGCATATCGTAAATTGGTTTCTATGAAATCAGATGGTTCAGAGAATGATATCGAGTCCGACATAGAAAGATCACTGAAGCAGCTACAACAAGTAAATTCACAAATGCAAACTTGGGTGTCATCGGGGGGTTCTGAAGTTCTTTCTCATACACTGACTCGTCATATGGAGATTTTGCAAGACCTTACTCAGGTTCCAGTTGCCACTTACACTGCTTTTATTCTTAAGGATACACCACACAGACAATTAGACTTGCATTCTGATGCCATTATTTGACTCCCGTTGTGATGCCATAATCTTCCTAACCCAAATAGGAATTCTATCGGCTTCGATCAAGCCTCAGAGTGAAGCAACAACATGCTTCTCTCCTTGATTTGAGAGATTTCGACAGAGCAAAGTTTGATGTTGAAGAGGCGTCAGACTCGGCCGATCAAGCTCTTCTCAGGGAACAAGCTGCAATTAGCAGGAGTACTGGGCAGGTACGAGTACCCTTCTTTTTGGACATCCTTCAATTTTGTTTGCAAACTCTTCTCGAGAGAACAATTCAGAAAGACACACCTTCTGTAAAATCTCTCAAGCTTTTGGAATAGAACTTGTGCTTGGCTTCCTGTTGGAAGATGATTCCATTTGCCAAGATCAAAGAAAGGACTGACTTTTCATAAAGTTGGAGAACTATAAATTATGAGAATATATCTTAACATTTTACGCAAAGTGACTGAAATATTAAGATATATCTTAACTTTGTGGGTAGCCAAAATGCTACATTCCATGTCGACCTAAGAGGACTGCTGCATAATTTTTTAGTGAACTTGATTGATGTCTTAATATGGTTGTGGGTGCTAAGGCCGGCTCTGGAAGGGGCCGTCTCAGCTAGGAGAGAGCAAATTATTTTCACACTGAATAGGATACAGGAGAAAGAAAATGGCGCTTTGGGCAGCCATGCATGCACTTATCTTGCTCACATCTTAAGGGTTGCACAACTGCATCCTCTCTTCCCCTTTCCACTCTGTGCATTACCTTTGGGCAAATCAAGCAAAGAGCGAAAAGCTGGAATGAGGTTGCCGACTCTTGGTTCTGCTGTGTGGTGGAGGGGCTGATGATTGGCGAATTTGGATCCCCTAGGTGCATGTGGGCCAGATATGTGGCTGTGGTACCTTCAGGATTGCCAAAGGTTCACATACGTGTTGATTAATTATGTGCTCATGCCGTGTTTGATGTGCTTCCTGCATCACCTTGTTGCCTCCTCTGTCCTCTTTTCTGTACAACCATGCAGATTCAAAGTCCCCTGTCTTTGCGACAGTCCTGGGTTCTTGAGTTCTGCTTTACTACTTGACACCGATGCAATGGGATGGGCGTCACTGCCCCCTACAAGTCTTCTCCTGCGTATACACATAATTGTAATGGCCTCTTCAACCATTATAGGTGTCTTAACTATAAGGACCAGAAATATCCTCAGCGGCAAGCTTTTCTTGGCCCAGCGTGACAATCTAGCCTGTAAACACAAGGTTTTTCACGCTTCTAAATGCCCATCCTAGCCCAGAAGCTAGATTTATTTTAGAAAAAAATAGCATAGGACCCAGATGTGCATTCACTTTTGAACTGAAGCACATGAAAGATTTAGTCCCTGTTGGATAGGAAGTATTTTTGGAGTTTTAGGGAAATACTATGGTTTAAGCTATTGTTTGGGGTTGAAAATGATCCAAATATGATTTATGTAAATGTGCTAAGTCAGAATGATCCATAGATTCTGCACACTTGGCTTACAGCTTGCTATTAATATATATGTTGCTGTGGCTTATCAAGTCTATGGATCTTAGGGTGCATTCATGTGGGACTATTAGTTCTAGCCAACAACCAACCTAGATTCTATTTCTAAGAAGCCCAGGGGATTCTGCTTGCAGATACTTGATATGTAGCTGACCAACATAAGGATCTTGTTGCACTGTCCGGTGGTGGAGGGTATAGGTTGCTTCAAACACCACTGCTGGCTGACCTGGTTCACATTTTTGTGAGATATGGATCTTGCTCTTGGGGTGCGCAGGGAAAAGTAGCAGCGTAGCCGTAGCTGGGACTGTGGGAGTCACCGGGGCTGACCTGACTGCCAGCCACAGTGACCAAAGGAGGTAGTGCCCATCAGGGGAGAACTTCCTTCTTTGATGATTTCTATTACAAGCTATGCCCACTGTTTAGGCGACGCCTAGTCGCCGCCTAGGCGTCCAGGCGCCCGGCGGTCGCCAAGGTGTCTAGGCGCCCTTTTAAAACACTGGCTATGCCTGCCCCTTTTCTAGAGAAGTGGGCGGATCTGTTGGCTTAACAACCCTATCTTCTTATCTAAACATACCCTGTCCTTTATTTAAACCAGATAACCGAAATTATCTTTTATTTAAACCAGCTAACAACCTCTCTAATCCTCATCCTATGCTGCTATCGTGGCCCTGGTGGGCCACGTTAGTACCGCGTGAACAGTACATTCCCACACCATAACATTGTGCTAGTTGTTTCATAGACTTTATTGATACCTTGTGCATTGCTGCAGAACCTACAATGCCCAGAAACAATTTTGAACAAATGTGCATGGAGTCAGTAGGCAACAATGAGCAAAAGTTAAACAAGTAAACAGTTCCATGGTTAAGATGTAAAAATGAGACAATCAGGCGGCCACAAATTTGAGCGTGGTACGGAAAGGCTAGAGTGCTAACGAATTTCCATTATTTAGATATTACAAGAACAGTAGAAACAATACTAGAAACCCACAAGTGAGTGGTCTTCAGAGATTGCTCGCAGAAAATGGGAATAATCTGAAAGTGGATACAGCAGATTTTGTTTGCTTTAACTATTGATCACTTTAGTCTGCAATTCCTATTCTGCTCCATCCGTTCCTTTTGCCACCTCAAATTGTGAACCAAATAATTAGTTCTCCGAAAAAAAATCCTTCATTCAAGTGACAAGTAAATCCCAACGCTCACAAGTGAGCATGCTGGATGAAACTTTCATGCAAACTATATACTGACTCAGAGACTACAATACACAACTCGGTTTTAAATTATCTCGTTTTACTTTGTTACTATGTTTGTTAATGCAGACTATATATCCAGTTCTCATCTGAGAAGTCACCTTTTAGCTGAAAAGCCTTGAATTTAATGCTTTTGGCTTCTGGGGAAACCTTTTTTATCACCTCCACTGCCGCTGAAGTCAATTGGATCATGCTTTTCTTGGGTCCGGATTTCCAGTCAAACAAGATTTCTACAACGAGTAGGAGAAATGGAAGTTTGGACTTTAGAAGGATTTGGTGTTGGAGTACCAGTTTTTTACTTCAGAGCGGTGATGCTGTTAATCATTCTGATGCCTGAAAAAGTTTCTTTGAATGATACCAGATGGATAACGTGATATCACAAGCTCAAGCAACACTAGGTGCTCTCATGACTCAGAGATCAACATTTGGTGGCATTACCACGAAGATAAGCAATGTTAGCAGCCGGCTCCCTACGGTACGTATCAAATATGCCATGACCAAGCAACAATTCCATGTCTTCATGTAATGTACACCTAACAGATTTTCCCTGTACCTGACAGATCAACCATGTTCTCGCGTCCATCAGGAGAAAGAAATCCATGGACACCATCATTCTTTCACTCGTCGCGTCCGTCTGTGCGGTCCTTATTTTCATCTACTGGCTGTCAAAGTAGTTTTTGGACAGGGCAAAGACATTGCATACAGTGTTGTAAGTTTGGGATCACACTACCGAGTACGGATAATCACGATTGGTGTTTGTACAATATATTGGTTGATTCAGTGTTATTGTGATGCCGTCGTGCAGTGGCACCATGCTTCCAGCTGTGTTCAGCACCAAGTCTGAACTGAACTGACACCTGGTGTACGTCGGCGTGGCGTGGCTTAGCTCCTCCCATGTTGCCCAGATCTGAGCTTAAGGTGGATCTTGACCTCCGGCTTAATAAGTATGGATCTGCCACGTTACGGCTGAGGTTTCCAGGTATGGACATGGACGTATGGTGTGCTTTCCTCATGGCCTCGTGGGGCACCGGGATATCAGGTCTGGGGTGCCTGGTACTCTGGCTCGAGGAATGAATGGAACTTCTTCGAGATCTCGCTGCAGACGATGATTGGTGAGAGGGATCAGGCGCAAGAGGCCAAAACGGATTGGCGCAAGAGGCGACTAGACTCGTCGGCGGCCGGCATTCCCGGCGCCAGCGGGCGGGCGGCCGCCCACATGCGGTGTGCCCCCGGCGCCATCCCATCCCGAAGGCACGCGGGTTTCCACGAGCGGGCGCCCACAGTAAAACGGGACGGACTGCACGCCCTCCGTTCCGTCGCCGGCGCATGGTCACGGCCCCGCAGTAAACGCTCCGTTATTACGAACCACGACTCCGCTTTCAGTGTTTCTATAGCTACCATCTCCCACTCCGTTCATCTTACTGCAGCTTTTGCAGCATCGGATCGCCGGCACTGTTTGCTTCAGCTACAGCCTACAAGAACGAACACAAGCTTGTGCTGGCGCAGAGGATGCAAGAGGGGGCCTCAACTTTGGAACGATCGCTTTTCCATGGTCCTTCGTTCCCAATCCCAGGCAATTTTTACCCGACCCCGTTCTGAGCCAGCACTAAACCTCCATCTACCGCAACGACATCAGCGCCCGATCCGGGTCAACCGTTGCGTTCCGTGCGATGGAGACGTGACGGGGAAGCAGTTGCCGAGACTAGGTCGCCACACGAATGCACGAGTGAGCTGATGTGGAAACCGGAGAACCAATCGCGTATGCGGGCGGCCGGGCCGGGTCGAAGAGCGAGCGTGAGTGGTCGCCGTTGAGTAGAGTGGTTTGCACTGGTCCATGGGTCCCCCCCCCACCCACCTTCTCTGCAAGGCTCTCTCACTCGTCAGTTTCGTCGTCACGTTGAGCTCATCGCAGCAGTGACAATTGCAAGTGGATCACGAGGGCAAGTTTCTCTGCACGGTACGAGTCTGAGTTTCGACTTTTCGCTAGTTAAAGAAGTGAAACTTTTTCTATTGCTGCTGTAGTGGAATGAGTGAATCTTTGGATTAGATCCGGTTCGAAACAAAGGAAAACATCGAGTCTGAGCTACTGCTACAGCTTCTACATTTCTCTCCATTGACAGTGAAAGTATCACTTAGCTTTCCGAAGAGGAAAGGAACCCCGTATCAATCTCTTCATATACGAGGCAGCAATATTTCATCCGGACCTCTTCAAACTCTAAAGCCTCTCTCAACAAACTCTTTTCGCAACTAGATAATGGTCGACATCAGCTCAGCGTCGGGTCTTCACTGCACAACAGAACGCATGAAAACCCGGTGCGGTTTCCGCAAAAGCAAGTGGGGAGCCTTCAGTGCAATTCATTCAATCCTAAGTTGACAATACGGCCGCAACCTCCGCGACGAGAACATTTCAGAACGCACCAGCCCATTGCACACACATGATGCGATGCCCCATGACAGCCTACCAAGAATTGCAGACACATACGTATTAGCACATTGTTTTTGCTGTGGAACACTCATGGACGCCCACCCACTGAATTGTCATAGTTTAAGCAGGCCCCAACCACCAGCGTCGAAGGACTTAGCAGGAGAACAACTAACAGCCACAGCAACAGAGACGCACCAGCACGTGAACGTCGCGATCTAAACAACCCGAATCTTGTCATGTATCAGCTCATGATTGGGGACAAAATTTGCAGTTTCCAATAATAGCCGAACGATCTAATATTTTCAGCAAGTAATATAAAGCACAAAAGGAAGCCGAAGCGTAGAGGCATGTTTTTCCAACTGAAGAGGCCTGATCACATAACCACTAGCATTAGGTGTGGTCACTCACAACCAGGAGTGCATTACAATCCAATTCAAAATTCTACCTAATGAAGCAAACAAACCAATGGTTTGCAGGATTTGGCGATTTGCAACCTAATCCGGAGCAAACACGGATCACAAAATAGTTTCCCTAGCTGTTGATTCGTTTGGTGGACCAATACAACAACAACAACAACAACAACAAAGACTTTGTATAAGCACGTTGCTGGACCAATGTGATTGTAAAAATGATTTGGTCAGACGATAACTCAAAACTGCACAAAAACATAGCTCGGTGAACAATTGCAACTTACGACAACTAGAAGAGAGAAATCTTCACTGACTCGAGAATCAATCATCAATCTGAACAATGCCGGCGAGCGGCTTTCGTCGCCACCGCCGGTCGGCCCCTAGCCCGACGCGCTAGTCCTTCCAGGCGTAGACGAGAAGGGAGAAGCCGTGGCCGTGCTGCAGCTCGGCCTCCTCGGGGCTAGCCCAATCCATGACCGTCGAGCCACTCGCAAACGACGCGGAGGAGGACGCCACGGACGCCGAGGACGAGGAGCTCTCCTTTGCCCGCCGGCGCGCCTGTCTCCTGTTCCTCCGGTGCTCGCCATTGCTGCTGCTCTCGCTCCAGTCCCCTCTCGCCCACCTACCAACGTAGCCCGCCCAGCCGCCGCCGCCTCCTCCTCTCTCGGCCTTGTCCAGCGGCTCCTTCTCCTTGGCCTCAGCCGACTCGCGCTCATCGCCGCCGTCGTTGCCGAGCTCGAAGCGGAAGACGAAGACGGCTTGAGCCGGGGGGAGCGGCGCCGCGGCGAGGGCCGCGGCGTCGGCGTCGGGGGGCGACGTCTCTCGGGACGGGAAGAGCCAGTTGTGGAGGTCCCAGGAGACAAGGACCTGGTCGCCGCCGCCGAGGTCCACCTTCTCGCTGCCGCGGAACTTCCAGCGCAGCCGGCGGACGTGGAGCACGCGGTCGCCGTCGACGGAGACAGACATGCCGACCTCGGCCCTGCCCTTTTCCTTCCCGTTCCCCTGCCCCTGGCCGCGGTCGCCGGACACGAGATCCACCGAGATCTCCCGCACCTTGCCGCGGACGGTGACGCAGGTCCGGTGCCCGCGCCCGCCGCCGCCTCCTCCGCCTCCGCCGCGCATGGACACGTGCTCCCGCCGCGAGACGAGGACGGGGCCCGGGCCAGGCGGCCGCCGCGCCTTCGTCTTCCTGTAGGCCTCCTCCGCCATGTCCCCCGCCACGAGCGCCATCTCGCCATCCACCGCGACGGCGACGAAGTACCCGGCCGACGGCTCGGGGGAGCCCGACGGCGGGAACCGCGCGCGGGAGAGGTCCCACGCGAGGTCCACCCGGCGGTCCCCGACGCGGAACCGCTTGGACCCGCGCCGCCGCCACAGCAGCCACGGGCGCAGGCGCACGGCCACCGTCGCCTCCGCCTCGTCGTCCGTCTCCCCGTCGCCGCAATCGGATGCCGCGGTGGACACGCGGAGCACGGCGCGGAGGCTGAGCCCGAGCGCGGCGCGCGACCAGGACAGGGCGGCCAGGCCGAGGCGCGTCTCGTATACCGAGGTGGCCAGGCTGGTCCCCGCTACCCCGGAGCCCGACGGCGCGCAGAAGCAGGCCCGTACCGCGTCCGGCATGCCGCCGCCCCTGCCTTGGAGTTTCAGATGTATCGATTCGCAACGAAGTCGAAGACCACGAGATTTAGGCCGAAGAATGGAAGGAGAGTAAACGGACTAGGCGTTTGGGTGGTAGACTTGGACCAGGCGGGAGGGGGGTTACATATAACTCTGACGCGGTGGGTCGCTCGCGGCGCCTTGGCTTTGGCTCCGGCGAGTTGGACTGGAACCAGCTGGGGCGCGAGCGCGACACCATCGTCGTCGTCGCGTCGTTTGAGCGACCACCATCTTTTGAGAGCCGCGACACCTTCGTGCTTACGAGACATAATCATGGGGATTGGCCTAATCATGGGGAGCGCTGCTGTAAAAGCGGTGAGCCCGAACCTCGATCTGTTCGTGTTTAGAGGTACTCCTCGTGCAGCTAAGACGGTCGTCAAGCAGCCGGGTCGGGGTCTCAAGCTGTCAACGAAGACGAAGAAGCGCCGACCGAGGGCGAGGAGAAAGGTCGAGCACGGTGACACGAGACGCAGGAGCTGCGAACAAGCACGGGGACACGAGACGCAGGTGCTGCGAACAAGCACGGGGACACGAGACGCAGGTGCTGCTCCAGTTCCACCACGACGTTGAGGGCCACGCGGCGCGTGAGTTTTAGCAGAACACGTGAGGTTTGACGACAGTTGATTTCCAGCGTTGATCAATTCCTTCTTCCTTGCCGTCGACCGGACCATCCAGCCTGTGCCCGCACGGTCGTCGATGTCCGACGCTCCCGATGATCGCTGACGGCGCGTCCAGGTCTTCCTGACCCAGCTGAAGACTAGCATGTTTCTGAAGGAAGGGGAAAAAAATGACATTGCATGCGCAATCTGAATATTAAAGCACCAACGAGACGAGCGAAGCTCGGAGATGCATTTATCATGTTTATGTGGAAGCATCTACATCCACCAGACGAAGATGAATAAGAAATAAGGTAGCAAACATTACGAAGAAAACATTGAACTGAGGATGAGCCCCCTGCGTACAAAAAAAAACGCCATGGCGCTACACTATTGGATACGCAAAATGTTGTGAATCCACATATAAATGCTGTCCGGGAATCCGACATTAGTTAGACAACTAAAAGTAACGACGACGAGCCACCACATAGCTAGCTATTGGTTTGGTTCAGACACCCATAAGCACCATCGACCAAAGCGGCAAAACCGATCTTACAGCAAAGAGAGGTATGTACAAAACGACAGCCGTTACAATGGTCTCAATTCAGAAGCAGCAATAGGGGGGCGGCAGACAAAAGCTCGGTTTGGAACGCATATGAAGATAGATCACTTGGCATGAACCATGTGAGCGAGGCACCACATTGCCCCTTGAGCAGCTTGTTCTTGCGCGGCTTTCTTCTGCCTTTTTTGGTCACCCAAGCACTCCAAAACAGTGTTGGAGATTCCCTCCACATACACAGTCACCTTGCACTTGAATCTGCAACATCAGTTGTCGAGTACACAGTTATTCCCCATTTCTAGTCCCAGTGATGAGTATACTATCAACTCCAATTAAGCAACTAACAACTGCACTGACTGATGGTGGTTAAAGGTAACGAAAGATGGGGCAGCAAATGCAGGAACAATCAAGTCTAACAATTTAAGTTCCACCTAATGCATAAAAACATGGGTATGTACGGTATTAACAACATGTAGTAACCGGGTCGTATGTAGTGACCGGGTTCATAAAAAAACTTAGAAAGTTTATACTCTGTATGGTATTAACAACATGGGTCTCAACAATTCAGTGGCTAAAAGAAGTATGATGTATATTACTTCCTTTCTAGTCAAGAAATGCATGTTTCATCCACTATCTATTTCTAGAACTCTGCTGTCATGTCTCTCAGTTTATTAGGTTTTGTTTATGCGCCTATATGACTATGAAATATAAAAAAAAGGGCATACCCAGTGCTGAAAGCTCCCACACGTTGTGGGGTCTGGGGAAGGGAATTTCTAGGCAGCCTTCCCCTTGCTTATTTTGCAAGGAGGCTGATTCGAAACCAGGACCTCCAGAACACAAGTGGAGAGATTCTACCACTGCGCCAGGCCTGCCCTTCATGACTATGAAATATGAACTATCTATTTATTCTGTCATTTCCATTGCTGAAGTGAGCTTAACTGACCCTTGTTTATGTTGAAAATCCGGGGATTAATTTTCTCTAAACTACTCTTTTTTTTGATCTATTCTCAAAGGGGGGGCTGTATATATAGCCCCAAATTACAGAGTCCTTATCTAATACTAACTCCTACTCTTATTGGACTAGGACTCTATCTCTAACACCAATTATTCTAGAAAAACGGGATTATATCCAACAATCACCCTCTAATCTCGTTTTTCTAGATCACACTCACACTAATTAGGATGGAGACACACTTCCACCCTAAACACACTTTCGGGATGGACACAACTGCACCCCCAGGATGGTCACATCTACACCCTGCACAACTCAATTTTGGGATGGGCACGTCTTCATCCCCAGGATGGCCGCATCTTCATCCTGCACACAAATTCGGGTTGGTCACATCTTCAACCCCAGGATGGACTCATCTTCATCCTGCACACGCATTTAGGTTGGTCACATCTTCAACCCCAGGATGGAATCATCTTCATCCTGCATTTGATCTCGGAATGGAAGCATCTTCATTCCGACCACATATTCGAGATGGTCACATCTTCATCTCAAGCACACCTCGCATTGGCCTGCTTTTCCTCACGCGACAGAGCACCCAATATTCTTCTTCTTCACCTTCATCATCGTGGCGATAGCACCTTGGGTCAGTGATCTAGTACTCCTCCAAGATCCATCCCGTGCTACGACGCTTCCCGAGTTCTCCGCGCATGTAGAAGCAAAACTTGACCAAACGCCACTGCACCACAACTACCATGTTGGAAATTGACTGTGCACACTTGGTCGCGCTATGCTTCCAGATGCCACCGCCACCGGACCGCTGTACTCGAGGCTTGCTCCGCCTGCGTCACGTGAAGAAGTATCCCAAGTCGCGTAGGCCGTAGTTCGCCAAAAGGTCCCACGGCGTCACATCATAGAAGTCTGCTTCTATCATAACGCCCGCCTTGCGTGGTGGAAAACCACGCAGCTGTGGTCGGAGAAAGTGAAGCACCAGCTCGTCCTCTGTTGGTCTGAAAGTCGAATTATGTGTCATGTTCTGCAGACACCTCCTTGATCGTGGGCTAGCACTTGACTTCCTCTGGCCCACCTCAGCCAAGCCAGCTACCAGGCCCGGATGGCCCAACTGAACTTTCCTGTCTTGTCCACCTGACCAACACAGGAACACAAAATCCAGCCCAGCCCAGATCCTCTTGACCTCCTCTACACCTCAGCCCAGCCGGCCCAGCTGAGCACACTTGGCCCGACAGGCCTCAGCCTTGGTCTGTGTCACAAGCGCAAGCTCAAGCCCACGAGGCCCAAGCTGGCCCAACTGCCTCCAAACCCTAGCAGCCTCTCTCTCACAGAACAGCAGCCGCCGCCTCTTCTCTGCTCAGCCCGAGCCTTCGCCGCCGCAACCCTAGCGCCAGTCGCTTCCTCTGGTTCCAGCGCCTCACGAGACCTCATGCGCGTCTGCACGGCCTTAGTAGCAGCCACTAAGCTGCGCCCCGTGCCTAGTCTTCGTGCCAATGCACAGGCTTCCGCGACCGCGCACTGCTCCGCCTCCCGCAGCCATGCCTCGGCCGCCTCCTCGCGCCCGCGCGCTGGTCGAGCGTCGCACGCTGCCCGTTGCTGCGCGCGGCCGCTAGCGCCGCCTTTGCCGCGCGCGCCGCTGGTGCCTGGCCCGCGCTCCTTGCCTTAACGTCCCCGCGCACCACAGACTCGCGGTGGAGGTGTACGACCCCCCTAGCCATGTCCGCCGTGAACGCCCGCACGGAGGCCTTCTTCAGGCGTCCCCCGCTTCTCTCCAGGCTACAGGACTGCTGCCAGCACCGGTAGCGATCTTGGTCGCGCCCTCCACGTCCCCCTCGCGCTAGCATGTCCACGATGCACGCCAGGTGGTGCGCCGGGTACTCTAGCGCCAGCCTCTCCAGGCACGCCACACCCTCCTGCCCCAGCCCTCCATGCGCACACGCTGATAGCACTGCAAGCAATGTCACGCCGTTGGGCTTCATGGCCCCGCCGTACTCCATCTCTCCGACGAGTACAAGGGCGTGCAAGGCCCGGATCCTCGGCCTGCATCCTGCGCCCATGGTGGGGACGAATCCGCCGCCAACAAGCCCTCGGCCCTCGACAGTGTCTGATCCGAAGCTGTGGTTTGAACAATCCCTTAGGTGTTGAAGCACCTGACCGCGCGTCTAGGGGTTTCGCGAGTGCGCCTCTCCCGGATTCGCTCGCGTCCGGCCTATCTGCGCCCGCCGGGATCTACGTCGACGCCCGATCTAAGCCGGATGCGCAGCAGTTGACCTCGGCTGCTTCAACCTCTGGCCGGATCGGCCGCCCCGGGAGCGTGTTCTCCCGGGGCAGCACAAGGTTAGATTCCAAACCCTAGCTCTGATACCAATTGTTGGAAATCCGGGGATTAATTTTCTCTAAACTACTCTTTTTTTTATCTATTCTCAAAGGGGGGGGGGCTGTATATATAGCCCCAAATTACAGAGTCCTTATCTAATACTAACTCCTACTCTTATTGGACTAGGACTCTATCTCTAACACCAATTATTCTAGAAAAACGGGATTATATCCAACAGTTTATCACTTTTTTAGGTTGCTTGATCACTAACTCTGCTGTACTGCACTACTGTTGTGATATTAGCACTGTTTTAGCCTTTTAGCACTATGTTACATGTTAAGTACTAACATTCGTCATTTACTTTGCAGGTAGAGTTCAAAAATGTGAAGACTGACTGAGGACATCAAATGATTCAAATTTACTTCATGGAAGGTTAGTAAAAAAAAGTGTTTTATCTTGCTGAAACAGTGTAGCTACAGTACATACCGTTTAAATGCACTGTCTACACTCTACCGTTTAGAAAAACACTGGATATGATGAGGTTAAATAATGCAGAACAGAGTTATACACGCTGGAACTGAATCTAAATTTGATATACACCAGGTAATACAAAAAACTTACAATTTCTTATGGGGAGGTCCTTGTTCTTCAAAGTAATATAATGGTTCTTTCCATCCACTTAAGTGCAGAATTTTCGCAGTCTTGACCTAGCTGATTCATTACCTGCAGATCCTATGAATTTTAGCAAAATAATACCTTACAAAGAACAAGCAAGAACTCTAATGTTTATGCACACCCTTACTTTCTAGCGAATGTCATAGCTTCCTGGTTAACTTTCAAAAGGGAAACAAATTAGTGCAAAAAAATGCCATGGCGCTACGCTAGTGCATTCGCAAAATGTTGTGAATCCACATATAAATGCTGTCCGGGAATCCGACATTAGTTAGACAACTAAAAGTAACGACGAGGTGCCACCACATAGCTAGCTATTGGTTTGGTTCAGACACCCATAAGCACCATCGACCAAAGCGGCAAAACCGATCTTACAGCAAAGAGAGGTATGTACAAAACGACAGCCGTTACAATGGTCTCAATTCAGAAGCAGCAACAGGGGGCGGCAAACAAAAGCTCGGTTTGGAATGCATATGAAGATAGATCACTTGGCATGAACGATGTGAGCGAGGCACCACATTGCCCCTTGAGCAGCATGTTCTTGCGCGGCTTTCTTCTGCCTTTTTTGGTCACCCAAGCACTCCAAAATACTGTTGGAGATTCCCTCCACATAGACTGTCACCTTGCACTTGAATCTGCAACATCAGTTGTCGAGTACACAGTTATTCCCCATTTCTAGTCCCAGTGATGAGTATACTATCATCTCCAAATAAGCAACTAACAACTGCACTGACTGATGGTGGTTAAAGGTAACGAAATATGGGGCAGCAAATGCAGGAACACCCAACTCTAACAATTTAATTTCCACCTTATGCATAAAAACAAGGGTATGTATGGTATTAACAACATGTAGGAACCGGGTCGTATGTAGTGACCAGGTTCATAAAAAAACTTAGAAAATTTATACTCTGTATGGTATTAACAACATGGGTCTCAACAATTCAGTGGCTAAAAGAAGTATGATGTATATTACTTCCTTTCTAGTCAAGAAATGCATGTTTCATCCATTATCTATTTCTAGAACTCTGCTCTCATGTCTCTCAGTTTATTAGGTTTTGCTTATGCGCCTATGTGACTATGAAATATGAACTATTTATTTATTCCGTCATTTCCATTGCTTAAGTGAGCCTAATTGACCCTTGTTTATCACTTTTTTATGTTGCTTGATCACTAACTCTTCTGTACTGCACCACTGTTGTGATATTTGGACTGTTTTAGGCTTTTAGCACTATGTTACATGTGAAGTACTAACATTTGTCATTTACTTTGCAGGTACAGAGTTCAAAAGTTAGAAGACTGACTGAGGACATCAAACAATTCAAATTTACTTCAAGAAAGGTTAGTAAAAAAGTGTTTTATCTTGCTGCAACAGTGTAGCTACAGTACATACCGTTTAAATGCACTGTCTACACTCTACCGTTTAGGACAACACTGGATATGATGAGGTTAAATGTTGTGGATGCGTTTGTGGGCCGCCAATATGGTCAGCGTGGGGCCCACAAAGCCCACAACTAGGCCGGCCAGGCCCTGCAGCCGCACCAGGAGGATATTTAGAAGAATTAATTAGATAATGTTTAGGAATAAAAGGGAGTTATAGATTGAGTCAGTTTAGATAGAAAGAAATAGACTAAAAAAAGGGAAGAAAAGAATCCTAGTCAGTTTGGGGGATTATCCCCAAACCGACTAGGAGTAGGCTGCGGCCAAGGGGGGGGGGGGGTCCTGTCCCCCCTTTATAAGCAGCCCCCCTCCCTCATGTTTTGATCATCCAGGAAAAAAATAAGAATCCCCGTTGAGGGCTGTTCTTCTCCTTGGATCACGGTGGCTTCGAACCCTAACCCTAGCCGCCGTGACCAGCTACTTTGTCCCCCACGTTACGTACTGCGCAGCTGCCCCCACGCCTCCTCGCTGCTGGTTTCTCCCCTGCGCAGCCCTAAGCGCAGCCAAGGGGTCTCCCCCTCCCTGTTTCTCAGCATTTGGTATCAAGAGACTCCGGGGCAGCGACCATGTCCGGCCCCGTGGACGATTCTGGGACTTTCACCCTCCAAGATCTCGGCAACATGATGAGCAAGATGATGGGGCAGATAGACACCATCAACAAGCGCTTGGACCGCCACGATATGCGCCTTGCGCGCGTTGAGAAGGCACCGGAGCGGGAGCTCTCCGGTGACGAGGACTTGCAACAAAACTCACCGCAGGGCAGCAACCTTCCCCGCAGTTGCGGCAGCGGCAAGGGCGGCGGCGGTGGCAGCGGCGGCCATGGCGGCAACGACGACCACTACAGTACCAGGCGCCCACCGGGACGCCCGACCTTCGACGACAGCGGGCTGCGTCGTCACAAGGTCAATTTCCCCAAGTTCGACGGGGAAACAGATCCGTTGCCCTGGCTCACCAAGTGTGAGACATACTTCCGAGGGACACGTACGATGCCAGAAGAAAAGGTGTGGCTCGCGTCTCTCCACCTGGAGGGTGTCGCGGCCGAGTGGTACACTGCTCTAGAACGTGATTGTGGCATCGTGTCCTGGGAGCGGTTCGCGGACTTCGTCAACATGCGCTTCGGGCCTCCGCTCCGCTCCAACGACCTGGCGGAAATTAAAGATCTCCGTCGTACTGGCACGGTTGAGGAATATCAACGTCAATTCCTGGTCCTTCTTTGTCGTTGCGAGGACCTCAGCCAGCGCCAGCAGATCAACCTCTTCACAGCTGGCCTCGGCGAGCCACTTAGAACGGATGTGGAGCTACAGTTTCCCACTAATCTACAAACCGCCATGAGTTTGGCCAGAGCCTTGAACGTCGACTTGCGGCAATAACAGATAGCGGAATACAGAAGGGCGCCGCCTCTCAACGCTCCATGCGCTCTTCTATTGTGTCCCGCGCCTCTACTACGGCCTCAAGTGACAGTTCTACAGCACCCGCCCCGACATCGTCAACAACGGCATCTTCTCGCCCGCGCTTCAAACGCCTTACACCCGATGAGATGGCTGCTAAGCGGCGAGTGCTATCACTGCCCTGAGCGGTACACACCGGACCATAAGTGTGCCGGCAAAGGAATCTTCCTTCTGGAGCTTGACGACGATGATGACGTTGACGCGACCGTAGCTGATATGGGCATCTCCTTACACGCCCTGACCGGCATCGACTTCGCCAACACAATGAAACTCCAGGTCTACGTCCACGGCAACCTACTGACAGCATTGGTCGACACAGGGTCCACTCACACCTTCATCAGGGAACCACTCATCAAGGAGCTCGGCCTGATGATGTTGCCACGATCAGGCGTCGGCGTCCGAGTCGCCAACGGCGACTCTATCTCCTGTACAGGCATCTGTCCACGTGTACCCTTGATGATTGCAGGGGATCGCTTCGACGTCACATGCTACGCACTCCCACTGGACGGCTTCGACTTTGTTCTAGGAGTCCAGTGGCTGCAATCTTTGGGACCCATTCTCTGGAACCTTGAGGACCTCACGATGAAATTGTGGCGCGAGGACCGTGAGGTGATCTGGACGGGGCTGCGAAGTTCAGCCCCGGTATGTGCCTCTCTAGCACCACCTACTGATATGATGGGTGCCCTCCTGGATGGCTTCCAGGACCTCTTCGACGAGCCACGCGGGCTTCCTCCTGCACGACGCCACGACCACCAAATCAGGCTCCTGCCGGGCACAACTCCAGTAGCTGTCCGGCCGTACCGCTACCCCCAGCTTCTTAAAGACGAGATTGAGAAGCAATGCGCCGAGATGCTTCGCCAAGGCATCATCCGAGAATGCACATCTGCATTTTCCTCGCCAGTACTGTTGGTCCGAAAAGCCGACGGCACGTGGCGCTTCTGCATCGACTACCGCGAGCTCAACGCCAGAACTTTGAAAGACAAGTTCCCGATCCCGGTGGTTGACGAGCTACTGGACGAGCTTCGCGGCGCAAGGTTCTTCACCAAGCTTGACCTCCGCAGCGGCTACTTTCAAGTGCGCATGCACTCGGACGACATTGAAAAGACAGCATTCCGAACTCATCGAGGCCACTATGAGTTCTTGGTGATGCCATTCGGCCTCACCAATGCGCCGTCCACGTTCCAGTCGTTGATGAACGACGTCCTCGACCCCTACATCAGAAAATTTGTGCTTGTCTTCTTTGATGACATATTGGTGTATAGCAGGTCCTGGGTCGAACACCTTCAGCACGTCAAGCAGGTGTTCCAGACACTACGGACAAACAAGTTGTTCCTGAAGAAATCTAAGTGCTTCTTCGGCCAGGAGACTGTGTCCTACTTAGGACACATCATATCCGCTCACGGCGTGGCAATGGATCTGACCAAGGTGGAGGCCGTGGAACGTTGGCCTACACCTCGGTCCTTACGAGCCTTGCGAGGTTTCCTCGGGCTCACCGGCTACTACCGCAAGTTCATTGCGGGGTATGGTGCGATGGCCGCACCCCTCACCGCCCTCCTAAAGCGGGAAGCATTCCGCTGGACTGATGATGCGCAGGACGCTTTCTCCCAACTCAAGCAGGCGCTGATGACAGCGCCTCTACTTCAAATGCCGGACTTCGACAAGCGCTTCATCCTCGACTGCGACGCGTCCGGCGCCGGCTTTGGGGCGGTTCTACACCAGGGCGACGGCGCCATAGCATTCTTCAGCCGCGCTGTAGCGACTCACCATCATAAGCTACCGGCATACGAGCGTGAGCTAATCGGTCTTGTGAAGGCCGTACGTCATTGGCGGCCTTACTTGTGGGGTCGTCCCTTCACTGTTCGGACTGATCACTTCAGCTTGAAATATATCCTGGATCAGCGACTCACGACGATTCCCCAACATGCTTGGATGAGCAAACTTTTTGGTTATGATCTGCAGGTTGAGTACCGACCGGGGCGCTTGAATGGGGCAGCTGACGCCCTGTCCCGCCGCGACGAGGAAGACATAGCTATTCACGCCATATCCGCGCCAGTCTTTCCACTCTTCGACTCGCTCCGCGTGGAGATCGCTACAGACCAGCAGGCGCAGCAGCTATGTGCCCAACTCCGAGAGGGAGTCGCACCTGCTGACTGGGCCAAACGCGACGGCCTTCTACTTCACAAAGGGAAGCTCTTCGTTCCCGACAAGTCCTCCTTGTGGCCCTCTCTCCTAGCTGAGGCGCATGATGGGGGGCCACGAAGGCATCCAGAAGACAGTGCATCGGCTACGCCTCTCCTTCTACAACCCGTCCTTGCTACGGCGGGTGCGTGAGTATGTCCGCGGGTGTGCTACGTGCCAACGCAACAAGACTGATCATCTTCATCCAGCCGGCCTGCTACAACCGCTGCCTATACCGTCGGAAGTCTGGAGTGATATATCCATGGACTTCATTGAAGGTTTTCCGAAAGTTGGTGGGAAATCAGTGATCTTGACAGTGGTAGATCGCTTCTCCAAGTATGCCCACTTCATTCCCCTAAGCCACCCTTACAGTGCTGCATCAGTGGCACGGGCATTCTTCGACGACATTGTACGACTACACGGCTTTCCCTGCTCCATCGTCAGTGATCGTGATACCGTCTTCACCAGCCTCTTCTGGTCAGATTTGTTCTGGCTAGCCGGTGTCCAACTTCAGCTCAGCTCGGCCTTCCACCCGCAGTCTGACGGCCAATCTGAGGTCGTCAACAAGATCATCACTGTGTACCTCCGCTGCTTGGCTGGTGACCGACCAAAGACTTGGTTGCAGTGGCTTCCTTGGGCTGAGTATTGCTACAACACTTCCTACCAGACGGCCCTCAAATGCTCGCCCTTCAGAGTGGTCTATGGCAGGGACCCTCCGGCTCTTGTTGGTTACCAACCGGGCGTATCTAGAGTAGCAGCAGTGAATAAACAGCTAAAGGATAGAGATGAATTCTTAGCTGAAATCAAGAACAGGCTGGTACAAGCACAAGTCACCATGAAAAGCTATGAAGATAAGTTCCGCCGAGAGGTGGAATTTCAGATCGGTGATTGGGTTTGGCTGCGGCTTCATCAGAGGACAGCTGTGGGAGTAATGACGACGCCTTCTTCAAAGATTGGACCAAAATATTTTGGACCATATCAGATCATTCAACGCATTGGGACTGTATCATATAAACTTCAGCTGCCTCCTCAAGCAAGGATACATGATGTCTTCCATGTGTCCCTGTTAAAGAAATTTGAAGGTCCTACTCCCATACAGGTGGTGCCTTTACCACCACTTCTCCATGGACGTGTTATACCTACGCCTGAAAAAGTACAAAGGACGCGTTTGAACAGAGGTGTCTGGGAGCTACTCGTCAAATGGGCAGGACATTCTGAAGCTGATTCATCATGGGAGCAACTAGAAGATTTCAGGATGAAGCACCCCTCCTTTAAGCTCGAGGACGAGCTCTTTGTCGGGAAGGGGGGAAATGTTGTGAATGCGTTTGTGGGCCGCCAATATGGTCGGCATGGGGCCCACAAAGCCCACAACTAGGCCGGCCAGGCCCTGCAGCCGCACCAGGAGGATATTTAGAAGAATTAATTAGATAATGTTTAGGAATAAAAGGGAGTTATAGATTGAGTCAGTTTAGATAGAAAGAAATAGACTAAAAAAGGGAAGAAAAGAATCCTAGTCAGTTTGGGGGATTATCCCCATACCGACTAGGAGTAGGCTGCGGCCAAGGGGGGGGGTCCTGTCCCGTCTTTATAATCAGCCCCCCTCCCTCATGTTTTGATCATCCAGGAAAAAAATAAGAATCCCCATTGAGGGTTGTTCTTCTCCTTGGATCACGGTGGCTTCGAACCCTAACCCTAGCCGCCGTGACCAGCTACTTTGTCCCCCACGTTACGTACTGCGCAGCTGCCCCCACGCCTCCTCGCTGCTGGTTTCTCCCCTGCACAGCCCTAAGCGCAGCCAAGGGGTCTCCCCCCTCCCTGTTTCTCAGCATTAAATAATGCAGAACAGAGTTATACAAGCTGGAACTGAATCTAAATTTGATATACACCAGGTAATACAAAAAACTTACAATTTCTTATGGGGAGGTCCTTGTTCTTCAAAGTAATATAATGGTTCTTTCCATCCACTTGCAGTGCAGAATTTTCGCAGTCTTGACCTAGCTGACTGATTACCTGCAGATCCTATGAATTTTAGCAAAATAATACCTTACAAAGAACAAGCAAGAACTCTAATGCTTTATGCTTATGCACACCCTTACTTTCTAGCGAATGTCATAGCTTCCTGGTTAACTTTCAAAAGGGAAACAAATTAGTGCAAAAAATGTCTCATCATATCAAATGCAATGGCATCAGATGAGTCTAGGATCAAATCACCTGTAAAAAAGAAAAGGTTCCCATGTGCATGACCCTTAATGTGACTGTTTGCATCGTTATTGCCCTGCACTGCAGAATAAATGTGCTTATTCATGGGATCCTTGCCAGCAGAAACTTTGTGCAAAAGAACATCAGGCACTTTGTTCTCCATGTCAGATACTTCAACTCCCTGTCGTGGTTGGAGTTGGACAGTGGACGCAGAAAATTTAGTCCTTTTGCACCTGACTAACAAATCCTATGAGAGAAAACATTGGCACAATCAGAATATAGATCCATAGATTTGATCTCCAGAGAGAAAAGGGAAATTCTAGCATGCTGCTGTATTGTATTTGAAAAGGGATATGGGGAGAAAGTGAGTGCAAGAGATGGGCCACACCTTCTCTTCCCCTTCTTTTAGCTCCATTCCGCTCTCCAATGTGTTGACTGGCATGGCATTGGATTTAGTGTCCATGGAGGCAAAACCACTAAACGAAGAGGAGTGGCCTAAACAAATGACTACTAGTTGGTTATATCATCTTATTATTATGACAAAATTCTATTGAAGATGGCAGAGTTCAGTGGTAAATAGAAAAAAGAGCATTCTTCCAATGAACATTTACCCAGACACAAAATTTGGTACTAAAATTGTTTGTTAAGCTAGCATATTTAGGTGATGTGAAGATACACCATCAACACAGACTGGTAATTTCACATTCCGTAGCATATCCAGAAAGCATATACTCATCGTGACCATGTATCTCGCTCAAAAGATGGGATGTGTAGTGCTTGGTTGTCGGTTGAAAGACCAAAGAATAAAAATAACTACTCTATACTTGCCGCATTTAGTTTTGAATGTAGGGAAAGTTTCACAAGGATTTTTGTATGGAAATATGCAAAATAAGAATGAAGTGGTGGTGTCAAGCTGATGCAGTATTGAGCTACGGATTACTGCTGTTAGTTTTTTTCTTTTTGAAGTATCTCTATCAGGTATAGTTGTAATATATGTCCATGTATATACACAATCACTCAGTCCACCAATGCACACCTACACACACACATCCAGTTCTACAACTACACAGGACTTCTAACATCGTGCCCTTCGAAAGATCAACGGAATACACCAGATTCTAATGCGCGATGGGGACATTGTACTCCCATTGTGGCTCCACCGCTCCAGGCGTGAGATACTAACAACAACAACAACCAAGCCTTTATCCCAAGCATGTTGGGGTTGGCTAGGCGTGAGATACTACTTTGAAATATTTATTGAGCGAAACCTCGGTGCGGAAACCAATGTTGAGCAGCACTCAAACGTGGGTGGCTACGCGTTACTGAGCGACGTTGCCACCGAGCTATGCGCTCGTTCCAACTACTACTGTTAGTTAGCAATGAACATAAGACAAAATTGTCCAAAAGAAATCAAGTAACCGATAATAGGTGCACTAAAGCGGACAGCCATTTTAAGATAAGCAAAAATAACAAATATTTCCTCCATTTGACAAATGTAGCACTTGAGTTGCTCAGCAACAACTGATAGCAGTGAATACAAAACAAAATTGCATAAGTAACAAATGACAGCTGCACTAACACAACATGCTGTTTGCGATCTGCACAGATTAAATCACTGTAAACTGTATTAGACAAAATGTAATGTTAATCCAGCGTGCAGTTATTCACTTCCTTCAAAGTTCAAACCCCGAGCAGTAGCCCCAATTTTTCCAGAGTAGAAACAATGGAGCTATCAGGTCGTTATGATCTATGAAAGCAGAAGCGTGCGTGGAACAATGGACTGGCCATTTGCAAGATCAGAAATGATGCAGGAAAAACATAGCAGAAAGTAGGGAAAGGTATCCAAAAAAGGATTACACTCCTGGTCCTTCTCTAAACTGGAATAATCGATCTTGCGCACAGTCTAGCAAGAACAGGTCTAATCCTAGAAGGATACCGAACGGAATCGTACAACAATCTGTCGAAGCGAGGTCGGGTTACCTACCTACAAAAGGAGAAACCGTGCGGAGTTCGGATGGTTGGATCCCCGATCCCAGCAGAGGGCGGGGAAGAATCGGTCGGCTGCGGCTCTCCGCGGGAACGGTCCTCGGTGGAAGGAGGATTTCGATGCGTCGACCAGCCGGCGGTGAGGTCCCCGCCTCCTCTTCCTCAATTTTGTGCCTTTCGACTTATGGGACAACCAGATTGAAAACAACTATCTGTGTAATCCTAAGAATAACTCTTTTCGGTCACATGATTTTCATGGGACGGTCAATATATTTTTTATGTTAAACGCATCACCTAACAACATAAATTAAAAATTTCTTTTAAACCCCTATCTAACAACATAAATTAAGAAAAATAAAGTGTAGACACAGCTGAGATGGAAGGACCTAAGTGAAAAAAAAACAGTGTGCTTGTGATCAACATCACGTGGTATATAGTAGAGGCTTGTGAATCACCTTCTCGAAGCCTAGCCGCCTGCCGGGCGCCCAGCCAGGCGACCGGCGGGGCGAGGGGAGGAGGAGGAGGTGGCGAGGAAAGATGGAGGAAGGCAGGGCGTGGAGGGGACGCGGCCAGGCGGGGCAACGGTGAACTGACGCGCCTCACAGGCCGATTTGGTCTGATTAATATGAATCGTCGGATCTCATGACGGTCCATATTTTAGATTGTGTATATTAAAATCTATCCTCGCTCTCTAACACTAATATTGTATCCTTCAACTCTCTCTCTCTCTTCTCCACGGGCGGTGACAGAGCCGCGGTGAGGCGGCGGCGCTAGGGGGCGGGTGGCTGCGGTGGCGGCGATGGCGGCGGCAGCCAGTCGCCCGGCCACTGCGTCAGGCGCGCCTGGTAAACGCTGAGTAGAGCTTCGACGCATGAAAAAGAGCTGTTTACCTCCCACTGTGTCCGCCGCGTAATCACGCGCTGAGCCCTGTTCGGACTCGGAGTGCGGAGGCCGGATCCGAATTGCAACGCGCGCAAGCCCTGGCCTCAGCTTCACCGCGAAAGGGATCTCGCATGCTGCGCCCCGGGACGCGCGAAGACCTAAGAACGAGCCTTCCCTCGCCACGTCCTCCGGCGGCAACAACTCGATCGGCACCCGCAGGTGTCAGGATGGCGGCGCCGTGCATCCGGTCCGCGGACTGCCTCGGCCAGGCCGTGTAGGTAGTGTTCTTTACTTACCAATGATGGCAATTAGTCTGAACAAACATGATCTGATACAGCTTGCACCTGAGCAGCCTTGGCCAGGCAGTGACAGTAAGCAGCAGCAAGAGTGCAGATCTGTCAGGATTTTGTTTCGCAAGGTGGCGAACTCTTTTTGTTTTTTTTTTGAATCGGAGGCGGCGAAACTCTTTTTGTTTTTCGAATCGGAGTCGGCGGACTCGAGAGAGCCCGGACCTTTAGCAACATGAGAAGAATATATAGTGCTTTGATGGGATGACCTGAATCCGACGGTTGCAAGTGCCACCCTTATATCGGACGGCAGCCCCTGCTCCAGAGGTAAAGCATCTGCGTCCGTCAGCCCACAACCCCATCTTCGTCTCCAGGCTTTTTCAACGGCCCAACATCTAACCATCAAGTAGCCTCCGTTCTGCAGCCCGTGCCTCTCGTAGAATCGTAGTTCTGCGGCCCTGAAGGCCCGACAGCCATTGTCTGGTCGTTGGACCACGGTCCACACATAGGAGTTTATCCCTAACTATTGTACAAATTTAGTTTCATCAATCCACTGACTGCCAGGTACAAATGTCTTTACTGCCTTTCGTTACTAACTTCATCGTACGATACTAGAGGAAGCGTAAATATACAGTGCACAGTTGTAACGTGCTCTGCGTTGCACACGGCCTGCTGCGCGTGCCCATGCTCTCACACCATGGCGGCCAGCTCCTCGAAGAAGAGCTCCTTGAACCGCTCTATGCGCTCCGGCTCCAGCGCCACGGCCACCGCCACGCCGCCGCCCTTCCCTGGGCAGCTCAGCAGGTACACGAACCCCGTGTAGTACATGAGCGCCGGCGCCAGCAGCGCCGGCTCGCCCCACCCGAAGTCGGCGTCGTACGACGGCATCCCGAGCCAGCTGATCACCCGCAGGTCCGTGCCGGGGATCCCGCCCCGCGGCAGCGCGCCCATGTCCGCCGCCTCCAGGTAGTCCACCACCGACCGTGCGTACTCGTCGCCGTGCCCCGTCGCCGCGCGGAGCCGCCGCGCCACCAGCCCCAGCACGCCGCCGCCCAGGAGGTCGCCGACGCGGGCGGACACGGAGGCGCGCACCACCGCGTTGCCGAAGTAGGCCTCGGGGAGCGGCGGGGAGAGGCGGGCACGCATGTCCACCATCGTGTAGAGGCGGGACTCGGCGTCGCGCGGCAGGGCGCGCGCTGCGCACGCGCAGCGCCAGACGTGGGCCACCAGCGCGCGGAAGGTGGATGTCGCGGCGCCCGCGCGGGCGCGTAGCGCCGCGACCTGCTCGCCGGTCACGCGGAGGATCGCGCTGGCGTACTCCGGCTGCTTGTTGTTGTTGTTGCCGACGGGTGATGGTGCCGGGGGCCCGGCGGCGCCATACTCGCGGGAGTGGTCGAAGCGGGCGGTTGGCAGTGGCAGCGGGCGCGCGCGGAGTGGCGTGCGGTCGAGGGACGGAGGCACGATGGCGCCGGCCGCGCCGCGGGCGATGCCAGCCCACGTCCGGATGAAGTGGAACGCGCTGCGGCCGTCGATGACGAAGTGGTGCATCGCCGTGCCGAGCGCCACGCCGCCGCACCGGAAGAAGGTGACCTGCCGAGACGCGCACGCACCGGTGTAGTAAGTGATCTTGACCATCTTTGTCATCACGAGTCCAGGAATCATTCTGTTTTTTTTCTCGTGTTGCTTTTTCAATAAAAATAAAACAGTGCCTACTTTTAACCATAGTTCAGGAGATTAGCTGGATTAAATACTCAGAGTCATGCCATGCACGCATGCAAAAGTTTATCCATAATAAAAAGCGAGCGGACAAAAAAAATGGTGAGGGCAAAACAGAGGTCCATGTAACGACCTGAAGCATGAGCAATGGTGATCCGCCAGCGGACTCCCACTTCGGCACGAACAAGTCGCGCATCTTGGTGGACGGCGCGAAGCCCTCGTAGTCGTCAAGCGCGGCTGCGGACCGCGCGACGACGAAGAGCGCGCCCTCGTCATTGCAGTCGATCTCGGTACGGCCGTCGGCGCCCTGGCCGAGGCGGCCGGCGAAGGGGTAGAACGGTACCAGCGCCCTGGCCAGCGCAGCTCGCAGGACTTCGGCCGAGAAGAAGTCGTCTGCGCCCGGCGGCTGCAGATCGTCAAGGGCGCGGCGGAAGAAGTAGACCGTCGGCGTGTACCCGCTCCTCGCAGCGAGGTCGAGGTTGGACAGCCAGAGCGCGCGCCGCGGCGTTGGCTCGCTCGGCGCGACCAGCTCCGACGTGATCACCTCGACGGCCATTCTTCCTCAAATCCTGTGTGGCGCGTGAGTGGTTCGGTTCCGTTTCCGCGCCCTACTAGCAAGTGCAATGCGTGAAAAAGTGTGTGAGTGCACGACTCAACGGATCTCGGTCTTGGGATTTATAGGGAGCTACAATGTTGGTTTGGTTGGGAAAAAAATTCTATGTGGGGGTGTTGATCACTCATCTTTACTTTTGGTGTGTCAATTATCCTTTTTCAATATTAAACATTTTATTAAACTCAGATGTATCCAGACGAGACAATGTAATTTACACTTTGCTTCTGATAACGAAAATGCACGCAGCCATAGTACTGAATACGCTTAATTTAAGTGCCTTGCAACGGTTTATTTTCTTAGTTCTCTATGTGCATCTTTAACCACTGGTCTACCTTATCATTTAGAATTACGCTATGTCATCATCCGGTGCATTGTATTATGAATATATTCAATATGATTTATATATTTTAAACTAAATTTTAAAGAGTTTGATCAAACTTTGATCAAGCCTAATATTTAAAGCCAATGGAGATCTGGGTGCATGTTTTGTTCCTAATTTAGGTGGGAAGAAAATAAAGGGCATACCCAGTGCTGAAAGCTCCCACACGTTGTGGGGTCTGGGGAAGGGAATTTCTAGGCAGCCTTCCCCTTGCTTATTTTGCAAGGTGGGAAGAAAATAAATAGTATATATCTAAAACTACCAAAAGGTTTTATTTAGATGCGTGTTTTCTTCTTGAAGAAGGAAAAGTACGAGATCCTATGTTAGCCCTTACTTTTCTGTAATACTATAAAGAGGAGACAAGACTAAATTTCCTAAAAACAGTAACAATATATTCGGTACTGTCATTGACACTGGGGTCGAGATTCTAATCAATGGTGTGCACACACCCATTGTCTGCGTGCTTGTTGTATTGAAAATGTTCTAAAAAGATTCGGATTATAAAGTATCGCCTCAAAAAGTTGAAAACAAAGACAATTGTTCACAAGTCGTACAAAAAACGAATAAGGCAAATTGACCTTTGGAAACATAGGCAGGCAGCACTGTTCAGTCGCGTCGGCTCGCGTGAGCAGTGCGGCAGGAAAAGCAGTGGGGTGGAGTGCTTGCTTGTTCTTGGTGGCGTTCGCTTCAATAGTGCCACTTCACCAAAACCTCTTCCGCCGTCGATGACAAAAAGGCGGCTTTCAGATATAGGAGAATTCAGCTCACTGACCCAACTAATCAGTTCACAGGCTTAATCCATTCTGCTGAGAATCGCGGTGCATCCTCAGCAGCACCACTCGCTCGGGACGGCGAGACCAACCGCTCCGCTTCCCCCTTCGCATGGTATGGGGACGAAAGGATCATTTGGACTGCGTCACCGTCGCCATCCCCTGCCGCTTCCGGCTCCCCTCCGCCGTCCCCGTGAAGAGTGCGGTGCACGGCGGCGGCGACGCCGTCGGTTCGCAGGTGATGCCGCGCGCGCTGCCATCGGTTACCTACCCGTCGATTCCTGGAGCGAGCTGGCTAGTTTCGAGGGACGTGACCTCTGCATGGGCTAACAAATAGAAAAGACCGGGCTATCTTTGAAACAAGCCCCCTCCAGCCCATTAAGGCCTGCGTCTACGTACGTCGTGCTCTAGGCCCACGAAAATGCCAAAGCTTACAGCCCCAAACATTGGTGATTCTGCAACTTTCCGAGTTGTGCTGCCGTGAAGTACTCAAAGCTTCAATCCTTTGGTAAAGATGCATTTTCAATTCGAACCTGTTCTCGTGTACAGGTATCCTGCCTCGGCGTTACATAAAGCTGCAGCCAAGCAGAGTGTTCCCCACACTGTTTGTTACACAAGGCAGTAAGCAGTTGAAGTAGCATCTCGTCACGTGCATTATGTACGATACAGAGAGACAAACTAGAAACGCACATCATCCACTGCTTCACCTTCACTCGCCGTAGAAGGCCTTCTCGAAGCACTGCAGGTACTCGGGCTCCAGCGCGAACAGCACGAAGACGGGGTCGTCCTTGTCCGGCCCCTGCGTCACGTACGCCGTGCCGCTGCCGAACATCTGCGCCGGCGCGACGAACCCCGGGCGGCCCCACCCGAAGTCGGCGTCGTAGATGGGCATGCCGAGCCAGCTGACCACCCACAGGTCCGACTCCGGCATGAACTGCCCGCGCGCGGCCTGGCAGCCCTTCTCCGACTCCAGCTCCAGGTAGTCGATCACCGACCGCACGAACGCGTCGTCCACGCGGGACACGGCGCGCTTGATCCGGTCCGCCACGAAGCCCAGCGGCTGCGACAGCACGTCGCCGACCTTGACGGTCACCAGGTCGCGCACGATGGCGTTGCCGAAGTAGGCGGCGGGCAGCGGCGGGCGGAGGCGCTGCCGGATGTTGGCGGGGACGCGGAGCCTGGTGTCGCCGTCGGCGGGGAGCCCCCGGGCGACGCACATGGCGTGCCACAGGTGCGCCGTGACCGCGCAGTAGGTGGACGCGCCCTCGCCGCAGCGGGACTTGATGTCGGCGAGGAGCTCGGGCGGGACGGCGTAGACGCGCGTCACGAAGGGGCGCGGCGAGCCGTTGAGGTAGGACGGGGAGTAGACCGGGTGGTCGAAGGGGACGTGCGGCGGGGAGCGCGCGCGGAGGAGCGTGCGGTCGTGGAACGGCGACGCGTCGGGGATCTGCTCCCCGCGCGCCAGCGCCGTCCACGTCCGGATGAACTGGAACGCGCCGGCGCCGTCCATCGTCACGTGGTGCATGCCCGTGCCCACGGCCACGCCGCCGCACTTGAGGAACGTCAGCTGCAAGGAAAATAGGGAAAGCACATTATTACAGTCGTGCTACTGATCACATTACATTCAGGTTCAACGTGACACGAGCGGTAAGCTCGTGGGGGTCCGACGGTCCTGACCATGTGTGGTAATGGAGTTCCGTATCAGTAAATTTTGGCCGAACTGTCAATCGCGAAGACGCCAGGCAAGCTTTCTAACCCGATCGGCAATGGAATTCTTTTTTCTTGGATAAAGCTGTTGACTGTTTCAGCCTAAGCCGGAACTTGTACTAGTACCTACGTAGGTCACATTATTGTGCCAGAAAAAGCAGGAACTTGTACTGTTCGGCTTGCTTTCGGTGCAACAGCAGAAACTTGCAAATTAGTTAGCATTGGATTACTATCTTCAGCCTAAGCAGAGTACACATCTATCTTCGCAGCGAAAATATCTCGCAGGGATGCGCCACGACCGGCGCAACGGGGGACCTGAGTCCCGTGCCCGCGGACGCCGGGACCGGTGTTGTAATTTATGAACACTGCTCGTTACTGCTCTTTACAGTTGACAAGCGCGCGGTTACACCGGTCGCTACAAAATATAGTGAGCCGGCATCACGGGCCGTGTGATGGTCTACCCCTACCGTTATTGCACTGGATTCTAAGTCAACTCTTCTTTTTAATGCTAACCCTACAGCTGACGGTGCAAGAACGAAATGGTCTAGAGAAACAGTCTTGGTTAGGGCCGTGGGCAGCAGGCCCGTCTTAAGTTCAGCCAACCGCTCCTTTTAATCACCTAAATATTGCTATTGGTAGTAGGAATGCTACGTGCTGCCGATTGCCGAAAGCTGTGTAATCGTGCGTAGCACGCGGCCTCGGCCGTTTGGCCACAGCTCTGAAACCTATCGACATATCACCCCCCACCCCAAGGAGCTGTTGCCGGGGAAGCATCAAAGTAGCGAGGAGGAGGTACCAGCCGCCACTGTCGACGGGTCCGAGTACGTGCCTGACATTACTTGGGGTGGACCGCGCCGGTGGCGCGGCCGGCAGCGGCGACGGACGTGTTCCCGTACAACCCAAATGGTCCCTGGCCTTGGTCCGGAAAGCTATGGTAATTTGGTTTGCAGCCACCATCTTGGCGTGTATCAGCTTGCCACGCTCTTTCATTCGTCAATCGTCGTGGTTACCTCCACCGGTGGACAACACGAAACCTATCCCAAACCTAGTAGAATCCGCAGCCGGAGAGCCGCGACCCTTGTTTCTTTTGACGCTCAAGGGCTGTTCATGCGATGCCATGCGATGCGACGGGTCAACTTTGTTCTTTTTTAAAGAAAGAAAACAGGAACATAATTCTCACCCAAACACCCGTTAATACCACGCTGTCACGGTGGGCCACTTCTTAAGGGGCCCATGACACAGTGTACGGTAAACAGACAGCTCGATGTACACTACTACGACCCCGATTTTTTTCCTGAATTTTCAACTGACGTGCCGCGCACATGGGTTAGTTGACCAGGACAAACAAGGCAGGCGGTAAAACTGTAATAATAGCTCGATCGGCGAGCGTACCTGGACCATGGCGAGCACGCAGGGCGGCTCGCCGGACTCGGCGAAGGGGACGAGCAGCCGGCGCGCCTCGGGCGAGGGCTCGAAGTCCCGGAACACCTCGTCGCCGGTGAAGTCGGCCCGCGCCACGGAGAACAGCGCGCCCTCGCCGGTGCAGTCGATCTCGATGCGGCCCCCGGGCCCCGTCGCCAGGCGCCCCGCCAGCGGGTAGAACGGCACCAGCGCCCGCGCCAGCGCCTCCCGCAGCCGCGCCGGCTCGAAGAAGGGAGGCGACCCGGGCCCGGCCGCCCCGTCGCCCCCGGGCTTCGGCGGGTAGTAGTAGACGAGCGGCGTGTGGGTCTTGGGCACGGCGAGGTCCAGGTTGGACAGCCACAGCGTGCGGCGCGGTGTCGCCTCGCTCGGTGCCACCACCGTCGTCTCCAACACCTCCACCTTCATCTCCGATTCTCTCTCTCTCTCTCCTATTCGCTTCTACCTCCTTATCAGGCTCTGACCCTCTCCCTGTCTCTAGCTCTGCTTCTTGATCTGTGATGAGGGGCAGCGAGGCGACGAGTGAGGGTTTATAAAGAGTGGAGCGGGCGGGAGTATAATAACCAGTGACCGAGGGAGGCTTTTCTTTCACCGTACCGGCACGGCTGATTTGATGAGCCGGCTGGTTAATCCGACGGCGGTGTCTCATCGCCGTCACCTGCGACGGTGCCATTAAAACTGATCCGAATTTAGTCGGTGTTTAACCCTGAGTCCCTGACCCGGCTCGCCGGACGGTCACCCGTCGAGACATGAGCGCGGCGTCACGGGGCCCGTCATGGAAGAAGATATGGCATGGGACGAGCTTGTCGCGAGCGACAGCACGATCGAGCAACAGCTTGCGTGTAACCTCTGCCCGGGAGCAAAACGTGGTAGTGGATCGTTCGGATCGAGGATTGGATTGTTGCTTCCGCTTTTCTATGCCGGGTTGGACCGATCGCTACGTGGAGCCGCCTAATTTTTCCGCCCGTGAGCACGTGAAAGTTAGCTGACGCGGACACGGCCCCGGGTTTGAAACAGGAGGGCGGCGACGGCACGGAGCAAGGCCTGTATCTATCTATGTATGGCGCCGCCCACCGCCGGCGTCCTGACCACACGCGCCGCCCCGTTCCAGACAGATCACCATCGTCCTGCCTGCGCCTGCCGGAACGCCTGGTGCGCTTCATCGATGGGCTTCAAGGACGCGTCTCGCGGTCGTCGCTGCATCAGCAGAAAAGCACCCCGGGCGGAGGGCGAGAAACGAGCAGGCCACAACCCTGCTCCGGTATACAGCAGCGATCTGACTGAGCGTAGGCGTAGGGGTAGTGCCCATTCACTCTCGCCCGCGACACTACACCGCACATGGAAGCTGCGAAGCTTGTTGAGTTTCAGACATTCCTCTCAAGTCTCAACCCTTCGATGATTGATCGGGTGACGTGTTGTTTCAGAGACGAAGTAAACCCTGTTTCCTAAAACCTTTTCTTCCAGTATTCAATGTTGTTTGTACTCCCGCACACAGCGCTTAGTTTGTTTCAGTCTTTACTAAAGTCTAGCTAGATTTGCATGTGCATGACCACGTCCAGTTCATGCGCGTCCGTGGAGCTCAGGAGCGTCTAACGCGGCAGCGCGTCTTCTGTTTTCCCGCAATAAATGGCCACGATCTGGCCAACGTGTACTCGCTCTCACGTTTTGCTATATGACTCAATACTATGTATCAGAAAAGCTGCTGAGTTTTTTTACACCACAAAACTTCTCTCAAGTTTCTCTCATCTCCCTAACCTCTGAGGTGACCGATCTTAACGGTGACCCGACGATCTCCAACATTTGATATCACAGCCGCGTTCGTTCCAAGAGACGATGTCAAGCCAGCCCCCGACATCGCGCCGCAACCGTCGCCAGTCCCTGTCGCCGCCACCACGCCGTGAACACCGCCACCAGAATGGACGAGGAATCGTCGTCGAGCGCGTCATCGAGAAGTCGACATCGGGCGTTGTCTACCCCATGCTTACACGCACGAACTACACCGAGTGGTCCCTGGTAATGCGCGTCAATTTGCAGGCAGCTGGCCTGTGGGACGCCATCGAGCACGGCGACGTCAAGTACCGCGACGACAGGAACGACCTCGCGGCACTGCTCCGGGCTGTTCCGGCGGAGATGCAGGCTGGACTGGCGGTGAAACCGACTGCCCGAGAAGCGTGGGAGGCGATTCGAAAGGTTCGCATTGGAGGCGAACGGGTCAAGGAAGCAAACGCCGAGAGGCTGCGATGAGAATTTGGCGATATCACCTTCAAGTACGGTGAATCAGTGGAGGACTTCACGGCGCGTCTCACCACTCTGTTGAACCAGCTGCGAGTTCTCGGCGATGACATCTCCGAGAAGGAAGTCATTAAGAAACTGCCCCCACTCCGTCCCCGACAACCTGGAGCAGATTGCGATCTCAATCGAGACCCTACTCGACCTCGACAGCATGTCGATAGAAGAAGCCGTCGGGCACTTGCGCGCCGTGGAGCAGCACAAGAAGTCTGCACCCACGAAGGACAATGGCGGTCGGCTACTCCTCACTGAATAAGAGTGGATGGAAGCATGAAGAGCCGTGAAGGGGTTGGGTTTAGCTCAGGCTCCAAACATGGTAGCGGCAGCAATAGAGGGAGAGGCCGCAAGTCGGATGCTGGTGGGAGAAGAAACAAGACGTCGTCCGGGGCAGGCCGGAGCGACGTATGTGCCTATTGTGGGAAAAAAGGTCATTGGGCCAGAGAATGTCGGAAGAAGAAGCGAGATGAAGAGGCCAACGTGGCTCAAGCCGAGGAGGAGGAACAGGGTCTACTCCTTGCCCACGGTGTTAAACTTGGGGCATCTCCAATGACCGACATGTCTGCAACATCTCCCAAGGACTTCCCACGCCAACTTCTGGAGATTGAGGAGCAGCACTTACACGCTGACTTGGGGCCGAAGGAAGAGCAAGGTCGGTGCCGATGGGTACTCGATACCGGTGCAACAAACCATATGACGGGGTCCAAGGAACTCTTCGCCGAGCTGGACACTCACGTCGTTGGATCTGTCAAATTCGACGATGGATCAGTCACCCGGATTGAGGGGCGAGGGTCCATCATGCTCGACTGCAAGAACGGCGAGCATCGCACGTTAACTGGGGTGTATTACATCCCGAGCCTTAAGGCTAGCATCATAAGCCTTGTCCATCTCGACGAAGGTGGATGCAGTGTGAGTATCAGTGGAGGTGTTCTTCGTATATTCGACCAAGATCAACGCCTCCTCGCCAAGGCACAACACTCCCCATCTAGGCTCTACAACCCGTAGCTAAACGTTGGTCGTCCGGTGTGCCTGGCGACCAGAAGCTCCGAGGTGGCCTGGCAGTGGCATGCTCGATACGGGCATCTGAACTTCGCATCACTACGGAAGCTGGCAAACTACCAAATGGTACATGGGTTACCCCCACTTGACCAGGTGAATCAAGTATGTGAAGGTTGTCTCATTGGCAAGCAGTGGCGGAACCCGTTCCCGACTCAGTCCCGGCGGCGAGCAAAACATGTCCTCGACCTTCTGCATGGTGATGTCTATGGTCCCATCACGCCTACGACTCCTAGCGGTAACAAGTATTTCCTATTGCTTGTTGACGATATGAGTCGGTTTATGTGGGTTTACCTTATCTCGAGCAAGGACCAAACGCCACATGAAATCAAGAATTTTCAAGCGGCTGTTGAGGTGGAAACCGGCAGAAAGCTAAAGGCCTTCCGAACTGACCGTGTGTGTGGGGGGGGGGGGAGTTCACCTCCGTGGAGTTTAGCCGGTACTGCGCCGAACGTGGCGTTGAGTGCCATCTGACCGCCCCTATTCTCCACAACAGAATGGGGTGGTTGAACGCCGCAATCAGAGCATGGTCGCCATGGTGCGGTGCATGATGAAAGCGAAAGGTTTGCCAGGGCACTTTTGGGGCGAGGCCGTGTCAACAGCGGTGTTCATCCTCACCAGAGCTCCAACACGTGCACTCGATGGCAAGACTCCCTATGAAGCTTGGTATGGGCAAACACCAGCGGTACACTTTTTCCGAACGTTTGGCTGTGTCACTCATGTCAAGAGCTCGCGACTGAACCTCAAGAAGCTGGAGGATCGAAGCATGAGAACCATCTTCGTCGGCTATGAAACTGGCTCCAAGGCATACCGATGCTTCGACCCCGTGCGTGAACGCATCATCATTTCACGCGACGTCGTCTTTGATGAGGCGGCTCAGTGGAATTGGGATGACGGAGTTGACAGATCGGTAAGCAAAGATGAACCTTTTGTCATTGAGTATACTACAAAAGTCACCACCGAACATGCAGCTGCACTAGCTTCCATGTCGCCGTCTCCTACACCACCTGTGACCCCGCTTGCAGCACCTGAACCCGACAGGGATGTCGAGTTCGCTCACCACCGCAAGGACTTGACAATGAGGACCTTGATGTGGACCAAGACGGTGATGCACCACTTTGTTTTAGGGCAATGGATGCTCTCTTCAGTGATGCACTCTCTCCCTCAGTCGGTCGTGTTACGCATGATCATATGCTCAACGGTTTTTGCACCGGTGGCACGCTTGGAGTCGGTGCGCATGATGTTGGCATTGGCAACACACACACGGTGGGAAGTCCATCACGTGGACGTAAAGAGTGTGTTCCTCAATGGTGAGCTCAAAGAGGATGTCTACGTGTAGTGATGAAAACGGATCGAATATTTTCCGATCCGTCCGCAACCGTTTTTGAAGATATCCGATCCATATCCATTTTGATGGGATTTTTTTCGGATACGGATATGGATTCGGATATTTTAAATCGGATATCGGATCGGATATGGTTTTCGTCAGAATCCGTCCGTTTTGTCGGATATCCATATTGGGTCGGATATATCCGAACAATATCCGAGATATACCCGACCCAACTAATTCAATTGGGCCCACATCCAGCCATAGCTCACAGGCGAGAGGCCACAACCACCTTCCCTACGGCCCTACCCGGCTACCCCGAGGCCCGAGCCCGAGCGGAGTCCTCCTCCACCTCCAATCTTGCCTCTGACCTAGGGTTTACCAGTTTGCCATTGCCACAGGCCATAGCGCCGCCGCCGGCCAAGTGCCCCAGCCGCCATCCCCGAGCCTCCAACGGCCGCGGCCCCCGAACCATGTATGAATTTGATGTGGATGCATTTTGAATTAAATGTATGAACTATGAATTATATGTTACTTGTGAATTATTTTTCCGAAATAAATATCCGAATTCCGTCCGATATCCATATTTTTCCGATCCGATGAATCCGTTTCCGATACATCCGATATATCCGATACCATATCCGTTTCCGACAACATCCGATCCAATCCATTTCCGAAATTTTTAATATGGATATGGATATGGAAAAGCATTTTATCCGTCCATATTCGTCCGTTTTCATCCCTATCTACGTGAAACAACCTCCTGGCTTTGTTCTTCCTGGTGATGAACACAAGGTGTTCTGTCTTCACAAGGCTTTGTACGGATTGCGTCAAGCTCACCGAGCCTGGAACGCAAAGCTGGATGTCACACTGACTTTACTTGGATTCAGGAGAAGCAACTCTGAGCATGGTATGTACACTCAGACTAAAGGAAGTGGACGCCTGATCATAGGTGTCTACGTGGATGATTTGATCATCACCGGCACAAGTGTGAACAACATCAAAGGTTTCAAGCTGGAGATGCAAAGCAAGTTCCAAATGAGTGATCTTGGCCTCCTCTCATACTATCTCGGAATTGAGGTAAACCAAAATCTTGATGGCATTTTCGTCTGTCAATCTGCTTATGCTGGGAAACTCCTGGATCGGTGCGGACTAGGATGTGCAACCCGAGTCTATCTCCCCATGAAAAACAGACTTAAACTGAGCAAAACCAGCACTGAGCAGAAGGTGAATGCATCGGATTATAGAAGTGTCATTGGAGTATTGCGGTACCTACTTCACACAAGGCCTGATCTTTCCTTCGCCGTTGGGTATCTCAACCGGTTCATGGAGGAACCACGAGAAGATCATCTCATCGCGGCCAAGCGTGTGCTTCGGTATGTTGCCGAAAAATGGAAGCATGGGTTGTATTACACCAGGCATGGCGTCGAGCCTCCAAGACTCATCGGCTATAGTGATGCTGACATGGCCGGTGACGTCGACTCTCGCATGAGCACAAGTGGCATTATCTACTTCTTGGGAGGTAATCCGATCTCATGGCAATCATCTAAATAGAGAATTGTTGCTCTTTCATTGTGCGAGGTAGAATATATTGCAGCGGCCATGGCAACGTGTCAAGGGATTCGGCTATCACGTCTCTTGATAGACATGGTCGGAGCACCAATTGAAGTGTCGGAGCTCAAGGTCGACAGTCAGCCCGTGATTGCACTAAGTAAGAATCCCGTTTTTCATGAGCGAAGTAAACACATTGATGTACACTACCATTTCATTCGGGATTGCATTGATGAAGGAAGAATCAAGTTAGTGTACATCTCAACTCAAGAGCAGTTGGCGGACGTTCTGACCAAGGCACTTGGGCACGTTCTGTTCAAGGAACTCTGCATCAAGATCGGCATGGTGCCGACAACGAACTGTGTGCAGGATTAGGGGGGAGAAATGTTGTTTGTACTGCCGCACACAGCGCTTAGTTTGTTTTAATCTTTCCTAAAGTCTAGCTAGATTTGCATGTGCATGGCTACGTCCAGTTCATGCGCGTCGGTGGAGCTCGGGAGCGTCTAACGCTGGAGCGCATCTTTCGTTTTCCCGTAAGAAATGGCCACGATCTGACCAACGTGTACTCGCTCTCACGTTTTGCTATATGACTCAATACTATGCATCATAAAAGCTGCTGAGTTTTTTGCAGCACAATACTTCTCTTAAGTTTCTCTCATCTCCTTGAGCTCTGAGGTGACCGATCTCAACGGTGACCCGGCGTCTCCAACATTCAAGCACTGGCATCGGTCAGAGAAAGTAGTGACGAACTAGATGAGCGAGGAAAGTGTACGTAGCAAAGAAGAGGAAGGGAGGTTCATCATGAAGAAATCAAGACCCAAGTGCGTAAGTACTGTGTCCCCGATTTTCGTTTCTCGATTATTGCCGACGTCGTAAAAACGTAGGCTCCGACCGCTTCAGATTTTGCTGTACCATTTTGGGCGAGACAATTGAAATTTTACCATCCTCAACAGTGGGCTTCGCCAAAATACCACTCCCAACATGTGACACTCTAAAATACCATTATAATTCTTCACACTTTGCTCGTTTGCCACTGTGATATTATTTTAACACTAACTGATCTTTTTAACACTTAAACAAAATTAACTGGACAAAAATACGCTTAATCTTATTTTCTATTTTGCTTACCCTAATTTTCTATTGTTTCCTCTGGCGGTTCTTCTCCCTACCTCCTCTAGAGTGCGGCGCCGCCTCTCCAGCTACACGGCTCCGCCACCACCGCTGAACAGCGCCGGCAGCGCTCGAGGCCAACGCAGGCAGCGCAGGCAGCGCCGGCAGCGCTGATTGTTGCAGGCAGCGCCGACAGCGCTCGAGGCCAACGCAGGCAGCGCAGGCAGCACCGATTGTGTCGAGAACCCCGCACTCGACGCCTGCAGCCGCCGCCAACGCCTCCAAGCAGCGCAGGCAGCGCCGATCGTGCCGAGGCCCCCGCGCTCGACGCTACATCAGCCCCCGACGCCTCCAAGCAGCGCCGATCGTGCCCCCGCGCTCGACGCCTGCAGCGGCCCGCCGACGCCCCCAGGGGCCCTGCACGACTGATACACGTCGCAGCGTCAATGTCGCCTTCGCCAACCGACGTGGCGGGGTCGCATTCGCCATCAGACGTGGTTATGCCCCCGACGCCGCCCGATGTGGTGATGCCTTATGTGCTGCTCGATGCCCCGGCCCCCATGCTGTCTCCTTCGGACGTGAGCAGGCCTCCAGTGCGACGAGAAGCCACCGCCACGCCTCTTCCTCCGCTTGCCGATCTTCCGCCTCCAATTTCGGTATTTTTTATATACTTATTTAAATTTCTACTTATATTTGATGTATGTGTTTCCATCTCATAATCATCTTTATGATGAATTTGTGTTTTTTGCAAACTTCTTTTGACATGATGAGCATGCAATATGAGAATGTTAGCATGGAGAACGAGGAAGGTTTTGGTGGTGATGCAATGTATGTTATTTTCGTTATTGTCAGTTCTTATGTTTTGTTGATGTACGTTATTATTGCAATTTACCAAGAAGTTTATTTTTGTATGATCATATAGGTTGTCTTTACCGTCATAACAAAATGTTGATTGGGATGCAATACAAATTGAAGAATGGCATGATAATGAAGGAAGGCTAGAAGTTACTAGTGAGAATCATATATATGATCTTTTGGGTTTAAGACATGAGCATGATATGACAGCGGAAAAGGCAAGGGAGGATGCTGAAAATATAAGAACAGCTATGAATGGACATGATATTCAAGGTGTTGTTATTCCAATCAATGATGACATACGAGAAGAGAGAACAATTATATATGATAAGAATAATCCTGTGATAGAACTTGGCAACTTATATCCATCAATGAAGGAGTTCAGGTTGGCTATGAGACAATATGCGATTAACAAAGAATTTGAGTTAGGCATTGAGGCAACCGATATATACTACTAAATACCGTGGCTACTGTAAAGGTGACAATTGTCCTTGGAGAATAGCAGCACGTATAGAGCGGAAAGGCTCTCCCACCGTTGTGGTACGAACTTGTTACATATCATTTTTGATAACTTTGTGTTACAATATGTGATTTTAAATAACATTATATCACTATGTTTATGTTTTAGGTGGTGGTGTTGATTGATGAGCACACTTGTACGTCAAGTGGTAGAAGAAAAACTACTACACCTACTAGTGCTTGGGTTGCTTCAAAAGTCCTTCCTATACTTCGGAAGACACCTGATCTTGGTGCCAAAGAGTTGCAATCAAGATTGCAGGATACTCATAATTGCATTATTTCTTATGACACGGTTTGGAAGGGGAAAGAAAAAGCCTTGAAAGAGTTGTATGGTAGTTGGGAGGAAAGTTTCCAACTTTTATTCAATTGGAAGGAAGAGATATTAAAGTGGTCACCAAATAGTGTTGTTGAGATTGAACTAGAAGTGGATGATGATTGTAAACTCTACTTCCGAAGGTTCTTTTGTGCACTTGGTCCTTGTATTGAAGGTTTTTTGGAGGGATGTATGCCATATCTTAGTGTAGATGCAACTGCATTAAATGGAAGATGGAATGGGCACCTAGCTTCAGCTACTAGTGTTGATGGTCACAACTGGATATTTCCAGTTGCTTTTGGTTTTTTTGACAAAGAGACAAATGGTAACCGGACTTGGTTCATGACACAACTACACAAGGCTATAGGAGATCTTCCACTACTTGCAATTTGCACTGATGCTTGCAAAGGTTTGGAAAATACAGTGATGTCTGTTTTCCCTAATGCTGATAAGAGAGAATGCTTTAGGCATCTTATGAACAACTTCATCAAAAGCTATCATGGTTCAGAATACATGTTTCCTGCAGCAAGGGCATACAAGAAAGAAGAGTATGACCATCTTATGGCGAATGTTCTCTCTAATCCGGACATATGTCATTGGCTAGATACATATCATTTCTTCACATGGTATAGAAGTGGATTCAACCCGACAATTAAGTGTGACTATATCACCAACAATGTTGCTGAATCATTCAATAATTGGATAAAAGACATTAAAGACTTACCCGTGTGTGAGCTTGCTGACAACATTAGAGAGATGATCATGACTTTATTTTATAGGAGGAGGAGGATTGGACATAAACTCAATGGGAGAATATTACCTGCTGTCATACAAGTCTTAAAGGCAAGAACTCGGGGACTAGGTCACTTGACGGTTGTGAAAGGTAACTACTATTTATGTTGTTTATTTTGTTATGTTCATGGATACAATATTAACGGTATGTTCATTTCTCAATGATCATACAGGTGGCTACTAATGCTGCAGAGGTGCGAGACAATAATAATTGTCTTGCTAGGCATGTTGTCAAGGCTTACATGCGTATGCGTTCATGTGAAGAATGGCAACACACAGGTAAACCATGTCAACATGCACTTGCTCTAATAACAACCCAACAAATTAGAGATGTGAGAATGGAGGACTTTGTTGATGAATTTTACTCCGTTGATAAGTTCAGAAATGCATATAAGAGGATAGTAGAGCCACTTACCGACAAGTCACAATGGCCAAAAGTGGACATAGCTAGTGACATACATGCACCGATTGGAAAGAGAGGTGTAGGGCGACAAAGAAAATTGAGGATCAAAGGTTGTCTTGAAGGTGGTAGTGCTAAGAATGCAAATGGAAAGGAGGCTGAGAAAGAGAAGAAACTAATTAGAGGCAAGTTCAAATGTCTAAATTGTGGAGAACTGGGACATAGAAAAAACAGCCCTAAATGTCCTCTCAATGGAACAAAGAAAAGGTATGTTTCATTATTTATTTGCTTGTGTGATATTTTTCATACATTTACCTTCAATTCTTCATATAATTGTGTTTCTTTTCACTTTGTAGGAAGAGGAAGCCAAGAAAGAATACTCCTAAAGCTTGGTTTCCATTACCGCCCAACAACACCACTTAAGAAAGAGAGAGTGTAACTTGAGATATGAGAGATATGAAGTATTTTGTGTATGACTTGTGATATGTGAACTTTATTTTGTATGTCTTCGTGATATGTGAACTATATTTTGTATGACTTATGATATGTGACCCTTATTATATTGGTTGATGTGACATGTAAAAATTATTGGTATATGTTAAAGTTGTGTTACATTTTGTTGTGTACGTGTTCACTATTTGTTCCTATTTTTTAAATTTTTTTCATATACGAAATATATTTGTATGACTTATGATATGTGACCCTTATTTTATTGTTTGCTGTGACATGTAAAAATTATTGGTATGTTCAAGTTGTGTTACATTTTATTGTTTATGTGTTCACTATTTTTTCCAATTTTTTTAAAATTTTTTCATGTACGAAATATATTTTTTCTATTATGAAATATATTTTTGAAATAGTTATCCTTATTTTTGTAATTTATTTAAATTTATTTCTATTTTCCGTGTATTTTTCTGTGTTTTTTAGTTACTGTATTTTCCCTATTTTTATTTCCTGTATTTTCCCATTTTTGAATTATTTTAGCTTATTTATATTTTTGTATTTTCTGTTAATTTTTTTATATTTTAAAAACATATATTTATATTTTTTGTATTTTCTGTTAATTTTATATTTTAAAAACACACAAGGGTATTTTTGTCCAGTTAATTTTGTTTAAGTGTTAAAAAGATCAGTTAGTGTTAAAATAATATCACAATGGCAAACGAGCAAAGTGTGAAGAATTATAATAGTATTTTAGAGTGTCATATGTTAAGAGTGGTATTTTGGCAAAGCCCACTGTTGAGGATGGTAAAATTTCAATTATCTTGTTTTGGGCTGCAGCGGCTGCTGCTCCAAAAACAGCCACATGGAACCCAAACGGTCACAGCTGCAGCTGCCGCAGTCACAACAATCTCAAGCGATCTGAGCCGGATATGAAACACAGCATATTCTTAAGTTGGACAATATATTTGCTTCGTCGTATTCTTAAGTCCACCACTTGTTTGGACAAAGAATCACTCGAGCAACTTGGACGGCCTCTAATAAGCCAGTGACTTTGTTTTTTTTTTAAAGAACCAAGTCATCGCTGATGAGCACATATGAGTAATGAATAGTAGGAGCATATATACTGAATGTGGCTGACAGACCAAAAATTACAATGAAAAAAGAAAAAGAAAAAGATATTCAATTTGACTGAGCTTGACACTTGATTTTGTTTTCTGAGAAAGATAAATAATCCTTAGATATCATGCTGGCTGCTAAAGTCTGGCCCGTGGCTGGCTGGTCGCCCTGTCACTTTATGCTGGAGTTATAAAACTATCCACTGGTCACAGGATACTCGACAAAATTGCGATTTTTGTGGCCGCTGCCAGTTCAATTGTTTAAATGAAGCTAGAAGCATCGATTCTTGTAGCCACTGTCAGTTAAATATATATGACATCGGAGACTCTGTTCGTTTTCGATCCCAATCTGCTCGATCTCTGCCTGCTCCGGCGTTTGAATAGTAGCACATCCTTTTCGTGGAGAAGTCAAGCCCGGTTATAAATTTCAGACATGTTTTGCCCGTGCGATCGGGAAACCGAAGCACGTCAGACGTCACAGACTTTTGAACGATCGACTACGATCCGAACGGCGGTGAGCTTAGCTCGAGACTTGTTCTAGTAGCTCGATCAAGGTCCCTTCTGAATCTTACCGCTTCGGAGACGGGCACGGACCGCCGTCCGGACCAGCGCCAAGTCGACGCGACCGGCGTCGAATATGGAGCGAGCGATCCTTCAAAGGCTAGGCTAGCAGTGGAGTATCGGTCAGGTCAAGGTCAAGCCGTACGCGTCGTGGGGGAAAGGACGTGCGGCGTCGACCAGCAACACCAGCGGCGAGTGACCGCCGGCCGTGGACACGGGGCCGTGCGCGCGCGTGCGTCGCCGTCACGGGAGATCAGGATACGATACCCGTGCCGTGCTCGCCTCCCCGAGTCGCGATGAGCCGCCGCCGCCGCACGAGTGTTGTTCTCGTTCCACGACTCCGCTGCTAGGGTTTGGAACCAGGGCCGGGGAAGAGGGCAAAGGCCTGGATGGGCCGAATTTCATTCCCGGCGGGGAGTAACCGAACGGCCATTCCCTTGAGGGCCGGATTTCATTCCGAGTTGCTTTGTCGAACCCGGGCCAACCAAACGAACCCCGCGGGGTCGGATATCCATATCCTGGGGTGGCGCGCCGTGTTTCGGGAGGACAGCGGCGGCCTCGTCGGCATCGGCACCTGCTGCTTTGGAGTCGGGTCCACGAGCGCCACACCGGCCGGGGAGCTTATTTCTAAAGTGAAACCAACGGCTGTGTGGGCCTATCAAATTGCCAACCAAATTAAGGCCCAAGGGCTGGGCCGGTTCACACTGCATCTTCAAGTGGTTGGGAACGGCCTGCCCGATGTGCAGACACGAACGACCTCAGTCTCAGGGGCCTTGCGGCGGCGCCCTAGACATGAGGCAGGACACAAGTTTACGTGCTTCAAGATGAGGTCTGCTGGCGTTTTGAACCTTCTTATTTTTTTTTAAGAAGTTGCGTCTGTCCGAAGAAGCTGCGACTGCGCACCTACATCTCACGTTCACGCCCGGGGACGTTTCTTCTCCAGCGGTCGAAGAAAATGAAGATGCACTCGCACTGCTTGGCCAGCTTTCCCGCGACGGTTTCTCCAACAGCAGTAACGACACGTTGAGCTCTGATGACAATGCAGGATGCTCTCTCGATCGAGCGTGTGTCATCACACACGATGACAACGTGTGGTAGGTGAAGGGGAGCGCACGCCGGCTGATGGATAGCGTACCAAATTATGGTGCCTGGTCACCTTCCTCAGATCGATCACCGAGGGTCAGGAAAAAGGGGGCGACGTCCCGTTCACGTGGGGTTGGATTGCATGGGACGACGGACCGATTAACCGACCACGATCGATGCTTCAGAAACAAATCATCGACCCGCGGCGATCTGTTCAGAACAGAAGTAAGAAAAAAACAATACTGCCAATATGGTCAAGCTCCCAAAATATTTTCATCAGAAAACAGAAAAGAAAACCAATTTTTTCTTCGAAAAGGCAAAAAAGAAACCCAAAATGTCCTTTGAAAACGCAGCACCGGCAAGTTAAAGAAGAAATACGAGATGACGGGAAAGCCAAGTCTCGGTTGGTCGGGGTTGGTCCGGAAGAGGCCTGACAACGGCAGAAGCCTCCGCAGCAAGCCAGCGCAGGCGGCAGCGCGAGCCTTTCGCTTCACTTAGCGGCAACGGGGACGCCGCACCCAACGAACCCGGCCCTCCCTCACCCGCCGCCACGCGCGCGGGCGCCGACGGCCTCCCGTCCATCGCGCGAGCACGCACCAAATCGCACCACCGCCGATCGCTGGAACAGCCACCCCTCACCTCTCCCACCCGCCGGAAAGCTTCCGCTTCGGCCTCTCATATAGTTTGGCCCCTGACACAAGGCAGAGAGCATCGCGCACACTACTCGCGTCGCGTTGCCTCGCCTCACCTCGCTCTGCCAGCGTGAGCACCTACCTCGATCGGCCTCCTCGTCAGGATGGAGGCGAGCGCCGGGCTGGTGGCCGGCTCGCACAACCGGAACGAGCTGGTGCTGATCCGGGGTCACGAGGAGCCCAAGCCGCTGCGGGCGCTGAACGGCCAGGTGTGCGAGATATGCGGCGACGGGGTTGGGCTCACGGTGGACGGCGACCTGTTCGTCGCCTGCAACGAGTGCGGCTTCCCGGTGTGCCGCCCCTGCTACGAGTACGAGCGCCGGGAGGGCACGCAGAACTGCCCCCAGTGCAAGACCCGATACAAGCGCCTCAAGGGTATTACACATTTTTTTCCGATTTCTTGATCGAACTGGTTATCAAATCGACCGGGTCATGTGCTGATTACGTTTGCTCGGTCTGTCAAGGGAGCCCGAGGGTGGAGGGAGACGAGGACGAGGAGGACATCGACGACCTCGAGCACGAGTTCAACATCGACGACGAGAAGCAGAAGCAGCAGCTGCTGCTGCTGCAGGGCGCCACGCAGAACAACCACGTCACAGAGGCGATGCTGCACGGCAAGATGAGCTACGGGAGGGGCCCCGACGACGGCGAGGGTAACAACACCCCGGCGATCCCGCCGATCATCACCGGCTCTCGCTCCGTGCCGGTACACTCTGTCCTTTCTCCTTTTTTTCTCGCGTGTTCCCCCACTGTTGTTTTCGGGATTCTGACCGAGCGGCCGCAACGGTTTAGGTGAGCGGCGATTTTCCGGTCGGCCACGGCGAGCACTCCTCTTCCCTGCACAAGCGCATCCATCCGTACCCGGTGTCCGAGCCAGGTCCGTTGCAGCTCATGATCAAACTAGTAAAAAAAGAACTGTGGTTTTATCACTTGGAATCAAACGACATTGACCGGCCTTCCGGTGGGCCGGTTTGATCTCATCAGGGAGTGCCAAGTGGGACGAGAAGAAAGAAGTAGGCTGGAAGGAGAGGATGGACGACTGGAAGTCCAAGCAGGGCATCCTCAGCACCGTCGATCCGGACGACATGGACACCGACGTGCCGCTGTAAGCCTCCCGGTCCCGTTTCAGGCACTGATCACCTCAATTTCCATAGTCTCAAAAAGAAGGCACGGCACTAACCAGTAACCACCTGAATTTCTTGTTCTCTCTCCGACGAGCAGGAACGACGAGGCGAGGCAGCCGCTGTCACGGAAGGTGTCCATCGCGTCCAGCAAGGTGAACCCGTACCGCATGGTCATCGTGCTCCGGCTCGTCGTCCTCGCCTTCTTCCTCCGGTACCGTATCCTGCACCCCGTCCCCGACGCCATCGGCCTGTGGCTCACCTCCATCATCTGCGAGATCTGGTTCGCCGTCTCCTGGATCCTCGACCAGTTCCCCAAGTGGTTCCCCATCGACCGCGAGACCTACCTCGACCGCCTCTCGCTCAGGTCGAGATCACACATTCTTCGCCCCAAATTAAAGCGGAGAACGAGCAGCAAACACGCCCCTGAACCTTGTGAACGTTGCAGGTATGAGAGGGAAGGCGAGCCTTCGCTGCTGTCGTCGGTGGACATCTTCGTCAGCACGGTGGACCCGCTCAAGGAGCCGCCGCTGGTGACCGCGAACACGGTGCTCTCCATCCTGGCCGTGGACTACCCGGTGGACAAGGTCTCCTGCTACGTCTCCGACGACGGCGCGTCGATGCTGACGTTCGAGGCGCTGTCGGAGACCGCCGAGTTCGCGCGCAAGTGGGTGCCGTTCTGCAAGAAGTTCAGCATCGAGCCCCGCGCCCCCGAGTTCTACTTCTCTCTCAAGGTCGACTACCTCAAGGACAAGGTCCAGCCGACGTTCGTACAGGAACGCCGCGCCATGAAGGTACGCTGCACTGGCATCAAAAAGATCGCTCTGGTTGCTGCAGAACAGAACACCGTTACTGATCATGCTGGTATGGTTGACTGATGGAGCAGAGGGAGTACGAGGAGTTCAAGGTGCGGATCAACGCGCTGGTGGCGAAGGCGATGAAGGTGCCGGCGGAAGGGTGGATCATGAAGGACGGCACGCCGTGGCCGGGGAACAACACCCGCGACCACCCCGGCATGATCCAGGTGTTCCTGGGCCACAACGGCGGCCACGACGCGGAGGGCAACGAGCTGCCGCGCCTCGTGTACGTCTCCCGTGAGAAGCGCCCCGGATTCCAGCACCACAAGAAGGCCGGCGCCATGAACGCTCTGGTACGGAAAACACCAGCTGACTGATATATCTTCATATCATTCAGAAATCTTAGTCTTAGACAGCACGATGCAATAACCATTCTTCCAACTTTTTTCCCTGGCAGATCCGTGTCTCCGCCGTGCTGACCAACGCGCCGTTCATGCTCAACTTGGATTGTGACCACTACATCAACAACAGCAAGGCCGTCCGGGAGGCCATGTGCTTCCTCATGGACCCTCAGGTTGGCCGGAGGGTCTGCTACGTGCAGTTCCCGCAGAGGTTCGACGGCATCGACGTGCACGACCGATACGCCAACAGGAACACCGTCTTCTTCGACGTAAGCCAGCAGCTCTTAGTCTAGATCACACACACACATGAATCAATCTAGGAGCGAAAATTGGAGCACCCGGTTCTGACATTGCTATTTTTTGGCTATCAGATCAACATGAAGGGGCTGGACGGCATCCAGGGCCCGGTGTACGTCGGAACAGGGTGCGTGTTCCGGCGACAGGCGCTCTACGGCTACAACCCGCCCAAGGGCCCCAAGAGGCCGAAGATGGTGACCTGCGACTGCTGCCCGTGCTTCGGCCGCAAGAAGCGGAAGCACGCCAAGGACGGGCTGCCGGAAGGGGCTGGTGCCGGTGAGCTTCAGACGAAAACACGGGTTTTCAGTTCAGGTACCATCTGAAAGATCACTGAAACCGACAACCTGCTGTTCCTTTCTCTTCCAGGAATGGACGGCGACAAGGAGATGCTCATGTCCCAAATGAACTTCGAGAAGCGGTTCGGACAGTCCGCGGCGTTCGTGACATCCACGCTCATGGAGGAAGGCGGCGTCCCTCCGTCGTCGAGCCCCGCCGCTCTCCTCAAGGAGGCCATCCATGTCATCAGCTGCGGCTACGAGGACAAGACTGACTGGGGTCTGGAGGTAAGAAGAAGAAGAAATCAACTGCATTGCTCGAGCCAGAGATGAACTGAAATTTTCCATGGCGCCGCAGCTTGGGTGGATCTACGGGTCGATCACGGAGGACATCCTCACCGGGTTCAAGATGCACTGCCGCGGGTGGCGGTCGGTGTACTGCATGCCGAAGCGCGCGGCGTTCAAGGGCTCGGCGCCGATCAACCTGTCGGACCGTCTGAACCAGGTGCTGCGGTGGGCGCTGGGGTCCGTGGAGATTTTCTTCAGCCGGCACAGCCCGCTGCTGTACGGCTACAAGAACGGCAACCTCAAGTGGCTGGAGCGCTTCGCCTACATCAACACCACCATCTACCCCTTCACCTCGCTGCCGCTGCTCGCCTACTGCACCCTCCCCGCCGTCTGCCTCCTCACCGGCAAGTTTATCATGCCGTCGGTCCGTGCCTGTTCACAGCCTTCCCGCCGAAAACCGCCGGTTTTTCAAATGTTTGGATTCCTGACTCCCGTCTGTGCGCGCCTGCGCCCCGTGTTTGCTCCGCAGATTAGCACGTTCGCCAGCCTGTTCTTCATCGCGCTCTTCATCTCCATCTTCGCGACGGGCATCCTCGAGATGCGGTGGAGCGGGGTGAGCATCGAGGAGTGGTGGAGGAACGAGCAGTTCTGGGTCATCGGCGGCGTGTCGGCGCACCTGTTCGCCGTCGTGCAGGGCCTGCTCAAGGTCCTGGCCGGGATCGACACCAACTTCACCGTCACATCCAAGGCCACGGGCGACGAGGACGACGAGTTCGCCGAGCTCTACGCCTTCAAGTGGACCACCCTCCTCATCCCGCCTACCACGCTGCTCATCATCAACATCATCGGCGTCGTCGCCGGCATCTCCGACGCCATTAACAACGGATACCAGTCGTGGGGCCCACTCTTCGGCAAGCTCTTCTTCGCCTTTTGGGTCATCGTCCACCTCTACCCGTTCCTCAAGGGTCTCATGGGCAGGCAGAACAGGACCCCCACCATTGTTGTCATCTGGTCCGTGCTGCTGGCCTCCATCTTCTCCCTGCTCTGGGTCCGGATCGACCCGTTCATCGTCAGGGCCAAGGGCCCGGACGTCAAGCAGTGCGGCATCAACTGTTGACCGCGTCAACAATTCTGGAACCTTGTGTATAGGGAGAAGGGACAATTTAGAAGTTTTTGCATTGGTGATGTTTTGAAACGCATGCTATGTTTTGTGTAATACTCCGAGACCCAAAACTGTTGAGTAACTGAACAAATGGCAAGACTTGAATGTTAAACAACAAATGATATTCATGATGTATGTAATTCTGTAGAAGTGTTTACTCCTGCTGGAAATCGGTTAATTTGGTTTAACCGATATGCAAAACATATCTTAGAATACTTGTTCAGGTTACAAGAGTTGCAAAATCAGATTTCAGAACCTGCACAAAAGTTTGGCAACGAAATTAGCCTTTGGACACCTTTTTCTGTACTTAGGTGAAGGGAGACGATCTGACGGTGACACATGAGCTTTCAACTTTGCTAACAAGTCAAGAAAGAGGATGAATAAGCAAAACTCCCGACATTTAAACAAACTGACGTGTGTCCAGCACCAGTGTTATTTTGGAGTAAACTGCAATCTGAAGGCAAGAACTGTCCAGGGGAAACTGAACTTAGTTTAGATGTCGGAGACACTGCAGTTACAATCAGTTTTTTTTTCCTAAAAGGAGAGCACATATTGCCACCATCTTAGCCCATCCATTTCATTTCTATATTTTTTCTTTCCAAATGTCAAAAAATACAGTGTGGAAGAAGAGGGCTCTATACATTGAACAAAATCAGAAAAAAAAACAGCTCGAGAGCGCTATATGGTGAAAACCATTTACATATGAAGAGCCCTTTAAATAAACCTATCATTTCTACGCACTTCAAGTTGTTAGCTGCACAGCATCACACCATGATATTCAGGGGATGTTTAACATTTGTTTGTTTCTACATTTCGTCTCTACATATTCCTCTTATGTTTGCATGGTATCTAGTTGCAATTGCCGCTTCAACTTGCACGGTTGTACCTGTTCGATGGGATGGCATGGCATGAGATACCTACATCTTGCTCGGCTTGTTAATTCTATCAGAATTTCCCGTTTCTCTGTTGCATAAGATGTGTCCGCAGGCTATGCTCCTGCACCTGAACAAAAATGGGAAAGACAACTAAGTCTTTCTGAAACTAGCATCATGACCATCTAGAAGAAAACAATGAAGCAATTGATCACCGGTTCACCAATAGAGGCGACATATATACTATCTGATAGCTCTATAGGCACTTTAAAAGCATGGACCATGCCCCTCAATTTCCTCAACTATAGCTCAACCTGACAGTCTATTCTTTTAAATAATAAAGTCAATACTGGGTTTGGGTAGCTAGACCAAATTAGATTGTATATTCCAAGCGTGGTGACTGCTGAGATAATTACTAGTAACTAGTTGGCAACAGTCATGCTGTATTACTGCATAATAACTGAAAGAGAAAAGAAGATATTCAACTCTATTTCATCTGGTCAGAATATAATCCTCGTTGCTTCCAACTGTACTCAATTAGCGTGGACACCTTTTTATTTTAAAAGACGGTATTAAGGTAATTTTTCTGAGCTTCTACTGGCTTTGCTAACAGCATGCTTTTGAATTGGATTCTTGAGGAGCAAATGCTGTATTTGTATTTGAACCCAAAAGCTGGTCTGGAGTTGATGACATTCTGAATGTTATTACAATATACATTTTATTAATTTGAGAGCCAATCCAAAAGTCAGCTTTTAATCTGCAGCTTTAAAAGCCAACTTTTGAAAAGCATAAGACAAATAAGTCCTAAGTATATGTATAAGATATATTTTGGGCGCCTGATATCCGCCAATGATGTCAGGACAAAGCTACGGAGGGTAGGTTGGTCCAGAAGGAGTACAATTGCTAACGGAAAGTACTTGTTAATGCTAACTTGGAAGAAGAATCACGTACCTGCAGTTTTGCAGCAATAGCTAAGAGTTCTCTGCATTCATCAAGCATGAGTTTTTCTTGACCTGCTGTGACATAGAGTTCTGAAACAAAAGTTGCCCTATCCACAACCTGTTTGATATAATCCAGTGTCAAATAAAACGTAACTTCACAATAATCAGTGATTTCTATGACTACGGAATGTCCTTTTTAGGCTCTTAATTTATGTGGTCAATCTGAGATGATGAGCCTATAAAGGCCCTAAACACTGAAAAACAAGATTTGAGCACAAACACGTGGAGAAAATTGGCTGGTGGGGTGGGGCATTGCCTTTTATTTTTGGGGAGTTCGCCAACTGCTAGTAACTCGAGATATAATGGACTCGACAAGCCTGCTCCTCACAGATGGCCTGGGACTAAACTCCCTTGGGAAGAACGCCTTAAATCATATGTCAGTGTACATATCATTTTAAAACGTTACCTGATGCAGTTACGTAGATCTTTTTTTTTTCAATTACAAAAATGTTTTTCAGTTGATTACAGAGGTAACTCCGCCTATGTTGTAATGACATAGCCGGTCCCAAGCCCGGGTAAAGGAGGAGGGGGTTGTGATAGGCTTGGCGAGCCAACAACTACACTTAGCCACTCTCATGGAAATGAAACCCAATATAAATTCGTTGGGGCGTAACCCTCTTAGCGACGCGCCATATCGGAACCCGGGTATGGTGTTAAGTGGGCAAGGGCCGGGTCGCCACCGCCTTAGTGGCGCGCCATATCGGAACCCGGATATGGTGTTAAATGAGCAAGGGCCGGATCGCCATCACCTTAGTGGCGCGCTACATCATCGCCCGGATGTAGTGATAAGTGAGCAAGGGTCTTTGCATCTTACTCGACGGTTGCAAAGCGTAAGGAAGCTAGCCGAGGAACATAGATTTCGGGTGGGTAGTTGGAATGTAGGATCCTTGACGGGGAAGCTACGTGAGTTAGTAGATGTTGCCATTAGGAGACGAGTAAATATCCTTTGTGTACAAGAGACTAGATGGGCAGGTCAAAAGGCGAGAGAAGTCGAGAATACCGGTTTCAAGCTTTGGTATTCTGGTTCGGCTGGGACTAGGAATGGCGTAGGTGTTCTAATAGATAAGAGTCTTAAGGATGGAGTAGTGGATGTTCGAAGACGAGGGGATAGGATCATCTTAATCAAGATAGTAATTGGGGACATTGTCTTGAACGTCATTAGTGCTTATGCCCCACAAGTTGGGCTCAACATGAGTGCTAAGAGGCAATTTTGGGAGGACTTGGAGGATATGGTTAGTAGTGTACCGATAACCGAGAAACTCCTCATAGGGGGAGATCTCAATGGTCATGTGGGTGCAACTAACCTAGGATTTGAAGGAGTACATGGAGGTTTTGGATGCGGCGATAGAAATCAAGAGGGTAAGGACATCCTAGACTTTGCCGTAGCCTATGATCTGTTGATAGCTAACACCCTCTTTAGGAAGAGGCAATCTCACCTAGTGACCTTTAGTAGTGCCCAACACTCTAGCCAGATTGACTTTGTCCTCACTAGGAGAAAGGATAGACGGGAGTGTCTAGATTGTAAGGTGATCCCGGGGGAGTGTGTTGTGACACAACATAAGCTTGTGGTAGCTGACTTTCGCTTCCATACATGTTCTTTGCGGGACAAAGGTGTCAAAATCACAAGAACAAAGTGGTGGAAGTTGAAGGGAGAATCACAAGAATCCTTTAAAAATAGGGTGATCACAGAAGGACTCTGGGCAGAAAATGGAGATGCAGATAGTATGTGGATGAAGATGGCAACTTGCATTAGGAAGGTAGCTAGTGAGGTGTTCGGTGTGACAAAGGGAAAGAAACTTATAGATAAAGACACTTGGTGGTGGAATGAGGATGTACAAAAGGCCATTAAGGAGAAGAAGGAGTGTTACAAGAGTTGACATAATGATAGAAACGCAAGCAACATGCTTAAGTACAAAGAGGCTAAAAAGAATGCAAGGCGGGTTGTGAGTAAGGCAAGAGGACAAACCTATGATAAGTTATATGAGAGACTAGGGACAAAAGAAGGTGAAAAAGACATATACAAGGTAGCAAAAATCCGCGAGAGAAAGATGAGGGATCTCAATCAAGTTAAATGCATCAAAGATGAGACTGACCGCATTCTAGTGAAGGATGAAGAGATTAAGAACAGATGGCGTGATTACTTTAATGGGCTATTCAATGATGGGAATGAGAGCACTATGGTTGAGTTGGATGACTCCTTTGATGACTCCAACAGGCGGTTCGTGCGGAGGATACAAGAGTTTGAGGTTAAGGAGGCCTTAAAAAGGATGAAAGGAGGAAAGGCCCTCGGCCCTGACGATGTCCCTATTGAGGTGTGGAGATGTCTTGGGGACGTCGCAATAGTATGGCTCACAAAGCTATTCAACCACATTTTCCGGTCAAACAAGATGCCTGAAGAATGGAGGAAAAATATATTAGTACCTATCTTCAAAAATAAAGGAGATATTCAAAGTTGTACTAATTATCGAGGTATTAAGCTTATGAGTCATACTATGAAGCTTTGGGAGAGAGTGATTGAACACCGCCTGAGGAAAGTGACCAATGTCACTAAAAACCAGTTTGGTTTTATGCCTGGGAGGTCTACAATGGAGGCGATTTTCTTGCTTCGTCAGCTTATGGAGAGATATAGGGAGCAGAAGAAGGACTTGCATATGGTGTTCATCGACTTGGAGAAGGCGTACGACAAGATACCAAGGTCAGTCATGTGGTGGGCACTAGAGAAACATAAAGTGCCAACAAAGTACATTACCCTTATCAAGGATATGTACAATAATGTTAGGACAAGTGTGCGCGTAAGTGATAGTGAGACTGATGCATTTCCTATCACGGTAGGATTACATCAAGGATCAGCTTTGAGCCCATACATCTTTTCCTTGGTCATGGATGAGGTGTCGAAGGATATACAAGGGGATATCCCTTGGTGCATGCTCTTTGCTGATGATGTAGTGCTGGTAGATGAAACTAGAGATGGTGTTGATAAGAAACTAGAGTTATGGAGACAAACCTTAGAGTCCAAGGGGTTTAGACTTAGTAGGACCAAAACCGAGTATATGAGGTGCGACTTTAGTGGTGTTGGTCGTGAAGAGGGAAATGTTAGTCTACAAGGACAAATAGTACCTAGAAGGGACTCTTTCCGATACTTAGGATCAATGTTACAAAGCAATGGCGATATTGATGAGGATGTTTGCCACAGGATCAAGGTAGGGTGGATGAAATGGCGACAAGCCTCTGGAATCCTATGTGATAGGAAAGTCCCACAAAAGCTAAAAGGGAAGTTCTATAGGACGGTGATCAGACCCGCGATGCTCTATGGGGCGGAATGTTGGCCAACTAAACGGCAACATGTCCAACAAATGAGTGTCGCAGAGATGCGCATGCTACGGTGGATGTGTGGGCACACGAGAAGAGACCGAATAAGGAATGAGGCGATTCGTGATAAGGTAGGGGTGGCGCCGATTGAAGAGAAGTTAGTCCAACATCGGCTTAGGTGGTTTGGACATATCCAACGGAGACCTCCAGAAGCACCGGTTAACAGTGGGATTTTAAGAGGTAGAGAAAATATTAGGAGGGGTAGAGGACGACCAAGGTTGACCTGGGAGGAGGCGGTAAAACGAGATTTGAGAGATTGGAATGTATCCAGAGACTTAGCTCATGATAGGACCGCATGGAAAGTAGCAATTCATGTGCCAGAATCGTAGTCTTGTTTTTTTCTTTTTTCTTTTCTCTTTTTCTTTTCCTTTTTTCTTATTTCTTTTCTCTTTTCTCTTTTTCCTTTTCTTTTTTCCTTTTTTTCTTTTTTTCCTTTTTTCCCCCTTGTTCTCATATCTCTTCCTCTGTTTTACTTCATTGATATTGGGTTTCATGTCTAGCCGACCCCAACAGGCTTGGGATAAAGGCTTGGTTGTTGTTGTTGTAGTTGATTACAGAGGTGAGCTTAGCTCGGGAATAATAATTTATTGAGCAACAGAACACTTTCAACAAGTGGATCATCACTTCTTGACTTCTTATTATCAGAGGCAACATTTCTTATTGCTGCTGCCAACTTTGTCTATATGATCTATTGCAAATTGAAATATTTGTACAACTACTTTTAGGAATAAATATTAAATAATGATATAAGTAAAATAGTATACCCTGTGATATAAAGACTCCATTTTATTGAAAGTGAATAGTTAAGACTGATACAAGCTGTTATCTGACCTTTGAAAACATGCAACAAACAGATGTACCCAAACCTTGCATGACATCAACAGCTGAGCTTACAGCATTCTTGAGAGCAATTGCATCAGCCTGTTGAGTGTTGATGTGATATTCAGTAAAGTATCAGAAAATACAGGAATGCTATACCAAAAATGTTTGCAATTTAATTAATACAACTCTTTCAAGCATACCCTTGCTCCAGATGCAACTGGCAGGCGCAGTGTGCTTGCTTTTAGAGCCTCAGTTGCTCCAAATAAAGCAATACTGTTCTCTCTTTCAAGTGCTGGCCATTGTTCAAGGTAAGCAATCTGAACCAAAATAACAGCACATTTTAGAAAGGTGATTTGTCCTTTTGGAGGTCATAATTTAGTGTTATCAGGTCTACAAAGTATCATGTATATTCATAATTCAGGAATCATATTATCCTCGTTTTGAAAGAGAAATAACAACTATATCCTTAATTCCTTATAGGCTTATACTTGTGTGCAATTTAACCATTCTGCCAACAATGCTATGTGTTCCACATTTACCATGTTTGCACAAAATACTACCATGTAACAAGCCCACAATATCTATTTTCGTCTTCCATGTCAATGCTTCAATAGCAGGCATTTTTTGTCATTTTTATTTTAAGAATTTAACTACTATCACATCCTGCCCCCAGCCTTAAAGAAGAGTGTTATGTAAGCCTCAATCAATACTATTGTTACCATCAACACTCACAACAATTATATCTGCCAGGGTTGCTGCTATTTAAGGCTATGAATACCCTTTCACTACCACATGTTGCTTCTAGCTATCCCGTTGCTCTGGCAACGTTTCAGGCTGCTTTATGTTGGCAAATATGTTTTTTTCAGGATCTTCTCCATGATCAACGCATAGGATCGCCAAGAACAGTAGTGTTATCTAGTGCAAATGTGGCACAAGTAGGATCTCGCCTTTGAATAAAAACAACAGTAATTTACTAGTGTGCTTATGACATGCATGAATCATGATAACAGACTTTACTTGTTCTTTTAGAATGTCGTACAGCCTCAATTCTTGCTGAAGGTGTTGCACCATGATTCTCCTCATATTAACAGAATCCCACAAGTTTAAGGTATTTCTCCAAACATTATAGATGGTATTCTGTTTGACATGGAAAGAAGGGAAAACCATTTTATCAACCAAGAATCACAAAAGAAAATACAATCATGGTATACAAAAGATGTAAATGCTAAGGACAAGTATACAACTTAACATATATGAGCAAATTTTGCAGAGCGAAAAATTCATCAGCCTTTAGTCAGATAGATGGAATTATAACCAAAAGAGTCAAGTTGATTATGATGGGTCTAGACAAGAATCTTAGATTCAAAAAGCCTGCATAGTTGTTACTACAATATTAGCCCAATCTAAGTTTATGAACATCAACCTCTATATGAGTAGTCAATATGGCACCATATAGCTTAGAGTCTAACTGTATGTAGTACAGGCATCCAAGCAAAACAATAACAATGAGGCATGAAATATTATATCATATAAAAAAGTGATGCAAATAATATGTTTTTTTACCTCAACAACAGTTGTCTGAAAAGATAGAATATCTTCTGCTCGGGCATTTACAAAGACCCACTGCAAGTATCTATTGTACAATAGACGTAGCTGGTGGATATTTTCGATTTGGCTCACATTCTTCTTTCCTTTCTTTGCATCAACCATGTAGTTAATGACAGGAGATGCAACACCTGACTGAATAATTCCAGCACTTTGTGACCGACAGGGTGTTGAGGGTCTTATTCGAGATGGGCTCTGAAAGGATCTGGAAGACGAGGGTGCAGCTGACAACACCTTGCTTGGTGATGATGGTTGATGTAGAACCGGAACAGGAAAAGTTACGGTCCTGTTTGGCCGACTCACAGATTTAGATCTCTCTGTTTTCTGTGAATTGATATTACTACCAGAACCTACCTTATCATCTCTTCTGCTTGCCAGAATAGCCAACCGTCTTGCCACTTCATCCAATGATTGATTGGACTCTTTGACTTTGCTTTCACTAGCTGGCATCTTCCTTGGTGAAAGGCCTCTTGAGGTATTTGACACAGGGACCGGTCTACTGGCTTTATCAGAAGGGTCAATGCTTCTTGATATGATATTACTGGGCACCTGAACACCTATCATAGCTGGCCATCGATGTCGCTCCGTTACCCTCTTAGGAGGTTCGTCAGAAGGCTGATCATTCTCACATTGTTCACCAACGTTCTTCCTTCTGAAAGGACTTCTCTTCCTTTCAGTTAGAACACTCACCTCCCCCTTGGAACGATCAAGAGATGAACCAGAGACTACCTTGTCCTTTCTATTAGCAGCTACAGATTCCGACTGGAAGGAAGAAGACAAATTTCGCATTGCTGGCCACAAACCATCAGGGGGCCTTGTGCTTGCTATACGCTTAGAACTCTTAGGTAATTCTGTGGCAGCCTCACGACCTGGTGTAGCTGACCTTGATGGAGGGGTTGAGGGTCTTGACAGCCTTGACGAAGGGGCTGAAGGTGTTGAGGGCCTTCTTCTATCTGCTGATTGTGCTCTTTTGGGTACTGCTGTGCCATCAGTTGCAGAGGTCCTGCCAAGACTTGGTGATGTACACCGCTTTGTCTTAGTGGCAGCAGCCAAATCAACCTTGTACCTAGATCTAACATCTTTCCCAACGAAAGCATTGTGCTTCTCCGATGGAACTAGTGGTGGTCTTAATGTCTCATCGACAAGAGCAGCCTTCTTCATGTCGTTTCTAATGGCATCCATGAAGAAAAGCAAGTTCCAGAACAAACCACATCAATGAGAATCACATGGAAGTAGCTCTCTCCAGCAACGCGGATCTACCTAAAGGCCCCAAAAAGACATCAAACAAACAGAGTAAGCCAATTGAAGAAAATAATTAATCTGGTTTCGACTTCAGACAAGACACAGAAACTTTCTACACCAAAATCAAGAAACGGTACTAATCTAGTAATTTAACATGTGAAGCACTGTGCCCAAATCATCATGAAACTGTAGGTAACTGAGTTGCTTATGTAGACAATGCTATACCAGTTTGAGCACCAAAAACTTTGAAGTTTGGACAGCAACGGTTGTTGCCTCAGTCTCTCTCTGTTACATGACATGGGGGCGGGCTGGGAAAGGAAGTGATTTAATGGATACTCGAAGCAAGGAAGGAAGGTGTCATTCACAAGTATAAATGCATCGCAGATCCACTATAAAACATATAGGATACATTTGGAGGCAAATGGCAGCTGCTACATGGGATGATGCATGATTCAAGCAAGGACAAAACAAATAAACAAATTATTTGCAGGGATTCTGATGGTTTTGGAACAGACAGGACAATCCACATGCATGCGAGACGAATCTCTTGCCTAGCGATTTCTCACCCGAGGCAGCGTGGGAAACAGGTGCCTTTTTTAATGCTTGCCACTTATGAACAATACACATCCGCACATGCATTGAGGATATCCCCGCCTTGATACAGACAAGGGACAAATATAACAGTGGGCAAAGCACGAAATAAACTGCCAGGCTTCACTGGAAGCTGCCGGGAATTTTCATCGGAAATATCTACTAATTATTAAATAAAGTTCGAGCGTACTCAAGGTGATAGTCATGTATTGTAAAATTCAGACACCAACATCCCCTTGGAAAGAGTGGCCTAGTTTGGCACTAATGGTTTAGTGCTGGCGATTTGTAAACCCGATTATATTACTGCAGCTAATAAGCAGCTAGTCTTTAAAATGCACCGCACGGTACTTAAGCGTCCAAATCACGGCAGCAGAGGAAAACCGACAGTAGTTGAAATTAACTTCCCAAGCCCGAGTACTACTAGAACAAATTCTCAATACTCACGCGCGGCAACAACCAGACCCCCCCCCCTGTCGCATCCGCGGCGAGAAATCCAAATCGCGCGTCGGAGTAATTTGAGAGAAGCGGAGAACCCGAGAAACCCAGCGGACTCATCGAAGCGCGCCCGCATGAACCAGAGCAGAGCGCGTCTAGAATCCTAGAATCATCCGATAGCCTGAAGCTCGCGATCCCGATCGGGAGGACCACGCGCCCGGGTCAAGCGCCCGAGCAGGCTCGCGCATCCCGCCCCCACCCCTTCAGCTGAACCCGCAAAATCGATCGGCGCTACGCAGCCAGAAGAGGAAAAGGAGCTTGAGCACTAGCTCCAGGACCGAGCGAGCAAGCAAGCAAGCGCTAGGGACCTACTCACCTCGAGATCGCTGATCGGCGACCGCGCGGGGACCTCGAGCCCCCGCCGCGACGAGGCGCCCTTAAACCCGCCGTCGCCTCTTCCGAGCTCGCGGCGCCGCCGGGATCGCGCGGGCTCCCCGCCGTTCCAGCGCTCCGCGCGAGTTATGGAGCGCCGAGGAGGGGCTGCCGCGGCCGCGGCGTGGGGGCGGAGAAGGGCGACGGTTGGCGTTGCCGCGGCGCAACAAGGGAAGAGGAGTGAAGGCGGGTCTCGCCGGGTTAAGGAAGGCCGAACGGCCTCCCTCCCTAACTGCGCCCGTTTTGTTGTTAAGCTACCGCCTCGCCTCGCCTCGCCTCGACTCGCCTCAGTACGTGTACCCCGCGCTGGAGTCTGGACATGGACCAGAGAAAAGTCAGGAACCGTGCCGTCACCGATCTGATTTTTCCCATCGCGCAAGTCGTAGAGATGCGGACTCGGTCATTAGAAACGTTGCGGGACGATAACTCGCATGACTCTGTTGGGTACACGCATGTTTCCGACCTCTGTCTTGATTGATGACCGCTTCACCGGTCTCGGACAACGTTGAAAACATACCGTTTCTTTTATTCAGAGCTGTTCCTGTGCGAAAGGAGGAGTAGTGCGTACGCGTACAAATAATCTCCGCGCGCGCCGGTACCGCTCACGCTCGAGAGACTCAACAACCCCATTCATTCTTAAAAAGAATTCAAGACTACAATCCATCCAAAAAATCAAATTCACGCATGCATGCTGAGGCCGCATCCCTCGTCGCGCGCGCCCCGCTCCCGCCATCGTTCGCGCCCGCGACGTGCCCCGCATCGGCAGCTGGAGGCGGAGGCCGGCCCCGTCCCGTCCATTGGTCGAGGCGTCCACGTCGGGCGCCAACCGCCACGTTTCCCCGCCCAGCTCCCGCGTCGTCCCGTAGCGCGCACATGCCCCCGTGGCGATCGGGCGCACGTTCTCGCGCGGCCCCCGGCCGCTGCCATGTACCCGGTCGGACCGACTCGCACGAGGGTGGTGGGGGGGCTCGCGCGGACGGGACAGGTGCCCTCCCCCTGCGCGACGCGAGGCGCGTTTTTGACAGTACTCGGCCGTGGCACGCGGACCGACGCCTGCAGCTGTTGGGTTCGCTCTTGAGGCGGGGAGCCCAGCACTGGGGCACCAAGTCCAAGCGGCACCGCGAACCGTCCGTCCACGCCGCGCAAGGTTTTTTTCTTATTTTAGAAAAATGACGCCGCGCAAGGTTTTTTTCTTATTTTAGAAAAATGACGCCGCGCAAGCTTGAGCACCAAAGTCTGTGCACCCATCACGCACGCTGCAGCATCACCGAGATCCGTCCAGAATCGGTGCCCGCGATGATATGATATGATAGACGGCTACAGAAACGGATTACTATGATGGAGCGGGAGCAACGTGCGCAGCACCATGGTTACGCGCTCCTCGATCGGAAGTTGCCTTTTTAGAGTTGGACAAGTGCACCGTACCGTACCACAGTAAACCAGCGGTCGAAGGAGGCGGCATGCAATCATCATCCGCGCCGCCCCGATCGATTACTATGGGCCGTGCAACGTGCCAGGCTGTTTATGCGGCCGGCCGCGGGCCGGCACATCAATCATCATCGTACTGGCACTCACTCACTCAAGCAGGAGTACTCCACAGTAGTACACGCGTACTCTTTTATTTATTTCATTCTCCCTGCTGCTGCGACCGTGCTCGCGACCAGAAAGGCTCGCTCAAATGTGCGAAAGCCGTGATGGATTAGTTTGATAACGTTGAAAGGGCCCAGATGGCCACCACCGAGCAAGAATCCCTTCGATGGCCAACTTGCCCAAGCCGTTCATGCCTCAAGGCCCTCAACCATATCGATGCTAGCCTCTCCTCACCCGTCACCCCCCTCCCCCCTTTTGTTGTGTTGTCGTCGACTCGCGTAGCAGCCTCGCGAGTGGCGCCGTCGACTCGTGGTATCAGAAATCTTAAGGGGAGTGGGAACCCCAACAAAGAGTGAGAGATCTGACGGCAGGTGACGCGAGCGGGTCGATGTCCCTGGAATAATAGCAATCTCGACATCGTAACTGGATAAAAGAAGAAGACGAGGGGAGGGGAAGTAGGACGAATGGCTGGACTCGCGGTGGTGCTGCCGTGGCTTCCTCCGGCGACAACAGAGAGGATTGAGGCCACAAGCTTGAGGCCCAGCATGAGCGAGCACATTTTGGCCCATCGAAAAAGGAAGGCCGCAGCCCAGCTGTAAGTTGAGATTCTTATTTCGTCCACAGGTAGGCAGCCCACCGTGGTACTTTCACAATCCAAATCAGCCTTTATTATTACGTATTAAGTCAAAAATAAGAACTCTGCACTCTGCCTATCTACTTACGTGCATGTATCGCAAAAAAAAAGAACCAATGTCTCCTTTAATCGTAATCGCCCCTTCTTGCTCGTTGGAACAGTGCGAAAGCACGAGTATGGATAGCTCATAGCTAGCATGACCTGCTTCAACACTGCCTGCATATCTCTGTTGGTGGAACGGTGCCAGAAACCTGCAGATTAATCATTTTTTTTCAAGTGTTAAACAGCAGGGAACCCACGGGGCATGTCAAGAGTACCCCACTAGATTTGGCTAAAAGAGACGGCCATGATGTACCTAACAAACCATTAAATAATGTACTTAGGTGCATAGGCCGACCTTTCAAGCCAAAGAAGCTCAGAAGCCCAGGAGCCTCAGCAACATGCAGCAGGTGCAAACGATTGATCTGTCCTGGAACAACTTTTCTGGCGCGATCTTCGCCGGCCTCGCGGACTGTGTCGAGCTGGCGGTGCTCGACCTGTCGCACAACTCACTCGCCGGCGTCCTTCCTTCATCCATTGGCGTCCCGCAGAGCCTGGAGAGCCTTGATGTCTCGAACAACTCGCTGGCCGGCGAGATCCCCGTGAGCCTGACCAAATGCGGCAGCTTGAAACACCTCAACCTGTCGTACAACGACTTCAGTGGTGTGGTGCCCACCACTGGCGCGCTCGCGCGGTTCAGCTTCCTGTCCTATCTCGGCAACCGGCGGCTCTGCGGTCCGGTGGTCAGGCACGCCTGCGGAACGCACCGCCGCTCGTGGTTCCAGTCTCGGAAGTTCTTGGTCATCCTGTCCCTCTGCGCCGCCGGGGTGGCGTTCGTGCTGGCCATCCTCTGCGCGCTCAGCGTCGGTAAGATCCGGGAGCGGCTCGCGGCGGTGCGAGAGGACATGTTCAGAGGCGGCCGCAGCGGCGGCGCGTCGCCGGTGATGAAGTTCAAGTACCCGCGGATCACGTACCGGGAGCTGGTCGAGGCGACGGACGAGTTTAACGCGGAGCGGCTCGTCGGGACGGGCAGCTACGGGCGGGTGTACCGTGGCACGCTGCGCGACGGCACCATGGTCGCCGTGAAGGTGCTCCAGCTCCAGTCTGGGAACTCGACCAAGAGCTTCAACCGCGAGTGCCAGGTCCTGAAGCGCATCCGGCACCGGAACCTCATGCGGATCATCACAGCGTGCAGCCTGCCGGACTTCAAGGCGCTGGTGGTGCCGTTCATGGCGAACGGCAGCCTCGAGCGGTGCCTCTACGCCGGGCCGCCCGCGGAGCTGAGCCTGCTGCAGCGCGTCAACATCTGCAGCGACATTGCCGAGGGGATGTCCTACCTGCACCACCACTCGCCGGTCAAGGTCATCCACTGCGACCTCAAGCCGAGCAACGTCCTCATCAACGGCGACATGACCGCGCTCGTCTCCGATTTCGGCATCTCCCGGCTGGTTATGAGCGTCGGCGGCGTGGTCAACACCGCCGACGTCGGCGCCTCCACAGCCAGCATGCTATGCGGCTCCATCGGGTACATCCCTCCAGGTACGCACCAATTTACCTAAAAAATGCACGCTATTCGCGTGATAATCTAATTTCAAAAGCTAGACATGCCGCCAGCTTCCTGAATCAGTTCGTTTGGTTCTTGTTAATCAAAGAGTACGGCTACGGCTCGAGCCCCACGACGAAGGGAGACGACGTGTACAGCTTCGGCGTGCTGGTGCGGGAGATAGTGACGAGAAGGAAGCCAACCGACGACACGTTCGAGGCCGGGCTGAGCTTGCACAGGTGGGTAAAGACCCACCACCACGGTCGCACCGAAGCGGTGGTCGACCCGGCGCTGGCGCGGACGGTCCAGGACCAGACGCCTGAGATCAGGAGGATGTCGGACGTGGCAATCAGCGAGCTGCTGGAGCTCGGCGTCCTCTGCACCCAGGAGCACGCGTCCGCGCGGCCCACCATGATGGACGCCGCCGCCGACCTGGACCGGCTCAAGCGGTACATCGGCGGCGAGACGACGGCGACCTTCGCGTCGTCGCTCGGCTTCTCCTCCGCAACATTTGAAGATATTGGTTAGCGTAACAACAAGCGACTAAGAGTATTGGACCTCCACGTACATAACTAGCAGCTATAGCTAGCATCTCCCTTCCTTCTCCCTGTAAGCCATGATCTTGTTCTACTAGCTAACCAGATAAGACGGTTCGTCGGTCGTGCAAATGCATTGACCGAACAAACATAGGATTGATTCTTTGAAAGCGTTTGGTTGCTGTAATAGCTCTTTCTAGAATCTACATTTATCTCAGTTCAGGGAGTTACTGAATTTGGCTGTGTGGACTTCCTTCAGCAGTTTATTCAAGTGTTCTGTGTGTACCTGAACAACCTTAGCGCCAGCTTGGGAGATGATGAACAAACTACCCAAGTAATCAAGACCAACTTTATCAAGGTTTTCTCTAGTATGTTAGTGGTCTAGTTGACCTCATAATTTTAATAGCCGAAGTGCAAACGCTGACGTCGACGATGAATGCATGTGCATTAGGCAGCACAAAGCTGACACGTTTCCGCATGATGCAAGTTTCAACTATTGACGCCGATGTCAGGCTGCCAAGTGTTTCAGGCTAAAAGCTTGGTCTACGGACCTATGTAACGAAGAAGGGAAGTGCCACGGAAAACTAAAGTTGTATTTGCATGATGACTCGGATAAACCAAGCGTGCGTCCGAGCATATTGTGAGCACGTGGATGCGGCAAGTAGCGATGCCTAAACTGGACCGGCCTAGCTATTATAATAACCTGATGACGGTGTTGGATATGCTGTCATGCATGCTGCATGCAGATCATCATGTATAGTATTTGTGGTACCAACCAGAATCTTGGGCCTGCTTTCCTCTACTAGCCCACCCAACAGGCTAGGGCTAGACCACCAATCTTTTAGGCTCCTGGGCCTATTAGGCTGTAACAGAGGACCAAAGCACTCAATCAAAATGTGCAAATGAGATTATTGTTAGGTGCCAAGTGACATAACCAATCATTATCAAAAATATGTTCATATCATTGCACGTAGAATGGTAGAAATATCACGTGTCGACATTCACTGGGATTCGACACCAAGTTGAAAGATTGTGAAATTATTGTTCAAGACAAATGTAGCCAGACTATTTTAGAAAGTTGAATCGATATACTTAACGAGATATGAAAATCGAAATTTAGACATGTTGAATATAGGCAATCTAGAGCTACATCTTATTTGTGACAAGAGGCGGTATGTTCAACGCGAACGTGCTACCTATTTTGCCATTGCGTTTGTCGATGGGGCTTTTCTTTAAGTTTCGGTTACAAGCAACTCTTCGATCTCTAACCTATTAAAACGCAGACATGTCTTCCTCATGTTCTATTGGCATCAGGGAAAAAGGCCAAAGCGTTATCTAGTTTTTTTTTTGAGTTGAAAATTATTCTTGAGTTAAAACCTTTTATTTCGAGTTGAAAGATTATTATTTCTAATTGAAATATCTTTACTTTAAGTTGAAGTTTTTTTATTTAGTTAGGCTATTTTCTCGTGATAAAATTTGCTCGTCACTACAGGAATCCGGACAATAGACGACGGCCGGAAACTGTCGTCAATAAGAACACTACCGTCGTCAATAAGTTATTGACGACGGTAAAACTTTATAGACGACGACTTTCGGTTGTCGTCAATTATTAGTCGTCAATAAATTTATTGACGGTGACCGTCGTCAATAATCTTATTGACGAAAACTTATTGACGACAGCTAGGATATGAACCGTCGTCAGTTACGATGGCTTATTGAAGACGGTTTCTGGTACCTGGCCGTCGTCAATAACAATGGCTTATTGACGACAGCTAAATCAGGATGTCGTCAATAAGCTTATTGACGACGGCCAGGATTTCAACCGTCGTCAGTAAGCATGGCTTATTAACGACGGTTTCCACTCGCTCGTCGTAAATAACAATTGCTTATTGACGACGATTTGTGATATGTGGCCGTCATCAATACTAACGGCTTATTGACAACGGCCAGGTACCAGAAACCGTCGTCAATAAGCTCTGCAATTTTTTTAAAAAAATAGAAAAATACTGCCCTGGCTTTGAGGCCAACCCTGGCTCGATGGCCAGATCACAGACAATCAAAATATACATCACAGGCAGGCATAAAAATACTATACGCACGCCACACTACCCTACGCTACCCCGACCGCTGCCACCGGAGTCCAGGAAGTCATCGTGCGCTCGTCCAAACGCTGGTTGCTGAGGGGATGGACTTTCCTGAGCCCGCGTCGCCGATCCCTATGATGTACATGTATAGTTAGATAAATTAGAAGTTCACAAATGTGTATATGATTAAATAAACTCATTACAAGTTAGAATTGAGCAAGTTAGCTAGATTTGGCTATGTTTGAGTAAGTTTGCTCATATTTTACTAAGTTTGAGAAGTATGGACTAGTAGTGTTTGTGTTTGAGCTAGTTCAAATAGTTTTGGCTATGTTTGAGTAAGTTTGGTCATATTTGACTATAGTTGAGTAAGTTGTACCATATTTTACTTAGTTTGAGGATGTTTAACTAGTTTTCTCTAAGTTTAAGTAAGTTTGATCAAATTCAACTAAATTTGAGCAAGTTTAACTAGTTGCAGCTATTATGAGAAATTTTGTACCTGTGCTCCTGACGTCGGCCCCTGTGGTAGCTGTATCGGTGGCGGCGCCCACTGAGGAAAGACAACGGGTTGTCCTGTGGTCATAGCCTGCAAATATGAAGTAAATTATTATACATGTCATTTATATATTAGAAACGTTGAGTACAATGATCTGAACTTACCTGCATGGCAGCTTGCAGCTGTAGCATGTACGAGTGTTGATACTCCTCCCTAGCCAGGAGCTCGGCTGCCTGCCTCTCGTTCGCGAGCCTCAGCGCTTCCTGCGTCCTCTGGAGCTCCTCTTGGACACTCCGGAGCTCCAGATCACGGCTGCCACGCCTGCTGGATCCACCCTGCGATGAAGAGGCTCTCGAGTAAGACCGCGCCTCCCTCGAGTCTACTACTCCATCGAAGATGGCCAACCTACACAACGAAGTAAGAGTATTAAAGTTTTGTGTCTCGAAGTTAATGAAAGTAAACAAAAAACAACAGAACTCACCGGCCGTGAGGTTTACCGCCACCGCTTGCATAGGCGGCTTCAAGTACGATCGGCGAGTTCTGCCAATCGTAATCGTCGCCTCGAAGCCTCCGCACCTCCTCCCCATGCTTTTCCTGAAAATACAGAAAATTAAAGTTATCAAAAGTTTTAAAGAGAATACAATTAAGTCAACTAAACAACTCACCAACATCTCCGTCGCTGTCTGACAAGACAGCTGATCAGGCTGCGAGGGGTCACTTCCCATGTGACCCCTCCTCCACACCTGGATAGCGGTCGGCTCCTGACCGATCTCGCGCTCCTATCGATACGTGTTAGCACAATGATAGCGATAGAAATTAACTAGAATATAATTCGAGTATCACTTACCATCCGTTTAGCAAGGCGCACGTAGCCGTCCCCGCCAAGACGGTGTTTCCCGTCCGTCCCTCGACTCTGTCGGCGGGTCATCGACACGCCTTGGAAGCCCTGGCTCGCCCAACGAGCACACAGGGAACTGTATGCGTCCGGACAGGACTCAAGCCACGGTACGCTGATCTGCACACATTTGTTGTTGGATGAAAACATTGATGAAAATTGGATAATGAAGCAAAGTAAAATAAAGAATTTACCCCTTCGTACTGTGCCTCCGTCAAGTACTTGTTCGCCACATCCCTAAACTGCCCCGGCTCACCCTCGTCCGGATGCAACTTATAGTACGCCTTCGTAGCCTGAATGCGAGCCGTTGAAATCGACTGCGTCAGGAGCTTCCTAGCGTTGTTGTTGAAGACCAGGCGAGCGTGATCCAGCTAGGCCTCGTCCTCCAAACGGTAATATTTCTACAAGTAAAAATATACAAATTAATGTATTTAACATATAATAGGTTCGCATTTAACGAATAGACGATTTACTTACCATGAATTCATGCCACACATGCTCCTGGTGGTTGTCGTAGGTAATGTCCTGGGTCGTAGCGTAATCGTCCCAAGACGTAGCAGCCCGTTCGTTCACTAGACTGGGGTAGTGACAACGGATGAGCTGGCCCAGGACAGCGTTGACCTGGCGGTGGCGTCCTTGACCCGTGAACGAGTCATCGGCTCAAGACCTAATACACGATTCTCAATTAGTACATATATAAGTGTTAAAATATCTAAATTGATTTGTTATAGATTTACTTACCTATCGCCAACCGGACGAATAACGACCCGATCTTCTGGCCGTGCAGGAACCGGAGTAGTGGCTCCTCCTGTAACGCCGCTGTGGAGCCGGCTCCACATCAGCCTCTGTGGAAGGCTCTGAAGCAGGGTCTGAATCCTGCGGTGCCGGAACCTGAAAAGGATCCGAAGCAGGATCTGTAACAGGCTCCGAAACCTGTGGTGTCTGAAGAGGACCCCTAACCTCTGTCTCCTCAGACGTAGAGTCGTCCTAAAAATTTTAAGATTGGTAATATAGATTTAAGAAAGTTATTTATATAATTTATGTAATTTAATATTCTTTACCTGTCGTGACCGCTCTCGTGACCCCTGGCCTCTGTGGAGGCCCAACAGCTGAGACAGTCTACCATTGCTAGACTGACAGCCCTGGAAAACGGAGTCTGCTCTCGGGGGCAGAAAGCCCCACGTCCCCCGTCGTCTACTGCTCGACGATATTCTGATGAAAGGAAATTTGATAATGAATTTAAAGGAAAATATAGAAGACGAAAGAAAAGATGAAGGAAACGATACTTGTACTCAATTTCAAAATTCATCAGTATCACGATCATGTACTCTATTTCGTAAACCGGACCATCGATCTTTTCTCATGGTTGTTCGCCGTTTTCGTTTTTTCACATTATGAGTCTGTACATCTTGTGCATCTCTAACTAATTCATCGAGTCGTAGACCAGGCTCAATGACAAAAGAATCCGGCAACTCTTCTTCTTGGTAAACAACATCTGCCTCATCAATGTAACTAGTATTGTCCGGTGTATATAACCGCTCACGAGAATTCACCTTTTGTACAACCCACCATGCACTAAGTTTTTCGTGTGGATATTGTAGATAGTACACTTGTTTGACTTGGTGTGCAAGGACAAAGGTGTCGTAGCCTCGTAGTCGGTCCTTGTGTTTGACTTCTACCATGCCAAATTGGTTTTGTCGAGTTCCATTGTTATTATCAAACCAATCGTAGTCAAAGAAGACTACTTTAAGGTCTTTACTCCCGGCAAAACTAAATTTTAGGATTTTGTTTATGATCCCATAGAAATTAGTTTCATTTCCTTCGGCATCGACGGCCCTCGTCACAACTCCGATGTTTGATGTTGCCCTTAGAGGACGTTGAGCTTCAAATTGAGTTGAACGGAATCGGAACCCATTGCCATCATATCGATCAAAGAGTTTAGCTTTAATGGATCCGTTGGACAGTTGTCGCAAATTTTCATGAACACCGGCTTGTGTCTTGCACTGTCCAACATATGAAGTAAGAAGACTATTTTATGCTATGAACATAATTACTAAGAGGAACAAGACGAGAAAAACGTTACATGATTTCGAAACCAGGTTTGGAAGTTAGGTCCTCCATTTACTCCATAGTGTCGCATTGTTTGTATTTGCTTGCTAGTAGGTTGCTGCTTAGACTTCCAATTTTGTCGATCGAACTCACTAAATAAGGACAAAACAGAATTATTAGTGTAGATGTATAACACACCACGCAAATTAGTATAGATGTCGAACAACCACTTACTGAAAAAAATTGTCCATCCCATCTATGTTAGCGTACATTTATAACAAAGCAGGTGTCTTTTCATCTACTAAAGCATCATAGCTCGTGCCACTACCAACAGTGGTGCCTCTCGTTTGAAAAAGTGAGAATTCGCTACAAGAGGTTGCTTCAGTCATATTGTACCGTAACACCAATGCATTAACATTGTGTTCTTCTACAAAGTAGACACTTGAAAAGTATCCTATCTCCTGAAGTGTAAATGCTTCGGCGATGCATCCTTCAACCCTTGCCCTATTACGAACCATCGGTTTTAGACATATGAGTGCTCGTTCAATGTGGTACATCCACCTATATTGAACAGGACCACCTACTTTAGCTTCATATGAAAGATGGATTAGAAGGTGTTGCATTGGATTGAAAAACTCTAGAGGAAATACTTTTTCCATCTTACATAAAAGCATGAGTATCTCTTTTTCCAACTTCTCCATCATCTCCCTTTTGATTTCTTTAGCATAAAACTGTCTATAAAAATAGCTAAGCTCGGCTAACACCCTCCACACCTCATCATCAAGATAGCCTCGAAACATAACCGGCAGAAGTCTTTACATGATTACGTGATAATCATGGCTCTTCAAACCAGTCAGATTTTCAGTCTTAACATTAACGGCTCTTCTCAGGCTAGTAGCATAACCGTCTGGGAACTTCAACTGTTTCAACCACTTGAAGACTTTTTTCTTTTCTTTTGGTCGAAGGCAGAAAGAAGCCCGTGGTTTGCCACCAGCTTCGGAGAGCTCAAGACTTGGTACAATTGTGATCCTCTCCGTAACCAACAAAATATCCAGGACGACCTTCATCTGGCACTAGATTGTTGAGCTGTTTAACAATTTCCGACCCGTTCAGACATTGTGGTGGTCCCTTTTTTACAATGGTACCCTTCCTGAAGGCATTTCTCTATTGCCTAAACACGTGATTTGACGGTAACCAACGTCTATGACAATCAAAGTAGCATATCTTGCCACCATGACTTAGACGAAAACAATCCGTGTCCGAAGCACATATTGGACATGTCAATCGACCATGAGTGCTCCAGCCAGAAAACATGCCGTAAGCTGGAAAATCATGAACAGACCACAAATACGCAGCTCGAAGGTTGAATTTCTGTTTTCTATAACAGTCGTACGCTTCGACTCCCGTCCATAACATTTTGAACTCTTGAATCAATGGCTGCATCATCACGTTCAGTCGTGAACCAGGATGATCCGGTCCAGGTACAATAAGGCATAGGAACATAAACTCATACTTCATACAAAGCGATGGTGGTAAGTTGTATGGAATAGCGAACACGGGCCAACAAGAGTATGGTGTGGTGTTTGTACTAAATGGTGAGAAGCCATCTGTCGCCAACCCAAAGCGAATATTTCTCGCGTCATTGGCGTAATCTGGATCGAAGCGGTCAAGCGCCTTCCATGCCTCACCGTCCGATGGGTGCACCATCATACTGTTGTTCTCACGTACACCTTCTTTATGCCACCTCATGTGTCTAGCTGTTTTTTTAGATAGAAACAAACGCTTGAACCTAGGTGTGACAGGCAAGTAGCGAAGCTGCTTCTGTGCGACTTGAGTCATTACTTTTGAACTGTCGTCATTAACAACTTCGACAAATCTCGCTTTACCACATTTTAAGCACTTGTTCTCGTTGGCATGCTCTCTCCAAAAAACATGCAATTGTCTAGACACATATCAATCTTCTGATATTTCATACCTAGACCAGAAATCAACTTCTTAGACTAATACATATCTTTAGGCACTTTATGTGGTTGTGGAAGGATATCGCTGATCAATTTTATGAGATCGTTGTAATATTTATTGGAGAAGAAATACTTAGACTTAATGGCCATAAATCTAGTCATGAAAGTAAGGAGCGTCACTTCGTGTGTTCATGCAACGGCTCTTGTGAAGCTTTGAGAAGCGTAAAAAACCCTTCAACCTCCGTTGTAGGAGGATCCTCCATCAATTCAGGATTTATGGCATCAAGCATCTCATCCATCCTATCGACCCCCATGTTGTCATCCTCATCTAAAACTTGTAAGGGTTGAGAAGATGTCTCACCGTGAAAGGTCTACACCTCATAATCTTGCATGAAACCGTATCGACATAAGTGAAACGCCAAATTCACTTTGCCCCAACACTTTGCACCTTGACATTTCGTACATGGGCACCGCACCTTATCGATATTTGACAATGAAAAAGCTCGATCTACAAAAGCATTTGTCTTTGCGAACCACTCATCCGAGTGACCACCAGAACTGTTCTTCCAACCGGTATACATCCAACTACGATCCTCACTCATGTTTGAATCTGCAGTTTAATGTCAAGGAAATTATAGTTACTTTATAATATATTTATGTCACGGCCCTACGTCTATTGGAAAGAATAGGTCATAAACCCACCCAAGAGTGATCGAGCGGAGCGTGCTCATGACGAGACGTGTGGTATGGATCCGAACAAAATTTCGGCAGCATAACCCCGATGTTCTCCACTGCACGCCCGAAAATGGTGCAGCAGAGAACAACAGGGTTATGCCGTCGAAATCTCGTCTAAATCTAAACCCGCGTCTCAACACATGCCACGCTCCCTCGGTCACTCCCAGGTTGTCCAAAAAGGGACAATTCCGAACGTACACGCCTCACATGCGTAACACATGTGAGACGGGCCCGTTCGAAACGGGTGACGCATGTTGTATAGGTTTACGTCAATCTTTCGTTTTTGAGTCATTTAAAAGAGAGAGAGGAAAGAACGAGAGAGAAGGAAAGAACGAGAGACAAAGAAGTGGGTCAGCCATCCTAAGTTATGCCCCGTTGGGGCCTGCCATTATCTTACGACGCCTAGGCTTAGCCGTCGTACGTTATGCCCCGTCGTAAGTGGGTCAAAGATGAAACCGCACCGTCGGGTCCCGCCGTCCAAACGCGGGAGCTTGCCGTCCTCCGTGCGTGTCTCGACTAATACATTACCAATAAATGGGCCGTGAAAGACCCTAAACGGGTCGTGTCAGGCCGGACCGGGCCGAAACCCATTTATTTACATATAGTATCTAATCACGCAATCAATCAAAGTATTATTTAAACAATAATCAATTATAATACTAATTAAACAATTAATCAACTAAGGTCGGGCGGCGCGGCAGGGCGGGGCTTGGGGCGGGGCGGGGCGGCACAGCAGGGCGGTGCTCGGGGCGGGGCGCGGCGAGCGGCGGCGGCCAAGGCGCGGCCAGGGCTCGGCGCGACCAGGGGCGGCCGGGCGGGGCTTGGGGGCAGGACGGCTGCGGCGGGGCGGGGCGTGGGATGGAGGTGCGCAGTGGGGCGGGGCGCGGGACGGTGGTGCGCGGCGGCAGGGCGGGGCGTGGCGGCGCGAGGAATCGTTAGCGTGAGGCATCGGCGGTGGCAGCGCGAGGGGCCAGCGGCGCCTTGCAGCGACGGCGGCGGGCGGAGGTGGCGCCGGCATCTGTGACGCTCGGCTAGGCGAGGCGAGCCGCCCCGGCATCCCCCGGGTTCGAATCCTGGAAATAATATCTTGCAGAAATGTAGGGAAAGACTACGTGTAAAAAAACTAGAGCGGGTCGGGCTACTGTAAATTTTTAAATTTGACAATGATGAATACTTCAATCAGTGAGATAGGCGGGTAAAACGGCAAAAAAGCAGAAAAGCGGCAAAAAACTTGCTTTCGAGCGCTTAAGCGTTCAATCGCTTAATACCATCTGTTCTGATTTACAGCTCACAAACTGTTCTTTCCATTCAGATTGCGAGCCGTTTATTTCCTAATTTCATAATCCGGTAGGAGGATGGCATTTCTAGCCGGCTGGATAAAACTCAGAGTAATACTAAGTTAATTCCGAGAGAGCAAAAGGGAAGTAGGGGCCGGAGGGGGAGGGTCCGGGCCGGAGGGGGACGGGGGTAAACCTGTCAATAGGGTGAAAACCAACTCCCAATCCACACCAAACCATAACATGTATAAATTCAATCTAACCCAATCCGGCCCACTAATTTATGCGTTCAAACCAAACCGAACCAAACTGTATAAGAAAACAACCCAAACCAAATCAGTCCATAGCCCACACCACAGTTTAAAACTGGTTTAAACCCATTTGTAAAAAATAGTTCCAGTCCCACAAGCAAATCGCTCTGCGTTCAGCATGGTGGATTCTCACGGTTGCTCCGTTTTTGGCACGCATTAGGAGTTAAGACGCTCGGCATGGTTGACAATGAGCAGGTACTGAACTGGTGGTTGGTTTGCTTTAAATATTCGACTTTTCTTTTTTTAAAAAAAAAATTGAAAACTTAAACTTTGCTTAAAAATCATAAAACATTTTGTGATTGTTGGGCAATGTAAGGATAGATCATTTTAACTAAATGGGCTCTACTTAGTGACTGAAGAAACATGCAGGCTCATTTCTTAGCACCATTATAGGTAGGTACTTGAATGAAAAGTTATTGAAAAAACAAACTGGTATGAGACAAAATGTGAAAAAAAATAAAATGGTAGGGCTTGGCAGGATAATGAGCCACAACTTGCTCGCCTGTAGAATTCTTGACAGATCCTCTTTACCCACGAATGGAGCCGCGACGATAGAGGGCGCGGCGTTAACCCGGGTTCTTGCCGGGCAGGGGAGTGGAGACGCAACGGAGCGCGTGGGTTCCTGCCTGGCGGGACGCGGGGACGCGACGGTGGCTGGAGTTCCTGCCAGGTTGGAGCGTGAGGACGCGATGACGGTGGCACGACGCGCGCTGCCGTATGAGCGGCGAGCCGGCGACGGCGGCAGCTTCATTGTTTCTCTGTCGCTAGGTTTTGCTAATTGATATTTGCTAGTAATGACCAAACTTATAGCTGCAACCAGTGAAAGCCCATGGTCTCAAACCATTCACAACCGAATTGTTACAGTCTAAACCAAACTGAACCCAAACCATTTAGTGTTGTAACCAAATCACTCCAACCCATTTTATATGGCAGCCCATTTTAAACCACCCAAATCAAACCCAAAGCAGGAACCAAACTGTTAAAACCGGTTCCAACCAAACCGTTCCCACCTTTGGACGGGGGAGGGGCCGGAGGGGGAGGGTTCGGGCCGGAGGGGGATGGGTGAGGGGCCGGAGAGGCCGGACGGGGGGGGGGGGGGGGTGGAGGGCGAGGCCGGTCGGCCGGTGGCCGGTGGCGCGGCCGGGGGCGAGGAACCAGAGAGGGGAGCGGGGGAGAGAGCGGAGGGGGAGGGGAGGGGGACTTACCTCGGGCCGGGGATGGGCGGCGGCGGAGGAGGGGACAGGCGGCGGCGACGGGGACGGCCGACGGCGATGGACAGAGGCGCGAGTCGGGAGGCGGCGATGGACTGCCGCCTCCCGGGTCGCGTACGGGTTATATGTGTCGTTATTGATGACGGTGCTAGGTGACCGTCGTCTATAAGGAACTTGTTGACGGCGGTGCTAGGTCACCGTCGTCAATACTACTCGGGTGGGCCCGGATTAAGTTAAAGACGACGGCCGCCGTCGTCAATAATATTAAATACGACGACCCCGTCGTCAATAAATTTAGCCGTCGTCAATGCACGTTTTTCCTGTAGTGCGTGGACACTCTTCAGTAGTGTTATTTGTTAGTGGACACTCCTCAAACGTGCCTTTGCTAGAATACACTATTTAACTATGATAATTAGCTAGCGGAGATTTATATTATTAAAATATTCATTTTCCTATATAGAGGAGAGAGATGGATTCACACGACACCAGTACTGTGTTATATAATTGAGCCATAAGAAAAAAACTTTATATAGGTTAATGATATTTTTCTCGCATGGCTACCATTGATTTTTCCCTCATGAATTACAATATTTATCAAATATAATTAATTAAACTATTTTTAATATGTTTCAAAAATTAGAATGAAAATATTTTGTTGCGTAATGGCTCCTTCACACAAAATAGTGTGTGAACGACAATTGCAATTCTTTCCATACATCTATTTCCTACCTCCTATATATATAAATAAATAATTTAATGACTTAGATATCCAACTGCTAACTACCATAAAAACGTAGTGTATCCTAGCAAAGGCATGTTTGAGGACTGTTTATAAGTAAATACACCTATCGAAGAATGTCCACTAGCATTTTTTTTGTCTTTTCTTGTTGAGTTGAAGCCTGAGTGTTAGCTAGAATGTGAACTAAGACCGATCACACTCATCTTCTAGGAGAGGATTGGAAATGGACATGTGGAGTAGGAAAAGTTTTTTGGATCCGCATCAATATACGGGGATGGTGGACATGTATTTGCTCGACGTGCAGGATGGTGGGTCAAACCACTAGTGGTTTCTGGCGCGCGCCCGGAGGGAGGATGGACAGGAGCGAGGGGCCGACGGGATCAGGGACGGGCCAATCTCGAGGCAGTGACAGAGGTGGGGAAGAAGCCGGGGAAGGGGAAGGAAAAGACGGGGGGGGGGGGGTGGTGGACGAGGGTAGAGCTGGGAGTTGGGCCGAAGCCTGATGGGCCGGCACGGTCTAGGCACGAATTAGTCCTGGAATATATTCGGGCCGGCCCGGCCCGACACGGTATTTCGGGCCGTGCCGTGCCTGGGTTTGGCATCTTCGGGCGGCCCGGCACGGCTCGAAATAAGCCCATCGGCCCAGTAAGGCACATCGGCCCAAAATGACCCGAAAGAACCCAAATTTTTTGGTTTTTTTTATTTTACAGATTTTTTAGATTTTTGTGATTTGTTTTGTATTTTTCGATTTTACATAATTTTTTAGATTTTTTTGAATTTTTTGGATTTTTTCGGATATTCGGGCCATGCTCGGGCTTGGCCTGGTCTGAAATTGGCAAGTTGGGCCGTGTGCCGTGCTCGGGGCGGAGGTTTCCAAATTCGTGCCTGCCAGCCCAGCCCGAAATGGCCCGTCGTGCTTTCAGGCCATACAAAATTTTCGGGTCGTGCCGATCCGGCCCGGCCCGACTCCTACCACTGGACGAGGGGGCGTGGGTGGCGGGGGCCAGGTCGAGGGCGGAGGGGCGCGAGGGCAGGGTAGATGCATGCGGCGGAGTCGACACTAGAAAGAAAATAGAAGCGCGTGGGGAAGAAAGGAGAGGGGATGAGAGAAGGTGAAGGTCCGGGAATAAAAGAAAATTGAAGAGAGAGAAAGGAAAAAAGGAAAGAAAATGAAAGAAAATAGATGAAAAATTGAGAGAAAAAAGAAAGAAAATGAGAAACAAAATGGAAGGAAAATAAGAGAGGAAAAATAAAAAGAAAATGAGAGAAGGAAAAGGAAAGAAAAAAGAGAAGAATGAAAAGAAATATTAAAGAATGAGTAATAGTTAATATAAAGTATGTTTAGTGAGTAGGATGATTATTGAAAAGAGATAAGAGTATTTGTTTAGGGTAAATTTTTATAGTAACTCGCCGGTAGATCCCATTTTAGGCTTAGCGTAACTCGATGCGTTCTCTTGATAGTTTCGAAAAAAATGCCTTCTCTTGATCTCCCGGTCAGCTCAGCTTCACCTTCCCAAGCTCAAATCTTAGTCCCCTTCTCCCCTCCATCTTCAACTACCCATAAACTACTCCAAGTGGTTCGTCTTCAGTACTCAAATCCATCTGCGGCACCAGCTAAATAGCTCCAATTGGAAGGAAAGAAGCTAGAAGGTACAGATCAAGAACCGAACATGCCAGAGGAGGATGGAGCCGTGGACGCTGACGGACTCGGCGGTGGCGGATGGTTAGGGGCGGTCCTAGAGCCGGTGCGATGGCTGAGGATGCTGTGCCGGGAGCTGGGCGCGACATTTGTGGCCGGCGTGGTGCTGGTATACGGTCTCAGCCAGGGCTTCGCCAGCTCCTTCTACCGCGTGGCGGCAGACTACTACTGGAAGGACGTGCAGCAGCTGCAGCCGGCCACTGTGCAGCTCCTGTCCGTCTTCTTCTTCGTTCCTTGGGTCCTCAAGCCGCTCTGGGGGGTCATGACTGACGTTTTCCCCGTCCGCGGGTACCGCCGCCGCCCCTACTTCCTCTTCTCAGGTCAGCCAGGCGGCCGGGAATCCATCTCCAAAGACACGATTCTTTCCCTTGCTGTTTTGTAGACGTTAATTGAAAACTACTTTCCTATTTGGTACATGTCACATTTAGCTTCTCATTTTAATTTTAATTTTGATACTTCTTACTCTAGGTCTTACTTGCTGTTGACGATGAAAATTGGTCAAACCAGGCGACCTGGTAAAACCGACCAGACCAGTTTCACTAAACTGATCAGACAGGTTTTAGATATGTGTCAAATGACCAATTAGACTCCACCAATGTGTAACTCTTGTCGAAATGGTCAAGATAGATATGTGGACCATCCAAATCAGACCCCTGATGTAAAAGTTATAGCATTTTGAAAATTCCAGGTTCCTGAAAACAGGTCTGACCGGTTTTGGGCAGTCCTATAGGTGAGCTCATGTTTGACACCGATTTGTTAAGAGATAGGATTCCTAAAGGGGCAAGTGCTCCCCATCCTATAAATATAGTTCACGGTCGATTGAGCTAATCCTAATTGACAAAAGCATAATTTACCTTTACTTTTTATCTCCAAACCCTAATCCTTCTCTCAAACCCTAATTGTTGTTCTTCCTTCGTCTTGATGGCGGTTGAATCTACCGACACTAGGACAAGCCAAGTCGAGTTTGCCCTGACGGGTCCCTCCCGTATGAGTATTTCCTTGGTTCATGAGGTGAACTCGATGAAATCGGTCTGTCGGTTTGACTGGTTTTCCGCAGACAGTGTCACGTGAGGCATGTTTGCGGTGCACAAGGGTGTGCTCGTGTTTAGCGGTGTTTTTTTTGCGTCCACAACTGCTTTTGGGCCAAAGACAGTTCCGTGTACTACTACGATTTCACAAAATAACATCACTAGTATTCATTTGTGTTGTTCTATAGCCTTGAACTAACTTGAATTGAAAAAGGTTGCTATTCCCTTTTGAAGCATCCTGCAACTAGCAGGCTTGTGCATTTATGTTCATCATAGTAAGCTGTCGCCTTGTGACCATGAGGTCATGGGTTCAAGTCCTAGAAACAGCCTCTTGCAGAAATGTAGAGAAAGGCTGCGTACAAAAGACCCAAGTGGGTCGGACCCTTCCCCGGACCTGGCGCAAGCGGGAGCTACATGCACCGGGCTGCCCTTTTTTTAATAGTAAATGGATAGTTGCAAGAATAATGGGTCTTCTATAAGAAACAGGGGAAGGAATCCTGCTGTCGAATAGCAATTGTAGACCTCACTGATAAAATGCCACTTACTTTTTGTGATGGTAGGAATACTCGGAACGACTTCAGCTGCTGCTGTTGGCATGGTTACTGGATTACCAGTGATTTCTGCAGTACTCTGTTTTGTGGGAATCTCAACAGGGGTTGCCATTGCTGATGTCACAATCGATGCATGCATTGCAAAGAACAGTATCGATAAGCCAGCATTGGCTCCAGACATGCAGAGCCTTTGTGCATTCTCATCATCCCTAGGTGCACTTATTGGATATGCTACTAGTGGTATCTTTGTCCATCATCTCGGGGCGCAGGTCAATCATAGTCCAAAGCTTTATGTTTTTAAATTTGCTAAGCTTTATTGAGGAATTACATACTAAGTGAACTGTAGCGCAATGTAGGGTGCATTAGGTTTGATGGCTCTACCTCCTGCTACATTGGTTTTCCTTGGGTTTTTCATATACGAGCTGCGAACGTATCAACATAGTGCAAAAGAGAAGGTATGCTGGTCAGAAATCTTGTACGACTTAGTTGTGCCTTCTTTTTTCTTCTGTGTATAAATAGATTGTTTAGTATTTGAATATTTTTGTAGTGCTATCTGTGAGCACGCAGGATGGTCTATCTGACCTCATCCCTTTGCATCCTTTCTTTATCTGGAACGGAATATGTGTGAGCCTCAACACTATTCTTCTGGAATGCTTGCTATGTTAGCAATTCAGAATACAAGGGATTTGATGCTTAAATACATTATTCCTTTGTAATAGTAATTAAACTCTCCTCAGTTGGAATGTGTTATCTGAACCTGGACAGAAATTCAGGACTGTATATGCACTGATGAGGAAAATACAAATCTTAGGTGCACAATATAGCCATGAAAAGAAAATTAAGTGCAGAAAGTTGGCTTCTCAGTGACATACTAATGAAATGCAGGTTTTGAACAAGGTTAGTGTGGCCGTGAAAGGAATGCTTCAGACTATAAAGTATCCAGTAGTATGGAAACCATCTCTATACATGTTCCTTTCATTGGCTCTCAGTATCAGTACCCATGAAGGGCAGTTCTATTGGTACACTAACAAGATACCACCTAATCCTGGATTTTCACAGGTAAAAGTTTTATTTCTTGCCTGCTTAATGTTATTACTTATTATAATATCTGTCACTCAGAGCAATGGTAATATTAATCTGCTCCATAACGCTTTGGTCTTGACGTTTCATACTATCTGAATTGTCATACTTAGTCCTGGATTTTCGCAGATGTTTTGCTTGTTACTTGCTTAATGTTGTTACTTATTATAATATCTGTCACTGAGAGTAATGGTAATATTGGTCTGCATCATAATGCTTTGGTTTTGACGTTTCATACTATCTGAATTATCATAGCATACATGCTAAAAAAGCAACTTTTTTGTTGGTTGAATGCTCCAGAAAACTGATTTAGCAATTTAGACCAAGTTACTAATGTACTGTATCCGTCGTTTAAAGCGTACGTGTACCCCCCCCCCCCCCTTGCAGTCAAGTGTTGCTTTAACTGTATTTAAAGGTAAAGGTAAACTTGATACTACTCAAACTCCAAGTTGTGGATTCGCATGATACTGACAAAAGTTGAGGTTGATAAGGATCTACAGTAATCAGCATGTTAAGGGAGCCTTGTATGGAGCAGAAAGTCGCAGGTAGAGGAATGCTAGTGAAATATGACTTAGTGTATGCGGTTTAACTGATATTGATGTGATAACATGAAATGTTTTGTCTATAATACTTCTACGCTCAAGACACTTTGAAAGAAGTACAACATGTATGAAATCTTAGGGGAATAAGCAGACAAGCGGTCTTCAGAACAAGAAATTCCTTGCTTGCTTGAATTTCCGTCTCATGAAGATTTTTCAATTTTCATATTTATGTCCGCGTTCCAAAATTTGTGCTATTTTCATCATTATAATTTATAATAGTAACAGTGCAAGATAGAAAGAAAATAGAGAAAATTGAGGTACAATATCAATCACCAGTTGCTCTCAGTAATCGAAGGTAACAATAACAAAAGCAAGATCTATCTGTAAGAAACCTAGATAAAAGCTGCCTTCTTTCAGACTGTGAATCTGGGTTGCAGGACCTGGTCCCACCAATATTGCTTGCTCAGTATGTTGTCATGAATGTCCCTAGCAGATGCCATATACATATGGTAAACTGCTAAACAACATTATCCGAAGTATTTTTTTCCTGTTTCCTTATTGTAGAATTCTAGCCTGAAATGGAGTGACCAGTCTACTTAGTCTTCGTACAGCCCAGGCCTCACCACAAAGACAATAGCCCAATGTCTATATGCAAGCAATTCATGGAACACTTAATATAGCATTCTTTCAGGAAGCTGTCATCTAAAGTTTATACTGGAGTTCAATTGGGTGATACATATTGAATTTGATTGTGGAAACACAAAGTGGCCCTTACAAATGATAAAGATAAGAATACTGGGAACAAAATGGCTAGTTTGCAGTTGCTCTGTAGTGTTGTGTTCGCAGTAAAGTGTAACTTATGATAGTAGCTATTAGAATTTAGAATCTTGACCAATGTATTAAGATTATTCTGTCATGGCTCTATAAAGGAAATCATTTTCAAGGGATTTTTAAACAAATGCTTTTGATGATTACGTTGCAAAGGCTAACAAAGCATAAGACAAAAGAACTTGGAAGTCATTGTTGCGATTGCCTCCATGCAGGAATTCGTTGGGCTGGTGCACGCCATCGGCGCGGTGGCGTCCATGGTGGGCGTGCTCATCTACCACAAGTACCTCAAGAACTACCCATTCCGGGGCCTCCTCTTCTACGCGCAGCTCCTTTACGGCGTCTCCGGCCTCCTGGACCTCATCTTCGTGCTTCGGTGGAACCTCGCGCTCCGCGTCCCCGACGCCGTCTTCGTCACCCTCGAGGAGTGCGTCTCCCGCGTCGTCGGCCGCGTCCGGCTGATGCCGATGATGGTGCTGAGCACCAAGCTGTGCCCGCCTGGCGTGGAGGGCACCTTCTTCGCGCTGCTCATGTGCATCGACAGCGTTGGCATGCTGACGGCCAAGGCCGGCGGCGCCGTCGTGCTGCGCTCGCTGCACGTGACTAGGACCGACTTCGGCAGCCTGTGGCTTGCCGTGCTGGTCAGGAACATGCTCCGACTCGCCACGCTCGCCTTCATCTTCCTCGTGCCCACTGCGGACCAGACTGACGTGCTGGTGCCGCGCGAGCTCCTGGTCTCGTCGCCGGCGACTGTGGCCGACGAAGAGGAGAGGCTGCAGCTCGCGAGACTGACTTCACACACTGAAGATGTATAATTCACATTCACACGTTGCTGTATACAAAAGGAAATGAAATGAGGAATGGGCTCTGGGTTGCATACACAGTTTTTCTTTAAAAAAAAAAGGAAGCGCAATTTTTTACAAAGCCGTCGCGTTTCACTGTCCATTTTCAGTTCGAAGGTTTGAAAATTACCAACTTCAAACAGCACGGTTGTGGTGAAAGTATGTCCCAAAGTACAACACATGTTTGCCTGACCCTGTCGTAATTCTGCTCCAAGTGCTACCGGACAAGGCCTTGGGTCTTCGTCTACCTCCGGCCGGTCTTCTCAGGGGGCCGAGGCATCTCCGTGCTACAGTCGACAGCGCTGCGTCGCTGACCCCGCTGCTGCCACTGACATTAATGCCACTTGCACCCGAGTTTCAATGCCTCCAGCCACGCACTCTGATGACCAAACTCTCCCTCCTCTTTTTCCTCAATAGAAGATACTCCTATGCGCCATCCAGCACTGCTGGTAATAAAGAAACGTGTCAGCGTGGTGGCCGGGCCCACCGTTGCAGAGATAGAGAGAGAGATCGCGAGGCCATGGCATTGTGGAGAGAGGAGAGGAGGGAGTGTGCGCTGTGAACACTGTCTGGTGCTGCAGCCGAGCAAGAGGACATGCATGTGAAGCCCCCAATAATTCCTCGCCCAGCCACGGCCACGGCCACGGCCACAGCGAGTAGACCGCCACGCCCCCACTCGAGCCCAGCCGCCAGCTGCTGCGCCTTTGTTCCCATGCGCCGCAAGAAGTCCAGCTCCTCAGTTGCTCACGCCACCAAGAATCTTTTCATTTCATCCCCCTCTTTCCTCTTCCCCCCTTTCTCTCTCTAGCTAGTGAGGTGGAGCTGAGCTCAGCCGGTGAGTGATGGCATGGGGAGCGTGCATTGCAGCTGCTCTGCTCGTGCTTCTTCTCGTGGCAGCAAGAGGTGACGGCGCGCGTTGCCTGGAAGATGGCATCAGCAGGAGGAGCAGGAGAGCCCTGCAGCAGAGGAGGAACCACCTGAGGTCAAGTAAGTTCTCTCATGATCCCCTGCTTTCTTCTCTGCTCCGTTTTCTTGGTTTCTCTGCTGTTCTTGGATGGGAGAGGAATGAACGGCATGGGTGAACACCAGTTCAGTGCCGTTGCGGATGCTTTTGCCAGTAATGGCATCTCATGAGTTGTTTCTGTTCTTGGTAAAGTGTAGTGTTTGTGGATTCTGTTCCCTTCCGGATTGGAAATTGCCGAATTGGAATAGCTCACTGACTCTCCAGTGCGATGCTACTGTTAGAGAGGCGCTTTATTGGTTGAGGGTAACAAGAACAAATCTTGCCAAGAATTCGGAGGCATGTATATCGCCAAGATGCGACTGCGCGAGGAATGTGTTTTCCATTGTGTTTTTGCATTTTTTTCCGGTCAAAAGACTCTGGCATTGCCTGAAGTAGCACGTCCCAAATACTTTTAAATATGGATGCATTACTAAATTTCCATGTGGTAGGTGATAGCAACACCTCAGATTTTCAGCTGCTAGACAGCTTAAGTGTGAGTGGAGATAGAGGAGTATCGTCTCATGACGTGCGTTCACTCTAATTTGTTTGTGGTTGGTTGCAATCTTCAGGAGCAGTGAGCGGCGCCACGGTGCTGGAGCTCAAGCACCATAGTTTCAGCTCAGTGCCGAGCGAGAGCAGGGAGGAGGAGGTCGACGGCATCCTGTCCTCCGACGCCGCTCGGGTCTCGTCGCTGCAGCGGCGCATTGAGAATTACAGGCTGATCAGGTCGTCGCCTGCGGCGGCGGCGTCGTCCAAAGCGCAGGTGCCCGTCACCTCCGGCACGAAGCTCCGGACGCTGAACTACATCGCCACCATCGGGTTGGGCAGCGGCGAGGCCACGGTGATCGTGGACACGGCCAGCGAGCTCACCTGGGTGCAGTGCAAGCCGTGCGAGTCATGCCACTACCAGGAGGAGCCCCTCTTCGACCCGTCATCCTCGCCGTCCTACGCCACGGTGCCCTGCAACTCCTCGTCCTGCGACGCGCTGCAGGTGGCCACGGGCATGTCGGGGACGGCGGCGTGCGGCGCGGACCAGCCGGCGTGCAGCTACACGCTCAGCTACCGCGACGGCTCCTACACGCACGGCGTCCTGGCGCACGACAAGCTGGGCTTGGCCGGGGAGGTCGTCGACGGCTTCGTGTTCGGCTGCGGCACAAGCAACCAGGGGGCGCCGTTCGGCGGCACGTCTGGCCTTATGGGACTGGGCAGGAGCCAGCTCTCGTTGATCTCACAAACCATGGACCAATTCGGTGGCGTGTTCTCGTACTGCCTGCCGCTCAAGGACTCCGGTTCATCGGGTTCGCTGGTCCTCGGCGACGACTCGTCGGTGTACCGGAATTCAACTCCGATCGCGTACACCTCCATGGCCTCAGACCCACTCCAAGGACCCTTCTACTTCCTCAACCTCACAGGGATCACGATCGGCGGCCAGGAGGTGGAATCCCCCGGCTTCGCGGCCGGCAAGGTCATCATCGACTCCGGCACCGTCATCACGAGCCTCGTGCCATCGATCTACGACGCTGTCAAGGCCGAGTTCATGGACCAGTTCTCCGAGTACCCGCAGGCGCCGGGATTCTCCATCCTGGACACTTGCTTCAACATGACCGGGTTCAGCGAAGTCCAGGTCCCAAGCCTGAAGCTCGTGTTCGATGGCGGCGTGGAGGTGGAAGTCGACTCCAGCGGCGTGCTCTACTTCGTCAGCAGCGATTCCTCTCAGGTGTGCCTGGCCATGGCCGCCCTGAAATCCGAGTACGACACCTCGATCATTGGCAACTACCAGCAGAAGAACCTGAGAGTCATTTTCGACACTCCAGGATCGCAGGTCGGGTTTGCTCAAGAGACTTGTGATTATATCTGACATGTTGATTGACTGGGAGATCATTGGGAGGGAGCCATGATTCAGCTATGTGAATATCCTATACCCGCAGATTTGTTTTGGGATTACCTCTGGTGATTGGCAAGTGGTAACAAAGTATTACTTATTGGCAACTGCACAAGCGTTCGTAATTGCTTTCACCTGCCTTTCTGCCGTTCCTTGTGGTCCTCCGAGATCAATTCATTGCAAGAAATCGGTGCAAAATTTTGATGTCTACTTGTTCTATAGAAAACATGACTCGGCAAATCGTCGGCTAACTCTGCTGCAAAACATCCTTAAGCCTACTGCAGGTAACAAATTTGTGAGACAAGAAGAAAAAAAACTAAGAATTATGAGCACTGCAATTTCCAGCTGCTTTATGAAAGCGACTACGCGATGCCCAGAGCGACAAGTGTGCTAGGCCGCGAGACAACTCGACAGCCGCATGAGGGATGCCGTGTATTATAAAACTTTGTGCAGCTGAAAAGGAGATCAGGCCGTGCCTGTCCTTCAGTGATCAGACATGAAGGGCGTTACTGCCTTCCCATTCCAAGACACCTGCGAGAAACAACACCCAAAGAATATGTATACGCGCTGTGCAGGAATGTGCTGCTACAGGATACAGATCATATCATGTCACGTGATGATGGGCTTATCGATATCACAAGAGATACAGAAAAAAAATTGAAAACTCCAGAAATATGAATCCTCCCATTAGATCATGTACGTTATTGTAGATACTTAAGAGATTTCGTTTTTGTCCTAAAACTCAGCTGAAGAGATACGAATCTTTGCGCTATTAAGACAGGATATCTACCACGGATGAATTAAGTACAATCACGGACGCACGATCCATAAAACTAGGGCACCGCAGCCGCCAAGCATTACGAGCTCGTCACCTGACCTGACAGAGTCCCACACCTTTCGGTGGGTGCGGACAGCGCAAGCGACCAAGATGGACAGGCTGTGAGCCGGCACGCGCTGAAACGTGCCAAAAAAATTGTGTATCCTCCAGCTCAGGATTCTTTAGATGAACATGGGATTTTTTTATTTAAGCTAAACAACGCCTTAGCTGGAGTGAATTAACAGAATATGTTGCTGATACGCAGTATTTTTTTAAAGGGGGTAATAAGCTGGGCACCTGACACTGCAGATCAGCGAGCTGGAGATTTGCCACATGCAACAATAGTGTCATGGTCCTGATAAGGCTAGGCATCAGGAATCAGGAGACTGCCAGTCAAACAAGCAGATGGGCAGAGCCCCAATGTTTTGACTTGACCATCTTATCCTATCACAACCTCTCGAGGATTAGATTATAAGAGAGATCTGAAGAAAAACCATGCCTTTCAAATTAGCCCATGGAAAATTTCCATGGACCTTGCAACCACAACAGTCAACAACGATCTGAAGATATGTGCATTATTGAGTGAAAGTCTCAAAGCAAATTCAGAATAGTGTCATATCCAAGCAGTATGCTATACTCCCAGTACAAAAGGCAACATCATGGAGCTAAAAACAGTTGCTCTATCAGACTTGAAGGTCCGTCCCTCACCGGAGACAGCACGGCACTGCCAAACAGAGTGCAACACCGCATGGAAGTTACGTCATCATCAACCGAATAGCATGTTAAATGCTCTAAGAAAGTTCCAAAGGCAGCAAAACTACTCACAAAGGAAGAAATTAGAGCGATCAAACATTTTCATTTCTCTAACGGGGACTTGTGAAATCAATTAATACTGCCAATCTTCACAATCGACTATAACTAGTGCCGCATGAAAAAAGAAAAAGAAAACTTAAAATGGATTATAGGACTATTAGGTTGCACAATCATATTGAGGTACAAAACATTTTTGCCTGACCAACTCGTGCAGATCATGAACGATTTTAAATACAGCATCTGGTCGTGCTAGTTTCAGGCAGTTCTGAGACATAACTTTGAGCTCATCTGACCTAGGGCCAAACCAGTCAGCAACTATCTTCGCAATGTGTTTTGGAGATTTTGAGAATTTCCCACATCCATTTTCAACGACGTATGGAACATTGCCAGCTTCCTGTTAAGTGAATAAATCATTTATAATGGTATACATAAAAGTTTTAACCATGGTTGATTATCATATACAAGTTACTAGCTTAATGAAGGCGAATAAAATGGAGGAAAGGAAGGATTAAAGCAATCCATACACCGAGACACTAAGGAAAATACCTGCCCAGCAATATAATCGTTTAGAATAATTGGCAAGCCACGGATCATCGCCTCTGCGATTGTACCAGGCCCTGCCTGAAAATCGTCATAAATCACGTATTATTACATCGTCACCAATCATTGAAATTGTATCACATATTTACATACATGAAAATGAAAACTAACATAAGACATACCTTTGTAATTATACAATCACAAGCACCCATACATTCTTCCATCTTTGTAACAAAACCCTTTACCTGAAATTTCAAACGGAAAATGGATTAATAAAGAAACCTGGATAGTGCAGAACTTACTGGAGCTGTGAAATACAAGACATTTCCAGTTCAATCTATCCACAATATTGTCACTGCAGTTTACTGAAATGGCTCATGTGTTTTAGATTCACAAAATACAAATGCTACTCACCAAAAAAACAACGTGGTTTAGCCCATGTTTTATTATCTATGAATTTCTAAAGGCTGAAGAAAAAATGTTGTTGCTGAAGAAAGAGAAATATACTAAGTCTGGTGTTGCTGACAAGGAATAACGTTGAAAATTTTGGATGTTACAAATCATTTTTCAGGGAAGTACCTGAACTGGGATTTTCCAGTTTATTGACTGCAACCGATTAGCCAGTTTCTTATTACGTCCACAAATTATAAGTATCTGACCCATGGGTTCCCCCAGGCTTTTAGCATACAGGGCGTCACCAAGTGCCCTAGCGGTGGCCTCAATAGGGCCCATCCCTTCACCTCCACCCATCAATAGGACAACAGGCAGATCTTCATCCAGTCCTAACTCTCTTCGCAGTCCATCCTATTAGAGAAGACAACAATAGATACAATGGTCAGTAATTTGTGAAAGATCCCAAAAGACCCATAGAATAGCAAGATGCTACACTGCCACTAGCTGAAGAAATTATGTACCTTTGGAGGAACAGGTTTGACAAAAGATGGTCGTACTGGGAGGCCAAAGACCTTAACCTGTGAGGGCTTCAGTCCAGCTTTTAGTGCTCTCTTTTCTACCTCAGTTGATGGACAGTAGCATCTAGTTACAAGCCTGTGAAACCTAAGGGATGACAGTAGGATAACTATTTCACTGTAAGGGCGCAAGTCTGACGTTTTGATATCAAACTGAAAAATGATGTGAAGCTATTTGAATATTGAAGCTATCATATACCATGTTGGGTGACAAGTGCTGAGATCTGTAATAACAGTAGTGAATGGGATCTTATCCAATAGACCTTTCAACCTCAGAATTCGAAGGGGGACATGTTGCATTAAAGGATGTACACTGATAATTACATCTGGTTGGTACTTCATTAGACCTTTTGTGACCTCTCTGCAGATGTAAGTGAAAAATTTTATATTATATAGCTAGCTTATCCCAAAAAATAAACAGCTAGCTACAGAACAACACATCTTACACAAGGCAATCGACGTCTATGTTTCTTAAGCAGAATTTGAAAATTCCAGACACATGACTCTAGTCATAACAGGTAGTGGTGGAATCAAGGACATAGACGAAAATATCTTGAACACTGAAGATGGCTTCCATTGTCCTTGGTGGTTATTATTCTTAATTATTTTATTATATTAAAAATCATATTTAATTCTTATCAGGCAATTACTGGTCAAACTATGCAGGCGCATGAACAAAACTTATGCTTCTGATTTTAGAAATGGAGACGAATTTGCAATGAAAAAATAACTTAAACAAATATATAATGAAGTAATAAGATATATATTTCAAGTTTTCCTGAAATAAATTATGCAGTGTTTATTAAGTGCAACAAGCTGTACAAGCAAAGCATTTTGATGTGTAAGCACTGAGCTTCTGTGGAATTGTAAGACAAACAGTGTACCTTATGTTGCATTACAAATGTACGGACCAAGAAATCCATGAAGATTGCAAGAAGCTAAGGAGATCCTTCTACAATATACAATAAAAAATGGGTAACAGAAATTAATAACCTTGCTATGAATGTGGATGTTGCAGCAAAATGTGGCTGATGAACTACACGCGGTGCAGTACCGTAATATGTCATCTTCCACAATGGTCCATGTTTCACCAAGAAGCTATAGCTCCTGGGCAATTGGTTGAATGGCCATGGCGTATGGTCAGTCCACAAATCAGTGACAAATACCTGCAACAAATTACCTTTGTTACAAAAGACAAAAGTCCATAAATATTAATATTGGCAACCAATCTGAAAGAGAAAAACACAGACCAATCACTCATTCACATATCTAAGAACTAAACTAATAAAGCTGACACTTGCCACAAGCCCACAAGTGGAGAAGTCCCAGCTACCAGAACTCTCCGTTCTACTATACAAAACAAAGACAGAACAAAAGGTTAAGCTAAAACATCATGTGATAGGTTACTACCCACTATTTTATCATTTCAACAGAAGAAATTCTGTGATATCAGTGGATATTACAAAAAGAGAAAAACACAAACCAGTCACTAGTTCATTCTACATCAAAGAACTAAACCGATACGGATGGCAGTTGTGACAAATGGAGACTGGAGAAATCCCAACGACCAAGACTGTCTATTCTACACCTAAAAGATAAGGTAAACCATCCAGTAGGATGTCCCTACTCAATATTTTATCCAGGGTCCCATAAGGCGCTAGGCGCTAGGCGGGCGGTGGCCCACCGCCTAGAGCCTAGGCGTGCCTAGGCGTTCCTAGGCGGTGCCTAGGCGTTTTACATTAATGCAAATAATTTAAAAAATTGAAAATACAAAGGCATATATTCATACCTAGGCGTTAGACACTGTAGCAATGATGAATTATAAAAACTAATAAAATAAAGAAGATTATGTGTATGCTGCTCTGTTGGGCTGGTTTTTTCTAGCCTGTCTCTCCTTTTGCCTCAGGCCAGCCCGCCTCTTCTTCCTCAGGCAGCCCAGCGGCCTGCCTCCACACCACCACCGCCCCCACACCACCCCATTCCTCCCTTCGCCTCGACCCCCCAATTCCTTCCGCAAGCTGAATCGACAGCAGTTCGGGCTCTCTCCTCTCCCCTTCCTCCGCTCCGGCTGCCCAGATCGACCCCGCCCCCGCGATTCCTTGCTCCGTCCGCCCGGATCGGCCCCGCCCCTGCGATTCCTCGCTCCGCCCGTCCAAATCGGCCCCGCCTCCACGTGATTCCTTCCTTCGCCGACCGGATCGGCCCTGCCCCTGACGCGATTTCTACATTCGCCACCCGAATCAGCAGATCAGCCCCCTCCCCCCCCCCCCCCCGCCTTGCGCCCGCCTACCCCCCTAGGCGAGGCGGCCGGCCCGCGCGGAGCGCCGAGGCGTGCCTAGGCGGGCGCCTCAGAACGCCTTTCGGAACGCTGATTTTATCATTCCAACCGACAACAGATGAAACACAGTACCAAAAGAACATCCTCCTGCCCCACTTAGAAGACTACAACAAAAATGTGTATCATGCTAAACCTAAGCATCCATCCTCAAGAACGATTTACTAACAGTCAGCAGTTATGAGCACATCGACCTAAAATGGGCAGGATGACCACATTCAATGCCAAAACAGGCAATAATGCAACCAAAACCAATTGCTCCAACCATATCCCTACAACTTATCATGTCAAAATTAACTGAAGACTAACAGTTTATACTGAAACAAAGTACAGTTCACATGTCGAAAATCGGAGTGGATGCAGTAAGAATATGCCAACTTATAGTACCTATTTGGAGAGCACAAACAGGGCAGAGAAAGCGCACCTGGTAATCGTCGCCGAACTCCTGCATGAAGGCGGCCTTGATGGCCTCTGCAGACGCGCGGTGACCGCCGCCCGTGTCGCTCATGAGGATCAGCACCTTCTTCGGCGCCTCGGCCCGTGGCGCGGCCTCCTCCACCGCGTCCACACCCCCGCCACCACCTCCCCCGCCCCCTCCCCCACCGGTGTAACCACCCCCGTCTCTGCCGCCCAAACCCAGCCCGAGGGACGCGAACCCGAGGGGCGCGATTTGGTTCCCGTGCAGCCGCACGAACTGTGCGAACTCGCCCCACATCCGGTGGAGCCGCCCGGCGGCGGTATATTCCGGTCCGGGGGCGGACATGGCGACGGAGAGAGCCGCACGGGGGCCACCGCGCGAGCGCGGGAGTAGGGAGGCATGGTGGGAGAACGGGAGGGCAGGGGAGGCGGAGACGGCCGCGGTTGGGAGCGGCGGGGAGAGGAGTGGGGACGGTACGCAGAGGAAGGCGGCCGGGAGCCCAGGCTCCGCGGCCGGCCCGGGCATCCCGGCGGTGAGGACGGGCGCGGTGGTGGGGGTTGGACTTTTGGAGCGGGGGAGAAAGGAAGGTGAGCCACACAGCCGGGAGGGGGGCGCTTCCCTTCGGTTTTGTTCGCGGCGTTGGGTTGGGTTTCGTTTTGTTTGGGCTGGTCGGTGTCCGTTGGAGTGGGCAAGGCGTGTGAACATGCAGTAGCGGGTTCCTACGGCTCGTGACCATTGACCCAGCAAGCGAGCCAACAACAAGGCCTCCGAGAAAGAAAAATACAACTTTAATGGGCCTTTTTAATTACCTTTTTTTAGAAAAAAGATGATCCTCCATCAAGTACAAAAGATGCTGCCTAACAACTCAAATCAGCATGATTAGGGGAGCCGTGTTACATGTGACTAATCTGAGATGGGTTGAAAATGCTTTGCACTTTTTTTGGTCTCGTCACTTGGACAGGATAATCTTCATGTTTTTATTCCAGAAAGTGTTGGATATTTTGTTTTGCGGTTTACTACCTACAGTAGATGTTAGGAATGCTACCTTTTGGCATATCGTTTTGGCATAAATCAAACCCCTAGCTAACGTCAATAAGGCCTAGTTTGGCTGTAGAGGGTAGAAAACCCAGGGCCCAGTTTCCCATGGTGACAATCCCCCTACCCGAGGTGCTGAGGTTGGTAATTCAGAGAAGATAAGCCCATTGAAAATTCAAGAAAATCAATAATTGCAAGAAAACACCTAAAATATCTACAGAAAAACAAAAGAAACAAGAAAAAGTATGTAACTTGCATCTGACCGCGGGCAGGGCGGGCGGGGGGGGGGGGGGCGGTGGGAGGCACCACGAGGGGGCTGGGGAGGAGGTCGGCGAGGGCAAGGCGCCGTGAGCGGGGCTAGGGAGGCGGGAGGTGATGAGGGCGAGGCAACGCGAGCGGGTTTGGGGAGGCGGGCAGCAGGCGGCGCTGAGGGGCGAGGCAACGCGAGAGTGGCTGGGGAGGCGGGCGGGGGAGCGGCAAGGCGAGCAGAGGCGGCGGGAGCACGAGCAAGTTAGGGGGAGGTGAGCGGCGCGGAGGGAGGAGACAGCGCAAGGGTTTTTCAGCCTGATCTCGTCAGCACGGGCTAGAAAAACTTGTGCTCCACGCGGATTGGCAAAATTGGGGAAATCTTGACCCTAGATTTTCTGTCCTATAGATTTAGACGAGATTTCTCAGAGATTTTGGGCTACCAAAAAGGGCCTAAGTGAGACGTAGCGTACTTTTTAAAGGATGTGAAAATATTACTCTCTTCATTCTTTTTTTATTTAATATTGGTTAGTTCAAAAAACTGATTGCAAATGGAGTTCGTAGTTTAGGATCTTGATTGGTGGTACCTTCTACTGAAGCGTTTGCTACAAAACTGAATTATTTGTTTATTGCATTTGCTGTTTCACTGAAATGGGCGAACGTTTTAGTTATAGTCATTTTGTTTCTATATCTTGTGATGAAGTCTTATTTAAACGGAACACTAGGTTCCATTCCGTGAGAGATCGTCCCTTCAAATTCGGGTAAGAAAAAACTTCAGTCCCGTACTTCTGTGCCAGTTTTGAATTTTTCCTTCTTCGTGCATCATCACTCAAAAACACAAAAGGGAAAACGACCGCCGCGGCGCAACCCGCCAGAAACGACCGGCCATTGGCCCGCCACCATCTCTGGCCCATCCGTCAGTGACCGGCGCCCGTCGGATTTCACCTGGTCACCACGCGCGAGGTCCACACGCCGAGGCCGCAACGGCAGCCTCTCTCTCTCCTCGCCTCGCCGCCCGTCCCCGAGTCGAAGCGGAGGCCCCGGCCGAGCGATGCAGACGCCGGCGACCGCCTGCGGGTCATGCGCGGGCTTGGCCGCCTTCCGCTCCTCTTGCCTACGTCGCGACTGCGGAGCCCCTCCTTGTTCCGGGGGCTGCCCGAAGGTCCCGCTCCCGCCCATGGGGGGCCCTCCCAAGCGGACGCCAGGGCTCCGGCTTGTCGCTCCCATGGCCTCCACCGTCGACTCGCCTGGCAGCTCCTCCGACTTCGCCAAGCGAATGGAACGCCTCTGGCTCATCGCTCAGGTGCCTCGATACCCACGGCCATGATTACTCGCTGTTCTTGTTGCAAATGCGCTTCGCCTAGGAGATGCGCTTATTTATTTGATTAGTCTGGCGTACGATTTGTTCTGCTGCAATCAGATGAGGAATTGCTCTCATTGATATCAGTGATTTGTGGGTGTCGCTAGGCCGCTAGATTCTATTCGTTTCTCTAGGTGCCAGCTCTTCCAGAGTTTGGGCTTATCGGTACCCAGAGTATATGATTAACAGAACGAACATGATCGTGAATCCTCTTTCTGATCCACTGAGCTAGGATCTCTTATTGGTAGATGCTAGTTAATTATTAATAGGAAGAGAATGATGTAGTGTTGTCATGATGATTCAAATGCCCGTTTGGCTTTGTTGATAGGCGATGCCATGTATTGTGTGGAAGTTGAACGCTCAATCTGAATAATAGGCCGGTTGGGATTGCTGCAGCTGTGTTAGCTGAGTTTTTGCCTTGCTGAAATGAGTTAGCATCAAGTGCATAGGAACTCCAGATGTTCCAATGTTTCTTATTTTGTTATAGCTTTGTCAATGCAAAAACGGCACTGTTGGTTCCAACCATCACAGCATTTATTAGCGCAACTTCATACATTGGGAATTGTGGGGCTAATGGGTATTGGACCAAGTATCATATCATGATGCATCTCTTCTATAAAGACTTTCCATTAGAATAGTCGGTGCAAAAGGGTTTCAACTTCTATGGAACTTGAACTCCTTGGGAAGCAACCCCCATTTGAGGGAGCTGAGCTAGCTCAATTCTGCTTCTTACAATTTAGGAGGCTTGAGACTCTGGTTCATTTAACCTACATAGAACCTCCTTCAAACAGAGATGTAACTTTTCCATGCCCTTACTTATTTTCATGGTCTGATGCTTATGATTGGAGAACAGAGTTAAATTATACCTGCGATGGGCAAATTTAAATCTTAATCCTGGTTATAGTCTTATATCTTTCCTCTTTGGTAGTTGTGCAATCTTTCCCTGACATCTAACATTCATGTTTTGGTTATATGCAGCAACCAAGACCAGTTTCTTGTTCATCTTGTCAATCTGATGGCCATGTGGAGTGCAAGTGGTGCGCAGGCACAGGGTTCTTTATCCTTGGCAACAACATGTTGTGTGAAGTACCCTCAAGAAATACAAAATGCGTGATATGCACTGGAAAGGTTGCACAAGTTGTTCCTTGTCATTCATTTACAGCTTCTGTAGATGCATCTGAATTCTGGATCATGGCATTTCATGAAAAAATCAATAATATGTAACTTGCAGCGGTTTGTGCTCAATGAACGAGCTGTATGGCATGATTACTGAGTAATGTGTTATATATTAACATAAGGTATTCTTTGATTTCAGGGCTTCACAAGTTGTGCTAATTGCAAAGGGACTGGATTTCGTGCCAAGTGGCTTGAAGAACCACCTCTTGACAAATGAGACACATAAGTCATACCATACACTTCATTATTCCACAGAAAATTTGTTAACTATATGTACCTCTGTCCTTATTTTATCTGTATGTAACTTTGGTACTAGAATCTTTTTGTAACTGCCTAAGTCATATGCTTATGGTAACAAGCTAATTGTTCAATATATCCTATTTTGGATAAGAATGTGAGTGATAAGAGGTAAGTTTTTGGTTCTCTCAAATCTGTAGATTTTTCATCACCGCTCTGCATTTTGTTTCTTGTGTAATCCGTCACATATCAAGCAACTTGTTCAGGTTTCGGATATTGCCATGTTTATTTTTCATCATTCTTTTCTGATGATAAAATTTATCATTTCAAACGGATTTCCCTGGTCTTGACATGTGGAAAAATCATATTAAATCCCAAACCAGGAAATAAACTGCATCGTAAGCTTAATTTGCATTAGCAAAATATGAAGCTGTATGATGTTAGCACCAGCGAATGACTTGACACTTTAAGGCAAAAGAACTAATCTTAGAGGACCTGTACAAGCTCCTAAAGAAAGATGAAAATAATAAATTGTTGGTAACATAATAGATAAGGATGATAAGACCCCATAGATGCAAAATGGAACACTTTGGCTAGGTATATTGTGTGCTCTGAGAAATACTGTATCATATTACTTTGAAATCTGCTTTTGTAGTTACATGCCATAGTACATATCACGGATATGAAATCATGTCAACTATGTTTCTAAGGCAAAACAAGGGTACATGTTGCCATTGTCAGATTAGTTGTCCATAAACCTTGTGCTTTCTAGCTTCTATGTTGCCAATCTTTGTTTGGGAAGGATAGGCTCATAGCACTTTTTTAATGTAGTACCAAAGAAACGAGCATGTACTCTGAGAAAACTGTACGCTTGGATCCTGTCTTTCACTCTTTCTACATTAGTGTGTTTGCACATATTTCAAATGATTGTTTTCCTTTGCCCATGGCCATGTCTGATACTTTATTCACTTTTTGTAGGATGGAAGGGATAGGCTTTGATTTTTTATTTGTCAAGATCAGTTGTTAGTTGAAAATGCATTGCCGTTTGTCCAATAGAAACCTTGTATGATCTCGCCTTGTGAATTTCAGTAACCGTTAACTTTTAAGTCGGAAGTTTGATTTGAGCAAAGTCATCCAACAGATGCCAAAGTGGTACGGTATTTTTGTGTTTCCTGATGGTGCACTGTTGGATATGGCAAATGCTCATTACCTTTATGTTAGACACTGTGATTATGTGTGTGTCACAGGGGCATATTAGTCATTAGTGAGGGATTAGGGTTAGGGGTAGTTTAGTCCTTTTCCCCTCCTAATCCCTCTATATAATCAGACCTGTACCTCAGTATTATTATCATCCAATACATCCCACTATTTCTCCTCTAATATGGTATCAGCTAGGTAATCAAGGATTAGGGCTTAACCCTAATCCTCCTCCCCTGATGGCTGCGCCGCTGCCGCCGCCACAGCCCCTCCACAGCGCCCCGCCGCTGCAGCCCTCCCTCTGCGAGCCGCCACCGCAGCCCTACCTCAGCTCGCCGCCTCGCCGCCCCGAGCCCTGCTGGTCTGCCACATGAGGTGCCCCAGTCGCCACAGCCGCTGCAGCGCCTCTAGCCCACGCATTTGCGCCGCCGGGCGGGGCCGCCGCTGCCGCCGGCGCGTCTCCAGCCCGCGCAGCCGCGCCCTGGGCCGCAGCGCCCTGGGCTGCCGCCGGATCTGCGCCCGGGCCGCCCGATTTCGGGCAGAGCCGGCATACGCCCGGGTCTAGGCTTGAATCGCAGGCGCCCAAGGGCGTCGTCACCGCCTCGGGGAGGGCTGGCGTGGCCGCCACCATCCCCTGGCCAGATGCCGCCGCGTCACCACCCTGGGCCACCGCGCAGCCGCATCTGGCCGCCGCCGGCGCTCTTGCAGCCCCCACCGCCCATCCAGCCCCCAGCGCTGCCACCCCTCGAGCTGGGCTCGCTGCTGCCGTCTGGCCTGCCGCCGTCGCCTCTGCAGCACCCCACGACAGTGCCGCTGCTTGGCCCGCAGCAGCTGCAGCCGGCCCTTGGGCCGCCGGCCCTGCAGCCCCCCACAACGGCGCCGCCTGGCCCGCAGCCGCCGCCGGCCCCTGGCCCACAACCGCTGGTGTATCTGGATCGGCTGTTGCCTACTCGCTTGGCACGACCGTCGAGGGTCCACGCGTGTTGTCTTCCTTCCCGGCGCCGCCACCGCCGGGGCATGTCGCGACCCGTTCAACACCGTCGGTCTACCTGCGGGGTCTCACGCCGTCTGGCCCTGACTGGGTGGTGGAATCCGGTGCCTCGTACCACACCACCCCTAACGTCGGTATCCTCTCCTCTACCCGCCCTTCCCGTCCCTCTGATCCTTCATCTATCGTTGTTGGGAATGGGTCGACTCTCCCAGTCACCTCAGTAGGTGACTCGGGTTCGCCGGATTCGTTTCAGCTACGTGATGTTCTTGTTGCCCCTGACATCATTCAACATCTTCTTTCCGTTCGTCGTTTTACTACTGACAACCATGTTTCCCTTGAGTTTGATCCTTATGGTGTAACTGTGAAGGATCTTACTACTCGACGCTTTCTTTTTCGCTGTGATAGTACGGGTCCCCTGTACACGATGCGTCTTCCTGCTTCCGCTCCGCCTCTTGCCTTGACTACGACAACATCTTCGACCATTTGGCATCGTCGGCTTGGCCACCCCAGTGTTGATGCTATGTTGAAGTTGTCTGGTAGTTCAGCGATTTCGTGTACTCGGGGTACTCATGAGTCTCTTTGCCATGCTTGTCAGTTGGGTCGCCATGTTCGACTTCCTTTTCCGCACTCTGTCACTCGTGTCGAGCACACATTTGATTTGATTCATTGTGATCTTTGGACTTCACCTGTTCTTAGTGTCTCTGGATGCAAGTTTTACTTGGTGGTCGTTGATGATTTTTCGCACTATTCGTGGACTTTTTCCTTGCGACAAAAGTCTGATACTTTCGGTACTCTTTCTCACTTCTTCGCTTGGGTGTCCACCCAGTTTGGACGCACGATTCGTGCGGTCCTGTGCGACAACGGGCGCGAGTTTGACAACTCTATGTTCCGTGACTTTCTGCTTTCTCGCGGTGTTCAGTTACGCATGTCATGTCCGTACACTTCCCCCCAGAACGGCAAGGCTGAGCGCATGATTCGGACTACCAACGATGTCATGCGCTCCCTGATGTTTCAGGCTTCTACCCCTGCTCGCTACTGGGCGGAGGCGCTTCACACTGCCACCTACCTCATTAATCGCCTTCCTACTAAGGCGATTAGTGCTCCCACCCCTCACTTCGCTTTGTTCGGCACCCACCCTCTTTACGACCATCTTCGGGTCTTCGGGTGCGCTTGCTACCCGAACCTCTCTGCCACAGCTCCCCATAAGCTTGCGCCTCGTTCGACTCAGTGTGTTTTCCTTGGGTACTCCCCTGACCATAAGGGGTACAGGTGCCTTGACCCCACCACCCGTCGTATCTTGATCTCCCGACACGTCGTCTTCGACGAGTCTTCCTTTCCCTTTTCCACCCCGTCCTCTGACTCCGTCGCTGAGTTGGATTCCCTCTTCTCTATTGACCTCGAGGCCGCTCCTGCACAGCGACCTTGTCGGTTACCTCTTGCAGGTTACCCACCCGCTACGCCGCGCACGACTTCGGCGTCTTCCACGCCACCTGTTGCGCCTTACGTGGCCCCGGCGTCCCTGACGCCACTTGCTGCGCCACGCGCGGCACCGGCGTCCCTGACGCCACCGGCTGCGCCACGAGCGGCCTCGGCGCCCCCGATGTCACCCACTGCAGCACGCGCGGCCCCGGTGTCCCCGACGACGCCTGCTGCGCCAAGCGCGGCCTCTACGTCCCCGACGTCGACTACTGCGCCACGCACGGCCTCAGCTTCCCCAACATCACCTGCAGCAAGCCCTACGTCACCAGACGCACCAGGAGCAGCACCGACGACGACTTCTCGCTTCGCCGACCCCGTACTTGCTTACCAGCGACGAGCACGGGGGGGGGGGCCTACTCCAGCTGCACCACGTGTGGCCTCGAGACGAGAGAAGGTCGTTGTACCCGAGCGCCCAGTGTACAACCCTCCTCTTCTCCACAGGGATCCTGGTCACGTCCACCCGATGGTGACTCGACGTGCATCCGGGTGTCTTCGTCCAGTTGAGCGCTTCACCGGAGCTGCCTTCTCGTCGACGACTTCTCCACCGACCGACTCTTCTTCGATATCACCCATACCTACTTCCGTGCGTAGCGCCCTCGCCGACCCTCACTGGCGCCGCGCTATGGAGGAAGAGTATGAGGCTCTGCTTGCCAACCGGACCTGGGACCTGGTTCCCCGTCCTGGTCGTGGCAATGTTGTCACGGGCAAGTGGGTGTTCACGCACAAGAAGAAGGCGGACGGTACCTTGGAGAGGTACAAGGCTCGGTGGGTACTCCGGGATTTCACTCAGCGCCCTGGAGTCGACTACGACGAGACCTTCAGCCCGGTGGTAAAGCCGGCGACGGTTCATACCGTTCTGTCGCTGGCTCTCTCACGTTCTTGGTCTGTCCACCAGTTGGACGTCAAGAATGCCTTCCTCCACGGTACACTGACCGAGACGGTGTACTGCAGTCAGCCGGCAGGGTTTGTTGATTCAGCTCACCCAGACATGATCTGTAAGCTGAACAAATCCCTATACGGACTGAAGCAGGCACCGCGAGCCTGGTATAGCCGGTTCGCCTCCTTCTTGGTCTCACAGGGGTTCGTCGAAGCTAAGTTGGACACTTCGTTGTTTGTCTATCGACGTGGCAGTGACACTGCTTACCTCCTACTGTACGTCGATGACATTGTACTAACAGCGTCTAGTCCGGCTCTGCTTCGGCGCACCATTTCTGCTTTACAGCAGGAGTTCGCTATGAAGGACCTGGTCCGTCTTCACCACTTCCTGGGCATTGCGGTCGAGGACCGACCAGGCGGCTTATTCCTTCACCAGCGACAGTACTGCCTGGATATCCTCCAGCGAGCGGGTATGACTGAGTGCAAGCCTTGCTCCACTCCAGTGGATACTCAGGCGAAGCTCTCCACTACCGATGGGACACCCGTCTCTGACCCCACTACTTACAGGAGTCTTACAGGTGCTCTTCAGTACCTCACCTTCACCAGGCCGGATATCTCATATGCAGTTCAGCAGGTGTGCCTCCACATGCATGACCCGAGGGAGCCGCACCTCACCGCTGTGAAGCGGATTCTTCGGTACCTACGAGGTACTCTCGACTACGGCCTCCTCCTTCGACGTGACACGGCCTCCGAGCTGGTCGTGTACACCGATGCTGACTGGGCAGGCTGCCCGGACACACGACGTTCTACTTCTGGGTACGCCGTCTTCCTGGGCGGTAACCTCGTCTCCTGGTCCTCGAAGCGACAGCCCGTGGTGTCGCGTTCGAGTGCTGAGGCGGAGTATCGCGCCGTGGCTAACGGCGTAGCTGAGGCCTCCTGGCTCCAGCAGTTGCTTCAGGAGCTCCACGCTTCCGTCGCCAGGAGCACCCTCATCTACTGCGACAACGTCAGCGCCGTGTACCTCTCCACCAACCCGGTCCAGCATCAGCGCACGAAACATGTGGAGATCGACCTCCACTTTGTTCGTGAGCGGGTTGCACGCGGCGAGATTCGGGTATACCATGTCCCGACGACGACGTAGTTCGCCGACATCTTCACGAAGGGCCTCCCGTCGTCGCTGTTCTCCGAGTTTCGGTCCAGTCTCAACATCTGCAGTGGCTAGATGTTGTGACTGCGGGGGGGGGGGGGTGTTAGACACTATGATTATGTGTGTGTCACAGGGGCATATTAGTCATTAGTGAGGGATTAGGGTTAGGGGTAGAGTTTAGTCCTTTTCCCCTCCTAATCCCTCTATATAATCAGACATGTACCTCAGTATTATTATCATCCAATACATCCCACTATTTCTCCTCTAATACTTTAGACAGCACATCATGATCCACACATTTCCCAAAGAAGCTAGATCGATTTTATATGATCGTTGGTGGGGTTATTGCCTTGACTGAAAAATCAGGCTGTTATATACCTGTTTTTTTACTGAAAATTTTATTTGTTATGCTTTGGCAATACCTGTTAACATATGCATTAGGGCCAAATATGCAAACAATACTGTTTCTTTCAATCCTATGCTTTCTGTGTTTTTTTCTTCAGAAGGAAATGAAGTTAGTTCTTTTACCTCTTTTGTCATTTAATTGATGAGTTGTAAATTCCAATATGGTCATTTCATTGTCCCTTTTGATGGTTGAGCAGTGCATATGCCCTTGGTATGCTGCAGCGTTTCACAACATCAATGATGTGACTCTGTTTGTGTTTGTTCCCTTCTAACGAAGTTTTGAGCTTATGTCGATTACTCGATCAGCCTGTAACCACTATTTGAGACTGTTCTCTGTAGTATATGGCTGTCCGGCGTTGACTTTGATTTTCTTGCTACAGCAAATTTATCTTTGGCATAACTTATCTGAGGCCTAACTGAGAGGTGAGGATTCTGCAAAAATTACGTTGATACTTCTCTCGTTTATCGTTTCTGTTGTGGTCATTTGGCTGTGCCGCAGTGATGGTGTCAACAGTTAGGACAAAAAAATGTACCAAGGATTGGACTCCTTTGAACCATACAACACAGATCCTCCAAATGAATGTAGCCAAAGTAATTGTTGGTTAGGCGTTGCAATTGATAGAACCTACAGTGCAAAACAAAAGTAAACTGATTGAAGTTGAAGTTGTATGAATCCTTATGAATCGATTGAGACTTGTTTGTCAAATTTGATATTAAGCATTTCTATTAACATGAAATGTGAAAGTTCTGCACTAGATATTTGCAGTTTATACAACGTACGTGCAAAATAATGTTTTAATTTACATGGTTCATTACTTACCCTTTTTAAAATAAATAAATAAATAAATGTGTTGGGTTTCATATTTAGCCTACCCTAACGTGCTTGGGACAAAGGATTTGTTGTTGTTATTGTATGGTTCGTTAGTTTTTTTATGTAACTTGACCTTCAAGATATGGTCTTCAAATCAGGTTTCTTCATGAAACAAGAAGCAAAAGATGTTCGACAGATTTATCTTGATCAGTTTTCTGCATTTGTGGTTGAATCTGCTGTGCTCGTGTAAAAGATATCATGGAGATCAAGAAAAGGAAGACATCTCATGGTCATTTTCAATCTTCGAATAAAAATAGCTATGATTTTACTACCCTTCCGTCTACATCTCAAGGTACATCCTCAAACTATCCCCACTGTCCCATCTAGAAAGGAAATACTTGGATTTGTTGTCATCCTTTTTAATAGTGGTAACTTTTGTCTTGCGCCAAGTATGCCCTTTGCATGATCCATCAGCTCAGTCACAGAAGCATGTGTATGGGATCGGATTACTTGTCGATTAGGAATCTTGAGGTGCTGTCGGAATTCGTGTTAGCACACTGAAAAATAATGATGCAGAGGTGAGCTTGCGTATGGTGATTGTCTGCTCCATCCGGTTCAATAACAAACATCACTAATATATAGTGCAAGGTCAACAAACCACATTAGAGGGAACCGTTTGAGGTATGTTGCGGTCATGATCATGGCATTCGTCCTGGACGAGTGTTTAACTCACTACAGGTTTTTGTCAAATCCATTTAGGAGGCCGGTTAGTAGCTCCGAGTCTTGGGTATTGTGGCGTAAAAGTTCTGGTGGATATGCACATCTAGGGGTGGATGACGAGTTGGCTTGGCTCATCTCATATTGGCTCGTCACAGAATTGGCTTGACTCGGCTCATAATACAAACAAGCTAAAAACTTGGCTCGGCTCAGCTCACGCTGGGAACTAGGGACACAAAACAATTCAAGCACTAGATTCTAGCAAGCTGAAACATCTGGTTACAAAATAGTCAAGTATTACCATATGTTTATATTCTACTGCTATTGTGTCTTACTTGTTGGTCTTTCAGGCTTGTTGTGCTCGCGAGCCAGCTCAACTTGCTAATTTGATGAGCTCAACTATAAGCTCGGCTCGACTCGTTAATGAATCAAGCCAAGCTACTTACAAGTCGACCCAACTCACGAGTTTTTCGTTTTTCGTGCAACCATATACACATCCGTATCATTATGAGCATCACGGGTTACCGTTTCAGTGTCATAGCTGGGAGTGCATCGTTTTTAAAGGGGTGCTGAGCATGACTTTGGACGGTCGGAATTTGTTGGCAGTTGATCAAATCTGTCATTGATCAATCCTGTCATAAATTATGCCCATATTCTTCAAATGGAAAACGATAGTGCTAGGGTCCAATGATGGCCAAAACACCATGGAACAGGGAAAGGAATTCTTCCATATGACTTGACAAATTATGCATATTACATGTAAAATGCATAGAATTGATTCAAGAAGAAAGGATATATTATGTGACTGATGAAGAAAAAGGGATGAAGGTTTTAATCGGGCGGGTCATGTGTGACATTTTCTTCGCTGTCTTCCTCTGGTCTTAGCTGTAGTCTGATATGACTGCTGCTAGCCGACGAAGTCGTTTTCCTCAACCGTGCTAAACTATTGTAAGTTTTTTCCTTCTTATTTTACTCCTCAATTTCGCATTCCTGCTTTAGACAAAGACTTAAGGATCTTGGAAATCCTCAAAACACAATGACTGGCCTTGCATTGGCCATCATTCACATGGCCTTTGACGCTTGAGCCATGTCTGGTTAAACAGACGCAACCTTTCTGTAGTTTGCATGCTATCATGGAAGAGAGGAATGGAATGTCATTAACCCTAGATTACCACAAGAACTGAGATATGCATAATACAGTTAAGTGTCGGACACAAAGGCGTCATATGACGTGGCGCGTGTGCCACTGTTAGATCTCTTATCCGCAACGGCGCCAGTGGTCGGAACCTGCTGCCTTTAGGGAGGAGAGGGGCCGAGATCCTCTACCATATAGCCAGGTCACTGACTCGTGGTCTCGGATCCACACGTCAGTGACTACGCAATCTACGCAGCACATTATAGGAACCCGTTACGGGGGTTGGCGTGGGGGCGGGGGCGCAGCACGCACTGCGAGCGGCGTGGGGCGTGCTTAATCCTGCCCAGGCACTCACAGCTCCGTCGCTATGGACAAGAGGAGGCCGCCGCTCTTGGACGGCCAATCAGATCGAGCGAAAAATTCTAAAGGGAGAGGTGAAGCCGAGGCCGGCCGCCTCTCCTCCCCCTTCTGCCTCCTCTGCTCTGCTCATTTGGCACTTGCCCTGCTCTCCAGACGCAACTAATTCTGCCGCCGCATCACCCATCCAATCTCTCCCCCCGTCTTCAAAACGGCCGCCTTGCCAGGCCACCATAGTTGGCCACCCACCTCTCACTCTTCCTCTATCTCTCTACACCAGCGCAATGGCAAAGCCGCGCAAGAACAGCGCCGCCGCGTCCAACAGCAACAGCACGGCCAGCGCCGCCGCTGGCGAAGTCGGTGTCCGCATGAAGCCGAAGCGCACGCGGAAGAGCGTGCCCCGGGAGTCCCCCTCGCAGCGCAGCTCCGTCTACCGCGGCGTCACGCGGTACGCGCGGGTTAACCGACCGTGGCCTGGATTGACCACTCGCTGATCACGTGGCTAATCGCAGGCACCGTTGGACGGGGCGGTTCGAGGCGCACCTGTGGGACAAGAACACCTGGAACGAGTCCCAGAACAAGAAGGGCAAACAAGGTCAGTCAGTTAAACCCTCGTTAGTTACCGCCGCTAGCTGCTTGGGTCCCCATGATCATGATACCCCCTATGTCCAATGCTAACTAGAAGCGATGTAATATATAAAATAGGGTTACACATCTTATATTAATGTTAACAAGATAAAATCATGGGTTTTAAGGTGAAACTAAGTTTTTTTTAATCAACTCATGTCAGTGAGGAGATAAGTTAATTGATCGATTGATTTGTCGTGGTTGAGGAGAAGGCTCTGATCATCCCTTTCTTTTTTGTTGGTGCATGCAGTTTACCTCGGTGAGGCTCTCGAGTCACGGCCTTGGCATGAGGCTCTACTCTTCTCTTCTTTCTCACAAAACAAAAAAGGGGGACAGTTTGTATAACAAATCCTGGATTAAGCGTGCTCTAATTGCGTTGCCCATTCTCCGACTGATGCAGGGGCGTACGACGATGAGGATGCCGCGGCGCGGGCGTATGACTTAGCGGCATTGAAGTACTGGGGCCCCGACACCATCCTCAACCTCCCGGTACCGCCAAAATTTATTATTCGCACGCTGCGACATGAGCCTAGCATTACCCCGCATAGTTAATCTCCCTGGCATCTCGTGACTTTTCGAGACGAATTCTTTTCGCGAAGCTGATGTGCCTTGCAGTATTTAGAGCACTTTCCACTTCACGATCACTGATTATTTTTGCAGTCCTGAGAATTGTTTTCTCCCTTTTGTTTCACTGTATTTACTCGTGCACAATTTGCAGGCACCTGCATACGAAGAGGAGTTGAAAGAAATGAAGGGTCAGTCCAGGGAAGAGTATATTGGATCCTTAAGAAGGTAAATCTTGGATAAAGCGGCTTTTTTGACGAACAACTCAGCGATCAATTTGTCCTTTTCTTAAAAAAATACGAGTATTGTGGAAACAGTACCAAAATTCATCCATGTCTAACCAAATAATCAGGTCCATGAATTTATCCACAGGAAAAGCAGCGGGTTCTCAAGAGGTGTCTCAAAGTACCGAGGTGTTGCGAGGTAAACCCCACGTTTTTGAAATTCTTGTGTTCTAAACATGCGCTAATGCATCTTATGGATCCGTATGTACCGTTAATCGTTACAGACATCACCACAACGGGAAATGGGAGGCACGGATCGGTCGTGTGTTTGGAAACAAGTATCTCTACCTCGGCACTTACGGTAAATTCAATCCCTTGCAAAAACGTTTTTGCTGAAAATACAAACGTTACAGGAATTTAATCAACATGAAGTCATGGAAGCCTTTATTAAATGAGTAAGCTACCTTCCGTACGTGGAGTATGCATGAAAGCCAAAATCTGGGTCGCATTAATGCAAGTCGTCCGGGCAAGTGTACTGCTGTACCTTAGTAGTAGTGGTACGTGTGGCCCTAGTTACGAATCTTCTCTCAAATCGGAGCAGATTGCTTTGGCAATATAAACTCCCAACTAATTCCTGCACCCAATGGTGAGTACGAGCCAAGTATTTGGAAACATTGCTACCGAGTATTCTGCCAGGACCCAATCGGTTGGAGTTGCTCTAAAGCATCTTTTGCAACGTGTATTCTGCCAGGAATTTCATAGGAACCCTGAATAGATGATTCAAATTTATCATGCTCCAAGTAACGCAAATGAAAATTAAATAACAGTGGCAATAAGCCATAAGCGTATGAGTGATGGTTCAGGAACGCGCTTTTGTGACATATTGTAAACTGTCAGCAAAGGTTTCGTAGACTTGTGTAGCAGTACTTTTTCAAGAAGACAGGTCTTTGTCCCCACATTTTAAATACATAACAAACAAATCAATGGTATGAAGTTTGGGAAGGGACTAGATCGAAGCAGTTGGGCAAGGAGTGGTAGGCGGCGAGGCCATTTGTGCCATTTGCAGCTACTTAAACTCCAGTTAGTTGGGGATTAGTTTTGCAGTGACCTCAGTGAGGTAGACACAGGCATCCAGACAGCAGCATCAAGCCACCAACATCCAGTTGTCCCTCTGTGCTCTGCACTTGTTGGAGCCTACAGTTATTACACGGAGATTAGCACAATTAATATAGTCCCAAAGAGGAGGTGCATCTTGGTCCGGTGTAATGAAGATAGCTCGATGAATGTGTGCATCTCCAGTAGCTAGCATGGCGCACACATGTAATTGCAGCTAATCCTCTACTAAAACCCTCCGCACATCATCTTCGGTGCAAAGCAGGAGTGTTAGCGTCCGTTTTGCTGATATTCACTTGATATCGCTCCACGTCAGGCTATGCCGTCTTCCTCGGGGACAACCTGGTCTCTTGGTCTGCCAAGTACATGTGTGCGTCATGCTAGCTACAAAGTGGCAGACGGCCGTCTCCCGCTCCAGCACCGAAGCGGAGTACCGTGTTGTCGCCAATGGTGTCGCAGAAGCTACTTGGTTGCGCCAGCTCTTGCATGAGCTCCAGATTCCACCATCACGCTACACCATCGTCTACTGCGACAACATCAGCGCCGTATACCTCTCCACCAACCCGGTTCAGCATCAGTGCACGAAACATGTGGAGATTGATCTTCATTTCGTCGAGAGAAGGTTGTCATTGGACAAGTCCGCGTACTCCATGTCCCCACGACATCACAGTTCGCCGATATCTTTACAAAGGGTCTCCCTTTCTCGGTGTTTAATGAGTTTCGATCCAGTCTCAACATCTATGATGGCTGAGTTGTGACTGCGGGGGGTGTTAGAGTATTATAAGTCTTCTGAGCCCCTCCTGTGTGAGATAGGCCCAGACCATAGTCAAGGCAATAGGAGCACCAGCACCTAGGGTTTCCCCCTAGCGGCCGGCCCCTTCATGTGGTCTTCGCCCTATATATTAATTGTACCCCTTGTGGCCTAAATATATAACACAATTCAGAGGCATTACCTCTCATCTAACACTTTGTTCAATCAGTAAATATCTGGAATAGATTTGACAACCAAGAAGAATGTACTGATTCCACAATATTCTAAATTTCTCTGGAAAGTTGCGTCTCTTAGGCTGATGGTTTCTTGTTTGAACCTTCTCCTTCTGCACGGTAGCGACGCAGGAGGAGGCGGCTATGGCGTACGACATGGCGGTCATCGAGTACCGGGGGCTGAACGCTGTCACCAACTTCGACCTCAGCCGGTACATCAAGTGGCTCCGCCCCGGCGCCGATGGTGTGGCAACTGTCGCCGCCCAGAACCCGCACCCGATGCTGGGCGACCTGGAGCAGGAGCTGCAGCAGGTGGACCTCGAGGGCGCCGCGTTCCAGCACGATCGCCACCGCAACCAGGGCGCCGAGGCTCATTTCCCGATGCCGCCAAGGACGTCGCCCGCCGGTCACACTCCGACGACGTCGGCGCTCAGCCTGCTGCTGCACTCGCCCAAGTTCAAGGAGATGATCGCGCGGACGACGGCGGCCGAGAGCAGCACCACGTCGTCTTCGTCGCCGCCTACACCGTCCCCTCCATGGCCGTCACCGTCGTCCCCTCCGTCGCAGGAGCTGCAGGCGCAGGACAACAAGGATGGCAGCGGAGCCTCGCCGCAGTGCAGCTTCCCCGATGACATACAGACGTTCTTCGGGTGTGAGGACGTAGCAAGCGTCGGCGTCGGCGTGGGCTACACCGACGTGGATGGCTTGTTCTTCGGCGACCTGGCCGCGTACGCGTCGCTGGCGTTCCACTTCGAGCTGGATTGTGACTCACACGTCATTAGTCCGTTAATCTCTTCTTAATCCAGCTTTCCTTTTTGCAAATAGTAAAATTATATCACCAAATGAGAAGAAAGAGGATGGTGAGAGAAACCAAGAGGCGTAGCATAGAGTGCCCAGCCTCTTAAGATATTGTTTACGGTGGTAGTGAGAACTGAATATTTAAGACATTAATTTTTCTCACCTTGTGTTACCTGATGTAGTGTAGGGTGAGTGATTGGTTCATTTGTTTAATCTTGACAAAAAAAGGAGCGACTATATACACTTACATTCACATACTGTGATGGGCCTTAGTGGTGGTCTGATAATGTACATTCGAGGGATTATACCATGTGGTAATTGATCCTTATTAAGGGATTGTAATGACTGTAGAACGCGTTGTGGTGATTTATTCTCAATTATGAAGGAATTTTAAAGTATTACGTATTAGAAATAACGTGTTAATTGATCCTCTATATGAAGGGATTCTAGTGGTACGACAATACCAGAACCTTCTTTTTAAAAGCATTAGCTGTTAAATTCACAGCACTTCTCGCCGACTGCCACACATATTCATTCGCAAATCATTAGTTAAGTTGCTCTGAGCTCAGCGGAGATCTCTTGAGCTCATCAGCAAACTCGATCGCTCTCTCTTGCTGCAAGGGCTGATCGATCGTCCGCCATGGTTGCGATTGCGAATGCAGCACCGGTGAGGACGGGTTCGCGCTGCTGATGGCGCCGCGCGACTCGGAGTACGTGCTCAAGGAGTACGGCGGCTACGGGAACGTCTTTGTGGCCGCGTTCGGCGACGCCGGCGCCTGCGAAACGTGGGACTGTACCTAGTGGTGGGAATTGGCCGGGCCAAATTTGGATGGGCCCAATCCGGCACGAAAAGGATTCGGGTCATGCCGGGCCCGGGAATCGGGCACGACGGGCGGCAGGGCACGAAGTTTGCCCGAATTGGCCCGAATTTTTGAAACTGGCCCAAAAAAGCCCATCGGCCCGATTGTGACACGAAAAATTATTTGTGTATGTTTTTTTATGCGTGTGCATGAAGTTCTCAGTAAATCTTGTAAGCTATCCTTATGTACACAGTTTTTGTTCCATTTTTATATATTGTGATTTTTCCTATATTTTTTGTTTTTTTAAATTTTTCTGTCTGCACAAATTTTAGGCCGGGCACGGCCCGAAGCAGGCCCGACGTGCCACAGGCAGTGCCTGGGCTAGAGTTCTTGCATTTTGGGCCGCCCGGTCCGGCGTGCTTTCGGGCCACGGGCCAAAACGGACCGAAGCACGACCGGGTCGGGTCGGGCCGGCCCGGCAGGGCCCAATTCCCACCACTAACTGTACCGGGCCGTGTACGGGGAGCTCCCCGCCGTGTGAGACATTGCTGCTGCCGATCTACCTGTTGCTGCATCCACAGTGCAGGTTCCTCGACGCGCTTCGTGGGGGCGATCAGCTGCCTCCCCGTGCCAAAATCACCGAGGTCCATCAGAACGAGGTGCGCATGCGTAGCAAGAATCATGATTCACCGAAGCCGATCCAACGGCAACCTACCCGGAAACTAAACGGCATTCCTGGAACACTGCATGTTCCACGTCGCTGCTGCATGCATGAACACCCATAATTATTGCAGCCTTGCTGTGACACTCATGACATTCAAGGGTGTTTAGTTGAACACCCATAATTAAAATATCGAATCCTCATTCGTTACATGATTTATTTATGGATACAAAGGGGATTTTGGGCTCACAGAGGTTCAGAGAAAAGAGGAGTGGCAATTACACGAGCGCACACACTGATAACCGAGCTCCAGTTTATCATCTTAGTTGCCATGTCCAGAACCGTACCCGTAGCCATGTCCCTCCCCGTAACCTGAGCCTGAGCCCGAGCCATCTCCATATCCGCCGCCCGAGCCCTCGCCGTATCCTTCACCGTAGCCGGAGCCCGATCCTTGGCCGTGTCCGGAGCCGGAGCCAGAGCCTTCCCCGTAACCGGAGCCTTGGCCGTGACCGAAACCATGGCCTTCACCATAGCCCGATCCTTGACCAGAGCCACTTCCTTGGCCATGACCTTCACCATATCCTTCACCGTACCCGGAGCCAGACCCTGAACCTTGTCCATGCCCCGAGCCGTGACCTTCGCCGTACCCAGATCCCTGGCCTTGGCCTCCACCTTGCCCTTGCCCTTGACCGGAGCCCGCTCCTGAACTCGCACCTGATCCCGCGTCACTGCCTGCACCGGAACCAGCATATGATCCTGCACCGGAACCAGCATATGATCCTGCACCGGAGCCAGCTCCAGAACCGGCTGACGACCCTGCGCCTGAACCAGAGCCAGAGGCTGAACCTGATCCCGATCCCGACCCAGACGCAGAACCAGAGCCTGAACCACTACCACCACCTCCTACACCAATGCCAATACTAATCCCGGTCCCAATTCCGAGGCCTCCGCCACCGCCACCACCAAGGTCGATGCTTAGGTCCTTCCGGGAGACGCGGCCCTCGGATGCGAGGACGAGGGTGGCAAGCACGGCAACGCCGAGCCAAATGCTCATGGTTTGAGGGCGAGACATCATCATGGCAGCTCTAGGAAGCATGAACAAGCTAGGCACGTACCTTGTGTTGTGATTCAGACGTGCAAGTGTCGTGTCTTTAGTGTTACGACTTTTGGACTCGGGTTGTAGCGCTAGTACTTATAGGACCCAGAGTGTGGTGTCACAAATAGTGGTTACCTAATTGGTCACACCAACTTGTGGTGGTGAAACCATTGGACGGCTGAATCCTGCCTTTTTTATTTTGCTTGGGTGCTGCCGTTGAGTGGAGTGGAGCATGGGCGGTGCAAAAGGGTTGGGACCTGACTAGCTAGTGCGTGGGAGTGACACGTTTGACGAAGCCTCGATCGAGCATGCACGCTCTACTAGAGTTTTGTGGAGGAATGGAGGCGTCAGTGCACTGAAAAGTAAAGTCGCTTTGATAGCGATTATGATGATGGAGCAGGTCACTGAAGTTTCCGGATGCTCCTGCTTTTTATCCTTCACTCACTAGATGATCCATATTATACGTGCGGATATTGATTAGTGGAAGCTTATTTGTAAGCCTTACCAGGCTAGTGCTGTTACTATTGGCTGCAAACTTTATGCGATGTCAACTTCTAAGCGCTGACTTAAGGTATTGATTTTTCCGTTGACGATTTTTATTTTGAGTTGTGCATTATGCAGATACTGACAGCCATACATACACACAGGCAGTCAGGCATGCACCTATACAGGAAGTTATCAACTCACTGTTGAGAACAGAGAAATGCACTTACGAGTTTATCTCGTGTTCGTTCTGGAAAAGACTCATAGACTGAGGGTAACTATGCGCATATGCATGACGTGGTTTGTAACAAGATCAAGTTGTCGAGCATGCAAAGTTGAATTATTAATATTTACAGACCGGCACTATAGAAGTTAAGTTTCGTTATATCCAGATCCAGTTGGATGTGTAATTCCGTGGGGTTTGATGAAAAACTTTGGCTATAGTAATAAATTTAGAGTGCTATGTACTTTCCCAAAAAAACTTTGCTATAGCATTATCTTTTGATATGGTAATGTTAAAATGGCTAGAGTTTTAAAAGTTTGATTACATGCATGCCATGACAACTCTACTAGCATTATCTTTTAAAAGTTTATGACACATGAAAACATAAACCTAATTTTTGAACTAATCATCGTCAAATATTTTAAAACGGTAGGAGTATTAGATAATTTACGCACCATAGTCTCCTAAGTACATATACCCGTCTTCACAGTGAAAAAACTATTGTACCGTTGCCAGAAATACAAAAATATATAAACATTTATCAAAGTACAACGCGTGAGCCTAATTAGTACTTCCTTTATGATGCTGGTTAGAAACAGAGAGAGTATATATCAAAGTATAACACGTGACCTTAACCATCGAAAGCATTTCGTGACTTTGATATCCTTAACCGATCTTCAACATTTTTAGGATAAATTTCTAGTTAGCCATCAACGGTGTCCTTTCTCACTTGGATATCCTGCACTCGCCCCTGCATTGGACCCTGCACTAGGACCAGCGCGTGAAGCAGCGTTATTGGAGCCTGAACTAGAACTTGCAGAGGAGGCTGCACTTGACCCAACACTAGAAGCGGAGCTTGAACTCGAACTCGAGCTTGATGAGCCCCTGCCGCCACCTAATCCAACACCAACTCCAGCACCAAGCCCAAGCCCGAGGCCCCCTCCGGAGCTTGACCCCGAACCTGAAGCCGAGGCTGATCCAGAACCACTTGTGCTCGAGCTAGTGCCAGATGCTGATGTTGAACCAGATCCAGACCCATTAGAGCCTAAACCAATACCAATTCCTACACCGAGTCCAAGGCCTAAACCTCCCGATCCGGAGCCGGAACCAGAACCCGACCCTGATGCTGAACTAGAACCAGAGGACGATGCAGAACCGGAGCCGGAGCCGGAACCGGAAGCGGAGCCCCCCGCGCCAATGCCCGCACCTACGCCGATACCGATTCCGATGCCGAGTCCACTACCAAGGTTGATGCCGAGGTCCTTCCTAGCAGAACGGCTCTCACACACCGGAGCCAACGTCGAAGCAGTGACAACTACGACTCCGAAAAAAGCAACAGCCTTCATGCAGGCCATTGTCTCCCGTTCGATCTCTTCTGCTCTCAAAACGTGGGAAGTACTGCGCGAAGCACTCTCTCCTAACCTCGCCCGAATTTATAGATCGTTCATAGCATCGTGCGGCCGTACGTGTTAGATGGTGATAAGTTCGTCCGAAAGTGGTGCGGTTGAACCGCGTCCGCCTTTGCTCCGGGAACCTTCATGCGTTGTGGCTGCGAGCCTGCGACGGCCGGCGAGCGTTGCCTTTTGCCGAGATGAGTGAGAAGCCAAGCACGGCAAGTGTTCGCCACTTGCCGCCGCCGCCGCCACGGTGTGTGGTGGGCGGCGGCTGATTGAGTTGCTGCCGGTGAGCTATCTATCCCTTGCGCTGTGCGCTGGGGGCGACACGTTCTCTGGCCTCTGGAACTGGTGAGATAGCGACGGCATTGTCAGATGTCAGTGCGCGGGAATGTTTGGGGAACGTCTCAGCGCTCGATGGCAAAGAAGTTGCGGTGCGATGACTATTAGTAGATGTTACGGGCAAATCCCAAGATTATTTGCGGCGGTGTGGACAGATGTAGGTAGCACGCTCCACTGCATACGGCAGCAGTGGCCGAGCTTGAATGGGGGCCATATTAAAATCTTTTTGACATTTAAGTACTAAAATTAAGCATGTCTTAAGCAAAATGTTTTAGGTCGGAGAAGCCATGGCTAACTCAGAGCGAAATCAAATCACGGGAAAATTTTGCGACAGAGAGGGCACACACAGACACACTCCTCAATCTTTTATAAGCCTGCCCCGCATGCTCAATCGAAGTCAAAAGGTCCATCTTCATCACTGACGTTCCCAGCCACTACTGTGTCGTCCCAGCCACTCGAGACACGCCACGCAGCTTCCAAGTTCCCACGGCTTCCCTACTCGCTAGCGACCGCCCACTGAAACCATGCGACTCTGCGTCTCCGCCTATAACTGCTGTAGCAAATGAAACTCCAAGACTCAAGAGAACAACAGATCGTGCAACACACCGTCATCCGGCGACTAAAATGACGTAGTGACATACAACCGTTGCCCAATTTTGCCTAACGCAAAGTCCACGGGCGAGGCAAAGCTAGTACGCTTTATATCTCCCAACTTTCGATGGTGGCCGGATGGTGTAACAACCTCATAGTACAGTCGTGTCCTTTCATAGTTCCGGTGGTGGGTGGTACATTGGTTCACTGCGAAAGCTTGCTCAGTATTCAGAATGTACGTCGCTCTAGCACGATGTCTTGTTTCTCTTAGAACTATAAAACTATGAGAGGTGTTTATAGGTGAAAAATACAGACTTGGTTTCCTCCATCCAGGCAACGATGGTGTGTGATGTCGTATCCTCATTAGAGGTGATGCCTTGGAGCTTCTTATTCTATTGGTTTTGGAGTGTTTGTTGCAGCCGGAGATCGTTTTTTCTTCGAAAGTTCCGGATGTTGGATGCGCCCTCCCGGGCAACGCGTGCAGCTGGAGCGCACGACATCGTCGTCACAACCACTCCCGCCACTTAACCCAATCATCCCATGCTTTTCGGCTTTTCCGACCTGCACATCACCAGACCATCACCACTCCATGCTCCCAACTACGCTCGCGCCCCACAGCCACACGATCGCACGCTCTCGGCCGCTCTGCATCGTGCCTCGAGGCACCCGTCACGTCGCGTTCCTCTTGGTTGGCGTCGTTTGCGCACCGCCTCCTGTATAAAAAGGAGGCAGCACGCCGCAGGGTCTCGATCCAAGCGTTCAGCCAGCGGGCGTGCTTGGTGCTTCACCGTTGTCGCGCGAGGATGGCGAGCAGCAAGGTCGGCGTGGGCGCGGCGGCGCTGGTGCTGGTGGCGTTCGCGTGCATGCAGTCCGGTGCCCTGCTGGTGCAGGGCCGCGTGGCGAGGAAGGACCTCGGCATCGACCTGGGAGGAGGGCAGGGGCAGGGCCTGGGGCTTGGCCTTGGACTCGGGCTCGGGCTTGGGGTGGGCACCGGTGGAGTCTCTGCGTCCGGGTCAGGTTCTGGGTCTGGGTCGGTGGCCGGGGTGGGATCAACGTCCGGGTCTAGGTCAGGGTCCATATCCGTCGGAGGGGCTAGCTCGTCTGCCGGGTCGAGTGCTGGGTCGTATGCAGGGTCGGGTGGATCCGGGGCAGGGTCCTCTGCCGGGTCTGGGGCTGGATCGAGTGGTGGACGTGGGTTGGGCCTAGGGTATGGCGAGGGGTACGGTAGTGGGAGATCAGGTGGCGGAAGCCCTTGATGTGTGTCAAGGCACATGGTCAGTATATCACGTCCAGTGCAGAAGTGTGTCTTGCTTTGCACATGTGATGATATAAGTACCAGTGAATTTGCTTAGAATGCGTATTTGTGTGATTTCTTCAACTTTCAGATCCTATATTTATATGCTCACCATATATAAATTTAACATTTTGCCCAGAGCATGTCTTATCTTGAAATTTTGTTCTTAAGACAATTCTACGGCCTATCATGCCCTTCCTGGAGTATAGAAGCTATGAGGGATTTATGTGGGAAATTGAGGGCTATATTTGTCTTTGCAGAAGCCCGGTGCAATTTGTATGTTTGGAACGCGGCCGCATTTTCTTGGCAGTCTCAGCAGTAGCACAGCAGATTTCACCATGCAAAGGCCCAACAGTCCTCAATGCACTTTCAAGCGGCCGCTACTATTCGGCCCATATATATAATACAATGGTCCGAATACTGCGTGCTAACTTAACAAGTTGGGCCAGAAGATTATCAACGTCTCTGAGATGTTGCCTTCCTGTTCCAGACGAAAACTTGGTTGACGCGCTATTCCAGGTTCCGGCCATGGCTAATCCCCGCGGGCTTTGGTCAGCCCGATCCCGCGTCACGGCCGGCGCCTGTAGGCTGTAGCATGCACCTACCACAAGTACCTAGTAGTTGAAGGTGACGAGACTCCGCTTAACTTAGAGCGACCCCACTGGTTGCAAAGCCGTGCGAACGCTCGCTTCATACGACCACTATTTTTCTTCAGCGCGTGCGCGTCGATGGAAGATGTGTATAGCCGAGCAAGCAGTTCCCCGGTGAAGTCAAGACACGCTTGCGTCCGCGGACTTCCTCCACCCAGGCCCGGGGTGCAGCCAACGAGCCAAGCCCACGTCCAACACCTCACCTGCAGCAACCGTTTTTCTCCCCAACTCCGGCCGCCCCAAAAGCCCACGAACTTTCCACGCGCCCACGCCACCCCCCGCCTACAAATACGGAAAATACCCAGCCACCGTGCACGACCACCCACCGCCTTCAACCCGAAAACCGCCGCGCGCCGATCCCCCTCCCACCAGGCCACACCACGATGGCGTTCCGCCTGAGCAACAACCTCATCGGCGTCCTCAACACGGTCACCTTCATCCTCTCCGTGCCCATCCTCGGCGCCGGCATCTGGCTGGGCGCGCGCGCCGACGGCACCGAGTGCGAGCGCTACCTGTCCGCGCCCGTCATCGCGCTCGGGGTCTTCCTCCTGGTCGTCTCCATCGCGGGGCTCGTCGGCGCCTGCTGCCGCGTCACCTGGCTCCTATGGGTCTACCTCCTCGCCATGTTCGTCCTCATCGTCGTGCTCTTCTGCTTCACCGTCTTCGCGTTCGTCGTCACCAACAAGGGCGCCGGGGAGGCGGTCTCCGGGCGAGGGTACAAGGAGTACAGGCTCGGGGACTACTCAAACTGGCTGCAGAAGAGGGTACAGAGCAGCAAGAACTGGAACAAGATCAGGAGCTGCCTCCAGGACGCCAAGGTCTGCAAGAGCCTGCAGGACAAGAACCCGACATGGCAGCAGTTCGTCTCCTCCAACCTATCCCCCATCGAGGTAAAAGAAATCCAGGTCCCTGACACAGATTACAACATCGTCGTATAATTCTTTAAAGAAAGAAAGAAAAAAGAAAGATGTTTTCTTCACGTGTCGTTTTAGCGGTAGCCACTTGCGATGTGACTTGGGAAGCCAAATGTCAAAGACTCGAAAAGTAAGAAAAAACGTTAGCTTCTGAAACACTAAACCTTATCCAGGGGGCGATGCTTACTTGTACGGCTTTGCATCTCAATCAAGCATCAATTAGATACGTACATTTCCCTAAAAAAAAATTAGATACGTACACTATCATACCTTGTGTTAGCATTGATGTAGTCAATGGATTACGCCTATTCCTATTATAAAGTGGCTAATTAAGTCCAAATCAACATTTGGTACCTACTCTGAAGTCGTCGGAACCAATCCCAATGCTCTGACCAGAGCACATGCCACCTTCGATTCAACGCTCTGGTGCACCTTCAGCCAACTTTTAGTCGCACGGTTCAAACGCTACCGGAAAGTGCCCGCCCCATTTGAAAGTTTCGTAATAACCAAATTAAATTGTTATTTTCTTTTTTAACTTAACATAAGGATCAACATGGGAAGTCAAAATCTTGCACTCATGATTAGTAGCGTCGTCATCTCACTTGGCCTGCCCGCCAATCAAATTAAACTATTCTGTTTCAAAGACTCATTATCTGTTTTCTTCCTGCAGTCTGGCTGCTGCAAGCCCCCCACCAGCTGCGGCTACACCTACGTCGGCGGCACGGAGTGGACGACGACGACCGCAACCAACTCGACAGACCCGGACTGCAAGACCTGGAGCAACGACGCCACGGGGCTCTGCTACGGCTGCCAGTCGTGCAAGGCCGGCGTGGTGGCCACATTCAAGCGGGACTGGAAGCGCGTCGCCGTCGTCAACATCGTCTTCCTCGTCTTCATCGTCATCGTCTACTCCGTCGGCTGCTGCGCGTTCAGGAACAACCGCAGGGACAACAACTATCATGGCGTGTGGAAGGGCGGCCGCGGATACGCCTGATCGATGATTGCTTGGGGGCGGGAGCTTCTGCTACCTTATGATCGGCATGCAGTAGGTTTTGTACATGCTAGCTGTTCATTCATGCGACACACCATTATATTCGTATGTACCCGGGTTTATTACATGTATCAGTTACTTTAGTTCGGTTGATTTTGCTGAGTGCGACAGTAATTGTTCATTTTTCATTTTCTTTTTTCAACACTTTTCTCTGCGAGAAAGCAAAAACCTTTTCATTATTATGAAGACCAATGAGGTCGCTGGCGCGATTATCCTCTGACAAAGATGCATAATTCTACCGTTCAGAACATTTTCTGAAGAAATTATAGGATACGAGCACAACTAAGTCAAGAACAGTAATGAGCCTATCAGATTGCTACGCGTTGAAAATATCCACGTCACGTTTAGTTACGACTAGTCTGTGCAGTGCTCCATGAGATCACCTATACTAGAGTTGTTGAGCTAACCAAACAGTTCTGGTTCTTAAACCACTGTACGTTCTTTTTTGTGTCCCACCACATATATAAAATAGCAAACAGATTCGCAAGGATGATACTGACGGTTCCTGACTTGTATCACCTCCCAATGAAGTAATCCAAGAAAAGAAAAAAAAGACAGATTCAACTCTGACGAAGCGATAGGAAAGATGTGGTTCATCACGAGAAGCAATTCCAGCCCAACACTTCCTGAAAATATCCACATGCTCTCACTTTCACTGTCATGAGGTGTGCAAAATAACTCCAGGCACCTCTTCCGTGTGCTTTCTGGGCAGAAGTTTCCTATCAACCTAGTGGCCGTTCTTAACACAGCATCTGGTCCTTGGCAGCTTCCAATATCATCTTAGTCTGTTGAGAATATTGTCAGCTTCTCTAACAGTGATGGGTTGATCGCTGATCGGGTCAGATGTGCTTCAAAGATCATGCTAACGCGCACTGGTCCAAATGGCCACTAAAACTTGTATGAGTTTAGATCCATGAGCACATGGTGGGCTGGTGACTTCGTGTATGCTATATATATGATGCAAATTTTGCTTTTGTCATTGCTCTCTTTGTTGAATTACTTATTCTTTAAATGAAGATAACTGTTGCTGACGTGCTTGAAGACAAGGGGATTATATTGTCTAATGGAACATTTGACTACAAAATGTTCTATGCCATCAGCCTGGAAGAAACCTTTTCTACAAAAAAAAAAACTTTGGTTTTTTATACTGCAATGTTTTTCCATAAGCACTAGGGAAGAATAGAGCAAGTTGTGCAGTGGACAGTTTCAACAAAACGTGATATAAATAGTATGAACATAGGTGACTCCCTATTCCTTCCACAAGTAAGATACATGTTAGCGTCACACAATCGATGACTATCAATAGGCATGTCTGAAATGATACACAACTCCTCTTTGTATTTTTAGAGGGAAAAACAGAGAGAATATTATCATGTCTGAGTGTTTTCATCATTGTTTGCAGATAACAATGGTTCCGAAAGATCGGTTGGGTACTCTACCGTGACACCTATACAATCTGCACCTAATGTCTGTTTTGAGTCTCTAGAATTGATGGCCAGCTGCCTCTCGATCTTCACATCATCTGCTTTGCCCACAACACAACGTACAAGCCGATGATAATCGCAACAGCACCTAATATGCTGCAAAAAGAGAAATTCATTAATTCTGAATATGTGTAACGATAGTGATATCACTCTACTCATCAACGGAGTATTGCGATTTCACGAAGATAGAACAGATGCGTACCTTCCAACATGGAGTTCTTCATGCATGAAGGCTACGGATAATACTGCTGTGATCACTGCACTCAGCGGCGTAAATATTGCGCTGTAAAGGGGTCCTTTCACTGATATGCACCAAGACAGGAGGAAGAAGTTGGCGCCCGAGGCAAAAACACCCTGTAAGAAAAAAAAAAGATGCCCCGCAGCAACGGTCAGTAGGCAGTGCGTGCGATTCAGACTAATTGGTGCGCTCCGCGCTGTGAAAACATTTATCTGGACTTACTCCATACAAGACGCAGGGCAACTCCCAGAATGATGTGAGCTTCCAAATCTGAAAGAAATTGGGCTCAATGAAGAACGCCATCACCGCGCATTGCAAGGTTGCCAGGATGCACATCCAGGTTGCAAGAGACAGCGGGTCAAGGTACGATTTGCATACCAGCATCTGAAACATGATCATCTGATAATAAGACCCTGCAATAGTGTGTCAAGCCTTGTTCAGATGCTTTGGACCACTTGATTTGCTTACCTGCAAAATGTACCAGACGGAGACGCAGGCGGCATTTCCCACGAGATAGATCCCTCCTTTCACCCAGTCGCTGGCCGCCGAGAGAAGAACCGCGCTGAGGAGCTTCGGTCCCTTGTAGAAGGCCATGACCGCTGCTCCACCGAGGCAGATGACGGTGCCGACGATCTTGGCCATGGTTCTTGTGCTTCTCAGCTCCACCTTTTCTACCCTGCGAGACGAATCGAATCGAGAGCGGGAGTCATGATTCGGGCTTCTGCAGCCGATGGTATTGACTCAGAAACGATGGCCCGGTTAAATCATATAGGGTACGCCGGCCCAATCATAGAAACTTAAGCCCAGGAAAAACAAAATGAACAAGGTCAGGCCCAATGAGCTCACTCACTACGAAACTAAGGACCTCTTTGGCTCTTTCCTCTATCGAAAAAGAAAAAGAAAAAAAAAACGAAACAAGGATTAGACGCAGACAGTGCCTGACGAGACGCCGGCCAGCGTCGGACGCAAGATCGAAGAGCATACCACGGCGGGAAGATGGGGAACGTACGTACCCGATGACGGCGGCGATAACGAACGTGATTCCGGGGGAGAGGTTGGTTGTGGCCCTCGCCATCGACGTCGACGCCAGGTGCAGCCCCTGGAAGTAGAAGAACTGCCCCATCGCGCTGCTCGATCGATTCGATTTCAGAATCACCAGCACAAGCAGGGAGGTGAGGTCAACTGGGGACAGGATCGCAAGCAAGAAGCAGCTGCCTGGCTTCAAGAAGGCAGATGGGCACACTTACGTGGCGAGAGAGGCCGCGAAGACGAGCGCGAACGCCCTGGTACCGACCGCCATCTGGCGCAGCGAGCACCCCCCGGCGGCGAGCGACGCGAGGAGGAGCATGGCGGCGGCCACGGCCTGGCGGTAGGCGACGAAGACGATGGGCCGCATGCCGAGCCCGTTGACCGTTTTCTGCGCCACGTCCACCAGCGCGTAGAACAGCTGCACCAGCAGCATCGCCGTGCACGGCCCGTACCGCCGCGCCCACTCCGAGCTCAGCGCCATGCCGCCGCCAGCCATGACACGTACGCAAGCTAGCGAGATCTGCGACCTCGCGCGCTGCGGGAACAGGCAGGGACCGCGACGACGTGTGGGCCTCAGTCAGTAGCTACCTAATCAGAAGTCCATGTGCGATGTGCGGACAGACCAGCCAAAACCTGAGTCAGCACGATCTCTTTGGTGCTTTTGTTTATGCTTTCGGCGGCGGCTCCATTTTTACTGGAGCCTCGTGGCCAAGGTCAAGCTGATCGAGGTGACATGCATTTGGCAGAGCTGCGAGCGGATATGCTTGTTTAACGGCAAGTAAACTGCCACTCCGGCTACGTAACCATGTCCAGAATGAGATAAAATGAATTACATACTCACTCTGTTTTATAATAATTGATGCTGATTAGTTTAAAATTAAACTAATCAACATTAAATATTTTGAAACGGAGGGAGTAAGTCTGGACCAGCGGCTCATACAACGACATCAATTTGAGATGAAATTACCCCACCAAATTTCACACGGACTATTACTCATGCCAACAGAGAAATACAAGAGGAATAGTTGAACTGCAATGGCGAATCAATAACAATCAAACTGACAAAATAGAGAGTGTCGGAGGAGAGTCACATGCACCAGTAACAAGATGCTGCACGACGTTCCAGAAATATTTCCACGGAAATCCTCAATTCCAGATGCCTGAAATCTCCTTTTATTTCAGTCGACGGGCGGCGCGCGACGGGTGGCACTGGCAGGCGCGCAAAAGCGGATGGCGGCGGCACGGGCACGGCGCGGGCGACCTTCAACCTTGCCCTAATTGCCCATCCAAATAGACATCAGTTTCGAGTCAGAAGGTCGGTACTGTGCGCACGAGAGCAGGGAGATCGACCAGTATCTATTTCACTGATCAGTGCCCGTTGGCTACTGTGGCGAGGACTTGGACTACGGTGAAAATTGAATGAGCACTTGTTACTAGAATGAAATGTCCGAGCATGGGCTGGACTGACCATGGGACCTCGCCGGATTCTCTGTTGGGCCTTTTGCTGTTGCCCAGTCGAAGGTTGGGTCGGAGCAGGCCGCGTTCTCGAAGTGAACCAGATTCCCGGCCCATGCCCGCCACGAGACTACGCCACCGACGTCACCCAGTAGTCGTGTTCAACCTCCGTAACGGTACTGCTCACACGAAACCTGCAGCCACGGGCCCGCCGCCGAGACCGCCGAAACGTCTCCTCGGAGCATACGGATCCAGGGTCAAGTGCCCGGGGACGGGCTCGACAATTATGGGCTGAAAGGCACGGAGATCGAACAGCGGAGCCGGTTGGGTAGCGCTCACGCTCAGTCTCAGCTGCAGCCTGCACCTGCACACGCGACGGTCGATCCGCCACAATAAACACGCTGTTCTCTATTGACCACCGGTGGCTAGCCACGCTTGTCATAAGCCTGATATGAAGCGCGGGGTAGCGATCGGGCGTGTTATGGAGGTGGTTCTTTGCTGTTTTCAGACCGCGCGCGGGTTCCTTGATTGCCGATGGAAACCCGGCCGTCGCCGTTGCTCCACATGATGCAGAGGTTCCTCTAGCTAGCTAATTTATGAGCAGCAGCGGGAGGAGATTGAGGCCCGTGAGCTTCGTCGACGTGTTCCGTCCTCTGGCCGCAATCAGTCTCCTCTCTTTCTCCCGGTTCATCTCCTCGATCTTTTTCTCTTTGAAATCGACTGCATGTCGTCGTCGTTGGCAACCTACATGCCGGGTGACGCAGCTCGTGGACGGAGGATCGCCGCGCAGTAAATATGCGCAAAATCCGCACGTTTCGAACGGATCCGTAACTTTTTAAGCTCTGAAGACGACGTGGCGTTTCTGTCACCGTGAGGTCAGAGGGCGCATGACGCTATCTGTACGTGGCTCGTCAGCGCGCGCCCCCGTCGTTCCCGTGAAGTTCCGATCGAAAGGAGGACGGCGACGACACCAGATGCATAGGCAAAGTGACGAGAAAGCTTGCTGCCCATCAAGAACGATGTGAATGGGCTCCTGGCTCCGGTTCCGTCGCGGCGCCGGCCGAATTAATGCCGGCGAACGAATGTCCGCAAGCAACCGCGGGCACGAAGCCAGGGTCCTCACGACCTGGCCCGGGCGGCTGCCGGCCGGGCGACCTCTCCGCGCGCGTCGGCGTCACGTGACTACTAGAGCTGACTCCCGGGAGCAGTAGATTTTACATTACCCGCCGCGCAGGGCCAGGAGCCAACGACGTCGACGAGTACCCGCGCGCCGGTCGCCGGTTCCTTTCGCCTTCACCACCTGCGGGCGCGCGAACGAACCGATTTGATCGAGGCCAGTTATTGTTACCAGTAGTGGGGCACGGCCTCCTGTCGCGGGAGGAATGGGCGCGGTGCCGCGCCGCGTCGCCATCCCCGTTTTCAACGATCGGTTCTCCGGCAAGCGTATTAACTCGTTCTGGCTGCCAGGGGAGCTGGGCCGGCGCGCCGGTGGAACTGTTGGATTGGATACTCGAGCAGTCGAGCTCGCGCACCCCGCCGACCCCTGCCCACCCAGTTACTCTACATGTATAAAGCAAGCCATGCACATGGACGCACCGCCAGGAAAACTACGGGTTCATTCCTTGTCTGCTTCATTCGTCATCCCCTCACGGCTCCTCTATCTGGCTCTCTCCTCTGACTGAAGAAGCTTCTCGATCCTCCTAGCCACGGATCGTTTCGCGGAGCAGCGGAGCAGAGGTGAGGTGAGCTGACAGGACAAGAAGGGAGTCCGTTTCTAGCAGCGCTCGATCTGCCGGCGCGCGCCGATCGACATGGGTTCCGCGCTCCTGGCTTCTTGGCCATGGGATAACCTCGGCTTCTACAAGGTACGCGGACCTCCTTTTCAGTAGCGTGCACGGGGGTGCAACGTTGCGTAGTTTCTCATGCGTGCTTGATCGCTTTTCTTGGGCTGGTCGCTCACCGTTTCATCATGCCCGGCCGGTGCAGTACGTCCTGTACGGGCCGCTGGTCGGCAAGGCGGTGGCGTCGCGGGCGTGGGAGTCGGCGAGCTCCGACCGGTGGATCCTCCTCCTGCTCGTGCTGTTCGGGCTCAGGGCGCTCACCTACCAGCTCTGGAGCTCCTTCAGCAACATGCTCTTCGCCACCCGCCGCCGCCGCATCATCCGCGACGGCGTCGACTTCGAGCAGATCGACAAGGAGTGGGACTGGTACGCACGGTTCATGCAACCGATGCGATGTCGTCGTTGTGCTGTTTTCTTCTTTGTGTGTTCCCATGCTCATCAAAGCCCGCCATACGTCTTGTTGGTCGTCCAGGGACAACTTCTTGATCCTTCAGATACTGATGGCTGCCACGGCGTTCTACGCGTTCCCGTCCCTGCGCCACCTCCCGCTCTGGGACGCCCGCGGCCTCGCCGTCGCGGCGCTCCTCCACGTCGCGGTCACCGAGCCCCTGTTCTACGCGGCGCACAGGGCGTTCCACTCTGGCCACCTCTTCGCATGCTACCACGCGCTGCACCACTCCATCAAGGTGCCCCAGCCCTTCACAGGTATCATCAACTCCCCCCGTGCGTGAACGACGCTGATAAAATCGAAGTGGCTTTCTGGTAAAAGAGAAAAAGAAAAATCGAAGTGGCTCCGAATTCCTAACGGACGAGACGAACATATATGCAGCCGGGTTCGCGACGCCGCTGGAGCAGATGGTGCTGGGCGCGCTGATGGCGGCGCCGCTGGCGGGCGCGTGCTTGGCCGGGTTCGGGTCCGTGACGCTGGCCTTCGTCTATGTGCTGGGGTTCGACTTCCTCCGCGCCATGGGCCACTGCAACGTTGAGGTGTTCCCCGGCGGCCTGTTCCGGACGCTCCCGGCCCTCAGATACCTTATCTACACCCCGACGTACGTGACTCTTTCGACCCCCGAGCACACCCCCACCCCCAACAAAAAAATATAATATCTCGATGGCGATCACATTCAGTGCAACACGTGAGACGGCATTACTTGCTGATAGTACGTGCAACGGACCCCACGGTTATGGCAACTGGGTTGTCCTGTAAGCTCGATCGTTCAGTAGTTTAGGTGTACAGTGAGGAGATATACTGTGCAGTCCAATTTTCTGCATTATCTGCAACTCGGTTGTCGTGTGCTTCTCAGTCCAGAAGCACGACTCGAACCCACACGTAGAGCAAACGGGACAAGGCGACAGGGCGGCGGCGTCAGTCTGAGTCCTTGCTTGCTTGTACAGTACTGTATTGTACTTGGTTGCCAGCTTCCCAACTACTCTGCCCATCACTTCTATTGATTTCTTGCCCGCAACCTCGTGCTCAGTGATAGGTTGACGTACTGCAGCATTTCGGATTGCACTTTACATTCTGTCCCTGATTCACGCCCCCGGGTAACAATTCCAGGTACCACACGATCCATCACACCAAGAGGGAGGCCAACTTCTGCCTGTTCATGCCGCTGTTCGACCTGCTGGGTGGCACGCTCGACGACCAGTCCTGGGAAATACAGAAGCAGACCAGCGCAGGTAAGCGCCCAGCTGCCTCACGAAATCTCTTGCCGGCTCGTTAACTGTTACGAGGACGTGGTCCATGCATGACGTGTCACCTTATAATCACTGCGTGTGAGCCTAAGAGATATTTGGAGCTGTAAGCGTATCTAGTTAGCGAGTAGCGGCACTGCATATTAGTACATAACACAGGTCCACACGGACACGTCTCCAAATGGTTACGGATCTGCTTGACCAAACGCGTGGCTGGTTTCGGAACCTTTGGGCTGCTGCGTGGTACGCGCCGGCAGCGTTGCCACGAAAAGCGCGACACGAAGTTCGCGTTTCCTTGGATAGCACCACCACGCCCAATTAAGCAAGAACGCGACGGTGCTCTGCTACACTGAGCTAGCGTGCAGAAGCAAAACGGCGGTGCTCTGCTACACTGAGCTAGCGTGCAGAAGCAAAACGGCGGGGTTGTTTCTAAAAAAAAACGAGCCCGCGATCGAAACACGTAACCGCACGAAAGCCTCGCGACGGGACGGACGATTTGAATCTGGTCTGGGGGGAGGACAGGACAGGACGGCTTCTTGCCTGCCTGCCACCGATCGGTTTAGCTAGCAGTCGGCCTCCCTGGTCAACGTCACCCGCCGCCGGCCCGGGATTGGGATACGCCATCCGCCCGCATTCATGGGCGCCCTCGTTCTCGACATCATCCGTGACTCGCGCGCGCGTGGGCGCAGGTGCGGACGAGGTGCCGGACTTCGTGTTCCTGGCGCACGTGGTGGACGTGATGCAGTCGCTGCACGTGCCCTTCGTGCTGCGGACCTTCGCCTCCACGCCCTTCTGCGTGCAGATCTTCCTGCTGCCCATGTGGCCCTTCGCCTTCCTCGTCATGCTCGCGATGTGGGTGTGCTCCAAGACATTCGTCATCTCCTGCTACAACCTCCGCGGCCGGCTGCACCAAATATGGGCCGTTCCGAGATACGGCTTCCAGGTTTGTTTCTTCCTGTATCTCTCGTCGCTCTTCTTCTTCTTCTTCTTTCTCCCTTCTTGTTTTATGTCTTCTAATATATATCGATCATGTCGGTGTCGGCGCTTTAATTTGGTCGCAGTACTTTCTGCCGTTTGCCAAGGACGGAATCAACAAGCAGATCGAGCTTGCCATTCTCAGAGCAGACAAGATGGGCGTCAAGGTGCTCAGCCTTGCAGCGCTCAACAAGGTTTGTGCATGCATGCATGATTGCGACATTAGAGCAACTTTGCTTCATCTGGAAAGCTGGACGTTGCTAAGCTAAATCGCCTCCCCTCTTTTTTTTTTCTGCAGAACGAGGCGCTGAACGGCGGCGGCACGCTGTTCGTGAACAAGCTCCCAGACCTCCGCGTGCGAGTCGTGCACGGCAACACCCTCACGGCGGCGGTGATCCTGAACGAGATCCCGAAGGGCACGACCGAGGTGTTCCTCACCGGCGCCACGTCCAAGCTCGGCAGGGCCATCGCGCTGTACCTCTGCAAGAAGCAGATCCGCGTGATGGTATGATGATACCCAAGTAGTCGATCATCACTCTCGATTGGATTGATATCTGTTATAGGACGAGACACGTGGCACCAATAACCTAGCTCGCCCCGAGCAGATGATGACGCTGTCGACGGAGCGGTTCCAGAAGATCCAGCGGGAGGCGCCGGCGGAGTTCCAGCAGTACCTGGTGCAGGTGACCAAGTACCGGTCGGCGCAGCACTGCAAGACGTGGATCGTGGGCAAGTGGCTGTCGCCGCGCGAGCAGCGGTGGGCGCCGTCGGGCACGCACTTCCACCAGTTCGTCGTGCCACCTATCATCGGCTTCCGCCGGGACTGCACCTACGGCAAGCTCGCCGCCATGCACCTCCCCAAGGACGTGCAGGGCCTCGGCGCCTGCGAGTACTCGCTCGAGCGCGGGGTGGTGCACGCCTGCCACGCCGGCGGCGTCGTGCACTTCCTCGAGGGGTACACGCACCACGAGGTCGGCGCCATCGACGTCGACCGCATCGGCGTCGTCTGGGAGGCGGCGCTCAGGCACGGGCTCCGGCCAGCATGATCGCTCCATTGGGCCGGTCCAAAATGGGCTAGGCCCAGCTTTGCTACGTGGTCTTTCACTCCATTGGGTGTGGTTGGTTTATGAAGAATCAATTTGCTTTAGTTTGCTATTTCCAATTTTCCTTTCTTTATTTTTAATTATATACGTATACTGTAAACCACATACACGAAAGGGCACAAAATACGAAACCATGATACTTGTACGTGTGAATGAACTACTGTATATTTCTTCTTTCCATGAAGACAATCCCGGTTTATTACTATGTCATTTCAGCAACGCCTAGGTAATAATCACTAATCAAGGTCCAGGAGCCCAGCTCACATCCTAATTTGGATCGCGATCTGAAGTTATGTATTGAGCCTATCTAAAAGAGGCAGTCTAAATGGCAGCCAAAACTCATTTAGTTATAAAAAATAGTCTAAACTCTTTTAAGAGGTGGCTTGTTTCCGAAACTCATTTCATTCTGTCTCTGATGCCCAAAAGATGAGCACTCTCCACATAGAGAGCCAAATAGCCTAGCCGTTGAAAAAAAATCTATTGAAGACAACGCATGAAGATACAAATAAACAAATAAGGTTTTATTTTTTTTAATCTCATTGTTGAAGGTAGCCTTAGCGCCAAATTTTAACAAAATAATTTGCAGTCCGGCGCCACGCTCTCTCCCCTCGCTACGTTCACAATGTGATAGTAGAATGAGTTCAGTGTATCTGATTTTTTCGTTACTTGAGCTAAACTTAGTTGAACCACGATAAGTTTAAAAGAATACTGAACTGCAAAAAGAAAAGAAAAAACACATAAATTGCATAAAACTGCAGGGAGCATGGTAGTTCTAGACATAGACAAACAGTGGCAGTGACAATGGTTGGCTATTTTCCTGCCAAACCAACTGCCATATGTACCCACATATAGGAGCCACAAACACACGACTGTTCAGGGTACAGGAGATGCGAAGGTATGAAAATCTTCTCTCCTCTCCCTGAATGTGCAATTGCAATAAAATTTGGGCTCAGAACCTCTAACCACGTAGCATTGCAGTGGATGGAGAGTTATGCATGTCGTCCATCACATGCGATAGATGGCCGAAAGCCTCCGCAAGACAACCACCTTCAGTTCCAGGATGCAAATGTACTTGGCGGTCTGCCGGAGCAAAATGTCCACATCATCGGCGCCCTGGGCGTCGGGGACAATCTTCTTCAGCTGCCTGAGCCGCTTCTGCATAATGTGCTGGAATGGCCTCCTGCTCATCAACGACGCCACTCCTTTGTTCTTCCCCATTGTGAACCTAGCTTTCCTTCTCATACCTGTATCTCTCGTTACAAACTTGTGGTGTGTGTAGAAGATGCTTGTTGTATGACACGGTAACGAGGGTCTACTTTATATATGTGAGGGCTGAGTGGTATTTAGTTCCACTTTTGCATGTGGGATGACCTAGGTCGCAACCATTAGATTGAGCTGTCAGCCTACAGATATAGCTCTCACAAGTCACGAGGCATGGTCTATTCCAGAGCTTGTCTGGCATGCATGTATAAATCCGGAAATTGTATGCATGCTTTTTATTGATTTATTTCTGATCTAGAGATGGTAAGTACATGTTAAGTCATTAATGCAAAATGCAATCTATATGCTATCAATGGGGTATTGATTTTCATTGGTTTAGAGTTTAGACAATAAAGATTCACAAATATATGTTACTGACAGAGCAAACTTTTCTCATCAACAACGGAATGAGCCTTCTGTTCTTGCTCACCTGCAAGGCAAGCTTAAGGCAAATCTTATCATACTCATCACAGTTATGTGTTAGAAATATGACCACATAAGAGATTGAATTAGTTACGATTGTAACCATTTCAATCTCTAGGAGCTTTGATCAAAAGCTACCTCAATCGAATTGGTTGGGAGGTCCTCTCAGATGCCTCCTCGTTTATAAAAAGAGAGGTTTTGCCTCATCGAAGAAAATTAGAGAAAAAACGCGAGAAACAAAGAGAGAGCACATCGCTAACCTGATTAAGAAATTGATCATAAGAGAGGAGGAAATCTCGGGAAGGCCTTTGTCGTTACCCTGCAGACAGGGTATCCCCGCGTAGTGGGTAAAAGACAACCTGTGCGCGGTCTTTCAGCTTAGGTGGGCCCCAACATAAGCCACGTGCCCTGGACCCCATAGACAGCCCCGAGGCTGCCACATGCGCTTGTGAAAGTTGACTAGAGGAGGGGGGTGAATAGGCGGAAAAATCTGAAATACGGCTTAATAAAACAATTAGTTCACAGAGTCCGGACTAGTCCGGTCACAGAGGATTTTAGCTCAATAAGACACAGACACAATATTTATCCCGTGGTTCAACTCCACAAAGAAGTCCACGTTGAGGAGTCCACAAAGGACTAGGTTGCTCTCAACCTTTTCCTCACCAAACCATCACCAAGGTTAGCTTGTTTTTCACTATATCACAAATGCTTCACAATATGTCGTCGAGCAACTCACAACTTGAGGCTCCCACGAGAACTCAGCTCAAAGCACTTACAAACCAATTCTCTTGGACTGCACACTTCTCACTCAGTGCTAGAGAATCAACCAAGAGCTCTATAGTGCACACTCCCCTTCTTCTCCTCTTCCCAAAACTCACAAACCCTCAAGAAACACTCTTAGCGCTCCAAGAATTTGAAGAGAGTGGGCTAGAAAAACTCTAGGAAGGCTATTTCATTGTTACGGTGCTTGTTGTCTTTGTTGAGGCACGGGCAACCTCTTTTTAAAGAGGTCCCGGGGGCTAGCCGTTGTCAAATGCCAAACCCCAGACTAGTCCGCCCTTTGACCCGGGACTAGTCCGACCTGCGGGGACCGATGACATCACTCTTCACCTACTAAACGGTCGGATCTAACCAACTAAATATTCGGATTTCACCAACTAAACGGTCACATACCACAGACTAGTTCGGTCCACAACGGACTAGTCTGACCTCACTCAGAAACCATTGTCCCGGTTGAGAACGGACAAGTCTGGTCCACCGGACTAGTCTGGCCTCCATGGGCGAACAAGTTCGGCCATCCAAGACTTCGTCCATGCATCTACTTCCTAGTTTCACATGGACTAGTCCGACACACAGACGACTAGTTTGATCTGACTCAGAAACTACTGTTCTGGTTGAAAACGAACTAGTCTGAACCCGCGGACTAGTCCGGCCTCAAAGAGCAGACTAGTCCGGTCTTCAGCACTTAGCTCCTGCAGAGCTCAGACACTCTTTCCACGGACTAGTCCGTTTCATGACGGACAAGTCCAAACTCACATGGAAACTCATGTTTCGTTCCATATCGGATTAATCCGACACTTCGGACTAGTCCGTCCATCCACTCCGGATAAGTCCAAACTCACACAGAACAATTTGTTCCGTTCTATATCGGATCAGTCCGATGTGCCGGACTAGTCCGGCTCCCAGCCCGGACAAGTCCGACCCTATTCTCAGATCTTATCCCAAATCTTCACTCCACTCAACCTAAACTCGGACTATGAGCTCTTAGATGATTCTAAACACTGTACTCTATGATTACACTCACGCTCAAGGGCTGAATTCAACATAAAAGAAATAAAAATTCTAAATTCTATTCTTCTTGTGCATTTGCCTTTTTCTCTTCTTTTCCTTTTTGAGTGTATCCGTCTTCGTAATTTCTTAATCACTTGTACTCACACTTCCAAAGCTTATTAATCCATTAAGTGTTGTCATTAAGCATCAAAACCCACGGGGAACTAGACTAGATGCACTTTCATCTTGGGCTCTGGAGCCGCCACGTGTCCAATGTCACCGGGCCCGACCTCCTGCCAGGGAGGGCTCCGGCGCTGCCACATGTCCGGCGACTCCGGACCCCTCACTACTCCGCGAGACTGCTCCGGTAGAGACGTGTGTCTTAGGGGTGAGCCACCAGGATGCCACGTCGACGAGCAACAGGCAGATAGCCAAGGAGTAAGGAGGAAGGCACGTTGTTAGGCCGAGCATTCAAGGATCGCGCCTTGCCCAGAAGCATGGCTCGCAGCGCATGGCCCCGTCTTCCGCCTGTTCACCATTACGGTAATGAGATAGGGCGGCGAGGTGTGATGGCGGAACAGTGCCGCTCAACGGCACAGAACCGCTCAGCAGAGCGAGAGGACACGGCGACAAGACGGGGACTTCAGCATCACTTGCAACCCGGTTAGAGGCGCCCAGCGCGCCAAGCGATGCGCCTTAACTCCGCCGACACCGACAGCTGTAAATATTCTAACTCATGTATAGGGTACAGATAGTCGTGGGCCACTTATCGGGACTTGAGCCACATTGTAACTGCCCCGGCCTTGGGCTATAAAAGGATCGAGGCAGCCTTCGGGCAAAGGGTTCACAAGTTCGCAACTCTTGCTCTCGGTTAATACCCTCCACACTCATACGCGCAAGCAATAAAACAAGCACTCCCGTGGACATAGGGTATTACGCTTCGGCGGCCCGAACCACGTAAATCCTCGTGTCCACCTCGCCGTTGTGCTACGACCTTCAAAACCACTAGCCCCTTTGAAAAAAAGAACCTCCACGGGCTGCTTCCGAGTAGACCGGGGGTAGTGTCGTAGTGAACTTGTGAACCCTTTGCCCGGAGGCTGCTCTGGTCCTTCTGAGATGACAGGGTGATGGGTATCAGAGGGACAGGGGAGGCTAGGGTTCCCTTGGGGGCTATGGTGGTTGTCCAAGTTGGAAAGGGTCACAATCAGTTTGGTTTATCGGGAGGTGATAATGGTGGTGTACGCTTGGTGATCCTGAACAGGGTTAGTAGAGTTTAGAAGGAAAATACCTACATATAATTTTCATCCCATGTTCTACCTCTACGTCTCGCAAGTTTTGAAGCACTGTTCTTTCCATAGTTTATAACGTTTTGATGTTCTATCCTTGTTTAACATATTTCATTGTAGACTTGAATTAAAATATCTATCAGATATTTGAGAGTGAGAAAACATACTCAGATGTGTGCGAGTGAGGACTGTATTGACTCCAGTTCATTTATGTCAACTCGCGACTATTTTGCAAGTACTCCTTTTGTTCTAAAATAAATAAAGTTTAAGACAACTAATTTAGTTCAAATTGAACTAGATTTTTTATCCTAAACGTTATTTATTTCAGAATGGTGGGAGTATGCTATATGGTTACCTTTTCATTCTGGTTATGTGTTGAATGTTTCCTCCTTATGATCATGTTATCTATCGTGAATTGATGAGAGAGCTACTTGTAGTATGTGTGACTCGATTAATCTGTTTTGGAAACTCAAGGAGCGAAGTTATTTAACTGATAATAAATTGAAAATGTCAGTACCGAGTCTCCTGATGGCAAACCTGTGTAAATTCACACGCTCCTAAGTCGATGCTACTGTAATTGTTTCTAATGTTGCTCATTGACCCGTGGCCATATCCACTGTCCGGCGCTATAGACTCGTCGTCGGCCGTGGAGATTGATGTCTTTGCAACTGTTTTGGTAAAAGGACGTATTGCACGTATGACTAAGCAGGATTTCTCCATGATGTATTGTTATGCAGGCGATGTTGAGGTGGCCACTTTGGTGGTATGGACATTTGGAGAAGGGCGTAGGCGACTGCATGCACATACATGTAGCTGGGAAGATAATACCTTGGATATCAGTGGATGCTGAGAGTGACACGTATCTTCTATGCATCTCGGGACTTTCCAAATGCCAAGATCCACGATTACTATTTGCCTCTGTATTTATAGTAAACTTTTTTGGTTCCTTAGTTTCAATGAACATAGCACAAAACATACAACCTCTTGCACCTTTGCAGAGTATTTTCTCTCTTGGACAATACCTTCACCTAATATTATTGTTCTTTTGACTATTAGCACTCACTAGTATGTATATTTATGAGCTTTGAAAATTCCAATTGCATCGAAATAAGCCAGGTTTAGGAGAGAGGCACATTTAGCTCTAAGCTTTGGATTGAGAGGATATTATCACATTTACCTATGAATACATTCATTGTTAGCTAAGACATGGATAACACAAACGTGATGCAACAACAGCTTAATCATCTCTTTCTATCTTGAGCTAGAGGCGTTATAAGGTCTTTTCGCACTTAATCTTTTTTCAGTCAGAGACAAAATTATTGTACCTTAAAAACATAAATACAAAAAAATAATGTCCTGGGTCAACCAAATGTCTTTGCCATGAAAAGTTTGTAACCTTAATGACTTGAAAATATTAAAAACTTTGATACAGGCCATCGAGAAAAAAATTCCAATAGTTTATTTCAAACACCAGTTTTATAATATAATTGCTTTTGTTTCTCGTGAGATGAGTTGTCTAATCAGAGGGCAGCATAACGTTGCATGTGTAGGATGCGAGCAATTCCAGATTCTACTCAAATAAACAAAGAAATATTACATAACAAGGATGAAGAAAAATTATCTCAAGGCATTGCCTCTTTGTAATAATCCTGAAATGCAATGACCTAGCAACATAGCGTTGCTACAAAACAAAGTTTACCACATATAATTCTTTGTATAGATACAAACTTCACCAAGGGCATAAAAAGGGTGTCTAAGTTCAACGTCAGATTTTGCAATCTCTATTTACTACTCACTAATATCGTTTGGAAATATGTGTTGAATCCTATCCACCTTCCTCAATCTATCTGCTATATGTGTATAACCTTGAATCCTTGTCAAAGCAAGCAAAGATACCCTAGATATGGGACGGTAACCAGATAATTCATGAAGCTAAAAATTTTGTTAAAATGTTGTAGGAATGCATCGTGAAAAATGCCAACGCAAGTCTCAAAGAAGCAATCTATTTATTCATACTTATGTTTATATCCATGGATATGTTTTTCCATGAAAATTGCATAAACCACCCCATATGTCACTTGAAATTTAAGATTATCACCCATAACCCACTTTATTGCAAATACCACCATCTACCATATTTTATTATAAAAAACCACCCCATTATGTACATGCTTAACCATTTTCACCCTAGTAGAGCTAGAAAAGATCAAAAAATAGATGACTTACATTGTTTAAATGTTTAGATAAGACCAATTTATTATGTTGCAATGAAAATCCTTTTGAATTAGTGAAACATGTCATGATAAGGTTTAAACACTTAATGGACTATCCTTGTGGCGGAGTCTCCAAAACAGTATGAAGATTGTATTCCTCAAATTTTTTACATCACAAAAATATTTTTTATGCTCTAATATATGGCTTCAAATGAATGGAAACAAGTTAAATCAAATAAACATGTGCATATTAGAGTTTTTTATAATAAAATCTAGTAGGTGGATGGTTAGTTACAATAAATGAACTATGTATGAGAATCTCACACTCCAAGTGGCAATATGATGATTTATTTAATTATTCTGATTTTATTACATATACACTTTTGCGCTCAAGTGATCTTTTGACTTGATGTCTTGATCTCCACATTTATTATGGGTGTTTGGTGGAAGCGAGTCAATTTATGAATATAACTAATGAACATATCCATTGGCTATATCTTTGAAATGTGGAACTTAATTCAATTCCAACAATACCCTTTGCTGCATTTTACATTTTCCACCCACTAAGATCCATATTTTGATGTTCTAGTCTATCCCCAATAAACTTCCTACCGTGCACAAAATTCTATGTATAATTTAAGATTGGATCAATATAATTGGGACATGTAGCTTCTTCCTAATAAGGTTCACAAAAAACAAAACTGCGAGATAATTGCCAACGGTAAAATTCAAAATAAAACCACAAGATAATGACCCTTCCTACTTATAACGGCTTTGCGCAATTAATTGAGCTTCACGTATATATCATTTCCACTTCTCAGCTATAGACAACAACATTTTAAATACATACAAATTAGAATCGTTAGTCCAAGTACATCCAAATTGAATACAGCTGGCTTCGAATGCACAAAAACGCAACATGCAACATGCACGTAAGCAACAACTATATCGATCACGTCGAAAAGCCTACCAATCGGATCACGCTGAGAAGAGACTATTGCGCTCTCCGAAAACGTGAGGTCAGATTCTCCATATTGTCACTCAATCTTTCCAGGAGGGAAACACACCGTTTCCTCCTCCTCCTCTAAAATTTCCTTGCTACATTATCCATCAAAAAGAGCCTCTAAGCCCTCCATTGCAATTTCCTTAATCTTGAGGGTCTAGATACATATTTACAGGTATCTAGGCTCCGGTCCTCCCTCTGTTATATCTACCCCACCTCCTCACTAACAAAGCACATCCAGTTCTTGCCTTCTTGGTGTGCCCACCGCCATCAGAGCCCACCGGAAGGAAGTAGGCTCCATCGGCCGCCGTTGCCGGGCCCCACTGCCACTTCGCCCCCTCCATGCAAGGAAGCTCAAACTCCTCGCTCGCTAGCCCCTCTATGGCTCCGGCGCTGGCACCGCCCGTCCTCGGCGCCAACAAGCCGCCGCCCCGCCGCGTAGTGGTGGCCCACCGGCTCCCCCTCCGCGCCGTGCCGGACCCAGATTCGCCGTTCGGCTTCGCCTTCTCCCTCGATCCAGACGCGCTCCCTCTCCAGCTCTCGCATGGTCTCCCGACGGCAGTCACCTTCGTCGGCACCCTGCCCGCCTCGGCCGCCTCCGCTGTCCCCTCCGATGAGCTCCACAACTACCTTATGGAGAAATTCTCCTGTCTCCCGGTGCACCTCGACAGCGACTGCCACACCAGCTTCTACGACGGCTTCTGCAAGCGCTACCTGTGGCCGCACCTCCACTACCTGCTCCCAGTGGCGTCGGCCGGAGAACAATACCGCTTCAACGACGCCGCGTACGGATCCTTCATCGCGGCGAACAGGCGGTTCGCTGACCGTGTGATCGAGGTGCTCTCCCCGGACGACGGCGGCCTCGTCATCGTCCACGACTACCACCTATGGCTGCTCCCCACCTTCCTCCGTCGCAAGTGCCCGCACGCCGGCATCGGATTCTTCCTGCATTCGCCGTTCCCCTCCGCCGACGTCTTCCGCAACATCCCCGTCCGTGAAGATCTCATCCGTGCGCTCCTCAACGCCGACCTCGTCGGCTTCCACACCTTCGACTACGCAGGCCACTTCCTGAACTCCTGCTCCCGCATTCTCGGCATCTCCAGCTGCTCCCGCCGCGGCCACATCGGCATCGATTACCACGGCCGCACCGTCCTCGTCAAGGTCCTTTCCGTCGGCGTCGACATGGGCCATATCCGCCGCGCCATAGCCTCGCCGGAGGCCGCCGCTAGGGCCATGGAGATCGCCGAAGCTTATCGCGGCAGAAAGCTCATGATCGGCGTGGACGACGTCGACCGACTGAAAGGAGTCGGGAAGAAGCTAGAGGCCATGGAGAAGCTGCTGGACACCTACCCGGACACGCGCGGCCTGGTGGTGCTCGTCCAGATCAACAACCCCGCGCGCAGCCACGGTGCCGACGTCGACGTCGTCCTCCGCGAGATGGAACAGATGCGGGAGCGCATCAACCAACGCCACGGCGCGGAAACGTACACGCCGGTGGTCATGATCGACGGCCCGGTGCCCATGTGCGAGAAGGTGGCCTACTACGCCGCCGCCGACTGCTGCGTCGTCAGCGCCGTACGCGACGGGCTCAACCGTATCCCCTACTTCTACACGGTGTGCCGGGAGGAGAGCCCCGCCGCCGCCGCGGCGCAGAGGACCAGCGTCGTCGTCGTGTCAGAGTTCGTCGGCTGCTCGCCGTCGCTTGGCGGCGCGATCCGCGTCAATCCTTTCAACTCGGCGGTCGTGGCGAACGCCATGCACAACGCGCTCACCATGCGCACGGAGGAGAAGCAGTCAAGGCACCGGAGGAACTACAGCTTCCTGGCCTCGCACGACGTCGTCGCCTGGGCGCGTTCGTTCGACGCGAGCCTTCAGATGGCGTGCCAGGACCTTCCTACGAAGAGGTTCGTCGGCCTCGGGTTCGGGATGAGCTACCGCGCCGTCGCGTTCGACGCGGGCTTCAAGAAGCTCGCGCCGGAGCACGCCGGCCCGGCGTACCGCGCCGCCGCGCGCAGGCTGATCGTGCTTGAATACGACGGGACAATGGTGTCCGACGCGTTGGATGAGAGGAAAAGGGTGCCAAATGCTGAGGTAACTCATCTTCTGAATGATCTGTGCTCTGATCCAATGAACGTCGTCTTCCTCGTCAGCGACCGCAGTAAAGACCAACTGGCAGAATGGTTCTCTTCATGTGAGAAGCTCGGCATCTCTGCGGAGCATGGCTACTTCACAAGGTAGGAAATAAAACTTTTATTTGATAGAAATTCTTTCCTAGGCTGCCTGGTTTCAAAAAAAACTGAGATTTAGATATGGCGGGCATTGTGATATGATTATCCAGCAGATTTTAAGAATCATTCTTCACTGCTTGCATCAGTTATTTTACTGAAGAAACAGTCAAGACATAGCATCCAAACAGTCTTGGGGAAAAGTTCATTGAACTTTCTACATTCTTGCTGTATATGTTTGGTTAAGAAAAATTGTGCCGGATCGATGCTGTCACGTGCAAAATTGCGGTTGTTCTTCCGTAATAAGTATGTTCTTTTTAATTTCCTACATTTATTAGTGATCACGGGTAGGTGGTAGCGTTGACCATATTGACCCTTTTCGGTGCTGTGATCGAGGAAATTGGTTAGTGATCCTATATGGTACTTCTGTTTTCGTTCGTGTCAGGTGGAGCAGGGATGATCCATGGGAGGCGAGCAAAATGGTTGTATCTGGCTTTGCATGGAAAGACACAGCTGAGGCACTGATGAGGCACTACACTGAATGTACTGATGGGTCCTACATCGAGAACACTGAATCCGCAGTGGTGTGGCACTACAAGAATGCTGACCCAAGTCTGGGACCCTGCCAAGCCAGGGAGCTCTTCGACCACCTCAAGAGCTTCCTCGCCAAGGAGGCGGTGTCCGTGACGTGGGGCTCGAGCAGGCAGACCGTGGAGGTGAAGCCTCAGGTATGTAACACTCTCACAAACTTATGACAGTGCTTGCTGTCTCTGCTTAAACTACCACCTGCGACCAATCCTTTCTTTTGTTTGGCTCATCATCGTTCGGTTACTAGTAGACATTGCTGACTGAATCTGCTGCGCGTACGTGAAGGGCGTGAACAAAGGCGCGGCTGTGAAGGGCCTGATCTCCGCCATGGCGCGTCGCGGCGGCGCGCCGGACTTCGTCCTGTGCGTCGGGGACGACGAGCACATGTTCGAGGCCCTCGCTCGCGTGGTGAACAACGACGAGGTGCTCCCCGCCGGCGCCCGGGTCCTCACGTGCACCATCGGGCTGACGCCGAGCAAGGCGGCGTTCTACCTCAACGAGCCCCCTGACGTCCTCGCCCTGCTCCGTGGCATGCTGGGCACCACCCGCTCCTCCTCCTCGTCGTCGTCGTCTGGGCCGTTTGAGATCGTCAGCCTTGTGAGTGGCGCGGGCTGAGCTAGTGATGCCGATCCTGGTATGTTGAGGTCGATCAAAACCGTGTCGTAGCCAAACAATGGCGGAACCGAATAAAATTAATTAGGAGAATGCAGGTTATCACCGGAGATGAGCTCTCATCCAGAACCAGTAATAAATAAAAACAGTTCGCGCTGTTGTTTATTTGCTGTTGCTCTCATATCTTAATTACTACTAGTTGCTTGTTCGTTAGTCATCTACTGTGTATGCGCCCCGCGCCGTTCAGATCTCATGTTCCCCAGCGAGAGACGAAGACGTTCGATGTCATGCAGAAGAGCACCTGTGTGAGCTGGCCGCTCTTCATGACACGGACATGGACAGTTGTATCCAAGGGCACGTACGTCGTGGACTACTCCATGCAGATAGGTACCAGGAGTAGGTGGATAGAGCAGACAGCGATTGTCCAATGCATAGGTGATCGATCGATCGATGGCGCTCTCGCTCGCCTTTTTGGATGCCTCGGTGTCGAAAGCGACGCCTCTATCCATCTCAGCACTAGCTCGTCGTTTTCCTTGAGATCATGTCAGGTCACAAGTGTCAAGATGGACCGTCGTCGGAGATAGTGACAATGAGATCCGAAGGATAATGATTAGGGGATAGATGGTTCCAGTAGTGTTTTAAAATTCCCAGCTGGATTCTTTTCATTCTGTGCACTCCCTCCCTCCCTCCCTCCCTCTCCTCCTCGTGTGCAATAGCTGGATATATATCCTATGCAAAGCGATATGGATGTCCCCTTGTTTAGTACTGCATGCAACAACCTGGTGAGACGTACGTCGAGCGAGCAGACTTTGGAGGCCAGGCCAGGCCAAGCAGCAGTTTCCTCATTTTCTGGCATATATGCGGACAACCTTCTCTTCGCTCATCTATGTACGTATCCTTTGGAGTCCTGCGTTTCGGGTTTATCTCTCTATCCCTGATGACCCTGCAGGTGAGACGTCCACAAGGCCTGACACCTTGCATGACGTAGTGGACAAGCAGACAATAACTCTGGATCGAATTAGGAGTGCACACACTGTACAGTGCATACGGTCGTCTACTAGATTACCCAGTTCAGTTGCTGATCTGCTGTCTAATGAGTCGTCTAACATTGTGCCACACGGTTGTCATTTGAGGCCACTGATATCATTACATGTTTTAACCAGTCGTCTTATGTACTGCTACAAGCCTACAGCTACACTACATGACACTTCGTGGAGAAAGCTAGTCAGCTTGCTCCTCATAACAGGGTTCTCACTGGTGACAGCCTGCCCACGACGGCCCAACATCAGCCCATCCAGTTAGCCCATATTTTCTGCGTCCGCCAAAATTCGTGTCTAGCTGCATCCAGTATCGGCCCAAAAGCTAGGGACGTCTATAATCGAGTTCAGTTGTTAAAATGTATGTAGTGGAATAATTTTGCTTGGATAATAACAAAAAATAAATAAACCGTCGGGGGAACAGATAATTTTATCACGTAGAACAAATAATAACATGAAATGCGGATAAACATAACAAGGAAGGAGAAAAGAGGAAAACAGAAAGAACGTGCACACTATATCCAAATGCGTTGAAATAAACTGGAGGACGGTCACAATGCGAGTACACATAGCCTTACATGCCAAGCAACTGAGTTGCAGCTCCAGAACAGAGAGCGTCACTGCGATCCCACCCCAAACGCATTGTGACACCTGAATCGGAAACATACACGACCATACATGAGTTCTGCTTCGGTTCTTTAATTCTTAAATTTGGTTCTTGTCCGATTCCAATCCGTATATTCCCGTTGATTAATAGTCGCTCATAACATGAACGTTGTCACCGCACAGGGCAACAGGTATTCATTATCTAAAGAAAATACATGCGAAACCGAGAGATTATCAAAGGAATCACTGGAACTGCTACTACTGAATCATGCTGTCCTACACCGCACAGGGAACACTTTGGCCGACAGTACAGAGGTGCTCCCCGAACGAACCCAGCCCCCCTCAACGTCGCGTCGCCCCCCACAATCCGGTTCCGGTCTCCCGTTCGTTCGTCACCTCTGCGGATCAACGTCAGATATTAAGGTGTAACACCCTAAATGCAAACCTAGGGAAATTTAAAATTTTCAAACAAACCAGAATTCATATATATTCAAACTGAAAATGTGCCACTAGCATGAGGGAGAGGTCCATGTCCTACGCACATGGCCGTGCACGGCAGCAATCACGATATGCTGCTGCTACAAGTGGCGACGGTTGCGGTGCTCTCTCACAAGAACAGTCCTCGCATCGGGCCTGTCTCCTCCACCGACAGGCGGAGCTGTGTCCATGCTCATGAACCTTGTGCAGTAAATTGTGTGTTGTGCTGGTCCATGTGCTGACGAGTGATTACGGATTAGCAAAGTTGTGACTCTCCTTGATTGCATCTCCACGGTTTGGTAGCGGTGAGATCGTATCAGATCAGATCGGCGATGGAGTGAAAGAAGTTTATTAGCCGTGTCAGGAGAGTAAATTAAGTTTTGCAGGACAATTGTACCTCTTCCATCTCAATACTGCACAGCAGAAGCCCAACGTATTCCACTGGCAGTCCTAACCTAAGATTATCTTAGCCGTAAACAATGTAAAGCTGTATTCCACTGGCAGTCCTAACCCAACATTATCTTAGCCTAAACAATGTAAAACTGTACCCAAGAAATTAACGAAATTTGGATTTGCAAATGTGCTCCCAAAGACTGAACAGAAACGGCACCTCTAAGTAGGCGTCCCTAGTTCTCATGACAGAAGTAACTGGGACTTTGTAATATCCAATACAAAAGATGAGAGGCTTCTTCCAAGAACAAAAAAAAAGAAAACGAGAGGGAAATGTGATGCCGCATGCCGGTCTGCCACAAAATAGAACGCTAGATGCTCTTTGCGTCTTCCATGATGTGATGAGAAGGAGCTCAGACCAGCAACAGTTGATCTAACAGCTTGCCCGTGTAGAGTAGATCCACCGACAAAAAAAAGAAATAGGATGCGATTTACCTACGGCCAGCTGGTAATGCACACTTCAGCAGGCGCGTTATGATACACAGAATGTGTACAATTTCACGATTTGCTTTCAGAACGAATTTTGTGTTTTGCGATTTACACATGAGCAGTACACATTTCAGTATTTTGTGAATACAAAGAACAGAGGTTGGAGCTCTATATATGCACTGCGTACAAATGAACAAATTCTATCCAATCTTCAGTTTATTCCTGTCGAGTGTAACACCCGAATTCCTCATTCATGAAACAAAAACCGCCTCACCCTCTCCCTCTCTCTTCCTCACTGCCACCGGGGCCCATTTGTCAGCCCTTTCCCCTCCAAAAACCGCTGCCGATCCCTCCTCTCTCTCCCTCTTCACGTTATTATCGCATGTGGGGGGAAAAATGCTGCAACCGGCCAAATCCCGCGCCCCTGCGGCAACCGCCGCCTCTCCCCGCCGCCGCCTCCTCCCCACCTATAAATACAGCCCGACCCTGGCCATTTTTCCTACAGAAACCGTCTAATTCACTCCGATCGAAAGAAACCACCCTCCTCTTCAATTCTCCAAAAACACACGTCGATCTTCGGATCTAATACCCTCTGAGCCCTTCCCCGAGCACCAGAGCCCGATCCCGACGAAAATCCTTGAAGAAAAACGACTGGGAAGCACTGACATCGAAGATCACCGGAGACTTCCTTCGGTCACCGTCCAACACGCTTCTCCGGCCAAATTCAGTCTTCGAAACCACCCTAGGTCAGTTCCCCACACTCTCCTCTCCCTTCTGGTGCAAATAGATTAAGAAATGGTGTAGAAAGGGCAAAAACCGAATGTTTTCGGCCACCGCCGCCGCTTGCCGGCAATTGCGCGGCCGCCGGACTCGGGGGAGAAGGGGTTAGGGCGACGTGGCGCAATCGGGAGCGTCCATCTCGCGTGAACGGTTCAGATTAGAACGTGCATACCGGTTCGGTTATTTAAATCTGGGCCGTTGATCTCAGATTCAACGGCCCACATTCAAAACAGTTATATACGTTGGGAATTTCACAGAGGGACCCCTGGGGATTTAAACAAATGGGAAATAGCCCCTGATTCTTACACAATCAACCCTAAGTTCATAGAAAATTTGAAATTTACTTTGGAATAGCCAAATAGCCCCTGTGCTTTTTAGAAATTAGTAAAACAGTTATGAAAGTTCAATATAAACCCTGGAAAGTTTGAAATTGTTACAAATTAGCCCAAAACAGTTTCAAAAGTTTATTTTAAATTCTGTAATTAATCAAATAAGGCTAAATGAATTCTAGAAAATGTTAGAAATTTATTTTTAGCACTGTTAAAACATTCTGAACAGAATAAAAATTCTGAAATTAAAAATAACAGTGTATAAATGCTGAAATTATTTATATAGTGACAATTAATTCTGAAAATCAAAGTAAAAGTCACATATATTCCAGACAATTTGTAGAAATTTATTTAAAAGGTATAAAATTATTCTGTTATCATATTTTTGTACATGTATAATTTCTGTAATCCAGAATAATTATTTAAATGATTGAATATGTATTTTTAAGTATTAAATAAATACTGAAAAATAAATAAAAACAGTATATGTTAAAGAAAAATTTTGGAAACTGTTCTATATGTTTAAATAGGTTTCTAAATTGCAGAAAAATAGAAATATGAGTTCTGAAAATTATTATAATAATAATTTAAATGATTTCTAGAATTTAATTAATTATAAGAATTCACACATATATTAATAAAATTCTAAAAATTATTCAAATCATCTCACAAACTATAAATGAGTGTTTGGGTGTGGCAATAATAAAATCAAAGGATATAGGTAGCCAATTGCAACATATTTTCCTTCTAACTCACATAAAATGACAAGGAATCAATAGTTGCATGTGTGTAACCAAACCTATGTGATTGAAATGATTTGATATGATTCTTATGGCATGTTTGTTACTGTTTTGTGGGTGCAAATGCATGGGTAGAACCAACCCAAGAACTAATTCCCAATCTTCAAGATCAAGAGTTTGAAGTAAATCCCTCTTCATTCAAAGGCAAGTGTTCTTGACCACTTTGCTCCTACTCTAGGATGAATAGTTAGATTATTTGCATGATGTCTTTAATATGAAACCCAGTGTAGGATGTTTTCATAGTTTTATTGCTTTATCTTTCCTTGCAAAACCATGGAGGGAATTAGATAGGACTTGATGGTTATCATTTTATGTGCTTAGCCATGCTTAGAACTTTAGAAATGAATGAACTGTAGTTGATACTAGTCTTGTGGATTGTATGAAAGACACAAGTGTGTGTCATGTGGTTATGAATCTAGACAGGCTGGTTGTTTTGGTTAGTGCTTCGTGCACGAGACTCGGGAATGAGTTAGTGCCTGTCTTAGATTCTAAGGACCGGTTCATGGAACAGTTAACCCGGCTTTACAATGCCACCACAAGACTGAGATGGGGCAGCTTGGCCAATTAATTAGGAGTTTGCCGGTATAGTATGAGTGTTTGGATGGTGCGGGGAATGGGAGTCCATTTTTGACTACCCTGGGAACTGCAAGGCTCAAGAGGGGGCTTCTGTAGGGGAGGGTTACTCCCAGGAACTACAGCGGTGAAACCTCAGTGGGCTTGTACTTGCCGGTAGGCCCCTTTGTAAAGGCCATGTAGTGATCTCCTGATCGCACACCAAAGGAAGTGTGTAATGTGGCTTGCAACCACGGATATCAGGGAGGTTTCTTAGTCCACCTGGCAAGAGGGGATGAAATCACTACTTGTGGGTAAAGTGGTACAATCTCTGCAGAGAACCAAACTGTCATGACAGCCGTGCTCACGGTCAAGAGCGGCTTGGACTTGTCCATGATTAGAGAAACATGGATGTGAGTCAAAAGAGGTTGTTGGGTGGTGTAACCTAACATTAATGACTTAATTATGATGATGGTGGGATTAACACTTAGTAAGATAGGTTGCTAATCAAAGCTAAGACTTAGGATTAATGCATAGTGCTTAACCATGTTAGCCTCCCCTTGCTATTGGCCTTCATAACATTCTTTCCTACACTTGCTGAGTACCTTCGGTACTCAAACTTGTTTTTGTTGGTTATCATATGTTGGCTCAGGTGCAAATGAAGACGTAGACTTTGACGAGGAATACTTCGATCCCGAGGAATTATTCTAGGTTGGCGAAACCCCCGGGCAACGCCTGTGGAGATGGAGCAACCATGATGTAGTCTTCCGCTGTTGTGCTTAATGTATTGGTACTAATAGTTGATATTTTATGAACAATTATGTAATATTATTATGTACGCTAAACTTGGCTTGTAATATAATGATATTACACTCTTGTCGGCACATGTATGAATCAACTGATCCTAGCATACATGTGAGGATACGCTCGGTGTTTCTTATGGAAAACCGGGTGTGACAAAGTGGTATCATAGCCAGGTTGCCCGTAGGACGCAAACCTAGTTAGAAATGGACGGGATAGACATCACTATTTTATTAAAAACTATTTTATCAAATATTTTGTTAGAATGAGGATTATTTAAATTATATATATGTTGTCTAACCTCATCTATACTCAAAATTATATTATTGTTTATCTTCTAACACATTTTAAATTTTTCTTGAAACAGATGGCACGCACACGTCTCACAGCCCGTAAGTCCACCGGAGGACGAGTTCCTCGACACCAGCTGGCTGAGCGTACTACTGAGGAGGTGGACAACCCCACTACCTACCAGACCCACGAGGAGTCCACTAGAGGCATGGTGGATCGCCTCCGACACCTCCTTCACTGTGTTGGTTATACCGGCAAGCTAGAGGTGCAGTACGACACCAATCGAGTCTCTCGCACAGAGCGAGACGAGTGGAAGTCGCAGGCGAGGATCTACTATGAGAACAAGCTGCTCAAGATACACAACTCACCAGCATGGAGGTCCACCATGGCAGAGGCTGAGAAGGACGCCACTTGGGAGGCAATCACTTGCCAGAGGTACACCAACCGTGGCCGCCTTGAGGGGACCCAATACATGTACACCCCCCAGCGACAAAGTGGAAGCGCGGTATTCAACTATGAGTCTCTCCATGAAGGTTGTGATGTGGTGCAGATGGACATGAGTCTTCAGGTAGGGGTGGACGTCAGTACGAGGCTACAGAACTGTCAACAGGAACTCCAAGATGTCCGGGACCTTCTAAAGAAGACGGAGGCCATTATGCGTGGACTGATAAAGATGAGGAATGGAGAAGTGAGTGATCTCTATGCTTCGGATGGAGACACTTGGACTCCGGACTCTCCAGACCGTAGGGCTGCCAAACGCCCTCATATTCCTCCAGCACCTGAGGCCTCCACAGCTGAGTCAGAGGCTAGCAACCCTGATGGTGATGGCGGGAACCCACAGGAGGATGCACAGAACCCAGGGGACAACTAGGATAGGTGTCCTTGTTTATGTAGTAACCCGTGTAGCACGTATGTATGGTAGTGTGTTGACTAATGTGTAATGCTTGAATTAGTGAACTTGTTTAGAATGATGATATCATGTATGTTAGGGTATGAACGTGAGTTGTGAAAGCCGTAGGCTTGTGTTCACAACCTCGTTAGTGTATGTAACTATCTATTAAGGAATATAAGTGCTTAGTTTGTTTCAATCATGATCATCTAATAAATGAAGTAGAAACTTTAGAAACTTTTGTATAGAATGGATGAAGTAAGTAGACAACGTAATACACCTAAGAGAACATCTATATATTAATTTTAAACATAGTCTTTTACAATAGATGGCAGGAAGAAGGAGACGCAATGAAGGGAACAACAACAATGAAGCTGCAGAGTTCCCTTTGCCTGGATGGCAGCCACGAGTTGCACGCAGAGCAGATGGAGAAGTTATACAACAAATGATGAACATGCAAAACCAACTCCTTCAGAACTAAACACAAGTGGTGGCCAACATGCAACCACAAATTCAGAATGCACCGCGTCAACCCAAACTGAATGAGTTTCTAAGCACTCAACCACCAAAGTTCGACAACGCTATAGAGCCATTGGAAGCTGATGATTGGCTCAAGAATGTTGAGAACAAGTTGCAGATCATACAGTGCCCAGGACGTGAGAGAGTGCTCTTTTCTTCTCACCAACTATATGGATCTGCAGCGGACTGGTGGACGGCGTACAAGGAAGCTCATGAAGATCCAGAAAGTATCTCATGGAATGAGTTCAAACTTGTCTTCCGCAATCACTATGTTACAGTAGGAGAGATCAAGAACAAGCGGAAGGAATTCCTCAACCTGAAGCAAGGTGGTATGTCCGTGCGAGAATACCTTACCAAGTTCACACAGTTATCTCGCTATGCTCCGGGAGACATAGATACAGATGAAAAGAAACAAGACTGTTTCATTGAGGGATTGAACTCAGATATACAATATGCCATGTCTTCAAGTGACTATGAAAGTTTCCAAAAGCTCATCAACAAGGCTTTCATAGTGGAGAGGAAAAGACAGAAGTTAGTTGAGGAGCGAAAGAGGAAAATGAATTGGCAAGGACAGGCTTCTAGCAGCAACAGTCGGCCCCGTTTCTCATCACCGCCGACGGGAGCAATGAATCGACCTATAGCTCCCAATCAGTTTCAGAGGAACTACAACCCTGCTGCTAGGAACCCAGCTTTCCAACCACAACAGCAGAGACAACAAGTGCAGCAACAACGACCTGCCTTTCAACCTCGTCCTGCAGGGCCAAACCCTCAAAATGCACAATCATGCAACAAAGCACCAATGAACAAGGTCACGGGGCAATGCTTCAACTGTGGGGAAACGGGACATTATGCCAACCGATGTCCCAACAAGAAGCCACCTCAGACACAGAATCTTGGGCGTGGCAAGGTGAATCATGTGACCATGGAGGAAGCACAGGAGGCACCAGATGTGGTGATTGGTATGTTCTCCGCGAACACTTATCCTGCTACAATTCTGTTTGACTCTGGTGCAACACACTCATTCATAGCCAAGGAATTCATAACCAAGCACAACTTACAAATTACATCTATGAATCGAGTGTTATTAGTGAATTCTCTTGGAGGAGAAATAAAGACAAAACAAATATGTCCCAAGGTAAAGCTAGGAGTTAATGGAGTAGAATTCCTTGCAAATCTTATTGTGATAGAATCACAAGGAATAGATATCATCTTGGGGATGGACTGGTTAACCAAGTACAAAGGAGTTATACATTGCTCAACAAGGACAGTGGAACTAACCCATACGGATGGAACTAAGGTTGAGTTCACATCTATTCAAGTACCCTCTGGAAATGTTCAACTCAACAAAACTGAAGTAGTTATTGTGGACATAAAGGTGGTCAATGAATTTCAGGATGTATTTCCCGAGGAGTTACCAGGTATGCCACCGGATCGAGAAGTAGAGTTCATCATAGAATTAGTACCTGGTACTGCTCCTATATATAAAAGACCATACCGGATGGATACCCAACAACTAGCAGAACTCAAGGATCATATCTGAGAGTTATCGAAGAAAGGGTATATCCGTCCTAGTTCCTCACCATGGGGAGCTCCGGTCATATTTGTACCAAAGAAGGATGGAACCAAGAGGCTATGTGTAGATTACCGTGCCCTCAATGAAGTGACAATAAAAAACAAGTACCCTTTACCTCGTATTGAGGACTTGTTTGATCAATTAAGAGGTGCATGTGTATTCTCCAAAATTGACCTCCGTTCCAGATATCATCAACTAAGGATAAGAGAATCGGATATTCCGAAGACGGCATTTGTTTCTAGGTATGGACTGTATGAATATACAGTTATGCCTTTTGGACTAACAAATGCTCCGACATATTTCATGTACCTTATGAACAAGGTGTTCATGAAATATTTGGACAAATTTGTAGTAGTGTTCATAGATGATATCCTCATATACTCAAAGAATGAGAAAGAACATGAAGAGCACCTAAGAATAGTATTACAAAAGTTAAGGGAAAACTAACTTTATGCCAAATTCAGTAAGTGTGAATTTTGGCTTAAGAAAGTTGCTTTTCTAGGACATATCATCTCTGAAGGAGGAATCGCAGTAGACCCAGAAAAGATATCTGGTGTGCAAAAGTGGAAGACACCAGAGAATGTTGGTAAAATCCGAAGCTTCTTAGGATTGGCAGGCTATTACCGAAGGTTTATTGAAGGATTTTCAAAAATAGCCAAGCCACTCACAAAGATGTTGGAAAAAGGAACTGCTTTTATATGGTCTCAAGAGTGCGAATCAAGTTTCCAAGAATTAAAGAAGAGGTTAACAACTGCCCCAGTCTTGGTTATGCCCGATATGGAGAGATCATTCTCAGTATATTGTGATGCTTCAGGACAAGGGTTAGGATGTGTGCTTATGCAAGAAGGACATGTTATTGCCTATGCTTCACGACAACTTCGGAAGCATGAGAAGAACTATCCTACCCATGACTTAGAGTTGGCAGCAGTTGTACATGCATTGAAACTATGGAGACATTACCTAATGGGTAAAAGGACTGAGATCTACACTGATCATAAGAGCTTGAAGTATATCTTCACTCTGCCAGATCTCAACCTTCGACAAAGGAGATGGTTGGAGTTCATTAACGATTCTGATGTGGGAATCAATTACCATCCGGGAAAAGCTAATGTGGTTGCAGATGCCTTGAGCAGAAAGACACATGTTAATATGTTGACCATAAGAGATCTACAACCCCAACTTTGTGAAGAGTTCGCAAAGCTCAACTTATGCTTGGTGAATCATACAGAAGCCATAGCAATGGAGGTTGATTCAACCTTGGAACAAGATATACGAAAAGGTCAAAAGGACGATGAAAAGATTAAAGAGATTAAGCAGTTGATCAAAGAAAATAAGGCCCCGGGATTTAGAGAAGATGCGAACGGTATCATATGGCATGGTAAAAGAATATGTGTACCAGACATCAAGGAAATAAAGAAGTTAATATTAAAAGAGGCTCATGATTCTGATTATTCTATCCATCCTGGAAGTACAAAGATGTATCATGATCTTAAAACAAGGTATTGGTGGTATGGAATGAAAAGAGATGTTGCAGAGCATGTGGCATTGTGCGACACATGTCAACTAGTCAAAGCGGAACATCAAAGGCTTGCAGGGCTCTTACAACCACTAAAGATACCTGAATGGAAGTGGGAAGAAATAGGGATGGACTTCATAGTGGGTTTGCCCAGAACACAAACAGGGTATGATTCTATATGAGTGATAGTGGATAGACTGACAAAAGTTGCTCACTTTATTCCAGTAATAGAAAATTTTAATGGTTCCAAACTAGCAGAACTGTATATGTCAAGAATAGTCTGCCTACATGGTGTACCCAAAAACATAGTATCAGATAGAGGTACACAGTTCACTTCAAGATTTTGGCAGAAATTACATGAATCCATGGGAACACGATTAAATTTCAGTTCTGCATATCATCCACAAACCGAAGGGCAAACAGAAAGGACCAATCAAATTCTTGAAGATATGCTCAGAGCTTGTGCTCTCAAAAATAGTAGGAGTTGGGATAAGAATTTGCCATATGCAGAATTCTCCTACAATAATAGCTACCAAGCCAGTATGAAGATGTCCCCATTTGAGGCCTTATATGGAAGAAGATGTAGAACTCCACTATTTTGGGATCAGATAGGTGAGAATAAGGTGTTTGGACCTGAAGTATTAAAAGATACAGAAAAGAAAGTAAGAGAAATTCGTAATAATCTAAAGATAGCTCAAACAAGACAAAAGAGCTATGCAGACACGAGGCGAAGAGAACTAGTCTTCGAAGTGAGAGACTATGTGTATCTCAAAGTGTCACCTATGCGTGGACTAAGGAGATTTAAAGTAAGAGGGAAACTAGCACCTCGGTATATCGGACCATTCAAGATACTGGAACGCAAAGGAGAGATAGCATATCAGTTGGAGTTACCCTTCCGGTTGTCGGACGTACACGATGTGTTCCACGTATCACAGCTAAAGAAGTGTTTGAGAACACCAGAAGAACATCTGCCAATGGATGTGTTGGACATACAGGAAGATCTTTCATATACTGAGTACCCTGTCAAAATCCTTGACACAATGGAAAAAGTCACAAGAAACAAAATAATCCGCATGCATAAGGTTCAATGGAAACATCATTCCGAGGCAGAAGCTACATGGAAAGGGAAGATGAACTCAAATTACAATTTCCTAATCTATTCCCTTTGTAAACTCCAATCTCGAGGACGAGATTTTTCTTAAGGGGGGTAGAGTTGTAACACCCGAATTCCTCATTCATGAAACAAAAACCGCCTCACCCTCTCGCTCTCTCTTCCTCACTGCCACCGGGGCCCATTTGTCAGCCCTTTCCCCTCCAAAAACCGCTGCCGATCCCTCCTCTCTCTCCCTCTTCACGTTATTATCGCATGTGGGGGAAAAATGCTGCAACCGGCCAAATCCCGCGCCCCTGCGGCAACCGCCGCCTCTCCCCGCCACCGCCTCCTCCCCACCTATAAATACAGCCCGACCCCGGCCATTTTTCCCACAGAAACCGCCTAATTCACTCTGATCGGAAGAAACCACCCTCCTCTTCAATTCTCCAAAAACACACGTCGATCTTCGGATCTAATACCCTCTGAGCCCTTCCCCGAGCACCAGAGCCCGATCCCGACGAAAATCCTTGAAGAAAAACGACTGGGAAGCACTGACATCGAAGATCGCCGGAGACTTCCTTCGGTCACCGTCCAACACGCTTCTCCGGCCAAATTCAGTCTTCGAAACCACCCTAGGTGAGTTCCCCACATTCTCCTCTCCCTTCTGGTGCAAATAGATTAAGAAATGGTGTAGAAACGGCAAAAACCGAATGTTTCCGGCCACCGCCGCCGCTCGCCGGCGATTGCGCGGCCGCCGGACTCGGGGGAGAAGGGGTTAGGGCGACGTGGCGCAATCGGGAGCGTCCATCTCACGTGAACGGTTCAGATTAGAACGTGCATACCGGTTCGGTTATTTAAATCTGGACCGTTGATCTCAGATCCAACGGCCCACATTCAAAACAGTTATATACGTTGGGAATTTCACAGAGGGACCCCTGGGGATTTAAACAAATGGGAAATAGCCCCTGATTCTTACAGAATCAACCCTAAGTTCATAGAAAATTTGAAATTTACTTTGGAATAGCCAAATAGCCCCTGTGTTTTTTAGAAATTAGTAAAACAGTTATGAAAGTTCAATATAAACCCTGGAAAGTTTGAAATTGTTACAAATTAGCCCAAAACAGTTTCAAAAGTTTATTTTAAATTCTGTAATTAATCAAATAAGGCTAAATGAATTCTAGAAAATGTTAGAAATTTATTTTTAGCACTGTTAAAACATTCTGAACAGAATAAAAATTCTGAAATTAAAAATAACAGTGTATAAATGCTGAAATTATTTATATAGTGACAATTAATTCTGAAAATCAAAGTAAAAGTCACATATATTCCAGAAAATTTGTAGAAATTTATTTAAAAGGTATAAAATTATTCTGTTATCATATTTTTGTACATGTATAATTTCTGTAATCCAGAATAATTATTTAAATGATTGAATATGTATTTTTAAGTATTAAATAAATACTGAAAAATAAATAAAAACAGTATATATTAAAGAAAAATTTTGGAAACTGTTCTATTTGTTTAAATAGGTTCTAAATTGCAGAAAAATAGAAATATGAGTTCTGAAAATTATTATAATAATAATTTAAATGATTTCTAGAATTTAATTAATTATAAGAATTCACACATATATTAATAAAATTCTAAAAATTATTCAAATCATCTCACAAACTATAAATGAGTGTTTGGGTGTGGCAATAATAAAATCAAAGGATATAGGTAGCCAATCGCAACATATTTTCCTTCTAACTCACATAAAATGAAAAGGAATCAATAGTTGCATGTGTGTAACCAAACCTATGTGATTGAAATGATTTGATATGATTCTTATGGCATGTTTGTTACTGTTTTGTGGGTGCAAATGCATGGGTGTAACCAACCCAAGAACTAATTGCCAATCTTCAAGATCAAGAGTTTGAAGTAAATCCCTCTTCATTCAAAGGCAAGTGTTCCTTGACCACTTTGCTCCTACTCTAGGATGAATAGTTAGATTATTTGCATGATGTCTTTAATATGAAACCCAGTGTAGGATGTTTTCATAGTTTTATTGCTTTATCTTTCCTTGCAAAACCATGGAGGGAATTAGATAGGACTTGATGGTTATCATTTTATGTGCTTAGCCATGCTTAGAACTTTAGAAATGAATGAAATGTAGTTGATACTAGTCTTGTGGATTGTATGAAAGACACAAGTGTGTGTCATGTGGTTATGAATCTAGACAGGCTGGTTGTTTTGGTTGGTGCTTCGTGCACGAGACTCGGGAATGAGTTAGTGCCTGTCTTAGATTCTAAGGACCGGTTCATGGAACAGTTAACCCGACTTTACAGTGTCACCACAAGACTGAGATGGGGCAGCTTGGCCAATTAATTAGGAGTTTGCCGGTATAGTATGAGTGTTTGGATGGTGCGGGGAATGGAAGTCCATTTTTGACTACCCTGGGAATTGCAAGGCTCAAGAGGGGGCTTCTGTAGGGGAGGGTTACTCCCAGGAACTACAGCGGTAAAACCTCAGTGGGCTTGTACTTGCCGGTAGGCCCCTTTGTAAAGGCCATGTAGTGATCTCCTGATCGCACACCAAAGGAAGTGTGTAATGTGGCTTGCAACCACGGATATCAGGGAGGTTTCTTAGTCCACCTGGCAAGAGGGGATGGAATCACTACTTGTGGGTAAAGTGGTACAATCTCTGCAGAGAACCAAACTGTTATGACAGCCGTGCTCACGGTCAAGAGCGGCTTGGACTTGTCCATGATTAGAGAAACATGGATGTGAGTCAAAAGAGGTTGTTGGGTGGTGTAACCTAACATTAATGACTTAATTATGATGATGGTGGGATTAACACTTAGTAAGATAGGTTGCTAATCAAAGCTAAGACTTAGGATAAATGCATAGTGCTTAACCATGTTAGCCTCCCCTTGCTATTGGCCTTCATAACATTCTTTCCTACACTTGCTGAGTACCTTCGGTACTCAAACTTGTTTTTGTTGGTTATCATATGTTGGCTCAGGTGCAAATGAAGACGTAGACTTTGACGAGGAATACTTCAATCCCGAGGAATTATTCTAGGTTGGCGAAACCCCCGGGCAACGCCTGTGGAGATGGAGCAACCATGATGTAGTCTTCCGCTGTTGTGCTTAATGTATTGGTACTAATAGTTGATATTTTATGAACAATTATGTAATATTATTATGTACGCTAAACTTGGCTTGTAATATAATGATATTACACTCTTGTCGGCACATGTATGAATCAACTGATCCTAGCATACATGTGAGGATACGCTCGGTGTTTCTTATGGAAAACCGGGTGTGACAAAGTGGTATCAGAGCCAGGTTGCCCGTAGGACGCAAACCTAGTTAGAAATGGACGGGATAGACATCACTATTTTATTAAAAACTATTTTACCAAATATTTTGTTAGAATGAGGATTATTTAAATTATATATATGTTGTCTAACCTCATCTATACTCAAAATTATATTATTGTTTATCTTCTAACACATTTTAAATTTTTCTTGAAACAGATGGCACGCACACGTCTCACAGCCCGTAAGTCCACCGGAGGACGAGTTCCTCGACACCAGCTGGCTGAGCGTACTACTGAGGAGGTGGACAACCCCACTACCTACCAGACCCACGAGTAGTCCACTAGAGGCATGGTGGATCGCCTCCGACACCTCCTTCGCTGTGCTGGTTATACCGGCAAGCTAGAGGTGCAGTACGACACCACTCGAGTCTCTCGCGCAGAGCGAGATGAGTGGAAGTCGCAGGCGAGGATCTACTATGAGAACAAGCTGCTCAAGATACACAACTCGCCAGCATGGAGGTCCACCATGGCAGAGGCTGAGAAGGACGCCACTTGGGAGGCAATCACTTGCCAGAGCTACACCAACCGTGGCCGCCTTGAGGGGACCCAATACATGTACACCCCCCAGCGACAAAGTGGAAGCGCGGTATTCAACTATGAGCCTCTCCATGAAGGTTGTGATGTGGTGCAGATGGACATGAGTCTTCAGGTAGGGGTGGACGTCAGTACGAGGCTGTAGAACTGTCAACAGGAACTCCAAGATGTCCGGGACCTTCTGAAGAAGACGGAGGCCATTATGCGTGGACTGATAAGGATGAGGAATGGAGAAGTGAGTGATCTCTATGCTTCGGATGGAGACACTTGGACTCCGGACTCTCCAGACCGTAGGGCTGCCAAACGCCCTCATATTCCTCCAGCACCTGAGGCCTCCACAGCTGAGTCAGAGGCTAGCAACCCTGATGGTGATGGCGGGCACCCACAGGAGGATGCACAGAACCCAGGGGACAACTAGGATAGGTGTCCTTGTTTATGTAGTAACCCGTGTAGCACGTATGTATGGTAGTGTGTTGACTAATGTGTAATGCTTGAATTAGTGAACTTGTTTAGAATGATGATATCATGTATGTTAGGGTATGAACGTGAGTTGTGAAAGCCGTAGGCTTGTGTTCACAACCTCGTTAGTGTATGTAACTATCTATTAAGGAATATAAGTGCTTAGTTTGTTTCAATCATGATCATCTAATAAATGAAGTAGAAACATTAGAAACTTTTGTATAGAATGGATGAAGTAAGTAGACAACGTAATACACCTAAGAGAACATCTATATATTAATTTTAAACATAGTCTTTTACAATAGATGGCAGGAAGAAGGAGACGCAATGAAGGGAACAACAACAATGAGGCTGCAGAGTTCCCTTTGCCTGGATGGCAGCCACGAGTTGCACGCAGAGCAGATGGAGAAGTTATACAACAAATGATGAACATTCAAAACCAACTCCTTCAGAACTTAACAAAAGTGGTGGCCAACATGCAACCACAAATTCAGAATGCACCGCGTCAACCCAAACTGAATGAGTTTCTAAGCACTCAACCACCAAAGTTCGACAACACTATAGAGCCATTGGAAGCTGATGATTGGCTCAAGAATGTTGAGAACAAGTTGCAGATCATGCAGTGCCCAGGACGTGAGAGAGTGCTCTTTGCTTCTCACCAACTATATGGATCTGCAGCGGACTGGTGGACGGCGTACAAGGAAGCTCATGAAGATCCAGAAAGTATCTCATGGAATGAGTTCAAACTTGCCTTCCGCAATCACTATGTTACAGCAGGAGAGATCAAGAACAAGCGGGTGAGGATACGCTCGGTGTTTCTTATGGAAAACCGGGTGTGACATCGAGCCATCCCACTTTGTGCCCACAATCTGAACCCTGAACTGATGGATTTTTTTTCTCGAACCCTGAATTGAAGGATCAATTGCCTTCCCTTATTCATATGAACAGGGTGACTAGTTTGCTGACTGAGGTAAATTCCATGGAATGAAATGAAACTTTGAATCTAACCATTCATATGAGCATATATGCATCTTCTATGCTGTTTTGGATCTCGAGAAAAGCATGATAGGGGTCACCTTATCTGTTCCCCAACTAGATCAAGACCAACAAACAGGAATGACACCCCTTGGAAGAGGAGGAAGTAAAAATGAACCCCTTGAGCAGACAAGAGGCTCCGAGCTGCAGCAGTGAGGAGGAGCATAGAAAGAACAAGCTCCTTCTTATAGATCTTGTTAGCTTTTTTTACGTCATGTAGAACCTTGTCCTGCTGTTCCTTGGGCATATTATTCTCAATCAGTTCACCCTCAGGTAGTTGCTTCTGGAGCTGCCCCAGAGAAATGCCCTTTGTCTCCTTTCCTGATTGTGTGAATAGTTCCAATTCAGATGATCGACCAGACTTCTTGGTGACAATCCATTCATAGGAACTTCCAAGTTTGAATAATCCAGACACCATTGCATTGAACTTGGTGACTGACATGGTGTTCTCAAAGAGAAGGTATGGTACAATGAAAGGGAATGATCTTGGAGATGGCGGAATGTTTAGGAAAGACATGCAAACTGGCACATAACAAATGACCCACAAAGGTAACTCTGCCTCGGGAACAAACATGGTCAGTGGAAGAATGACACAAAATAATGTGAAAGAATACAAAGGAACTATCAACTTCCTCAAAAGAAAGAATAGTAGTATTAAGTTTGCCTTCTTCCATGAGGAGATCTGCATTGAAACATTGACAAATATTCATCAAAAAGAACTTTAATATGAACTTTTATGGCAAAAAAAGTGAGAGCAAGCTTTGATAAAGTGTGAATCCTAGTTGATTGGTTGCATACCTTGGCAGTAATTATATCCAGAAGGCACAGCCGGAAAAGGTGCATTGGACCCGAGTGCCACCGGTGTTGCTATTTTCGATATGCCTCATAGGATTCCGGAAGTTTACACAAGACCTGGACAATGATGCTAAGAAAAACAAGTCCACGCATTCACATGAGATTGATATGGTTAATTCCTCATGCCAAATGCTGTAGCTAAGAAAATGTACCTTGACATCATTCAGGAAGATGAATTTCCATCCATTCAGGTGGGCCCGAACAGCGATATCCATATCCTCCACAGTTGTCCTCTCGAGCCAACCTCCTGAATCTTCTAAAGCTTGGATCCTCCATACTGCAGCAGTTTCATTAAAACCAAAGAAGTTCAAGAAGACCCCATTGACCTGCTGCTCCACTTCGAAATGGAAGCACAGATTGATATTTTTGAAGTCGTGTCAGGAGATTCTCGTCCTTGTTCACAAAGCTCCATCGTGCTTGAACTAATCCAAGCTCAGGATTCCCCTAAATCACCAAAAAAATAGAACTTACTTAATATCCAATAGGTGCAAGGTAACTACTAGCTATTATACTGAAATTGCACCAGGAGATGGTTCTTACCTCAAAATGTGGAACTGTTTTCTTGAGAAAATCAGGGCTTGGCTGAAAGTCCGCATCGAAAATAGCAACAAACTCGTAATTCTTGACATAGTCACAGCTCATAGCAGACTTGAGGTTCCCAGCTTTATACCCAGTCCGCAATACCCGATGCTGATACATAATATTCACGCCCTGATGGTCCCACTTAGAAACTTCTGCTTTGATCAGCATTTGAATTCTCTCATCGCTAGAATCATAGAGCACCTGTATTAGAAACTTATCTCTAGGCCAATCTAGCTGGCAGGAGGCTGAAATTGATTGCTTGTAAACCTGTTGAAGAATAAGCCTATCATCCACAACACAATGAATTATTACATTAGAAGAACCATAAGGAATCCAGCTTTTTACCTCCTTCTCATTGCACATAGGGATTTGAACAAGCACCATTGGGTGCACATACCCTGAGCCCTTCCGGAATGGGTCTCCTTCAATCCTTGGCTAGATCTTCTTGATCTTAATCCAGAAGCATCCAGCGCACAGGACAAGTCGGTCCAACGATTGGACGACGAATAGCAAAATGCAAGATTTAGACAAAAACTCGATCAGCCGGCAAATGTAATCTGCTCGGAATGACATCCAGGAGAGGTACGCCGGATGCGCCCATCCCTGAATCTCCTCAACCTCTGGGACATGCAATTCAGATACCGTCAAATTCGGCCTCTGCAAGTGCCACCCGTTCCAGTACGCCGTCAGCTCCACGGCCAGGGCAAGCAAGGAGAGCACCAAGAAGCCCTTGAGGAACCTGTACAGCAGCCAATCCCGTCCATGGCCAGGCCCCTCTGCGGCGGCGGTCCGCTGGAACCGCTTTGCGACCGCAGCCGGAAGGGCCCAAGCAACGGCGGCGAGCGAGGCGAGGCACCCAGCGGCGCGGTGGGCGCGGAGAAGCAACACCCAGGTGAACTGCTTCGCGCTCCTGCCCCGGCCCTTGTCCATGGGCACGCCGGCCTGGAGCGCCTCCGCCTCGGGCCCGTCGATCTCCACCACCGAGTAGTTGGGGTTCTCCATGGTAACCACCACCGACGTGCCCCGCCGGGCATCTCTGCCCCACGGGTACGCCAGGCCCAAGCCCGGCGCCATTACCAGCAAGAATGCAATGATAGAACAGTACCGAGAATACCAACACCACTGATACTCCACAGAACGGCGGCTACTCATGGCGAGGCTCTGCCTCCAGCAACCCACCGCTGTTGGCGCCGTGAGCCACGCAAAGCGAGCATCTTTGGCATCAAGAACAGCCTCCCGCCGCCAGGGAACGCAGAATGCAGCTGCGCCGGTGGGAATCAACGGTTCTCTTGGATGCTTTTCGAGCTCGCCGTGAGCTCAATTCGTCCAACCCTCCACCGCCGCAAGAGAGGGGAGAGAGCAGCATCCGCAGGGCATAGCGGCGTTAAGCTCAGCAGCGTGTGGGCTTTTTAATACAGAACACATCCTCTCTTTTCTCCCCCTCTTCCTTACCTTGAATGTGTAACACTTGAATTTTCATGGCCAAGAGCGTGCCCTCCATCACCCCACTGCCAGAGAGGGACCACAAGTCAGCCCCACACCCTCCTTAACTGCCGTCGACCCCTCTCTCTCTTTTCTCAACCGCCATTATCGCATGTGAGAAAAACAATTCGGCCATGTGCCGATTTGCTGCGTCTCTTCATCAACTGGCACCTCCACAACCGTCACCCCTTCTTCCTCTATAAAACTGACCCATGGTCGGCCATTTTCCCTCACCAAAACCGCTCTCATTTCTCTTCCGAAGAGAAAAACTGCTCACTTCCTATCCCTCGAAAACACCCGTTGATCTTCGGTGCCGAGACTCCCAACATCGTCGCAAGGTCACCAGGAAGGTCTCCTGAGGAAGAACGACGAAAAAACAGTGCTAAAGTGCTTCACTGACGAAGATCGCCGGCGTTTACCGTTCCCTACCGTCGCCAAACCTTCTGTGACCAATTCGGGTTCACAAAACACCCTAGGTGAGTTCCCCATTCCCTCCTCTTCAATTTGGAGTAGAAAACGCAAGAAACGGATGAGAATCGACGGAGATCGGCCTTCTCCGGCGAGGTCGCCGCCAGTTTCCGGCGAGCGCGGCTGCCGGGCGCGAGGAAGAAAGGGGGGGCGACGTGGCCGCCTCTGTACCCTCGGATCTGAAGTGAGCGGTTAAGATTAAAAGAATAGATACCGGTTCCATTATTTAAAATCTGGGTCGTTGATCTCAGATCCAACGGCCCACATTTAAAACAGGTCGTAGCCGTCGGAAAATTCACAGAAGAGTCCCTGGAGATTTGAATAAATAGGAAATAACCCCTGTGATTTACAGAACCAACCCTAGGTTTAATAGAAATTAGGAAATTCATTGAAAAATAGCCAAACAGCCCCTGCACACTATGAAAATTTATATATCAGTTATATAATCACATTTTAGACCCTAGAAAATTTTAATTATTTCATTTTGATCCAGAATCATTTAGAATTTTTATATTTAATTCTGTATTTAACCAAATTTGAGTAAATCAATTCTAGAAATTTTAATAAGGCATGAAAATATTATGTTTCATACTTTAAAACATATGTGAATTGTGAAACTAAAAATAATGATTTTCAGAGGCTGAAATTATTTATATAATGATAAATTAATTCTAAAAAATCAAAATAAAAACCATACATATTCCAGAAAAATTGTAGAAATTTATTAAAAGGTATAAGATTATTTTGTTTCCATATTTTTATACATGTATAATTTCTGTAGTCCAGAATAATTATATAAATGGCTGAAAATGTATTTTTAAGTATTAAATAAATGCTGAAATATAGATAAAAATATTATATAATGAAGAAAAATTATGGAAATTGTTCAAAATGCATGAATAGGTTCTGAAATGTAGGAAACAGTAACATAGACTCTGAAAATAATTATAATGACAATATAAAGTGGTTTTCGGGACTGAATTAATTATAAAATTAATATATATACATATAAAAACTCTAGAAATTATTAAAAATCATTACAAAATTTGAAAATGATTATTTTGCTATAACTAAGATAAAGTAAAAGATATAGAAGTCAATTTGAAACTTATTTTCATTTCAAACCACATGAAATGATATAAAATCAATTGTATATGGAGAAAATAAGTAGTATATGTGTGAAATCAAACATATATATGATTGAAATGCATTATTAAGTTTCTTATGACATGTTTGACATTGTTTTGTGTGCATATACGTGGATAGGACCAATCCAAGAACTACTTCCTAATCTTCAAGAGCAAGATTTCGAAGTGAATCAACATCCATTCAAAGGCAAGTGTTTCTTGACCATTTTGTTCCTATTCTAGGATGAATAGTTATACTATTTGCATGATGTCTTCAATATGAAACCTAGTGTAGGATATTCCCCTAGTTTTATTTCTTTATCATTCCTTGCAAAACCATGGAGGGATCTAGATAGGACTTGTTGGTTATCATTTTATGTGCTTAGCCATGTTTGGAATATAGAAAATGAATGAAACATAGATGTTGCTAGTCTTGTGGATTATATGAAAGACACAAGTGTATGTCACGATGTTAGGAATCTAGACAGGCTGGTGGTTTTGGTTGGTGCTTCATGCACGAGACTCGGGAATATGTTAGTGCATGTCTTAGATTCTAAGGACCGGTTCATGGAACAGTTAACCCGGCTTTACAGTGCCACCACAAGACTGAGATGGGCCAGCTTGGCCAATTATTTAGGAGTTTGTCGGTATAGTATGAGTGTTTGGATGGTGCGGGGAATGGAAGTCCATTTTTGACTGCCCTAGGAATTGCAAGGCTCAAGAGGGGGATTCTGCAGGGGAGAGTTTACTCCTAAGAACTACAGCGATGAAACCTCATTGGGCTTGTACTTGTCGGTAGACCATTTGTAAAGGCCATGTAGTGATCTCCTGATCGCACATCAAAGGAAGTGTGTAATGTGGCTTGCAACCACGGATATCAGAGAGGTTCTTAGTCCACCTGGCAACAGGGGATGAAATCACTACTTGTGGGTAAAGTGGTACAATCTCTACAGAGAACCAAACTGTCATGACAGCCGTGCTTGCGGTCAAGAGCGGTTTGGACTTGTCTATGATTAGAGAAACATGGATGTAAGTTGAAAGAGATTGTTGGGTGGTGTAACCTAACATTAATGACTTAATTATGAGGTTGGTAGGATTATCACTTAGTAAGATAGGTTACTAATCAAAGCTAAGGCTTAGGATTAATGTATAGTACTTAACCATGTTACTCTTTCCTTGCTATTAGCCTTCATAACATTCTTTCCTATATTTGCTGAGTACCTTTGGTACTCAAACTTGCTTTTGTTGGATATCATATGCTGCTCAGGTGCAAATGAAGATATAGACTTCGATGAGGAGGACTTCGATTCCAAAGAGTTATTCTAGGTTGGCGAAACCCCCGGGCAACGCCTGTAGATTGGAGGACCCTTTATTAAACTTCCGCTGTTGTAAATATTTAGTGTGATAATACTTTTATTATTCTATTATGACTTATGATGTAATATAATATTACCGTTGACCCAGACATATAATATAATGATATTTCACTATTATCAGCACATATATGACTTAACTGATCCTATTATATATGTGAGAATACGCTTAGGTGTTCTTTATGGAAAATCGGGTGTGACAGAATTACTCTAGCCCTCTTCCACCCTGCTCCCTCCCCCCCCCCCCCCACACACACACACGACACACCCGTCAAGTCCTTTTCCAGAGGTGAGAGAATCAAAGTTAAAGGGCCTATGTGTTTGTTACTCGACTGCCCCACATTTCTTCCCTGGGCCCGAGAACAGCAGCAAAAAAACAAGAGCAAGGAACCCAGGGGACAAATGCCATATTTGAAAGGATTTCCAGGAAAGAATCTTAGCAGAGACGGAGGAAGTGAAACCCAAGGACTCGGAGGCAGCCTGATCTGAAAGGATGGCTCTTTGTTAGCTAAAGGTACAGGATTAGTGGTGAGGGATTCTAGGAAATCCTGCAGCTGCTACGCCGCCTGCTGGCTTTTGGTAAAGAAAAGCTCAGGTCCTCGAGGCAAACGAAATGGGCGCGCAATAAAGATAGACAAGCAGACAGCATCAGAAACATGGCGGCCGGTTTCGGAGCTTTCGGCGAGCCAAAGACCCAGGTTGCCAGTCCGGGTGACGGGTGTAGACGTGTAGTGGTGGTGGTGGTGTTGCAGCTTTGATTTTCTCGTATTTTCTCCCCATGCTGTTTGGTCTGTGTCCATGGTGGCGAAAAAAAATTTCAGTTGGGTGTACATGGCTCACGGACTATGGAACAGGGAAACGAAAATCTCCACTTTTTGGCGTGCCGGTAGCGTCATACAGTAGCCCACAAAAGTGGACCCATGGTCTGGCATGATGGTGACGGAGGTTCTCTGCCTCTCGGACCTATTTAAAATGAGCACTTGGCTTGTGTTTTTGACGTTGGAGCAAGAAACACGTTTTCCAATCCGGATCAGACGAGAGAGTACCGGTCGTTTGAAGTCACGTAGCGATATCACTCCGGTGACAAAAAATATCACTGAAGGACAGGTGAGTGATAACGATTTTAGATTATCTTTTTCTTTTATCACAAGAAGTTCTAGAAGACGCCCTGATTCCTCAAGTCAAGATTAACTGACACAAGCTTCTCCTGCTTTTAGGTTTGTGCTAGCTCTGTTTGTTTTCTGTTGCAATGCACGGTCGGCCTCAAACCACACCGAGGACCAGGTGAGGCAAAAAACCGGAAGTATTGCTGCCAGGGCTCTAATTCAGTCTAGGTGGGACGTGCCGATGGCAGATCGATTGCCAAGCGTCACGCCAGATGATTAAGCAAGCAAGCATGTCGATCTAGTTCAGAACAGCACGTACTGCAACCACGGATGCACAAAATGGCGTCAGAAGAGTGTTGAACAATGAACTACGCTCGCATTGCGTGACGTTTAGTGCAGGGCGAACCCGCGCGGTACCAACGCAACGACTACGCCCCCCGCTGTGCTGCTGCTGCTGCCGCCCAACGGCACTTGGCGCTCTGGGCTTGGACCGTCCGTCCGGTCCCTCGTGCGGTGCGGACGACGGAGCTAGGAGGAATCCAATAAACGTGGGCCTTATTTGGGCTGGACCCAGAATGGTCCTCATGTTGTTCACGGCCGAGAAATGAGAGGCAAGAAACCGGTTCAGCCCACCAGCGGCGAGGCCCCCACGCTTTATCCAGTCGCGCCCGCGACACGCAGTGGTCGGTTGCAGCGGTGAGACAGGTGATGATGCTGATAAGGCCGCCGCGGTTCCTCTCCCCCTCGCCGGCGGCTGCGCCGGGGGAGCCCCGCCTCCGCCGGCCTCTTGACGCTTCCAGAATCTTCTCCTCCCCCCGCCCGCCCGGCCGCCGCTCGTGCCCGCGCCCCGCCCCCGCGCCAACCGACCTCCGCCGCCTCACCGCCCGCATCGTCGACCTCACCCGCCGCAGGCAGCTCGCGCAGGTTCGCCTCGCACGACACCCTCCTCCTCATGGTACCACCTACCGCGATGGCTGCTTTGATCTTTTTCCTTGCCGGCGCTGACGCGGACATGCGGCGCAGATAATGGAGGAGGTAGAGGCGGCACGGCGGCGGGCGCGCGGGCGTGGTTGCGGGGCGCTCAACACCATCGTCATGAATACGGTGCTGGAGGCCTGTGTACGCTGCGGAGACGTCGACCGCGCGCTCCGGCTGTTCGAGGACATGCGTGGGCCTCGGGGATGCGGCGTCGACGATATCTCTTATGGCATCCTGCTCAAGGTGCGCGGTTTCTATTTGTGCTGAAGAGCATGAGGCTATTTGGTTGTTCTAACCGGTAGTGAGTAGTATTACCTCACTCCCTATGTGGAACAGAGCACACTAGTTATATATTGTGTTCTTGATAAACTACACTTCTTTCCTTTCTGAAGAACCAGTGTCGAATGGCGCAACCCACATTTCTGAAATGTAGGTACTAAATAGATAGTCCAAAGTGTATTGAAACTTATGTTTGGTTTTGGGATGACAAATAGCCAAATAGGTACTGGTGAATTTGGCCGTTGGACTCCCCTCAATTCGGTCTTGTATGCTTACTTTCGCAGCCCCTTCACATGCTGCCTTAATTGATGTGGAAGTAGACTTTATTTCTCTAACCATTAACCATAAGCAGTTCAGTCACGATAATGTGTAGGAACTTTACATTAAAAGGCCTATGAGAGGAATCTAGGCAGTGGCGACACCACGTTCAGCACACTGGGTGCAAATGCACCCACATTAAGCTGAAACCTACACTATAGAAATCATGCTTTCACCATATATAGCTGGGCACAACTATTGTCCCAAAGAGATGCACCCCTACCAATTTGTCTAGCTTTGCCCCCGTATCCTACTTCCGATACATTTTCATGTAGATTTTTTTTGGATCGTGTGTGGTGATCAATTCACCACAAAATTTTAAGCGTCCAATCTGTCAGAAGACCATTTTAGTTTCATACGAATCTGAAGTTCCATCCTGGATAATTATGTTACCCTTTTATTTTTGTTGAAATGTAGTTGGCACCCTGCAATATTTTGTTTCGTTTCTATTTCTGTTGAAAGATAGTCCCCCAACTAACGTAAGGTTGTCCACTGTTTTTCCTGCAACTTTATTAAACTCCCATGTCAGATTGTCTCCACTGGACAATGTCAACTCTTAGTCACCAACTCCCTTATTATTTGTTTTGCGTTCAGGATTTTTCACTCTTGGATACATTTTAGGCTATCATTTGTTGAGTGTTTGATAGCATGTATATGACCAAAGTTATTGTTTACTGATGTGTTTTCTGCTGAATCTTTATGGTGTATATATTGATGTATCACATTGATATTGATTGAAGGGCTTGGGTATAGCGAGAAGGATTGATGAAGCATTCGAAATACTGGAATCAATTGAGAAAGCTACTTCTATTGGGAGCCCCAGGCTCTCTCCTCACCTTATTTGTGGTCTTCTTAATGCCCTTATTGAAGCAGGTTGGTACAAGAATACAAGATTGATATTTTAATGTTCCAGTAACAGTAATAGTACGGAAGTGTGAGGAGGGTAGTAGAGGTGTCATATCCCTGGCATGAGAATAATCCACCTCTATCGGTCTATCCTGAACAAGTTTATTCTTGATTAACAGCTAATTCACAAAATTCAGCTCAGCATCATAACTACAGAACAAAATTTAAAATTGATACACTAGCCCTTTACATTTTTTTTTAAATTGATACATGACCCTACAGCCATGCCAAAAATACTGTTGGTTAGATTGTACTTAGTGCAGTAAGCAGATGAGTTTCCATTTTTTTCTGTTTTACACCTTACTTAAAAGTAAATCAAATTATCAAAACTACCCCCTGGAGAATCCTCACTGTTAGAATCACTGATAACATCTTTTGAAACTTCAGTATGAAAGGAAAGTTGTCAATGAAGCGCTAGCTTTCCTATGACCTGGGATTCATTGTTGTGGAACTGTGAAGTGTAGCCGTACTAAGTTCGAATTGGTACTAGTCAGTTATGTTCATATCTACATGCTTGTCGTAAGTTACTTTTCTTGTTGCTGCAACTTCTATCTACACTCGCAGTTCACTTTCTCTAGGTGATTGTTTATTGATGGTATGTTAGAAATCCGGACTAGAGATTAAACTAAAGGGGCTATTTATTCTAGGAGGGGTTGCTGGCTATTTAGAGCAAAACTTGCAACCAAAATTTATCTCCAAAAGATCCTCTAATCCTTATCTAAGTATGCAACAAATAACTCTTTCTCTATCTCTATAACTCTCGTATTTTTATCTAATCTGCAACAGATAAGTCTATCTCTATCCCTAATATTCCAAAAAAGATTACCTTATAACAATCACCCCCTTAATCTTGATTTCTGGAACACACTCCGAACACTCCATCGTCCCACACACTTACTTGCACTAATTTTAAGATAGAGATACAACTATTTCGCGCTAGATTCAATTTTGGGATGGGCACATCTTCATCTTTAGAATGGCGACGCAACATTTCCACACTACACTCAATTTTGTGATTTGGTGTCATCTTCATCCATAGTATGGCAACAAAAATTTTTCACCATGCGCTCAAACTCGGGATGGGCATATCTTCATCCCGAGCACACCCCAATCTTTTTGAGATCACAACAAAGTTCTCCATGACACAAGTAGTGCTATCTCATTATCATGCTGGTAGCCTTTTCGCGGATCTCGCACTTCGCCACAACCGCGACGTTGCATGCCTCCACAACCTGCTCACCATGGACGACGGGGAGGAAACCGACGGTGTCTTCCTGCTCTTCCTGATGTGGTAGAGCATCAAATATTAGTCTTCCTCGTCATCGTCGTCTCACCGGTAGCACCGCAGGTTAGTAATCTCGTACTCCTCCATACCCACTCTGTGCTCCGCTGCTTCTCGAGCTCCCTTTGTTTGTAGAAGTACAACTTGGCCTGGTGCCACCGCACCACGACGCCCAGGTCGGAGACTGACTAGGACACTTGGTCGCGCTACACATCTAGATGCTGCCGCCGATGGACCACCGCTCACGCTTGCACTGTCCGCGAATCGCAGAGAAGTGACCCTGGTCGCGCAGGCTGTAGCGTGCCAGGAGGTCCCGCGGTGCCGCACTATAGGGTTCCACCTCTATCATAGTTTCCGCCACGCATGGCGGGAACCGGCGCAGCTGCGGGCGGAGGAAGTGGAGCCCCAGCTTGCCCTCCGTTGGATCAAACGCGTTCATAGCAGTGAGGGCAGCCGCATCACCTTGGTACTTTTCTTCTTCTTCTTGCTGCCGGCTGCCCCTCACTGGTGGGCTGGATTGCCTACCCCCGGGAGCGCATGCTCTCGAGGGCAGTGAGATTGGATCTCAGTGTTGGAGATCCGGGTGAGAGATTAAATTGAAACGGGTTATTTATTCCATTAGGGGTTGCTGGCTATTTGTATTTATAGCCCAGCTTACAACCAAAATTTATCTCCAAAATATTTTCTAATCCTTTTCTAAATCTGCAGCAAATAACTCTCTATCTCAAGAACTATATTCTTATCTGCAGCAGATAACTCTATCTCTAATATTCCAATAACAAGATTACCTCTAATATGAAATATGGTATTGAGCTTCAATTTATCCAGGAGATATGAGGCGTGCCAATGCTCTTGTTGCCCGGTTTCGCAAAGTCCTTTATGAAGGTCATTCCGTTTTATTGTACAACTTATTGATGAAGGTACAACACAGCTTTGTTCCAGAACTGATAATATATCTATTTCCTTTTGAGCAATTCACAGTTTTAATTCAATAAGTTTGTCAACTGAGCATACTCCAGGGGTATATCAGGAGCAATTTTCCTCTTGGAGCTTTGACTGTTAAGGATGAGATATTGCGACAAGGGCTGAAGCCTGATAGATTGACCTACAATACCATCATTTCTGCCTGTGTGAAATCAGCAGAGATCGATAAAGCTATCCAATTTCTTGAAGATATGAAGGTGTCACACAAGTGTTGGAAAGGCCAGTTATAGCCACAAAATTTTTTTGGTATACAATTAATTTCCTTGTATAATGAAAATGAGTTGATTATATCACAATGCAGGAAGAAGCTAATAGGGATAATAATCCTGCGCTCCTCCCTGATGCTGTTACCTACACAACACTACTTAAGGTATGTTTCCCACTCGTATAGCATTTGGTGTCGACGTGTCGTGTCTTGATGCTAGATTAACAACCACAGGCTTATTGCCGCACTCTACTTGTTTTCTTGCATTATAAGAAAATGGTATACTTGTGGCTGTCAGCCTGTCACACGACATCATCAATTTTACATCTAATGACTGATAATAATACTGGCTACACTCTGCTTGTTTTTGTTCAAAACTTGACATTATGTTATTGAAATAGTTGTTGAAGTTACACTACTTTTTAGTGTTGAGAGTAGTTTTTTATCTAAAAGATTCAGAAGAAATTTCTTTTTTTTTTTCTAAAATGTGTCGAGAGACTTAATATTGGGAAATATGATTGCTCTATTTATGCGCTAACATCTTTTAGTAGCTGTCAATTTTACAAATTATTTGCAGGGTTTAGGAAATAGCCAAGATCTTTATTCAGTTTTGAAGATTGTTGTAGAGATGAAATCTTCACTTCTTTCAATCGATAGGACTGCATATACCGCTATGATTGATGCCTTGCTAGCTTGTGGGTGCATTGATGGTAAGCTCTATATTTTTTAGAGGCACAATTTCCTCCTAGGATCCTCCAATTTGGTGCTAGTTCCAATTCATACATTCTGCAGTGTCACCAAGCTGATCTTTTCTTTTTAAGGGTAATACCAAGCTGACTCCTCCGTTCTAGTGTTTTATGTCCCAGTTGCCCAAGTGGTGTATCCATCCTAAAATAACTAAACTGGTGGGGGTTTTATTTGGTCCTTGTGTATGAATAAACAATTCTAATGACACAGAATTCTTCGATGTGTCAAGCAAGCTGTATGTTTCAAGTCATTATCCTGGGATTAGAGCTTACACCAAGACCATTTTGTGAAAATGTTAGTATGGCTCAAGTTCACGTTACTATTGCCCAGAAGCAAATTACTTAATAATAGTTGATACCCTGATATCCTATTATATTCTAAGTATCAGCAACTGAATAGTCCCTCAAGAGAAAAAGCAACTGGATAGAAAGGATCAGACATCAATTTCTTGGCCCATGGATTAAATATTCAGCCCACAGCAGTTCTTCATGCTGACGGAAGGTGGCCACAGTCCTTCCTTTCGCTGCAAACTTCTCAAGAAAGCGCTGCACTTCGTCACTTACACAATAAAACGTACAAAATAAACCTGATTTCTTAGCTTGCCCCTTTAGTAGTATCCAAACTCTACCACTAGTTCCATCAACATCTTGACAACTTATAACTACCCTTTTATTCACTTGCCTTGATGTCTCTGTAGCTGTTGAGATTTTTCCATAACTTTTAGTTCCTGTTGGTCTAGGGATGCTAATCTTATCCAATTGTACTTAGGCAATTAGGCCTACTACACCTAAGGTTAGGTCTGTGTAGTTTTATCCTTATGTAATTCACATATGTATTTTATATTAATACCTATGTACCTAGAATCTTGATAAAAATGTTCATACGCTCACTGCAAAACAAAGATATAACACTATACCTATGTGCAGAGAATGTTTATCTTTTTTGCCACAATGCACATGAAAACATTTTACATGACCTTTTCCAGTCATAAGTGTATTAACATGTAATATTTGCTTTATAATTTTTTTAACTATACCAATGTTCAGAGCTAACTTAGGTGTATAAAACTTGGTTTTAGAAAATTATTTTCCTTGTTAAGGAGAAACTCCGTTTTACTATCCTCAAGTATCTACATTTTCTACTTAACCCCCTAAAAAAATTTAGTTTAATTTACTCCCCCAAAATATTTAGATTGGTTCGATTCACCACCTTGTAAGATTTTACTTTTTTTGTTTCTCTATGTTCATGTAATGCTTGAGTGTAAAATTTTATGGGATTATAAGTTACAACATACCGTATGTTAGAAAAATAGTTCAAGAATTTTTTGTAACTTTTTTACGTTGGAAGCATGTAATTTAGATTTAATATGGGGGATGAAATAATGCAAGAAAACATTTATGAAAATTTTTGAAAGAATTATTCTAACATTGTGTATGATGTCATATACCATCCTACAAAATTGTAACTATAAACATAACTCATACAAAGAGAAATGAAATTGAGAAATCTTACAAGGAGGTAAATTGAGCAAATCTATTAGTTCGAGAGAGTAAATTGAACCAAAACTTTGTTTAGTGGGTTAAGTGGACAATGTAGATAACTTGAGGGTAGTAAAATGGACTTTTCCCTTTAGTTAAATATAGTAGTGCATAAGGCAACCAGCATCATGTCTTTTTAGACCATAAATCGTGCGAGAGCATTAGTCACTTATTTCTGAAAAAAATATTTCTATTATGTGCTTATGGTATTTGATAAAAAATTATTGCCGCTAACCTAAATTCTGTACTAATATGTGATTGAATCTTTTGGTGGTTATCGTAGGCGCCCTTTGCATTTTTGGTGAGATAATGAAGCAGGCTGGCGACAACCAAGACTTCAGACCTAAACCTCATCTTTATCTTTCAATTATGAGAGCTTTTGCTTCTAAAGGTGATGTTGATATGGTCTACAGATTGAGCAATCGCATGTGGCCAGATTCAGTTGGATCCATTAGCCGCGCAGCAAAAGAGGAAGCCGATGAGCTATTAATGGAAGCTGCTGTAAATAGTAATCAGGTAGAAATGAAACCTAACTTCCTAGGATGAAATTGTTTTTTTCCTGACAATGTGATTTGGTTTGGTTATGCATGCTTAGGCCACCTGACTATTGGATCGCAAAGTTTTGACTAGGGTAAAGCAAGATTTCAAGTCCTTTAATTTGACACGCGCACTGGGTTACAAAACAATAGTCTTTTGTATTTTGTGTTCTTACTATGTATAAAGTATGTTCGAATCAGCCTCCTTGCAAAATAAGCAAGGGGAAGGCTGCCTAGAAATCCCCTTCCCCAGACCCCACAAAGTGTGGGAGCTTTCAGCACTGGGTATGCCCCTTTACTATGTATAAAGTATCTGTTATTAAAGATAGCTACTCTTGATCTGAGTTCTGATCTGATGAAAAACAATAGTCTTTAGTATGTAAGCTTTTGATTGGTAGTTACTTATTTACTCTTGAACAATAGTCTTTAATATGTAAGATAGCTACTTATATACTCTTCAACAGAGTTTTGATCTGATGAAAAACTGCCTGATTGAATCTTCTACACCTTACAGATAGATTTGGCTAGAGGACTTCTACAACGAATAGTAAATGAGAAGGAATGTTTCTCTTGGACAAGTAGAGTAGGTCTGGTATGTTCCTTTATTATATTATTTTTTCTTTTAAATACTACAACATTCATTCCAGGGGCAGGGCTACGATGTCCTTTCCTTTGGACGAAGTGCGCGATGAGTTTCTTTGGAACAGTGCAGCTTATGAAATAGCATGATTTAATTTATCACATATATGTAGGTAAAACATAACTAGCGTAGGAAAACTGATTTTGTCAGCTTATTGTCTAGTTTAAATGGGATCATTATGTCAATTTCTGAGAATGTCTGACAGGCTCTGCTATACATCAAGTAAAATATGAAGACTCATGAACTGTACATTGCTGGTCACTTATGTTTTCTTTTTTAAGCATTGCTAGTATTTTGGGTTTCATGTCTAGCCGACCCCAACATGCTTGGGATAAAGGCTTGGTTGTTGTTGTTGTTGCTAGTCTGTTTCTGAAATAAGGGGCCTTCATGTAGTTGACAACAACTAGGGCCTGCTGGATCTTATAGATCCACCTGAATGCGCTAAACTGGAAATTTAATTCGATGTTGAAACCAATGCCAGGATCACAGGCATATGCCAAATATTTTTTTATGCTTCATTTTCTTTTTGTAAACTTATATATGTTAAAGTGAGAGCATGATCTTTCGTGAGTTAATCTCTTTAATGTTGTTATCAGGTTGCAGTCAAAGTTGAAAGCTTATCTGGATTCACCAACTCTCTTCTAAGACCCCATGTATTTCCACAGGTCGTATATTTGTTATATTCTTACTGTGTATCCTTTTGTTCACTTTTTTTATTGTCATATCTGAAGTTCTCATTGAAAATGTAGATTATACTGAATGATCCAGTTGAGAAGTATATGATTCCATTCCAAGAATCCCGGCCGCTATCTGCTGATTTAATCTTGCAGAAGGCTGTGATGCGATTCTTGGAAGATCATGCTGTCCCCCTTGTGGATGATTGGGGAGGCTGCGTTGGAATTGTTCACCGTGACGATTGTACCAAGGTAAGCTGTCTCCTTCAATCAATGTTAGCAAGGTTGTGTTGCTCCTTATACGAAAGCTAATTAAATGATTGGGACTGATTCTAGATTCAAGGGTGGTATTTGACCAGAGTTTAGATTTTCTTTTCACAACGGTTTCTTATTGACTCCTGAATTTCATCGTTTTTTTCTATTTCTATGGGAGAAAGAAGAAACAAGATTGAATCCTGTTGGCAATTGCCGTTTAACTTAAAAAAAGGATGGTTCATGGCATTCTAGTCTCAGTCATATGGTTATACATGGGGGGGGGGGGTTGTTGAATTGTTGCCTGGTGCATAACTTACGGGGTGCATTCACAATTCAACTCCACCTATAGGAAGGCCTGGAAGGGATTCCTTCATCTCAAAATGGTAACCTTTAGGGCCATATTCAGCTAGCAACACGAACAAGGATTTCTTTATTGGCCAGTTTGCCGCTGCTGGTGCACGGCAGCTGTGGAAGACTCACGCCCCCAGCAAATGTCACTTCTTTGCCTAGTTGGTAGTACATAGCTGTTTCTGGACCTTGAACCATTTTTGGAGTCATGGTCTGGGTAACAAACAGACCATGCACCCTCTGCTTCTTTGTGCCGGAGAGTTCTTGGACCATCTTCTTTCGGTTACGTCTATAGCCAGGAGACTTTGTTTTGGTTGCTTCGTCGTGCTCACCTCCAGCACCTCACCCGCACTCTGGACTTGTGATCCATCGAGTGGTGGCTTGGCGGTAGGAAGTTAGTATCCAAACATAGCCGAGGAGCGACGGATCTTCAACACCATGGTCCTCATCATATGGCGCATGTACAACGAGCAGAACAGCAGAATCTTTTGGAACGTCACCACATCACCATCCGTTTTGGTGCGGATTATTGTGGATGGGGTGACACTATGGGACAAGATAGGGCTGCTAGTTTGGTAGGACTTCTGGTCATGAATAGTTACCTTATGTTGCTGGTCGATGACCGCTTTTCTTTTTCAATAGTATTAGCCTTACCTTTCTCATTGTGTTTCCAGCCTTGCCCCTTCCTGAATGTGAAGATGTGTGTGTTAAATTATTTTATTGCAAACTCTCTTCTTAATGTGCAAGTGGGAGCTACGTGCACCGAGCTGCCCTTTTTAGTGAATCAAAATACTTCCCAGGACTGTGAGTCTGTGCTCCGTTCCAATCCATGTTATCAAAATACATGTTATAACAAGACTGGTAACTCCGTTCCAATCCATAATATTAATGTTCCAATATTATCTCGTGATTTAATTTTTTCCTTTTTTAGCTGGATGCGCCTCTGCTATCAATGGCGAGAGGACCACCGCTGTGCGTGCCTACTTCAACCTCTGTGGAGCATGTCATTGATCTCCTCCTCAGAGAGAAGACCGAAATGGTGGTTGTGGTGAAAAGCGGTAACATGTATGAAGGCAGTTACGCATCCAGCTCAAGACCCTTGGGTGTTTTCTCTCTTGCCGTCCTGTGGAAGTTCACTGGTGATTCATCGTAACGATCAAGCAAGATGCTGAACCCTGCAGATGTGGCTAGTCTTGTGTTTTTCCCCACTCTCAGTGACTCCACATCACCATGCCGAGTAAAACTTGCATATAATCATCAAATCATTTCCCGCTGTCTAGTTGAACGAGGAGAGAGATTTTGAACGGGAACCTTGCTAGGCCGATCCTGACCATGTGTGTATGATGTTTTCTGATGCACATCAGAAGTGGCAGCGGAACTGAAATTTTCGTCCAGTCCTTGTTTATTAGTTGAGGCGCCAAGATGAGCACCAGATGGTCCTGGTTTGTTTTGCTGGCATACCCGGTCAGTCAATATCACCAGACTGCGAAGACGACCTATGGTCCTGCTTTTTGTACAGCCTTTTGATCCCCCGCGCGCGGGTACCCGCCACTATTGCATGTTGTGTGTGGCACTTAGTGTATACGCACTCATATGCTTAAAAAACTTTTCCAAATGAATATTTTCACCTCTTTACAGCACGCTCTAAAATATTTCCTATTTTTCAACACGTGCTCCCACTCATTGTACTCTCTAACGTATTCTATATCAACTACCACGTATTATTTACTATATTTTTTCCTCTTTTCTTTATATGTTCTTCCTCTCTTTTTCATTATATTTTTATTCCTTTCTTCCTCTTTTTTTTTCCTTCTATTTTATTTCCTTCTTCCTTCCTTTTTTCCTTCTATTTTCTTTCATTTCCCCTTTCTAGTTGCCTCCACCTACCATTTTTTCTCTTTCTCTCTATTTTCTTTCCTTTTTTTTCCTTTTTTCCTTTCCCCTCTATTTTCTTTCCTTCCGTTTGTTTCTTTTTTCCTATCTCTACTCCTTTCCCTGTGTCTCTTTTCCATCATGAACCTTCTTTCTTCCTACATTTCACTCGCTCCCGAACCGTTCCCCCACGACCCCCGTCACCGGTTGTCGCCCACCCCACTCGCCCACCCCATGTCGCCCCCATCACCGGCCTCCGTCCCAACCCTGCCGCCACCATCGCCGGCCTCCACCCCAATCCCCGCTATCCCCATCGTCGGCCCGCGCCCTCAACCTTGGCTAGGAGACGATGCCGGCAAGGAGGAGGTGATTGATCGCCACATCAACTGCAGGGGTGAGTTTCGCCCGAGAGGAAGAGGCTTGCCGCCGGAGGGGGCGGCTACCACCGCGCGTGGACGGATGCCGCCATGCCACGGAGGCTGCAACACAGCGCCACCCAGAGCTCCCCGACGCTGCCCACCGTTGCCGTCCGCCACGCGCGGACGCGTCCAATCGGCTGTTGCCTACTGCTGTAGCTTGTTTTCCGTCGATGCACGGGAAGCAATGAATTACCAACGATGAAGTCATCCCGCTCGTGTCCGCACGCGGGAGTCAGAAAAACACTGTAACGTGCGAGTGCTTCCAGCACCGCTTCCCGCACGCCGGTGCGGCAGCCTCTGGTAATGCCGAACGCCAAATACCCAGTCCCATAGGCTATTCTGCAGGCCGCTGTCGACAGTCTTAAGGGTGGTAAATGGGCTCGGCCTCTGGGTTCTTTTATAATTTGTTTCAATTCTTACTAAATATTAGTTTAAAAATGAATATAAATTTGGTCCGATACTAATCCGATCCGGTCTTTCATATTTTTAGTGCACCTAAGCGAGATGCTCGTGTAAAGTTGATTTGGATTGCTCTGTTCTCATCTCCTGTATGGGAAGTGTATCGGCGCCAACAAATGCCCAGGGCAGCTCAGTCTGCTTGGACTGGAGGTCTGATTCCCTGTTGCTTGTGGGAGCGTGCTTCGCTACACCTATTTTCCGTTTTGAGAATACAACATACGACTAGGGGTAGAGCACTTTGTTCAGCTGAAACATCGTGGGGCGCGGCTTGCTGCTGCTAGTGCAAAAGAATCAGTTGCTCAAGATTCTCTTTCTGCCCTGGCGTCCGATCCTGGAGGAGAGGGCCGGTCAGGCTCATGTCTTCTTCTACCAACCTTTTGTTGTGGTATGAAGCCTGTCGTAAGCCATTCATGCATGTTACACGCCGCAGAAGACGAACGCGTGCATGAGCTCGTCCTCATGCTCCTGTCTGTTTAATTTTTGACCGACCAGGTTGACGCCCTATTTTTCATGCATGGTCCATGGATTGTATTTTTCATGTTACATGCCGTAATTTTTTATAAATGACCGGTGCAGCGTAGCCGTAGCGCCTTTAGGATCAGATTCTTTGTAAAATAAGTAAGAAAAAGACTGCATAAAGAGTTATGGGTTATGTTTCGCTTCACGAACTTCTCTAAGTCCCATAATATAATTGGGATGACCCATGATGGATCCGTCTCACGTGGAGTAGAAGATGAACAATGCAGCTTGAAAGAGTCAAGTTTTGATGCCAGCCATGGCAAGAAAGCAGGTAGGTTGAGGTTAGGGATGAAGCTAATTGATGGACCCTGAGAGGACTGGAGGAAGAAACTGAACAAACACATAGCTGGGTGGCAACATCGCTCAGTGAAGCGGGTTGCCACCCATGTTAGAGCCCTACTTGGCGTGGGTTTTCGTACTGAGGTTTGCCCCTAATAAATATTTCAGTAATAATCTCCCACGCGTGGATCTACAATAGGACTGCAACATCCCTGTTGTGTATCAGACTCTTGTGGATTCCACTGATCTTTTGTATGACGCAGTGTTACAAGTCGTGTGAAGTTGTAGGGTTGGATTTATATATGGGTGTTTGTAGATGGAGTCAGTATGTGTATATATATGAACAAATACTATAATTATATCCAGTACAGAATTGATAAAATCTGTAAAAAAATAAAATGTGTAGAATAAGAAGCACACAAATGGAGACAAATTTCTTGCTATATTCAAGAAATTCTATTTCTTGTTGATCTATGATGGTGTTCTTGCCTATCTCGAAGCTATTGCTTACCTTGGAGGAGCGGGGACCACGATGACGAGTAGGTTGCCTACTCCTGCACGTGAAGCTGCACGTGAAGAAGGTAGGGTGGTTGGCACTCTTAGAAAATAATGCACTTTATAAATAAAATTAAATCCTAAAAATGTTACCATACGCATGATGAATAATTCAAGAGACATAAGCAGCAACATACAAGTAAAACAGATTATGTCTATTAAATTCATGCGTAAGAGACTCATCTCTACTTACAGTGCTGATATCTCTAGTTTAAAAAATGATGAGTTATGTGTGTGAAACAGACTGTATAGAAAGCAGATATTCTTTTTGAGCAGTCGCGTGAACGCTATCCAAAAACCTGATTCGGCTCAACCCGTGCAGGTTCTTCAGCGAGGCGTGGTTTCGGAGAGACTGCTCTCCCTGCTCAAGTGTTGATGTCTCCAGTTTAAAAAATGATTAGTCGTGTGTGTGAAAGAGACTATAGAGGAAGCAGATATTCTTTTTGAGCAGTCGAGCGAACGCTACCCAAAAACCTGATTCGCCTCAACCCGTGCAGGTTCTTCAGCGAGACGTGGTTTCAAAGACACTGCTCTCCCTGCTCACTGGTGACACGCCGGTGAGTGGGATGGAAAGGCTAGTGTTAGCGCACAATAATGTGGATCAAAGTGTAGTCACTGAATTTTTTTTTAGAACGAAGTCAAGTTCTGTCCTTCTGAACATGTATACATGTCCTTTATGTAGCAGCAACACCACTAGTAACTGACAGTAATTAGTCACAATTATGCAGAATATTTCAGCTCATTTAACTGAATGCAATGAAGCACCAATAACTGAAATATTATTAGCTGTTGTAACTGAGACATAATTGGTATTTAAAACTGTTTCGCAACACAGATAATTGCGAGCAGTCAAGTCGTGTTAGTGGCTATTTTAATAAAAAGAAAGATATTAGGATTATTGTGCCAATCGCCACGTCGCAAGTCACAAGTCACGCGATAATTCACGCGAAAATACGAGAATACACGCGCGCGTGCGTGTGACTTTGTGTGTGACTGTAACTCATCCTTCTCCCATATATTCCATACAAAGAAAATAACTTCCAATATCAATAGGTGTTACTCTCCTCAAATAGTCAATATGGGATTAATGCCTTCTTTATAGCTTTTGAAATTCAATGAAGAATAATTGGGCCTAAAAGCCCAAATATTCCAACAATGCCCACCAAATTCTACAAAACACCACTTATACGACTTCTCGTATGTCCACGATGTTGTTTGATATACCAGTTTAATGATAGAGACCTGTTAGGTTGAACATTCATCTTGATCTAAAAATTTGCCAACTCACAACTACACAATGGACTATGTCTTGAATAGGTAGTTTGTGTGAGCCGGTTTCATTCAAAGATCAAACTGATACTTGGTGCATATTGAGCCAGTCCCCAGATGGAGCTTATAAGTCATACTCCTGTGTCTCTTTCATGAGCTTCTTAGAGAGTTCCCAAATCTCAGACCGCGACCAACAGTCAGCTTATATAGGTGTGTTCATATAAGAATACTCTGTAGGATAGTATCTTGCATTGTAGCCTCCGAACACATTAAGACTTCAAGTCAGCCTTCCTTACGGAATGGAGAGTATTGCATCTTTACAAGAGAAGGTACTATATGGTTATGTACTCTCCTAGTCATACATACAACTTGTTCTTCCCAAAACCTAATTCACGGGATCTCCGATCACATAGGTTCGGGTTACCGCTGTATATAACTCACGTGGGCCTCAATCCCATCTCATTCGATGCACTATCTATCAAATTTCTTGATAGACCTTTTGTAAAGGGATCTATCAGATTCTTAGCCGTTTGAATATAGTCAATGGCTATCACTCCGGAGTTTTCTCAATTTTCAGACAGATTTTAACCTTCTTTTCACATGTCTTGAGTATTTCATATTATCTTTTGTACTTGACACCTTCACAAGAACTGTTTGATTGTCACGGTACAAAAGAATCGGTGGTATTGGTTTTTCCACCACTGGTAAATCCATCAAGAGTTCTTTCAGCCACTCCGCTTCTATGGAAGCTGTATCTAATGCTGTAAGCTCTGCTTCCATGGTTGATCTCGTCAAAATAGTCTGTTTACAAGACCTCCATGAAACAGCTGGTCCTCTAAGAGTAAAGACATAAGCACTTATTCTCTTTATCTCATCAGCATCAGAAATCCAATTGGAATCACTATAACCCTCCAAAACTTTAGGGTCGCCTGTATAGTGAAGTCCACAACTCATTGTACCACACAAGTAGCACATAACTCGTTCAAGCGCGCACCAATGATCATCTCCTGGGTTAGCAGTAAACCGGCTCAATTTGCTAACCGCAAAGGAAATGTCAGGTCGAGTAGCACCAGCTAGGTACATGAGTGAACCAATTATCTGAGAATATCTCAATTGGTCTCTTCCTAGTCTTTTATTCTTTCGAACAATTATACTAGGATCATATGGTGTTGGTGAAGGCTTGCTGTCTAAATAGCCAAAACGGCTCAAGACCTTCTCAACATAATAAGATTGTAAGAGAGTAATCTCATTCTCATTTTTTATAAGCTTGATGTTTAAGATAACATCAGCCCCACCTAGATCTTTCATATCAAAATTTTAAAATAGAAAAGATTTTACCTCATTTATCACATCAATATCAGTTCCAAAATTAATATACAATCCACATATAAACACATGATCACTCCTCTACCCCCACCATATCGATAATATACACATTTATCAGCCTCATTAACAACAAAGCCTGCTTGTGTCATGGTACTATCAAATTTCTCATGCCACTGCTTTGGTGCTTGTTTACGACCATATAGAGATTTTTTTAACTTACACATCTTATTCTCTTGACCGGGTATCTCAAATCTTTCTGGCTGATCCATATATATCTCCTCATCCAACTCTCAATTAAGGAAAGTCATCTTCACATCCATTTGATGAATTAGAAGACCGTGTGAGGCAGCCAAAGATGGGAGTACTCGAATCATTGTCATTCTAGCAACGGGTGAGTAAGTATCGAAAAAATCTTCTCCTTCTTTTTGTGTATAACCTTTCGCCACAAGTCTAGCCTTATACATTTCAATCGTACCATCAGGCCTTAGCTTTTTCTTGAACACCCAACCGTCTTACAACCGAATGGACGATCCACTACATCCCAGGTTCCGTTAGTCATGATGGATTCCATCTCGTTACGGACTCCTTGCTTTCAATCGTCTACATCAGGAGATGCAAACGCCTCTAGGATGGATCTGGGTGTATCATCCACAAGATAAACAATAAAATCATCACCAAAAGATTTTGGAATCCTTTGTCTCTTACTCATTTTATGAGTTGTTTCATTGTTTTCTCCATCATATGGCTGTAATGAATTTTCTGATAGTGTAAAATGGGGTTGTTCTAAGGTTTCGAATAAAGGATAATTTGTGTCATATGTAGAGCTACGTGTATCATTTATAGGAAAAATACTTTCAAAAAATGTGTCATCTCAGGATTCAACTATTGTGTCAACAAATACAAGAGGTGAATCGGATCTGATTACTAGAAATCTATACGCAGGACTATTCGAGGCATAGCCAATAAATATGCAATCAATAGTATTAGATCCGAGTTTATGCTTTTGACTATTGGAATATTTACCATAGCCAAACACCCCCATGTGCGTAGGTAAGAAAGAGATGGTTTTCTTCCTTTTCAGCTTTCATATGGAGTTTTCTCACTATTTTTAGTGGGAACTCTATTTAGTACATGGTTTGCAGTTAGAACTGCCTCCCTCCACCATTCCTTAGATAAACTTGCAGTATCTAACATGGCATTCACCAGGTCTGTTAGAGTGTGGTTTTTCCTCTCGGCAACCCTATTTGATTGGGGTGAGTAGGGAGGTGTCTTTTCATGTACGACTCCATTCTCGACACAAAATTGGGTGAACTCATTTGAGAAATACTTCCCCCCATGATCAGATCTAATTCTCTTGATCTTTCTTTCTAGTTGATTCTCAACCTCAGCCTTATAGATTTTAAAGTAATCTAATGTCTCATCCTTTGATTTAAGTAAATACAGATAACAATAACGACTTGAATCCTCAATAAAAGTCATTAAGTATTTCTTTTTCCCCTTAGTTAATACACCATTTATTTCACAAAGATCAGAATGAATGAGTTCTAAAAGTGTCGTATTCCGTTCATTAACAGCAAAGTGAGGTTTTCTTAGATGTTTAGCTTGCACACAAGCTTGACACTTAGAACCTTTCACAACAGAAATTTTAGGAATTAAATTCAAGGTAGATAGCTGTGAGATGCATCCAAAATTTATATGACATAACCGCGAGTGCCAAACACTCGCTTCATCATCTTTATTAAAAAGATTCACCCCAAAGTTACTAAAATATGAAAGAGAAAAACGGAACAAGCCTCTGCGATCATATTCTTTTCCAATAAAGAGTCCACATTTTGAAATGACTACTTTATTAGACTCAAATACCAACTTAAATCCATCTCGACACAATAATGAGCCACTGACTAGATTTTTATTTATTGATGGCGCATGCTGCACGTTCTTCAGTTGCACGGTCTATCTCGAAGTGAACTTCAGACTGACCGTACCAACACCATGAACAGAAGCACGTGAGCCGTTTTCCATCAGGACGGAGGCACCGTGGGTAGCCTGATAAGAAGAAAACATAGATATATCATAACAAACATGAATATTAGCCCCTGTATCAATCCACCATTCAGTAGGTTGACATGTTGTTAAAACAGTATATATATTACCATACCCTGTTGCTCGAGCTTCGCTAATAACCATGTTGGCAGATTTTTGCTGGTTTTTCTTGCCCTTCCTGTCTGTGCACTTTTTTGGCAAAATGACCAACTTTGCCACAGACATAGCATTAACCTCAGCCATGTTTATCTTCTTCTTCTTCTTTCTCTTGAAGTTGGTGGTGTGTACAACTTTATTTTTCCTTTTCTTTGGTCCAACATGTTGCATGACATTAGCACTGGACTGTCCTTCATGCACCTTGGACACGCCATCTTTGCCCGAGCTTTTTCCTCCACATCAAGAGAAGCCCACAAATCCTAAGAGTAATGTTTTGTCTGTTTTGTTTCAGAGATGTGGCAAATCCCCTCCAAGATGGAGGTACTTTGGCAATAATTCCCCCAGCCACAAATCGATCAGACAAATTTAGTCCAAGCTGTTGGAGCTCTCCAACGATGAGTTGTTTTTCATGAGCCTGCTCAACCACTGAACGGTTGTCTGCCATCTTAAAGTCATGATAGCGCTCCATGACATTCAACTCATGTCCAGCGTCCGACGCACCGTACTTGTGTTCAATGGCCTTCTAGAGCTCTTTTGCGCTCTTATGGGTCATATAAACATCGCACAGTTTGTCAGATAGCACACTCAAAATGCAACCCCTCTGTCATCACATTAGCCTTATCAAACCCAGACTGTTTTTCAACAGTCATGGGTTGATCTACAGACTTTAGAACATAAGATATGTCCATAGCAGTGAGCCACAAGTCAAGTTTTGTAGCCCATCTCTTAAGTTCGAACCAACGAACTTCTCAGGTTTCTTTGCATCAGCAAAGCTATTACCCATCGTAAAGTGCCAATCAGGTTTTTGGATTGTTAGAAAATAATGCACTTTATAAATAAAATTAATTCCTAAAAATGCTATCATAAGCATGATGAATAATCCACAAGACATAAGCAGCAACATACATGTAAAATAGATTATGTCTATTCAATTCATACGTAAGAGACTCATTCCTGCTCAAGTACTGATGTCTCCAATTTAAAAAATGATGAGTCATGTGTGTGAAAGAGACTGTAAAGGAAGCAGATATTTTTTTTGAGCAGTCGCGCGAACGCTATCTAAAAACCTAATTCGCCTCAACCCGTGCAGGTTCATCAGCGAGGCATGGTTTCGGAGACACTGCTCCCCCTGCTCAAGTGTTGATGTCTCCAGTTTAAAAAATGATGAGTCGTGTGTGTGAAAGAGACTGTGGAGAAAGCAGATATTCTTTTTGAGTAGTCGCGCGAACGCTACCCAAAAACCTGATTCGCCTCAACCCGTGCAGGTTCTTCAGCGAGGCGTGGTTTCGGAGACACTGCTCTCCTTGCTCACTGGTGACACGCCGGTGAGTGGGATGGAAAGGCTAGTGTTAGCGCACAACAACGTGGATCAGAGTGTAATCACTGATTTTTTTTTTCAGAACGAAGTCAAGTTCTGTCCTTCTGAACATGTATACATGTCCTTTATATAGCAGCAACACCACTAGTAACTGACAGTAATTAGTCACAATTATGCAGAATATTTCAGCAAATTTAACTGAATGCAATGAAGCACGAGTAACTAAAATATTATTAGCTGCTATAACTGAGACATAATTGGTATTTAAAACTATTTCGCAACACTGATAATTGCGAGCAGTCAAGTCGTGTTAGTGGGTATTTTAATAAAAAGAAAGATATTAGGATTATTGCGCCAATCGCCACGTCGCAAGTCACAAGTCACGCGATAATTCACGCGAAAATACGAGAATACGCGCGCGCGTGCGTGTGACTTTGTATGTGACTGTAACTCATCCTTCTCTCATATATTTCATAAAAAAAAATAACTTCCAATATCAATAGGTGTTACTCTCCTCAAATAGTCAATGTGGGATTAATGTCTTCTTTATAGCTTTTGAAATTCAATGAAGAATAATTGGGCCTAAAAGCCCAAATATTCTAACAGGCACATGAGGAAGACACGCACATGATGGCGAGGCTGATCTGTTTCTTGTTTTGAGCATTGTCTATCGCCTACATAATCACCACCTAGGCCATGTATGCCAACACCACCTACTAGAATTAAATCGAGGTGTCTCCGCCCGCGTGTACTTACTGTTAAGCTACTATGCACCAACCAATTGACCCCAAAAGTTTAAGTTTATGGGGAAAGGTGGATAATTTACTTATATTTCAACACTTACTACCGGTTGTCGTACTTACATAAACATTACTTTTCTTAGAATTGTTCAGTTATAAAGAAGAATAGAGATATTGCATCTCTTTTTAAAAAAACACGTGGTCAATAAGGTGACAATTGTTGCTTCAAATTCTACCGGATCTCTGGTTGAAACAGTTACAAAAAGAGCAAACTAGAGAGCAAGAGAATAGTTGAAGAAATTATGAATTTATGTACTCTCTCCCGTTCTCACCCACCGGTGTCACCAGTATCGTTTTTTATATCAATTACCCTCCACATGATTTAGATGATACTCTTTTGGATGATTGTTTGATCAATTTATTGAGCATGATATTTTCGTTGAAGTGGATGAAGACATTTGCCATTTACAGAGGCTAAAAAAAGTTAGATAATTAGTATTGTAAGACTCTCTTATGCCTATATTTTTAAACTACTATTATTGCATTTGAACTGTTTATATTATGATTTATTAAATTTAAGATTCATCATGATGTTTACTATTTCAGACAAAATTATGCTTAAATTATATACTTTTTTAGCGAGGTTTTACTGAAGTACGTATGAAACTTTGTGTGACATGTTTTGGTAAAATTCTAGATCCACCACTGATCTGGTCCATTCCTCGTAATACTCCGATGTGTATATTACTGTACAGTAGTTGTAATGATTGAAGAATATGGTATCAGTTGTTTTAGATAATGGAAAGTATTTTCTAGTGTCGTATGCAGGCTCTCAATTAATACAAATTTCAGCCTTTAGTGCAGGGTTCTCATCAGAGGGTATATGTATATAGTTTGTAGAGAGAGGTCGCACCGAGTAAGTAGTAAGTACTCTGTAGTACCCGATATGGCGGCAGATACGTAGCCTGTCTAATATGCTTTAGACAGTCCGCTGAAAAGGGCCTCCACGCCGCGTGTCAGCCATTATCAGTACAGTGGGCACTCAATTGCCGTGGTGATACACCTCTGCGCTCTGGGCTATACACAAAGGTTCTAGTACTACTTGTTTTAGATAGAAAGCTGGGTTGAACTATAAGTACCCAAAACTAGGTCTAAGCTACTTTGTCCTACCATCCGTCCATGTGTCCAATAGCTAGGTCTAACAGTCTAAGCACTCATTCATGTGGGGGGTACTGTGCAGTTTCGTACGGGACTGGAGGGGGATTTTTCGTTTCGCCGGAGAGGACTGGCTTCGTTTGGCTCATGAGATATCTCTCGAACGGACTAGCAAACTCTCCGCCGTACCAGTTGACACGCGCGGCAGCTAATGAAGCTGACACCCGGCCGGCAGCGTACAGAGACGCCGCAGTAAATCTAGTCTACTGAATACAAAGCGCTGGCTACTGCAAAGTACTGTATATGCCATATATACACACACCCGATCTCTATAACGGCTGTACCATCCTTTCAACGGCGGATGCCAGACAGACTGGTAGCTCGCAGATGCGCCTGAGGCTGGCCGGACCGCCTGCCACTGAATTGCCTGGCTCGCCGCGCAACACACGTCTACTAGGCGTCTTAGCTACTAGCTAGAGCCAGATCGCCGCCTCGCCTGATGTCGTGTGGCGATTGGCTTTCGTTCTATGCAGTCTGCATGCATCCAAAAAGGAGAAATCGGTGAATCACTCTAATCAGGTGGGCCGCGCTGCACGGCGGCCATCGTGACGACGTCTGCTCTGCTGCCGCGCGCGGCGAGTCCGGCGTCGTAGGTTTACGTACGGCACTGTCCAACCAGCTGGGGACGACGGCGTTGTTAACTAGTCCATTGATTGACAGGGTACGTACGAGAGCATTTCCTTGTTGTTGAGAGGGGATGCTCCTTCCGATCCCAGCAGCACGCAGGACCTTTGTGTATAGTGTCAAATAATCCACCGGCAATCACCACCCCATCGCTCGTGCTTAGTGTCCTCGATGACAGCCTCAGCAGCCCTGGAAGATGCACATGGCGAGAGGCCGGCAAAACCCTGATCGTTTTAGGTGAGAGCAGATCAGCAAAGTAACAAGGCCGCCTCGGCATAATATGGTACAAATTAGTCGGTTGCTTCTGCAGTGCAAGTTCTGTATGTCTTCATAGCTTCATGCAATAGTGGATCAGAGGTGGTGTGCACGCATCGTGTTGAGATGATTTTGAACTTTGAGCTGCACCATATAATCATTGGTAGCTCGATTGCGCAAAGAGAGCCAGTGAGAGGTGTCAACTGTAGCCAGATTTTATATATTGTCCTGGACCATCTCGGTCGATGTACACTACTTCACCGAAAACCTCTCATGTAAGAGGGGAGAAATCGTTGGTCTGTCGACACGGCCCTATTGATTGCCATGTTTCGTCTTCTAGTACGGATTGTCAATGTAACGCGTCACGCTTCAAGACAAAGCTCCCTTTGCTCCGTCACCCGCGTAACTGCTCTCTGTGTTGATTGATGATCTAAATTCTAATGAAGATAAAAGAGGCAGGATTTCCATAGCGAAGCGGAGGCCCGTCGCCGGTAGCCTTGGGCCGTAGCGAAGCGGAGAAAATCTGCCCATATGGTGGGCTGCGCAGCAGCCAAGGCCCGCTCAGGACGCCGTGGGGGTGCGGGCCGTCCCCCCCCCCCCCACGGTATTGGATCGTCTAGGGTTAGGACTCTAAGTCACCACCTATAAATATTCCTTGTGAGCCGCCGGGAGAGGCATGAAAAAGATTGTAACCTCTCACAATTGTAAACCTCCTGATATAGTGATAGTTTACCGGCCGGCGCCCGTGGTTTTTCTCCCTTCGATTTGGAGGGGTTTTCCATATTAAAGTCTGTGTCTCCTCTATTTCGATCTATACTTACTTGTCGTTTGATTCTAACACTCTGCTGGTTAATTGCGTCGTGGAACACGATACCTTGTGCGCGATAGCTGAGCACCGTCCACACACAGCTTTGTGGGTTTGATCTTGCACTGATCAGCAGAACTGAAGTCGACCGATCGAACATGTGTGTTTTCCTTTCTTTGAGAAGAAAGTTACTGAAAGTACAGTACAAGCAGCACTTGCTGGATGTGTGACAGTGTGCTCTAAATCTAAAGGGTAGAATGCGACTTCATTTCCTGGAACCTCAAAGACAGTGATCTTCTACTAGGTATAAAAGCACCACGTAAATATAGCACCAGGTAGAGTCCGTTCACTACAGCAAACTGCCACACACGGCCTAAACCGTCGTAACCGGCATACACATTCACTAGTTCCATTCGGTACCTTTCTCTAGATGGAATCCCGATTCTACTTTCAAATGCAAGAGCAAGAATGCCGTGAGGGAGCCCTATCTCAAAAATGCAAGGCCAGATCCCACTTTCTTTAATCGAGCGGGCAAGGGGTTCACTCCAGGTTCTTAATAGGCAGTAGGCCCTCGACGAAAGTACGGGGAAGATGCAATTCTAGGGAAGAGGTTGGTACAATCTCTCTAGAAGTATTAGTCCCTCTAGAAGTATTAGTTAGTGGCTTCGCCCTTCAAAGGGCAGCACCATACCTGCAGGAAGAAGAATCCACTTGAAGCCCATAACTATCGTAATTAACTTATTTACAATGGTTACTTATTTACGACGGCATCCGGCCGTTACAAGTGGTTGGTCGTAAATAAGCTTTTGCATGAGACACTCTGGGATATATAACGAAAATAAAAATTTAGCACAATACCCAATATATGATATTAGCAAACTTTCTAAAAAGATATATGATATTAGCTACCCTTGATCTATAGCTTTTGCCACTTAGTTGATCTATATGTGCATTCTGACACTTAGTGGGCTATAGCTATTATTCAACAAAAAACTGTTCCAAAGTTGGACATTGATGATGACTGAAGTATACAAATTAGCTCGGGAGTAATAATAATAATCACATTTCTCTTGGTTCTGATTTAGCATCAACACGTATTTGAGTGGAACCATTACCAGATATCATTCTCCAGTGAAGTCTTCTGGTAAGTTCAATTCTCTTTCTATTATCTCTCCAATTTGCGTTTCTACGGTCATGTCTGCATGATGGCCTTTGGAGCTAGATGAAAATGAAACGACATCAATTTCAAGATCCTTATTTTTGGATATAGGAGATGAAAAATTCAAATATATTTTCTGGTCTGGTAGCAGTAGTAGGCAGCTTTCGTACGAAACCAATTTAGGGATCGTTTCTAACATTACCTCAATCAGATAGAAACACGTGCCTGTTTTCTCTCTCTTTTAACTCCCAAAAAAAGTAGTGTGCCTTTCACTTTTTGGACGAGGAGATTTTCCTTTCAATAACAAGTCTGTGTTGCATATTGCATAATTAATGGCCAGCTTCATTAGAATCCAAAGTTAATTTTCTGAGCTAATTAACGGCCGATCGAAACCATGTGCACAATGATCATTAACCTGTAAAACATGAAATCATAGAGTACAGAAAGGACCCCATCCTCCTCTTACCCGCACACCAGTCCACTTTGGATTGGTCAAGTTTCTAGAGTACAGATCCAGATGTAGATGTCCTTTGATCAACTACACACATACACAAGTATCTTACCTAGGTCAGAGTACGGCAAGGGCGATCAAGTAGCATCTAGAGAATGGGTACATTTTTGTACGGCAAATCATGCATTAATTTGGCCAGGGTAAGTAAAGGCGAGGAAAATCAAGCGGGTTTTTTCATTTTCTTATCCTGACGTTGGCATATGTAGTACCCAAGCCATGTCTAACCAGCGTTTACATGGTGACTAGATGACAGAAGATAGCAGCTACTAAAAAGGATATATAATTGAAGAAACTGTAGTTGAAAAATATGAAGAAATTCAGACATTAAATGGAAGTACAAATTTGTAATGGACACGCCATACAGATGGATCTGTACGAATCTAGCCTACCTGAACTCGGATACGAAGTTCAGATATCTTGACTTTGGCAACAAACTGACGTATAAAATACGAATTACTATATCAGTTACGAGAAGGTGTCGGCTTTGTTGCATCTTGTTTACATACTATTGATTGTGTTCCATAATAGCGTATTTGTGTCCATCTAGACTCGAGTTAATATGTCACCATTTATATGTGTAGTACTTCTTGTAACTTATACTGGAAGAGGGGAAGGAGCATTGAAAATCCTTGGCATTTTTGTAACTCTACTAATATAGTAGGGATCACTTAGCTCTGCCATGGTTTTTTCCTGCAGTTTTTTACTTAAAGTTTGTACATGTTTATCTACACGATGTACTTGCAAGCAGGCCTGTGGCCTGGTGGTAAGAGGCAGTGGTAGCTTCGAGCCCGCTAGGGTTCAATGCCGGATCTGACGCTCGCAGTAGGGATGAACCCGACGTGAGTTTGGGTGAGACATCCGATTTAAAAAAAATCTACACGATGTACTTTATGGTATGCTTGTTTCTTTATAACATAGATACTTCCTGGAGTAAATAAGTAAATCCTCATGCTCCCATCAAACCAAGTTTATATCTGAATTGGGTTTGTGGCCAGTGAAGTGATTCTTTGCAAATAAGCACAATCTTTGTGGGAAAACCCCACATAATTTGGTAAACAATATTTTGTAGACACAATTTTGTCCTTTGGTGAGACAAATTACACAAGTTATATAAGAGATGACACCGCCACCATCTTGAAGTTTACATTAGAAAGAAGAGAGTATAAAGGGTGTCTGGAGCGACATAGACATTTGACATTAGTTTCACATGATTAGATTCAATTAAGTTCATATAATGCATAAAACGCAAATGAAGAAAATGCAAGGCCTAGCTAGGAATGTAAGGTCATAGGACAACATAGAAAATATTAGAGATGATGTGTTTTTGTGGTTTATATGGAAGTATGGGATGTATCCTAGCGGAACTTAATATTTAGTTCCCAAACAACTCTCAAAGGGGGCATAATCTAAGCAGTTGAGCCGTACAAAGTTCATATAAGAGTCATGTGCTCCAATAAGGCATTTAGTCCCAATTTCTTAAAAAGATATATTGCGCTCCCTAAATGAGAACTAGACATACTGTAGAGAAGATGCTCGGGTGACTGCTCTTGTTCAGACAACAAAAGAGATATATACAAGAAGCAGAATAATCTGAGATACCAAAGCATACTCGATCATAGACGAGTTGATGAGCTAATAACCTGTACATAAATCGAAGGAGGTTTAACATGGCGTATGCACAACTTATTTGAATCACATGAAGAAGCTTCCAACAGATAATTTCAATTAAACATGCATGCTAAAATTGTTAGCTAATCTGAAACAAAAAGAAAACATCAACTGAAAGAGCCCATCAGATACCACGCCCAATGGGGATATAGCAGGATGGATCGACAACAGTTGTTGCCTAGAAATTCCATCGGATGAACACAACACCGAACAGATTCCACGGAACATCATGCCGATATAATTGTCTAAGCAAAGGGGCAAATTAAAGGTGCAGGAGGAGAAGAGGAACCAATAATCAAAGCCTGAGGGAAAGGTCGAGCTCGTCGGCGCGCTGGACGCCGTAGCCGTGCTCCGACGACCTCTTCTTATTGCTCAGCCGCAGGGCGCACGCCGGGGCAGGAGCATCTTGCTGCTCGTCCATCTTCGCCCTCTTTTCCGCAGCGACAATGACTCCGGCGCCTCCGGATCTGGCTGCGGTGTCCCGGCCGGAGCCCGAGGCGGCCGCCCCATGCGCGCGCATGGCGGCCGCAATCTCCCGCCGGCGCTTGGCCAGGCTGCGTTCGTACTTGTGCGCGTTCTGGTGACCACCGAGCGCCTGCGAGCTGTAAAACTTGCGGTCGCAGTACATGCAGACGAAGAAGCCTGGCGGCTCTGGCGAGACCGAGCGGTGGAGAAGGGTGAGCTCAAGGTTGAGCTCCTGCTCCATTACAACAGCTCGCAAGGTCTATGTGGTGTGCAGGTGTTCGCTAGTAGAGAGAGAGAGAGAGAGAGAGAGAGAACGTGTGACTTTGTGAGAGCTTTGATTTGGAACTGGAATCATATCGTAATAAGCGAGGGTTAAATAAAGCGCCTATCAGACCAGTGCTGTACTGTTCTCCGCGAGATGAGTTTACAGGAGAGTGGACGGACGTCGCGCACGTTTCCCGTTTGTGGGCCCTCGGCAGCGAACAGAAGAACTGATCTGGCCATGTTGCATGTCGGCCGGATCCAGTACTTATTCAGACAGAATTTGTTCCAGAAAAATCAAAGGTCTTTCTCGTAAGATACTAGGACAAACGAATCAACGCCTAAAAAATATATAAAAACGAGGCCCCACGGATGATACAAGCGCAATATCAAAATCAACCATCTGCACTTTTGGATATCGGTTCCACAAATGGTTCGTGGTCACTTTCATTGGTTAGTTCTCCAAGGTTCATTTCTTTATTGATATATATACTCTAAAAGGACAAGCAAACTAAGCACACAATGTACTTAGAAGATTAGGTTTCTTACAGTGAAACCTGCCTACTAGTCTACCAGGGTTTCATAAGACCCTAGATGCATGATGCATGGCCCGCCCCACCGTGCCTCAGCTCCCGTTGGGTATGTAGCAACGGCAAGCTTTTCACTACCGCCGCTTATGTTACAGGCTCTGCAACGAAACAAAAGCTTTTCACTACCGCTTATGGGGCCGTCTCCATATATCGCTCGTCGTCGATCGACGTGTCCTCGAAACGGCTGCCGAACGCCGGGGACCGGAAGCTCGCTATCAACCTCACCGTACGCCTCGCTTGCGGCTCCCATCACCATTATTAGGTGTTGCCCCCATTGCTGTTATCTCTATGGCATGCATGACTCTATATTGGCGCTACTAGCTTACCATTCTGATTGATTGATCATTTTGCTTCAATTCGCCGTCTTTGAGAGCTCCGGCCGGCCGCGCTTCCTGCTGGCTCCAACCAAGAGCTAGCTACGTATATACGTACGGTTGCGCATGCCGCGCGCGTGTGGCATCTCGAGAGTTAACTTTTGTTTCTTGGTCCTCTTTTGAGTTGGTTGGTCGTCGCCTTATACGCACGGCACCTCTTCCCGTACAGTACATGTTCTTGAAAAGTACAGTACTGTGGAGATGTTGATTTAGCTATGGTCTTTTACGCATATACTGCAGCTCTCCCGGTACAGCTAGTACTTGCACATGGAAAATAAATGAAATGTGTTGAAAAACTGAAAACAAAGATGTGATGATTGGTCGAGTGAAGATCTGGTGTGTGTTACCACCGTCTGCAGTGTTAACAAAAAAAATATACGAGTAGCTGTGAAAATAATTTATCACCGTACATGCAAAATTTCAGGTGTAAAATTTATATATATGCAAGCCACGTACGGCAAGACAGCCGAGAAACTAGTATGTCGACCTTTAGTTGTTGGTTGCGATTGTTTGTGTTCGATCGATCCATGGATAGCACGTACGCCACTTCCACATTCCATCTTGTAACGTTTTTGTTACTTCTGAACCCTTGTGTGTGATGCTAGCTAGATGATGACATGATGCTCTATCCATCCCAACTTTTTATTTGAATTCTTCGTGCATTTATTGGTTGTTAACACACTAACCTAGCCACGGTGTGGCGACACCTGAAGAAGTAGTACTCCATCCGTCCACAATATAAGGGATTCTATTTTTAATCAAAGTCAATCTTTTAATTTAATTGAGCAACGGTATTTGTAAAAGTAAATTGTTTTAAATAAAAAGTCACATGTTATGATAATAGTTTTTATGAGTAATATAGTAATACCAGTTACCACTCCCTTCATTCCTTTATATTTAATGCTGGATGTCAAATAGAAAAAATGGAGAGAGTACACTTATCAATGTTTTTTTTTTGCTATTGACAGTCAAAATTTAAAAGAGTTGTGTTTCAACAAACTGAAAATCCCTTATATTATTAGTATATTTAGGGGCAGAGGAAGTATACGGAAGAGTGTAGGAGCTGGTAAAAACCAGGGTTCCTTCTTTCTTTCGGCCGTTACCTTGATGCTTTGCACGCAGACGAACAGAAACAATTGTGGAGACAAACGTTTGAGACATGCATGCAGGTCACCATTTTTTCACCCTGCGCTGCATATGATGACGTGCTACATCCAGTGCATGGTCGTAAATGTTTAGGACCTCTCGTGTCAGCCTCCAGCTGCAACGACGAGACACTGCTTAAATCGCAGCATTCCGTACCATATTTAGATCGGGTGGCAGATCATGGGGCATGCAGCTCCCGTAGCTGTGGGCAACGTGAGCGTTAATAAGTATAGGACCAGCCCATCTACTGCATGCACGTCCTGTATAGCTGCTGCACTGGCGACTTTGTCCTTTTACGGACGCCATAGCGATGCAATCCGGTGTCCACGTCCTGTCATTTCAAACGTGCGCCGCGCGGGCCACTTGGCCACTTGTTCATTGGCCAACATGGAATCATCGATCAAACCTGTGGGGATGACGAGCCTTTGGCTTCATTCGTTGAGCTTTCCTTTTGATGGGTTTAGTTACTTAGCATGCATGGGAGTTGTGCAAGTGTTTTTCTGTGATACTTCTCTCGATCTGCCGGAGTAGCCTGCAGAGTTTCTTTTTTAAGGAGGGCTAGTGATTTCGAAAGTCGGAGCACGATGCCAAAGACGAACACGAGGATTTACGTGGTTCGGTCCGCCAGAGCGTAAGAGCCTACGTCCACAGGTGATGGTTGTATTTCTTGCGCGTATGAGCGTGTGAGAGAGTGAGTTCGCTGGGTGTCGAACCCTTTGCCCGGAGGCTGTCTCGGTCCTTTTATAGTCCAAAGTCGGGGCAGTTACAATATGGTCCAGGGCCCGACAGATGGCCCCTATGCTGTTTGTACCCTATACATGAGATAGAGCATTTACAGCTATATGCAACGTCGCTGTCGGAGGAGTTACAGCACGCCGCCTGACACGTCGCGCGCCTCTGACGGTAGCAGGTGATGATGCAGTCCCCGTCTTGTCGCCGCGTCCTCTCGCTCCGCGGAGCGGCTTTGTGCCGTTGGGCAGCACTGTTCCGCCATCACGCATCGTCGCCCTGTCTTGTCACCGTAATGGTGAACATCAGGAAGTCGGAGACGTGCGTCGTGAGCCATGCTCCTAGGGAAGGCGCGGGCCCTGAATGCACGACATGAAAGCACATCTTCCTCTTTACTCCTTGGCTACCTGCCTGTTGCTTGTCATCACGGCGTCCGGGTGGCTGGCACCCGGGACGCGCGTCGTCACCGGAGTTGTCTTGCGGAGTAGCGAGTGCCGGGGTCCGGAGTCGTTGGACACGTGGCAGCACCGGAGCCCTCCCATGCTGGAGGTCGGGCCTAGAATCGTAGCACACGTGGCACCTCTGGAGCTCTCCTTGGTAGGAAGGGTCGCCTGGAGCTGTTGCCCACATGACAGCACCGGAGCCCTCCCATGCTGGAGGTCGACCCCGGAGCCGTAGGACATGTGGCACCTCCGGCGCTCTCCTTGACGGGAGACGTGGCTCGGAGGTTCCGGGCACGTGGCAGCGCCGGAGCCCTCCCTGGCGGGAGGTCGGGCCCAATGCCATTGGACACGTGGCGTCTCCGGAGCCATCCTCGGCCGGTAGTAAGGTCTAGAGCCTGAAGACACGTGGCAACCTCGGAGCTCTTCTTAGCAGATGGTCGAGCCCGAGGCCTAGCTAGGGCATGCGCCTTCTCATGAGTGCTTCCTAGCTGGCGGTTGGGCCCAGCCTGCAGGCTGGGTCCCTGTCTTCTTTTGCTCTTACACGCGGGGGTACCCGGTCTTGCGGGTACCGACACGAGCATATATCCAAGTAACTGTGCGCGGGTGAAGCGTGCGTGGCTCACTCACTCCGCAAGTCCGCATAGTAATCGTCCTAAGTTCATTCGTCCTACACCTTAGTCACATAGGCATGCCCTCAATCTTTGGCTATCAGAATCGCAATCATAAACATATAGATCTATAAAAAGAGAGAAGAGATGCTCATACAAGCATCATATGTGCCACACACATACGAGGACAACCATTGTCCTCTACAGGTCAAAAAAATATGGAGAGAGGCTGTCATGTGGTACATAAATAGTACTTTCTCCGTTTCGAATTATTTGAGGTTGGTTAGTTTAAAATATAGTATTGGTTATGGCCAAAAGGAATATGCAAGTGACGAAGAGAAAAGGCCATGTTTGGGACACCCAAAAGGATCAACCAGTCTTCTCTTTCTAGTACTTGCTGAATGAGGTGCATTACTAGATAACGACAATGTACGAAGCAACAGTCTTTTTGCCTAGCCAAGAAACGACATGTTCCTGTTTCACTACCATTAGGACCACGTCAATAAGGATTTGATTCAATTTCTCCCTGATTGGCGCTTGGATCCTCCCGATCAAGTTGATGGAGACCACCAACAAATGTAGCAGGCCCAATTAACCTCCAAGCTAGGACGGCAGCACAACTGCATAGCGGTAAAAGCATTTAGGACCGCTGTCTGCTGATGCCATGGTCGCCATCTTTATCCAATAGATTCACAAAACGTGTGCAGCAATTCTGCCACGACCGGACCCCTGTTTACCCATTTCTCATGCGGCTTATTCATTCCCCATCAACTATGACTCAGTGCGGATAATCATTAACCATTAAGGTGTTACGAAAAATTCAACCTGAAATATCCATGTTTATGGCGCCCTATTTATTCAAGTCTTCTATTATCAGGAAATGTGTATATACTCTTTGTATGTGAAGCAATTAAGATACTAATTTTATGGTTAAAATATTTTTTGGACTGGACATGTAGTAGTAGAACTTTTAAAAGAAAATTGGGTCAAACAAATCAACCTGCGGCCTATTACAACCTATTATTCACGGATGACTAGGCTGTTTTATCTGGTTTAATTATGACCTGCTATAGCCTTGTAGTTGTAACTCATATGTAAATCTCGGTGGTGCATATAGTTTTACACTGGCATAGATCGAGCCTCTTTCGTGTGTGTCAACATTAATGAAGAACAAGGATGTTCAAAGTGGGCGTGAAGGTCAAGGCGCCAACCATGTGGCAGAGCTATAGAATTAGCCTGTGTGCTCATTACTGATGGCTCAAGGCTAGGACATATAGAACGGCAAAAGAACAATACTGTCTACAAACATGTTTGAGTTATGTCTACCAAGGAGAAAACATGTGCAGTGAGCTACGAGTAATTGGATATGGAGGAGCAATTACTACGGCTAATAAATATACGCATGTGCCTTTTGAGTTAAATTAATCAAATTTGTTTGTGCATCTTCAATGTTATGAGCTTTAATTTAAAATTAATACTCTCTTTGTTCTGAAATAAATAATATTTAGGACAACTAATTTAGTTTATTTTCAACTATTTTTTTAAACATCATTTATTACAGAATAGAGGGAGTATATGTTAACGGTAGTACGTACTATGCACTTCTTTTCAATGTATCCTCGGAGTACTAACTTGTGATTCTTATATTATTATTTTATTTGGCTTCCTCTTCCTTTTATTCTGTATCCTATCAAAGATTCGTAGGCTCTCTAGTGGCAGTAGTTGGCTCCCTTTTGGGCGGTCTGTTGTCGCTCCGCTGACAGGAAGGTGTGGACCCATGTCGCGACGGAAACGTCGCTATCTCGATGTGTTGTCGGATCCACAGAGCTCGGCGGCTGGGATTTTTTCCTTCTTGCGGCGGTTGTCCCGGCCGCGCAGAGCATTGGCACACATACCAGAAGCTCGGATGCACGCAATGCTGCGGTTTACTTCTGAACACGCCTAGCCATTTCAATTCGCAAGGAAAAAAACTTGTCCTGCAGCATGAATTAGTAGCGAGATGCTTGTTGAGTGGCACTGGGAAGTGTCCTCATCTAATGTTTTTTCTTCACAGCGAGGATGAATTAAAGAATTTGCTGTCAGCATCTGATTTAATAATATGGAAGCCTTTTTTACCTGCACATGTTTTTTATGGCCTAGAAACATGTGTGCATGATACATATCTGATTGATTTTGTTGTATTATTTGGAGAAAAACTAAATGTACAGTTGTTATCAGCTGGATAGCCATATACAAACGCTCCTGTGGAAGTATAGCGAATGAACGGAATCTACAAGTACACGGTTCTCCATGTGAATCACGTCGAAGATGAGTCCATACCAATGTGCATCCATCCAATACTAGGATTGACATGCGCCATCATATGCATGTGGCAGGAAAACAAGTGACCGTGTTATCACCTATCCTTATCCATTTGTTGGTCAATGGTACTTTTGGTTTTAGCGATTTGAACTAACCAACATTAAATAAAAAGGACCGAGAAGTATTTATTAGTGGTAACAGGATTGATGTTTTAATATTCTCTCAAGTTGCAATTTGGAGACTATTTATAAATCGCAATCGAAAAAAGGACATGGGTTCGTCTATGTATGTACACTTATTTATATTAATACTTGATCAAGAAAATGAGTCACTATATTTTTTATCTCTCCTGACAACATTACATAAAAAGGAGCTAGGAGAATTATCTGTCGCTGTTAATTTGTTTTTACAAAAAAAACTAAATACCCTTACACATGTTTATAAATTGCCCACACTAGAAAAAAGTAGTCCAAAATATCCCTTTACGTGTTTAGAAGTTACCCATCACTGTCGTAATGGAAATAGTTAACATAAAATGCGTCTATAAATATTTATGAATTATCCATCAGCCATGTTGGAGGTAAATCTACATCAAATTAAACAAAAAGATGATAATGCCAAGACTACGCACAGGCACGAATACTGATATAAATGACAAGGTACCACATTACCAGGTTACCTATAAAATAGTTACATTTGGCTCTGGTTTGTAGGTTTTTCATAGGAAATAGAGATGTCGAGTGCTCCTTCGCTAGCTGATGTTTCTTTGCTACTGCCTGCAGGTAAACGGGCTATCTGTCTCCTTTTGCAGGATGTTGCGTCGACCGGAGTAACACGTTGCCCTGGCCTCTCGCTTCCCTTTTCAGTGTAGTCATTTCCAAGGTGGGGTCATGGGATACCTTATAAGTATGTGTGTAATGCATGTGGATGATGATCTGGATTCAAAAGGTGCAAACCTATCATCAACTATCCATCGAACGCGAGGGCCAGCCATGAAGTGTCACAGCAGACAGCTGATGATGGACAAGGCTCATTTTTGAGTAAAGGGTGTTTTATTATATTTAAAGGCATCAAACTAATATAATAGAGTTCGCACCTTAGTTCTGCATAGTTAAGACAGACAGACACAAGAGAAAACATCACACCACAATACGAAAAATTATATCGTAGAACAGTGCCTAAGACGATGAGCGTATGCTAGCTGTCACCCATGTCGGATAAAAATATGTCTTGTCACCAACTCCAATCATGCACACATCTCCATAAATATGTCTCTGTATTTCGAATATTATAGAGATGACCACAAATGGAGCGTGCATTTGTAAATAACATGCAAAAAAGAAGAATGCTTACCATTAAATAGTAAATCATTCTACATAACTAAAGCGAGCCAAATAATAACAATCGCTTCCACCCTGATAAGTATCTTGTATTTGTGGTCTATCCCACATAACCAATTGCCAAAAATTCTAGAAACTGCTTCACGGGGCAAATCTAATTAGCTGAAGGCCTGCAGGACCCATTCCTTAATTAAGCTGGAGCCATTTGATGTAGTTGCCCTGCCTCAGGTGTCGCCTTTTCACTACAAGTGTGGCTGTCATCCTCATCGCGAGACTTATTCTCTAGACGCCTACAGCCTATTTGTAACCAGGAGCTGCAACACTACAGAAAACGCAATCATTTGTAACGGCTAAAATTATTTGCGACGGACGACCGTCGCAAATAAAGTAAATTGTAACGGTTAACCCCACGCCGTTAAAAAAAACCGTCACAAATAGACATCTATTTGCGACGGCTACGACTTTATCCATCGCAAATAGACATTGATTTTCGATGACCAGACTTGGGGCCATCGCAAATTAAGTTGCCGTCGCAAATAAATGTCTATTTGCGACGGCCAAATAAAGAGCCGTCACAATTAACGAAGCCGTCGCAAATTAACGGGATATACATGGCCGAACGCCGTCCCGACTCATACAACTTTCACCGCCGCCACCGCGCCCGCCTCCCGCCGTGTCGCCACCTCCTGCCACCGCGCCCCGCCTCCCGCGCCCCGCCACCCGCCTCCCGCCGCCTGCCACCGCGCCCCACCGTGCCCGCCACCTCCAGTTGCCACGCCCGCCGCCTCCTACCGCCGCGCCACCTCCCACCGCGTCCGGCGTCTCCCGCCACGCACGCCTCCCGTCGCCGTCGCGCCCGCCGCCATCGCTGCCTCTCGGTAACCTCCTCCAGCTACATGCATTTTTTTCTTGTTATTAGTTAGATTTGGTTAAGTATAGTTAATTGAATGTTGTTTTTGAGAGTAATTTGTAATTAATTTGGCAATTAAATTATTTTTTGTAGTTAGTTAGGTAATTAGGGTGTTTATAGTTTAATTTGGTAATTAGATTGATTTGTGACGACTACCCCGCCGCGCCCTGCCGCGCCACCTCCCGCCGCGCGCGCCATCTCCCGCCACCGTGCCCCGCCGCGCCCCGCCGCCCCCGCCGCCACGCCCCGCCGCGCCCGCCGTCGTCGCCATCTCCCGTCGCCATCGCCGCCTCTCGGTAACCTCCTCCATCTACGTGCATTTTATCATTTTTTCTTGTTATTAGTTAGATTTGGTTAGAATATAGTTAATTGAATGTTGTTTTAGAGTAATTTGTAATTAATTTGAAAATTAAATTGTTTTTGTAGTTAGTTAGGTAATTAGGGTGTTTATAGTTTAATTTGACAATTAAATTGATTTGCGACGAACGCCCCGCCGCGCCACCTCCTGCCACGTGCGCGCCGCCTCCCGCCACCGCGCCCCGCCGCCTCCCGCCGCGCCCGCCTCCCGTTGCCACCGCGCCCACCGCCTCTCGGTAACCTCATCCATGTACATGCATTTGGTAATTAGATCGTTTTTTGTAGTTAGTTAGGTAATTAGGGTGTTTATAGTTTAATTTGGTAATTAGATTGTTTTTTGTAGTTAGTTAGGTAATTAGGGTGTTTATAGTTTAATTTGGTAATTAGATTGATTTGCGACGACGAGACCTAGGGTCGTCATAAATTAAATAATTGTCGCAAATAAAGTCCTATTTGCAACGGTCAAAGAAAAAGTCGTCGCAAGTAAAATAAATTACGACGGCCAACCCTAAATGGGACATACACGGCCCCGACTCACACACCCCAAGGCCGCTCCCAACTACGCGGTGGCGGCCCCGGTGAGTGGCATACGCGGCGGCTTCGAGATGGCACGGAAGCGAACCGCAACGGTAACAGTAACAAATAAAGTCTCCAAGCCATAATTAGCGACAGTAACCGTTGTTCGTCCCCATGATGTGTCGTTACTTACAACAAGCTCCTGCGCGTGGACGGCGGGCCCCGACGGGTGGTTTCTCCCGTTCATTCCTCCTCTTTCGTTATTTCCTCGCCTCCACCCTTGTTGTTGAATAGTTGATCCCAAAGATTGAAGAACTGCACCATTTTTGGGGATGCAGTGTAAAATAGGCGAGGTTATGCTGCCAAAATTTTATTGGGCTTCAGGTATTGTGTCTCGTCAGAAGCAGGATAAATCCTGCATATATTAACAATGTGGACGAAGCACCCCATTTAAGCAACCTCTCCATTTTTCAAACGAGAGGCACTACCGTTGGATCGTGATTCGTCCTCCTGCGGTCCCTTCACAGAGAATCGTGATTCGTCCGGTCAGAGTCAGGTAATAAAATCGTAGTGTTCAATTCTGGTTTCTTTTTCTTACTTAAGTAATAAATTAATAAAAATGTCTTGCGGCGCTTGGTACGACGTGTCTTTCACTGGTGAGAGACATCACAGACCGGTGAATGGTTTCCTCGGGTCCTTAGTGCGTTTGCACTATCTCGGGGTCATCGACGGGGTGCCTGCTACTTCATGGGAGGATTACGCACGTGCCCATCACCAGGAGCACGACAACGTTCAGGAGGCCGTATGGGCCAATTTTATGGTAATATATTAAATAAAGTTTCTAAGTTTTAACTCTTAAACTCTTTTAATGTACATCTCTTCAATGTATTCTTTATCACAGGAAAGGTATATTTAGAGGACCCGGACGACCCTCGCATTCAAGTTATCAATATGCACTTATAAGTGCATCTAGGTATCCCCGTGGGTTTTGGATGATTGATGACGACAATTAAGAGACTAATAAGCTAAGATGATCATAACCACAGGATATTTTTAAGACGAACACCTAAACTCTCAAAAAGGAAAAGGATGAAGAATGGTGTCGAAGACTCGAAGAGTAGAAATTAGGGTTTCATTTGAGTCTTTAGTAGGCTAGCCATGTAAGAGTGAGAGTGTGTGTGTCAAGTGCATTGAGATCATAGAAGAGAGCTCAAAGCGTTAGAAGTGTCGAATCCTTAGTGGAGAGTGCTAGTGAGGTAAAATCGGGTAGGCCAGACTTGTCCGGGCAAGTAGTCGGACTAGTCCAGAAGTCCTACGGCTTAGTCCATTTTGGGGCGAACTAAGAGTTCCTGACTGAGTTCGGACTTGTCCGTTCTAGGACGGACTAGTCCGTTTCTCTCTTGGTGAGAGTGTTTTGAGACTAAGTCCATGTAGACCGGACTTGTCCGTCTCTATGGCCGGACTAGTCCGGGCTAGCCAGACTTGTCCGTTTTCACACGGACCAAGAGTTCCTGTGTGAGTTCGGGCTAGTCCGTTCTGAGATGGACTAGTTTGTATGGTTGTGAGATGAGAGCTCCCACGGCTAAGTCATGGTGGATCGGACTTGTCCGCCTCAGTGGTCGGACTAGTCCGTGTCCTCCAGACTTGTCCGTTCTCACCTGGACAAAGAGTTCCTATGTGAGTTTGGGTCAGTCCGTTCTGAGGCGGACTAGTCCGTATGGTTGTGAGATGAGAGCTAGGACGGCTAAGTCTTGGTGGACCGGACTTGTCCGCCTTAGTGGTCGGACTAGTACGGGTTCAGCACACTTGTCCGTTCTCACCTAGACAAAGAGTTACTCTGTGAAATCGGACTAGTCCGTTTTGTGGTGGACTAGTCCGGACTTTGGTTGGTGGCAACGATTGGCTGTCGGGACTTCTATAAAAGGAGATGCCTCGACTTCATTTAGACCCCCTCTGCAACCCTAGCGCCGCCACAACCATTCTAGAGCCCCCCTAAGCCTTCTCTCTTGCCTACTCACCCTCTAGAACAAATTCTTGAGTGGATTTGGGCGTGTGAGGAGAGGAGAACAAAGAACTTCGCGTTTTGGCTCTTGAAGTGATCTCGTGCACTTGGTGTGAGTCTTTGTGATCCGTGGCTTGTAAAATTCGTGGAGTTTTATGGACGTGATCAAATGAGAGACTCAGATTGTGAGCAGCCCCAAAATCTTGTAAGTTCACCCTTGAGATAGTGAAGAACTGGGTTGGCCTTAGTGGCGACTTGGTGACAAAAGGGTTGTTAAACCCGGTCCTTTGTGGACTCCTCAACAAGGACGTAGATTCCTGAGTGGAATCGAACCTCGGGCAAAAATCTCTGTGTCGTTTCCTGCATTTACAATTCATCGATTGCTAAATTGCTTAGGGTTCACTTTGTCTATTTTAATCATGTAGTGTTCCTTGTTACAATCTTGAAAACCATTTTAATATTCTACCATACCTGTCATATTAGATTGCTAGTTATTTTATCCGCATTTTGTTAGGCTACAATCTGAAGAAAAAATCCATAAAAAACAAGTTTTAGATTTTTCCAGCAGGCTCACCGGACTAGTCCGCCCCTGAGCCAGACTAGTCCGGTCCCTGTATTCTAATCTCGTTTAATTAAGTCATTTCAGGTATTTTAGGTTATTTACCCCACCCTCTAGGCAACTATCAGCACTTGAAGGCGAACCAGCACCATGTTCGCACCTGATGGAGGAAGAGTACGCGCAGGTACATGGGGTGTAGTAAATATTTTTTTCTTAGCATTGAGCAAATGCGTCAATGATATTTTTAACGACCTACAACTATGTGCAGGGTCACGTGAGCTGGTTGCAGGGTCGATCCGATGCATTCCGAGCCCTTTGTCGGTACTAGGCTAGTGATGAGTTTAAGACTAAGTCCGAGAGGGCTCGACGGTGCAGAGGGGTCGAGGGGAAGCACAAACACGGCCAAGATAACTAATTGCGTTTAGCTAAATGCATGGTAAGTGTATCTAACTTATGTTTATACATTCATAATATAATGTTCGTATTAACACGTATTGACAGGAGAGTGCGCCACGGGGGTGCCGTCGACCCCTGCTGAGATATGAAAGAGAGATCACAGAGACCCTTCTCAGCCTCAAGGGTGTAGTCAGGCCGCAGTAGAGCGGTTGGTAAGTGTAGAAATTATTCATAGTAAATATAACTATATAGATTGATGAACTTATACGGTTTTCTTGTTTTTCGGGCTAGGTACTAGGAGGAGGCTAGAAGGATACACGACACAGATTTCGATTGGGAACATGAACCAATCGATCCTCAAGCCGCGTATGCAAGCGGAGGTGGAAAAGCCCACGGAAGGTGAGTTCATAAGTCATTTTATCATTTTCAATTCAAAATATTCAAGATATTTTAATTCCATATTACTGATTCTTTTTTTATAGGCTCGCCATATTCAACGGAGTTATCGACTCGAGGGGCTCAAACTTCGTAGTCGTCTACACCGGCGTCTGGACTGACGCGTGGCGAGGACGTTGGCGGCTCTGGAGGTAGTGAACGCTAGAGGATAGCCTCTCTTCTTTCTTTTTCTATTTTTGCGATGAGATGTGAGACACTTTTGTGTTGTGATCGAAGGAGATGTTATATATTTTCTTTTGAATATGCATTTGTGACTATTGCTGCTGTTGTTATGTGTTGTTATATATTTTGTCTCTCGTGTTTCTGGCCATCGAGCCGGGTAGAATGTTTTATTTTTTAAAAAAATAATAAACCTTAATTGCGACGGCTCTTTATACAGTACCGTCGTAAATAAGGTTACTGGTCGTCGCAAATTAACCTATGTTATTTGCGACGCTCATAGTAAGGCTGTCGCAACTAAGTTCTTATTTGCGACGGTCACCGCCTGCCATCACAAATTGTTGTGTCGGGCCTATCCGCTGGGTCCGGGCTCCTATTTGCAATGGTCGGCCGAAGCCGTCGCAAACAACATTATTTGCGACGGTGGCCGTCGCAAATAAACTTAATTGCGACAAAATACGAGCGACGGACGGGAACCGTTGCAAATAAGTAAAATCGTCGCAAATAGATTATTTGCAACGGTTTTTCACTTGGCCGTCGCAAATCGTCGAGATTTCTGTAGTGCGAGCAACGACGATGTCTTCGTACTAATAATGGTCCCAACAGAGAGGGAGCGATATTGGCATTTGCTATATGTGTCATGGAATCGAGCAAGACGATTGTCGTTAGTTGATTTTCTACGATAGGATAACAACAACACGGTACGCAAACGAGTACACACGAGTCAAAAGTAAAAGCTAAGAAAACAACAGCGTGAAGCTATCCGTGCCCTTCTCTCTAGTCTCTATGGTTGTAGGGGTAGGAATCTAGCTAGCTGTGAATCACGACTTGTTGGGGATGGATCTATCCGCATACACATATTATATGGTACGAGCGAGAGCAAGAGACGACCGGTCGGTATATATAGTTCAATAACTATTGTCGGGATTGTAAAATAGAGGAACAAAAAACACAGTAACAAATAGAAAACAGAAATAGAGAAAGTGGCAAAACCACATGAATCCAAAACAAAGGAATGGTGCACTAGATTGATTTGGAATACAGAAATGTAAAAACATATGAACAAAATTGTAATTAAATAAAAATAAATATCCCTATTATTAGTATTTAAGACACTTAAAGTAATTTAATAACCCTTGACTCATTTAATTAGCCACTTCCTTCTCGAAATGACTTCGTAATTTATTGTCTTTAGCTAGTCTAATACCCCTGGTACTCCAAATAGTCATGTGCTAGTGCCCTAGCAGCCAACATGGTGAACAAAACAAAGGAAAAAATCCTTTAGCTCCAACTCATGTTTTGTTTCTTACATTTTGTGAAAGAAATCTCACCTTTCCTTAGGAAAGGAAATCATCATTCCTCCATTCCAAACAGCAAGTATAGGAAACAAATCCTTATGAATGGATTCCTTCAAAATTTCTTTGAATTTCCTTTGATCCAAACAGCCCCTGAACCAAAAGTTTTAGAAATGTAGAGGAATGGAAAGGTTCAGGCACCAAAAAACTAGAAACACACACCTTGTGCCATTAATCGTACGTCGATAAATTAAGCATCTCACCCCTGACACTAGTGTAAAATCACATGTTTCAATCCATCCAGCAGGACACATCGCTTCCTGAAATCGAGAGACGAGACGCGCACGGAGGCAATGACAGACTCGTCCTATCATCGATGGAGCTTAGGCCGCACAACTCTCCTCGCCGTGCACATGTTTCGTACCATGGTGTACTAGTTCAAGTGCAATAAGAAAGCAACATCCATTATGTGCTCATAGTATAGTGACCTGCAGAACCATCTCTATAATATTCATTGCGCACCACTCCTTTAACAAGCCCAGATACACTACATACTCAAAAAGTGTTGTGCTATAACCGTGCAAAATAATAACTTATCATATATATACTATTACAACCATTGTCCCAGAACAATGAAACTATATTTTCCCAAGATATTTCTGCACTTGGAGTATTGCTTTTACTAATATTAGAAACTATCATGCCACAATATATCTTGGATGTCATGTTGTTAATGATGACTAAAAAATGCAAACTACAGATAGTAACTCGTCCATCTGTACAGAAATTGCACATCTGACTTTAGAATTAAATAATAAATCTTATTGCATTTTCATAAAAGACACATCTAACTTCACACATCATCTAACAATTTAAATACAAGGATTGTATTTGATTCAGTAATTCTGCCAAAATGGCAGGTCCAACAAGAAGAGCAATAGTCATTTTAGAAAATAATAGATCATAAGGACTATTTCTACATCAACCTACAATAAGTAAATTAGGTTGTCGATGATCAAGCTTGTGATTGATTGGTTAAGCTCCTCCTATACAACAAGTTCTAACCGATTAGGCATAGTATGAATAACTTGGTGCATATGTAATGCATTGACTCAACTTAGGTAGTATTTCTCAATAACTACTTATTCTATAAATGTGAAGCATAAATATTTTCATTGATTAATTGAACCCAAGGTTCCAATTCTATGTAGAAATAGCAATTTTACTTTCAACTATTTAAGTCTATCCAAGGGATGGAGGTGGTCTGGCTTTGGAGCTCCTATGTTTATTATACGGGAGAAAAATAGCACACATTAAATATATAATATATTCATTCTGCCCTATAAAACAGATAACCGAAATGACTCACAAGTTTATTGCTATTTTTCATATCCTCTAAACTATTCTTTGTTCATGCACTTCAAATTTGATACACCTAATTCAAAAAAGAATTGCCGCCAGGCGCTAGAATCAATGTATGATAACATGTTCACCATCATAGTCTCATGCATGAAAGAAAATGCTGTGGAGTGGGAGCTTACCTAATTATAAATTATAATTTCTTCATTTTTTCCAAAGCATGCGATATTGTGACAGAAATAACTGATCAATATATATATATATATATATATAGAGAGAGAGAAAACTGTATAAATACATTCTTACAAGTGTGTGACTCCTATATACTCCCTCCGGTGCACAAAAAATTGTCGTTCTACACAGAAACCATGAGTGCACAAAAAATTAACGTTGAAGTAGAACCGAGGAGTTTGTCTCGTGAAAAAACGTAATAAACGCGTGGTAATGTGTGTAGCTAGGAATTGAACCTGCATGAGAGGCCTGGGAACTAATGGAGTAGACCAGTCAAGCTATTAAAGAGATTACGATAGTAATGAAAAGATAGTTTATTTAATACTTCCTTGGTATGCGAGAGCATGTCCAAAACGATAATTTTGTGTGCAGGGAGTATTCACCATGAAGAGAAAAGGAAGGATGATAGTTCCAAGACTATTGCTGACAGCAATGCACATAACTCTTTGGGAGCATTCAGTCTCAGAAGAGGAATTGCATTGTTGTCCATTACCTCATTATTCTCAAAAGCAACAGTGACCCTAGAAAGTATTACTCCCTCCATTCTGAAATAAATAATATTTATGACAGTTAATTTAATTCAAAATAAACTAGATTTGTTGTTCTAAACGTTATTTATTTCAGAACAGTGTGGGCAGCAAATAATAACGTATTTATTTATAACCACGTGACTGGTAATGTGAAGTTTTCAAGATATGAAGACGCCTAACAGTCACAACAGCTTCGTTCTCTATATATATTGTTTGAGATTGTTTATCATTTTTCTCTGGTGCGGCCCAATATATGTGTGTACAAGAAGCACCAGCGCAACCACCTGTTACTACCGCCGGGTAACTTCAAGTTATTATGGTTATTCGGTTAATATCTTTTTTCGAAAGCTAATTATTCGGTTAATATCGCTGCTTGGACAACGACAGACGGGGATAATAAGTCAGGTGCTTTTATGCGCAAAGAATAGGCAGCAACCAAAGATGAGCCTAGCGCTAGACCTAAGGCCTACTAGACCACACACCTACACCGACCCATCCGCAGCCCCTGGACGCAATGTAACCACTGATGTGGCTTACCGTACCATCTCCTCATGCATGCTTCATCGTATACTGGCATTCATCAATTGTGTATTTCCATTTATATACTGCTACCTAGTGAAGTGCTGACCTGCAGTACCAATTCCATGTTCAGATACAGTAATCTCAAAGCAAATAGAATATCTATCCTCATCTTGCTAATTTTTGCACTTATAGGCTTCACACAACAGTAATAAGTAATTCTCACTTCTCAGTAAAGTGTCAAAAGAAAATGAAGGATACGGAAGAAATGGAAAGGCAGAAGGGGATGAAGAGGGATCAAGGAAAAAAACAGCAAAAAATTAACCTGCTTGCAGACGATCCATGGAGGAGATTAATCTCAACAGAGACTCAATATAATCATCACAAAAAAAAAACATATAACAAGAACTCGGGGAGAGGGATCAACTGATTGCTCATCTGTTTCGGCGACAAGAACCAAGCGCTTCTGCTAGTTCGTTGATGAGTAGAAACAGCCAATCATAACTTCAGGGACAGGTCGATCTCGTCGCTAAGGTCCCGTCTTGCCTCCGGCGACGTCCTGATCTGTTGCGACGAGCTCGCCCCCGAGCCCCGGGTGGCAATGCGCAGTTCGCTCCCCCTCCTGGCTTCCTCGGCGGCGGCACTGCTGCTCTCGCCGCCCTGTGCTGCGCCGTGCCGGCGAGCGGCGGCCAGCTCTCGGGCGCGCTTGGCGACGCTGCGCTCGAACTTGTGGGCGTTCTGGTGGCCGCCGAGCGCCTGCGAGGAGTAGAATTTCTTATCACAGTAGGTGCAGGAGAAGTATCCTGGTGGCTCCGGCTCCGGCGCCAAGGATGGCTGCAGGGAGAGGTTGAGGTCGAGGCCGAGGTCCCCCTCGCCGCCACCGCCGCCGTTGGGATCCATGGTGCACGGCCGGCCGGGGAACAGCACAGCTGAATGAAAGGCGCCCAAAGCAAAGATGGTGAGCGAATTGGGAGAGAAGCTTAGCTGTTTGGAGGAATCATTAATGTACTATGCCAGTACCAAATCCTCATGTATGCGTATACTACAACGCCAACCCTAGCGAATGTACAGTACAGACAGGGAGGTGTAGGGTTATGTATTTGTACGTACGTACGGTGGTCCAGAGTGACGCGTGTTCGCACAGGACAGGAGACGCTGCTCCATCTTCCGGCGGGTCGAATTCGGTTGCAATATGAGGAAGAAGGATTTGTCACTACTGCAAAAACTATTTTTCATGATAAAGGCACTATTTATTATTGTGGCGAGCATCTGAAGATGAGGTCAAAACACGAATCAGTATGGGGATAATCTGTTTAGCATGTATAAAGTAGACTAAATGCCTCGATAGGCTTAATGAGAGATCATAGAAAAAGACTGGAGACACATGAGAACATCATTCTGTTGGAACATGTACGCTTGGAGGTTGGCGCAAATATGCTGGATTGGTGGTCCTTGGTGCGCCGCCGTAATGTGGAGTCCTGGAAAGTCGGTCGTCAACAGGACAAATTGCTCCATTTGGTAACACAGGCAGTGCCAGAAGCGGTTACGAAAGTAAATCCGGTTGCCTGCTGCCTTCAAATCTCTCTCATTTAGTCGACACAAGTATTGCAACATGTGCCCTTTCCAGGATGCAGGTGCCAGGCGATACCACTTTCTGGTTATTAGCACGTGCAGGTCGATCACCAGGTCAGTAGGCTTGCATATAAAGCAAGACTTCTCTAAAAGTTAGTAGTAGTACTTAGTCCACATAATATAATATTATCATATGCAGGAGTTCTGTGGGTACTAGTACTGTTTCGAAATGATGATGATATACTCTTCGGTTTATTGTGCTAAGTGGTTATGGATCCTCGGCAGATCAGCTGGACCCAGCTGGTGTTGATGTCTATATATGTATGCAAGCAACAGTAGAAGTCCTGATCACGTAACAGTGTGCGGATGTCCTACGCATGGACCAGGTTGTTCGAGTCGAAATGTGTGGTACTGATACGTGATACGTCCGGCAAAAAACACGCCTCAGCTACCGGTGACGAGCTATGGGTCATCTTAACGACATCCATTTCGTACACATGTCTGCCTGCCACCAGTGATCCAACCCATCGATGAAGCATTTCGATTCCTGCTCTTCATCAGCGTCGTGTGTGGAGACTGATGTGTGTAAAAGCTCCTACGCTCCCCGTTTTGATTTGCGGCGCACGATGTGGGTGGATCTTAAGATGCATGAACCCAGGCCGTAAGGGCCTAGCTAGCTAATTGGATGTGGGCCAAAACAAGCCCCAAAGACAATACGGGTGGCAGTGATATTGCCGCCGGTTCGTGTTCTTCTTCCACGTCTGCCGCACCGCACTGCAACTGCAACGCTCGCGGCTCGCCGCCCTGTCCGGCATGCCGACGAGCGGCGCCTGGTCCTGGATGCCGTCTGTGTGTGAGCGTTCAGGTCTGGAGGCCACCGATCGAGAGCCTGTGAACAGCCAGTAGGTGCATCATCTAAAATCAGTACCCTGGCTACTGGGAACTTGGCCGCATCCATGGAAATCCGGTCCGTGCATCAGTATACTGATGTACAGGTGCAGGCCTAAATTAGCTGTGGCTATTTACGGGAATAGTTACCGCTCGTTTTCATGCCCAAACTATGGGTATGCTCCTTTTTTTCGAAAGCCCGGAATTCTCAGCGCCCGAGGGAACAATCTGGAGGAGGTACTTAGCCTGGGCTCATCTTCATCGACGGACGAGTAAGTCTGCGAAGTGTCGTCGGCCATGTCAGGAGCGAAGCTTTCGATACACCGCTCCGAGGGGTCTGACTGTGACCGCATCTCCATGAGCCGGAGCAGCATGGGCGCGTTCGAGAGCAGATTCCTGGCATTGACATCGGCGCCCCCAACGAAGCATCTGCCCCGCGACATGCACCAGCGCACCGATGAGCTCCTTGTACCGGCGGAGGCAGGTCTTCCGTCCCGCCGAGATGTCTTGGGCAATGTCTTCCGCCGAGACGGAGGTGACCCCGTTCACCTCCGCAGAGAAGGCGACCAGCGTCGCGATGAGGGCAGTGGGTACCTACCGTCCGGTGGTGAGCGACCACTTGCATTGGCGGCGCAGTGGAGAAGGATAAGATTACTAATTAGCACTTTACATGGGTTTGCTCCTTTTCAGTTTTAGGTTGTTGCCAACGTAAAATATGCTGAAACTTGACCAAAAAAAAAACGGCTGCCACCTGACTGTTTTAATTTATTCTTTTCAATTTGGATAAAAAGGGTGAAGGACAAAAAATCCAATCACTACCACATAAACGCACAAAGAAGATACTAAACCACAGGCGACCAAGAACACGACATATCAAGAATGTGAAAAAGTTTACTGTTGTTATACTAGCATTACAGATGTGATATAATCATGTCATTAAAATAAAATGTCTTGATCTCTTTATTGCGTATGAAAGCGGTGTGCTAAATGTCAAGGTCATTAGCAATATTAAGATATAATGTGTTGATCTCTTTAGTTCGAATGAAAGGGTGCGCTATGTATCAAGATCGGTAGCAATATTATTAGATGAGGTTCTATGTGTGGCGATTAATTATGCCACTCGTTGGAAAATGCTGTGCTTTGTCGAGTCCCTCGTCAGTCCCTAGAGAATGACAACGAACGAAAAAGGATGCTTGGCTTCGTTGTTTGAAAAGTTCGACCTGACTCGATAGGCTCGCGAGCCGAGCATAATTCAACTTTGATGGCATGAGTATTAATTAATTTTCAAGAAACTAGTAATATTAAAATATGGAAATGATATCAAAAATTAAGATATAAAACGCTTAAAGAAGTATGTGTTAAGGTTATATTGAATCAACGACTCTTTTTTAACTTCAAGCCACAAGTAAGCCGAAAATCATATATATTCACAGTGTAAGGTTGACATTATTATACTCAAGAGACTATTAGTATCATGTATGGCTCTTTTCGTTTGAAAAAAAAACGACACTATAACATTCTATAGGTCGTTTTGATCAACGCGTGCCGTATTGGGGACGATGTCAATATCAAATAAACACGTATTCAAGGTCCATATATACGACAAACAACGATACGTAGGATGGTCCATCTGGACGGCTCGGAAAGGGCGGGATCCAACTGACAACAACATTACGACACGTACGTAGGCTGGTCCAGTGGTACTCTAGCTACATGCAAGTCGACCTGGCTCCCTAGTCCCTACCATAAATGGTAAATTCAGGAAGAGGAGTGCCCGCGATGCAAACTTTCTCGTTACACGCTGGCAGGAAACAAACGACAAAGGTCGGGCAACCTGAGATCCGCAAAAGGATCCTGAAAACGCTAGCACGACACAATAGCATCATGTTTTCTGTTCGAGATCGAGTCATAATGCAAAGATGTGATTTAGGAGGCCCGCCGGCGCTGCTACTAACTTGCGGCGACCTTTTGGTTCACTGTCGCTGCATCGACCCGTCGCGATCAACACATTGATCACGGGTACATGAACTGGACCCAAGCGTCCGTGTCGTTGTGTGAAAGGCGGCAGCTCAAGTCTCGATTGCGTCGGACAGTGTACTTGTGTGTGTGACAAACCTCATATACTTAGGTCGCACTACCAACAAGTTTGGGTTGTGTTGGTCTATCAAAAATGTTGAAAAGTATTAAAAATGCTGAAACGATGTGGAATACTATATTCATCGTATTTCAATAAGAGTTCAATATTTTTTAATATTCCTGTGAAAATGTTGAAACGGTATTACAAAAATGTTGTCATAATACTTTGAAAATGTTAAATGTTAGAAAAATAAAAATATATTGGTTTGATATTGTGAGGACCCACCGTCCCGATCATTTACGGGGACGGGGCACCTCGCCCGAAAATCGTATTGGGTGGTGCCGTGTGATGCGGCACCCAACAGCACACATAATAAAGCATCATATTACATAAATCAGGCGGAAGCTTACAAAGTGTAAATTTTACACATACTTCTCAAAAAGAACTACAGCGGAAGACTATTACAACTCACGTCTCATACCTATGCTAAGCAACAAAGAAGATGTCCAGCCCGCGGACCCTTCTTGCTAGCAACACTGTCATAATAGCAGTGGCAGGGGTTACCCCGAGTTCATCACTCGGAGAGCTCTGAGTCTCATCAGGTACCCGTACATCTCAACGTACAGTTATTACCTGCAAAACAACTTATGCAGTATCTGTGAGCACGAAGCTCAGCAAGACTGACCCGTCACCCTAGTCATGAAACTCTACATGATGAAAAATAGAGGGCTGATTATAGAAGTTCGCACAAACGATGAACTTGAGCTAAATGAGGGTCCTTACTTCAAGTTTTAAGCAACTTTTGTAGCCCTCGCGCAACTTACATCGAGACTCCACAATCAAACAAGAAACGCTTCATCTCGATGTCACTTGCCCGAGGTGAAAGTAACTTTAGTGAGCTATCCTAGACTCATACTGACCTTGCGCCATCAACGTCGAGACTCTACAATCAGACAAGAAACGCTTTGCCTCGACGCTACTAGCCCAAGGTGGAAATTAAATTTAGTGAAGTGTTGATCGTTCCACATCTCCATTATGAGGATTACTCATGAAGCCTTTTAAACTTATCCCAGTTTATTTCTACGTCACGACTCAGTGTACAAGTATGCTCACTACCGCGAGCGACGGTGATTGCAATCAAAAGCACCCGGTTGACACGACACGTACGCCCGTACTCGACGTTGCACACAGCAACCGTCACTGACGTCGTATGTGGCCTCCTTTCACGAGACACCCAAATGTCGAAGCGGTCACACCGACTGGGATTAAGTCTCTCTACGGCAAACCCTCGTAGAGCCGACTTCTCTATCCTTTCAGCATCGGCATCAGACGGTGAGGTATTCCTCGACACCCAGGTTAACATGTTACATCGGTTTCCTGGGTCCCATATTGCCAGTATGCATCCGGTACACATCTCAAACTTGTCCAGCGGGGCCGCACACGAGAACGGGCCTTAATCGACTCAGACATAGACTAGGTCACAGGACCACGTCCTTAACCTTCCATCGACTGCCCGGTCTCCATTCCCAACTATGAGGATCAATTCCCAACTCTTCCGATTGATCCCCCTTAACCCCTTTTCACGAGTAGGAAACTGCCTACTCGAGTTTTGCTTCTTTTAATCCACTTTGTTAACTTGAGATCATCAGTTATAATCAATTGATAACCTATTCTACATTTAAACTCCATGGTTTTCTGGGTCATGCATTTGGGGTGTCATACCATCTAGACTTAATGAAATAAATAAAATGCTAGACGTATAAAGTGAATACAAATAAGAACTTGTAAATTTTGATGCAAACCGAGGCTTGCCTTTGTTTTGCAGGGGACTTATATATATATATATATATGCAGATTCAGTTAGTGAAGATCACTCGGCTTGATCAAGTGCTGTCCTCCTTCCTTGATCTCCCCTCCGATGACTTGAAGTCCTTCACGTAGATGCTACACGTAATGCATATGCACAATTGTTTAATTGTAAAGACTTTGCTACGAGTTCCTATAAAAAGTTTTTAAAAACTGGAACTCTGTTTAAGAATTTAAAATGACACTGGTGCTAGTGGTTTAGGTTTGGATCTAAACACATGATTAGTGCTAAGTGGTTTCCCCCTCTTCTATATTGATCACCTTAAGAGGTTAAACAGCATTGGGGTGATCCAGAGCTCCAATGGAGCTGAGCATTTTCATGTGAGTTCCTTGTCACAAGAAAACCCTCTGGACCAAATATTAGCACTTTTCATTGAGTGGTTTGTTCAGAATAATTTTCTAAGCAATTAAGCAAAGAAGAATTAATTCTGAGATCACACCCATGCTCATGCAAAACTTAGTGAACTACAATTTCAATTATAGCTCATAGAGTTTGCGTGAATTTTCCTAGCATTTTTGGAGCTAATGTTTGCCCAGAACTGATTTTTCTAAGTCTTGGAAGATTCTCTGAAAAAGGTTTCTGCATTCAATTGAACACAGCATCTTCAAAGCTGAATTGCTCTGATCAAATCATCTCCAATTGATCTGAAATTTTTACAGGGGTTCTCTAATACCCTAAATGCTATTCTGGCAAAATTTGAGGATTTTTGGATTTGCCAAACTCCCTCTAAAATTCTTTTGCTGAAAAGATTTAAAGCATTTTCCAGAATTAAATAATGAGTTTCATACAATTTGGGTTGTAGATTTAGATATAGCTGTTCCATACAAATCCAACCCAATTTGAATCACTAAATTTGGGGCTTCCTAGCAAGAGTTATGAGGTTCTGAAGTTTGGGGAAAAATTCTGAAATTGAACTCTGTTTATTTTCCAATTTTCAGAGACATAAAGAATTAACACCACATTTGGACAAGCAAATGAGGTCCAATGCTTCTGAAAATCTTACTGGAGTTCAGGTATTTTTGGAGGAATCCCCTGCCCAAATTTGGGTATTTTCAAATACACAGAACTCCTGGAAGAATTCCCACAAGATTTTCCTTCTATGAATTAATGAGCCAAAACCAGGGATTTTCATAAATATTGGGCTGTACCTCTGGATAGTAATATTTGAGAGGAATCCAACAAATTTTATTTCACTATTTTGGGAGCTTCCTACACCAAGTTATGCATTTTACAAGTTCGAACAACTCTCTGTTTGATTTTAAACAGAACAGTCACACGTGGGGTCCACGGGTCAGGTGCTTCTTCAACCTACCGCCAGAGCCCGCGGGTGCACACCGGCAGAAAACTTGGCATGGCTCGTTCTCTCTCATTTCTCCACCAAATGAGCTCCAGTTTCGCCCTACATGCTCCTAGGAACGTGGCGCAGCTGCCGGGCAAGGTTTCCCACGTGAAAATGGCTGTAGGTGGGTCGGCACCGGCGGGGCGGCTCGGGAGCTCAACATGGACGCGTTCCAGCGTTTCCAAGGCATCTCCTGGCGAGCTACGATGTCCTACAGCATCCCTATGGGTCTAGGAACATGGAACGGAGATCAAATCATGCAGAACATGGCTGCAAACTAGTCGTCACCGTGGACCGTGGCGGTTTTGGCCGCCAGGGGCATAGGAGGGTCAGTTTTCTTTGATTCTCGGCGTGGGAGGGCGCTAGGGCATCTAGTTGATGTGGTTTGAATTGTAGGAGGTATGATCAATCGGTTTGGGAGAATTTCATGAATTAAACACGGTCTGTTCTATACGTGCGCCGGTGCCAAAATTCAAATTCCGGCGAGCCGGCGTCGTGGGAGAGCAGGGGGACGATGGGATGAGGATCAGTACCTCATGGCGCACCTCTGTGGGCTTTGGAGCACGTCGGGGAGGCTTGGAGATGGCCAGGTGACGTGGAGGCGCCATGGCTCTCTTTTGTCGGGAGAAACATGGCTCAGCAGCACGGGGAACGGCCGGGGACAAGCTGAGACACGTTGAGGACGTCGGGGACTCGTCGTCGCAGCTCCTTGGCGGTGCAGCCAGGCACTAACTCGGGTGGAATAGACTCAGCGCCGAGGCAGCAAGCGCACTGTGTGCTTTTGGGTCTCTGCGCGAGAAACGGCTGGTTGCTCGTGTGAGGCAGCGAAGGAGCACTTCGTTTGTGCAGCGCGTGATATTTAGCAGGCAGTGGAGGAAAAGATCAAATCGCCTCGGGTAGCAAGCGTGCAGCAGCTCGCTGGAGCTAGCCCTCCCTCTCGGTGTCACGCCCACAGCGAAGGAAGAACTGAAGTTTGTGTCCTTCCCACTTACAGGTGGGTCCCACCAAACTCTTCTCCAAACAACAGCGGCCCGGATTTAAAATGCATGTGTAAATTCAAATATGCGGATGATTCGAACTATGGAAACAACGTCGCACGGGGGAAAGTCTTCGGTTGTTTGTGTTAGCAGAAAACGGCAATTGAGTTGTGTTGCTGTTGTGGCTAACGATCAACAACGCCTTGGAATTGCCTGCCTTTGGGAGCAAGGCACGAGCAGCAGCTCGGTGGCTGCCTCGATGTCGAGCTCGCAGAGAAGGAAAACTGAGAGTTCTCGGTTCCAATGCTGTGTGGGTCCCACCTTCCCCCTTATCCACTCTCATTTTCTCACAAATATCTCCTCCTTTTGGCAAATGTGGGAAATCAAATGGTGGGAATTCAAATATGAATTGTGTGTGGTTATTTGGACAAGTTTTATCCAAATTCAAATGTATATTTGAATTCATTGCAAATCTAAGTCCATTTGGAAAAATGGATAGCAAGTATCTTCAAAATTTATGAGACTTTGCCTACCCCCTAATTTGGACCTAAGGAATTCAAATATGAACTCTGATCTTTGATTTGCCTGCTGCAAATGAGATCTTTAACACAACAGTTTGAAAACCATGGTGTTACTCTCATTTGAATTTTTGAGTGGAACAATTCGTTCTCAAAATCTGACTTTGGCTTTCTCACACCTATGGGAACTTCCCACCTTGGTCTTTGATCCCTCTTGGGTTCCAAGTCTTTAAATAAATATTTGAGTTTGTGTGAAGAAAGCCCTCATGTATATTATCACATGTGGAAAAAATTTTTAACAAGTCCCATTTTTCATACATGTGAAACCAACTTTGCGCAAACGAGAGTTTTTTTGTATGCATATTTTGGGACCTTTACAGATATCTTGTTTTGTTGTGTTAATTCTGAGGAACACAATGGTTTAAACGGAGCTACAGTCTAAGAGAAAAAATTTGAGTTTGAAGATTGGAATCCTGCACAAGTTCCACTCAGTCGAATAGCAATGTGACACGTGGTGGTTCATCGGAGATTCCATCCAGTCCGCCTACCTGCGTGTGGATCGCTCAATGTTGACTACACGATCTCAAAGCAGGGGACACCTACCTACCTACCTACCTAGCGCCCTACATATATGATCTTTTATGGCAACCAAATGCTAGATTCTGCTCTCGCCCTCAAGCCCGCGAATAACACCTATGTAGCCCACCAACGAATAAGCCCATTCTCCGACACGAATCTGAAACAAGTCCGTGAAGGGAAGGGTTAATTGCATCCGAGTTGTATGCATAGTAAATCTAAGATTTCTTGGCGCTAATAGTAACGAGTATACTTCCGGCCGAAACCAGGGATCAGCCCAAAGGTTACCTCGATCTGGGCCGAGAAGGGTACAAGGACCGCGGCGCCTCGTCTTTCCTGAGTTCCCACGCTGGGATGGGCCTGGGGCCATTCGTTTCCTCCAGGGAAAAAAAATCGTCAACTCGCAATGTGGTACACTGCTTGCTCTGCAAGCGTTGACCCAATTCATGGCGATGTCTCGATTTGACGTCGGTTAGTACTGACAGGTTGCAGCCGTCTACGTCTAAACTTGGAGCAGAACTATAGTCCGTCAGATGCCCGAGTTGTGGTGAATCGTGGCTACTGAAACTTTGCCTCTTCCCAGGCAAAAGGCCGGAGTGAACCGACGCATTCTTTGGCCGGAACTCACGGTGATTATAACTGGATCCGTTGCCACGAGAACTAGGTGTATCAGATTGTTCTCCACAGTTGGGTAGCCCATCCGAAGCGGCGGCATCAGCAGAAACGAATTCCATCAGCTGAGAACCTTGGCGTCAGCTGCGGCGTGATCGAGCTCGCTAGACGTTGTCCCGCTGCCCGCCCGTGCACGATCGCGCTAGCTCTCCTGCCCGTCCGGGCCTGGCAGTTCGGGCAAGCAAGCAACCCAAAACCGCACGCCGCAGCCGAGGCAATGTGCGCGCCATCCCGAGATCGCAGCAGTCAGAAGGGGACGATCGCGAGGCCACATGGAAATTGGAAGCGGACTCTCCAAACAAGAGGAGCCACATCCACATGATGACATGAACCGCTACTAAGATGCATGGCTGCTACGCTAACGCTGAGGAAATAAAAGAAAACTGGAGTAGCCAAGAAAAGTTGCACGCAGCTGAGCACAACAGCACAAAACAGCGGTCCCGCCTCATCATGGGACGAAAGAATGGGGCGTCTCGGTGTCATCTAGTAGCCGGCGGCTCGGACGACAGCTTCTCGCAGCCAAGAATTGCCGGCCGGCGTCGAGCTGGCCGCGACGCCTTTTGCCCTTGTTGGATACGACAGGGGATCCAAGAACAGAACAAGCGGGGCGGTGTCGGATACCCAAATCCAAGCAGGAAAAAGGAGCACCAGAGAGGCGCAAAAGGTCTTGATCTCGGTGACCAACCACGCAACTCGCCCCTGCCGGTCTGCCACCACGAGATCTCTTCAGGAAAACGAAAGTGCCGCCTTTCGGAGTCCTCCAGACCACAAAACAGAGCGAAAAAGCATTGCTGCTACCACAATCACCGCAATCCGAAAAAAAAATCAGAGGCGTCAAGGACATGAATTTTGCCATCTTTGATCTTCCGATGACAGCGTCTAGCAGCCCTGATAGCTAACACATGGACAAGTAGTAGATGGTGAAAGAAGGGCCATGTACTAGTAACCAAGACGAAAAAAAAACAAGAGAAAAGGGACTTTGCTAACAGCTCATGTGCTCCCACTACTGAAATTAAAATCTCTTTTGTTATTACAATAGTGGGGAAACTAACTAGGTAGCTAGAGAAAAAGGCATCTACTCGATACAAGCATCAAAAGGAGAAAGAAATAAAAGAATAATCAAATGAAAAAGAAGTTCCTTTCTTGCATTGATTTCTCCCGTGAAAATCTGGCCACGAAGGTGTGTGTGTGTCATCACCCAACAGGAAAATTTTGAACCCTTCGCTTTCCCTCTCCCTGTCTGCCTCGGCCTGCTCTGTTCCTCGCATGGCTACACCTGTTTCTTGGCCTCTGCCTCCTCGTCGTGTACTCCGTCGCTGCAGCTGTCCATGCCGGCCTTCACTTTCCCCTCCTTGGGGCTCCCCAGAGCCCGCTTCTCCTCCTCTTCCTCCTCATTGTCACCACCGGTATCCTTCCCCGCTGCAGCAGCACCGCTCTCCCGCCGGCGCTTCTCGGCCCGGGCCTTGAAGATGTCCAGCAGCTCTTGCATTGCTTCCTCCTTCCCGTTCCTCCGGTTCTTTATCAGCACCTCGCTCACGTCCGCCGGCGTGATCTCGGCCTCGTCGATCCACTCCTCGAGCCCCCGCATGACCTCCGTGCCGGCGAGGACGTCCAGCTCGCCATCCTGGAAAGCGAGGTAGTTCTTGAGGAGGATCTTGAGAGCCGGGAACGAGCAGTAGCTCATGAAGATGTGCATGTCCATCCGGCCGGACCGGAGGAGCGCCGGGTCAAGCTTCTCGATGTGGTTGGTGGTGAAGACGAAGATGCGCTCCGCGCCGCAGCACGACCACAGGCCGTCGGTGAAGTTGAGCAGGCCGGAGAGCGTGATCGACCGCCCCGCCCCGGCGCCACCGTCCTGATCGATCGTGCCGTCGATGCTCGGCCGCGGCTTGGGCGGCGGTGCCGGCGCGGCCCGGTTGGTGAGGTCGACGGAGCAGTCGATGTCCTCGATCACGATGATGGACTTGGACGTGGTCTTCATGAGCAGCTTCCGGAGCTCGGCGTTGCTGCTGACCTCGGTGAGCTCGAGGTCGTACACGTCGTAGCCGAGGTAGTTCGCCATGGCGGCGATCATGCTGGACTTGCCGGTCCCCGGAGGGCCGTACAGGAGGTACCCACGCTTCCAGGCACGGCCGGTGCGCTCGTAGAACGCGCTCCCGTCGGCGAAGTCGAGGAGGTCGGCCATGATGGCGGCCTTGCGCTCCGGGTCCATGGCAAGCGTGTCGAACGTGCTGGGGTGCTTGAACGGGACGGGGTCCCATGGCAGGCCGCGCGCGTCCATGGCCCCGCCGCGCGCGTTGGTGTAGAGCAGGCGGTCCTGGCTTCGGCGCCGGATGTCCGCGGCCGCGGCGAGGATGTGGTCGAGGTAGGCCGGGAGCAGCTTGTCCCGGTCCCCGCGGCGGATGCGGAGCGTGAACCGGCGCTTCTCCTCGGGGAGCGGGCGCCACGAGAAGCCCTGCCCCTGGCGCGGCGCCACCACGTGCTCCCACGTGACGGACGCGCCCCGGAAGGAGTCGACGACGCGGTCGCTGGCGGCGAGCCCGAAGGTGAAGGAGGAGGCGTTGAGCGGGCGCGACAGGCTGAGGCGCGCCCCCGCGGCCGGCGCCGCCGTGCTGCTGAGGTACAGCTGCACGGCGTCGTAGATCTCGTTGGTGCTCATCCCCTCCATCTCCGTGACGTCGAAGTAGCAGTAGGGGGAGAAGGCCCGCGTGACCCTGCCCAGCAGCCGCGCCACCGCCGCCCGCAGCTCCGCGGGGAACACCGTGTGCAGCACCCCCTGCAGGAACGCGAACGCGCCCATCAGCGACGCCAGCGCCGTCCAGTACTCCTTCATCTTGCCCCTCCCTCTGCCGGGTTCTTGGTTTCTTCTTCTTGGAAGGCTCGCCCGGCCGGTCGTGGAAGGAAACAAGGCTGGACCTTGGAGGCTTTCGACAATAGGTGGAGACGAATTTATAGGAGAAGCCGCAGAAAGGAGCAAGATTTGAGTGCGAAATGGATGAACGAAATGAGATGCGGTGTGCCGCTGGGTGACAGTGAGAGGGTAGGCCAGGCCTGCAGGCAAGGTCGCTATCAAAGTGGAGAGAGAGAGCAAGATGGTCAGCTGGATCTTGGAGAGAGGATGAGGAGAGGAATTATTTGCCGGGAGAAAGAAGAATTCAATGGGGACGAACATAGCGATGCAGTGATACACATACCAAGGGAGATCTTCCTCTCGCTCACGGCTCAGTCACCGGGCGGATATGCAATGCAGATGAGATGTACAGTGTCATCGTAGATGCGGTTGCTGCAACGCTGCAGCTTAACTGCTAACCTTGGCCTAGTATGAAGCTGACGGCATGCGCTTACACTATGTCAAGATCTATGGAGCTTGTTCCTCAAAAATAATATCGATTTGATTGCGCCGGTGCTGATATAGGATTGGAACATCAAGGTACTCCTTCTGTCAAAGAGCAAATATTTAATAGAAGAGATAAGAGTTTGTTTGTTCAAAAAAATAGAAGACATAAGAGTTGAAGTTTTGCGCAGCAGACTGTTTGTATCGATAATGCTATATAATGTTGTGGCACGTGTCCTCTCTCACAGGAGATATACAGCAAAGATTACGAGCAGATACTTTATACATAGCATAGACTAACTGACTCTTTTATATGACATTAGTTACTTCGATTGTCTTAATTTACTATTTTCCATCCGCTGTTATTTGTCCTAGCTTTCTATCAACATCAAAGTGCGTCAACAAAACATTTTTTTATTGCTTAATAGCCTGTTTGAATATATATATGGAACTTCTGCTGCAACGCGCGGGGAATCATCTAGATAATATATAGAGGCAAACCCATTCAGTACATCAACTTGCACCATTTTTTTCAACACGATTTGTGCGAAAAAAAAAACATTGACCAGTTGTTTCCACTGAATAAATAAAAACGTGATGTTTTTTCCGGTCAAAAGGAGAGGGGTCGACAATCTGATACAATAAAGTAGATATGTGGTGAGCAGCTACGTAGCAATTAGTCACACTGTAATCAAATTGAAGGTAGCGTTGATAGAACCAATTAGTCCGAAAGATGTCTCCTTGTTCGAATCATCTAAAATCAAACATTTACCGTGATCTCCCTCACGTAAGCATTCATAGTAAATCCCATCGATCTTGATCATAATTTTAACATATTCAGTTGTTCATCAGTGCTTCCGATACTTATTATTTGCTCCAGATAATCCTGCCAAAAAGAAAATCAATAAGGCAAGAAAACTCATCAAAGTGTCTAGCTATTGGTTTTCAATGATTCTTTGTTGGTTTTGTGACGCAGCATAATACGTAAAAGAAAAGCTAAAGCAAACATTCCTAATATGTCCAGATTTCGCATTATTGCAGACGGTATTGGCAAGATAATAACAACGCCAGCAACGAAAGCATGTCACGATCCAAGCATTCCCCTTGTGTTCGCAGCCAAGTTGCACGATGACAAAAGTACGATTTGGACAACGATCGCAACCGCAAGGAGGAGTCATGAAAGATGCTCCTTTTCCTTTCTTGATACAGCCTCGCTCGACTTTTCTTTGATGTGTTCCAGCTCATGAAACGTACCAAACTACCAGAACTGCACGCGAGGGCGTTGAAGGGCAGGCAGAAGTTTCAAAAAGAGAGAATACGGCAACGTCGAATTCTGGCTACGGACTGCATCCATTTTTTGCCCCAACCATTTCAAAAAGGAATATATATGCTTCCTTCATGTCGACGCAAATTTGCAACGGCAAACGACTATTTGTGGCAGGATTCATTTTCATCTGCGGTATAAGATTGTCTGCGGGTCTCATGCAATGCTGGATTTTTCTACAAGATTTTAGAAAACAGCGCAGACTCTTATGCGGCTATCTGCCTTGAAAGGGAAAGATTTTGGGTCACCGTCGACTACTTCTGGTGTAATCGAACGGCGACACCGACACCCACAAACACAAAAGTATGGTGACCAGTACAAATCAGGCACGAAAAAGAGTACGGGGGTCGAGATGGTCCCAAAGTTTTATCGGCGTGTGGTTGCCACGTCCCCTGATACTTTTACTCTCTTTTCTGGGTATCGATTTCTGAAAAAAAAATGTGTTGGAACTTTTAGCAATTTCCTAAATAAAATTACAGAATAGTATCGATTAGCCGACCCAAACATTCAGAGCTGATAATAGAGGTTGGGTGTGCGTGCGTGTATCTGAGTATTCGTGTCTGTATTGTGTTTCACAAATAAAAGAAAAAGACAATGTAGACTACACTAGGCAACAGGGGCAAAGAAGCAGACTTCACTTGCGAAAGACTTGACCTATATTGATGTCCGTACATTAGTCCTATTAGTCCTTGAAGGCAACAACTGAAGGGAGAACAAGAGGCCTAAATTTTGGGTCTAATCTAAAGCGCGCATCCCTATATTATTTGTTCTTGTTCCTCTGTTTCGGGGTCCGCCAAATTCTAGTAATTTTTAGTCAACCATCGGAGGTCGTACTAAACACCAGCTTCCATGCTCCTAAACTTATCTCGTTTCAGCGCTCGATGCAGCGCGGCAACTACAAACGATGCACCTCGTGACTCGGCCCAACGTTAAGCACGGTACGTGACTGATGGAGCACCCAACAAAACTCAAGGCATTGATAATTTGAAAAACTTCAACCTGCCTTCGATGCGATGAGTACAATCATGGCAGCATAGTTGTGAGCACTGAAAATCCAAATGCGTTGAAAACCCTGCTAATACCTGCACTTGCTCATTGACGGCAGCTTGTCCACCGTACGTATCAGTAGGCTGCACGTTCCAAGTTTTGGGCCCCTCGAATCATGGACACAGCGAGTACAGAACGCAGAGCCACAGCCCACAGCGGGGCAGAGCAGGGGCATCCTATGATGGCTTCCGCTCATCAAGCCTCGGGAAGGCAGCACGCGCTTAGGCATCCATACACATCGGCCGGCAAGCCGTCAAAGACCCCATGAGCAGTCGGCAGTGCTTCATCCGGTCATCATCCGCTTGACCATGGTCTGTCAGATGCTAAACGCCATGAGAGGCACGTATAAAACAGTACTACGATGCAATGCAGCAGTACACACGCACGAGCAAACAAAGCGCCTGCAGGCTGCAGCTGCTGGGTCCGAAGGGATCGAATCTATCAGGGTATCATATCATCATCAGGGCGGCAGAGGTAGGGACAGCGTAGCTGAGCGCAAGGCGTCAGGACATAGGATCCCTTTACGCATTGATGGCCAGCTACTGTGGCCTGCGGCGAAGTGGCAGGCCCCCGTCGTCCGTCCAGGAATCCGGATGGCAGGGCTGGGCGCGCGCCGGCGGCTTTCCCGGTCCGGTCGAGGTGGCCGTGCGCCCGGCAGCGGCAGCCTCGTTTCGTGGCACCAGCACGGCGGCAGCCTCGTTTCGCGGCACCGGCACGGCGGCAGACTGGGCCGCCCCGGCACCCCCAGCGCCGTGAACGTAGCCCGAGACGACAGCCTCCCTCTCGGCTCTCGGTCACGTCGCTCTCTGCCCTCCTCCTGCTGCCGCTGCTTGCTCGGGTCAAGTCGCCGGCCAGGGTACCTACCTTGCGATGGCGCGAAACCAAAGAGCGTCGCCTTGCTGGGCACAGCCTGTGCCCGGGTTATCCATTTCCGAGATGCATGGTTCTCGGTGATGCAGGCAGGGACCACGGCCTCGGATGGTCCCAGCCGGCGCCCGCGTCGCACTTGCAAGTGGCAACCGGTGGTGTTATCATGCGGCGTGGCCCGACCTAGCCCATCATGAAAATCTCTGAACGGAGCGATTGAACTCAGCCCATCTTCAACCAAGAATCATCACCACGAATATGAATCCTGATCTACGGAAATGATTGACTCTGCCGATGATGTTTGTCCGAGCTCCGCTTTTGTTTTGTTCGCATCTGCGCAGAATCCTGGAAAGCTTGCGTACGCCTCTGCCGAATGACTGGGTCGATTCGCTTGGCTCGCGCCGAGAATAATTCCCGCGATGATTGCCCTGCCGTCATCCGTCTGCGAGCGCGCGCGGCCGGGAGACCGAGCGGCGGCAGGGATTGTGCGCCTACGCGATGATTCGCGAGTTCAGGCGGAGACAAAGAGGGATCAGGGCACGGCAGAGCAGAGCAGATCAGCCAGAGAGCACTATGCTAAGGCTGCAGGTGGCCAGCCATGGCTTTGCGCTTCTCGCTTGAGACCTACTACTAGTAGCTCTCTCGGCTTCACCAAAAGCTGTGCTCCGGTGCAGGCGGCAATGCGGCAGGAGACGAGACGCTGCTGCACGAATATTCGCTCGTCGTTCAATGGCGAAATCGAATTCTCTGCATCATCTGGTATGCATTCGGTTTCGGACACTGATCGACCGGGCTGGAAAGTGCCAAAGGCTACTTTCGCCCGTTGTACCAAAGCCCAAAGGACCTCGATGAGGTTTGTTCTCGTGACAGGGTCCCTTCGCGATGAGTTCTTCTGAAATGGCATCAGTAAAGTCTCGAATTGCTTTCGCATTTTTTCTTCTAAAATGAACTCCGTAACGAAACTGTAAGAAATGAACATGACGTCGACATTACAAAAAGATTAAAAGGCTGGTCCCCTCTAGCGATCCTCCGGCTGACTGACGTGTAACGCCCCTTTTGCCCCCGTGATGGTTAGGTGATTCTCCTTGTATAAGCATTAGACAGATGTATTTTTGTACTCTATCCATTCTGAAATAAATAACGTTGAGAACAAAAAATCTAATTCAATTTACACTAAATTAGATATTTTATACGTCATTTAATTCATAACGGAGAGAGTTATATCCAGCAATGAAAATAGTATACTCCCTCCGATTTTTTTCTAATTGAACGTCAACTAAAAGAGAACAGAGGGAGTATAAGGCTCCTAAAAGGGCAGAGGTGATCCAAAAAATCTCTCGCTTGTCAGCTCCGCTCGCACTATTCCTGTTTCTTCTAGCTTGAGCTTCCATTATGGAGATGGAGTCTCTGGCGTCTCGCCCCCTCGTCTGCTGTGACATTTTTTGGACGCTCCAACTGGTGTAAAACAAAAGGTTGCCACTTTTGTTTTCTTCTACCCATGATTCAGTGATTCTGACATAAGGGAATGAACGTTCACTCGAAGAGAAAACCGTCGAGTAAATTATTGTGCACAACTTGTTCGTATTTGATCACGCCAAAACGATAGGCATCAAACGCGGCCGATGAGTAGGGCAGATTCAGGAATTCGGTGTGGGTCAACCTGATTGAGCAGCTCAGGCACGCCGCCAACTACCAATCAACATACGAACATCACCTCTCTCAAGAAATACAAAACTGAACACGGGTTAACTAGTCGTTCACGGCAAGTGATAGAGGTTGGACGGCTTGAGCCCGGCGGTGACGTTGAAGTACCTGAAGGCCGCCGCCCACCTCTTGTTGTCCTTGAGCATGTGCACGGCGATGGTGTCCGGCCGGAAGTTGTCCATGAACCAGTTGAGGTCGTACATCCTCGGCTTGAGGTTGTACCTGTTCTTTCCCCTGCGGCCGATGTTGAGCCACTTGCCGACGAGCAGGTCCTCAGGCCCGTGCGTGTCGTTGTGCCGCAGGATCTCCTGGTTGCTGGACACCCACTCCGCCACGTCCCACGACACGACGTACCCCATCCCGTGCATGAACGGCATCGGGTCGTCGCCGACGGCGAAGCCGTGGCCGAGGTACACGTCGTCGCGCGGCTTGCCCCGGAGCTCCTCGGCCAGCGCGGCCACGCGGAGGTACGTGTCGTCGTCAGTCTTCATCACGTAGTCGTAGGGGGACGCCGCGAAGAGGCGCGGCACCGAGGAGAGGTACTCGTGCGTCTTGCCGTCGTTCATGTTCTCCGTGCAGTTGAGCACCAGCACGTCGCCGTGCCGCCGGATCTCCAGCGCCAGCAGCGCCGCGTCCACGGGGTCGTCCACGCTGCAGAACACGAACCGCACGTCCACGCGCGCCACGCCCGCGGGCGGCTGCGGCTGCAGCGCGTACGCCATCCGCACGACGTCCCGCCGCTCGCGCCGCTTCGGCATGGTCAGCACGCCCACCAGGAGGCTGAACTCCGGCCGCGCATCCTCCTTGATCTCGTCGGCGCCCGACGCGACGGCGTACCCTCCGTCGGCGTCCGTGCTGCGGCAGAGGAGGCCTAGGCCGTCTGAGCGGACGTGGGAGGAGCCGAGGCTCGGGAGCACGAGCAGCACGGCGAGGAGGCCGAGCGGCACGAGGAGCAGGTACGGGGTGCAGAGCGACGAGCCGTGCAGCCCGTGCGACGAAGAAGCGGTCTTCATGGCGGACATCCACGCGCGCTCGCGTTCGTCCGTTGTGCTTCTTCTAACCTCGGTCGCCGGGCCGTCAGCTTATAAAGCTCGCGCCAACCGGCAGGCAAGCTCGCCGACATGAGCGAACAGTCGTGTCGAAGTTATGGTTGAAAGGTCCGAGATGTCGTTTTCAAACGGGGATCGTTACTTGACGAGCATCCACCGGCGAAAAGAGATCGGAGCATTCGATCTGCACGTTCTATTGCCATTCGGCTGCTAACTCTTAATACTTTCTTAGTGCATGACACGAGATGTTTCAACGCCCAAGGGCATGTGAGGTGGCAGTCTGAAATACGTCTGCTGAACTTTATTTAATCGCAGCCAGTTGCAGACCGGAAGACCTCCGAGATTTTTTTTCTCAATCAGCTCTCGTGGCTTCCCATTGACAGCTCAGGATAATCAGACAGAGTCACAAGCTATCATTCATAAATCATACAGATTCCAAGCAAAAGAATAGGTATTGGCGTAGCATGAAATGGGCGTTGCTTATTAGTTGCTTGCAGCTTGTTTGTGTGACGGCAACAAGGGCACGGATGTCTCCGGGAACAGAATAGTGTGCCGGTTACCGCTTACTTGACGGGGTACATTTTAGATCATGGGAAGAGTTTCTACGGCTTTTACATACATGAACCTCCGGCTCTACCACTTTATCCATGTCCTCCTCGATGTCTCCGGCCTCCACAGACCACTACCGCTGCCTCCGTCGTCTAAATGTGGCGGCCATGGACACTGCTTGGGAGGTAAGTGGCGTCCCTCGTTGGAACATTTTCCCCCTTTCTAGAGATGTAACCAGCGCGGGCCTGCCCACAGCGCCGTTGGCTCGACCCGCGCCGCAACCCCGCTAAGGCGTACACAACAGGCCGCTTGCACATAACGGGATCGGCTGCTCGCTCTCTCTTCGCCCACGGTGCCGCAAACCCGTAACTTCGCTCGCAAGGCCGCAGTGGCGACGCAAACTTTTGCTGAGCTGCGACTACTGCTGCAGCGGCACGTACGGCACGCCGGACGCATGCCACCTCCGTCTTCCAGTCGGCGTGCCCGCACGCTTAATGCTACGCCTACGACGACCGCACCAGCACCTTCACCAGCAGGGCCGACGACTACACCATCGCTTTCTGCCTCTCGAGTCGGCTAAGCAAGCAAGCGGTCTCGCTGCAGGCTAACGGCTAAGCCAGGGATTATACGCGCGGGCTATACAGCTTACGTCGGACTGCCGCGTACGCCCGCACCGAATTTGCGGCGCGTGCTGGACGAGGAGCGGGCGCCCAGCTTGGTTTGCACCCGTACCCCTTCCATAGCACCCACCTTGCTACTTTCACCGCCGTCCTTACCGAATCCCGCTCCGCCACCTGCCATCACGGTGTCGACGTGTGCGCGATTAGGGTTTTGGATGTGCCGTAGACGCGATCGCAGATGATGCGGTCCAGGGTAACACAACGCCCACTTAGATGGACTGGCCTAGCCTGACCCCACCTGCTTCAAAATTTAAACGCGCGTAGATTCCGGATCAGCTGCAACTCTCTCTCCATGAGGATCGACGGAGTCCCCTTTCCAGATCGGTTGTCGGATTGATCAGCCGGTGGTGTGGATTGACGGGGGCAAGTACCCAATAACTCGTTCAGACAATCACCGAACTTGCACGCCGGTGAGGACCGTGGCTTTGGTAACGGTCCGCATCATGCATGGTTTCACCATGGTTGACGCTCATTGAGCTGTCTTGTCGACAATGTCCACCAGTGATGAGCCTCTGCATGTTGCACAGATGCACTCACTTCCTTGTTAGCATCCGTGTCGAGTTTGAAACTCGGACGTGGGTGGGCAGGTGCAGGTTCCACCACCTTGAGATTGGTGGGAAAAAAAAAAGAAAGGAAAGAAAACCAGGAATGTCTCCAGCAGGAACTTCAACAACCGTTAGGATGGGGTTTCACACACCAAAAGAAAGAAACTTAAAAAGCGCGATCCCCGAGATTATTCGACTTGCACGAACGTTTGGAGCGGTCAACTAATTACCCATCCTCAAAGCCCATGATACAATTGCTCCCCCACTAACTCGAACTCTTCTTCACACACATGGTCCGGTTGAATGAGAGAAGAACTAAGATTTTTGACACATTGGCAACTGATTAACACGAAAGAGAAACAAAAAAAAAAACGGTTCGATCAAACGCCCAGGGACGGCAGGTGGTACAGGTCCGACGGCGTGACCTCGGCGGTGACGTTGAAGTATCTTAACGCCGCCACCCACCTTCGATTGGTCTTGAGCGTGTGCACGGCGATGGTGTCCGGCCGGAAGTTGTCCATGTCCCAGTTGAGATCGTACATCCGCGGCTTGAGATCGTACCGGTTCTTCCCCCTGCCGGCGAGGTTGAGCCACTTGCCGACCATAAGGTCCTCGGGCCCAAAGGTGTCGTTGCGCTGGAGGATCTCCCCCGCCGTGGCCACCCAGCTCGCCACGTCCCACGACACGACGTACCCCATGCCGTGCATGAACGGCATGGGCTGCCCGCCCATGGCGTAGCCGTAGCCGAGGTACACGTCGTCGCGTGGCCTGCCCCTGAGCTCGTCCACGAGCGCCGGCACCCGCACGTACGTGTCGTCGTCGGTCTTCATCACGTAGTCGTAGGGCGCGGAGGCGAAGAGGCGCGGCACGGAGGAGAGGTACGCGTACGTCTTGCCGTCGTTCATGTTCTCGGCGCAGTCCAGGACCAGGACGTCGCCGTGGCGCCGGATCTCCAGCGCCAGCAGCGCCGCGTCCACCGGGTCGGTCACGTTGCAGAACACGAAGCGGACGTCCACGCGCGCGCCAGGGGCGCGGGGCTGCAGCGCGTACGCCATCCGCACGATGTCGCGCCGCTCCCGCATCCTCGGCATGGTCAGCACGCCCACCAGGAGGCTCAGCTCGGGCCGCTCCCCCTCAGCAGGCGGTGGGGCGGCGGCGGCGGCGACGACGACGTCGGCCCCGGCACGGCGGGCGCAGAGTGTAACGAGGCCATCGGGCCCGATGCGGGAAGGTCGGAGGGACGGAAGCGCGAAGACGATGAGGAGGAGCGCGAGGGGGGCGAGGAGGAGGTAGGTGCCGGTTGATGGCGGCTTCATGCTCGCGTTGTTGGGGTTGACGAAGCGGGAGCGCGCGTGCGAGCAAATCAGGGCGACACGTTGTGAGCTTATGGTTGAGCATATGCTGGCGCAAGTAGGAGATGATCGCCGTTGTAATAGTACTCCATTTTGCTGTAAACAAATGATCGTTGAAGTGTTGACGAAGAGAGGACTATTATGGTATTCCACGAAGGATGTTGTGCGACGGCTCGATCTGGAGCCTGCAACATGAAATTTTCAAGACGCGGCAGCTAGCGTGAGAACTCGGCACCACAAGTCACTGACTCAGAGCCTGATATGCATTTACAGTTATTACAGCCGCGAGATCTGATGATACATACCGAACTGCTCTTCGATCACCAATAACGCAGCATAAGTTTTTTTTTAATTGCAAGTGTTCCGTGATATGCGATTATTGCTACATCTTGGGTATCTTCGCTGATCGAAGAAAATGAAGGTCCCGCGACGGAGAGAGGCTAGACGGTAACAGGGCGCACGTCGAGGAAGAATGAAAAAAAGTCTTGCTAGCCTGTCGCCGGTGTAATAATATGGAGGGTCAAAGCGAACCGGCCGCCGGAGCAGCGTGCGCTGCAGTTCCCTTCACGACAGCAGCGCAACGTGACCAGACCATCTACCACCCATCACATTCGCAGCACATGCTATATTGCTATGCCACTGCGAAGGCTGCAGGAAGCATCAACGAAACGAAGGGGCCGTGCTTTGTGCTCCGACGATCAAATGCTCGGCCTCAATAAAGGAAAAAATGTATAATTCTTTTCAAAATAAAAGCAACGATGATTACTCACAAGCCATTGCAAATCTCACCAAACCCGGATCCGTCATCACAAAACTAACTATCAGGTTTGTGCCGTTGGGCTCGCAACACCAATCTCGTTCATGGCATCCACGTCATTTTCAGCATCATTTTTTTGTTTCCAAAATGACCATAGTTCCCTAGTATTCAACCTCGAGCTCCAGCGGCGGCGCGGTGCACAGCGGTGGCGCGTCAACGGGCGCCAAGACCTGAGTCTGTCGTTGTCAAAATCCACAGTGGCACGGTCTTCTTCTGGGCCGGAGACTCTGATCATGCGTGCGGTGCTCGTCCGCTCTTGATAGCTGATCCTGAAAGGCGACACCACCAACTGATTCCATCCAGGGAATGGTTCGTGGTCGGAAGGCACCCACCACCAACATCGGCAGTAGAGGATTGAATCGAACGTGGAAACAAACAAAAATCCCACCTAGTAGTTGTCGATACCTTGTGTCAGAATTTACACATCCCGGGAGCACAAGATGTTCCTTCCATTCCGAGGACGGACTCGGTTGCGATTTTCCACAGACGCGGTTGCGGGGAGGGAGCGCGCGGCGCGCTGGAAAAGCAAGCCGGCACGCACGCGGCCGTTGAAATCCATGGTTATTCGAGAGACGAGGAAGTCGTCATCAGCCAGATGACGAGGTAAAAACGGAGTTGGATCCCCCGACCGAATCACCGCGACGGGACGGGTAACCGTCTCTTTCTTCCTCCTTATGAGGTAACCGCCCTCCACGTCACGGGTCACCGGAAGCTCCAGTCCTGCTCGCGGGTCTCCATCACAACTCACAGTCACACGAGGGGGCCGTCTGGTTCCGATCAGGGAAGGGGCCAAAAAAAGGAGACGGAGCAGCCCAGCGGACACGGCCATCAGGGGCGGCCGAACTCGGAAGCAGACGAATTCGGCGGCGACCGATGCTCGCTTCCACGGGGAGGTGACACCAACATCATGCGGAGGTTCCGTAGTTCGGCTCGTGCGCGCGGTTGGGAGTTGGGACGTCGATATCGGGGGGACAGGGCTGCTACGAGCGCGGCTGTTTCTGGCGATGCGATATCTGCCCCCATCAACGGAGAGGTCCAGCTCTGCAAGGCAACGCACGCTTCTCGCGGGACCCGGATCGTGTACCTAGATACTACTACCATTGTACGTACCGTTTGCTGTGACCAAATCCACCACGGCCCATTTGCTTCCGTCACTGCTCGCGGGACCCAGCCCTTGCACTGCACCATTTGTATGTACCGGTTGCTGTAACCGTAATTAAAATCCGGCTTCTGTCACCATACCATTCCGGCTTCTGTCACCGCTAGTGTGATGAACAGAGTCACGCTGCGACAGTAGCAAACCATTGAGGAGACCACGTGATCTAAAACCAAATTGTGGGGGGTCAAGAGATCTACTGCCACTCGTTATAATTTGCTGCACAAACATTCAGATGTTGACATCATATTCAACAGTACACGGTACGAGCTCAGCGGTCAAGACTCGGAGGTGACGGGATCTCACGACGCTGGTCACCGACGCCTTATGCAAGCTCGGCTTGCTGCGTTAGACAAGCCTGGCTAGGTTCTTGCGCGGGGAGCCGAGTCCCCATCCAGCCCAAGTTTAAAACACAGACTGGTAGGCTGCACCCCCCAAAGCTAAGGTCCAGTAGCCCCGACTCAGCCCAGTCCAAACCTCCCAACGGAAAAACCCAAGAAGGTCGAAGGTAAACAGGCTCAAAACCATCTGCGTCTAGCTTCGGGAGGCGAGTACCCGCCACGCGGTCCCCGAAATTTCCGACCAGAAACCCGTCCCCGAAATTTCCCACGGGATTTCACCACCTCCCCGCGCGCTTCGCCATCCCGAAAACACAAACCCCACACTATCCTCGATCCGCACTTCCGCTTGTCCACCAATCAGAGCCAAGCTTCTCGCATCTGACGGGCCGCACTGTCCACAGCACCCTTCACGCTGATCCCACCATATCCAACGGCTGCCCACTCGTCTCCCTCCTCAATATAACGCCGTCCACCCGTCCCATTGACGATCCATCCACTGCTCTCCACAGAGCCTCCAAAAATCCCCAATTCGTCCGTGACAGAAAGAGTTCTTCGGCGGCCGGGAGATGTCGGGGCGAGGCAAGGGCGGCAAGGGGCTGGGCAAGGGCGGGGCCAAGCGCCACCGGAAGGTGCTCCGCGACAACATCCAGGGGATCACTAAGCCGGCGATCCGGAGGCTGGCCAGGAGGGGCGGCGTCAAGCGCATCTCCGGGCTCATCTACGAGGAGACCCGCGGCGTGCTCAAGATCTTCCTCGAGAACGTCATCCGCGACGCCGTCACCTACACCGAGCACGCGCGCCGCAAGACCGTCACCGCCATGGACGTCGTCTACGCGCTCAAGCGCCAGGGCCGCACCCTCTACGGCTTCGGCGGCTAGGCCTACGCGCCCCGTGATTAGTGATGGTCTTGGTCGTTGGGGATCCTCGTTGTCCTAGGAATCTGTTACACTGTCTGTTGCGTGCGTTCCTAAAGAAGTCATTGTAGTGTCTAGTTTGACACTTGACGTGATTTCTGAAGAAATTCTGGTGCCAGTTTCAGCTTATGATTTCTATTAAATTTTAGTGCAAGTTTCTGTTTGTCTCGTCGATCAGGGAAGGGGCAAAAAAAGTAGACGGAACAGCCCAGCGGACACGGCCGTCAGGGGCGGCCGAACTCGGAAGCAGACGGATTCGGCGGCGACCGATGGTCGCTTCCACGGGGAGATGGCACCAACATCATGCGGGGGTTGCGTCGTTCGGCTCGTGCGCTCGGTTGGGACGTCGACATCGTGGGAACAGGGCTGCTACGAGGCGGCTGTTCTGGAGATGCTCGCCCTTTTGTTCCCGTTACTTCTTGCGTGACCCGGCTCGTGTACTACGGATATACTAGTATACCTTTTGTAATACCGTTTGGTGTGACAAAATACGCCACGGCCCTTTTGCTTCCGTCACTGCTCGCGGGACCCAGCCCGTGCACTGCACCATTTGTATGTACCGGTTGTTGTTGTAACCGTAACTAAAATCCGCCAACGCTAGTGTGATCATGTAGGACTTGTAATAGACCCTGAAAAATAAACTATTTACGAGGAGTATCAGATTGGATTAGGATCGTGTTGAATTTATATTAACTTCTAGTCTAATAAATAATAATGGTCTGTTTAAGGTGGGAGGTGGCCGGTGAGCCAGAAAACGACTAGAATGCAAACAGTCATTTGGTGCAATCGTACAAAAATCTCTTTTAAACCACACAATTTATATTCTGCGGTGAGTATATTTTTTCACTTAAACCCTCCCACCTGGTAATATAAGTTGAAAGAGTTGAATTGTGCAGGTGAGAGGGTTTAAGTGTAAAAATACACTCACTTAAGGATGTAGATCGTATTGTTTTGAAGGGATTTTTATACGTTTGTACCAAATGCCTGTTTGTATTCTAGATGTTCCAGTGATGCAAGCTCTATTACTAGGCCTAGTTACAAGTTCTTGATGAATATTCAGAAGTTTTAACGAGATGCTCCACTCAGCATATTCATCAGTACACAGTGCGAGCTCAGCGGTCAAAGACTTGGTAGGTGAGGAGATCTAACGCCGTAGGCCACCGAGGCCTTGTGCAAGCCTAACTAGGTTCTTGTGCAGGAAACCAACCACGCCCATAGTGCAGACTCGAGTCCCATCCAGCCCATGTTTATGTCGTGTCCCATGGCCGCCGGCTCGCCGGACCGACGACGTGAGCACCAACTGCGGTGGCTGCCGGAGCAGACGGCGAACTCACGAGAAAGAAGACGAGGTGTCTGTTTCTGATTTTTCTTTGTTACCCTCCCGGTTCCCTCGACCCCTACCTTAATTCAATAGACTAAGCCCAGCGGCCCAGCCCACACAGGTATGACATCTCCCCCTGCCCTAAAATGTGCTTGCCCCCAAGCACCTATCTCCTGGGCAGGAGGCTCCACTCATTTTACAGAATTGCTCTCATGATGCTATGTTATCCTCCTCTGTCTCCATTGCACACGTTCCACTGATACATGCTTTTTTGAGATCTGTATCTGCATACCAGATCATCTGGGTTGAAGACATGCCATCCTTCCAGCGGATAGCCTTCTAGCTGTGTAATAGTAGATAGCCTTGCCCATCTTTAAAGACTTTTTTTTTCATTTTAACATTGTGTTTCTGCCAATAAAACAACACCTTAATCCCTTGGTAAGATACATGAATCCATGACTGACCACCTTTTTGTACCCATAATCTGCATGTTTCAGAGTTCAACCTTGCCTTCTGCAAGACATACAACCAGACCAAGCAATTTCTACTAACCCAGATAATACTTGATCTACTGAGCATCCTAGCACCACAACTAGACTCAGCTGTGAGTTCAGATTCTTTTGACTCTTGAATCAACTCATATGAAATGGTAAATGATGAACACCCAAAAGAGAAGTGGTAAGCAGTATTATACCAAAGGTCTTTCCACATCTGAACAAATACGCTTGATGGTGATAAAGGCTGAGGCTTCTTATGCAGAAGTTCTATCACAAAATGAAACTGTTGCACCACTACTATTGGTAAATTCTGTTCCAATTTCTCCATTTGGTGGTCCTGGGAAAAGTCAGTCCCTTTCTCCTTTGATAACTCATCAACTTGCATGGACTGCAGAACTGTATTAAGTTCAACCCTCCTCTCTTCAGCCCAGTTTTGCATAAACTGCTGAGCATCTGCTAGCAGCAATGTTGCATTAGCAGGAATAAGCACTTGAGATAAAACAGGGTCCTCTTTTGTTGATGCTTCAAATGCTTCCTTGTACTTGGTGCCAGCCACAAGGGGACTCATATCAAGAGTAATAACCTTTTTATCCATGTCAGAATCCATCTTAAGGAAATTTTTATCAAACTCATAACTCACATCAAAGCAGTCCATGAATTCAGTTAGAGGATCCTTGTATGAAGAGATATAACCTCTGTCAAGTTTCTTGCTACCCACAACTTCAAGCTCATTATAGTGATTTTTGCTAACTGCAGTTGTGGCGACCTCCTTTTTACTAAACTTTTGCATGGCCTTTGTGAGGACAGTAGCACCTCTAATATGTCTGATCAGATTAAGGCTACCTCCAGTCTGCATCGTGTTCCCGAAAGGTGAAGTCCCAGGTTTTGCCATGGTTGGAAAGTTGTTGATCAGGTCTTCCTCAGTAACCTCCTTGGAACCACAAAACCATACATCCTTATCTTCAACAGTAATATCCTCAGCCATCTCTTGTTCCCCCAAAGATGTACTCATCCCTTCTGCCTTAGAATCATCACAACTCTTACCAGAAGACAATGTTGACTCCTTCACACCCTCAGAATAATCAGCTTCCTCACCATCAGACTCATCCCATATCACATCCTTTATATCATTCCCCTCTACCTTTGATTCTTCCAAGTACAACCCATCCCTTGCTGCACCATTACCCCCATTATCATCATCATCATCATTTGAGAACTGCTCCCTCTCAAATTGTTCATTGTTTTGTGATAATTCCTGAGGCCAGGCACGCAATAATCTTTCAGCAACCATATCACCAGAAACATAATCTCCACTAGCACTTTGTTCATGTCCAAAATGGAACTGCAGATCTCTTAACTGCACATCAACCACACTCTCATGTCCCCCACATTCCTTACAATCATCATTAAACTTCTGCCTCTGACCTTCACCTTCCCTTCCATTCTCTGTCCCACCTTTCACCTCTAGAAAATAGTAGCTTGATCTCATCAGTACTCCCTGCGTTCCATTGAGATTATTAAGCTGTTGAGTGATGTTGTCCAGCGCCTTGCATAGACGGACCCACCGCTCATCTTCATCACACATCGCTGATGACGAAGATGGTGTAGTGGTCGCCGCAACCGCTGGAGATGCGGCCGAACAGGAGCTGAAGAGTGGCGAAGACGTGGTGGATCGAAACAACGACGAGCCTGTGGCGACCCCAAACCCTAGGTCTGGTGTAGAAGCCGGGGTAGAGGAAATGCTCGACGTGGCAGCCCCGGAGAACAGAGAAGTGAACACCTCGCTAGTACGGAGCTGCCTGGGCAATTTGTCGAACACCCTGATGGCATGCGTCGACGAGGTGGTCAAGGTAGGCGGTAAGAGTGGCAGCCTGATTGACGAACCCCGAAGATCTCCTCCTTGGTCAGCGCGACGTAGAATCCCCTCTTCAACGGTGGCTGGGACGAGCCCGCAGCACCCTGCGGCTTCTCCTTCTACGGCGACGGCGTCTGCGGATGTGGCGGTGGGGAGTCGGACGTGACCGAGGAGCGCTAGGCTCTGATACCAATTGTCGTGTCCCATGGCCGCCGGCTCGCCGGACCGACGACGTGAGCACCAACTGCGGTGGCTGCCGGAGCAGACGGCGAACTCACGAGAAAGAAGACGAGGTGTCTGTTTCTGATTTTTCTTTGTTACCCTCCCGGTTCCCTCGACCCCTACCTTAATACAATAGACTAAGCCCAGCGGCCCAGCCCACACAGGTATGACAGTTTAAAACACAAACTGGTAAGGCTGCAGCCCCCAAAAGTCAGTAAGATCCAGTAGCCCGACTCAGCCCAGCTTAAACCTCCGAACGAAAAAATACAAAGAAGGCCGAAGCTAAACAGGCTCAAAACCATCTGCGTCTACGGTGTAGCTTCCAAAGGCAAGTACCCGCCACGCCCGAAACCCAAGTCTTGCTTTCCCCACCAGAAACCCGTGCCCGAAATTTCACACGCGATTCTCCCACCTCTCCTCGCGCTCCACACCTCCGAAAACCCAAACCCCACGCCTTCCTCGATCCGCGCTTCCGCTTCTCCACCAATCAGAACCAAGCTTCTCGCATCGGACGGCTGGAACAGTCCCCAGCATCCTTCACGCGGATCCCTCCACATCCAACGGCTTCCCACTCGTCTCCCTCCTCAATATAACGCCGTCCACCCGCCCCCTCCACGATCCATCCACTGTTCTCCACACAGCCTCCAAAAATCCCCAATTCGTCCGTGACAGAAAGAGTTCTTCGGCGGCCGGGAGATGTCGGGGCGCGGCAAGGGCGGCAAGGGGCTGGGCAAGGGCGGGGCCAAGCGCCACCGGAAGGTGCTCCGCGACAACATCCAGGGGATCACTAAGCCGGCGATCCGGAGGCTGGCCAGGAGGGGCGGCGTCAAGCGCATCTCCGGGCTCATCTACGAGGAGACCCGCGGCGTGCTCAAGATCTTCCTTGAGAACGTCATCCGCGACGCCGTCACCTACACCGAGCACGCGCGCCGCAAGACCGTCACCGCCATGGACGTCGTCTACGCGCTCAAGCGCCAGGGCCGCACCCTCTACGGCTTCGGCGGCTAGGCCTACGCGCCCCGTGATTATTGATGATGCTCGTCGTTAGGGGTTCCTTCTGTGTCGTGGTTCTAGGAATCTGTTATTGCTCTCTGTTGCGTGCGTTCCTGAAGATTCTTAGAACTGATGTGATTTCTGAAGAAAATCTGGTGCCAATTTCAGCCTATGATTTCAGTTAAATCTCAGTGCGAGTTTCTGATTGTCTCTTGTCGCATTTTATTTCTGCTAACTGAAACTGAGCTTACTCGAACTTCGTTCAGCAACGTGTAGTTATGGGTTTGCAGATAAACACGGTTACTCGAGCTATCTGACACTGAGCTTACTCGAGCTTCAGTTTATATTTATGAAGATAATTAACACTATGTTTGAAGTATTGATGTGAATGTTATGTTGCACCACCTTGTTTCAGAACTGAGCCTGCTTTATGGGCAAATTTTGCCAAAGGTCAGGTCATTCTGATGCTACTGCAAGCTTTGCTATTACGTTTGTTTCGTCTCTTTGCTGCTATGGTTTGCAGGTTGCGGGCAGATCTTCCATCTCGTTGTCGCGCTTATGCTTGCACTCTCAGTTGTGATTGATATGCCTTGTCGACAGAGCGCAAACTGGAAGGCATTGGCGGCGCGCGGAGGCTGTGTTTATCGAGCACAACCACGCTGCGCTTATATAATTCGCAGTATGACCGGTCCCTGGCAACCAATCTCATGTCAGGAAACTGGATGGAGAGGAAGCAGAGCAGCACCACTGCTGATCCGAATTTCCTGGTTCGAATCGAGTGCAGTTAAATACATACGGTGGCATACAAAGGGAAGCATGGATGAAGGGAAATGTGACGATGAATACTCCTGCAACACCTCCACAAAAAAAGAAAAATTCTACACAACTGGACACTGTAGGGAGAGACCTGCATCCATCGTCTGACGCGTTTATGCTACAATCAAAAGCGCTGCATATAGTTATCCCATGTTATCATAGTCCTAAAAAGCAGTCAGGTATAATTTTCATTGAAACTGAAATTTAACTATCTTTTGAATTTGTTTTCATGTTGTAGTAGGTGTCTTTGCATGTTGCAATGACTACAACTGTAGTTGCATCGATTTCTTCTTTTTGTGTTGCAATTTCAGCTGTTGCAAATAAGTCTTACTATATGCTACGGTTTCTTATATTTAGGTTGTACCGCGAGTATATTGTATGTTCCAATAGCTATTTACAAATGTTACAATTTTGACTGAAAGAAAGATAAATTTAAGTTGACTGAAAATTAGTAAATACGGAAAAATGCATGCCACAAGATCTTTTAAAAAATCTATAATCTGCTGTACTAAAACATAATCGTGGTAACAAAAAGAAAAAGAACATGTACAGGTATGAAGCACATATAGCAGCCAGTATACAAACACAAATTAAACCTGGATCGTACATGCTGAAAAGCCCCCAAACATGTGCACTTGGTGTACGCTGAGACAAGCAACCGTTGAGGCGCAGGCGCTGGCATTGCATCCTCCTCATGTGAAGAGGTCGTACTTGACCGGCGTGCCGGTGGGGTCGATCCATGGCTGGCCGTGCAGGAAGTTCGCGACGGTGAACTTGGCCGCTTCGTCCTTGCTGATCACCTTCTTGAACCCGGGCCAGTTGACGCGGCCGGCCACGTCGGCGCCGGGCCCCGTGTTGGCGTACTCGGCGTACCACAGCGTCTTGAGCCCGAAGTCGCCGCTCCACGGCATGTACCCGGCCTTGTCGATGAAGTCCGGGAGCTCCGACTCCATGACGAGAATGCGCGACGCCTCGCGCCACGGCCGGCCGAGATAGTTGCGGATGGCCGGGCGGGCGGCGTTCCGGAGCGCGGTCTCTGCCTGGAACTCGCACTTCTGGAGCACGAACCCCGTGCACTCGCGCCCGTCCGCGCGGCCCTGCGCGGTGGCTATGTTCTGCTGGTTGTCCATGGGGCGGCGGAGGACGAGGATACAGTTCTGGAACACGGCCGCCGCGTCGCCGAAGATGAAGTCCACGGTGCCGGAGATGATGCAGTTGCGGTAGAACTGCGCCTTAGAGTGCGCGTACAGCGTGTCCTGGAACCCGTCCATCCGGCAGTTGAGGAAGATGGACCGGTCCGACTGCACCAGCAGCGCCACCGCCTGGTGCTTCTCGGCGCCGGCCGTGTTCTGGAACCCCATCCCGATCGCCATGAACCCGTCGCCTTGCGCGGCTACAGTTTAATTGCACGCGCGTCAACGCATCAGGAGGCTGTTGGCTGATCATAAGCAAATCATCATCATCATCATGGCAACGGCGTCCTTACTGAAGGTTGCCGTCTTGAAGGTCGTGACCCCGTCGACGTAGTTCTTATTGCCGGTGACGATCGACTTCTTGGAGCCGTCGCCGTACACAGTGACGTTCACCATCTTCTTGGTGATCTTCACGTACTCCTCGTAAACCCCCTCCTTCACGTAGATCACGTATCTAGGTGCAAGAAATTGGATGCGTCCACGTGTCAAACAACACATTCTTCCAGTGACGTGCACAGATGGACGTACATTCAGGTCGACGGTTTGGCCGTCCGTACAACCTACCTTCCGTCGTAGGTCTTTGGCATGGCACCGAGCGCCTCGTTGATGGTCTTGAACTTGCCGCTGCCGTCCTTGGCCACGATCACGTTCGGCGTGAGGGTGTTCTTGAAGCCGCCGCCCTTGAGCACCCTCCGTTCACTGTCGGGCACCCACTCCGGCACGCCATCCTTATCGAGCTCCGGCTGTATCCGTGACGCCGTCGCAGGTTCGTCCTCCTCGGCGAGCAAACGGCGTTCCGCGGTCTTGGCCGCGGGGAGGAGGGACGCCCCCTTCTCGATGAGCGCCAGGGCGTTGCTGGTGAGCTCCTTCCCTTGGTTGAACGACTCCTTCACCTTGGTCTTGAACTCCCCGTCGGGGAACCCCTCGATGCACGTCTCCTGGTACGCGATCACCGCGCTGAGCCAGATCCGCAGCTGGTAGCCCTGCTTGGCGACGCCGTCCTTGTCGTCCACGCCCTTGAGCGTGCGGTTGAGGTCATCCTTGGCGTCGTCGAAGACCTCCTTGCAGTCGGCGACGGCGGCCTTGACGCGGGGGTCGTTGCTCATGATCAGGTCCGCGCGGTCGAACGCTTGGCCCATCGCGTCGCCGATCACCTCCACGGCGGTGCGGACGATGTCTTTGGGCGACGTGGCGTTCGCGGCCTTGCCGATGCTCTCCTCGCAAGCGTCCGTGTAGTCCGTCTGCGCGCACATCGCCTTGACAGCCTTGGACACGGCCTTGAGATCCGTCTGCGGGCTCGAGCCGGAACCAGAGCCCGAGCCGCCGCCGGACTTGCCTTTGGCGGGCGACGAGCCCTTCTTGGATCCACCCCCGGCTTCGCTGGCCGCCTGCTTCCCGCTGTACATGACGGCGGCGCCGCCCATGACGATGAGTATGATGACGATGGACACGGTCCCCGCGGCGATCATGATACGCCGGCGCTGCTGCCGTGCCTTCTCGGCGCGGCGGCGCTCGGTGAGCGGGCCGAAGTCGCCGAACGCCGACGACATGGTCGGAGCGGTTTATTTCTCTCCCCCCTTTTTTGTGTATATTTTTTCTTTTTCCTCTGTTATTATTGACCCCTACCTCCTTGATCTGACTCTCTGCCTGCCATCATCCAAGGCAGAGAGAGAGAGAGAGGATGGAGAAAGGGCGGGAGACAATGGAGAGCCATGGTTTATTTGGGGATTCCGAGGAATGAAGGGCGGGGAGGCGTTCGTGGAGTCTATGTTGGGAGTTGGTGGATTCGTTTTCCCATGCAACAAAATGGCACGGCACGGCCGCTAGCGCTTTGTAAATCGGGACCGAAGAACACTGGGACTCTATCCTAGTCCTAGCGTTGGGGCAGTTGACTGAAATGTAATCATGGCGGTAAACAGCTTAGCTTCCGACGTTCACCCGCACTTGTTCCAATCTGTTCACCATTTCCAATCTGTTCCTCGATCAGCATATGCACGGCAACTGGGCCCCAGTTGCAGGCATCTAGCTAAGAGGTCATAATCCCCGGACCCCGGTGGAGTGGAAGCACATCGATCAAGCATTTTTTGCACCCTCTTCTGGACGCCAAGCGTCTTTAAATACCCGTCAGTCCTCTCGCCCTCACACACCTCTCCTCCCCACGGAAAAACTGAAAGGTGAAGTGGTCAGTCGGTTGGTCGCCTCGTCGTCTCCACGCGCCCACCACCCTCCTCCCCCCGGTCGCTATGCTTCTGAGTCGCGGCCAGAGCAGCATCTTCCATCTCGGGGAGGGGGGTGGCGTCCAACACGTCAAGGGCACGGACGGTAGTGAAGGGAGTCGGAACCAGGGGTACCAACGGCGAGAGCAAGACGCCGTCGTCGGGCTGCGGATCCTGGTGGCCCATCAGCATCATCGCCGACACGCGCGCACGACGCCGTCGCGCTCGCGCATCGTCCTGAAGCAGATGGTCCTGGCGGCGGCTGCGGCGCGGCGCCACCGTGCTTGCGGCTTCTTGAGGGCCTGCTTCCTCTGCGGGAGGGAGCTCAGCCCCGACAAGGACGTGTACATGTACAGGTACCAAAAAAAATCATCACCCGCCTCGATCTGGTGCGGAACCAGATCATCAGCAACATGCACGGCATATGTGCGTGTCTAAGTGTTGCCGGCTTCCTTCTGCATGCAGGGGTGACCAGGGGTTCTGCAGCGAGGAGTGCCGGCGGCAGCAGATCTCGCGAGACGAGGCGAGGGAGCGTGACGCCGTGACGATGAAGCGACGGCGAGGCGTATCTATCCAGCACCACCACGGGCCACGGTTGGCGGCAGCGCCGAGGAGACTACTGGCGGTAGCCTAGCGCTTAATTAGTTACCAGAAGCGTGAGAGGATCAACGCAGGGAGATGGCTACTACTATTTGTAAAGTGGTGGTGACTATATATCCATGTTTTCAGAGGAGAGGTGAAACAGTGGGTAATTTGAGGTTCCCAGGAACAATCTGAAAAGGGGAGAGATACTAAAAATGAAACAAGAAAAGGAAAAAAGTATGAATGGCATACAAAATGTTCCAAAATGTTCCTCTACAATCTGCATGACTCGAGGTGCAAGGTTAGGTACTGAACGCGGACTTATCTGTCATTTTCAGGCAAGAAGTTTCCATGGATGTAACTTGCTCTTGCCACATATCCGATAAAAAAATCAAACGGAGCTCCTCTATTCCATACGTACTCGCGTGGTTCCTCTTGAGCAAAATTTCTTTGACGAGCTCGTACGTGGGACAATTCGGAGCACGAGTACCGTGCCAGGATCTAATGTTGATGCGGAGAGGTAGCGAGCGGGGGGAGGAAAAGAATGATACTCGGCATCTAAGTATATCTGACGCCTTGACGGGAAGACCCAAACGGCACCTAAATGGAATCTTCCATACATGCGGCTGGAAGACACTCAGCACTTTCGAAGCGTCCAGAACAAGGTCTAGGAACCTGGAACAGCGAGATGAGCAGGGGATAGACTGCTCCTTGTATAGTTCACCAACGGTAAGTTCTGCTCTGCTCATGTTTGGGCTAGTAACAATATTGTCGTTTTGGTACACGGGATACCACCTTGCAAAAGAATCTGTATTTTTCACAAGATCTTATTGTTCCCTTTTCAACTGGCCAAACACGACCGAGCCAGGCTAGTATCTGACTGCTTGGTTAGGCTTTGCATATATGCTGAAAGTGACGCCACCCATTAGCAAAAGCACTTCCTCTAAAAAACATTAACAAAAGCAGTGCCCTCTCCTCTGCTGCTTCCTCATAGGAAGTGTTTCTACCGGCAACGGCATAATATGATAGGCGGAGAAGAAAAATCATATCTGCCCCCCTCTAGTGCCGTGTTAATGATACCTTATATTGCCGCCTCACTCTACACTGTAGTATATTTTAACTCTGAACCTGTGCACTGTGGAGCATAGATTCCGCCGGTCATTCGTGAATCGCGACTTTTCTTTGTAGAATGATGCATGTTTAATAAGGGACGCTAGCTAGCCACTGGGTTCGATCAGTTTCCTTAAAAAGGCCCTGCAATATCAGTGATCAGTTTGTGCCACTCTTTTTTATTGTGAGTAGATCCGCCCTTGAGATTTGTTTCACCGTTTCGGGTCATTAGCAAGAATTCTAGATTGATGATTAGCCTTTTTTGGCACCAACCCCGAAGCAGATGACGAGGCTCTGTTTCGGAACTCACGAATCCACCTGAACAGACTGCGGCCCAAACAATCAAGACATTTCTTTTAATGGAATCAACCTCTGTAACTATTTGCCCCAACATAGCTGGGAGCTGGCCAGATTCTTAACTATGCATATGAGTAAATTACAAATTCCAGTTTAATATCTTACACATAAAGTCATGTGTAAAATGTAGTTAAGATATATTTTCACGTGGTGTCGTCATGCAGCTAGGAGACGGGTCTTTTGAATCCTTCCAGCTGAGAAGGAAAATACCCATTCATCATGCCGTTGACGCACCAAGGCAACGTGAACCTGAAGCTGTGGCATGCCGCATGCATGTCTCGTGCCTGAGCTCTGTATAGGCCCTGCCGCTGCCGCATGTTCTTGCTTTAGTTGTCTCGGGTGACGGGATACACTTACGTGTACGTACGTGCTTCATTGTACTGTAGTACGTGGCTCCACATCAGCTGTGTAAATGAAGTGTAAACTGTTGTGTTTTTTGTGTCATGAAGTTTGCAGTTTTGTTGCAAGCAACTCTTTTTCTGGAGCCTGCTAATACGTAAAAAGGCTGTGCTAGTTTGCTACTCTGCTTGCCTGAATGATGCACATTTGACATGTAAAGCGATCCACAAGAGTTACCTGAGCTCGATCTACTCAGTCGGAGCCGAAGCTGAAGCACTAAAAATCTCAACCACGCACAAAGTTACAACACTAACATGACAGAGGCGTCGAGTACAGAACAAAAAATCGTTACGAGTGACCTGACGTGTCCTTGGAACGTTACAGAGTCTAATCTGTTGAACACAGTGAGACAGATGAGCAATTCTTGACGTGTAAAGTGAATGGGCGAAGGCATATCAGGCCACCTAGTCGGTTCATCTGAACAACCTACATGGCAGAACACAATTATCTTCACGAAAAGTAGAGGACCAAACAAAATCAGTTTCGCAAAATCACAGAATCCAGATCAGCCTCCTCGACCTTATATGTAGAATGAGCAGTGAGTCACAATACATATCCAAGTAAATCGTGGAGTGGGTCACGTTATATATGTAGATATCCAGGCACAAATTTGGGGAAGGAACTGCACAGCAAGAAGTGCTGCCATCAAATCCATAACGAGCCATCAATCGCCACAGTTGACAGTCTTTGATCTTTTTGGTTGTAGACTAGACACAGCAGGGGGAATCAACCCGGAACAAAGCAACAGCCACCCGATTACAGCCACCATGAATAAGATGCTCGCGGTCCTCGCTATCCTAGCTCTCACAGCGAGCAGCGCCTCTGCGAATGCGACGACGTCGTGCCCCTGTAGTCAGCAGCAGGGCCACGAGCAGCAGCAACAGCCGCATCAACAACAGCCACATCAACAGCAGCCGCACCAGGAGCAATGCCATGGGCAGCAACAGCACCAGTGGCAGCCGCATCAACAACAGCCACACCAGCAGCAACCGCACCAGCAATGGCACGGGCAGCAGCCGCATCCACCACACCAGCAATGGCATGGACAACAGCAGCCGCAACAACCATGGTACGGCCAGCAACAACAATGTCATCAGGGGGAACAGCAGATGCCGCAGGGTGGCTACGGCGGCAGCGGGAGCGGCTACAGCGTCAACCTGAACCAATGCGGAGAGTTCCTGAGGCAGCAGTGCAGCCCGGCGGCGATGCCCTTCCTACAGTCGCGCGTGTCGCCGCCGAGCAAGTGCCAGGTGCTGCGCCGCAAGTGCTGCCAGCAGCTCAAGCAGGTGGAGCCACAGTACAGACAACAGGCAATCCACGACATGGTCCTGTCCACCATGGAACAACAGCCGCAGCAAGGCGGGCGTCAGCAAGACCATACGATGACAATGGTGGCGGCGGCGCAGATGGCGCAGCAGCTGCAGACGATGTGCGGTCTGTACCAGCCGAGCTTCGGCGCCGCTCCCTTTGGCATGGCCGGTGGTGGCTCGTACCAGCCAAGCTACGGCACGGGTCCGTTCGGCATGGCGGGTGGTGGCTTGTTCCAGCCAAGCTATGGCGCTTCCCCGTTCGACATGGCTGGTGGTGGTATGTACCAGCCGGGCTACGGCACTTCTCCGTTTGGCATGGTCGGTGGTGGCATGTTCCAGCCGAGCTACGGCACTTCTCCGTTTGGCATGGCCGGTGGTGGTATGTTCCAGCCGAGCTGTGGCACCGCTCCTTTCGGCATGGCTGATGCCGGCGGTGGTTTGTTCGGTATGGCTGGTGATGATCAATCCCAACCGAGCTGCGGCGCCGCTCCATGCGGCATGGCCGGAGCTGGCGCCATCTGAAGAACTCTTATCATTACCAGCTACCTAATGTACTGCGTGGATCACCGTGAAGTCATTTAGCGGTGATTATATTAACAAATAAAGTGTCACGCACCATCGTGTGTGAGAAGTGACCAGAAGGGCGACCCTTTTGGACCTATTTGAAATTGAATTGCAAACAAGATATGCGGCCCAGCCCGGGCAATCCGAGACTCAGAACTGCCGACCCGATCGGCCATGATTTTGAAGCCAGAAACCCAGCATTCAACGCCAAGGGAAACTGGAAACTTATATAAACAGGAACTTTCATTGCATGCAACCAAAAACTACTGTAGAAACTTCTATGTGTTGTCAGCTGTTACATGCTATTAACCATAGAACTGCTAAACTGCACCAAATTAATGGGATAATACAGATCAAACACTACATACGTTCATGACCCTCTTCCCCTCCATTAGCCTATCCTACTCTAGTGACTCTCCTCCCCCGGGGCAAAAAAGAAAAAAAGAAAGAAAATTAGCCATTTCTAGATACAGGCGCAGCATTCACAAAACCGTTAGCTACTTTCTGGATTGGTGGCTTCTTGTAGTTTGATACACTACAGTGGGGGCAGATGTATTCCAACCCATCCGTCTTTGCGTAATCCTGTACATAAGAGCAGCTCATGAAAATAAGCTATGACTTCAGGAAAGGGTAAGATCAAGAAATTCTCCTTTTTTACCTTGAAAGTACCAAGACCTTGTCGTCTGTCGCAACCAAAGTGGGCCCATTCACCGCATAAACCGCAGTTCACCCAATCTCCAGGTGTGCTACTGGAATCACAAAAACAGAAGGTGTTAGGTCTAATCGTGCCAATATGAGTACAGAAGCACAGATAGAGTATGCCATCAAACCTGTGGCAAAGTAAGCAGCATTCCCCATCCACATCATCATGTGCTAACTCATATTCCAACAAGTATGTCTCGTAATGCCTTTTCAATGTGTTCCCAACACCCTAAAAATAAAGGACAAACCGTGAACACAGTTAGAATACGGTAAAATAGGGCGTACCCAGTGCCGAAGGCTCCCACACATGTGAGGTCTGGGGAAGTGTTATTTCTAGACAGCCTTACCCCTGCTTTTGCAGAGAGGCTGGTTCAAACTCAAGACCTAAGGACACAAGTGGAGACACACTACCACTGCGCTAGGTCCGCCCTTCACAGTTACAATATGATCATTCAACAATTTCAGGAGTAGAAGCAACACCCCTTAAATGCTCATTTGAATCAACATAGACATCGGTAAGTGGACGGTAGGTACATACAGTCATTCTGTTTGTTGCAGTATGGTTACGCATCTTTGAGAAGACTTGACCTTTCCAGTTTATGCCATTTCCCACATAAAAACCACCCCTAGAGACCACCTGAAAAGTTGAAAACTTTGTCAATGAACCAAACACCAAAGCATGTGTCTTCGGAAGACCCCCTTAATTTGCACAAAAACAAAAAGGACAGTGAAGAATTACCTCTTTGTACAAATTATAGAGATCTAGGCGCTTTGCATTAAGGATTGCATCAGGAAATTCAGTCAGTCCTCCATGAGGTACAAGCCGATTGTGTCCTCTCTGAATTAAGAACTGCATGACATCCTTCAGGAAATCCTCCTACAAAAGGGAAAGAACAGATCATTACTCTTGCCTGACTGTGTTTGTACACAATCCTATATTATTAGTTTATTACCTAAGGATCAAAAAGCATACCTCAGAGCAAACTTGGATGGGCAACCTATCACATCCATGTTTCTTCATTGGCAGAGGATTCAACTGAATGATTGATTGAGTATGGGATGGCCCTGCTGTTGATTTTCTATGTGTTGTTGGAGCGGCAGGTGCTAAACTATGCTTCACAGGTGGTGCGACTGGCAAGTTTTGTTTAATCTGACTAGCATCTTGAATAATGGCTTTGGGGAAACCCATAAACGGATGCATTTGTTGCTTTCGAGAATGAGGGATGGGCCTCATAGTTGCAGGCTTCATTTTAGACTTGGATGGAAATGAGGAAGGCCCTTCCATAAGACGTTTCTTGTCTTCTAAAACTCCATGTGGTTTTGGTTCTAAACCAACCTTTATTCTGTCTTTTGTTAAAGAGGCAGACCATCTCGGCAGATGGAAATACGGACCATTATCCATAGCAGAATCTTTACACTGACTTGTGCAAAAGAAAAGAAGGCGGTCTGCATCTTGTCTCTCGAATGAAGCAACAGGAGTGCCATTTATACAACCAATTCCAAGTGCAACTAAGCTTCTATATGACATTTCTTGTGCTAGGTGCTTCAGAACCTAAATAGCGAAAAAAAATGTTCAGTGTAAATATGAATACTCAATTGAAGGACTTAAAGCCTAGAAAGGCTTCAAATGTGATGGTAAAAACAAGGAAACATATGATTCATGGGGTTCCAATATTCTTGAAGACAATGTAGTAAACTAGTAAACCAACCTGTGCTGCCCATTTAGGAAGGGTCATCCAAACTTCGAATGTGGAGGCCCCACAAGCTACGGACATGGAAGTTAAAGGCTCACTTGGTGGTTGTTTGTCCTCACTATTTGGGAGAGCGCGAACTAACTGGCTCTTCTCAATAATTTCATTTTTAATATGGCTATCCAGAAGCTGTACATACAGGTGAACACAATATAACTTTTGCATAAGGATAAACAAAATTTACAAGCTCTCAGAAATATGTACCTGATCATCAAAACAAGTCTGTGCACTGCCAGAAACAAGAAGCGACACATGAGAAGAACTGCAGGTACTGATGTCACAACGCATTGTAACCATCCCGCGTGGTAAGGATGCAGCTTCAAGAGGTGGTGGAGAAGCACTACGAGATAGGACACATGACAAATCAATTATCTGTGGTTAAGATACATATGAAATAGAAAAGAAAATCCTATATAACAATTGCTTGAATTCTTCTAACATGAGGACCAATCGATATTTAGGCACCCGACATGAACAAGGCAGATAGTACATATGTGTTGTACCTTACCAAGTTCAACACCAATCAAAACTCCCCCCCTAACTGATGATCTACTTCAAAAGTATCATTTTCAATATTTTGTTCATGGATCGAGACAACTAAAATATTCATATATTGAACTAGGCATGAATCACCAAGATAATTATTCACAATAATCAAACTTAGCAAATGAAGCTATCAAAGTTACCAGGTAAGTAACTAGAAATGAAAGAGCCAACAACTAAATATACCTCACTCGGTTCTGAAGTTTGCTCCCACGAATCTGTCAAATATAGAACAAACCGTTACATTAGCTCTTTTGACAATGTGAGAATAGAAAGGTCAAAAGTAATATTAAATTCATAAATAAGAATTAGCTCAAAAAATATGGAACAGATAATAGCATTTGCATGCTATTTCATGTCAGCATCATTGACAACAAAAAGGGAACTAACCAAATTCCATTAACACATTTGGCAAAGAGTGAAATGCATGGAGTATCTTAAACTTGCCTCACACAATCACATTCTCATCTAGGTCCACAACTCAGGTTAGAGCAGATTGAGGTCCCCAAACTATTCAAGTGGGGCATTTAGAGTATCACCTAGGTCGACAATTCAGATTTCAGACTCATGTGGTCTGGACCTTAACTACCTCATTTGAAAGGAAACATGACCTGGATCTGCCTCAAGTTGCAGATCTAGATTAGAAAGTGGGACAGGTTTAGGGGCTACCCATGCATTTCGCTCTTTGGCAAGTGATGCTCTACAATCCAGTAACAGATATCATGAACTGAACCTGGTTATCTCAAACAGATATCATGAACTGAACCTGGTTATCTCAAACACGCAATATGCTTCGTTTACATCTCACAGTAGATTTTGATATAGGATTCTTACTGAAATCATGCCCATGCAAATTATTGATTCATAGCTCTTGTACTGAAAGAAGAGTATATATGCGATAACATTGCTATCTAACATGAATTAATATTATTACATACACTATAAACCAAAACAGTTTTGATAGTATGTAATGAGCGTTTAACTGCCTAAACCAAGAACTTGTGTAGCGTATCTAAAAACAATAAATGATGGAGGAATCATATCAGACAGAAAAAATGTAGCACAAAAGGTATTATAGAGACCGTACCTCAATATTCAGCAGGGCATTCAGGCCATCTTCTAAAGAGCCCAATAAACAAGCATCCTGCAGAAGAGACAAGAATACAGCCATTAGTTTGCATTCGAAACCAGAACTACATAATAGTTGGACAGATATTTCCTAAAATGAAATAACATACCAAGGTGCATGGCACTCCACAAAGAAGAAATTTCACATTGATTTCTTCATCATATATTTTTACAGATGGGAACACTTCAGAAGAACCTTCTTCCTCGGCCATTTCATTCTCAGGTGGGCATATATTTATTTTTGGAGCATCACCCAGTAGACGAGGTCCAAGCTTAACACTTTGCACATGATTGTTTCTCACACAATATAGCCGGAAGGATGCATGAGCAAGCTGAAAAGAATCCCATGTATGGCTCACCGAACTACATTCGAGCATATGAAAACTGTTAGATAGCATGTCTGCTTGTAACCAACACAAGGTGAGGGCAGGAAATCAATACCTTTGAATCACTGACATCAAAGCATGGCGAAAATGAGATGCTGCATAAGATGAAAATGAATTCCGCCAATATATTACGTATGGGATCCCCTGAATCGAATACAGCACCCAAAAAAATTCAGAGACCAAAACTGGTTGATTAACGATATAAACTAAGTAAAGAAAATACATAACTATTTCTTAGATATACAAGAAAATAAGAATGTATAAAATGATACAACAATTTGGTAGAAATAAGGTGTCAGCAACTTGACATTTCTGCAGAAGTAAGAAAGGTGCAAGAGAACTTTTCAACAGAACTAAGAAATTCTAGATACTTTATATACACACATCTCACTGAAAACATGAAGAATACTCTGACAAATGCAAATTTAATGCGATAGTTGCTCAAGAGCTTCTGAATATTGCATAGGGAAACTGTCTACCTTAGAATGAACTGCTTGGGCAAGTCTTTCACCAATAGGAACTTCCAGATAAACCTGTGTTAAACAACCAGACATTATCGCTATCAGAAATCATAAAAAATCTAAGGAAAAATTTAAAAATCAGACATAGTTACATACTAGGCCAAGTGATTCCAATATTCTGGTGAGTTTTTATTCTGTTTACGAGAATAGCTCAACCAAGTTGAATGGTGAGCCATGCAGTAATAAGGATAAGGTATTAGAAACATTACAGAGCTTACACATGACACAGGCAATGTTTGTATATGCATTTTTTTAGAGTTTAATGAAATGACAAGAGTGAGCTCCAGCTAGGAACTGATGCATATGTCAGGTCCTAGCGACCGTCATTCCATTAAAAGCTACTTACATGAACTACAAACTGTCGTAGCCCATTTGAGTAACAAGCAATAGCATTTGCACACACTTGGGTAACTCTTGATGCTTACTATTCTGGGGAATGGTGGGCTGATGAGAGAGCTAAACGCCTGTGGGTCGGACACATCATTGTCGCCCCACACAAGTGAACCAATTTCCTTCTCATCCTCCTGTTGCCGCCCTTGGACGTACAAGAAGTTGGGCTGCACCACCCGCTGCGCCTCAAGGAACTGCTCGGGTGTTGGGTTGAACAGTGTGTGCAGCTGTATCCAAAAGTCATTTCATTGAGCTGAAAAACAGAACAAAGGCCATCGCCACAGCCAAGCAAGAGCACCACCAACTGACCTCCAATCTCCCAGCCGAGCTGAGCTCTGAAAACGGGTACGACGGCCGCTTCGCCTCCGGCCCAGACTGAGCGCGCTTATCGGCATGCTTCCCACAGATCACAGCCAGGAGCACGCAGTTGTTCTTCGAGAAGCTCTGGATTTGAGACATGGCCGGCTGGAGCCCTGCCGGCGGCCAAGCAGAACAAACCCACCCTTGCACCAAATCTACTTCACGCCTTCATGGAACAGACCCTGCAACACCGACCAGATCAGAAATCCCCAAAATCCCTCTAAATTTTTACCCCCGAACTTATGAATCGAGGGAACAAACCTCACCAAGACGCGATTTTGTGGCCGAATCGGCGTCGGGGCAGCTGAACCGGCGCCGGGGCCGGAGGGGACGACGGAGGATTCGATCCGGGGCAAAGGGGAAAGAGTAAAGTGCGCGAGAGGCAGGCAGCCCTAAACGATTGAGGAAACAGCTACAACAACGCAACGGCAAATCCCACTGCGTATAGTCCAATAATAAAAAAGAAGCGGCGTACGCGTGGTGGTGGCGAATCGGGCCACGCCCCCATCCCGATCCACCCGAACCAAGCGCGGCTTCACGAGGCTCTCGATCCAGCGGGAAAAGCCAAGCAAGAAATGAAAATCTCTCCAAGAACCGGACAAAAAAAAACTGGTGCGGGATTAAGCGGACAGGTTCATTGTCAGCCGCGCGGCCAACCACCTAAGCCAACCAGCAGGGAGTAACAACGATCTCCTACCACAAACTTTAGAACAGTATAGGAGTAGCCCTGCGCTGCGCTGGCGTCAAGATGAGATCTTTGACCGCTGCGCGGATTCGTGGATGCGGCCCAGGGATTCTCTCGGACTTCTCTTCCGCGGATTCTAGCCACCCTCTGCCTCTGAAGATCGCTTGCTTTGCTTCCTTTCTCGATGATGAGCCGAGCCGTGGATGTGCGCTGCTGCTGATGGCGCGTTGTTTTCCTGGCACTTTTTCGTTTTCTTTCTCCTTTTCCTCCTGCTGATCCTCGTCATAACTGCTCCCAGCGACGGACGGAGGAAAAACCCGAATTAAAAAGATTAGTAGATTTTGGTGGTCGGGGACGGGATTTGGGGGATGGGGGAAAAAAATCTCTCCCTCCGCCTGGAATTGTTTTTGGTGGATGCATCGGAATATCGGATGCCGCTGCTGCTGCTGCTGCTTTTGGTGGCGTTTGGTGCTGGATTCCGCGTGGCGCGTGGCGCGGCTGCGGGTGGCGATCCGTAGGATCGGTGCATCGGAACCCGGAAGCGTGCACAGGCATTGCTTGCTTTTGCTTGGTGAGGGAGGGTGTTCGTGGCGTCGCGGGGGCAAAGGGCACGTTTGATCCGTTTCGGCGTGTTCCTATAGCGATGGAGCGAGCGGCTAGGGGTTGGTCCCTGTCCGGTGGGCCCCACCCTAGGTAACACCGTCTGACATTCGCATGAGATGAGATGAGGGCCCATCAGCCCATGTGCGGGTTGTACTAACGAAATTACGGCGCTACTATAATCAGAACATGGGGGCTTATAATCATAATTACGGCGCTGTAATTATGTGTGCATTTGGGCAGTTGGGGATGCATGGATGAGAACCGTACAAAGAAACATTTTTCGATCCTGCCCAGACAATTCGGCAGCTCTTTGTTTCGGAGACTAATTCTGTCGTCATGGACACGAGACAAGTTGTTCCAGAACTTCAGAGATTAGGCAGCAAGAAATCAGAGGAATTGCCGAATTGGAGGTGTAGCAAGGAAGGAGGCGAAAGTAATTTCAGTTCAGCTCAGTTCCGTCTGATTGTTATGAGGCAAAGACTTAGCTAGGTATTTGCCTGCTGTCCATGACGGTTGAAAAATCCAAAATCGGGACATCGCCGTCAGGAAAGATAAGGTTGAGTTGCAGAAATTCCGTAGATTGGTGCACGGCACATTGTGCACGTGCTTTGGCGAGGAAAGATTAAAAACCGCATGTTCCTACTAGAATAAGGTTCTAAAATGAAACCAATCACCTCGTCCAACAGAGCCGAAGTCGCAATGTTGCATCACTATCCTGTCATCCATGACAAGGCACATACAGGCACTATTTGACTACTCATTTTTCCAATCCACAGTTGGAGTCAGCCTGATAGCCACCAAATTGCATTTTTCAGTATACATCAAATAACTGATTATGGGAGGCAGCGGAATGTGCTCTTCAATTACAGGTACAACAACAGTACATCAATCAGCTAATGGCAAGCTCTGTAAGTGTCTACATTCTGGTGTTGTTGCCTTTCATAGTTCAGATATACATGAATTCCCCACCCCTGACGGCATTTGCTGCACCCCTCCTTTCTTCCTCCTCTTCGCGCTCACGCTCCTTCCTGCTCTCGTACACATGGTCATCCGTCCTCAGCTCGTGTCGGCAGATCGGGCAGGAGTTGTTCTCGTCCTAGATGAAAATACAAGAATTATGATTGGTCAGTGATACCGTGTCATAATATGCGGTAGGCCCATCTTAAGATCCATGAGGTCTATGAGACTACCAGCCAAGGCTTCAGGCAAGGAGGATGGAAAAGATGCTTGCACGGTAGCTCCTGCATCTTGTCGTCCAAGACCAAGTTTTCACGGCAAACAGCACACTCTGTCTCACTGCCCAATCTAGCAATCACTTCATCAGTAACTGTTATGATTGGTAGATTTGCAACAACTTCCTTTGAAGCTGGGGGTACCTTGGGCGGATTCCCCATTATTCCCTGGCAGCAGTAAATCAATATTGTACATCAATATCCATACCTTGTTATATTTTGAGCTCACTGAAGCATACTTACACATACAGATTAGCAAGTTGTGGTAGCTGGACTAGAAGGTTTCGAAACTACAAAGTCTAGCAAAGTATGGTAGGATAAAGCTATGCAATCTGAAGATGCAGGTCTAAACAAAAAGTTATTGTTTAACGAGAATAAATTCTGCATCCATAAAAACGTGGTAAGATCAAAGTGTATCTTATCACTCGAGTGTGGGGCATAATAAGTTCAAATTTAATATAAAGTATCGTGCTATCAGGAAAAACAACTTTGTCATTCTCTCTTACCTGTGTGCATTGACAAACTTAGAAAGGTCACTTGTACTAAAGTGAAACAATTTAAGCATTTATGTATACCTGCAGTGATTCTTCCAATGCAGTTTCTAGATCCCTGTCACCTGATAATGACTCTAAGAAGCTCATTATGCCAGGTGTCATCTCTTCGGTTCTAAGCTCTGTTCTATCGCTATTCCCATCTTGATCAGCAGAGGATTCTAATATGCTTAATTCTCGTGCTAAATTCTGAGCAACAAGCCATGCTGGAGGTGGGGGTTCCTGTCCCACAGTAAGGTGACCTTCAAAAAGAAATCTGGAGTCTGCAAAAAGAAAAAACTTGTTAGAAAATGGATATTTATAAGAGCATAATGTTTTGAGAAAAGCACCTCTATTAAGTACTACAAAACCAGAATATACACAGAAGTTTGTACATCAAGGTATCATGAATCATATTCATACGCCCAATAACCACCATTATGTCGCATCTAAATTAAAAAGGTGGACATATCAGCTAGGCGACACTCCAGTCATCAACACAGAATGTGCTGACGCGGGATGTTTCCTTCCAAAAAAATCATCTCATATTTTTAGATACATATTTCGACGTGTTCATTAAATTACATGGTAATATTCAAAGTTCTGATGATATACCTGCTTGTCTGCTGCTTGGCATGGACTCCTCATTTTCTTTTTCATCAAGATGCCCCCGGGCCCTTGAAATGCAGGTCTTCAAGTGATCCTTTTCAGAAGGATTAGTTACCAGCTTCTCTGTTTCTAAAAAGAGGTTTAGACCAGCACGCCAGAATCCTGGAGCTGTATATCTAGTCTGAAGGACTGTTGCAACCCGGCAAACCGTAGAATACATCTGCCAGGAAGTATTAATATATGCTGGGTGAGAAAATTACATATGGTGACAATAGGTGACATTTATAAGTCTTGTGCAACAAATAAAAAATGAATTATATGCAATGGTAATAACTCCGCCTATGTTGTAATGACATAGCCGGTCCCAAGCCCGGGTAAAGGAGGAGGGGGTTGTGATAGGCTTGGCGAGCCAACAACTACACTTAGCCACTCTCATGGAAATGAAACCCAATAGAAATTCGTTGGGGCGTAACCCTCTTATCGACGCGCCATATCGGAACCCGGGTATGGTGTTAAGTGGGCAAGGGCCGGGTCGCCACCGCCTTAGTGGCGCGCCATATCGGAACCCGGATATGGTGTTAAATGAGCAAGGGCCGGATCGCCATCACCTTAGTGGCGCGCTACATCATCGCCCGGATGTAGTGATAAGTGAGCAAGGGTCTTTGCATCTTACTCGACGGGTGCAAAGCGTAAGGAAGCTAGCCGAGGAACATAGATTTCGGGTGGATTGTTGGAATGTAGGATCCTTGACGGGGAAGCTACGTGAGTTAGTAGATGTTGCCATTAGGAGACGAGTAAATATCCTTTGTGTACAAGAGACTAGATGGGCGGGTCAAAAGGCGAGAGAAGTCGAGAATACCGGTTTCAAGCTTTGGTATTCTGGTTCGGCTGGGACTAGGAATGGCGTAGGTGTTCTAATAGATAAGAGTCTTAAGGATGGAGTAGTGGATGTTCGAAGACGAGGGGATAGGATCATCTTAATCAAGATAGTAATTGGGGACATTGTCTTGAACGTCATTAGTGCTTATGCCCCACAAGTTGGGCTCAACATGAGTGCTAAGAGGCAATTTTGGGAGGACTTGGAGGATATGGTTAGTAGTGTACCGATAACCGAGAAACTCCTCATAGGGGGAGATCTCAATGGTCATGTGGGTGCAACTAACCTAGGATTTGAAGGAGTACATGGAGGTTTTGGATGCGGCGATAGAAATCAAGAGGATAAGGACATCCTAGACTTTGCCGTAGCCTATGATCTGTTGATAGCTAACACCCTCTTTAGGAAGAGGCAATCTCACCTAGTGACCTTTAGTAGTGCCCAACACTCTAGCCAGATTGACTTTGTCCTCACTAGGAGAAAGGATAGACGGGAGTGTCTAGATTGTAAGGTGATCCTGGGGGAGTGTGTTGTGACACAACATAAGCTTGTGGTAGCTGATTTTCGCTTCCATACATGTTCTTTGCGGGACAAAGGTGTCAAAATCACAAGAACAAAGTGGTGGAAGTTGAAGGGAGAATCACAAGAATCCTTTAAAAATAGGGTGATCACAGAAGGACCCTGGGCAGAAAATGGAGATGCAGATAGTATGTGGATGAAGATGGCAACTTGCATTAGGAAGGTAGCTAGTGAGGTGTTCGGTGTGACAAAGGGAAAGAAACTTATAGATAAAGACACTTGGTGGTGGAACGAGGATGTACAAAAGGCCATTAAGGAGAAGAAGGAGTGTTACAAGAGTTGGCATAATGATAGAAACGCAAGCAACATGCTTAAGTACAAAGAGGCTAAGAAGAATGCAAGGCGGGTTGTGAGTAAGGCAAGAGGACAAACCTATGATAAGTTATATGAGAGACTAGGGACAAAAGAAGGTGAAAAAGACATATACAAGGTAGCAAAAATCCGCGAGAGAAAGATGAGGGATCTCAATCAAGTTAAATGCATCAAAGATGAGACTGACCGCATTCTAGTGAAGGATGAAGAGATTAAGAATAGATGGCGTGATTACTTTAATGGGCTATTCAATGATGGGAATGAGAGCACTATGGTTGAGTTGGATGACTCCTTTGATGACTCCAACAGGCGGTTCGTGCGGAGGATACAAGAGTTTGAGGTTAAGGAGGTCTTAAAAAGGATGAAAGGAGGAAAGGCCCTCGGCCCTGACGATGTCCCTATTGAGGTGTGGAGATGTCTTGGGGACGTTGCAATAGTATGACTCACAAAGCTATTCAACCACATTTTTCGGTCAAACAAGATGCCTGAAGAATGGAGGAAAAGTATATTAGTACCTATCTTCAAAAATAAAGGAGATATTCAAAGTTGTACTAATTATCGAGGTATTAAGCTTATGAGTCATACTATGAATCTTTGGGAGAGAGTGATTGAACATCGCCTGAGGAAAGTGACCAATGTCACTAAAAACCAGTTTGGTTTTATGCCTGGGAGGTCTACAATGGAGGCGATTTTCTTGCTTCGTCAGCTTATGGAGAGATATAGGGAGCAGAAGAAGGACTTGCATATGGTGTTCATCGACTTGGAGAAGGCGTACGACAAGATACCAAGGTCAGTCATGTGGTGGGCACTAGAGAAACATAAAGTGCTAACAAAGTACATTACCCTTATCAAAGATATGTACAATAATGTTAGGACAAGTGTGCGCGTAAGTGATAGTGAGACTGATGCATTTCCTATCACGGTAGGATTACATCAAGGATCAGCTTTGAGCCCATACATCTTTTCCTTGGTCATGGATGAGGTGTCGAAGGATATACAAGGGGATATCCCTTGGTGCATGCTCTTTGCTGATGATGTAGTGCTGGTAGATGAAACTAGAGATGGTGTTGATAAGAAATTAGAGTTATGGAGACAAAACTTAGAGTCCAAGGGGTTTAGACTTAGTAGGACCAAAACCGAGTATATGAGGTGCGACTTTAGTGGTGTTGGTCGTGAAGAGGGAAATGTTAGTCTACAAGGACAAATAGTACCTAGAAGGGACTCTTTCCGATACTTAGGATCAATGTTACAAAGCAATGGCGATATTGATGAGGATGTTTGCCACAGGATCAAGGTAGGGTGGATGAAATGGCGACAAGCCTCTGGAATCCTATGTGATAGGAAAGTCCCACAAAAGCTAAAAGGGAAGTTCTATAGGACGGTGATCAGACCCGCGATGCTCTATGGGGCGGAATGTTGGCCAACTAAACGGCAACATGTCCAACAAATGAGTGTCGCAGAGATGCGCATGCTACGGTGGATGTGTGGACACACGAGAAGAGACCGAATAAGGAATGAGGCGATTCGTGATAAGGTAGGGGTGGCGCCGATTGAAGAGAAGTTAGTCCAACATCGGCTTAGGTGGTTTGGACATATCCAACGGAGACCTCCAGAAGCACCGGTTAACAGTGGGATTTTAAGAGGTAGAGAAAATATTAGGAGGGGTAGAGGACGACCAAGGTTGACCTGGGAGGAGGCGGTAAAACGAGATTTGAGAGATTGGAATGTATCCAGAGACTTAGCTCATGATAGGACCGCATGGAAAGTAGCAATTCATGTGCCAGAATCGTAGTCTTGTTTTTTTCTTTTTTCTTTTCTCTTTTTCTTTTCCTTTTTTCTTATTTCTTTTCTCTTTTTCCTTTTTCTTTTTTCCTTTTTTTCTTTTTTTCCTTTTTTTTCCCCTTGTTCTCATATCTCTTCCTCTGTTTTACTTCATTGATATTGGGTTTCATGTCTAGCCGACCCCAACAGGCTTGGGATAAAGGCTTGGTTGTTGTTGTTGTATTGCTTCTAAGGCAGCAATAACAATAGCAACAACAACGACAATAATAACAATAATAATATGCAATGGTAATGTAAACCATAACTCTGCTTGGGACAAAGGGTTTGTTGTTGTAGTAGTAATGTAAACCATAACTCTGCAAACAATAATAATCTACACAGCGTTGTACTACAGTCACCACGGAGTCCATAAGATCAATTAAAATCAAAAGTAATTGCCAGATGTATTTTCTTGACAAGATTAGTTTAGAGATCATGCGAATGGTGTGGCCAACCAAACGAATTGTCTGGAAATTTTCAGTTGCATGGCAAATATCTCGGCTAACATATGTAACTGCCGAACAGTAGTACACATGACCTTTTTTTTCGTATCATTAAGTGCGTTCAATGTTACAGCAGCAAAATTTTGGATGCGAAGCACGAGGGCAAGATCATTTTCGGATGCAAAAGGAACATGCTGCCAATACAAATGGATGCTAAGAGTAGCTGCTGCACAAGTAGTTAACTCGGGTTTACTACATGAGCCCTCAGGGTGATGGGAACATTCATCATCATTGTTTAGCAGTGGAAAATTGAACCTTTTGGTCCGTCAGTCTAACCAGATTTGTCATGACAGATTTTACACGTTGAATTGAAAACAAACTCCAGCTCATACGACCCACTTCCCACCCAAACCGACTTTCGATCCCCAGCCTTCCCAGATGGCGCAGCACATCCATAGTACCCCTCGATAGCAACAAGCCTTGCCCTGTTATAGAGATCGCAGGGGATAGATACTTAGCGGAAGTGGCGGGCGGGGTCGGGTCGGCCTTACCGATTTGCGGAGGGCCGGGGAGGCGCCGGCGTAGTGGTCCCGGACCGCGGCGGCGAGGTCGGCGACGGCCTCCTCGAACTGCTGCTTCTTCCCGAGCCTCTGGCGCAGCGCCTGGAGGCGCGCCTCGAGCGCTGCCTCATCCGTCGCCGGCGCCGACATGTCCTGGGCCTCCGATCCCGGTTTCGAGATGAGATCTGGTTCGCCTTTTGTCGAAAATTGGGGAGAGGGAATTGCTTGCGTGCGCCTCGGCGCCTCGCGACGCGGGAGGGTATAAATCGAGGGCGGGCGCCGGTGGTGGGCCGGGCGGCTGCCCCTGGCTTGGAGGGGAGGAAAGGACTACCTGCCGCCGTGGCACGGGACGGGACGGTCGTTGGTGACGTCCGCACGCGCGTGACGGCGAGTCAGCGGCGACGGGACGGCGGCAGGGGGCGAGTTAGTTTTGCCGTTAAAATTCTGACGGCGGTGCCGTTGCTTGTTGGGCCAACACGGGCCGATTTGGTGGTAGCTCGGGCCGGGAAGCTGGACCCCGGACGCAGACTCGCAACGTTCTGCGGCCCACGGAGCACGTCGAAAGCAACACGCAAGCGGAGGCAGGGCCAAGACGCGGCGCCGTGTACACGGTTGACCCGAGACCACATATGACACTCAGGTATTTCGAGTTTAAATCCTAGTTCATGTAATTTATTTAAAAAAATTATACTCCCTCCGCTCTAAAATAATGACATGTAGGAAAGAAATATAATTTAATTTAAACTAAGTTTGCTGTCCAAAACGTAATTTATTCTAGGACAGAGGAAGTAGGTCACTTCTATTTCATATTTAACACACTTGAGGTGAAGTGTTAAAATATAAGCGAGGAGCCGCAAAGACAGCGAGAGCGGGCGGCCGCATCACGTCGTCGCGTCGACATGCGTAACTCCTCTGTCCGCCGTCCCCACGCGCCGATCTAGCCCATGCGCTTCGACCCGCCGATGCCAAACCGCGACGTGGCCGACATGGAGCATCTCGGTCCGGTTCAACGCACGCATGATTGGCATCCGACGACCACGTAAACATGTATGGATTTCTGTGGTGCTCCGTGTTGCCGCGCGTGCCGAGCCGAAGCCAAAGGTGACGCGCAGCGCAGGAGCGGGACACGGAGATTGCGCACCGAAGCTGGCTAACCGCGGTGGCACCTCGCTCCTACTTACACGTATTGATGCATGAATGTGGGCCGGAAAAAAGGAGCGGACGCTGTTGAAAATGTCCACGACCTCTGATAAGAGATTAGCCCTTGTGCTGCAAAACGAGAGGACAGGGGCAGCGTCCAACAGGCACGCGAGGGATGGGCTGAACTCTCAGACGATATTGGTGCTGCCAGAAGTGTTTCATTTAAAATTATATCGCGAGTTTCTCTAGCTTGCTTGCCTAGTCGTCAGCTGCTAACTATATAATGGCGATGGAGAAATACAACGACTAGAATGCTAGGAATGGAAAGGTTAGGCGAAAGATGTTGACTCTCAGAAATGATAAGAGAGAACGAGAGTCAGAGTTGGCCACGCAAGAGAGCTGGAGCCTCCCGGATCACCACACCACATGACCTTGTCACTCGATCGACTCCGATGGCGGTTGCTCCAGGGCCACTCAACACGTCAGAGCCATGACCGGGCTGCAAGCCCTTTTCCCGCTTTCGCTGCTGATGAACGTCTCGTCTAGCAGAAACGCTGGCCTAAAGAGGGAAACGGAGCACGGACGGAGAACGCGAACGCTCCGCATCATCACATGAACCGTGCTTCTTCCGAAGAAGCTTTCGAGAAAGAACACCAGTCAGAGGTAACAGCTCCCCAAACCGCGGGTAAAGCAGGGGTTAATGATTACCAAAACTTCTGTTTCTACGAGTTTCTGGCGATCATGAACTGAGTTTGTTGGAAAGGTGGTGAAGCGGTCCTCGCTTTTGTGAAGAAGACGGCGTGAAATCAGTCGACTGTTTTACCGGGTGTTTAGAAAGACGACGAGGAGAGGAGCACGACGAGCGACACGGTAGCAGAGGGGAGCAGCGTGTCCCGCCCCCACCAGATCTCTTCCGTTCCGCTCCGCTCGCCTCGCCTTGCCTCCTTTGATGTCGCTGTACAGTAGCGTGTCAGCGTCAGCGTCGCGTTCTGTTATAAGTAGAGCGCTTCCAGCTACCGCCCACGCCCCCCATCTCCCCCCTCCCCCACTCCTCTACCCGCGCTCGCTTGCAGAGGGGCGAGCAACAGATCCTCTTCCTTTTTTTTTCCGCTCGCTGCGCGCCCGTGCTCTCCCACCCCCACGAGCGATTTCCGTCCGCTGTAGCTAGCCCGCGATGTGCGGCGGCGCAATCCTCTCCGGCTTCATCCGGCCGTCCGGGGCGGCGGCTGCTGCAGCGAAGAAGAAGCAGCAGCAGCAGTCTCGGAGGGTCACGGCCGAGGTGCTGTGCTCGGGGCTCGGGAGGAAGGAGGCAGAGGAGGACTTCGAGGCCGACTTCCGCCAGTTCGAGCAGGGCCTGAGCGAGGACGACGTCGACGCCGCCGGCGACGACGTGGTCGAGGAGGTCCCGCCGCCGCCGGAGTGGTTCGTCTTCGGCGGCGCGGCCAAGGCAGCGCCCGTGGCTGCCCGCCCCAAAGTTGGTGAGAACCGCATTAAAGTCGCCACTATTTTTTTTCCCATCTTATCTCTTTTTGTCCCGTACTCTGTTTAGAACGGCGAAAGAGAGGGCCTCTTTGGGGCTGTTTCTTTGAATCAATTGGGTTGTTGAGGAGAGAATTGGAAGTTCATGGAGTGTCAACCAATTCTGTGTCTCCGTTAGCAAGGCAAAGATTTGATCGTTTTGTCTAGCCATGGGCTGTGTAACGCTGCAATGGGTATCGATGGTTAGCCTGAATTTTTTTCTTGTCTTGGAATCTGCTCTTAGCGCTATCTGTAGCGATCTTAGCCAGAAACCGAAAGGCTGAAGTAATAGTTGGCTCTGAGCATCTCGATTGCTATTCTCGGGTTTCTTTGCCAGGTAGAATTGGAAGTTTTGCTTATGATTCCACGGTTAAGCATAGTGATATACTAGTGTCTAATTATGGTCCCGTAAAAAGAAGTGTCTAGTTATGTTACATCTGTTTTTTTAGATAATAGTTATGTTACATCTGTTATGGTATCATGAGGCTAGAGGTGTCCCATCTGAGGAATCTTTCTGTGAAGGTGGCTTGTTATGCTTTGTTGTTACTAATCTGAGTGCAGAATAGGTCCTGGAATTTTACAAGATCTTATTTTGATTAATGGATCTTGAAAAATGGTCTGATGATAATGGATCTGAAAATTTTACTGGCAGGTGCTGACTGTAGTGCAACAAATTGTTCAACTGGTATTGTTTCCACCAATATCTGTGTGTAATGTAAATATACAGGAACATCACGAACTCACAGTGTCCATAGTCCTGACATGCAATTTTCTCGTGAATCTATATGGTTTGGTTGATTATGAGACCATATTTTGCAGTCTTGAAATAACCGGTCATATCTATAATATCTAGTTATGATAAATTTTCTATAGTTAGTAATTATCTGCTCTCGTAAGTATCATTTACATTGTACAGGACTCTAAGTTCCTGTTCTGAAGTTTTTGTTGCCATAAATTAACCGAAAAACATTGATGCAGATGATGTGATAACTCCCAAGCCTGCTCAACATGATGGACCTGCTGCTAACTCAGCAAAACGCAGCCGGAAGAATCAATACAGGGGGATCCGCCAGCGCCCATGGGGTAAATGGGCAGCTGAGATCCGTGACCCTAGCAAGGGTGTCCGTGTTTGGCTTGGAACTTACAACACTGCTGAGGAGGCAGCTAGGGCATATGATGCTGAAGCCCGTAAGATCCGTGGCAAGAAAGCGAAGGTCAACTTTCCTGATGAAGGGTTGAATGGCCAGAAGTCCATCCTGAAGCCATCTGCTGCCAATCAAACAAAGTTAGCTCCAACTTCAAAGAATTGTGCTGATGAAGTGTTTGGTATTCCAAGCAATGGAGACAATGATTTGTTTGCGATGTTTAACTTCAATGACACAGAGGTTCTTGTAAAGCCAGCTGAGACTGCTGCTTTCCCCCCTCCAATGAAGCCTCTTGTGCCCACTAAGAGATTTGGAGCGAACATGCTCTCTGACCAGAGCAGCGACTCTTATGGCTCTTCTGACTTTGGGTGGGATGATGAGACCATGACAGCAGACTACACTTCAGTATTTGCTCCGAATAATGCCATGCCAGCATATGCTGAGCCTGCTTACCTGCAAGACAGGTCATCAAAGAGAATGAAGAACAACTATGGTGTAGCGGTTCCTAAGGGAAATGGTGCACCCAATCTCACACGAGACATGCCCAGTTTCCATCCTGATATGAAGTATCTGCCGTTGCCTTTTGTTGAGAGCAGCTCAGATGTATCAATGGACAGCCTTCTGCAAAATGATGTTACACAAGATGGGGCAAGCAGCGGGGACCTCTGGAGCCTTGATGAGCTGCTCATGGCAGCTGGTGCTTATTGATTGGGATGTCATGGTTATTGTCTGTGTGGCGCGTCAATAGTGAAAAAGATGTAAGGCATCCATACTGCTTACATATTTTTTCCCTACATAATTGTCTTCTAGAGTAGCGAACTGGGTATCTCATGTTTTCTATGGTTTTCATGGCAGGTCCCTTGCCTGTAGCGAAGAAGACGAAGAGCCGGTCACATCTGCTGTGTTCTGTGGCGGGTCGTACCATAGTTATGCTAGATTATATGCTTCTGGTACTGGAACTCTATAAAGATGTTTACAGTATGTTGCTGTATTGTATGGCTTGTCTATGATTGGAAGGAAGCATCCTTGAGACCTATTCAATAACTACCTTGGCACATATGTCTGCTGTACCGTACTGGGCTTAATGCTTATTATGTATATGGTGTGTTTATATCGCAATCCTTCTCCTGAAAGTGCTCGTTTTCGCTTTCAATTCAGCGTTTTCGTATCAGGAAACGTTAGGCGCCGGCCAGGGCCGACGCTATGGCATCCGGAACCCAGAGACGTCTGGACATAACCAGGCTTACACACAGCTGCTGGTGCGCGAGCTTATTTTGTATTGCTCAGCTGTTTGTTGGGAATAATGTTGCGTCAGCTTCCGGTTAAGGTTGTTTAAGCGCCACTGGTCAAGCGATTAGCTGAACCTGGCCCGTTTCAGCGTTACGTTTTTAATGCTCAAGACGGGTACTGGGACAGATAATTGCATCAAGGGGGCCTCTCTCTCTCTCTCTCTCTCTCTCTCTCTCTCTTCAGGTGCACTGAACTGAGCTCCCCCACTCGTCCCCGACGCATCACCCTCAGGTATAATCACCAATTGCAGTTGGCAGGCCTCCCTCCTTTCGTCGTGGATACGAAAAAAATATATTTTTTAAAGAAAAAGAAGGCACGAACGAAACAACTGTCCTGCACGAACGGCGACCCTACCCGGCATTGCGAGTGCTACGGTTCTGTTAGTGATCGTGTCCTGATAAACGCTTCACCGAAAGTTTGCAGGATTCGTTTGTCGTTTGACGGAACAATCAAGGGGCAAACGAAGCGTCGGTCCAGGGAACGGCCGATCTCTCCATCAAACTGTGCGTGCGGTGGTACTATAGCAGCAAAGTGTTCGTGGCAGGGTTAAGATCCGAGACCGGAGGACACCAAAAGTCGCCGTGCTCGTTTGTCTCGTAGCAAGAGTTACCTGGTGTGGCTGACTGACTATGTCTCTGAATTTTCTCTGGGACCTGCACCCGATCCCAGTACACTGCACCCGCCCCCCGCCGCTTCGCTTTCCGGCTCCCACATGCACGCACCGCGAGGACCAACTTGCGCCACTCTTTTATTCAGTAATCGTCACCGGCACCCTCTGCCGCTCAGTGCTTCGCCTAGACGTGATGTTTGGTGTCGTCATGCGATTTGCTTACATTTGCTGGCGTGGGGCCTGGTTTGTTTGTCTTCGTCTTGTGCACCGATCAATCGATCGACCACGCCACGATACTGCACAGCTGATGGGTTGGAGTATCCTGGCGACGTGCCTGATTGAGTTGCTTCCGGAGATGCACGGCAGGATTGAAGATCAGCTCGGTCGAGTTGGTTTTTGCGCCATTGCCGACGGGACCGCACAGCTAGCTAAGCTAGCAGCGGGAGGGACGTACCTACCGTACGTGGCTGACCTGACCTGCACCCGCCTGATCGATACACGTACGATCACCGCGCGCGGTTACGCACCGGCCGGGAGCTAGCTTGCGTTGTAAACCGGGGCGCCGCGGGCGACACGGGCATCGCGTACCGTGAATGCAACGCAAGCACGCGTCAAGAGAGTGCGTGCGCGCGTGTCGAGCCGCCGACGTACGGTGCGGGGAGGTGTTCTCACTGCCGAACGAACGAGTTTCTGGCCGGACACCTACCTACGATCCCAACAAATAATTAGGACTTCCGTAACACCATTGCCGTTGCTGGTGTACAGGGCAAAGCCTTCCTTCTTTTTTTTTCGCAATGTTCAGAGCAAAACCTGCTTGCCACAACGACGACTCTGCTGTCGTCTCGCAAAATCGTGGTTACGGGTTAGGGTGGCCGGTATTCGAAACACCGACCGACCAGGTCGGGCCCCAACCTGTCGCAGGAGCGGCCGGCCACCCGGTGCGTCTCCGAAGTGGCGCTCGGCGTCCTTGCTGTTTGTCACGCCCGGTTTTACAAAAAGCAAAACCGGCCACAATTTACATGTATGTCAGAATCGGTTTAGTTCATACATGTAGCATATATAGTGATAAACAGTTATATATCGAAAATAAACGTATTTATACCTTAATTGAGTCTCGAGTAGCAGCGGAAGAGAAGAAGCTTCTAGGACCGTCCACAAACGAATCGACTGACAGCAACGTGGCCTTCTTCGCATCATCTTCATTTGATCTTCTTTAGTCTGAGCAACATTTATAATAAAGTAAAAAGACAAACGGCTGAGTACATATAGTACTCAGCAAGTGTGGGAAGTAGATGACATGCAGACATTTAACAAGAACGGCTAGACACGGGTTAAGCACTAAGCAACATATTCTTAGTCTTATTATGCGTCCTATTTATTTAGTGAAATTCCCGCCCAACCTAAACATATCTCCAAGTGATCTCCACTATCACTGTAATCTCAATCCAAGCCACCATTCCCAAACCATACCAAACCGACCCATGCTAATCATGAGGGAGTTATCAGCCCGCTCTTGACCGTGAGCACGGCTGTCTAGACAGTTTTGACTTTGCAGAGTTTGTACCCTTTATCCACAAGTCATGTTTTCATCACCCGTCGGTGACTTAAGAAACTCCTTTCCGCCATCTCACACTCCCTATGGTGTGTGGCCAGGAGTACACAACAAGGCATTTACATTGCACTACCCAACCCGTGCACACCCGGTAAGGTTTCACCGCTGCGGCACTCTGAAACCTCTGCCGCAGAAGCCCCCTCTTGCACCACTCACACATCTCTATAGTGTACAAAAGGAAAGATAGAAACAACTTAATTGGACACATTGCCCCATAACAGTTCTTGTGGTGGCACTGTATAAGTCAGTTGACAGGTCTCACGAACCGGTCCTTAGAATCTACGCAGGCTAACTACCCACATACCCGCGTCTCGTGCACTCGGCACCCACGGTAACCCACCAGCCTGCTAGATTCCTATACTACCCACCTCATACACTACATACATCACCACATCATCACAAACATCATGATATATTGAATTTAAATGTAATAGCTCTCATCCCGACATCTAAGAAGAGCTAAGCATGAAAATAATGACATAAATGTAAACCCTAGTCTACCCATCCCGGCTACAAGGCAATTTTTGGAAATACTAATAAACAACCAACACATGGGATTCAGATTAAGACCTAAAGCATGCATTTCTAATTAAAATCCTAGAAATGGAGAAATATGGTCAAGGGCACTTGCCTTTTTCTTATATCGTTGCTCAGTCCACCTTCTTCATCCTCAAAGTCTTGCGCTCGCGGGTCAAACGTAGGCTCGGGGACTGAGTGTATCCATAACATAACTAATGGTAGTTATATTACATAACGGTAGTTAAGAAAACAACTCCAATCACAAGAACTAATGGTAGTTATATTACATTTTCACATACTCTACATTTTCTTCATCTAGTTTGTATCCACTAATATATTTTACGTCCTAAATTATTTATAATATGCCATGATAACTTTATTTATGCTTTAGGACTACTTTTCACTAATAGACCTTGGTTCAAGTGTATTAGGCAAAATAGCAAATATTTAGGGAACTAAATATAAATTTAGCATGTTGTGAGGTGTTCCCATCATTTCAACACTAAACAGGGGTTAAAGTGTACATTTAATACTAGTCGGAGGTACTATGGTCATTTTAAGCCTGCTGCAGGGTCACTTTGGGAAATTTTGAAACTGATCAGGGAGTTTTCTGCAACAATACAACATGGTTTTTGGGCTAACACATCAGTCATACATGTCTTAGGGTGTTTTGTGTAAATTCAGTATTAAAAACAGGGCTATAATGAGAATTCAGCATGATCATGGGATCATTTGCTATATTTACAGCAATGATCGAAGAGCTAAGATGTAACTTCAGAACATTGTAGGATTCTTGGTGAAATTACAGCAGGTGCTAGGGGTGTTTCTGCTAAAATTCAGGGGTCAAAAGATCATTTAATTTCTAATCTCAGGGTTTAAAGTACTAAAACAGATCATCATGTGGGTATATTTGCATAAACTGATCAATTTAGGGGTGTTTTTTGTAAAAGCAGAAATAAGCAGGGGCCTAATAATATTGTTCCTAATATTTGCAAGGGCTAACTCATTAACTACAGTGATTACATGGGCCCAATCATTCTTACCGAGAGTTTTTTTTTGGGGGGGGGGGCTAGAAATCATTTTTCGGCAGAGATCCTAATTTATCCACTGCCCCGGGTCTAATCCACAAAAGCCAGGGTCGGTATTGCGCTATCCCGAGAACCCCAGGGGTATGGGCGTAACACTCACCGCAGGAAACACCTAAATCAACGGGGACCGTCGGATCGGGAATCGGCGGTGCCAACTTTAAACAACCGAATCAATATGGAGTGTCTAATCCTAGCCGTCCAAATGAGATCTAACAGTGGGGAGTTATACCCGAGGGTCTTCGGCCGCCGGCACCAGTTCCGAACAGCGGTGCGCCATTGGCGCGGCCCTAAACTTCGTCGGAGTTCGTCGATCCTCAACTACAAGCCATCCTATGCGCAACCAAGCAACGAAAGCATAAGAGGCACGTTATGGGAACTCACCTAGGGGGTAGACTCGGCCCGGGGAGGTGTAGAAGCGGGCCGCGTTGGGGAGCGGCCGGATGGGTTGTCGGTGCTTCGGCGCGGCGTCATTCCGGTGATGTTTCTTCATGTTCTCCGTGTCCGCAATGCGTACAGAGCTCGCGGGGTTGCGTCCTTGAGCAGCGAGCGACGTCGAGGAAGGGTAGGAAGGGCGTCACCTCACGCGGTACTCGCCGCCGTCGACCACCTTGGTGGTGATGAGATAGGAGACGTAGCTGGCCCACTCAGAGTGATGCCTGTGGCTCCAGTACCGCGCTTCGCGTGCTTCCCAAGCTCGGAGACGGCGATCTCAGCGAACACCGGCGACGCCTCGTGGGGCTTCGTGACCGTGGGTCGGGGCGGGGGAAACAGAGGCTGGTGGAGTCGCATCCGGAGTCGGTGATGAAACCGCGATCGTCGGGGAGGACGGCAGGGGCCGCTGTGCCGCACGCGAGGAGCAGCAGCGGTGGGGGAGGCGGGGAGAGCTCGCGGCGCGGGCGGCAGTGAGGGCGAGCGCGTGTAGGGTCCCGAACGGGGAGGGCGTGGCGATGGAGCTCGAGGAAGGGGGCGCGGGTTTGGTGGGGGCGGCGGCGCGCGGACACGAAGAAAAAGGCGGCGGCACTCGGGTGGAGGCGACGCGGGTGGTGGGGCAAGCGGTGGAAGAGCTGAGGGAGGAGAAGGAGGCGGGTGGCGGCCATGGCGCGGCAGCGCTGGGCGCGGAGTCCGGGGAGGAGGCAACGTTCGGGGGGAGGACCGGGAGAGGAGGCGGCGGGGATAGGGCGGCGGAGTCCATGGGGGGGCACAGGCTGCGGGAGGGGAGGGAGACGGGTGAGGCGGCGCTGGGCACGGAAGGAGGCGGGGGTGGGCGGCTCGGGGGAGGAGAAGAAAGGAAGGAAAGAAAAGAAAAAAAAAGGTTAGAGTTGGGGGATGTGGGCTGGGCCTTTTTATTCTAAATATCATTTATTTCAGAACAGAGGGGTATCCAATAAAAGAGATAATGTCTTCGTTCTAAAATTAATATCATTAAACCAATAAGTCTAATTTAAAAAGGAATTAAAATTATTATCTTAACTACAACAAATTTAAACGGAAGAATTATATCCTAGTAAGAACACCATTCAACTTAAATGATCCACAAAATAACATTGTCAACAAACCCAAATAATGTCACATCAACCAAACTTCTCACAAATATGTAACATTATTACAAGCACTCATAGATGGAGAGGCAAATAAAGTAGAACTATAAGTAGGAAAATAGTACGGAATCGATCCGAGAGACTGCTGAAACTCAAAGCCAAATACTCAGACTCGCTAGTCCCATGAGCCCACAACTTAAAGCAAAATAAAAGTAACCTTTGTTTTCCGAGAGGCGAAGGATAAAACAGACTAAAACGCTGCAGATCGATCTGCACATGATGCTGAAACAAGAGTTCTCCTCTTACATTAATGCACCAGGGTTGCGAGTACGATGAGTGTTGCCACACTGACACATTTCACGTCCTCCTCCCTGCGGCCCCTGCTTGAGCGAGCTTCCATAGTCGTAGCAGAACACAAACAAACACCTGCGTATGGTATCAAATAATAAATTATGATACATCTAGTTAAGCTTTTATGAATAAACAGGCAATTGTGACTCTTACAACAATAAAAGAAGCAAAATCAGGCAACTATATATACTGAAATCACACCAAATTAATTATCTAAATGTGGAAACACATGCATGGTACAACAAAAGTGTAATAAAAAACTGTTATTATTTGTGCAGTAGATCAGTGAGATGATGTGCAATCAATGGATGGTGAGGAGACTAGGTATAGTTCTAGCCATTTTGATAGGTACAATATCTATATAGCATCTGAACCAAAGGAATTATTCACGAGAGACTGATCAAACCGTGTGCATGAAATAATCCATGGTATATAGAAATAGAGCAAACATAATATTTTTTTTTGAAAGTGCAACATATAACACGAGACAAGTGAACATGAAAATCGAATAAGCCAATACCTGCACTGTATAACTTTGCAACCCATGGTCCTCGAGACAATCATCTTACAACGAGGACAGTGCTTCCACCGGTGCTTGGCGGCAAGCTTCCTCACGAGCCGGTCGGCCTCAGATCCCTCTACACATTCATGGTGACCATCGCCATCAGTAGTCCAGTCCGAGCCACAAGCAGCACACATAAGGTGTTTGCACATGGGGCACGATGCTTTGGATGGTGTCTTGGCGCCAGTACTCTCTAGCATGATCCCACACGCAAGGTTCAGACAATAGATGCGTAGGTTAGGTTGGATGGCATGCTCGGTGAGTTTGCCACCCCAACTGCAAAATGCCGAGAAGTCGATGGACTTCTTGCAATGCTCCGGGTGAAGAAACTTGTTGCCTTCCTCATCCCTACACTCTGGGTCAGGGCACGGGATTGGCAACTCATCAGAGCGGACTCTAGCCTCAATGTATGTGGCCATGCACTGCACATAGAACATGTGGCGGCATTCCATGCCGTGGAAGATGTCGAATACAGGGAGGGTCTCCAAGCAAATGCCACAATCAAACATGGGAACATCCTTGTCGTCGAGAGGAGGCACCCTAGTCTGCCTCTCAGTAGAAGGGCCCATCTCTTCAGGCTCAAGTTCATATGGGTGAAGGCTCCCTCTCTTGGTAATGTTATCAAGGAAGGAGTCAAGGCGGCCTTCTACCGCAGTTGAGTAGTGGTGGTGCAGTTCCTCCACCATAGGTGCTTTAGATCTTGCAGATTGCTTCTCTAAATATGTTTCATAGAGTCCTGGCTCCTCCAATTCCTCCAACATTTGAGCGTCGTGGGCAATGGAATCATACCAGTCATTATCATGATCTTCCTCTATGCCGGGAAAGACGTCAGGGGAGTCAATGTCAGATGGCACAACATGTCTTGGTGGAATAACAACCTCATCGTCAAGATCAAACCCGTCGGGAGGCTTGACAGGTCCTATGATAACATTATTGGTTCGCACGGTGCGCTTTGGCATGTATTCTCTTCGGGTAAAGGGTGGAACATTAAGTATCTTATGACTAAGTTTAGTCATATGTGTCCTCTGAATGTGTTGAATCGGATCAGAGTGTTGATGGGGAATTGTTGCATGATCCCAATGTCCTCTAATATATTTTGTTTCCCATTCTCGAAGGAAGCGATGTAGGTCAGAGTGTGGGTCTTCAAGTTGCTTCTTGGCATTTTCATCGGTAAGAAACTGTTCGAAGAGGTTGAAGTGATCCATCTCTTCCGCAGCGGTGGGAGCGGGGGCCCCATTGTCACCCCCCTCCAAGGAGGTGCCAACAAAATTTACCTTAAAATCCTTCTTGACAGCTCTCACTATTTTTGCAGCACCAACACTAGTATCACATGCCATAGATTCTTCCTTCTCCGCAGAAACGATCTTGTGTCGTTGCCCTGTGCTCCTTCATCCATTGTGTTGATGGCTTCCTCCTCGAGTTGATGCTTGCGGCCCATAACATAGTCGTGTGCTTTCTCCCCTTCCATCGTACCCTCACAATACTACTCTGTTGAAATTAAGTTGTGGATATTGAGCTACACAATAATAGAAGGAAAAATAGAGTGATATATAAGACTAAATTTGTCTAAAGATAGAGTAAAATGGCACAAAGTTTGTCCACAAATGGAAATCCTGATTACCAAATCATTAAACAACTTGAAATGAGAGGGGGAACTACATTAAGAGAATAGATGCACTCTTTCCATAAACAAATGTAATTTTGTTATGCCCTATTAAATCCAATGCTAGTAGGCATTTTTTTTTGTATTTTCTTCCTTTATAGAATAAACTTATCACTGTATTAACTATAGAAAAAATTATAAGTGTAGTATCAGCCCAATCAGTTGTGAACGATTGAGTGGAATGATCCTTGATTTTTAGACGATTGAAGATTAACAAAGGCCATGTTTAACAATTTCAAGAGGGTTAAAATAAATTTTTAAACAAATGTTGGCCTAAGACAACAGTTTTAGGTGGGCTAGAGTGAACATAGTTACTCAACAACACTATGTTCATTAGAGGAAAATTTGACCTACCATATGCGCCAAACAAAGTAGCTAAGAAGGTAAATATTTGGACTTCTAAGCTGGTATCTTTTCCACCCCCTCTTCTCTTCTTCCTCCCTTGATTTGTGAGTGCATCAAAGTCTATGCAACGGCTTAAACATAGCTCCATCACACTCCCCCTCGAAACCCCTTTCATCACCCCACCTATTGTAAAATGAATCTCACCTCTGCCCACCCACCTTACCAGTCTTTAGCGCATATACGCACCTCCTAACATTCATCTCTCAGCATAGAAGAAATAATAGGCCGTTAATTGCTAGACCTAGCCCGAAGCAATAAGGTGTGTCTTTTTTTTCTCTCATCTACAATATAAAATCCATGTTTTTTTGATAGATCTAAAAGTTATTCATATGAGAAGAAACAGATCTAAACAAAGGCAACCGAGTGAGGGGTGGGAGGAAGCGATGGGCATCCCCCATCCCCTACCCCAACCATCACTTTATCCCGTTCGATGCTACTTCTAAGATGAAATCTTGCCTTTTAGAGACAATGATCATGTCAACAAGTTAAACCAAGATAGTTGCACATGGATATCTTGCATCAAAAACTAAGAAATCCATCTCTTACAAAGAATAAAACGGACATACCTCTTGAAAGTAAAAGCTTGAAGATGATTTTGAGAATCGATGATGGAAGCTACTAAATCTCAGAGGTGAAGTGAAGGGGGAGAGGAAGAAAAGGGGATGTGAACACAGGATGTTGTTGGTGGCGGTGATGTTAGAGGTGAATATATAACTGATATGTTAGAGGTGGGAGTTTTGTTAGCCATTGGATACGATCCAACGATTCTAACACGTCCCGTTTTAGGGTTTTGGTGCATAATAGGAAAATTGTCCTAATCATATTGACAAATTCTTTTTGGGCCCTCACCGTTGATCGCATCCATCCGCACCAAATGTTTGTTTCTTTCATCTTCTTTCTCACCAAGCGAGATAAGCTCTCCCTCTGACACACAGGCACACACTCACGTCCCCACGCCCCCGCACACATGTGAACTCCATTAGTAGAACAACAAATAATGAATTGCATCGATGTCCTTTCCGACATCTAGGACTGCTAGCTATTTGGGCTAGGATGCACTAGATGCAGTGCGATGTCGAGATTGAGTTGATTCTGCCACCTCTGTTGCTCCATGTTACTCAGCAGCTCATTCCATATCTCTACTCCAAGCACCGCTAAAATCGAGTTATTTCACCTTGAGATCGAACTTGTCCACTTCAATTGAACTCTACACTAATGAAGCTCACCTCGACCATGTTGTTGAAGTCCTACATAGAGACGCAAGGAGTTCATATGAAAAATGTCACAATAGCATTGTCCTTGTCCCTGAGGATAATGTATCTACAAAAGATGTCGCACACTACAAGCTTTTTTACTCTCTCCGAACTCTAAAAAGACATTCACTGCTACAAACATGCAATCACAACTTAATCAAATCAACATTCGTCTGCAACGCTTGGTTTCTATTTAGATCTTGGGTTATGTCGACCAAAACTATTTTTAAAAAATGAAATTACATTTTAGTTTTTGTGTATCCAGGAACAACTGACATACACAATATGATTTGTTATAGAACAAAAAATAAAAGAGAAAAATATAGATTTAGTACAAATATTTATACTACAAATCAGCTACATGTAGCATATATTGGTAATATAATGGTAAGTGTCCCTTGTTTGTGAAACACATCTGCAACCTTGCTTCGAATAAGACATTGCCCCATTTGTAGCATATTACACTGCAACATATGGAAACCACAAGAACAGGTGGAGATTAAGTACCGATTCATGAACCAATCAGAGACTCAGAGTTACTGCCTCGTCATGGATCTCCAGAAACGTAAATGCTGGGAAGCTTCCTATGAGATTCGTCGTCAGTCAATTGGACATCACATTAAGTCAGTCAAGTCAAGAATCTAGCAATTCCGAAGATTGAACGGCCTGCTCGCGGAGCGCGAAACACCAGGCGTCGAAGACGTCCAGCAGCTGTTTGCCGCGCTCAGGGTGCATGGCGCTGGACAGATGGTCGCCGGCGACTGCTTGCCTGTGTCTGTCGAGACGTGTAAGCCAAAACAAAAAACAAGTGCAGTTTCGTCGGTCGAAAATTGACTAAATAACTCCAGAAAATGAATATACGAGCAAAATAGATGTGAGAAGGGCACCCTGACGGTGTGCAATTGGGGGAAGCCTGATACGGGCTGGCGCCTGTCGCCTGTCGTCTCACTCTTATCGATCAAAAAAAGAAAAAGAAAAACGCTTTATTCCTCACCCCATCGACGAGGCCGGCACCGGCGATCCCTCACCAGCCACCCTCCCCTCCCAGGCTCCCCCTCCCCCACCTCAACACCCGGCGCCCGGCACATCCCTCCCCGATCTGATCTACCGCCACTCCGGCCTGCTTGGACGGCACACCTCCGAAACCCTAGGTCCTCTCCTCCCAAGCTTCCATGAAACCGTGCTCCCCTTTTCCTTCCTTATTTTATGTATTGCTATGTTTCTTATCACAGTAAATGGAGTATTGATCAAACATTGATAATTATTTCTAATTTATCAAGTGCTTTCAAAGTTGCCAGTTTTGCTTGTCCGAGGCATGAGAAGATGATAGGTTCTTGTACAGTTTGTATTGTAGATGGAACAAAGGCTCAAGCTTTTAACTTTTGCTGCCGCAGCACGTATGTTATTTGTCAATGCAAGCACAGACGTTTTCAGACTTCAATTCAATTGTAAATGGAGTTTTCATACTTCAATGCAATCACAAAAGTTTCCTCACATGGTAGTGCTGGAATCTGAAAAATTGAACGCTTAAAAATTGGCTGATCTGTTCATGTGTGTCTTATTTGTAGTCAGTTTGTGTTGTCAATCAAACTGGAACATTGAGGGTTCACAACTTTTAGTTTTGGATAACAATTCCACATCTGTGATAGTAATTTGAACCGAACTTCGCATTGTATTGGTATCTTATATCTCAATGAAGCAAAAAAATTCCATTTACAATTGCAGTGAATTCTGAATTATGTGTATGTTTGCATTTACAGTGTTAGAACCAAACCCAAGAGGGTAAAGACTCCCGAGTTCGAGAAAGAAGGGAGAGAAGAACCTTGCGCAGCACGGCCATGGCGAAGCAGGGAGCAAAGAAGATGAAGGATGAGAACAAGAAGCACATGGACTTCCTCCTGCGCCTCATCCTCACATCCAATGTTTGCAGCTTCCATCTTCAACTTTCCTTCCCTCGTAACTCATGCACCACACATATCTGTTGAGTTGCTTAAAAGTTCACTCATGATCACTGCTGGTTAATAGTAATCCATTTCTGACTGCTAGTGTGACACATTAACTTGCTATGACAACGTGAAATATGGTAGAATTGTAGCAGCTCATTATCTATGATGTATGATGGTGACCATTCTGCTATTCGTTTTGGAAAACAATAACCCTCTCCTATAATTGAATATTGGAGACAAATTTCCTGCTGAGAATGAAGCTCTTTGCAGATTTAGTTTTACTTTAGTTCTTAGGAATCACACACTGAAACATTGTAATCTAAGGTCGTGAGCAATGGAGAATTTTGATATGCTTCTGACTGCCAAACGACTAAAATCCTTCACCTGAAAGCATATGTTCTAACTATTTTCAGTTGAAGGACTAGCTCACTATATACCTTGTTGTTGCACAGGTAATTTATATAATAGTGAGGATGACCATAATGCACTCATCCTTCACCTGGAAGCATTGTATTGGCCTTATGGTGACATCTGCTGCATATTTTCTTCCATACAAGCAACTCGCCAGTATGTCACAACCAGTTTACTCTGATAATGGGGAACTACTGGATGGTGGCTTCGACTTGAAGACTGGTGGTATTTGCGAGTAAGGAACAGCAACAACCAGAGTAAATAATAGCTTTGATCACTGCACATGATAATGCATATTTTTCATGTAAATGAGAATGCATATAAATCTTTCAGCTCTCAGTTATGCACACAATCTGAAAAAGGACTATAATGCCCCTTCCTCCCTGCTTCCCTGCTTTATAACTTGAAGCTAAAGTTTCATTGTAACTAAATCTGAGGACTTGATGGCTTGAACACAAAATTATATTGTCTGTGTCGAAAGTTAAGAATGTTTTTTAGTATAATATATCAACTTGCATTTTTGAAGTTTTTGTATTTCTCAAAAAATCCAATGACACTTCATTTCTTTACTTCTTGTCCTGCAGGTATTTGCATGATGTGATCTACATCACACTCTTTGTGCAGCTGGCATCCATCATTTCTGAAATAGTTTGGTGGACATATTTAGTGGTAAGATATCCATATGACATGCTACCTCAATTTGTTCTCCTGTTCAATTTCTTCTAATTACTACTGTTGTGGACTGTTATTGAACGATACCCTGTTAATAGCTGCATATGACACATAGTACCATTGTTTTTTTGGAGTGCATATTCTGTGCTGGATTCTTTTGTAGTAGTCATTATAACCTGATGAAGCTAGCAAACTAGTAATATTTACTGTGCATACCATGTAATATGCGCCTTGTAACTTGTGAGTTTTACTTTTACCTTTGCTGCTTCATACTGCTCTGTCAATTTTACAGTAAGCAAAGTAGGACCACAATCAGATTAGACGAACACCGCCATTACTGATTACCGGTTATTTCAAGTAGCTACATTCTTATTTTAACTATTTGCTTCTGTGTCCTAAAAGAATTGTTTCATACTTCAAATGCATGCAAACATGACTACATCATGTTTTGAATGCCCATGCACCCATTATTATAAAGTTGTAGACGCCACCAAGGGAACATGCAGATCATTGTCAACTTCTTATTACTTTGCTTGATGTCTTATATACCTGTCCACTTGCAGATTCCAGCTTTTGCTGGTTACAAGATTTTCGATCTGTTGAGAGGAACATTTTTCAGTAGTCGTTCGGAGGTAAAAATAATTCGATCATCAATTTAGCCACATTATTTTTCATTCTTGGATGTAACAAACATGTATCTTGTTTCTGGTTGCAGGGTGGAGTTGAGGATGAAAAGACCCGAAAGAAAAGGGAGAAGATGGAGAAGAAGGCATCAAGGGGGAAGATGATCAAAACTAGGACTCGTTAATGTGCCAGCATTGTTGCTTGAAAGATAATCAAAACTAGGACTCGGTGACGTGCCAGCTATGGCCTGTTGCTTGAAGGTTAGCTTGGCTATCATAGCTGCCCGACTGAAGTCCAAGCTGTCTAAGGAGTATTATACCACAATGATCATGTTCATCCATCGGTGATCGGTTGCTCCAAACAGCGCATTATGTAGCACAAGCATCAACTAATGTCCAAAGCCATTAAGAATTTCCCGTATAACTTCCTACTCTTTCTGCCCTATGTTTCACACACCAATGCTGGTGCATGGCAAATGAGAACACGATTTATTTCAAAGGTGATGATTTCATATGGTACCTTCAACCAATCACCTAGAAACTCGACAAGATGCGAATTCAAGCTAGTCATTATCAAGAGAATATTGCTTGCTGTAAATAAGTTTTGTTGGACAGAGCTTCTGATAATACTGAAAACTTGGTAAGATGCTGGATTCGAGCTAGGCTTTCTTGTGGAGTTGATCTGCCGTTGTGGTATTTAGAGGGATGGGAAGACAATTTTCAGAAATGATGCTGATTTCAGTCCCCCATAACTATGTTAAGTAACAACATAAAAGCATTCTGTAACCAATCTTAAGATTATAAACTTATTTACATGTAACAAATGATGGAATATTGCTTTTAAAAAACCATTTGCATTCGTATAGTTGCAAATCTTATTCCTTGAAATAACTCACAGTGATCCCACTACACATGAATTGTTCTGCTTAGTATCTGTTAATTGTGTTTCGCTTGTGCCTCACTTCGGCGGCAGAGCAGGCAGTAGTAGATGGCGCCAGCGGCGAAAAAGCTGACGAACCACGCTTTGTTGTATGTCATGACAAATGCCTTGTGCCGTTGTGTGCACTCGGCAGGACTCCCTCCAGCAGCATGAAGAAATCCCGGCATGACGGTCACAACTCCGGCCGCCATTGTCACCGTCGCGGCAACGTTGAAACCACCTTGGAAGTAGTAACTGCTCCCTTGGTCCTCCGAGTACGGCGCGTCGACGTCCAGAGCGGTGCGCTGGACAATGCAGTGGTCGGCGATTACGACCCCTCCGATGGGCCCACGAGCGCCGAGTTGCTGTAGCAGCCACGTGTAGACGAAGCTCTCGCTGGAGCTGAGCAGCCGCCACGGCAAGAAGGATATGCCGAGCAACGCGGTGACCAGCGCCCCCTTGGCGAACGTGAAAACGCCGAGCGCGTTCGCCGGCGAGGCTGATGCCGAAGATGGCAATAAGCTCGTTGCCGGCCCGCCTATGCGCCCAAGGAGCTCGATCGCCGATCGGGTCAGAGATGATGTGAGCCGAAGAAGGCAAACGTGGCCATGAATACCGGCAGCTCGGCCTGGCCGAGTTCATGGTCCGCCTGACGGGCTACTCGGATCGTCTTGGAAGTTGTTGCTCGAAAGGTACTCCGTCGTCATAGAATCCGGGATCATCCATCAATTCCATCCTCTGCGCGCCGTTGGCAATGGAATCGTACCAGCCGTTGTCTTGATCGTACTGTCGCAGCCGGATAACGGAGTTGAGCAGCCACCTGCCTAGCTGCCGGTCCAAGTGATCTCCATCTTCCCCGTGAAGTAGCACAGATTCACACAAACTTTTCAAGAAAGGAATAAAGCCTTGGGAAGTATTTGCACGAGGCTTGTGACCAAGGAGAACTGACGAAGCCCTTCCTTTCCTTTCTCTCTTTGCTCAAACGAAAACATATATATGTATATTCATCTCCATGCTTCGCTTCAGTGGCAAACTGTTGCAGAAGGCATGGATCATGGAAGCAACAAGCGGAGCTATCACGGCCACTGTGCTCCCCCTCACTCTGCCGCATGCCTCTGCCTCTACCTCCTCCTCTCGGTCATCCTGTTCGTCGCCGTCGCCGCCACACTGCTCGTCGCCTTCGTCACGAGGCTCCACAAGCCGATGTTCTACCTGCAATCCATCCAGATGGACAGGCCGTTCATCAGCCTCCGCTCGTCGCCGCCAAACCGCGGCGGCGGCGGCGGGAACGGGACGACGACGTGCGCGGTGGCGTCGCTGGCGTTCGCCGCGCAGAACCTGAACGGCGTCGGGATACGGTACGGCGCGACGGTGCTCGACGTCTCGTACGCGGACGAGCCGGTCGGCGCCATGGACGTGCCGGCGTTCTACCAGCCGCCGCGGAGCGGCAACCTGACGGTGCTGATGCACGCCGTGGTCGCGCAGCGCAACGTGACGCGGGTCCTCGTCAGGGAGCTGTCGGCGCAGAGGGGGTACATGAGGATCAGGATCGTCGGGAGCATAGACGCCCGGACTCACATCATGAACTTCCCTCTGCCGAAAGTTCAGGTCCATACTTCACAACTGTCGTCTTCTAATTCCCAGAGATAAGAAGTGTCTTCTTAGCTCTGAAGCTCTTTGCTTGTTGCTGTTCCAGACATTCAGAGCGGTACTGTCCCTTTTCCTTTCGTGGTCTAGTCTCTGAAATTCCACCGTGATTTCCGTGCAGTTTTCGCTCGATTGCACGATAGGGACTAACTACACCGACATCGTGCTGCGGGAAGGAACCAAATCCGTGGTTGCACGCAAGGTATTTGCCTTCATCTTCTATAGTACAGTACTACTACGGTTGAACAGGAATAGTACGTTTCTGTCAGACGTTTGATCTGAAATTTTGTGTTTCCTTGCAGGCTCTCGTCATATCCACACTCCCTCACCTCTCACAGACGTGCTCCATCAAGATTGACATGAGGTCGAGACGAACGAGGACAAGACTTGATGATATAGGATGCTGACGGAGTCGATATTCTTCCTTTTTTTAACTCTGTAACTGTAATTTACTTAGGAAAGCTAATTCTTTGTCATTGTTGTCAAGATGTGAATGAAATTTTTAGACGGACGATTGATCTGAGATTTAATTAGTGTTTTGTTCTGCAGGCTGTCGTCTTAAACCTCTCGCAAAAGAGGTATTTTACCTGCGCAACCATTTTTTGAGACTCATACATAGATAAGGGACGTAGTTTAAGACAAGTTGGATGCCGTCCACTCTTGATCTGATGTTTGGGAAGAGATCGACTGAAGAAGCAATTGGAAAAGTAACAGAACCTTATTTTCTCCCTTTGGCCTTGATAAGACTAACATTTTCCGATATTCTCACTGTTATTTTGTCATCTAGTACTTTTATCCAGCTTCACATGAACTGAACAAGCAGTGGCTCCCTTGAGGCCCACAAGGCAGCACGAACGGCACACGGACGAGCATGCACCCCCTCCAACGAGCGGCGCCACGCGGTCGTTGCCCGGGCACTGCTGAGAGCTTACCGGTCTTTACCGCCACATCCCGCGCGGCCACTCACACCCACAGAAAGACGCCGCGCTCTCACTGATCCGTTGGGCCTGCTCCCCCGCGCCGCCACTCCGGCCACCGCTGCCGTACCCATGCGACGGCCCACGCGCGCATAGCAGCGGCTGACCCGTGGGCCCGCTCGACGGTCCGCATCGAGAACCTGGAAAGCCGCGAGCCTTCCTCCCCGTCGACGTCCCCGCTTCACCTTTGCCCAATCCGCTCCGCCTCCCTTGACCACCGTTTCCCTCGCCGCCGCCCATACTCCCGAAAGCCCCGCAAGCGCGCGGCCTCCGCTGATGCTTCCCCGCCCCGTGTTCTCCCGCCCTCCTCCTCCTCCGCACCTCACGCGCCGGAGCGCGGCTCCTTCCGCTACCGCCCAATTCTTCCTCGTCCTCCGGCGCCGGCATCGCCGGAGGCGCCACCAGCGCCCGTACCACCCCGTCGTCCGCGCCTCCCTTTCAGACGTCCTCGCCGGCCTCCCCTCCTCCCTCGCGCTCGTCGGGCCCGCCGCTCTCGCCGCCGCCGCGGTGCTCGCCTCCTCCTTCATCTCGTCCTCCTCTCGCAGCAGCCTCCCGACGCCGTCTTCCCAGGACCTGGAGGAGGACTGCGGCGCGTGTGGGGATGTCGCGGGCGAGTGGATCCTCTTCACCAGCCCGACGCCCTTCAACCGGTGCGTGCTGCTGCGGTGCCCGTCCGTGTCGTTCGAGGACGGCGGCGTGCTGCTCGACGGCGTCAACGAGCGGCTGCTTACCGAGGAGCGGCACTACGTCAACCTCAGCCGCGGCCGCATCCTTACGGCGCGTGGCGGGGACAGCGCCTGTGACATATCCTACCAGAGGATCTGCGTCGCCCTGGAGGACGGCGGGGTGATCGCCCTCGATTGGCCGGACAATTTGGACCTGGATAAGGAGCACGGGTTGGATTCCACGGTGATTGTCGTGCCTGGCACGCCTGAGGGGAGCATGGAGAGGAGCATTAAGATGTTTGTGTTGGATGCCCTGAGGAATGGGTACTTCCCCATTGTGATGAACCCCAGAGGGTGTGGCGGTTCACCGCTCACTACACCAAGGTGAAGTTCAGTACATTTACGACCCTTAAGTTGTTACTACCCAGTTAATATTGAAATGTTGAAGAAAATAATTACATCTCACAGATCAGTATTATTTAGTACTGAAGCTAGAAAGCTTGGGTTTACTTGATTACCTTTTCACTGACTGCTATATATTAATAACCTTTTACTCATCATGCTTTGTCACTTTACTTATTAATACTTATTAAACCTTAATATTAAGCATTGACACTATGTCCTCAGTGCAAACTTAGGTATGGCACTGATATACTACTACAACTGTTGCCCGTTCTGAAGCCAACTTACAAAGAGTTAGTAGAAAAATACAGACTAACTAAAAAAAAGAAGTGCTTCAGGGCGACGATCATTTCTGTAAGAGCTGAAGTATAAAAACATGCACTTGGAAATCTGGGTATACAAAATATGCCATCTCTGTTAATTAACATGCTCATGTCATCAACCAGACTGGAATTGTTGTAATTTGGGGACATCGTGGACTCTATTGTGATCAGTATTAATCGTGCACTCTGTAAGGATATTGTTTTAATAAATCTTATTTATAGCTTTGCTGCGCTAGTGTACCTCCTGATGCTTATACGCTAAGTTTGATGTTTGATAGTGATGGGCATATGTTCTTCAATTGCAGGGCTTCTAAACTCTCTGCTTATGTAGGTTATTTACAGCGGCTGACAGTGATGATGTCAGCACAGTGGTTCGCTTTATAAACAGTAAGAGACCATGGACAACACTAATGGGTGTTGGATGGGGATATGGTGGAAATATGCTGGCGAAATATCTTGTTGAAGTTGGGGAGTCTACTCCTCTTACTGCTGCTGTCTGTGTTGACACCCCTTTTGACCTACAAGAAGCAACAAGATTGTTTCCTCATCATATAGCTCTGGATCAAAAGCTCATGGCTGGCTTGGTGGACATTCTGAGTGCTAATAAGGTTCTGGTCCTTCTCGGTGTACCGAAAATTTGTCTCATTCTATCTACTTTCATGGTTTCATACACACAAAATCTTTATGAATCCACTGAACAAGTGACAGGTCATTTTAGGAAGTAGCTGTACTTGTGTCTTACTTAGCATTTCCTGCAATGGAATAAGGATGTAATCTGTGAAAGTTGAATAGCTTGACCAACCAGCCATGGGGGTGTGTATAATTTATGGCACCACTACAAATATTTAAACCTTTTCTCTGAAGGCCATTATCTCAACAATTGATGTTTTATTCTTTCAGGAGCTCTTTCAAGGTAAAACAAAAGACTTCGATGTTCAAAAAGCTTTATCTGCCAGTTGTTTGCGTGATTTTGACAGAGCAATATCCATGGTTTCACATGGGTTTAATACTCTTGATGCCTTCTATTCTGAAACTAGCACAAGGCAATTAGTTGCCCATGTGAAAATTCCTCTACTATTCATACAGGTATATTTTGAACTATGACTGATAAGCAATCAGGAAGCTCAGTTACTTGATATCTACATATCATATTTATTCCATTGTCGGGATATGAAATGTTATTTACATATCATGTTATTCCAATGCTGGGATGCAAAATGTTATTTACATATCTTGTTAATTCCGATATTGGGATATAAAATATTACTTACATATCATGTTAATTCCAATGTCGGTATAAAAAAAAACTCTATCAATATGCTGAAATCTAGTGCGTGCATTGTCAACCCTGTCTCTAGTTATATAATTTGAAGACATCCTGTATTGCAGAGCGATGATGGGACTGTGCCACTTCTTTCAGTACCGCGCGGTTCAATATCAGAAAATCCTTTTACAAGTCTTCTTCTTTGTTCTTGTGTACATTCAACTATATTCTCCTTCCAGAGATACAATGTGTTATGGTGCCAGAATCTTGCCTTAGAGGTAAACATTTTTTTACTTGGACTTACAGTGGAATCATTCTCGTACCACTTCAAGCTTTAGTTAAAGACATCTTCATATATTTGTCACAAAAATACAAAATTTCCATCATATTTTTAGTCCTTGCCTTCTTGAAAAGATAATTTATTGAAGTAAGCCATTGCACAATATGTATCCATGCAGAAGTCTAGTGTACTCATATAAGCATTTCCTGATTTATTTTGAAGGGGAGCCCTGACGCAGCGGTAAAACTGTTGCCTTGTGACCATGAGGTCACGGGTTCAAGTCCTGGAAACAGTTTCTTGCAAAAATGCAGGGAAAGGCTGCGTACAAAAGACCCAAGTGGGTCGGACCCTTCCCTGGACCCTGCGCAAGCGGGAGCTACATGCACCGGGCTGTCCTTTCTTTTTCTTTATAGCACCCACACCACTTTTGTTAGCAAATACAGTGAACACCGTTACTTGCAGCGAATGATATAATTTTTATTTCCTTGTGAACCTCTCATGCAAGAGCTTCACTTTATACATTTTCAGTGAGCACACTAAAGTGTTATTTCGATTTAAGCAGTGGCTATCAGCTGTGGAGTTTGCTCTCCTGAAGGGTCGTCATCCACTTATCAAAGACGTGGACATCACTATTAACCCATCCAAAGGCTTAGCATATGTTGAACCTCAAGCAAGTGATAGAAAAGCTCCAAAACGCAATAATTATCATCAGCAATCTGAGCTTATTTTGTATAATAATGTTCCGTATGGAATAAATGGGCTGCTTGTTGATTCTGCAAAAGAATATTCTGGTACCCAAAACAAAGAAAATGGGCAGTTGAAACACATTGGTGACATAGAAAGGGTAAACAGAGAGCCGGAGGAAGAAGGGTCAGAAGAGAGTTCTGAAGATGTTGAGAAGGGTCAAGTGCTACAATCAGCAAGTCTCGTAATGAATATGCTAGATGCTACAATGCCTGGCATTCTTGATGATGATCGGAAGAAAAAGGTAAGGCGAGAATCTTGAATTTTCCCTGCTGTGATCATATCTGCATTGTCCTGGAGATTGAGTCTGTACTCATCCCTTAGCCTAAATAAAGGGGATTATGCTAACTTATAAGTTCCCTGTATTTTTTTTCAAGCTTTATATTGTTTCCATGAATCAATTGTTAAATTCAAGTTATCTTAGTGTGTTACATACTACTCTTTTCCTTTTTTTTCTTTTTATGCTTCTGATACATAGAATGAGTGTTTGATACATGTAGTGAATGTTTTTTTGATAAGCATACGACTGTTGTTTAGAAATAAAACTACTGTTCCTTGTTTAGGGGAGAGATACAAAAGTTGCTTGTTAGATTTTTTGCGGCATATATATAAAGCTTCTTATATTTTCTTACTTTTGGTATAAGGTTCTTGTAGCAGTGGAGCAAGGTGAATCTCTTGTGAAAGCTCTAGAAGAAGCTGTACCTGAAGATGTGCGTGGAAAGCTGGCAACTTCTGTTACTGAAATTTTGCAATCCAAACGAGAAAATTTCAGCTTAGACGCACTGAAGCGACTTGGTTGGAACAATGTAAGGTCAACCACCACCAAGACAGTAGCACAGGAAAAGCTCAAAGATTCAGATCAGGAAAATATGCTTAAGGATGCCAAAACGGTTGATCAGAACAGTAGTTCTGTGAGTATTGGTGATGGGAATCAGAAAGATATTAATATGACAAGTGACAATAGTCCTGGAGAAAATATTGAATCATTGCAAGGAAAGCCTTCCCAAACTTCTGGACCTGTTGGAACTGCAACAGAAATGGGAAATATACAAAACGAGCCAAATAAATCAGAGAAAGCAAGCACCGGAATAAGTGATAGCAGTGAAGAGCAGCATAGGACAGAACAGGGTAACAAAACTACTCAAAAGCAGGTGTCCGAGGATCAATCAGTTTCCAACTCAAATGGGGCTCCTAGGGAAAGAGTGCAATCAGCAGATGCTACCTCGGACAACAATCCACAATCACATGCAGTAGAAAAGGAAGGCGAGACAGTTCGCACATGTGAAGACAAGTCTGCTCATAATGTGAATGATCAAAGCATGCAAGTCTCTAAAACAGAAGAATTTAAAGCTTCCAAAAGTAATGTGGCTACATCAGACCACAACCCACAATCACATGCAGTAGAAAAGCAAGGTGAGACAGTTTGCACAAATGAAGATAAGGGTGCTCTGGATGATCAAAGCATGCAGGTCTCTAAAACAGAACAATCTAAACCTTCCTTGATTAATGTGACTCAGGCATTAGATGCATTAACTGGATTTGATGACTCAACTCAAATGGCTGTCAACAGTGTATTTGGAGTTCTTGAAAATATGATCGATCAGTTTGAGAAACAAGAAGACTCTGAGGATGGGGAAAATTCTAATGAAAATTCTGATGGACTTTCTGTCGATGAGACAGAATATCATGTGGGGGAGAATATGGACACTGCCTCGAGGGGAAAAGATATAAATCCATCACCTCAAGAACCAGACAATAACAGTTTTGGAATAGGTCATTCAGTCATATCTAAAGATGATTGTGCTTCTGTTGATGAGACTTCCAATTTAAGCATTATTTCACCTCTTAAAGGAAAAATGAGACATCATCGAGGAAGTCGAGCTGATGGTATGAGGCAGGTTGGCAGCTTACTAAACTATTTATTGGATATCGCTTTCAACTCTTACATGAAGGCACAGTATGCAATGTACCTTCATGAGTTTCTTTCTACAAAATTGCAACTGAAATCACCAGAGTCGAATTCAGCAACTGATCTTTTCCTCGATCCACAAGAGGGTAAATGGAAAATAGCAGACCAAATGGACAGTGCACAAAAGGGCATTATGAAATCTGGAAAACATCGTGGCAACATGGAAGCAAATGAATATGCTGGATCCTCACACGAACCTTCTAGAACAGACAACATTATTGAGCCACACTACTTTACACCAGGAAAAGTTCAAGGCCCTACATTCAAGTCAAATGAATGGAATAATACAGTAGCAACCAGGTCTAAACCTGATGATGCTTTGAGAGAGGCACTTACATGCTTTGTTAGGGATGAACTATCAAGCGCTCTCAAAGTTGAAGTCAGTCGAAAACTAGGGATAACAGATACCGCACAACTTGAAAGAAGTCTTGCAGATGATGTAGAATGGGTTGCTGATCAAGTTTGCAAAATTGTTATGCTTGACTGTGAGATATATTCACCAGCATGTGTGCAAAGGAATCCAACAACTCTAAAATTTGGTGCAACGTATGGTAAAGATGTTGTTGAAGCTGTATTAACCGCAGTTGAGCAATGTCAGCATCTCAGAAACATTCTTCCGGTGGGTGTTATAGTTGGTGTAACTTTGGCATCTTTGAGAAATTACTTCCACGTTGGTCTAACTAAGCATAATGACCATCTGAAAGTTACAGTGAAGTCAGATATTTTGAGTGGGGATCTTATTCTTCAGGATAGTTACAAAACAAATATTCAGGACAATGGGAAGCCAAATACAGGTGACCATATAGAAGAAAGAACTGATGGGAACAACCAGAAGGAGATGACTAGGTCACAGAGTCAAGGTATGATGGTTGGGGCTGTAACGGCTGCCCTTGGTGCTTCTGCTTTGGTAGCACATCATCAAGTAAGTGACCTATTATCCCACTTGCATTTTTGTCTATAACTTCATTTTGCCTTGTTAGTCTATTTTTTATTGTTATGTACTTGCTGATTTCTGTGGTCATGTTAGATCACCTGAATGAGATAAACTGAACATGCTCATAATTTTTCCTTTTGGTATTTAATACCTTGTGCACACAAAATATGAATGATGTTTCAGCCTAGTTTTTGTAGCAAATTAAATGTTTAATGGAATATCAAGCAGTAGCTTTCATGCTCTTAAGATATAATTTACTTTCACCATCACACAATGAGGTCATGAGTTCAAGTCCTGGAAACAACCTCTTGTAGAAATGCTGGGAAAGGCTGCGTACAAAAGACCCAGATGGGTCGGACCCTTCCACTGGCCCTGCGCAAGCGGGAGCTACATGCACCGGGCTGCTCTTTTTTTATCAAACAATTATAAAATAGTTTGGATTAGTTTTTGATGCTGTTTTTTTATCGAACACGCAGTAGAGCTGTGAATCATTATATTAAGAGAAAAATTGGGACTAGAGCCCGTACACCCCCCTCCAAACGCACGCACACACCTCCCTTGTTTAGTTTACACTCATGCCTTTAACAACATATAATGACCTTACCAAACTCCATGGAGTGGAGCAGTTAGGACCAGGGATGGGCACCAACATGGGGTGGAGGGAATCAGAGATGCGGTAGGGGAAGGGTTGGGGAGCCATCTCCGCGAGACTAGGAGTAAGATCAAACTCACATTTTTTTCGTTTAAAGATCAAATTAGCATATGGATCCCTCTTATAGCTTCCTTTTGACGCTGAGTAGATTGCACTTTTTAAGTTCTTAAAAAATCTCTTCTTGTAAGAACAATTCTGTTTCGAAATATGCAACTTCGGTATTTCAGCAAAATAAGGATGAAAACATGATGCCATGACGTGTACGACCACTCACCAAAAGGGTTTTCTTCAGGGAGAAAATGACAAGCTTGATGAAACTGCTAAAGAAAAGAACCAGAACAACTTAGTCAGCAGTTTTGCTGAGAAAGCCCTATCTGTTGCTGCTCCAGTAGTTCCAACAAAAAGTGACGGTGAGGTTGATCATGAAAGGTGTGTCAGTACAATGGTTGTATGTTCCTTTGTTACCCTTTTTTCCTCCTTTTTTCTTTGCATGTGCTTATCATGACCTTTTACAAGCAGGCTTGTTGCTGTTCTAGCTGAACTTGGACAAAAAGGTGGAGTATTGAGGTTTGTTGGAAAAATTGCTTTACTCTGGGGTGGCATTCGCGGTGCTACGAGCTTAACCAATAGGCTTATCTCATTCTTACGTATCAGCAAACGCCCCTTATTTCAGAGGTCAACCCTTTTTTCTGTTCTATACTAGTTCGAGTTTTTTTCTATATTCATTTTTTTGCAGGTAGCAGAAGAGGTTGTCCATAGTGCTCCCTTATTGTTAGGCTAATAGCATGATACTTTCTTTATGTTGCATAGTTTTGTTTTGAAGGAAAATGAGTTCATGACCATTAGTTTCATGTTTGTGCATCAAATAGACAGGCCTCATTTTATTAATTGTTTACGCTACAAGAAGCTTTTCGAGAAGTATCAGTGGACATGATCGAGTACTAATTTTAGTTAGTTGAACTATGCTTTGGTGGGAGTTAGTTCGCTCGCTGTGTCATATGTACTACTTTTGCCCTGTTATAGATTTGTTAGGTAAGAAGGGTGGACCTGGCGCAGTGGTAGCGTGTCTCCACTTGTGTCCTCAGGTCTTGGGTTCAAACCATTCTCTCTACAAAAGGAGGGATAAGGCTGTCTAGAAATAACTCTTTCCCAGACACCACAATGTGTGGGAGCTTTCGGCACTGGGTACGCCCTTTATAGATTTCTTAGGCAAATTTCTCCATTGTAGGCATGGTTTACCATCGGCGCAATTGAATGGTTACCCCTGTTTTATTATTTCCTCTGATAATATGGTGTCCTTAACATGTGCCTTCTTCATATTCGTAGGATTATGGGCTTTTCGTTTATGGTACTTGTTCTATGGTCTCCTGTGGTGATTCCTCTATTGCCAACTCTTGTTCAAAGTTGGACAATAAGCTCTTCAACTGGGATTGTTGGATATGCTTGCATTGTTGGATTGTATGTGTCCATAACAATACTTGTCATGCTATGGGGCAAAAGAATACGTGGCTATGAGAATCCGGTTGAGCAATACGGGATGAATATTGGATCCGCATCTAGGGTATAAAATGTTCCTACCTTGATCTTGCGTAGCAAAATCTCAGAGCAATTCCATTCAACTTACGTATGTATATAACAACTGACTCTTTATTGTAGGCGTGGGAATTTTTTCAAGGTCTAGTTGGAGGTGTAACTGTTGTAGGGTTGGTGCACTCGATAAACATTCTACTTGGTTTTGCATCTTTACGGCCAGGGTTGTCTTCATTTCTAGATAGACCCTTTGGTCTTATCAAGTCTTCGAGCAATGTGTTAATGCTTGCACTTAGAGGGTTAGCAACAGCAACCAGTATCTCTGTGGTGGAGGAAATGGTTTTCAGATCATGGCTTCCAGAAGAAATTGCTGTTGATCTCGGTTACTACAATGCCATTCTGATATCTGGAGTTGCTTTTTCTCTAATTCACCGGTATGTCTCATCTGTTTTCCTATTACCTTTTTGTTAATGAATCCCTAATGCACCCATCACTAGACTAAGGAGCTTTAATTAATTAATTATTGAACAACTGATTCTGAATTTTATGAAAGAAAACCGATTTGACTTAGACTGAGTGTTATCAGTAATCACAGACCTGGTGGGGTGGGTGGAAGGGAACGGGGAATGTCTGGAAGATCATGAATGCAGAAGATGATATGATCATCCAGTGAACCTTTTCATTTGTGCACAGTGGTTTATCTAAACACTGCTATAAAATTAAACATAAAACACGATTCATCGCACAAATAAATTATTTAGCTGTCTTTTTCAAAGCTTCAGCAGATATAAAATTCATGATACACTATGTTTTTGTCTGATCTTTTGAAATACAAGCATGATAAAACTTATGCAAATTATTGAAAAATGTAATCAATATTGAATTGCAGGTCATTGCCCTCAATACCAGGCTTTTTGCTACTTTCTCTGGTGCTTTTTGGACTTAAACAGCGAACACAAGGAAAGCTTGCGGCACCAATTGGCTTGCGTTCTGGAATTATGACGGCTAGTTACCTAATACAAAGCAGTGGTTTTATTATATTCAAACCTGGAACTCCATTCTGGTTGGCTAGCACCTACCATCTGCATCCTTTTGATGGTGTTACTGGCTTAAGTATTTGCTCCTTGCTTGCTATCCTTTTCTTCCCTCAGAAGCCTGTTCGGAAGGATGCCTCTGTGTGATGAGAGCAATAAAGTAAAATATCACTTTTGGCATATAAGTAGTGAGGTAGGCTTCAACAAGGGCCAACATTCTCTGTACAAATTCAGTGAGAGCAGTGAAGATTGCTCTTGTATAGCATTTAAACTGGAGCGCTATTTTCCAATGTGATATGACGTGCGGGCTGCAACGAGAATGTACTTGATCCACTCCTTGTATTTACTGAGATCCGCAGGACGCGATGTTCCAGGGCTTTCGTGCTGGTAACTTTTATGATACTCTTTCCTGGAATGCATGGATATTATCTTCCTCTGTTGTTTATAAGGTACGTATCTTAGCTGCAGTTAAACTTCATTATTGTTACGCTAGTTTCCTTAACCCCTGCTGCTGTGAATACAGGTGGTAGAGTCCCTGTTAAAAGAAACGGAATACAATTGGCATAGAATGAACCAAATATTTTGTGTGCGCTTTGGGAGTGACATGCAAATGTGACAATATTCTAACAGCATCCGACTTTGATAAATGGTTTCTTCATATTGACCCCTTGGCTAATAGGTTTGATGCACTGACCACCTACTATATTTTGTTATGAAATCTTCAGAAGCGAGCAATACCCAAGTTTTGAGGTAGCAAATTTTTCCCTATACATGTAATTCAATTTTTTTGCCTTATACACTGTATATATTTAGAAAATATAGCTCCAGGATCAGAACAAGAGTCCGCTGATTGGGTGTTGTATCTTTCCCCCTCTTCCCGTAATGTTCCAGTGCAACTGTATAGCTATAAAGTTAGTCTGCAACGTACAGAAGTTTTACAATGAAGAATGCATACCTTTCATGCTTCTTGGCTAGGTTCTGTCTCCGAGAGCGCTGTTTTTGGTTTCGCAAGTTACCTTCTCTGTACTCTCGATGTTCATCTTTCGGGTTCAGCTGTGAACACTGTAAATTCTGTAGTATCGCAAAGAAGTCTGGACAAGGAAACGTCGCATGCAGGTGAAGATATCCCCCGACGTCGGTGAGCAACATCATCAACGATATGTGTCCAAGCATTGGTTCTCTCGTGGCGCTGCACACTGGCCTGATTCTAGTGCCTTTTGAACAGGAGATTCCGGTGGCTGCTGCTGCTTGCTTACTTTTGGCTACTACAACCACTCAAGCATAAAAGAGTCAACTCTAAAAGAATGTGCTACAGAAAATACTGAGACAAATGAAAAGGAAGGATAGTACAGAAAAAACAAGTTAACAGAGGAATAATATTTATCCTGTTTATTTATCTTTGGGGTGGTTGCGTGTCTCCAAGCTGTATAGGTGGCCAACACGCCGTGTCGGGCCGGCCCGGCTGGGCTCAGCCCTGGAAACTAAGGCCCAGCACGGCCCATAAAACCACCGTGCTGGGCCGGCACAACGGGCTGAAGGCCAGGCCCGAGCACGGCCCGCCTGCACATTTTGTGGGCCGGGCGTGTCGGGCCAGCTCGTACCCGGTCCACAAAGCAACTTTTGTTTAATAAACAGAAACTGAGAATAGAGATAATCAAGATTTATTCTGATCACCACGCTTAAAGAGCTTTATTACAAATTACAATGGCTGCCTCATTAAAAATCCTTAGGTAAAACCCCATATCAACTACATGGGGATAAAACCCTAAAGGAAAAAAGAGTACAACCAGCTCTTTTAGTGGTCCATAGTTCAAATGTGCAGAACAAATAACCAATAACAGTCAATAACAGCCCCAGACAGAAACAAACTCTCACTGTGGCACTGTCCCACATGCAAATAAATATGCAGACCAAATATCTGATGTTAAACAAACACAACTGGCAGTATTCGACATCTCAATACAGTTGTTCTCTTAGATTTAAAATAATTTTCAAGATCTCTAGTAGTTGATTGTCGAGACACTTTAAAACTAGGGTTACGTGCAGTCCGAATATAATCCATAAAAACACTAGTGGAACCAATTGAGTGGTAAATATAATCTAGCAATCATCTTCACAAGTTTAGTTTTTGCAACCTATTGATCATACTGAAAATGACAGAACTACACCATCACTACCGAAATGTAATTGAGATTGAATTGCAGAAGAGGAAGCTAAACGCTTTCTTATTACATGAAGCAACATGACGAAGTAGGTGACCAACACAAGATCTAGCACTCAAAGTAGTTTTGCAATGTTTGCAGCGAGCTCCATATCTTACTTTCTTAACTTCGACGATATTGGATAACTCTTCCATATCATCACATACATCTGAAGTACATGACCGCTGCTTCTTGCCAGTGGTGCTCGTCGACGGACTTGCCGCTGGCGAGGAGGCCGAAGCAGCGGCTGCAGCGGCATGAGCAGAGCCGAACAAAGCATCGGCACCTGCGGCAACGTCGGCGTCGTTGTCATCACCAGCAACACCCTACAGTCGAAGATCTTCGTTGATGGATCCGGTTCCCTCTCCCTCTGCGGCCATGGCGCGGGGCACCGACGAGCAAACTGTCGACGCCAACACTCCGCGGGGGCTGGGCCACTGGGGCCTTTGGCAATCCGGCAATGGGGTAGCGAGATCCGGCGGCAAGCGGCACAACACTCCGCGACCGAGGGCCCGGGGCGGCCGTGCGCCCGTGCGGGGGCACCTAGATCCGCTCAGGCGGGCGAGAGCGGAGGGCCCCCGGTCGGGGGTCAGCCGGACCGCCGGAGCCCGGAGGCGACTCGGCCACTCGAGACTGTACTAGACGGTCGGCCAGAGTCGGAGGGGAGCGGGAGACCTAGACGGGCGGCGAGAAGCCAAGAAGTGGGGAGGGACGGAGTGTGAGGGACAGGACATCATCGGGTAGTGCCGTGTTATGTGGCATCCAACAGCACACGGGTTGACGAAACACATCACATTACATACATGAATTGCGGAAGCATACACAAGTATTTTACAAATAAATGTATCAAAGTAAACTACAGTGGAAGACTATCACTCTCACGACTCATCTCTAACTTAGCAACAAAGAAACAGTCCAGCCCGCGGACTGTTTCTTACTAGCAACACGAAGAACAATCTGCAGCGACGAGGATGCTCTTTGAGTAAACGCTTGGAGGTTCCCGAGTCTCATCGGCATCCCTTCTCATAAGCATGAAGTCAAATACCTGCAAAAAATCTCGGATAGCATCCGTGAGCATAACGCTCAGCAAGACTTAACCGTCACCCTAAACATGAAACTCTATGTTAGGTTATGAACCTAATATAGGATGACATAAGCATAATTAAACTCGCCTAAAAGTGAATCCTTACTTTCAGCTATTACTTGCAACATTTTAAGTAACATTGGGCACGCCACATCGGGAGTCCACAATCAAACAAGAAACGCTTTCCTCCGATGTAAATTGCTCATGGCATAAAAGAATCGAGTTTGCACTAGCCTATTCATCAAGATCCAATACAACGCTAGTATAAAACTTTAAACCAATGTGATTAGTTCCTCTCTCATGCAAGTTCTTACTACGTCACGACTGTGAGAACAAGTATGCTCGGTCCATTCCGCGAGCGACGGTGATTCGAATCAATAACACCCGGACTACATGACACGTATGCCCGTACTCGACGTTGCCTACAGCAACCATCACTGACGTTGTACGCGGCAGCCATTCCCCCGTTTCACCCCCGTTGAATCGATCAAGTCGCCCCGTACAGTAGCCACTCTCATGGTGCACCTGCCGACGTGAGATGTTATGAGAATGTTCCCCACATACTGCACACCGGCCGTCCGCCTGAGGCGACCCGAAAAGGCCCAACGACAGCTTCCCGAGGTACATCGTTTTACTAGGTCCCATAATCCCAGCATGAGTCCGGTACACAACTCAAACTTGTTCAACATGGCCGTATACGGATCGGTCCTTGAACGACATGGACAGGTCTATAGCACCCAGGCCCCTATGTCCTGCTGCTCCTACAACCTTCCGGTCTCACCTTTAACTTGCTAATTCATTTTTGAACCAATCCCGTATGACCCTGTTGTTTCTGAACCTGCGAGTAGCATCTCACCACTCGACTTCTACCAAACCTTACTTAAGCATGGCAGTTCTACACAGTATAAAGACACTTACCCAATACTCCATGGGTCAGTTGGCTATGCAAGAGGAGTATCAAACACTAGACCTGATGCACAATTCATATCTTAACCGAAAGTGAATACAAAGTAAAAACCTAAAGCTGTTAAATGCAAATCGGAGCTTACCTGTTTTGCAGGGTAGTCGTATATAATCAGTTAGTGTCCTTGTTGATCCACCCTTGACTCTCCGGAGCTTGATCCACTTCAATGAATCACTCCTTTGAATCCCCTTCATTGTGGTTCCTATTGAAATGCATATGCACATGTTTTATAGAATGCAATGGAAAGAAGTTATAGAATGAACTTCATAGGAACAGAGGTTATGTGGAAAAGGCAAGAACGGCTTGGTTTGCCTCTGTTGTGCAAAGAAATAGAACGGCTTGGTTTGCCTCTGTTGTGCAAAGAAACAAAAATGATTTACATTGATCTTACTACCTTAGCTATACACTAACTATTTTCCCTAATGAACATAATGGATGAGCTGAAAAGATTTGAGTGCAACTGAAGAACAAGAACTCCAATGGCCTCAAAAATTTTACAGCAGGTTCTATACTATCTAAGGATTTAGCTTGCCAATTTGCAGCTAAGGTGGAGTCAAATTGTGTTCTCCTTAATTCTCACAAAGTCCTTCATATATTCCCACCCATACATAAGTATGGAGAATAAGCACATGGAGTTCAAGGGCTCAACTTGAGCTGATAATTTACCTGTGAGTTCTTGGTCATAGGAATGTAATCTGGTCCAAAACTCAGCCCTTTTACTTGAGTAGTTCTTCCAGAACAATTCTTTAAGCATTCCTACTCAAAAGAATTAATTCTGAAGTAATGTGCATTTTCATGCTCAATTGAGTGAACTACAATTTCAATTATGTCTCATAGATATTTCCTAAATTTTCCTATGATTTTTTGAGCTAGGGATTTCCCAAAATAGATTTTTGAAGTGGGAAACAATTTCTGAAAATGTTTCTAGACTCTTATTAACACAGCAGTTTGTATTTAGCAAATTCCTACTCAAATGATCCTTAAATGAGCTGAAAATTTGCTAGAAGGTCAACAATATGCTAAAGAATATTCTGGCAAAATTTGAGTATTTTTGGATAACCCAAACCCCCTCAATAATTATTTTCATAAATCCTTCAAAGAATTTTCTAGAATATAATATTGACTTCCATACAAATCTGAGTTCATACTTGGATAGAGCTCTAAAATATGAATCCAACCCCATTGGAATAACTCATTTTGGAGTTTTCTACAGGGAGCTATGATTTTCCAAAGTTTGAGCCAACACTTGAATTGTTTTCCTACTGAAAACTCGACTGGGCCCGCTTATTTAAATTCCAGCCAATCAGGACTGGGCCACACCGGGGCCACGGGGTTTTTGCGCGCCAGCACACCGGATCCAAGCCACACCCGATCGCGGATTTAAATTCTGAGCTGCTGATAGACGGGGCCCACCCGTCGTCTTCCTCCTCCGGCCCCCTTCCCACGCCCGTGTGTTCCCCCTCGCTGGAGCACGTCGGTGCTCACCGGCCGGCCGTTCCCGGCCACCATCCGAACTAGGACTCACCGCCAGGGGGTTTAGGGCAGTGAGGAACACGACTGTGGGTTGTGCTCGGACTGCCGGTGATCGGAACTAGCTCGGCGGCGTGCGGCGGCCTCTGTTGAGGTTCGGCGCCATCGCCCGAGGTTCCTAGCCTGCCAACACTTGTATAGACGAGCTCTACAGCACCAGCGCAGCTCTAGGAAGATCGGCACAACCTCAAAGTAGCTCGGGAGTGACCGCAAATATGGTTTCACCGTGCGACCGAATGGGTCCGCGACGCACACCACTAGTAGAGCTCGAAATCCGTCGCTCTGAGGTGTTTTCACGCGATGGATGCTAAAGGAAAAATGATCGCTGGCTAGTCCAACGCCTATGTGCAAGAATTGACGACTTAAGGAGGAGCAGAGAGCGGGAATTTGAAGAAACCATACCGGAAGCTCGGGATGAGGCCGTCGGAGCAAAACTTCGAAATTCGCCGTCAATAGCTCACGGCATGGCCTGAGCTTTGGGTGAGAGCAGCGCGGTGGTCGTGCGCTCCCATTGCCGCCCTTGCTTGGCCGTGAAGACTGCTGTGGCGAGCTGCCCACGTGCGCCCGATCACTTTCTTGAACTAGGTCGCCGCTGTGGCGGTTGTTCTCGGGCGAGGGAGGCCAAAGCTCGGGGTTTTAGGCGTCGGGGAGTGGAATTTGAGCTCATGGCGTTGTCTAGCAGCTCGGGGAGGAGGGGGCGTGAGCGTGCCTTCGGTTTCCCGATCGACCGAGTAGCGGAGGTGAAGAAAAAGGGCATGTGTGACGTTCTCGCGAGGAGGAGAAAACAAGCGTGTCTTTGCTCGGGCTGAGGAGGGGATCACGTTGAAGTCATTGAGTGCACCATCTCTGGGCGCCCGCGCGTGGGGGAATGAAGCAGCTGGTGTCGCTGCCGATGCCTCTGGCGGCTCCACGGTGAGGGTTCTCGGTGAGCTGAAAACAGACAGGATTTGCTTCCTGTGTAAGTTAACCTTTGCTCACTGACATGTGGGTCCCACCCCACAACTTTCCCCCAAAAGAACTTCTCAAGTCAATCTCTCTACATTCACAATTCTGAGTTGAAAGGTGAGCTAGAATTTGAATTCCCCAAATTCAGTTTGAATTTGCATGACAAAGTTGAATTTGGCTAGAATTTACAAATGCTTTTCTTTAACTTCTTTTTGAGCCCACCCTACAAATGAAGAGTTTGTGATCAAACTTTTCCCTATAAATTCCAACTATATAGTTGCATGTTTATTCAAAGTTTTTGGCCACCACATGTGTGAACTTTGAATTTCAGAGTTTTAAACTTGCATGCAAAGAGGTATTTAACTCTTATTGGTTCAACACTTTCAAATAAAAATGTGAGCCTCATTTTTGGATGCTCATCCATATATTACTTTGAATGAAGAAAAGTTTTAGCAAGTCCCATTTTTCATGTCTTTGCCATACACATGAATTCAAACTTTAGTTTTATTCATATACATGTTTTGGGACTTTTACACGGAGGAGGGAGTCGGGGAGGCTGGGTGGCGTCGGCGCGACGTCGCCGGCGGGCAGGGATCAGTCAGTGGATGCCGGGTGCGGGACGGGGGGTGAACCGTCGGAGGAGTCGAGGGGACTAGGTCGATGCGGCGCGGCGGGGGAGCGGGGTGGGTAGGGATGGCAATCGCACCCGCGGGTGCGGGTACCCGACAGGTTTTGCACCCGACGGGTGTGGGTGCGGGTGGGATTTTCCACCCGTGGGTCTAACCCACACCCGACCCGACTTGTCGCGGGTGCTGGTTTTATTTTACACCCGCGGGTACTCGACGGGCACCCGAAATGATTTATGTTTATAATTTTAAAGTCAAATTCGATTGTGTTATATTATTTAATTGTTTCATATTACTTATCAAGACCTATATTTATAATCTTTATAAGTAACTTAATATTTTTTGTTGTATTGTCATTCAAAATGGATGATTTTTTAGACTTATTTTATTAAATGTTCTAGTATGTTTATAAAAAAGTCAAACCCAACGGGCACCCGAAACCCGCCCGAAACCCGACGGGTGCGGGTGTGGGTGCGAATTTTCACCCGCGGGTGTGGGTCTCAAATTCCACCCGCAACCTTTTTTGTTTTTGACGGGTTTTTGCTCCACCCGACCCAAACCCGACCCATTTTGGTGAGAATATATATGGCTAGAAAACGGGCTGTCTGGGCCGGGCCCGTGCCGTGCCGTGCCTTTGAGCCATCCGGACCGCTTTGTCGGGCCGCCCATAAACGGGTTGTGTCGGGCCCGCCTGACGGGCTTGAGGCGGAGCCCGAGCATGGCCCGATGCTGGCTTCGGGCCGGCCCGGGCCCATCTAGCTCAGGCCGTGCTTTTTGCCGGGCTTTCGTGTCGGCCCGTTAGGCCCGGCCCATCTGGCCACCTATACCAAGCTGTGATAGTGTGTGGCGACCTGTGCAGTCGGCAATCTTTGGCTGAGAGCCTCCCGGGCGATCGAACGGCGGTCACGGCGACACTGGGCGTTCCTGGTCTACGCCGAAAAGGTCCGGCCGCGCCGTGGGCCTCGTGGCGAAACCGTCAGCTCCCGTTCGTTTCCCCTCCCCGCCCGACCTCGCCTCGCCTCACTTCCTGCCTTCCCATGGCGGTGGCGGCGGCTCACTTCCCCTGCTCCGTGCCGACCGCCTCGCCTGGAAACCCTCGACCCCGGGCTCCACCTGGCCGTCTGGCGGGCCGGGCTGAGCGTTCGAGATGCCTCTCCTGCCGCGCGTCGCTCAGCCCCCACGGCTCGCTGGCCGTGCTCGGGGGCCCCAGTCCCAGGCCGGTGTCACCACGTGGGAAGCCGTACCTGCGGGAACACTCCTGCCTCGTCTTCCCGCCCCCGCGCGGCCGCCGCCCGCTCGCCGTCGTCAAGTTCCTCGGCGGCGCCTTCATCGGCGCCGCCCCCGAGGCCACCTACGGGTAAGCATCGCGTGCGCGTCGGTCCTGTTCATTTCGTTCACCGGTCGGTTCGATCAGAGCCGCGGTGGCTGATCGCGCGGTTGGTCTGCAGCTACCTCCTGGAGCTCCTGGCGCGAGAGGGGTTCCTCGTGGTGTGCGTGCCGTACAACGTCACCTTCGACCACGAGGCAGCCGCGCGGGAGGTCTTCGAGCGGTTCCACGCTTGCTACGACTCGCTCCTCGCGTCGGGGCTCCCGGAGGCCGGCCTCGGCGCGCTGGACGTCGCAGAGATCCCGCTCTACTCGGTTGGCCACAGGTGACTACCGCTTGTTAGATGATTTGACGTAGAGGAAGGTTCAAGTTCTCTTTTGTCGATGGACGATGGCTTGTGTCGTACCTCCTTAACTACTCTGTGATGATTTGCAGCAACGGCGCGCTGCTTCAGTTGTTGGTGGGGAGCTACTTCTCGGAAAGGATACCAAAGGTGCGCTGGTAGACAAAAGAGATGCATGAATGTATGTTTGCTTGGATGGTTGGCCGTTGTGGAGAATGGGTGGAAAATATTTTATGCTTTGAGCCCCCAAACTTTTTTTACAATCCCATCATACATTCTACTCTTAATTGATTTCGTCCTTATTTCCCTGTTGGATTCTGCTCATTTTAGGCTAACGCCATTGTCTCGTTCAACAATAGGCCAGCTTCAGAGGCTGTTCCTTACTTTGAACAGGTACTTATCTGGGCTTCTTACCTTACAGTGATACTATGTGCTTCCTCTTGCCTTACATACAATTCATGCTGCCAAGTTTTCGGTACTACTAGCTGGCACAAAAAATCAAACTAATGTAATTGGATATAAGGACCAGTAGAAGATTCCAATGAACTTTCTTGATAACTGTGGCCAAGAGATAATCCAGACCTACAGACCTATATTGTAAGGGATAATTGTATAATGTGTTTGTGTGACCAAATAGTTGATATTTTCAACCATATCCTTTCATTTAAGACATCTACATTTGAGCAATTGCATTGATGAATTTAAGCCCCAATGGGATGTTGAGTTGTACTCACTGTTAACTTTTCGCTGCATCACTTGAAATAACACACATTCTGTTGAAAGGAAGTACATAACATTTAGACAACACTCTCAAGGACATAGAAGCCCAAATACTGGACTCAGACGAGAGGTTTTCTTACGTTCATTACATAATTAAGCTATACACCTGTTTAGATTGTGAAAGAATTTCAGTGTCGCTCATCGTGCTAATTGTTCTGCTGGTTCAGATTATAGCCCTGCATATTGACTTGACAGCATAGCATTGTATAAGATTTAACAGGTTATTACTGACGAATCCACACTCATATGTCTGTCTTACTGAGAATATGTTTCATATGTAAACAACACCTATAGTCTCCTCGTAATCGCCAAAATGTAGCTGTTCCTGCTATTGACCAACCTTTACTCTCAAGTTTTTTGTTTCTATGACATCTGGTATGGAGGGACATTGTTAGTATCAGCCAGTAAAGGGGGGGGGGGGGAATGTGCAGTGAAATTTGTCTGGTAAGTTAACTGTGATGTAAATGGGACAATAAGTTCAGTTATTTTGATCCAGAACTGAGCAGCAAATTCACTGTCCGTAGTAAATGGGACCATAAGTTCTGTTATTTTGATCCAGAAATGAGCACAGCAAATTCACCGTGACCATATCCACCTTTTGATAATGGAAAAATGTTACATCTCATCTGAGGAGCATGTCGATGCTAGTTAATGTATTGCAATTACATGTTTCCAAAATACAAATTGTGTTTAGAGCTGATTTCATAAAGAAATGTAAAATGTCACATTACGTTCTTTACTCCTGATTCTGGAAGTTACTCTTTCCTGATAATAAATTTGTTTTGTTCAGATAGGCCCCCTTTTCAGTCAACTGATGCCTATGATGGAGGCCTCACCTGTTTACTTCGTGGCCAGAAATGCATCAGGTGATTGTTCGTATACAACTTACCTTCCGTATTGTTATCACTTCTCTACTTATCTTGGTTGAAATGTCCACATGGAAACTTATGCAAACTGTCTGTATAGGTCCAATGACCTTGCAACCTGATAACCCCATCTGAGGTTGATGGTAGGCCTTGTTTGTAATTATTGTTTTGTAGCTTCTAGAGTTCTCTTCTTCGTGGTATCAAGTTGCTGCTACCCTGCATGATGGCATACTTGATACAGTAGAAATGCGCTGAGCTGTCTGCTAACATTTGTTAAATACAACAACAACCAAGCCTTTATCCCAAGCCTGTTGGGGTCGGCTAGACATGAAACCCAATATCAATGAAGTAAAACAGAGGAAGAGATATGAGAACAAGGGGAAAAAAAGGAAAAAAAAACAAAAAAAAAGGAAAAAAGAAAAAGGAAAAAGAGAAAAGAGAAAAGAAATAAGAAAAAAGGAAAAGAAAAAGAGAAAAGAAAAAAAGAAAAAAACAAGACTACGATTCTGGCACATGAATTGCTACTTTCCATGCGGTCCTATCATGAGCTAAGTCTCTGGATACATTCCAATCTCTCAAATCTCGTTTTACCGCCTCCTCCCAGGTCAACCTTGGTCGTCCTCTACCCCTCCTAATATTTGCTCTACCTCTTAAAATCCCACTGTTAACCGGTGCTTCTGGAGGTCTCCGTTGGATATGTCCAAACCACCTAAGCCGATGTTGGACTAACTTCTCTTCAATCGGCGCCACCCCTACCTTATCACGAATCGCCTCATTCCTTATTCGGTCTCTTCTCGTGTGCCCACACATCCACCGTAGCATGCGCATCTCTGCGACACTCATTTGTTGGACATGTTGCCGTTTAGTTGGCCAACATTCCGCCCCATAGAGCATCACGGGTCTGATCACCGTCCTATAGAACTTCCCTTTTAGCTTTTGTGGGACTTTCCTATCACATAGGATTCCAGAGGCTTGTCGCCATTTCATCCACCCTACCTTGATCCTGTGGCAAATATCCTCATCAATATCGCCATTGCTTTGTAACATTGATCCTAAGTATCGGAAAGAGTCCCTTCTAGGTACTATTTGTCCTTGTAGACTAACATTCCCCTCTTCACGACCAACACCACTAAAGTCGCACCTCATATACTCGGTTTTGGTCCTACTAAGTCTAAACCCCTTGGACTCTAAGGTTTGTCTCCATAACTCTAATTTCTTATCAACACCATCTCTAGTTTCATCTACCAGCACTACATCATCAGCAAAGAGCATGCACCAAGGGATATCCCCTTGTATATCCTTCGACACCTCATCCATGACCAAGGAAAAGATGTATGGGCTCAAAGCTGATCCTTGATGTAATCCTACCGTAATAGGAAATGCATCAGTCTCACTATCACTTACGCGCACACTTGTCCTAACATTATTGTACATATCTTTGATAAGGGTAATGTACTTTGTTGGCACTTTATGTTTCTCTAGTGCCCACCACATGACTGACCTTGGTATCTTGTCGTACGCCTTCTCCAAGTCGATGAACACCATATGCAAGTCCTTCTTCTGCTCCCTATATCTCTCCATAAGCTGACGAAGCAAGAAAATCGTCTCCATTGTAGACCTCCCAGGCATAAAACCAAACTGGTTTTTAGTGACATTGGTCACTTTCCTCAGGCGGTGTTCAATCACTCTCTCCCAAAGCTTCATAGTATGACTCATAAGCTTAATACCTCGATAATTAGTACAACTTTGAATATCTCCTTTATTTTTGAAGATAGGTACTAATATACTTTTCCTCCATTCTTCAGGCATCTTGTTTGACCGAAAAATGTGGTTGAATAGCTTTGTGAGCCATACCATTGCGACGTCCCCAAGACATCTCCACACCTCAATAGGGACATCGTCAGGGCCGAGGGCCTTTCCTCCTTTCATCCTTTTTAAGGCCTCCTTAACCTCAAACTCTTGTATCCTCCGCACGAACCGCCTGTTGGAGTCATCAAAGGAGTCATCCAACTCAACCATAGTGCTCTCATTCCCATCATTGAATAGCCCATTAAAGTAATCACGCCATCTATTCTTAATCTCTTCATCCTTCACTAGAATGCGGTCAGTCTCATCTTTGATGCATTTAACTTGATTGAGATCCCTCATCTTTCTCTCGCGGATTTTTGCTACCTTGTATATGTCTTTTTCACCTTCTTTTGTCCCTAGTCTCTCATATAACTTATCATAGGTTTGTCCTCTTGCCTTACTCACAACCCGCCTTGCATTCTTCTTAGCCTCTTTGTACTTAAGCATGTTGCTTGCGTTTATATCATTATGCCAACTCTTGTAACACTCCTTCTTCTCCTTAATGGCCTTTTGTACATCCTCATTCCACCACCAAGTGTCTTTATCTATAAGTTTCTTTCCCTTTGTCACACCGAACACCTCACTAGCTACCTTCCTAATGCAAGTTGCCATCTTCATCCACATACTATCTGCATCTCCATTTTCTGCCCAGGGTCCTTCTGTGATCACCCTATTTTTAAAGGATTCTTGTGATTCTCCCTTCAACTTCCACCACTTTGTTCTTGTGATTTTGACACCTTTGTCCCGCAAAGAACATGTATGGAAGCGAAAGTCAGCTACCACAAGCTTATGTTGTGTCACAACACACTCCCCCGGGATCACCTTACAATCTAGACACTCTCGTCTATCCTTTCTTCTAGTGAGGACAAAGTCAATCTGGCTAGAGTGTTGGACACTACTAAAGGTCACTAGGTGAGATTGCCTCTTCCTAAAGAGGGTGTTAGCTATCAACAGATCATAGGCTACGGCAAAGTCTAGGATGTCCTTACCCTCTTGATTTCTATCGCCGCATCCAAAACCTCCATGTACTCCTTCAAATCCTAGGTTAGTTGCACCCACATGACCATTGAGATCTCCCCCTATGAGGAGTTTCTCAGTTATCGGTACACTACTAACCATATCCTCCAAGTCCTCCCAAAATTGTCTCTTAGCACTCATGTTGAGCCCAACTTGTGGGGCATAAGCACTAATGACGTTCAAGACAATGTCCCCAATTACTATCTTGATTAAGATGATCCTATCCCCTCGTCTTCGAACATCCACTACTCCATCCTTAAGACTCTTATCTATTAGAACACCTACGCCATTCCTAGTCCCAGCCGAACCAGAATACCAAAGCTTGAAACCGGTATTCTCGACTTCTCTCGCCTTTTGACCCGCCCATCTAGTCTCTTGTACACAAAGGATATTTACTCGTCTCCTAATGGCAACATCTACTAACTCACGTAGCTTCCCCGTCAAGGATCCTACATTCCAACTACCCACCCGAAATCTATGTTCCTCGGCTAGCTTCCTTACGCTTTGCACCCGTCGAGTAAGATGCAAAGACCCTTGCTCACTTATCACTACATTCGGGCGATGATGTAGCGCGCCACTAAGGTGATGGCGATCCGACCCTTGCTCATTTAACACCATATCCGGGTTCCGATATGGCGCGCCACTAAGGCGGTGGCGACCCGGCCCTTGCCCACTTAACACTATACCCGGGTTCCGATATGGCGCGTCGCTAAGAGGGTTACGCCCCAACGAATTTCTATTGGGTTTCATTTCCATGAGAGTGGCTAAGTGTAGTTGTTGGCTCGCCAAGCCTATCACAACCCCCTCCTCCTTTACCCGGGCTTGGGACCGGCTATGTCATTACAACATAGGCGGAGTTTGCTAACATTTGTTAAATGCTTGTGAAATTTGACATGCTTATGACAATTAATATATATTATGATGTCATTTCATGAATCTGTAGGAGATGCATGGAAGGCTCTATTTGAGTTAGCTGGAGGTTTTATACGGGAGTATGACCAGGAAGCTATGGTATCACTGAGCAAATTTGTTGATCAGTTACCATCAGTAATGAATCAGGTACTTCCCGAATTTAACTTCTGTTGTAGTATACTGAGATTCTATGCTTCCATGTCATGAGCCACAAGGCTTCCTCACCCCCATGACAGCTCTTTCCCATGTTACTTACAGGTTACAGAAGGTGTGTCTGAATTCAAACCAACACCACCTGAAAACCGTGAATTCTGCAAGAACTGCTACAGCGTACCAAATACATTACTGGTACTGACAAACTTGCATCTACTCATTCAACCTCTAGTTTTTTTTTAGTTTAGCACTAACAATATTTGGCGATGTATGTCGTGTAGGTGAAATTCAGCATTGATGCTATTGACGATACAGACATAGTTGAAGACGCTCTGAGACCGCGAGTAGAATCAATTGGTGGACAAATAAAAAAGGTCATACTGTCAGGAACACATCTAACTCCATGTGCACAGGTAATGATGCTTAATTGGGATTGTTCTCCATCATTTGGTAGGATGTTACAAGAGCTCAGCTGCTCGAGCTCTAAGTTGAGTTCGGGGCTGACTGAGCTGGCCTCGAACCTGGGTCCCCACATAAGCCTTCTCTGAACAGAGTTTATGAGCTATTATCTTCCTTTTACCATTTCTGTACAGTAAATTATTATTCATGTGTGTCAAGCATGTAGGCTCTAACCATAACTTCATGACAGGATGTGAAATGGCAAGTTGGTTCAGATTACACTCCGGCAGATGCTCTTGCCCAGGGATTGAAATCATTGGCTCTCAATGAAACAAGGGCCCTCTCCAGAACTATTGCTGATTGGTTTAGATCCCTTTAAAGTTTGGGTTACTCAGTAAACCAATTGAAGCTTGAATGCTTCTTATAAAGGTATGCACTACTATACCTAGATTTCATAATCAGAAACAGAATTTCTACACTGGGTTAACTTGAATGGTGTATACACCTGGGACAAGGCACTTGCGTATACTTTGTCCTGTTACTACAATGGCAGTTGGTTTATTACCTCAGGTAGAGGAAATACTCCCTCCAGTTTTGAAATGTTGACACTCGTCAACTTTCAAAACCGGAGGGAGTATGTGTAGAATCAAGGGCGCGATATTTTTTTTCAATTAACTTTGGTACATGTACCAGGAATGTTTTGTTTGTTCCTTTGCTGATGCCGTCGACCAAGGCTGGCATTGCAACAAGATATCGAGTACAGTGTATTGTAATTAAGAGCAGTGCATTTGGGCTGTGCTGATTTGGTCATACTCGCCACAGGCTGTACTACTATTATCTGATCTAGATTGGGGGCCAACTTGGATTGTAATTGCAGGCTATAAAATGCATTTTACCCAAAGTCCCAAGAAACACGATCCTGTTCCAGGTACAGCGCCAGCAAGGCCAAGTTGGCTGGACACCTCGCTGCAGCGGGCAAGCCTGTACATGCAATGTTGGTTTCTGCTTGCTGCCGAAAAAGATTGATTTGTGATACGCTATGTATATTACATACGATTTTAAAAAAAATGTAGATTACATACTACATTTTCTTGGCGTGCATAATAATCTCTCAAACCACTGGCACTGTTTTGTTTAGTTAATTTCTGTAGAAGCTGCTGCTACTGTATAAGTCTGTTGACTGCACTGCATGTGCCGCAAGAAGTCCATAAAATCTGATCAGAAAACTGATTGAGCTGCCGAGTTTTCTTGTTCTTCCAAGAGTGTTCAGTACAACAGAATTTATGCATGAAGGAGCTACTCAAGGCCACAATTTTACGAAGGCTATTGTGATGAAATTTGAGCGGCATCCTCGTTCCAGTTTAACAAAAGTGAAGTAGAAGGGGCCAGTGTTAGCCGTTCGCCGACCAAATCTCAGGCAGATCAGGCCAGTTCAGGATATGCTGGGATCGATATCTCCAATCCAATCAGAAACTCGGAAAACAAAGTTTTTACTCCGTCAGGGGTCACTTCAAGAACATGAAAGCACATTTATTGCACGCATCCCGTGGCAGAAGATCCTCGTATGGACTATTCATTTAGTAAAAAAAAAGAAGAGATGAAATCATTGTAGACCTGCACGCTCACCTATGATATGAGACGCACCTATCTAGACATTCTGGACGCGAACAGTGAGCCTGAAGACAAGCAGCGCTCTGGCTGTGGCTGAGACGCGAACAGTGAGCCTGAAGACAAGCATCGCTCTGGCTGTGGCTGAGACGCCCACGCTACCTGGTCGCGCGGCTGCCGTCGAGACGAACACCCCATGCGGCATAAACGACCGGCGCCGTACGTGGCTGGAGGGCATGCGGCGGCGGGCCTACGGGCGTGTGCGGCATGGGGTGGGCTAACTCGAATCTTGACCGGTTTCGATACGGTTGGTTGGTGATTCGGTATGCGCCAAGGTGGATCGGCGTTGGGTCGCAGATGAGACGACACATGACATGTGTGCTGTGTCGACGGCTACTTTTGGATGGACGAATCGGGTAGAAATGCGACCTACCTTTCGTCGCCCCCCCCAAAAAAAAAAACAAAAAAAACACTAACATGCGCGTGAGCTGATGAGCCCATCTCACTTATTAGCAATACGAGTAGTAGACGGGCATGCCTCTTTCTGGGAGGAACGACGTGGAAGATAACGGCTCGATTAGTCAGATGCTGATCTCCTCAGGGACTGGAGACCAAATGAACGTGCACGGGGCTTGTTCCTGACTGATGAGTATTCACCCGGCCGGTCCATGCATGTGTGTATATACTGTCGGATTGCTCTCGCGCGCGTGGCAATTGGCATGCATGTTCCCTTCCCCGCCGATCGAACGGATCCTATGCAGGGAAGAACCCACAACGAGAGCGACTGAACGTGGACTTCTTCACGTGCTGCCGCAAAGTCGCGATCAGAATGTTTCTCTAGATTAGCAAGCTGAGGCCGGCGGCCTCGTGTCCCCTCGATCTTATCTCTTTCTCTGCCGCCACACAGATGATCCCGATCGACATGGCACGTTGCACACGCCCGCTGCGGCGGCGCCATGCATCGCACCGGTGGATCGGCGCGTTTGGTTCCCGTCACAGTTGCGCCGAAGACGTCGTACGAACGAGCTATAGCACCAGCGAAGACAATGGACCGAGACGCGAGCTAGGGGCCCCGGCCGGTGCTGCAGCAGAGAGGGGAAGGGCGCTACTGTTACTGTCGTCTCCGTGATGATTTCTCTGCTTGTGCTTGGTCTCCCACGTACTGCAGCCAAGCAGTGGCGCCAGCGTACCACCCCACATGCATGCGGGCAGCTAGCGCCCGAGCTGCATGCCCGGTACGGTATCTGTGTGTGTATATATATACTGTGCCACGTGCAAGACAATTACCAGCTAGTGCTTGCCGTGCCCATGTGTTCCTCAGATGTCGTTGCCTTGTCGATCATGTTGGTACTGTACTGTACTTAATTAGTGTGGCAAGAGTACGTGTCACCGATTGATTCCGTCAGAGAAATGAACCAACGTCAACCAATTAAGTCCGAGCTTATCGACATCGGCCGCGCGCTAATATCATCATCATCATCATCAGTCTCCGATCTGATTCCCTCCTTGACCGTGTCGTTGCTGCTGCTGCCACGCGCGAACCCACGACCGATCCACACATGCAGATGATGCATCGAGCAGCTGCGCCGCTCGGCCGGCGGCCCCCTACCACCCTAGCTAGCTAGCTACCTGTGCAGAGATGATGGCCGGTCGGAGCCGGATGCCTATCATCGCATCAGCAATCCGTGGCTTGATGCTATTCACATGGATTAATCGGCCAGTTAATCTGCGTCGCGCCCGCCGTGGATTGCGGTGCACTGGGTACACGGGCTGCAGTGATGAAGACGTACTATACCTATACCTATACGCAACAACGACGACGATAAGCTCAGCTGCTCAGCTCTCACGCTTTTAGGATGACGTACGTACACGGCCCAGACGTTCGGCCGTTAATTTGGGAGATGCCGACACAAACTCGGTGCAAAGACGTTGGTATCTATATTAGCCACCTCATAGTTCATTACAATACCATGCAAAATAATGCCACAATGACATAGAAACTCTCTCATATATAGAAGAAGAAGAAGAAGGTACATGAATCGTAGAGGTTACGCTGTCACTGCTAGCTCATTGAACTTTCAGAGAAACCATTAACAATTGTAACTTTTCGCTCGCCTGGCGCCTCTCTGCCTCTACCTAGCTTTCCCACATAGCTAGGCGTGATTAGGCGACACCTACTCCATGCTTGCTTAGAAATCTAGAGCACTAACGACACGAAAGCACGTCTTTGTCGTTTCCGTCGGCGGTTTATGCTAACTTCTCATGATTAATAGTCTAAGTACCTGCTCAGGCATCGGCTCCCTCAGGGTGCCACGTCCAAAATTCTCCTCATTGAATATTGCTCTAACCTTGATATGAACTAATCATCATTACTCACTTGGCTTTTAGATTTTCAAAATGGACAAATAATGTGCTATGAATCGAAAAAGTGTGATGTATTGGAAAGCAAGATTGAAAGCAATATGATAACAAAAATTGAACTCTAGAATGACAAGTGGTGTAAGATGGGAGGAGTACACAAGTACGAAAAGAAATAATTTATCAACACCTTTTTATTGAAGGGTGTGGATGTTACCCCCTGATCAGTCGATAATAGGGAACAAAGGAAGGCGACAAGAAGGTCAAGCATGCCCGACGAGTTAACTCTTGAATATCGGTGAGGTCAAGATTTTGATTCTTTTAAGCTCTTTCTTCCAGAGAATAATGTTGACTACATGAAAAAACAAAACATATATATAGTTAGGCTTATTTATTATAGTTCATAAGTTGAATTCACAAGTATAATGCATTTATCAAGGGCAACTTAAGTCCATCAGCGGGGGAGAGTCAGGGGTGTGTACAGTAAGTATGTTGTTTTACATTTCATAAATTAAGAGGAAATTATTCTCCTATGAGCGCAACATTCATGCATGTTGTTCTCTGGGGAATCAAATCCTACTAGGTGACAAAAGCGTCATATATAATTTGATTTGACGAGCTATAGCACACATCTTCAACTACTCAACTAACGCTAGTAGACTATGTACCATATGTTATGTCACTTAAAGAAAGATATCCCTGGAGGTTAGAAAAGGAATCTAAAAGCAGGACCCGCCCCCTAGCAAGATTCCTTTGTCAAATCGTAACAGCTAGCTAGACGAAAGCGAATTTGCTCTAAACAGGGCAAGCAGTATATATGGCTCCTATCACTGTTGCGCTTTGTGTTGCCGCGTTCCTGTGCTTGTGTGGTTGGACATCTAGAGTCTGAGAGAATATCAACAACTGTATGCACCTTTTTCTCCTTCACATAATGTTACCTTTCCATAAAATGTTTGATAATGTAATCTTAGCTCTCTTGTTGAAACATCATTTTCTTTTTAAAAAAAAAAACAGGCTATTTTACCTTGTGGGAGCATACTTCTTCGTAGTGGATCATCAGAGAACTTTCAAAATGAGAACGACCGAGACTGGACCGAGCTAGGAATCATGCCACCCCTTTTGGCCGGACAGAGAACCAAAACATCAGGTTGAGCTATACATGAAGGCAAAGCTAGCTAGAGAAAAAAACAATATTGTGAATTTAAGTTGCCAAGTATATTTTAATGGAAGGTTGGCGCTGGCTCTCTCTCTCTCTCTCTCTCTGACGCTACAAGTGGTGGTGGCTGGGCCAAATAAAGAGATTAGAGAATCTATTTGGGTTTCAGAACTAACTAACGACCTTTGCGAGTTGAATGGACGCGCACACAACACACACTACCGTTGGCATTCTGACACGTACATACATTACATCGGCTACAAACTTTATAAAGCCTGGTGGTCGTGATATGAAACAAAAGATGCCACGAACCTCTGAAGAATCAGCATGAGAATAATGGCGGGAAAAGAGCATACGCAGATGTATAGCAAGATGGTACGTTACGTGCGAAGGGCAAAGTTGTGCGATTTTAGAAGATGATATATGTAGACGTTTTACCGTTCTTGATACATTGTATCTTGACTAACGGATGAATACTGTATCTAACTGCGTGTTAGTGACGATTGCCATATGGCACCGGAGCATGCGGCGTGAGAATCTGAGCTTCCAGCAAACGATTGGCGCAGCAGGTCGAAATAAATAGGTAACCTATTCACGATCTTGCGTTGCCAATCATGGATGATGAGCGTATCATTGAGATTTTGTTGTGATAGTGTGATGTTTGAACAGAGATGTTGCGAGCTGCATGCACTTTTTTTGCGACGATGCTGCATGCACTTGTTTTTGCCATCCTAAGGTCTGTGCTCCGGCTTATATGATTGGTTCAACCGATTGATCCGAGCAAAATCCTGTCTCAACTGAACTGCAGTTCCTACATTCCGTGCAGTTCAGTAATAGACAATGCAAGTGTGATGCACATGATGACACGCGTAAACACAAGTCGTTTTCTTTCTGAATAGGCAATTTTACCCATTTCCAATACAACGACGGACGTTCTCATGATCTTTCGCTGCTTAAGCGATATAATAATCAAACATTAGCATAATCGATCTTTCCCAGCTGATTCCCTCTCTTTCGAGCTGATTCAGACATCCATCCAACTCGCTGCACACCACGTACAGTACAGACACAGCGGCCACTTGCCTCCCAAGTGTTGCTTTCCGGACCCACTCGCCAGGTTTTACCTCTCACAGTCATCAGGGCCCCACTTCTCACGTCCCGCCGCGCCACGTGACCCCCTCCTTCGTCCTATATAAGCGTCCTACCTCTCCGTCCAGCATTTACCTTAACACAACACACACAAAGCTTTACCTCCTGCCTCCTGTGTCCCCTCTCTCTCTCTCTCTCTCTCCTCTGCTCGGGCAATGGCGAAAGGCGGGCTGAGCAAGCTCAAGTGCATGATCAAGCGGTGGCACTCGTCCAGCAGGGTCTCGCGCACGACGTCGGGGTGCTCCGCGCGCTCGCACGGCGGCGAGGACTCCTGGAGGCGGGGCGTGGTCACGGCCTCTTCCGTCGTCTCAGGTGGCTGTGGCGGCAGCGGAAGAGGGTTCGTGTCGTTCAACGGCGCCGACGTCGTGCCCCCGGGCCTCCACCCAGTGTACGTCGGCAAGTCGCGCCGCCGCTACCTCGTCGCCGCGGACCTCCTCGGCCACCCGCTGTTTCAGAACCTCGTAGACCGCTCCGGAGCCGGAACGGGTGGCGCCTGCGCCGGCGGAACCGTCGTCGGCTGCGAGGTCGTGCTGTTCGATCACCTCCTCTGGATGCTCGAGAACGCCGACCCGCAGCCGGAGTCGCTCGACGAGCTCGTCGAGTACTATGCGTGCTGACCGGCCTCCTACTCACGGGGGCGTCGTTAGCGATGCCGGCGGCCGCGGCGCTGAGGCCGGGCTCGCTGGAGCTGGAGGCTTCTGGAAGGGGTAATTCGGGCAATCCGTTCTTTATTTAAGGTTAGGGGTAGGGCTGTAATATAGGCCGAGTCGCGATGGCGAGGAGTCGAACATGTGGAGATTTAGTTAACCTTGGGTGTTTGTGTGGTAACTAATCTCGAGATTGGTCATGTAATTACCGTGCGCCCAAGTGATGCTCTATGCTCGGAGCAGTTATCTCTTATGATCGATGTAATGGCTTGCTCGCTTGGTCATCTTCTTCTTCTTGTAGCTTTTCTTTTGAGAAGAACTGAATAAGATCCGAACCATCATTGTATCAATGTACATTTACTTCACCAATATATAAAGCTCATGCACATTTTCTTAATGAGAATTGCTCTCTTCTGGGATTCATTTTTTTTACAAGAAAGAGGCAGTGCTTTGCCATTTTATTCAAGGACAAGTAAATCGAAATACAAATTACTTATAAACAAATGCAAGCATGCTCACCGAAACAGGATGAAAAAAGAAGTAAAATTACTATAGTGTGGGAGGTCCCATGTTGGACGCGAGACTCAATGACTGGTCATCTTCAAGAGAAATCCTGCCTTCTAATCTCTGCGAAGATATCAGCTTGACTTACCTTCTGCTCTGTACCTGACGTGCAGCCCTCAGTGGTGCTTTGTAATTTAAGATTCTCTTCGGGTTTCTTTTACTAATTGGGGTGTTCATAGTAATAATATGAAAAGGACAGTGTAGTTCGCAGACCAAAGGATAGTGAACCAATGGTCAACAAACCCAAACATATTATAAATGGTCAGAGACAAGCGGAGATTAAGTTAGTCAGGTAAAAACCATGGATAGCGAAATTTGTTCCCATAATATATTACTCCCTCCGTTTCAAATTATTTGACGCTGGTTAGTTCAAAATTAAAGTAACGGGCATCAAATAATTTGAAACGGAGGCGGTACCTGTTTTCCTTCTCGACCCCAAAACGATATGATAGCTGGCTTGTTCGTAAACCCAAAAAAGCAACTTTGATCAAATTCAATGATTAATTAGCCATCTCATCATGTGCATGTTGAAAGCAACATGAACTTGATTACCAAATCTTTGTGTTCTAATAACCAGGGGGTTTTAAGTAGGAGTTTGGTGCACACGATTAGACGAGAGCTCGGAATCCAAGCTGTCATGGCCTACTTTGCATGGAAGCTTAATCATCTGGGCGCGCCTTAATCCCTTCGGTTGACTGGAGTAATGGATGATGACAACGACCTTGATCAGACTCATATTTGGACGTACTGACTGGGACCGTTTAAATAGGTGGGTAATGTAAAGCGTTTCTATGGTCCCCTGAAATGGTTAGAGGCAGAAGTTAATTTCCCATGCCATTTTCAAATAAAGTTAATTTTTCATACTAGTTTATATGATGGAATTTTCATGTTCATTCCTCGGTAGCACGGATATAAACATTAGATCCGAGGTGTATTGGGACGCACAAAAATAAACATGAACTAGATATGCAAATAACAAGATATATCATATGTTTTTTGACATTTTAAATGGATCTACATATACGTGCATAGTAGTATGCTTGTTGAAACCGTCCGAAATTTAGATACTAAAGTTTCTTTTAAAAATAGATATTAAAGTGTTGGTGCCAATGATTGATGTTGTGGGACTCCAATACTAAATCAATACTGGGGACAAACAGAACGCTCTCACTGTTGGATCAAAAGCCAATAGACCAATTCTTTTCTGTTACTCCTCCAAATTTAAAGAAGTGCCGGCTTTAATTAAGAAAGGGTTTTAATTTGGTCCCTCCCTCTACCCTACTAATACAAACTCCTACGAGTAGAGTTACTCTAATGTACAATATTTTTTCCATTATGAATTAATTAAATCCCCATATGGCATCAGCCATTCTGCACGCCATGACATTATCTAGGGGGCACAGCCTGTTATAGTGTTATTAAGGTGTAAAAAGAATACATCAAAACTACGTCAGAATACAACGAACTATAGAACTTTGTATTGAAAAGGATCTGCGTCCAAATTCGAGTTAAATAACTCAAACATACTCCCTCTGCTTTTGAACTGATGTTTTTAGGATAAGTTTTTCAGTGTAAAAATAAAGTAGAAATATTGTTCTAATGTCATCAATTAAAAACCAAAGATGATAGACGATAAAAATATTGCTCTATGCCTCTTAAAGCATGGCACGGCGAGGCCACCATATTAGCTGGAAGGATCATCTTGAGTCACCAACTACAATGACAAGCCCGGCTCCGTTATTAGCCTCACCAAACGTTAAAGAAAAAATAGATGGTCCTGAACCGATGTAGATATAGTAATACAGTAACTAATGGTTTTGAGAATGTTCGGCATCAATATAATCGAGACTCCCGATGCCATGGTGGTCTTGACAGTTGGGTTCTACGTGCGTGCAGGAACAGTAGTGGCCGGCCGGGTCAATCAGGTTAGTTGGCTGCTCCTCCAGCAGCAGCAGGTAGGTCACCCGTCCATTTCCCAAACCGACCCGTCCGTCCGTTACGCTGTCCGAATTGAAGGGGCCACCATGTCCATGTCACATCTGGCGGGCCGAAGCCTATGACGACTTAGCAAGAAGGCCACGAGGCCGTGTCCTAAAGGTTGGACTAGCAAGGAGGCGCGCGGTTAAGAGGATCACATGCCGGAAACGGCATTAATAACATGAAAGTAGCAACTAAGAGCACAGGAAGGTTCACTAATTAAGCACGGGTAGAATATGTTTAGGATTAAATAAGTATTATCGGATGTATGTAATTATCCGCTCATGCTTATAAGTAGTAAAACCTTAGAGGCATGTAAGAACAATGTAATTATCTTGATGTGATCATCTCGAACTGAATAAATAATCATATGAGAGTTGTCTTCCCTTTCTCTATCTTTTTTCAGATCTTGTATACTTCCTCCGTTTTAATTATTTGACGTTGGTTAGCTCAAATAATCAGCACCAAATATTTTGAAACGGGGGGAAGTATATCTTTTCGGGGCTGACTCTCATTTCAGCTCTTGGAGGGTCCCCTTATACTTGTTTAGCTAAAGCGTTACGACAATATGCACGATGGTTTGGCTGTTTGAGGCTATCTCCGTCTGTCGAATTTAGAGTATTGCGGCTGCGTGTGGGTGATGATCGTGATGAGCATCTAGTTACTGCATTGGCTCAGTGGGCTACATACAGACGTTAGCATCAAAAGGCGTCATTTGCTGCAAGTACTTCGTGACATAATAATCGATCGCCGGAGCTAATAACTGGGCTAAGCGATGCCTGATGCGTATCTCTACGGATCGCGACGCCGTATTTTGTGTCGGCCAGCTTATGCCTGGTGAGAGAGAGAGAGAGAGAGAGAGAGTTCCGACGAGGCGTTCCATGGGCTACTTGGAACCAACCAATTGTGCGAAAAGGGGGGAAACGAGATTGTCTGTTTCTCACGAACGGATCACAGGAGAAAAGCGCAGCCAGTGGCCGATCAATTTCAGCGATTAACGAGCCCGATAGAGACCGGCCGGCCTTGTGGCCATGCGGGCGCGCGCTGAGGTCGACGCCGCGACGAGTTCGATCGGAGGCGGCGCATGCAGAATCCGGCCGTTCCCAACGAACTTCCGACGCTCAGTGTTGCCCCGTCGATCGATCGAGTCGCCGGGGAACCGTGCGCAGCCGCATCATCGATCATCTCTGATGTTAGACGATGCCGCATGCAGCCGCGCGCGCGCGCGGCATTCCGGCTCGCAAGCAGCACAGTTTGCTTGCCGTTGCACCGTCGCCGTTGCGGCCGCGACGCGCCATGTGCGCGGCGCGCGGAACACGGGCGTCCCCGGCCCCATCCGCCGCGTGACCACCTGGGCTGGGCTGGGCTAGGCTGCTCGCGCGCGTCCATGCATGGTGACGTGGTCGTCGCTCTCGTCCGCTCGTCTCCCACGCATACCTGCCGCGTGCTACGTCGCCTAGTGGGCACGGCACGACCGGGCGCGACGATCTACGTGTCGTACTGCTCGAGTCGAGTCCATGCATGCCGGCCCAGTCGTGACGTCTACGCCACCTTTCGCCGGCGGCCCCCGGTAGGCCGGTTGGTCGCGCTTGCCTTTCGCGCTCCCGTGCGTACTGTACCCCACGTTACTTCTATTTGCTAGCTCAAAATGGTCAAATGATAGACGCGCTGAAATCCGGTCTTCTTTTTTTAGGTAAACTGAAATCTGGTCTTGTGAAACATTATGAAAACACGAGATTTTTTTACGAAAGTTTTATTTATGGTTTCGGTGCAATCACATTTGGGCTTTGGCCCTAATCTATGGTTTGGGTGAAACGCCTAGTCCTGGTCTGTCCCGGGTACAATGTCAGAAGTCTTTGACGAAGCTGGACTAGGACACCGCAGCCCACTGTGCGCTGAGCTAGGGCGACGAGTTCGGAGGCGGCGCGTGCAGAATCCGGCCGCGTTGTTGGCGTTCCCAACGAACTTCCGATGCTCTTTGTTTCTTCGTCGATCGATCGAGTCGCCGGGGAACCGCGCGCCGGTGCCGCATGTTCGTGCGCCACATTATCGTTGATTAGTACTGTACCCAACGTTACTTCTCTTTGCTAGCTCAAAATGCTCTTTTGTTTTGAAACCTCAAAATTATCAAATGATAGACGCGCTGAAGTCCGCTCTTCTTCTTCTTCTTCTTCTTCTTCTTCTTCTTCTTCTTCTTCTTCTTCTTCTTCTTCTTCTTCTTCTTCTTCTTCTTCTTCTTCTTCTTCTTCTTCTTCTTCTTCTTCTTCATCAGTAAACTGAAATCTGGTCTTGTGAAACGTTATGTAAACATGAGAGTTTTTACGAAAGTTTATATATGGTTTCGGTGCAACCACATTTGGGCTTTGGCCCAAATCTGTGGTTTTGGTGAAACACCTAGTCCTGGTCTGGCCCGGGTACAATGTTAGGAAGTCTTTGACGAAGCTGGACTAGGACACCGCAGCCCACTATTCAACCCATTAGAATCCATAAGGTCCAGCGGGCTGCGCCGCGCCGGCGAGGAAACTCGTTGCACCGAACGTCCGGGCCGGTGAGAGCAAGGCGCGCATGCTTGCCGACAGCTTCCGGTCCAGCGATGGATGCCGCAGCGCTGACGTGCGAGTGAAGGCCAGGCACCGGGACTCGGAAAAAGGTGCCAGAGGATTGCGCTCGGCGCCGGCGATCGATTCCATGGCCGGTTGTCGTCCAGAGAACCGGACCGTGACGACTTGGCTGCCGCCGCCGATAAGGCGAGAGCTCGGCCGGGATAACGTAAAGGCAAGCTAGTCAACGGCGAGCGCTCGACGCGGTCGTCCTTCTCCATTCTCCGTGACCGCCGCACACAAGGCTGACAGCACCGAGCAAGGACGGCGTACGTACACATGATTGGGCCATCTTAATTCGCGGCCAAGCAACAGGAGCGGATCGAGTCGTCCAGTCCAGATATGCTGCTGATTGCGGATGGGTTAAATAACCGGGGCGTGATCTGATGGAGGTGAAGTTACAGGGTCGCAGGAAGAGACGTATATGCGCAACTGTTTACAGTTTTCTAGTTCATAGATCAGTCAAGGTCGTCAGAGGTATGTGGGTTACTGAAGCAGAGCAAGTGGAACAAGTAACACGAACCATGGCCACAGTCAGAAAATGTTCAGGCTCAATTGAGTAGTGAAAATTTGACAGAGAGAGCGCTATCAGCGGATTAACGATAAATTCAAGCAATTACCATCACAAAACTACCTAAATTGAAAACCCAATAAACTGGCAATTAACTGCGGTTTGAGAGATCAATCGAATTCTTGACCACAATGTATTGGCTACAAGACACCGTACATAGCATTGTTTGTTTTCTAAAAAAATATAAAAGAAATTACAACAGGTACATAAGATAGAAACACCGTCTAGTAGCCTAATTAAGCAGCATGATGCCTCGCTGGTTCCTGCTGGAGCCCCATGTCCGGGTTCCCTTCTGCAACAACGATATTGCCAGATTAACACGTCAGGAAATGAGTCCATGCATCAGGATTAACAAACTGACCAACACCGAATGTATCTTATAATTACGTACCGTCGGCGGCGAGGCCCTCGTCGTGGCGCTCGACGCACTGGAGGATGTACTTGAAGGCCTCCGTCTCGCAGGGGATGGCGAGCGCGCCCTCGTGCCGGAACCCGAACTCCTCCTCCGCCTTCTCCAGCAGCAGCCGGAACACGGGGTGGCCCAGGTAGCTGGTCGGGATCACGAACCGCCGCTGCTCGGGCCCCACGTACACGGGGCAGTACCCCTTGGGCACGTCCGGCGGCGGCTCCGGGCTGTAGCAGCTATCGTCGTCCGAGTCCACCGTCACCGTCCGCTGCAGCCGCCGCAGCACGAACGGCGGGATCGCCGCCGCCGCCGCCTCGGCAGGCGCGTCCACTTCCTCCTCCTGCTCCTGATGCTTCGTCCCCATTGCCATGGTCTGCCACTTGTGCAGAAGCTCCCGCAGCCGCGCCATCTGCTTGTGGCCCGTCGCCACCTTCGGGCCGCCGTCGTCGCCCATCGCGCAGACGCAGGCACGGCGTGCACACGCCTTCACAGTTCACGCAGCAGTGGCGTTCTTCGGTTCTTGGATCTCGAGAAAGCCTGATGAGATGAGAATGGACTTCACAGAATGAGCGAGCGTCAGGCATCATGCAGGACAGGAGACGGGGCGATTATATAATCAGCTTGTACTCGCTCGTACTCTATCAAGGGTAACATGGCGCCGGGGGATGAAGAAAGATTCCTTTGAGCGGATCATTAAAAATGCTTGATTAGCTAATCGCCGGCGTGTCGCTCAAGAACACCCTGCAGTGTTCTCGATGCATCCGGTTAGGCTACTCTGCTTTATCTAGGTAGCTTAGCTCTAGCAATGATACATGGAGAAAACTAGCGATGCCTTGCAAGTTAATCAGGAATATTAATTCGCATACAGTTCGTACGAAACAGTGCTGATCGATCTGAGCCTGGACCCCCCCCCCAATAAAAAAGAAAGAAAGGGAAAAACAACGATGTTTGCTGGAGTTTTCACAACCGCAGGTCTGAACTTTTGCAGTTCACACTTCACCCAAGAACATGCCTGCATTATTGTGTCCGATCGATGCCAGTGCCGAGGGAATGATTCTGCCTGCTGCCAGTGCACCTGTGTAGAAACTGGTAAACTATTGTTTACCAGTTCACACTTCACCCAAGAACTTTCCCTGTACGATTGTTTAAGCTCATTTCGGAGGCACGACACGGCAGGAACTGGGCCCTCGAAACACTGGACGCTGCTGCATGCTATGTACCAGACCTCCTCAAACAAAAATTCCAGTAATCAATCGCGTACAATAACTAATGACTCGGGGTGGCAGTATCAGGCAAATCAGTAAACAAGGATAAAGTATATTCCACCTTATTACTCTGCTTAACGTGCCAAACAACCGTTAACACATGGCATGAACACCCATAAAATGTATATTACTCCGTATATATACTGCTGATGGCAAACTGTGATCTGGTCCCTGATCCGCCCAAAAAGAGGTCTTATATCACAGAATACAACAAAAAAATGCTTGCTTACTTACCATGCAACTCCTTTAATATGTTCGTGTAAATTATATTTCCTCCGATTCTAAAATAAATGATGTTTAGAACAGCTAATTTAGTTTAATTTTTTGAACTAAATTAGCTGTCATTTATTTTAAAACGGAGGGAGTATACTGCATGCCTCTATTAAGCAACGCCCTACGTGTTGGTCGACGGTGCTAGATCCTCAGATAAGGCCAGAGGCATCGCTTGCAAAGCTGGTCGCGGCAACGTGCGAGCACATGACGAGACCAGCTACCTGTCTTCACGGTATACGCCCTTCTCGCCCCCAGGGAGGGATCACATGAGACGTTCCATGTCGCGTACTCGGCAACGTCGCATGCCACCGAAAGGCGACGACGGCGGCCGGCCGGCGAGGCCAGGGCCAAGGGGAAAAAGCGAGGGAGAGCCATGCGTGGCCGTGATGGGTAGGTGGAGAGGATGCCGGCCGGCCAGTGTGAAGAGGCCCTGCTAGCTCCTCTCCGTGGCCTTGATTATTCGGCGGTCATTAGTTAACTGTCGACGGTGATCAGTCACTAACTGGTGCAGTGCCGGTCTGACAGAGTGTCAGCGTGTTTCGTCGAAATTGGCATCCCTATCTAGTTTCGTTTCCGTACTCCAGATTTCAAGTACTTCGGTGTTCGATCTGAATGATACTCTTCAAGAAGAATCTCCAGAGCCTCCAAAACAGGCTGCGTTGCATGTCCTTTGGGTTCAGTCTGAAAATCTTGTAGGGCTAGCTAGTCGATTCTTGGAAAAGAAAAATTGCAAATAAACCGGCCTGACGTGTCTGAAAGGTGACCACCGACGAGCAGGATCAACAAACAAGTAGGGGCCGTTGAGTTTGATGCCTCCGGTTCCGTAACGAGTTCGTGACTCCTCAGAACGGAGAAACGCGTTGCCTTGAGGCAGTCATGCAATCACATACATCCATGGTGCCGCACCTGTTCGTACGAACACAGCTGCGTCCATGCTGGAAAAGGAAATAAAGGGTTCGGAAATCCAGGTGGTTTTTTGTGGGAAAGGAACAAGGGATCCATACGGCGGGGTTTGCGTTAGAGGGATAAGTTAAACTAAAATGCTAGTGCGAGTGTGACCGTGAGAACTGAACTGACATGCTGCCGAAAATTAAAATCAGACGCCCAGAACGGGGAAGCAATTTCAGTTAGGCTGGACTGTGTCTATTTCTTTTACTACTCAGGGCCCAGCCCGACTAAGGAACTCCTCCCAGCCCAAGGACCGACGGGGACTTGGTGGCTGGCATAGCCCAACGGACCAATGTGCGTTTGTTTGGGCCTTACCGTGCTTCGCTAACTGTCTGAAACTCTGAATATCCAATTTCCTAGGTGCTCTGCAACACACCAAACTGGTTGCAATGAGAAAAAGAAAAAGCTTGGAACGAGAGGTAGGTGGTCAGTAGTCGAGGTCACACCGTTCTAAAATAAATGATGTTTAGTAAAAATCTAGTTTAATTTAAACTAAATTAGTTATCTTAGACTATTTATTTGAGAACAGATATGCCGCTGTTTCTAGAACCGACCAATGTTCGCTACAGTATCCGGCAGTGACCGCCGCGTCATCCAATGGCACCCTTCTCTAGCCCAGTTTAGCTTTACCATTGTTCCTTGCGGGTGATCCTTTCGTGCTTTTTAATGTTGATGAAGCTTTATCTTACCGGCGCAGACCGTGGTTGATTGATGCTAGCTCTTCCTCCAGTGAGGATCTCCACCGAGGAGTGAGGAGGCGAACATGATTCTGGCGTCAATATATCAGTAGAGTCGCAGTGTTATAGTAATTATAAGTATTATCCGAAGTCAAGCATGGCATGACAACTGTATCCGGCAACCTGGAATCTTTATCTACTGCTTTCTACGGTATACTTACCGCACGCGTCTTCGATATTATTCTGCTATTTTGCTGGTTCTTGTCACGTCGACTATTATATCCTGGATAATGTTGGCCGCGGGATCCTAAGGCCTGATTCCGACCACCAGCAAATATCTTAGGACTGTATCCATTGCCCTTAACTTAATTATATTGTCCAAAGATGTAGTACTAGAGTACTGATCACCTCTGTGACCATCCATCCGTGACCATCTGTCTCGACCTCTAGAGATTTCTCCATCGCTGGTACGGTGGTCTCGATGCAGGCCCCCCTCGTCAAACATCCAACGGCTCGAAAACGCCCTCAGCTTTATCATCAAGTACGGTAGGCCTCAGTACGTGCCTCGCTTTCTCCTCGACACGAGGGCCTCACCGTTCTCCCGTGCGTGCCACGCAGAGAGTTGGATCTTATCTGATCCAGGAAAGTCGTCGCGACGTGGGACCCGGTACCGGGTGGGCCGGCCCGGACAGTCAAATACCTAGCAAAATGACTCAAAATAACATTCATAATGTTCTAAGGACGAACTCAACAGGTGGAATGTGATAGACCAAGCCGTCATTGATTGTGAGTGTGTTTGTTTTAGTTGTGGATTTTTGCGCTATGAGAAAGTTGTTGTGAGGTGAGAGCTACGATGAAGCTAAAATCTGTTTAGCTGGAAACAACTATCAACTGTGGATTTTGTAACAAATGTGTGTTATAAACAAAATAACGAGTTTGGTTGTGTAATCAGTGGCATGGTGGATAATTTCTGTGAAAAGTTAGAACAGGAATCTAGAAAATTTGGGTTTCTACCAAATTTCCATTTGCACTAGAAAAATATGTAGATTCTGGAGAATTTGATTCTTATGTGAACCCCTTTGGTTTAGATTTCTGTTTTTTGGTAGAGAATCTGGTTGGTGCATCTGAACCAAACGGACCCTGTGTCTCACGGACAATGTGGTAAAAAAGGTTTTTAATTGTTTTTTTAATGTGTTGTCTTATCGCAAACTAAGATAGTGGAACTGATCCTGTCCCAATCCTAGATTTAGAACTTACATTGTATTTACAACTAACTATTCTTTCAGTGGTAGTTGACGAACTTGAGGCGCTTGTGACAACTTTATGAATCTTAATAAAATCAGCTATGTCATATGTGCTCATTGAGTTAGGGTGCTCATTGAGCTGTTTCGGAAAGTTGTGAACTGTAATTAGAATGTCTTTTGCACACTAACTCATCCGTTAAGCAAATGAAAATTGATAGACTTGCTAGACCAGGTAGTGCAAGTTGGTGGTTTTGTGATAGAATTGTGGTTATATAAAACAACTGTTTCAAAGTTAGCTTTGCGATAGTTTCGAAGAGGAAATGACACCGAAACTGCAGAGGTTGCTACGGTTTTCATGCTATGCGTTTACATTCTTGCACCCCAATATGGTAGCAATAAGTCCATGTTGACTCCAGCCCCGGCATTTTTGGACGCGAAAGAAAAAGAACTATCCAAAATCACACATGCCCCCAAAATATCTCGCCTAAATGCTCGCTCCACCCCTAAAACTCCTCTATAAAACTCCCCTGCGTCCTTGTTCCTCCAACAAAAAAGGAAAACGAAAGCAAAGGAAGAAACACTGAACGTAGGACATCAAACAAGAACCAGAGAGAACAGAGCAAGAGAAGAGGATCTCTCTGAGCTAAACACACGCAGGTCTAAGGCTCCAACGCACGTAGAACGCGCAGTGCACGTACGTGCACCGGTGCATGGGTCTCCTGGACCAGCTGTGGGACTCCGGCCTCGGCAAGCTCCGGAAGTACGCCTCCTTCTCCCCGTCCTCATCCTCTGCGTCTGCGGCGGCCGCCGCTGCATCCACCGCGGCGGAGCAGGGGGCCGGCGGCGTGCCCGCCGTGACGCGTAGCGTAACTATGCCGCGTCCTCCGGCCTTGTCTGTGACGTCGCCGCGCAGCGAGTCCAGCTCTGCGCCGTGCTCCCCGGCCAGCGCCGGCCCCGACTCTCCCTTCAGCGCAGGTGCCGACCCTTGATCGTTTCTTTGGTTTCGTTTCACCAAGTTACACAGCATCTCTTCTTCACTTCTGCTGTTGGTTTTTTTGGTGTTTCATCTGCTTGCACGGTATCTCGTTCCTTACCTGCATGCCTTTTACATAAATTTAGTGCTCGCTTTTAACAATAATTGACGAACAAAAAGAAAACAGTTGGTTTATTGGCTCGTGCATAGGGAGTACGTAGTCTGTACTTCTTTGCAACTTAGATCTCGGCATGGTTGCCGACCTGGACATCCATGAGACGTTGGTACTACTAGTGACCAAAACCTTGCAAGCTGCAGATAACTTAGCCAGACTAATGACCGCACTACACTTTGAATCAAGTGCCCTTACCTAAAAGGCTAAAACAGAAACGAAACGGGAACACGGGACAAGGGTCACAACTCACAAGGCACGCATGAAGCTGTTGATCACTGTTCTTTGCTTTATTGTAAACTGAAATTCTCAACTTCGGAGATCCGTGGCAGATCTGCGCTACTTGGATGAAAGAAATACTCGTCCTAATGAAGAACGTCAGTTAAATTCCATGATCGTGCTGCTCAAGTTTCTGTGTATGTTGTCATGGTGCAGACACGACGCCTAAGAAAGAGGGCTGTAAGAAGCCGCGCCGGGAAGGCAGGATGGCCTTGGCCGACGGCGCCGAAGCCCCTAGCACGCCGAGAAACCCAACTGTATACGACTGGTTCGTGCTTTGCACCCAACACACAGTGGTCACAATTATCGGTAGCTCGGAACTAGCTTCACATGCATCTAGCGTATACGTTGCGATAATGAGCTCATAACAAAATATTCCATAACTTGAACATGCACGTTGTTTGATTTTGACACGGTACCATTACCATCTGGAGCTGAACTATGATCTGTATGTCTCGGACTTATCGCGGCAGGGTGGTGATCAGTTCGCTGGACCGGTGAAGCAGCCGGCCGGCCAGGTCGAAGCAGGCTAGAACTGCACAACAAAAAACCAGCCACGAGCAAAACTGAAGATCGCAGCGGGAGGACCGTCCTTCTTCAGAACAGCTGAGGGCTATGTCAACATACGTTCGCATATGTAAATTATGTTGTAAATTTCTGTGTGATATGGTGCTGATTTCGTAAGCTCTAGTACTAGCCCACTACTACGCTCCTCAGCTCGTGCATGTCAACGTGTAGATGCCGTCGAAGACCAAGAGGCTGTCCGTGATGACCTGACGAGACTGGCGAGATCGATGTCGCAGAGAGTCCTACTCCTACCTAGTGTTGACGAGCTTTTGAGTGTGGTAATGTACTGTGTGATGACTGGTGCAGCCTCCCCTGCTTTGCATAAGAAATGCTTAATGTAAAAAAGTACTACTTCGCAATGAAGTGCGGCCGCATGGTTCGGATATCCAATGACACAGTTTATCAACATCTTATCAGGCCTTGTCACAGAAATATCTTATCATGGGCGTAGCTTCATTGTTTATTTGTGCTTTCTCGTAATTCAGTCTATCGCATACCCTGACATCAAATCGATTGGAAGTTTGTCTGAAAAGTCGAAACTTCAATGTTACCGCAGTGCTCGAATATAAGACTATGCACATCTGTGGACCTCTAAAGTAATATATTTAGTTTAGGTATAAAAATACAATTATCATAGGATGTAGATCGTATATTTTAGTAGGGATTTTACACGATTACATCAGATTGCTGTTTATACTCTAGTGATCCTAGTTTTTATGTATTAATATATTTTCTTAAATAATAATGTATATTAGCGTTATGACAAATAGGGGACGTAGCTCATATGGTAGAGCGCTCGCTTCGCATGCGAGAGGCACGGGGTTCGATTCCCCGCGTCTCCAAATTGTATTTTGTTTCCTTTTTACGTTTTCTTTTTTATTTTGTTTGATACCTGGGCTGACTGGTTCGCTGACCAGTTAACACGGCTCGACCAAGCAGGCCTAACAATGAAGGCTGCAGCCCGGTTTGTTCGAGTTGGGCTTGGAGCGCGGAGCCCAGTGCGGGCTTGTTTGATTAATAAGAAATGGAGTGGAATAGAGTGGAGATTGAACTAATTTTTATTATAATCCCTCTTAATTGATTTTAAATGAAGAGTATTTAGTTGTATAGAAACAAGCCCTATGGGAGCAATCACAATTCAATGCCTTGTCCTGACGTTCCCTGCTTCAGCGAAACTGGAACCGTTAAACGTCCGCCGTTGTCCCCCTTCCTCTCCTCCTGCGGAGGGCGCCTGTGCCTCTGCGCGCCAGCGTTTCCCCTGGGGTTATCGCTGTGGATACAGACATGCTATCGAGGTTTACGCGCGTCGGACAGCAGGTCCTGAACCGGGCAAGGGCAGGTAGGTGATATCTCGCAACTCAGCTCTCGATGGTAATTCGCGGTTTTCTCCATGGTAATTCAACCTCTAGATTCCATTTTGGTGGGCTTAGTTTGTCGATATTTAAGGTTAATTGGTTGGCTGTTGCTCTATTATTAACTGTATACCTAGGGCATGTAGAGTTCCCCGATTACTACTAGCTTTAGGCGAGGTTAGTTGGTACATTTGTATTTTAATGTGACATTAGGGAATTTTGGCAATTCCCGTGTTGTACCTGGTAAATCCTTGTCAAGAGAGTTGATGTGGTACATCATTGCTCACTTTTTATTCTGTAAACCAAATGCCCAAGGTTGGTCTACTACCAAACTGAAAAATGTTTAATCAAGATTCGGCGCCTAGCTTAAAGAAAATTTCAAGGGATTTTTCATTCCGGTCAGCATGCTTTTAGACAATTCTCTTCTTCTATTCCATATTGGCTTGCTTTTTATAACTGACATATGTGCAAGTTTGATATGAATACATTTTCTCATTGCGCTATAACTCAATTCCTGTAAACTTAATTGTGAGGTCAAAGTTTAGTTACTTCAATGAGTCATGAGGTAGAGGCCATTAGCTCTCATATGACCAGTGCGGTTAACTTTTTTCTTTTTCATAGAATCTTGATATAACTCATGGAAGTTGAATTTTATAAATTTTTTTATTTATATTCGTTCAAAATGTAAGGGAATATAGTTTAATACTCACATTCTTAGCACTTTAGCAGATGTAGGTGCATATGAAGATATGGAGTTTTTTGTTGAAATTGCAAAATAGTTCACATAAGTTTCCAACTGGAAGTATATAATTATTTTTCTGAAAAATATAAGGAGTAACATGTCCGAATCTTTTAGTGGAGAAATTTCTTCTGTTCTACCTCAAACAAACACTAAGTGAGTTTTCATTTACTGTCCTTGCTTGGCCAGTGATCTGTTTCTGTTGAATACAATATTGTTTTTTGTTCTGTACAATAATTATCCTTAATTCTGTATAGAAATTTCTTCTGTTCTGTCTCAAACACTATGGAATGCACATTGATTTTTTAATTATAATTTATTCCCTTCATAGTCATGGTTTTAGCTGTGAAATACAATCTATGTTCCACTGTCTAAGTAAGAATGAAAGCATAAGATAATAATTTGATGGACATCACATTACTTCTTGATTTACGTATTTATTACTTCCATCGCCATGGCTTTATCATTGGAATATGATCTGTGTTCCATTGTTGAATTACGAATGAAAGGCTAAGATAAGAATTTGATGCCATGTTATCTCATATTGGCTTTATGTTTTCTGATGGTTCACATTTCTAGTAATGAGACCTAGATCTTGTTATAACCCATGTTATTAACGATTGGAATATATGTTGCAGAATATCTGACACTTTTGTTGATAAGGATGGTGAGGACAAGCTTGTTAAAGTTCTTATTAGAATGTCAATGCTAGAGGCTACTCATGAGAATGACATAGAACTCGAAGGTCCCTCGTAATGTTTTACTATAACTTTGACATTTTGTTTTGATTCTAGTGCATTTAGAGTCAATCTTGTTTTGGGGTGCGAGTCAGATTGGGGCTGTCTGTGCAGCTGAGGAGTCCTCGCCATATTGGTCTAGGCCTCTAATTTAGGAAAGAAATAAAGGGTTCTAGGTATAGAAATAGTAGTTGCAGTTTTGAAATAGGTTTAAAGAGTCTTAAGAGCAGGAATAAAGAGTCCTGATCAGATTGTTGATAAATTCTAGCAGGACCACACATATATCCCTATATAAGAAAAGGAATAGTAAGACTGCTGGACAATGAGAACCAGTGTCGGATTTCTAACATTTGGTATCAAAGCTTTATGATAAACATCCAACCCGCCGCTCCGAGAGGGCAGCTAATCAGACAGGAGTGAGCAGCTGCTAGGCGGCACCAGTTGCTGCAAAGGCAAGCGCGGAAGAAGCCTCACAGCTGCTGCGAAGGCAAGCACGGAAGAACGTGGCTGTGGGCTCTCGGTGGGGGCGTGAGATGGCGGGCACGTGCTCGGCTAGGCGTGTCGGGGAGCTGCTGGACTGTGCAGAAAAGCGTAGCAGCCAAAGCAGGGGGGTTCCAGCTCCAATGGCTATGTGGTGTGACACAACAAGAAGGATTTTGGACTGATTCGTGTGGCGTTTGGCATGGCAGAGGTAGATCCGGCAAGTGGAGTACCCTCTGTTTGCGACAACGGGGGTGGACGTGAGCATCTCATATGAGGTGTGTTTGGGATGTAAAGATGTGTTTCATTCTGAGATTGAGTGCATGTGATGTAAAGATGTGTTTCATATCAAGGATGATATGCCCATCTCGAAATTGAGTGCATGGTGGAAAAGTCGTGTCACCTTCTTGAGGATGTAAGACGAGTGACGTCCCGAAATTGAGTGTAAGGTGGAATAGGTGTATCGCAATCCAAGGTGGAATAGTTTTGTCACCATGCTAAAATTAATGCAAGTGTGTGTGGAACGATGAATGAGTGTTAATCTTTTTAACTAAGGTGTGTTCTAAAAATAAGATTAAAGGGATGATTGTTAGAGTTAATCTTATTTTTTTGTGATAGTGAGAGTCATATTAGGATATGAGTTTATAAATAAGACAGGAAATTCATAGATAAGACAGGTCCTAAAGATGGAAATGTTGTTGCCATTTAGATTAGAAAAGGAGAATCTTATTAGATTAGAAAAGGAGAGTTCTAGCGGAAACAAAATCAGGGTGTACTAGGCTATACACAGTCGGCCAATCAATGGAACATATGAATCCCCTCTGATTTCTCTCGCCCGGATCTCCAAAAGTTCATATTGAATACTCATGACACTTTAATTGGCTTACATATTCTCTCTTACCCTTGATACCATTTTTCGTTGTTAGTTGAAGAGCTTATGGTATACTTTTTATTCAGTTATGATATACTTTTGATCAGTCGACTTGTTATCATTTTGTAACACTGTAAACATGTTACATGTTACAAGTCTGAAGTCTATCGTTTTTTCATGGTTATTAGGAGTGTGTGAGGGCTCTCTTGCATGTTCTACTTGTCATGTGATTGTAACGGTATGTCGATCCTCATACAATTCTTTTTAAGTCTTGATGAATGAGTTGAGACAATTACGATGTAGTTTCATCAGAAAGCTCTATTCCAGATATAAACCACTATAACAAACTAGAGGATCCTACTGATGAAGAAAATGATATGTTGGACCTTGCTTTTGGGCTCACAGAGACGTATGTGTATTTCTTTTGTGAGTCCTAAAGATCCTACTATTTTGATTAAACTAACTATACAACATTTCAGATATCGCCTTGGTTGTCAAGTAATTGCAAGCCGTGAGCTTGATGACATACACTTGGCACTGCTAGCAGCTACCAGAAATTTTGCTGTTGATGGATACGTTACAAAATCACATTGACTACATACAATTATGAAGGGCACATGTTGCATATGCTCACTATGAGATATAGTTGTTTAATCTTTTGATCATGTCATTGTGGGTTGATCTGCCCCTGGCACAGGGTGGCCAGAACAGGGGGGCCGAACCAGGACCTCCCTTGTTAGGCGCGCGCCCAAAAACATGGTCGGATCTCCTTTTAGAAATATTAGAGTTTAGTCTTCTTAGATATAGAATAAGAGATAGTCTAAAAGATTGAGTTGTAATAGATCAGGACTGTTGCAAGGGAGGCTATATAAACAAGCCAAAACACCCTAGTTTGAGATGAGATCAATAGAGAAATAATTCCTCCACCTCTCTAGCCCTGCCCGCCACATCTCTCTCTCTCTCTCTCTCTCTCTCTCTCTATATATATATATATATATATATATATATATATATATATATATATATATATATATATATATATATATATATATATATATATATACATGGAGCAGCAGCCGCCACCAGGGGCCAAACCCTAGTTGCCGCCCCTACTGATCTCCCTGTTCTGCGCCTCCACAACTCAGTAACATGTCAACAACTCCCTGTTCTTCCCTCTCCCTCTCTTCTGCTCTGTCCAGCGCCGAGATCATAAGCACCTCCAAGCAGTAGTTGTTCTGTTCTCCCAAAGAACAGATCATATCTCTCTCTACTCCCTCACAGTTTTCCTGGTTCAGCAAGAACAGCACCTAGGCGGGGTGCTGAACTGTCATCGAGACATGGTAGTTTTGGTGTGATCAGCACCGGAACTGCAACATTCGTGGTATCAGAGCCGGTTCGACCCTAGGTTGAATTCTGCACGATGCCGTCGACACCTCCAAGCAGCGGCAACGACACCAGCCATGTGACACCCTCTCTGGTAGCTCGTGAGGTGAACACCGGGACGGGGTTCCCCGTGCTCACCAATACCAACTACGCGGAGTGGGCTGTCATGATGAAGATCAAGCTGAAGGCACTACTACTTTGGAAGGCCGTGGAGGAGGGCAACGTGAGTGAGCAAGAAGATATGATGGCGCTTGGCATCTTGGTCAGCGTTGTCCCGCCGGAGATGATCACGAATACCGGAGAAAACAGGACGGCGAAGGAGGCATGGCACACGATCGCCATCATGCGGGTCGGGGCCGACCGCGTGAAGAATACGACGACACAACAACTCCAGAAGGAGTTCGAAGCCGCTGCCTTCAAGGATGGCGAGAGCGTGGACTTCTCCCTCTGCCTGAGCGGTATGCTATCACGGCTTGTGTCGCTAGGGGAGGAGATAGGAGAAGATAGGGCCGTGGAGAATCTCCTGTAAAGCATTCCAAAACGCTTCTAACAGATCGTGGTGACAATCACGACACTGCTGGATGTGTCGACCCTCACCTTGTCGGAGGTGACAGGGCGTCTCAGGGCGGTGAAGAACGCCTTCGACTCGACGCAGCGGAAGGGAGGAGTACACGACGACCAGCTGTACCTCACTCGGGAGGAGTGGGAGGCACAACAGAAGCTGGAGTGGTCTACCCAGTCCGCGGGTTCTTCTAAGAGAGGCGACGGAAAGGTCCTGCCCAAGAAGAATGGAGGCAAGAAGGGAGGTTCCGAAAAGGATATTCTGTGGGACCAGTGCAAGAAGTGTGGGAAGAAGTGCCACTGGGCCATGGAGTGTCTGTTGAAGCCTAAGCAGGAGGAGCCACAATAGTAGGCTTTCATGGCGAAGGCGGAGGAGGAGGGCGCCTTGTTTATGACAAGGGTGGCCTCAGTACAGGAGGAGCCTGTACAGGAACGTCCTACGCGCCCACTAAAGATAGTGGAGGGATGTGTCTTCGCTCACCACGGCAATGACGATGACTTTGATGACACTCGTTGGTACCTCGACACGGGCGCGACCAACCACATGACGGGATCGCGCACCGTCTTCTCCGAGCTCGATGAAAACGTCATCAGAACCATCAAGTTTGGCGACAACTCCGTCGTGCGTATCCAGGGGAAGGGTACGGTCCTATTCGCTGCCAAGACGGGTGAGCACAGGAGGCTCACCAACATATACCTCATCACGCACCTCACCACCAACCTCATCAGCATCGACCAGCTGGATGAGGATGGCTACAACATCACGGTGCATGGAGGAGTGATGAACATACGGGATGAGCAGCAACGTCTCCTCGCACGAGTTCAGCGCAACGACATCAAGTTGTACTCCGTAAGGCTCAACATCACACGTCTGGTATGCCTAACCGCGAGGCGTGATGATATTGTGTGGCGTTGGCACGAACGCTACGGACACGTCGGCTTCCAAGCGCTTCGAAAGTTGGCACGAGAGGAGATGGTGCTCGGGCTTCTGCAAAATGATCATGTCGATCAATTGTGCGAAGCTTGCTTGGTCAGAAAGCAGATGTGCTCCAGCTTCCCCAAGCAAGCTCGGCGGCGCGCGGAGGGCACGCTCGTCCTAGTCCACGGCGACATCTGCGGGCCTATCACGCCGACGACTCCAGGCGGCAAGAAGATGTTCCTGTTGCTAATGGATGACATGAGCCGCTATATGCGGCTCTATCTTCTAGCAACCAAGGATCAGACGCCCGACTTAATTAAGCAATCTCAGGCAACGGTTGAATTAGAGTCCGGGGGGAGGCTGGAGCTACTCCGTACTAATCGCGTAGGGGAGTTCACCTCACATGAGTTCAGCGAGTACTGCGTTCAGCATGAAGTACATCGTCAGTTCATAGCCCCGTATACGCCGCAGCAAAAAGGGGTTGTGGAGCGGCGCAACCAGACCGTGGTCGGTATGACGAGGAGTATGTTGAAGGCGAAGGGTATGCCCGAGATTTTTTGGGGTGAGGCAGTTATCACGGCTGTCTAAATCATGAATTAATCCCCCACCCGTGGCCTCGACGGGAAGACACCATATGAAGCTTCGCATGGAGAGCGACTAGCCGTCAATTACTTCCGAACCTTTGGTTGCGTGGGGCATGTCAAGAGCACGCGCCCCCACCTAAAAAAGTTGGAGGACCGGAGTACTCCGATGATTTTTCTTGGCTATGTTGCAGGGACGAAGGGCTATCGAATGTATAATCCAGCTGGTGGGCGCACACACATATCACGGGACATGATATTCGAGGACGCGGCCAAGTGGGATTGAGGGGAAGGAGGAGGATAAGAGGACTACACAGCCTTCCACGTCGACTCCTTAGGTCCAGCACATGCTGGACCTGCTGTTCCAGCACCCGGAGAGGTGTTGCAAGGTCCAGCGGGGCTGAAAAGCACCCCTGCAGTGCCCAAGAGGGGCACAGGAGGGTCTGTCTAGACCCTAGGAGTTCCTTCGCCAGACTCCAGACCTGCTAGAGGGGGTCCAACATCCACGGTGTCGCCCCAAAGCCCCCTGTAGGGACTGTCCAGCGCAGATCAGGCCTGGGACAGTCATGCACGGGGGTCAGTAGCAGCGGGAGGTTCCGGACTTTAGATTCCACCACCTTCATCAAGCCCCGGAATCCTCCACGACCCATCCGCTTCGCCACACCGCTCATCTGCCCCTAACCCACGACGGCCAGAATAGGGGGGGGACAAGGACCCCCGTGTCAGGCGCGCACCCAAAAACAGGGTTGAATCTCCTTCCAGAAGAT